>OW028578.1:39211544-40485336 GCA_932294295.1 Alitta virens
GAATGATAGCAGAAATTTGGTAGTGTATTTATTAGATAGCCTTATTCATTGGCTATTTAATGGTACCAAATATTTGTGCTTACTGGATAGCTAACTACCCAGCTACAAGAAATTTGTTGAGCAAAGTTAAAATATTTTGTGGAAAATGACACATAAAAGTCTGGGAGCTGGGTATATAGAATGATAGCAGAAATTTGGTAGTGTATGTATTAGATAGCTTTAACTATTGGCTATTTAATGGTACCAAATATTGGTGCTTACTGGATGGCTAACTACCCAGCTACCAGAAATTTGTTGAGCAAAGTTAAAATATTTTGTGGAAAATGACACATAAAAGTCTAGGAGCTGGGTATATAGAATGATAGCAGAAATTTGATATTGTATTCATTAGATAGCCTTATTCATTGGCTATTTAATGGTACCAAATATTTGTGCTTACTGGATAGCTAACTACCCAGCTACCAGAAATTTGTTGAGCAAAGTTAAAGTATTTTGTGGAAAATGACACATAAAAGTCTGGGAGCTGGGTATATAGAATGATAGCAGAAATTTGGTAGTGTATGTATTAGATGGCCTGATTCATTGGCTATTTAATGGTACCAAATATTGGTGCTTACTGGATGGCTAACTACCCAGCTACCAGAAATTTGTTGAGCAAAGTTAAAATATTTTGTGGAAAATGACACATAAAAGTCTGGGAGCTGGGTATATAGAATGATAGCAGAAATTTGGTAGTGTATGTATTAGATAGTCTGATTCATTGGCTATTTAATGGTACCAAATATTGGTGCTTACTGGATAGCTAACTACCCAACTACCAGAAATTTGTTGAGCAAAGTTAACTTTTTTTGTTGAAAATGACACATACAAGTCTGGGAGCTGAGTATATAGAATGATAGCAGAAATTTGGTAGTGTATTTATTAGATAGTCTTATTCATTGGCTATTTTAATGGTACCAAATATTGGTGCTTACTGGATAGCTAACTACCCAGCTACTAGAAATTTGTTGAGCAAAGTTAAAATATTTTGTGGAAAATGACACATAAAAGTCTGGGAGCTAGGTATATAGAATGATTGCAGAAATTTGGTAGTGTATGTATTAGATAGCTTGAACTATTGGCTATTTAATGTTATCAAATATTGGTGCTTACTGGATGGCTAACTACCTAGCTACCAGAAATTTGTTGAGCAAAGTTAAAATATTTTGTGGAAAATGACACATAAAAGTCTGGGAGCTGGGTATATAGAATGGTAGCAGAAATTTGGTAGTGTATGTATTAGATAGCTTAATTCATTGGCTATTTAATGGTACCAAATATTGGTGCTTACTGGATAGCTAACTACCCAACTACCAGAAATTTGTTGAGCAAGTTAACTTTTTTGGTTGAAAATGACACATAAAAGTCTGGGTACCAAATATTTGTGCTTACTGGATAGCTAACTACCCAGCTACAAGAAATTTGTTGAGCAAAGTTAAAATATTTTGTGGAAAATGACACATAAAAGTCTGGGAGCTGGGTATATAGAATGATAGCAGAAATTTGGTAGTGTATTTATTAGATAGTCTTATGCATTGGCTATTTTAATGGTACCAAATATTGGTGCTTACTGGATAGCTAACTACCCAGCTACTAGAAATTTGTTGAGCAAAGTTAAAATATTTTGTGGAAAATGACACATAAAAGTCTGGAAGCTAGGTATATAGAATGATAGCAGAAATTTGGTAGTGTATGTATTAGATAGCTTGAACAATTGGCTATTTAATGGTACCAAATATTGGTGCTTACTGGATGGCTAACTACCCAGCTACCAGAAATGTGTTGAGCAAAGTTAAAATATTTTGTGGAAAATGACACATAAAAGTCTGGGAGCTGGGTATATAGAATGATAGCAGAAATTTGGTAGTGTATGTATTAGATAGTCTGATTCATTGGCTATTTAATGGTACCAAATATTGGTGCTTACTGGATAGCTAACTACCCAACTACCAGAAATTTGTTGAGCAAAGTTAACTTTTTTTGTTGAAAATGACACATACAAGTCTGGGAGCTGGGTATATAGAATGATAGCAGAAATTTGGTAGTGTATTTATTAGATAGTCTTATTCATTGGCTATTTTAATGGTACCAAATATTGGTGCTTACTGGATAGCTAACTACCCAGCTACTAGAAATTTGTTGAGCAAAGTTAAAATATTTTGTGGAAAATGACACATAAAAGTCTGGGAGCTAGGTATATAGAATGATTGCAGAAATTTGGTAGTGTATGTATTAGATAGCTTGAACTATTGGCTATTTAATGTTACCAAATATTGGTGCTTACTGGATGGCTAACTACCTAGCTACCAGAAATTTGTTGAGCAAAGTTAAAATATTTTGTGGAAAATGACACATAAAAGTCTGGGAGCTGGGTATATAGAATGATAGCAGAAATTTGGTAGTGTATGTATTAGATAGTCTGATTCATTGGCTATTTAATGGTACCAAATATTGGTGCTTACTGGATAGCTAACTACCCAGCTACCAGAAATTTGTTGAGCAAAGTTAACTTTTTTTGTTGAAAATGACACATACAAGTCTGGGAGCTGGGTATATAGAATGATAGCAGAAATTTGGTAGTGTATTTATTAGATAGTCTTATTCATTGGCTATTTTAATGGTACCAAATATTGGTGCTTACTGGATAGCTAACTACCCAGCTACAAGAAATTTGTTGAGCAAAGTTAAAATATTTTGTGGAAAATGACACATAAAAGTCTGGGAGCTGGGTATATAGAATGATAGCAGAAATTTGGTAGTGTATGTATTAGATAGCCTTAACTATTGGCTATTTAATGGTACCAAATATTTGTGCTTACTGGATAGCTAACTACCCAGCTACAAGAAATTTGTTGAGCAAAGTTAAAATATTTTGTGGAAAATGACACATAAAAGTCTGGGAGCTGGGTATATAGAATGATAGCAGAAATTTGGTAGTGTATTTATTAGATAGTCTTATTCATTGGCTATTTTAATGGTACCAAATATTGGTGCTTACTGGATAGCTAACTACCCAGCTACAAGAAATTTGTTGAGCAAAGTTAAAATATTTTGTGGAAAATGACACATAAAAGTCTGGGAGCTGGGTATATAGAATGATAGCAGAAATTTGGTAGTGTATGTATTAGATAGCCTTAACTATTGGCTATTTAATGGTACCAAATATTTGTGCTTACTGGATAGCTAACTACCCAGCTACAAGAAATTTGTTGAGCAAAGTTAAAATATTTTGTGGAAAATGACACATAAAAGTCTGGGAGCTGGGTATATAGAATGATAGCAGAAATTTGGTAGTGTATTAGATAGTCTTATTCATTGGCTATTTTAATGGTACCAAATATTGGTGCTTACTGGATAGCTAACTACCCAGCTACAAGAAATTTGTTGAGCAAAGTTAAAATATTTTGTGGAAAATGACACATAAAAGTCTGGGAGCTGGGTATATAGAATGATAGCAGAAATTTGGTAGTGTATGTATTAGATAGCCTGATTCATTGGCTATTTAATGGTACCAAATATTGGTGCTTACTGGATGGCTAACTACCCAGCTACCAGAAATTTGTTGAGCAAAGTTAAAATATTTTGTGGAAAATGACACATAAAAGTCTGGGAGCTGGGTATATAGAATGATAGCAGAAATTTGGTAGTGTATGTATTAGATAGTCTGATTCATTGGCTATTTAATGGTACCAAATATTGGTGCTTACTGGATAGCTAACTACCCAACTACCAGAAATTTGTTGAGCAAAGTTAACTTTTTTTGTTGAAAATGACACATACAAGTCTGGGAGCTGGGTATATAGAATGATAGCAGAAATTTGGTAGTGTATTTATTAGATAGTCTTATTCATTGGCTATTTTAATGGTACCAAATATTGGTGCTTACTGGATAGCTTACTACCCAGCTACTAGAAATTTGTTGAGCAAAGTTAAAATATTTTGTGGAAAATGACGCATAAAAGCCTGGGAGCTAGTTATATAGAATGATAGCAGAAATTTGGTAGTGTATGTATTAGATAGCTTGAACTATTGGCTATTTAATGTTACCAAATATTGGTGCTTACTGGATGGCTAACTACCCAGCTACCAGAAATTTGT
The DNA here is from genome assembly GCA_932294295.1 of Alitta virens. Taxonomy (NCBI): domain Eukaryota; kingdom Metazoa; phylum Annelida; class Polychaeta; order Phyllodocida; family Nereididae; genus Alitta; species Alitta virens. The sequence continues at coordinate 39,215,682 of OW028578.1, forward strand.
TGAGCAAAGTTAAAATATTTTGTGGAAAATGACACATAAAAGTCTGGGAGCTGGGTATATAGAATGATAGCAGAAATTTGGTAGTGTATGTATTAGATAGCCTAATTCATTGGCTATTTAATGGTACCAAATATTTGTGCTTACTGGATAGCTAACTACCCAACTACCAGAAATTTGTTGAGCAAAGTTAACTTTTTTTGTTGAAAATGACACATAAAAGTCTGGGAGCTGGGTATATAGAATGATAGCAGAAACTTGGTAGTGTATTTATTAGATAGCCTTATTCATTGGCTATTTTAATGGTACCAAATATTGGTGCTTACTGGATAGCTAACTACCCAGCTACTTGAAATTTGTTGAGCAAAGTTAAAATATTTTGTGGAAAATGACACATAAAAGTCTGGAAGCTAGGTATATAGAATGATAGCAGAAATTTGGTAGTGTATGTATTAGATAGCTTGAACAATTGGCTATTTAATGGTACCAAATATTGGTGCTTACTGGATGGCTAACTACCCAGCTACCAGAAATGTGTTGAGCAAAGTTAAAATATTTTGTGGAAAATGACACATAAAAGTCTGGGAGCTGGGTATATAGAATGATAGCAGAAATTTGGTAGTGTATGTATTAGATAGCCTTATTCATTGGCTATTTAATGGTACCAAATATTTGTGCTTACTGGATAGCTAACTACCCAGCTACAAGAAATTTGTTGAGCAAAGTTAAAATATTTTGTGGAAAATGACACATAAAAGTCTGGGAGCTGGGTATATAGAATGATAGCAGAAATTTGGTAGTGTATGTATTAGATAGCCTTAACTATTGGCTATTTAATGGTACCAAATATTTGTGCTTACTGGATAGCTAACTACCCAGCTACAAGAAATTTGTTGAGCAAAGTTAAAATATTTTGTGGAAAATGACACATAAAAGTCTGGGAGCTGGGTATATATAGAATGATAGCAGAAATTTGGTAGTGTATTTATTAGATAGTCTTATTCATTGGCTATTTTAATGGTACCAAATATTGGTGCTTACTGGATAGCTAACTACCCAGCTACAAGAAATTTGTTGAGCAAAGTTAAAATATTTTGTGGAAAATGACACATAAAAGTCTGGGAGCTGGGTATATAGAATGATAGCAGAAATTTGGTAGTGTATGTATTAGATAGCCTTAACTATTGGCTATTTAATGGTACCAAATATTTGTGCTTACTGGATAGCTAACTACCCAGCTACAAGAAATTTGTTGAGCAAAGTTAAAATATTTTGTGGAAAATGACACATAAAAGTCTGGGAGCTGGGTATATAGAATGATAGCAGAAATTTGGTAGTGTATTTATTAGATAGTCTTATTCATTGGCTATTTTAATGGTACCAAATATTGGTGCTTACTGGATAGCTAACTACCCAGCTACAAGAAATTTGTTGAGCAAAGTTAAAATATTTTGTGGAAAATGACACATAAAAGTCTGGGAGCTGGGTATATAGAATGATAGCAAAAATTTGGTAGTGTATGTATTAGATAGCCTGATTCATTGGCTATTTAATGGTACCAAATATTGGTGCTTACTGGATGGCTAACTACCCAGCTACCAGAAATTTGTTGAGCAAAGTTAAAATATTTTGTGGAAAATGACACATAAAAGTCTGGGAGCTGGGTATATAGAATGATAGCAGAAATTTGGTAGTGTATGTATTAGATAGTCTGATTCATTGGCTATTTAATGGTACCAAATATTGGTGCTTACTGGATAGCTAACTACCCAACTACCAGAAATTTGTTGAGCAAAGTTAACTTTTTTTGTTGAAAATGACACATACAAGTCTGGGAGCTGGGTATATAGAATGATAGCAGAAATTTGGTAGTGTATTTATTAGATAGTCTTATTCATTGGCTATTTTAATGGTACCAAATATTGGTGCTTACTGGATAGCTAACTACCCAGCTACTAGAAATTTGTTGAGCAAAGTTAAAATATTTTGTGGAAAATGACACATAAAAGCCTGGGAGCTAGGTATATAGAATGATAGCAGAAATTTGGTAGTGTATGTATTAGATAGCTTGAACTATTGGCTATTTAATGTTACCAAATATTGGTGCTTACTGGATGGCTAACTACCCAGCTACCAGAAATTTGTTGAGCAAAGTTAAAATATTTTGTGGAAAATGACACATAAAAGTCTGGGAGCTGGGTATATAGAATGATAGCAGAAATTTGGTAGTGTATGTATTAGATAGCCTAATTCATTGGCTATTTAATGGTACCAAATATTGGTGCTTACTGGATAGCTAACTACCCAACTAGCAGAAATTTGTTGAGCAAAGTTAACTTTTTTTGTTGAAAATGACACATAAAAGTCTGGGAGCTGGGTATATAGAATGACAGCAGAAATTTGGTAGTGTATTTATTAGATAGCCTTATTCATTGGCTATTTTAATGGTACCAAATATTGGTGCTTACTGGATAGCTAACTACCCAGCTACTAGAAATTTGTTGAGCAAAGTTAAAATATTTTGTGGAAAATGACACATAAAAGTCTGGAAGCTAGGTATATAGAATGATAGCAGAAATTTGGTAGTGTATGTATTAGATAGCTTGAACAATTGGCTATTTAATGGTACCAAATATTGGTGCTTACTGGATGGCTAACTACCCAGCTACCAGAAATGTGTTGAGCAAAGTTAAAATATTTTGTGGAAAATGACACATAAAAGTCTGGGAGCTGGGTATATAGAATGATAGCAGAAATTTGGTAGTGTATTTATTAGATAGCCTTATTCATTGGCTATTTAATGGTACCAAATATTTGTGCTTACTGGATAGCTAACTACCCAGCTACAAGAAATTTGTTGAGCAAAGTTAAAATATTTTGTGGAAAATGACACATAAAAGTCTGGGAGCTGGGTATATAGAATGATAGCAGAATTTGGTAGTGTATGTATTAGATAGCCTTAACTATTGGCTATTTAATGGTACCAAATATTTGTGCTTACTGGATAGCTAACTACCCAGCTACAAGAAATTTGTTGAGCAAAGTTAAAATATTTTGTGGAAAATGACACATAAAAGTCTGGGAGCTGGGTATATAGAATGATAGCAGAAATTTGGTAGTGTATTTATAAGATAGTCTTATTCATTGGCTATTTTAATTGTACCAAATATTGGTGCTTACTGGATAGCTAACTACCCAGCTACAAGAAATTTGTTGAGCAAAGTTAAAATATTTTGTGGAAAATGACACATAAAAGTCTGGGAGCTGGGTATATAGAATGATAGCAGAAATTTGGTAGTGTATGTATTAGATAGCCTTAACTATTGGCTATTTAATGGTACCAAATATTTGTGCTTACTGGATAGCTAACTACCCAGCTACAAGAAATTTGTTGAGCAAAGTTAAAATATTTTGTGGAAAATGACACATAAAAGTCTGGGAGCTGGGTATATAGAATGATAGCAGAAATTTGGTAGTGTATTTATTAGATAGTCTTATTCATTGGCTATTTTAATGGTACCAAATATTGGTGCTTACTGGATAGCTAACTACCCAGCTACAAGAAATTTGTTGAGCAAAGTTAAAATATTTTGTGGAAAATGACACATAAAAGTCTGGGAGCTAGGTATATAGAATGATAGCAGAAATTTGGTAGTGTATGTATTAGATAGCTTGAACAATTGGCTATTTAATGGTACCAAATATTGGTGCTTACTGGATGGCTAACTACCCAGCTACCAGAAATGTGTTGAGCAAAGTTAAAATATTTTGTGGAAAATGACACATAAAAGTCTGGGAGCTGGGTATATAGAATGATAGCAGAAATTTGGTAGTGTATTTATTAGATAGCCTTATTCATTGGCTATTTAATGGTACCAAATATTGGTGCTTACTGGATAGCTAACTACCCAGCTACCAGAAATTTGTTGAGCAAAGTTAAAATATTTTGTGGAAAATGACACATAAAAGTCTGGGAGCTGGGTATATAGAATGATAGCAGAAATTTGGTAGTGTATGTATTAGATAGCCTAATTCATTGGCTATTTAATGGTACCAAATATTGGTGCTTACTGGATAGCTAACTACCCAACTACCAGAAATTTGTTGAGCAAAGTTAACTTTTTTTGTTGAAAATGACACATAAAAGTCTGGGAGCTGGGTATATAGAATGACAGCAGAAATTTGGTAGTGTATTTATTAGATAGCCTTATTCATTGGCTATTTTAATGGTACCAAATATTGGTGCTTACTGGATAGCTAACTACCCAGCTACTAGAAATTTGTTGAGCAAAGTTAAAATATTTTGTGGAAAATGACACATAAAAGTCTGAAAGCTAGGTATATAGAATGATAGCAGAAATTTGGTAGTGTATGTATTAGATAGCTTGAACAATTGGCTATTTAATGGTACCAAATATTGGTGCTTACTGGATGGCTAACTACCCAGCTACCAGAAATGTGTTGAGCAAAGTTAAAATATTTTGTGGAAAATGACACATAAAAGTCTGGGAGCTGGGTATATAGAATGATAGCAGAAATTTGGTAGTGTATTTATTAGATAGCCTTATTCATTGGCTATTTAATGGTACCAAATATTTGTGCTTACTGGATAGCTAACTACCCAGCTACAAGAAATTTGTTGAGCAAAGTTAAAATATTTTGTGGAAAATGACACATAAAAGTCTGGGAGCTGGGTATATAGAATGATAGCAGAAATTTGGTAGTGTATGTATTAGATAGCCTTAACTATTGGCTATTTAATGGTACCAAATATTTGTGCTTACTGGATAGCTAACTACCCAGCTACAAGAAATTTGTTGAGCAAAGTTAAAATATTTTGTGGAAAATGACACATAAAAGTCTGGGAGCTGGGTATATAGAATGATAGCAGAAATTTGGTAGTGTATTTATAAGATAGTCTTATTCATTGGCTATTTTAATGGTACCAAATATTGGTGCTTAATGGATAGCTAACTACCCAGCTACAAGAAATTTGTTGAGCAAAGTTAAAATATTTTGTGGAAAATGACACATAAAAGTCTGGGAGCTGGGTATATAGAATGATAGCAGAAATTTGGTAGTGTATGTATTAGATAGCCTTAACTATTGGCTATTTAATGGTACCAAATATTTGTGCTTACTGGATAGCTAACTACCCAGCTACAAGAAATTTGTTGAGCAAAGTTAAAATATTTTGTGGAAAATGACACATAAAAGTCTGGGAGCTGGGTATATAGAATGATAGCAGAAATTTGGTAGTGTATTTATTAGATAGTCTTATTCATTGGCTATTTTAATGGTACCAAATATTGGTGCTTACTGGATAGCTAACTACCCAGCTACAAGAAATTTGTTGAGCAAAGTTAAAATATTTTGTGGAAAATGACACATAAAAGTCTGGGAGCTAGGTATATAGAATGATAGCAGAAATTTGGTAGTGTATGTATTAGATAGCTTGAACAATTGGCTATTTAATGGTACCAAATATTGGTGCTTACTGGATGGCTAACTACCCAGCTACCAGAAATGTGTTGAGCAAAGTTAAAATATTTTGTGGAAAATGACACATAAAAGTCTGGGAGCTGGGTATATAGAATGATAGCAGAAATTTGGTAGTGTATTTATTAGATAGCCTTATTCATTGGCTATTTAATGGTACCAAATATTGGTGCTTACTGGATAGCTAACTACCCAGCTACTAGAAATTTGTTGAGCAAAGTTAAAATATTTTGTGGAAAATGACACATAAAAGCCTGGGAGCTAGGTATATAGAATGATAGCAGAAATTTGGTAGTGTATGTATTAGATAGCTTGAACTATTGGCTATTTAATGTTACCAAATATTGGTGCTTACTGGATGGCTAACTACCCAGCTACCAGAAATTTGTTGAGCAAAGTTAAAATATTTTGTGGAAAATGACACATAAAAGTCTGGGAGCTGGGTATATAGAATGATAGCAGAAATTTGGTAGTGTATGTATTAGATAGCCTAATTCATTGGCTATTTAATGGTACCAAATATTGGTGCTTACTGGATAGCTAACTACCCAACTACCAGAAATTTGTTGAGCAAAGTTAACTTTTTTTGTTGAAAATGACACATAAAAGTCTGGGAGCTGGGTATATAGAATGACAGCAGAAATTTGGTAGTGTATTTATTAGATAGCCTTATTCATTGGCTATTTTAATGGTACCAAATATTGGTGCTTACTGGATAGCTAACTACCCAGCTACTAGAAATTTGTTGAGCAAAGTTAAAATATTTTGTGGAAAATGACACATAAAAGTCTGAAAGCTAGGTATATAGAATGATAGCAGAAATTTGGTAGTGTATGTATTAGATAGCTTGAACAATTGGCTATTTAATGGTACCAAATATTGGTGCTTACTGGATGGCTAACTACCCAGCTACCAGAAATGTGTTGAGCAAAGTTAAAATATTTTGTGGAAAATGACACATAAAAGTCTGGGAGCTGGGTATATAGAATGATAGCAGAAATTTGGTAGTGTATTTATTAGATAGCCTTATTCATTGGCTATTTAATGGTACCAAATATTTGTGCTTACTGGATAGCTAACTACCCAGCTACAAGAAATTTGTTGAGCAAAGTTAAAATATTTTGTGGAAAATGACACATAAAAGTCTGGGAGCTGGGTATATAGAATGATAGCAGAAATTTGGTAGTGTATGTATTAGATAGCCTTAACTATTGGCTATTTAATGGTACCAAATATTTGTGCTTACTGGATAGCTAACTACCCAGCTACAAGAAATTTGTTGAGCAAAGTTAAAATATTTTGTGGAAAATGACACATAAAAGTCTGGGAGCTGGGTATATAGAATGATAGCAGAAATTTGGTAGTGTATTTATAAGATAGTCTTATTCATTGGCTATTTTAATGGTACCAAATATTGGTGCTTACTGGATAGCTAACTACCCAGCTACAAGAAATTTGTTGAGCAAAGTTAAAATATTTTGTGGAAAATGACACATAAAAGTCTGGGAGCTGGGTATATAGAATGATAGCAGAAATTTGGTAGTGTATGTATTAGATAGCCTTAACTATTGGCTATTTAATGGTACCAAATATTTGTGCTTACTGGATAGCTAACTACCCAGCTACAAGAAATTTGTTGAGCAAAGTTAAAATATTTTGTGGAAAATGACACATAAAAGTCTGGGAGCTGGGTATATAGAATGATAGCAGAAATTTGGTAGTGTATTTATTAGATAGTCTTATTCATTGGCTATTTTAATGGTACCAAATATTGGTGCTTACTGGATAGCTAACTACCCAGCTACAAGAAATTTGTTGAGCAAAGTTAAAATATTTTGTGGAAAATGACACATAAAAGTCTGGGAGCTAGGTATATAGAATGATAGCAGAAATTTGGTAGTGTATGTATTAGATAGCTTGAACTATTGGCTATTTAATGTTATCAAATATTTGTGCTTACTGGATGGCTAACTACCCAGCTACCAGAAATTTGTTGAGCAAAGTTAAAATATTTGGTGGAAAATGACACATAAAAGTCTGGGAGCTGGGTATATAGAATGATAGCAGAAATTTGGTAGTGTATGTATTAGATAGCTTGAACTATTGGCTATTTAATGGTACCAAATATTGGTGCTTACTGGATAGCTAACTACCCAGCTACCAGAAATGTGTTGAGCAAAGTTAAAATATTTTGTGGAAAATGACACATAAAAGTCTGGGAGCTGGGTATATAGAATGATAGCAGAAATTTGGTAGTGTATGTATTAGATAGCTTTAACTATTGGCTATTTAATGGTACCAAATATTGGTGCTTACTGGATGGCTAACTACCCAGCTACCAGAAATTTGTTGAGCAAAGTTAAAATATTTTGTGGAAAATGACACATAAAAGTCTGGGAGCTGGGTATATAGAATAATAGCAGAAATTTGATATTGTATTCATTAGATAGCCTTATTCATTGGCTATTTAATGGTATCAAATATTTGTGCTTACTGGATAGCTAACTACCCAGCTACCAGAAATTTGTTGAGCAAAGTTAAAGTATTTTGTGGAAAATGACACATAAAAGTCTGGGAGCTGGGTATATAGAATGATAGCAGAAATTTGGTAGTGTATGTATTAGATAGCCTGATTCATTGGCTATTTAATGGTACCAAATATTGGTGCTTACTGGATGGCTAACTACCCAGCTACCAGAAATTTGTTGAGCAAAGTTAAAATATTTTGTGGAAAATGACACATAAAAGTCTGGGAGCTGGGTATATAGAATGATAGCAGAAATTTGGTAGTGTATGTATTAGATAGTCTGATTCATTGGCTATTTAATGGTACCAAATATTGGTGCTTACTGGATAGCTAACTACCCAACTACCAGAAATTTGTTGAGCAAAGTTAACTTTTTTTGTTGAAAATGACACATACAAGTCTGGGAGCTGGGTATATAGAATGATAGCAGAAATTTGGTAGTGTATTTATTAGATAGTCTTATTCATTGGCTATTTTAATGGTACCAAATATTGGTGCTTACTGGATAGCTAACTACCCAGCTACTAGAAATTTGTTGAGCAAAGTTAAAATATTTTGTGGAAAATGACACATAAAAGTCTGGGAGCTAGGTATATAGAATGATTGCAGAAATTTGGTAGTGTATGTATTAGATAGCTTGAACTATTGGCTATTTAATGTTACCAAATATTGGTGCTTACTGGATGGCTAACTACCCAGCTACCAGAAATTTGTTGAGCAAAGTTAAAATATTTTGTGGAAAATGACACATAAAAGTCTGGGAGCTGGGTATATAGAATGGTAGCAGAAATTTGGTAGTGTATGTATTAGATAGCCTAATTCATTGGCTATTTAATGGTACCAAATATTGGTGCTTACTGGATAGCTAACTACCCAACTACCAGAAATTTGTTGAGCAAAGTTAACTTTTTTTGTTGAAGATGACACATAAAAGTCTGTGATTTGGGTATATAGAATGATAGCAGAAATTTGGTAGTGTATTTATTAGATAGTCTTATTCATTGGCTATTTTAATGGTACCAAATATTGGTGTTTACTGGATAGCTAACTACCCAGCTACTAGAAATTTGTTGAGCAAAGTTAAAATATTTTGTGGAAAATGACACATAAAAGTCTGGGAGCTAGGTATATAGAATGATAGCAGAAATTTGGCAGTGTATTTATGAGATAGCCTCATTCATTGGCTATTTAATGGTACCAAATATTTGTGCTTACTGGATAGCTAACTACCCAGCTACAAGAAATTTGTTGAGCAAAGTTAAAATATTTTGTGGAAAATGACACATAAAAGTCTGGGAGCTGGGTATATAGAATGATAGCAGAAATTTGGTAGTGTATGTATTAGATAGCCTTAACTATTGGCTATTTAATGGTACCAAATATTTGTGCTTACTGGATAGCTAACTACCCAGCTACAAGAAATTTGTTGAGCAAAGTTAAAATATTTTGTGGAAAATGACACATAAAAGTCTGGGAGCTGGGTATATAGAATGATAGCAGAAATTTGGTAGTGTATGTATTAGATAGCCTTAACTATTGGCTATTTAATGGTACCAAATATTTGTGCTTACTGGATAGCTAACTACCCAGCTACAAGAAATTTGTTGAGCAAAGTTAAAATATTTTGTGGAAAATGACACATAAAAGTCTGGGAGCTGGGTATATAGAATGATAGCAGAAATTTGATATTGTATTTATTAGATAGCCTTATTCATTGGCTATTTAATGGTACCAAATATTTGTGCTTACTGGATAGCTAACTACCCAGCTACCAGAAATTTGTTGAGCAAAGTTAAAATATTTTGTGGAAAATAACACATAAAAGTCTGCGAGCTAGGTATATAGAATGATAGCAGAAATTTGGTAGTGTATGTATTAGATAGCTTGAACTATTGGCTATTTAATGTTATCAAATATTGGTGCTTACTGGATGGCTAACTACCCAGCTACCAGAAATTTGTTGAGCAAAGTTAAAATATTTTGTGGAAAATGACACATAAAAGTCTGGGAGCTGGGTATATAGAATGATAGCAGAAATTTGGTAGTGTATGTATTAGATAGCTTGAACTATTGGCTATTTAATGGTACCAAATATTGGTGCTTACTGGATGGTTAACTACCCAGCTACCAGAAATGTGTTGAGCAAAGTTAAAATATTTTGTGGAAAATGACACATAAAAGTCTGGGAGCTGGGTATATAGAATGATAGCAGAAATTTGGTAGTGTATTTATTAGATAGCCTTATTCATTGGCTATTTAATGGTACCAAATATTTGTGCTTACTGGATAGCTAACTACCCAGCTACAAGAAATTTGTTGAGCAAAGTTAAAATATTTTGTGGAAAATGACACATAAAAGTCTGGGAGCTGGGTATATAGAATGATAGCAGAAATTTGATATTGTATTTATTAGATAGCCTTATTCATTGGCTATTTAATGTTACCAAATATTTGTGCTTACTGGATAGCTAACTACCCAGCTACCAGAAATTTGTTGAGCAAAGTTAAAGTTTTTTGTGGAAAATGATACATAAAAGTCTGGGAGCTGGGTATATAGAATGATAGCAGAAATTTGGTAGTGTATGTATTAGATAGCCTGATTCATTGGCTATTTAATGGTACCAAATATTGGTGCTTACTGGATGGCTAACTACCCAGCTACCAGAAATTTGTTGAGCAAAGTTAAAATATTTTGTGGAAAATGACACATAAAAGTCTGGGAGCTGGGTATATAGAATGATAGCAGAAATTTGGTGGTGTATGTATTAGATAGCTTGAACTATTGGCTATTTAATGGTACCAAATATTGGTGCTTACTGGATGGCTAACTACCCAGCTACCAGAAATTTGTTGAGCAAAGTTAAAATATTTTGTGGAAAATGACACATAAAAGTCTGGGAGCTGGGTATATAGAATGATAGCAGAAATTTGGTAGTGTATGTATTAGATAGCCTAATTCATTGGCTATTTAATGGTACCAAATATTGGTGCTTACTGGATAGCTAACTACCCAACTACCAGAAATTTGTTGAGCAAAGTTAACTTTTTTTGTTGAAAATGACACATAAAAGTCTGGGAGCTGGGTATATAGAATGACAGCAGAAACTTGGTAGTGTATTTATTAGATAGCCTTATTCATTGGCTATTTTAATGGTACCAAATATTGGTGCTTACTGGATAGCTAACTACCCAGCTACTAGAAATTTGTTGAGCAAAGTTAAAATATTTTGTGGAAAATGACACATAAAAGACTGGAAGCTAGGTATATAGAATGATAGCAGAAATTTGGTAGTGTATGTATTAGATAGCTTGAACAATTGGCTATTTAATGGTACCAAATATTGGTGCTTACTGGATGGCTAACTACCCAGCTACCAGAAATGTGTTGAGCAAAGTTAAAATATTTTGTGGAAAATGACACATAAAAGTCTGGGAGCTGGGTATATAGAATGATAGCAGAAATTTGGTAGTGTATTTATTAGATAGCCTTATTCATTGGCTATTTAATGGTACCAAATATTTGTGCTTACTGGATAGCTAACTACCCAGCTACAAGAAATTTGTTGAGCAAAGTTAAAATATTTTGTGGAAAATGACACATAAAAGTCTGGGAGCTGGGTATATAGAATGATAGCAGAAATTTGGTAGTGTATGTATTAGAAAGCCTTAACTATTGGCTATTTAATGGTACCAAATATTTGTGCTTACTGGATAGCTAACTACCCAGCTACAAGAAATTTGTTGAGCAAAGTTAAAATATTTTGTGGAAAATGACACATAAAAGTCTGGGAGCTGGGTATATAGAATGATAGCAGAAATTTGGTAGTGTATTTATTAGATAGTCTTATTCATTGGCTATTTTAATGGTACCAAATATTGGTGCTTACTGGATAGCTAACTACCCAGCTACAAGAAATTTGTTGAGCAAAGTTAAAATATTTTGTGGAAAATGACACATAAAAGTCTGGGAGCTGGGTATATAGAATGATAGCAGAAATTTGGTAGTGTATTTATTAGATAGTCTTATTCATTGGCTATTTTAATGGTACCAAATATTGGTGCTTACTGGATGGCTAACTACCCAGCTACCAGAAATTTGTTGAGCAAAGTTAAAATATTTTGTGGAAAATGACACATAAAAGTCTGGGAGCTGGGTATATAGAATGATAGCAGAAATTTGGTAGTGTATGTTTTAGATAGTCTGATTCATTGGCTATTTAATGGTACCAAATATTGGTGCTTACTGGATAGCTAACTACCCAACTACCAGAAATTTGTTGAGCAAAGTTAACTTTTTTTGTTGAAAATGACACATACAAGTCTGGGAGCTGGGTATATAGAATGATAGCAGAAATTTGGTAGTGTATTTATTATATAGCCTTATTCATTGGCTATTTAATGGTACCAAATATTTGTGCTTACTGGATAGCTAACTACCCAGCTACAAGAAATTTGTTGAGCAAAGTTAAAATATTTTGTGGAAAATGACACATAAAAGTCTGGGAGCTGGGTATATAGAATGATAGCAGAAATTTGGTAGTGTATGTATTAGATAGCCTTAACTATTGGCTATTTAATGGTACCAAATATTTGTGCTTACTGGATAGCTAACTACCCAGCTACAAGAAATTTGTTGAGCAAAGTTAAAATATTTTGTGGAAAATGACACATAAAAGTCTGGGAGCTGGGTATATAGAATGATAGCAGAAATTTGGTAGTGTATTTATTAGATAGTCTTATTCATTGGCTATTTTAATGGTACCAAATATTGGTGCTTACTGGATAGCTAACTACCCAGCTACAAGAAATTTGTTGAGCAAAGTTAAAATATTTTGTGGAAAATGACACATAAAAGTCTGGGAGCTAGGTATATAGAATGATAGCAGAAATTTGGTAGTGTATGTATTAGATAGCTTGAACTATTGGCTATTTAATGTTATCAAATATTGGTGCTTACTGGATGGCTAACTACCCAGCTACCAGAAATTTGTTGAGCAAAGTTAAAATATTTGGTGGAAAATGACACATAAAAGTCTGGGAGCTGGGTATATAGAATGATAGCAGAAATTTGGTAGTGTATGTATTAGATAGCTTGAACTATTGGCTATTTAATGGTACCAAATATTGGTGCTTACTGGATAGTTAACTACCCAGCTACCAGAAATGTGTTGAGCAAAGTTAAAATATTTTGTGGAAAATGACACATAAAAGTCTGGGAGCTAGGTATATAGAATGATAGCAGAAATTTGGTAGTGTATGTATTAGATAGCTTGAACTATTGGCTATTTAATGTTACCAAATATTGGTGCTTACTGGATGGCTAACTACCCAGCTACCAGAAATTTGTTGAGCAAAGTTAAAATATTTTGTGGAAAATGACACATAAAAGTCTGGGAGCTGGGTATATAGAATGATAGCAGAAATTTGGTAGTGTATGTATTAGATAGCCTAATTCATTGGCTATTTAATGGTACCAAATATTGGTGCTTACTGGTTAGCTAACTACCCAACTACCAGAAATTTGTTGAGCAAAGTTAACTTTTTTTGTTGAAAATGACACATAAAAGTCTGGGAGTTGGGTATATAGAATGACAGCAGAAATTTGGTAGTGTATTTATTAGATTGCCTTATTCATTGGCTATTTAATGGTACCAAATATTGGTGCTTACTGGATGGCTAACTACCCAGCTACCAGAAATGTGTTGAGCAAAGTTAAAATATTTTGTGGAAAATGACACATAAAAGTCTGGGAGCTGGGTATATAGAATGATAGCAGAAATTTGGTAGTGTATTTATTAGATAGCCTTATTCATTGGCTATTTAATGGTACCAAATATTTGTGCTTACTGGATAGCTAACTACCCAGCTACAAGAAATTTGTTGAGCAAAGTTAAAATATTTTGTGGAAAATGACACATAAAAGTCTGGGAGCTGGGTATATAGAATGATAGCAGAAATTTGGTAGTGTATGTATTAGATAGCCTTAACTATCGGCTATTTAATGGTACCAAATATTTGTGCTTACTGGATAGCTAACTACCCAGCTACAAGAAATTTGTTGAGCAAAGTTAAAATATTTTGTGGAAAATGACACATAAAAGTCTGGGAGCTGGGTATATAGAATGATAGCAGAAATTTGGTAGTGTATTTATTAGATAGTCTTATTCATTGGCTATTTTAATGGTACCAAATATTGGTGCTTACTGGATAGCTAACTACCCAGCTACAAGAAATTTGTTGAGCAAAGTTAAAATATTTTGTGGAAAATGACACATAAAAGTCTGGGAGCTGGGTATATAGAATGATAGCAGAAATTTGGTAGTGTATGTATTAGATAGCCTTGGATAGATTGGCTATTTAATGTTATCAAATATTGGTGCTTACTGGATGGCTAACTACCCAGCTACCAGAAATTTGTTGAGCAAAGTTAAAATATTTTGTGGAAAATGACACATAAAAGTCTGGGAGCTGGGTATATAGAATGATAGCAGAAATGTGGTAGTGTATGTATTAGATAGTCTGATTCATTGGCTATTTAATGGTACCAAATATTGGTGCTTACTGGATAGCTAACTACCCAACTACCAGAAATTTGTTGAGCAAAGTTAACTTTTTTTGTTGAAAATGACACATACAAGTCTGGGAGCTGGGTATATAGAATGATAGCAGAAATTTGGTAGTGTATTTATTAGATAGTCTTATTCATTGGCTATTTTAATGGTACCAAATATTGGTGCTTACTGGATAGCTAACTACCCAGCTACTAGAAATTTGTTGAGCAAAGTTAAAATATTTTGTGGAAAATGACACATAAAAGTCTGGGAGCTAGGTATATAGAATGATAGCAGAAATTTGGTAGTGTATGTATTAGATAGCTTGAACTATTGGCTATTTAATGTTACCAAATATTGGTGCTTACTGGATGGCTAACTACCCAGCTACCAGAAATTTGTTGAGCAAAGTTAAAATATTTTGTGGAAAATGACACATAAAAGTCTGGGAGCTGGGTATATAGAATGATAGCAGAAATTTGGTAGTGTATGTATTAGATAGCCTAATTCATTGGCTATTTAATGGTACCAAATATTGGTGCTTACTGGATAGCTAACTACCCAACTACCAGAAATTTGTTGAGCAAAGTTAACTTTTTTTGTTGAAAATGACACATAAAAGTCTGGGAGCTGGGTATATAGAATGACAGCAGAAACTTGGTAGTGTATTTATTAGATAGCCTTATTCATTGGCTATTTTAATGGTACCAAATATTGGTGCTTACTGGATAGCTAACTACCCAGCTACTAGAAATTTGTTGAGCAAAGTTAAAATATTTTGTGGAAAATGACACATAAAAGTCTGGAAGCTAGGTATATAGAATGATAGGAGAAATTTGGTAGTGTATGTATTAGATAGCTTGAACAATTGGCTATTTAATGGTACCAAATATTGGTGCTTACTGGATGGCTAACTACCCAGCTACCAGAAATGTGTTGAGCAAAGTTAAAATATTTTGTGGAAAATGACACATAAAAGTCTGGGAGCTGGGTATATAGAATGATAGCAGAAATTTGGTAGTGTATTTATTAGATAGCCTTATTCATTGGCTATTTAATGGTACCAAATATTTGTGCTTACTGGATAGCTAACTACCCAGCTACAAGAAATTTGTTGAGCAAAGTTAAAATATTTTGTGGAAAATGACACATAAAAGTCTGGGAGCTGGGTATATAGAATGATAGCAGAAATTTGGTAGTGTATGTATTAGATAGCCTTAACTATTGGCTATTTAATGGTACCAAATATTTGTGCTTACTGGATAGCTAACTACCCAGCTACAAGAAATTTGTTGAGCAAAGTTAAAATATTTTGTGGAAAATGACACATAAAAGTCTGGAAGCAAGGTATATAGAATGATAGCAGAAATTTGGTAGTGTATGTATTAGATAGTCTTATTCATTGGCTATTTTAATGGTACCAAATATTGGTGCTTACTGGATAGCTAACTACCCAGCTACAAGAAATTTGTTGAGCAAAGTTAAAATATTTTGTGGAAAATGACACATAAAAGTCTGGGAGCTGGGTATATAGAATGATAGCAGAAATTTGGTAGTGTATTTATTAGATAGTCTTATTCATTGGCTATTTTAATGGTACCAAATATTGGTGCTTACTGGATAGCTAACTACCCAGCTACAAGAAATTTGTTGAGCAAAGTTAAAATATTTTGTGGAAAATGACACATAAAAGTCTGGGAGCTGGGTATATAGAATGATAGCAGAAATTTGGTAGTGTATGTATTAGATAGCCTGATTCATTGGCTATTTAATGGTACCAAATATTGGTGCTTACTGGATGGCTAACTACCCAGCTACCAGAAATTTGTTGAGCAAAGTTAAAATATTTTGTGGAAAATGACACATAAAAGTCTGGGAGCTGGGTATATAGAATGATAGCAGAAATTTGGTAGTGTATGTATTAGATAGTCTGATTCATTGGCTATTTAATGGTACCAAATATTGGTGCTTACTGGATAGCTAACTACCCAACTACCAGAAATTTGTTGAGCAAAGTTAACTTTTTTTGTTGAAAATGACACATACAAGTCTGGGAGCTGGGTATATAGAATGATAGCAGAAATTTGGTAGTGTATTTATTAGATAGTCTTATTCATTGGCTATTTTAATGGTACCAAATATTGGTGCTTACTGGATAGCTAACTACCCAGCTACTAGAAATTTGTTGAGCAAAGTTAAAATATTTTGTGGAAAATGACACATAAAAGTCTGGGAGCTAGGTATATAGAATGATAGCAGAAATTTGGTAGTGTATGTATTAGATAGCTTGAACTATTGGCTATTTAATGTTACCAAATATTGGTGCTTACTGGATGGCTAACTACCCAGCTACCAGAAATTTGTTGAGCAAAGTTAAAATATTTTGTGGAAAATGACACATAAAAGTCTGGGAGCTGGGTATATAGAATGATAGCAGAAATTTGGTAGTGTATGTATTAGATAGCCAAATTCATTGGCTATTTAATGGTACCAAATATTGGTGCTTACTGGATAGCTAACTACCCAACTACCAGAAATTTGTTGAGCAAAGTTAACTTTTTTTGTTGAAAATGACACATAAAAGTCTGGGAGCTGGGTATATAGAATGACAGCAGAAATTTGGTAGTGTATTTATTAGATAGCCTTATTCATTGGCTATTTTAATGGTACCAAATATTGGTGCTTACTGGATAGCTAACTACCCAGCTACTAGAAATTTGTTAAGCAAAGTTAAAATATTTTGTGGAAAATGACACATAAAAGTCTGGAAGCTAGGTATATAGAATGATAGCAGAAATTTGGTAGTGTATGTATTAGATAGCTTGAACAATTGGCTATTTAATGGTACCAAATATTGGTGCTTACTGGATGGCTAACTACCAAGCTACCAGAAATGTGTTGAGCAAAGTTAAAATATTTTGTGGAAAATGACACATAAAAGTCTGGGAGCTGGGTATATAGAATGATAGCAGAAATTTGGTAGTGTATTTATTAGATAGCCTTATTCATTGGCTATTTAATGGTACCAAATATTTGTGCTTACTGGATAGCTAACTACCCAGCTACAAGAAATTTTTTGAGCAAAGTTAAAATATTTTGTGGAAAATGACACATAAAAGTCTGGGAGCTGGGTATATAGAATGATAGCAGAAATTTGGTAGTGTATGTATTAGATAGCCTTAACTATTGGCTATTTAATGGTACCGAATATTTGTGCTTACTGGATAGCTAACTACCCAGCTACAAGAAATTTGTTGAGCAAAGTTAAAATATTTTTTGGAAAATGACACATAAAAGTCTGGGAGCTGGGTATATAGAATGATAGCAGAAATTTGGTAGTGTATTTATTAGATAGTCTTATTCATTGGCTATTTTAATGGTACCAAATATTGGTGCTTACTGGATAGCTAACTACCCAGCTACAAGAAATTTGTTGAGCAAAGTTAAAATATTTTGTGGAAAATGACACATAAAAGTCTGGGAGCTAGGTATATAGAATGATAGCAGAAATTTGGTAGTGTATGTATTAGATAGCTTGAACTATTGGCTATTTAATGTTATCAAATATTGGTGCTTACTGGATGGCTAACTACCCAGCTACCAGAAATTTGTTGAGCAAAGTTAAAATATTTGGTGGAAAATGACACATAAAAGTCTGGGAGCTGGGTATATAGGATGATAGCAGAAATTTGGTAGTGTATGTATTAGATAGTCTTATTCATTGGCTATTTTAATGGTACCAAATATTGGTGCTTACTGGATAGCTAACTACCCAGCTACAAGAAATTTGTTGAGCAAAGTTAAAATATTTTGTGGAAAATGACACATAAAAGTCAGGGAGCTGGGTATATAGAATGATAGCAGAAATTTGGTAGTGTATGTATTAGATAGCCTAATTCATTGGCTATTTAATGGTACCAAATATTGGTGCTTACTGGATAGCTAACTACCCAACTACCAGAAATTTGTTGAGCAAAGTTAACTTTTTTTGTTGAAAATGACACATAAAAGTCTGGAAGCTGGGTATATAGAATGACAGCAGAAATTTGGTAGTGTATTTATTAGATAGCCTTATTCATTGGCTATTTTAATGGTACCAAATATTGGTGCTTACTGGATAGCTAACTACCCAGCTACTAGAAATTTGTTGAGCAAAGTTAAAATATTTTGTGGAAAATGACACATAAAAGTCTGGAAGCTAGGTATATAGAATGATAGCAGAAATTTGGTAGTGTATGTATTAGATAGCTTGAACAATTTGCTATTTAATGGTACCAAATATTGGTGCTTACTGGATGGCTAACTACCCAGCTACCAGAAATGTGTTGAGCAAAGTTAAAATATTTTGTGGAAAATGACACATAAAAGTCTGGGAGCTGGGTATATAGAATGATAGCAGAAATTTGGTAGTGTATTTATTAGATAGCCTTATTCATTGGCTATTTAATGGTACCAAATATTTGTGCTTACTGGATAGCTAACTACCCAGCTACAAGAAATTTGTTGAGCAAAGTTAAAATATTTTGTGGAAAATGACACATAAAAGTCTGGGAGCTGGGTATATAGAATGATAGCAGAAATTTGGTAGTGTATGTATTAGATAGCCTTAACTATTGGCTATTTAATGGTACCAAATATTTGTGCTTACTGGATAGCTAACTACCCAGCTACAAGAAATTTGTTGAGCAAAGTTAAAATATTTTGTGGAAAATGACACATAAAAGTCTGGGAGCTGGGTATATAGAATGATAGCAGAAATTTGGTAGTGTATTTATTAGATAGTCTTATTCATTGGCTATTTTAATGGTACCAAATATTGGTGCTTACTGGATAGCTAACTACCCAGCTACAAGAAATTTGTTGAGCAAAGTTAAAATATTTTGTGGAAAATGACACATAAAAGTCTGGGAGCTGGGTATATAGAATGATAGCAGAAATTTGGTAGTGTATTTATTAGATAGTCTTATTCATTGGCTATTTTAATGGTACCAAATATTGGTGCTTACTGGATGGCTAACTACCCAGCTACCAGAAATTTGTTGAGCAAAGTTAAAATATTTTGTGGAAAATGACACATAAAAGTCTGGGAGCTGGGTATATAGAATGATAGCAGAATATTGGTAGTGTATGTTTTAGATAGTCTGATTCATTGGCTATTTAATGGTACCAAATATTTGTGCTTACTGGATAGCTAACTACCCAACTACCAGAAATTTGTTGAGCAAAGTTAACTTTTTTTGTTGAAAATGACACATACAAGTCTGGGAGCTGGGTATATAGAATGATAGCAGAAATTTGGTAGTGTATTTATTATATAGCCTTATTCATTGGCTATTTAATGGTACCAAATATTTGTGCTTACTGGATAGCTAACTACCCAGCTACAAGAAATTTGTTGAGCAAAGTTAAAATATTTTGTGGAAAATGACACATAAAAGTCTGGGAGCTGGGTATATAGAATGATAGCAGAAATTTGGTAGTGTATGTATTAGATAGCCTTAACTATTGGCTATTTAATGGTACCAAATATTTGTGCTTACTGGATAGCTAACTACCCAGCTACAAGAAATTTGTTGAGCAAAGTTAAAATATTTTGTGGAAAATGACACATAAAAGTCTGGGAGCTGGGTATATAGAATGATAGCAGAAATTTGGTAGTGTATTTATTAGATAGTCTTATTCATTGGCTATTTTAATGGTACCAAATATTGGTGCTTACTGGATAGCTAACTACCCAGCTACAAGAAATTTGTTGAGCAAAGTTAAAATATTTTGTGGAAAATGACACATAAAAGTCTGGGAGCTAGGTATATAGAATGATAGCAGAAATTTGGTAGTGTATGTATTAGATAGCTTGAACTATTGGCTATTTATTGTTATCAAATATTGGTGCTTACTGGATGGCTAACTACCCAGCTACCAGAAATTTGTTGAGCAAAGTTAAAATATTTGGTGGAAAATGACACATAAAAGTCTGGGAGCTGGGTATATAGAATGATAGCAGAAATTTGGTAGTGTATGTATTAGATAGCTTGAACTATTGGCTATTTAATGGTACCAAATATTGGTGCTTACTGGATAGTTAACTACCCAGCTACCAGAAATGTGTTGAGCAAAGTTAAAATATTTTGTGGAAAATGACACATAAAAGTCTGGGAGCTAGGTATATAGAATGATAGCAGAAATTTGGTAGTGTATGTATTAGATAGCTTGAACTATTGGCTATTTAATGTTACCAAATATTGGTGCTTACTGGATGGCTAACTACCCAGCTACCAGAAATTTGTTGAGCAAAGTTAAAATATTTTGTGGAAAATGACACATAAAAGTCTGGGAGCTGGGTATATAGAATGATAGCAGAAATTTGGTAGTGTATGTATTAGATAGCCTAATTCATTGGCTATTTAATGGTACCAAATATTGGTGCTTACTGGTTAGCTAACTACCCAACTACCAGAAATTTGTTGAGCAAAGTTAACTTTTTTTGTTGAAAATGACACATAAAAGTCTGGGAGTTGGGTATATAGAATGACAGCAGAAATTTGGTAGTGTATTTATTAGATTGCCTTATTCATTGGCTATTTAATGGTACCAAATATTGGTGCTTACTGGATGGCTAACTACCCAGCTACCAGAAATGTGTTGAGCAAAGTTAAAATATTTTGTGGAAAATGACACATAAAAGTCTGGGAGCTGGGTATATAGAATGATAGCAGAAATTTGGTAGTGTATTTATTAGATAGCCTTATTCATTGGCTATTTAATGGTACCAAATATTTGTGCTTACTGGATAGCTAACTACCCAGCTACAAGAAATTTGTTGAGCAAAGTTAAAATATTTTGTGGAAAATGACACATAAAAGTCTGGGAGCTGGGTATATAGAATGATAGCAGAAATTTGGTAGTGTATGTATTAGATAGCCTTAACTATTGGCTATTTAATGGTACCAAATATTTGTGCTTACTGGATAGCTAACTACCCAGCTACAAGAAATTTGTTGAGCAAAGTTAAAATATTTTGTGGAAAATGACACATAAAAGTCTGGGAGCTGGGTATATAGAATGATAGCAGAAATTTGGTAGTGTATTTATTAGATAGTCTTATTCATTGGCTATTTTAATGGTACCAAATATTGGTGCTTACTGGATAGCTAACTACCCAGCTACAAGAAATTTGTTGAGCAAAGTTAAAATATTTTGTGGAAAATGACACATAAAAGTCTGGGAGCTAGGTATATAGAATGATAGCAGAAATTTGGTAGTGTATGTATTAGATAGCTTGAACTATTGGCTATTTAATGTTACCAAATATTGGTGCTTACTGGATGGCTAACTACCCAGCTACCAGAAATTTGTTGAGCAAAGTTAAAATATTTTGTGGAAAATGACACATAAAAGTCTGGGAGCTGGGTATATAGAATGATAGCAGAAATTTGGTAGTGTATGTATTAGATAGCCTAATTCATTGGCTATTTAATGGTACCAAATATTGGTGCTTACTGGATAGCTAACTACCCAACTACCAGAAATTTGTTGAGCAAAGTTAACTTTTTTTGTTGAAAATGACACATAAAAGTCTGGGAGCTGGGTATATAGAATGACAGCAGAAACTTGGTAGTGTATTTATTAGATAGCCTTATTCATTGGCTATTTTAATGGTACCAAATATTGGTGCTTACTGGATAGCTAACTACCCAGCTACTAGAAATTTGTTGAGCAAAGTTAAAATATTTTGTGGAAAATGACACATAAAAGTCTGGAAGCTAGGTATATAGAATGATAGGAGAAATTTGGTAGTGTATGTATTAGATAGCTTGAACAATTGGCTATTTAATGGTACCAAATATTGGTGCTTACTGGATGGCTAACTACCCAGCTACCAGAAATGTGTTGAGCAAAGTTAAAATATTTTGTGGAAAATGACACATAAAAGTCTGGGAGCTGGGTATATAGAATGATAGCAGAAATTTGGTAGTGTATTTATTAGATAGCCTTATTCATTGGCTATTTAATGGTACCAAATATTTGTGCTTACTGGATAGCTAACTACCCAGCTACAAGAAATTTGTTGAGCAAAGTTAAAATATTTTGTGGAAAATGACACATAAAAGTCTGGGAGCTGGGTATATAGAATGATAGCAGAAATTTGGTAGTGTATGTATTAGATAGCCTTAACTATTGGCTATTTAATGGTACCAAATATTTGTGCTTACTGGATAGCTAACTACCCAGCTACAAGAAATTTGTTGAGCAAAGTTAAAATATTTTGTGGAAAATGACACATAAAAGTCTGGAAGCAAGGTATATAGAATGATAGCAGAAATTTGGTAGTGTATGTATTAGATAGTCTTATTCATTGGCTATTTTAATGGTACCAAATATTGGTGCTTACTGGATAGCTAACTACCCAGCTACAAGAAATTTGTTGAGCAAAGTTAAAATATTTTGTGGAAAATGACACATAAAAGTCTGGGAGCTGGGTATATAGAATGATAGCAGAAATTTGGTAGTGTATTTATTAGATAGTCTTATTCATTGGCTATTTTAATGGTACCAAATATTGGTGCTTACTGGATAGCTAACTACCCAGCTACAAGAAATTTGTTGAGCAAAGTTAAAATATTTTGTGGAAAATGACACATAAAAGTCTGGGAGCTGGGTATATAGAATGATAGCAGAAATTTGGTAGTGTATGTATTAGATAGCCTGATTCATTGGCTATTTAATGGTACCAAATATTGGTGCTTACTGGATGGCTAACTACCCAGCTACCAGAAATTTGTTGAGCAAAGTTAAAATATTTTGTGGAAAATGACACATAAAAGTCTGGGAGCTGGGTATATAGAATGATAGCAGAAATTTGGTAGTGTATGTATTAGATAGTCTGATTCATTGGCTATTTAATGGTACCAAATATTGGTGCTTACTGGATAGCTAACTACCCAACTACCAGAAATTTGTTGAGCAAAGTTAACTTTTTTTGTTGAAAATGACACATACAAGTCTGGGAGCTGGGTATATAGAATGATAGCAGAAATTTGGTAGTGTATTTATTAGATAGTCTTATTCATTGGCTATTTTAATGGTACCAAATATTGGTGCTTACTGGATAGCTAACTACCCAGCTACTAGAAATTTGTTGAGCAAAGTTAAAATATTTTGTGGAAAATGACACATAAAAGTCTGGGAGCTAGGTATATAGAATGATAGCAGAAATTTGGTAGTGTATGTATTAGATAGCTTGAACTATTGGCTATTTAATGTTACCAAATATTGGTGCTTACTGGATGGCTAACTA
This sequence comes from Alitta virens, assembly GCA_932294295.1. Classification (NCBI taxonomy): domain Eukaryota; kingdom Metazoa; phylum Annelida; class Polychaeta; order Phyllodocida; family Nereididae; genus Alitta; species Alitta virens. The sequence continues at coordinate 39,239,554 of OW028578.1, forward strand.
CCCAGCTACCAGAAATTTGTTGAGCAAAGTTAAAATATTTTGTGGAAAATGACACATAAAAGTCTGGGAGCTGGGTATATAGAATGATAGCAGAAATTTGGTAGTGTATGTATTAGATAGCCAAATTCATTGGCTATTTAATGGTACCAAATATTGGTGCTTACTGGATAGCTAACTACCCAACTACCAGAAATTTGTTGAGCAAAGTTAACTTTTTTTGTTGAAAATGACACATAAAAGTCTGGGAGCTGGGTATATAGAATGACAGCAGAAATTTGGTAGTGTATTTATTAGATAGCCTTATTCATTGGCTATTTTAATGGTACCAAATATTGGTGCTTACTGGATAGCTAACTACCCAGCTACTAGAAATTTGTTGAGCAAAGTTAAAATATTTTGTGGAAAATGACACATAAAAGTCTGGAAGCTAGGTATATAGAATGATAGCAGAAATTTGGTAGTGTATGTATTAGATAGCTTGAACAATTGGCTATTTAATGGTACCAAATATTGGTGCTTACTGGATGGCTAACTACCAAGCTACCAGAAATGTGTTGAGCAAAGTTAAAATATTTTGTGGAAAATGACACATAAAAGTCTGGGAGCTGGGTATATAGAATGATAGCAGAAATTTGGTAGTGTATTTATTAGATAGCCTTATTCATTGGCTATTTAATGGTACCAAATATTTGTGCTTACTGGATAGCTAACTACCTAGCTACAAGAAATTTTTTGAGCAAAGTTAAAATATTTTGTGGAAAATGACACATAAAAGTCTGGGAGCTGGGTATATAGAATGATAGCAGAAATTTGGTAGTGTATGTATTAGATAGCCTTAACTATTGGCTATTTAATGGTACCAAATATTTGTGCTTACTGGATAGCTAACTACCCAGCTACAAGAAATTTGTTGAGCAAAGTTAAAATATTTTTTGGAAAATGACACATAAAAGTCTGGGAGCTGGGTATATAGAATGATAGCAGAAATTTGGTAGTGTATTTATTAGATAGTCTTATTCATTGGCTATTTTAATGGTACCAAATATTGGTGCTTACTGGATAGCTAACTACCCAGCTACAAGAAATTTGTTGAGCAAAGTTAAAATATTTTGTGGAAAATGACACATAAAAGTCTGGGAGCTAGGTATATAGAATGATAGCAGAAATTTGGTAGTGTATGTATTAGATAGCTTGAACTATTGGCTATTTAATGTTATCAAATATTGGTGCTTACTGGATGGCTAACTACCCAGCTACCAGAAATTTGTTGAGCAAAGTTAAAATATTTGGTGGAAAATGACACATAAAAGTCTGGGAGCTGGGTATATAGGATGATAGCAGAAATTTGGTAGTGTATGTATTAGATAGTCTTATTCATTGGCTATTTTAATGGTACCAAATATTGGTGCTTACTGGATAGCTAACTACCCAGCTACAAGAAATTTGTTGAGCAAAGTTAAAATATTTTGTGGAAAATGACACATAAAAGTCAGGGAGCTGGGTATATAGAATGATAGCAGAAATTTGGTAGTGTATGTATTAGATAGCCTAATTCATTGGCTATTTAATGGTACCAAATATTGGTGCTTACTGGATAGCTAACTACCCAACTACCAGAAATTTGTTGAGCAAAGTTAACTTTTTTTGTTGAAAATGACACATAAAAGTCTGGGAGCTGGGTATATAGAATGACAGCAGAAATTTGGTAGTGTATTTATTAGATAGCCTTATTCATTGGCTATTTTAATGGTACCAAATATTGGTGCTTACTGGATAGCTAACTACCCAGCTACTAGAAATTTGTTGAGCAAAGTTAAAATATTTTGTGGAAAATGACACATAAAAGTCTGGAAGCTAGGTATATAGAATGATAGCAGAAATTTGGTAGTGTATGTATTAGATAGCTTGAACAATTTGCTATTTAATGGTACCAAATATTGGTGCTTACTGGATGGCTAACTACCCAGCTACCAGAAATGTGTTGAGCAAAGTTAAAATATTTTGTGGAAAATGACACATAAAAGTCTGGGAGCTGGGTATATAGAATGATAGCAGAAATTTGGTAGTGTATTTATTAGATAGCCTTATTCATTGGCTATTTAATGGTACCAAATATTTGTGCTTACTGGATAGCTAACTACCCAGCTACAAGAAATTTGTTGAGCAAAGTTAAAATATTTTGTGGAAAATGACACATAAAAGTCTGGGAGCTGGGTATATAGAATGATAGCAGAAATTTGGTAGTGTATGTATTAGATAGCCTTAACTATTGGCTATTTAATGGTACCAAATATTTGTGCTTACTGGATAGCTAACTACCCAGCTACAAGAAATTTGTTGAGCAAAGTTAAAATATTTTGTGGAAAATGACACATAAAAGTCTGGGAGCTGGGTATATAGAATGATAGCAGAAATTTGGTAGTGTATTTATTAGATAGTCTTATTCATTGGCTATTTTAATGGTACCAAATATTGGTGCTTACTGGATAGCTAACTACCCAGCTACAAGAAATTTGTTGAGCAAAGTTAAAATATTTTGTGGAAAATGACACATAAAAGTCTGGGAGCTAGGTATATAGAATGATAGCAGAAATTTGGTAGTGTATGTATTAGATAGCTTGAACTATTGGCTATTTAATGTTATCAAATATTGGTGCTTACTGGATGGCTAACTACCCAGCTACCAGAAATTTGTTGAGCAAAGTTAAAATATTTGGTGGAAAATGACACATAAAAGTCTGGGAGCTGGGTATATAGGATGATAGCAGAAATTTGGTAGTGTATGTATTAGATAGTCTTATTCATTGGCTATTTTAATGGTACCAAATATTGGTGCTTACTGGATAGCTAACTACCCAGCTACAAGAAATTTGTTGAGCAAAGTTAAAATATTTTGTGGAAAATGACACATAAAAGTCTGGGAGCTGGGTATATAGAATGATAGCAGAAATTTGGTAGTGTATGTATTAGATAGCCTAATTCATTGGCTATTTAATGGTACCAAATATTGGTGCTTACTGGATAGCTAACTACCCAACTACCAGAAATTTGTTGAGCAAAGTTAACTTTTTTTGTTGAAAATGACACATAAAAGTCTGGGAGCTGGGTATATAGAATGACAGCAGAAATTTGGTAGTGTATTTATTAGATAGCCTTATTCATTGGCTATTTTAATGGTACCAAATATTGGTGCTTACTGGATAGCTAACTACCCAGCTACTAGAAATTTGTTGAGCAAAGTTAAAATATTTTGTGGAAAATGACACATAAAAGTCTGGAAGCTAGGTATATAGAATGATAGCAGAAATTTGGTAGTGTATGTATTAGATAGCTTGAACAATTTGCTATTTAATGGTACCAAATATTGGTGCTTACTGGATGGCTAACTACCCAGCTACCAGAAATGTGTTGAGCAAAGTTAAAATATTTTGTGGAAAATGACACATAAAAGTCTGGGAGCTGGGTATATAGAATGATAGCAGAAATTTGGTAGTGTATTTATTAGATAGCCTTATTCATTGGCTATTTAATGGTACCAAATATTTGTGCTTACTGGATAGCTAACTACCCAGCTACAAGAAATTTGTTGAGCAAAGTTAAAATATTTTGTGGAAAATGACACATAAAAGTCAGGGAGCTGGGTATATAGAATGATAGCAGAAATTTGGTAGTGTATGTATTAGATAGCCTTAACTATTGGCTATTTAATGGTACCAAATATTTGTGCTTACTGGATAGCTAACTACCCAGCTACAAGAAATTTGTTGAGCAAAGTTAAAATATTTTGTGGAAAATGACACATAAAAGTCTGGGAGCTGGGTATATAGAATGATAGCAGAAATTTGGTAGTGTATTTATTAGATAGTCTTATTCATTGGCTATTTTAATGGTACCAAATATTGGTGCTTACTGGATAGCTAACTACCCAGCTACAAGAAATTTGTTGAGCAAAGTTAAAATATTTTGTGGAAAATGACACATAAAAGTCTGCGAGCTAGGTATATAGAATGATAGCAGAAATTTGGTAGTGTATGTATTAGATAGCTTGAACTATTGGCTATTTAATGTTATCAAATATTGGTGCTTACTGGATGGCTAACTACCCAGCTACCAGAAATTTGTTGAGCAAAGTTAAAATATTTGGTGGAAAATGACACATAAAAGTCTGGGAGCTGGGTATATAGGATGATAGCAGAAATTTGGTAGTGTATGTATTAGATAGTCTTATTCATTGGCTATTTTAATGGTACCAAATATTGGTGCTTACTGGATAGCTAACTACCCAGCTACAAGAAATTTGTTGAGCAAAGTTAAAATATTTTGTGGAAAATGACACATAAAAGTCTGGGAGCTGGGTATATAGAATGATAGCAGAAATTTGGTAGTGTATGTATTAGATAGCCTAATTCATTGGCTATTTAATGGTACCAAATATTGGTGCTTACTGGATAGCTAACTACCCAACTACCAGAAATTTGTTGAGCAAAGTTAACTTTTTTTGTTGAAAATGACACATAAAAGTCTGGGAGCTGGGTATATAGAATGACAGCAGAAATTTGGTAGTGTATTTATTAGATAGCCTTATTCATTGGCTATTTTAATGGTACCAAATATTGGTGCTTACTGGATAGCTAACTACCCAGCTACTAGAAATTTGTTGAGCAAAGTTAAAATATTTTGTGGAAAATGACACATAAAAGTCTGGAAGCTAGGTATATAGAATGATAGCAGAAATTTGGTAGTGTATGTATTAGATAGCTTGAACAATTTGCTATTTAATGGTACCAAATATTGGTGCTTACTGGATGGCTAACTACCCAGCTACCAGAAATGTGTTGAGCAAAGTTAAAATATTTTGTGGAAAATGACACATAAAAGTCTGGGAGCTGGGTATATAGAATGATAGCAGAAATTTGGTAGTGTATTTATTAGATAGCCTTATTCATTGGCTATTTAATGGTACCAAATATTTGTGCTTACTGGATAGCTAACTACCCAGCTACAAGAAATTTGTTGAGCAAAGTTAAAATATTTTGTGGAAAATGACACATAAAAGTCTGGGAGCTGGGTATATAGAATGATAGCAGAAATTTGGTAGTGTATGTATTAGATAGCCTTAACTATTGGCTATTTAATGGTACCAAATATTTGTGCTTACTGGATAGCTAACTACCCAGCTACAAGAAATTTGTTGAGCAAAGTTAAAATATTTTGTGGAAAATGACACATAAAAGTCTGGGAGCTGGGTATATAGAATGATAGCAGAAATTTGGTAGTGTATTTATTAGATAGTCTTATTCATTGGCTATTTTAATGGTACCAAATATTGGTGCTTACTGGATAGCTAACTACCCAGCTACAAGAAATTTGTTGAGCAAAGTTAAAATATTTTGTGGAAAATGACACATAAAAGTCTGGGAGCTAGGTATATAGAATGATAGCAGAAATTTGGTAGTGTATGTATTAGATAGCTTGAACTATTGGCTATTTAATGTTATCAAATATTGGTGCTTACTGGATGGCTAACTACCCAGCTACCAGAAATTTGTTGAGCAAAGTTAAAATATTTGGTGGAAAATGACACATAAAAGTCTGGGAGCTGGGTATATAGAATGATAGCAGAAATTTGGTAGTGTATGTATTAGATAGCTTGAACTATTGGCTATTTAATGGTACCAAATATTGGTGCTTACTGGATAGTTAACTACCCAGCTACCGGAAATGTGTTGAGCAAAGTTAAAATATTTTGTGGAAAATGACACATAAAAGTCTGGGAGCTGGGTATATAGAATGATAGCAGAAATTTGGTAGTGTATTTATTAGATAGCCTTATTCATTGGCTATTTAATGGTACCAAATATTTGTGCTTACTGGATAGCTAACTACCCAGCTACCAGAAATGTGTTGAGCAAAGTTAAAATATTTTGTGGAAAATGACACATAAAAGTCTGGGAGCTGGGTATATAGAATGATAGCAGAAATTTGGTAGTGTATGTATTAGATAGCTTTAACTATTGGCTATTTAATGGTACCAAATATTAGTGCTTACTGGATGGCTAACTACCCAGCTACCAGAAATTTGTTGAGCAAAGTTAAAATATTTTGTGGAAAATGACACATAAAAGTCTGGGAGCTGGGTATATAGAAAAATAGCAGAAATTTGATATTGTATTCATTAGATAGCCTTATTCATTGGCTATTTAATGGTATCAAATATTTGTGCTTACTGGATAGCTAACTACCCAGCTACCAGAAATATGTTGAGCAAAGTTAAAGTATTTTGTGGAAAATGACACATAAAAGTCTGGGAGCTGGGTATATAGAATGATAGCAGAAATTTGGTAGTGTATGTATTAGATAGCCTGATTCATTGGCTATTTAATGGTACCAAATATTGGTGCTTACTGGATGGCTAACTACCCAGCTACCAGAAATTTGTTGAGCAAAGTTAAAATATTTTGTGGAAAATGACACATAAAAGTCTGGGAGCTGGGTATATAGAATGATAGCAGAAATTTAGTAGTGTATGTATTAGATAGTCTGATTCATTGGCTATTTAATGGTACCAAATATTGGTGCTTACTGGATAGCTAACTACCCAACTACCAGAAATTTGTTGAGCAAAGTTAACTTTTTTTGTTGAAAATGACACATACAAGTCTGGGAGCTGGGTATATAGAATGATAGCAGAAATTTGGTAGTGTATTTATTAGATAGTCTTATTCATTGGCTATTTTAATGGTACCAAATATTGGTGCTTACTGGATAGCTAACTACCCAGCTACAAGAAATTTGTTGAGCAAAGTTAAAATATTTTGTGGAAAATGACACATAAAAGTCAGGGAGCTAGGTATATAGAATGATTGCAGAAATTTGGTAGTGTATGTATTAGATAGCTTGAACTATTGGCTATTTAATGTTACCAAATATTGGTGCTTACTGGATGGCTAACTACCCAGCTACCAGAAATTTGTTGAGCAAAGTTAAAATATTTTGTGGAAAATGACACATAAAAGTCTGGGAGCTGGGTATATAGAATGGTAGCAGAAATTTGGTAGTGTATGTATTAGATAGCCTAATTCATTGGCTATTTAATGGTACCAAATATTGGTGCTTACTGGATAGCTAACTACCCAACTACCAGAAATTTGTTGAGCAAAGTTAACTTTTTTTGTTGAAAATGACACATAAAAGTCTGGGAGCTGGGTATATAGAATGATATCAGAAATTTGGTAGTGTATTTATTAGATAGTCTTATTCATTGGCTATTTTAATGGCACCAAATATTGGTGCTTACTGGATAGCTAACTACCCAGCTACTAGAAATTTGTTGGGCAAAGTTAAAATATTTTGTGGAAAATGACACATAAAAGTCTGGGAGCTAGGTATATAGAATGATAGCAGAAATTTGGTAGTGTATGTATTAGATAGCCTTAACTATTGGCTATTTAATGGTACCAAATATTTGTGCTTACTGGATAGCTAACTACCCAGCTACAAGAAATTTGTTGAGCAAAGTTAAAATATTTTGTGGAAAATGACACGTAAAAGTCTGGGAGCTGGGTATATAGAATGATAGCAGAAATTTGGTAGTGTATTTATTAGATAGTCTTATTCATTGGCTATTTTAATGGTACCAAATATTGGTGCTTACTGGATAGCTAACTACCCAGCTACCAGAAATTTGTTGAGCAAAGTTAAAGTATTTTGTGGAAAATGACACATAAAAGTCTGGGAGCTAGGTATATATAATGATAGCAGAAATTTGGTAGTGTATGTATTAGATAGCCTGATTCATTGGCTATTTAATGGTACCAAATATTGGTGCTTACTGGATGGCTAACTACCCAGCTACCAGAAATTTGTTGAGCAAAGTTAAAATATTTTGTGGAAAATGACACATAAAAGTCTGGGAGCTGGGTATATAGAATGATAGCAGAAATTTGGTAGTGTATGTATTAGATAGTCTGATTCATTGGCTATTTAATGGTACCAAATATTGGTGCTTACTGGATAGCTAACTACCCAACTACCAGAAATTTGTTGAGCAAAGTTAAAATATTTTGTTGAAAATGACACATACAAGTCTGGGAGCTGGGTATATAGAATGATAGCAGAAATTTGGTAGTGTATTTATTAGATAGTCTTATTCATTGGCTATTTTAATGGTACCAAATATTGGTGCTTACTGGATAGCTAACTACCCAGCTACTAGAAATTTGTTGAGCAAAGTTAAAATATTTTGTGGAAAATGACACATAAAGGTCTGGGAGCTAGGTATATAGAATGATTGCAGAAATTTGGTAGTGTATGTATTAGATAGCTTGAACTATTGGCTATTTAATGTTACCAAATATTGGTGCTTACTGGATGGCTAACTACCCAGCTACCAGAAATTTGTTGAGCAAAGTTAAAATATTTTGTGGAAAATGACACATAAAAGTCTGGGAGCTGGGTATATAGAATGGTAGCAGAAATTTGGTAGTGTATGTATTAGATAGCCTAGTTCATTGGCTATTTAATGGTACAAAATATTGGTGCTTACTGGATAGCTAACTACCCAACTACCAGAAATTTGTTGAGCAAAGTTAACTTTTTGTGTTGAAAATGACACATAAAAGTCTGGGAGCTGGGTATATAGAATGATAGCAGAAATTTGGTGGTGTATTTATTAGATAGTCTTATTCATTGGCTATTTTAATGGTACCAAATATTGGTGCTTACTGGATAGCTAACTACCCAGCTACAAGAAATTTGTTGAGCAAAGTTAAAATATTTTGTGGAAAATGACACATAAAAGTCTGGGAGCTAGGTATATAGAATGATTGCAGAAATTTGGTAGTGTATGTATTAGATAGCTTGAACTATTGGCTATTTAATGTTACCAAATAATGGTGCTTACTGGATGGCTAACTACCCAGATACCAGAAATTTGTTGAGCAAAGTTAAAATATTTTGTGGAAAATGACACATAAAAGTCTGGGAGCTGGGTATATAGAATGGTAGCAGAAATTTGGTAGTGTATGTATTAGATAGCCTAATTCATTGGCTATTTAATGGTACCAAATATTGGCGCTTACTGGATAGCTAACTACCCAACTACCAGAAATTTGTTGAGCAAAGTTAACTTTTTTTGTTGAAAATGACACATAAAAGTCTGGGAGCTGGGTATATAGAATGACAGCAGAAATTTGGTAGTGTATTTATTAGATAGCCTTATTCATTGGCTATTTTAATGGTACCAAATATTGGTGCTTACTGGATAGCTAACTACCCAGCTACTAGAAATTTGTTGAGCAAAGTTAAAATATTTTGTGGAAAATGACACATAAAAGTCTGGAAGCTAGGTATATAGAATGATAGCAGAAATTTGGTAGTGTATGTATTAGATAGCTTGAACAATTGGCTATTTAATGGTACCAAATATTGTTGCTTACTGGATGGCTAACTACCCAGCTACCAGAAATGTGTTGAGCAAAGTTAAAATATTTTGTGGAAAATGACACATAAAAGTCTGGGAGCTGGGTATATAGAATGATAGCAGAAATTTGGCAGTGTATTTATTAGATAGCCTTATTCATTGGCTATTTAATGGTACCAAATATTTGTGCTTATTGGATAGCTAACTACCCAGCTACAAGAAATTTGTTGAGCAAAGTTAAAATATTTTGTGGAAAATGACACATAAAAGTCTGGGAGCTGGGTATATAGAATGATAGCAGAAATTTGGTAGTGTATGTATTAGATAGCCTTAACTATTGGCTATTTAATGGTACCAAATATTTGTGCTTACTGGATAGCTAACTACCCAGCTACAAGAAATTTGTTGAGCAAAGTTAAAATATTTTGTGGAAAATGACACGTAAAAGTCTGGGAGCTGGGTATATAGAATGATAGCAGAAATTTGGTAGTGTATTTATTAGATAGTCTTATTCATTGGCTATTTTAATGGTACCAAATATTGGTGCTTACTGGATAGCTAACTACCCAGCTACAAGAAATTTGTTGAGCAAAGTTAAAATATTTTGTGGAAAATGACACATAAAAGTCTGGGAGCTGGGTATATAGAATGATAGCAGAAATTTGGTAGTGTATGTATTAGATAGCCTTAACTATTGGCTATTTAATGGTACCAAATATTTGTGCTTACTGGATAGCTAACTACCCAGCTACAAGAAATTTGTTGAGCAAAGTTAAAATATTTTGTGGAAAATGACACGTAAAAGTCTGGGAGCTGGGTATATAGAATGATTGCAGAAATTTGGTAGTGTATGTATTAGATAGCTTGAACTATTGGCTATTTAATGTTACCAAATATTGGTGCTTACTGGATGGCTAACTACCCAGCTACCAGAAATTTGTTGAGCAAAGTTAAAATATTTTGTGGAAAATGACACATAAAAGTCTGGGAGCTGGGTATATAGAATGGTAGCAGAAATTTGGTAGTGTATGTATTAGATAGCCTAATTCATTGGCTATTTAATGGTACCAAATATTGGTGCTTACTGGATAGCTAACTACCCAACTACCAGAAATTTGTTGAGCAAAGTTAACTTTTTGTGTTGAAAATGACACATAAAAGTCTGGGAGCTGGGTATATAGAATGATAGCAGAAATTTGGTAGTGTATTTATTAGATAGTCTTATTCATTGGCTATTTTAATGGTACCAAATATTGGTGCTTACTGGATAGCTAACTACCCAGCTACAAGAAATTTGTTGAGCAAAGTTAAAATATTTTGTGGAAAATGACACATAAAAGTCTGGGAGCTAGGTATATAGAATGATTGCAGAAATTTGGTAGTGTATGTATTAGATAGCTTGAACTATTGGCTATTTAATGTTACCAAATAATGGTGCTTACTGGATGGCTAACTACCCAGATACCAGAAATTTGTTGAGCAAAGTTAAAATATTTTGTGGAAAATGACACATAAAAGTCTGGGAGCTGGGTATATAGAATGGTAGCAGAAATTTGGTAGTGTATGTATTAGATAGCCTAATTCATTGGCTATTTAATGGTACCAAATATTGGCGCTTACTGGATAGCTAACTACCCAACTACCAGAAATTTGTTGAGCAAAGTTAACTTTTTTTGTTGAAAATGACACATAAAAGTCTGGGAGCTGGGTATATAGAATGACAGCAGAAATTTGGTAGTGTATTTATTAGATAGCCTTATTCATTGGCTATTTTAATGGTACCAAATATTGGTGCTTACTGGATAGCTAACTACCCAGCTACTAGAAATTTGTTGAGCAAAGTTAAAATATTTTGTGGAAAATGACACATAAAAGTCTGGAAGCTAGGTATATAGAATGATAGCAGAAATTTGGTAGTGTATGTATTAGATAGCTTGAACAATTGGCTATTTAATGGTACCAAATATTGTTGCTTACTGGATGGCTAACTACCCAGCTACCAGAAATGTGTTGAGCAAAGTTAAAATATTTTGTGGAAAATGACACATAAAAGTCTGGGAGCTGGGTATATAGAATGATAGCAGAAATTTGGCAGTGTATTTATTAGATAGCCTTATTCATTGGCTATTTAATGGTACCAAATATTTGTGCTTATTGGATAGCTAACTACCCAGCTACAAGAAATTTGTTGAGCAAAGTTAAAATATTTTGTGGAAAATGACACATAAAAGTCTGGGAGCTGGGTATATAGAATGATAGCAGAAATTTGGTAGTGTATGTATTAGATAGCCTTAACTATTGGCTATTTAATGGTACCAAATATTTGTGCTTACTGGATAGCTAACTACCCAGCTACAAGAAATTTGTTGAGCAAAGTTAAAATATTTTGTGGAAAATGACACATAAAAGTCTGGGAGCTGGGTATATAGAATGATAGCAGAAATTTGGTAGTGTATTTATTAGATAGTCTTATTCATTGGCTATTTTAATGGTACCAAATATTGGTGCTTACTGGATAGCTAACTACCCAGCTACAAGAAATTTGTTGAGCAAAGTTAAAATATTTTGTGGAAAATGACACATAAAAGTCTGGGAGCTGGGTATATAGAATGATAGCAGAAATTTGGTAGTGTATGTATTAGATAGCCTTAACTATTGGCTATTTAATGGTACCAAATATTTGTGCTTACTGGATAGCTAACTACCCAGCTACAAGAAATTTGTTGAGCAAAGTTAAAATATTTTGTGGAAAATGACACGTAAAAGTCTGGGAGCTGGGTATATAGAATGATAGCAGAAATTTGGTAGTGTATTTATTAGATAGTCTTATTCATTGGCTATTTTAATGGTACCAAATATTGGTGCTTACTGGATAGCTAACTACCCAGCTACAAGAAATTTGTTGAGCAAAGTTAAAATATTTTGTGGAAAATGACACATAAAAGTCTGGGAGCTAGGTATATAGAATGATAGCAGAAATTTGGTAGTGTATGTATTAGATAGCTTGAACTATTGGCTATTTAATGTTATCAAATATTGGTGCTTACTGGATGGCTAACTACCCAGCTACCAGAAATTTGTTGAGCAAAGTTAAAATATTTTGTGGAAAATGACACATAAAAGTCTGGGAGCTGGGTATATAGAATGATAGCAGAAATTTGGTAGTGTATGTATTAGATAGCTTGAACTATTGGCTATTTAATGGTACCAAATATTGGTGCTTACTGGATGGTTAACTACCCAGCTACCAGAAATGTGTTGAGCAAAGTTAAAATATTTTGTGGAAAATGACACATAAAAGTCTGGGAGCTGGGTATATAGAATGATAGCAGAAATTTGGTAGTGTATTTATTAGATAGCCTTATTCATTGGCTATTTAATGGTACCAAATATTTGTGCTTACTGGATAGCTAACTACCCAGCTACAAGAAATTTGTTGAGCAAAGTTAAAATATTTTTTGGAAAATGACACATAAAAGTCTGGGAGCTGGGTATATAGAATGATAGCAGAAATTTGGTAGTGTATGTATTAGATAGCTTTAACTATTGGCTATTTAATGGTACCAAATATTGGTGCTTACTGGATGGTTAACTACCCAGCTACCAGAAATGTGTTGAGCAAAGTTAAAATATTTTGTGGAAAATGACACATAAAAGTCTGGGAGCTGGGTGTATAGAATGACAGCAGAAATTTGGTAGTGTATTTATTAGATAGCCTCATTCATTGGCTATTTTAATGGTACCAAATATTGGTGCTTACTGGATAGCTAACTACCCAGCTACTAGAAATTTGTTGAGCAAAGTTAAAATATTTTGTGGAAAATGACACATAAAAGTCTGGAAGCTAGGTATATAGAATGATAGCAGAAATTTGGTAGTGTATGTATTAGATAGCTTGAACAATTGGCTATTTAATGGTACCAAATATTGGTGCTTACTGGATGGCTAACTACCCAGATACCAGAAATTTGTTGAGCAAAGTTAAAATATTTTGTGGAAAATGACACATAAAAGTCTGGGAGCTGGGTATATAGAATGGTAGCAGAAATTTGGTAGTGTATGTATTAGATAGCCTAATTCATTGGCTATTTAATGGTACCAAATATTGGTGCTTACTGGATAGCTAACTACCCAACTACCAGAAATTTGTTGAGCAAAGTTAACTTTTTTTGTTGAAAATGACACATAAAAGTCTGGGAGCTGGGTATATAGAATGACAGCAGAAATTTGGTAGTGTATTTATTAGATAGCCTTATTCATTGGCTATTTTAATGGTACCAAATATTGGTGCTTACTGGATAGCTAACTACCGAGCTACTAGAAACTTGTTGAGCAAAGTTAAAATATTTTGTGGAAAATGACACATAAAAGTCTGGAAGCTAGGTATATAGAATGATAGCAGAAATTTGGTAGTGTATGTATTAGATAGCTTGAACAATTGGCTATTTAATGGTACCAAATATTGTTGCTTACTGGATGGCTAACTACCCAGCTACCAGAAATGTGTTGAGCAAAGTTAAAATATTTTGTGGAAAATGACACATAAAAGTCTGGGAGCTGGGTATATAGAATGATAGCAGAAATTTGGCAGTGTATTTATTAGATAGCCTTATTCATTGGCTATTTAATGGTACCAAATATTTGTGCTTATTGGATAGCTAACTACCCAGCTACAAGAAATTTGTTGAGCAAAGTTAAAATATTTTGTGGAAAATGACACATAAAAGTCTGGGAGCTGGGTATATAGAATGATAGCAGAAATTTGGTAGTGTATGTATTAGATAGCCTTAACTATTGGCTATTTAATGGTACCAAATATTTGTGCTTACTGGATAGCTAACTACCCAGCTACAAGAAATTTGTTGAGCAAAGTTAAAATATTTTGTGGAAAATGACACATAAAAGTCTGGGAGCTGGGTATATAGAATGATAGCAGAAATTTGGTAGTGTATTTATTAGATAGTCTTATTCATTGGCTATTTTAATGGTACCAAATATTGGTGCTTACTGGATAGCTAACTACCCAGCTACAAGAAATTTGTTGAGCAAAGTTAAAATATTTTGTGGAAAATGACACATAAAAGTCTGGGAGCTGGGTATATAGAATGATAGCAGAAATTTGGTAGTGTATGTATTAGATAGCCTTAACTATTGGCTATTTAATGGTACCAAATATTTGTGCTTACTGGATAGCTAACTACCCAGCTACAAGAAATTTGTTGAGCAAAGTTAAAATATTTTGTGGAAAATGACACGTAAAAGTCTGGGAGCTGGGTATATAGAATGATAGCAGAAATTTGGTAGTGTATTTATTAGATAGTCTTATTCATTGGCTATTTTAATGGTACCAAATATTGGTGCTTACTGGATAGCTAACTACCCAGCTACAAGAAATTTGTTGAGCAAAGTTAAAATATTTTGTGGAAAATGACACATAAAAGTCTGGGAGCTAGGTATATAGAATGATAGCAGAAATTTGGTAGTGTATGTATTAGATAGCTTGAACTATTGGCTATTTAATGTTATCAAATATTGGTGCTTACTGGATGGCTAACTACCCAGCTACCAGAAATTTGTTGAGCAAAGTTAAAATATTTTGTGGAAAATGACACATAAAAGTCTGGGAGCTGGGTATATAGAATGATAGCAGAAATTTGGTAGTGTATGTATTAGATAGCTTGAACTATTGGCTATTTAATGGTACCAAATATTGGTGCTTACTGGATGGTTAACTACCCAGCTACCAGAAATGTGTTGAGCAAAGTTAAAATATTTTGTGGAAAATGACACATAAAAGTCTGGGAGCTGGGTATATAGAATGATAGCAGAAATTTGGTAGTGTATTTATTAGATAGCCTTATTCATTGGCTATTTAATGGTACCAAATATTTGTGCTTACTGGATAGCTAACTACCCAGCTACAAGAAATTTGTTGAGCAAAGTTAAAATATTTTGTGGAAAATGACACATAAAAGTCTGGGAGCTGGGTATATAGAATGATAGCAGAAATTTGGTAGTGTATGTATTAGATAGCTTTAACTATTGGCTATTTAATGGTACCAAATATTGGTGCTTACTGGATGGTTAACTACCCAGCTACCAGAAATGTGTTGAGCAAAGTTAAAATATTTTGTGGAAAATGACACATAAAAGTCTGGGAGCTGGGTGTATAGAATGATAGCAGAAATTTGGTAGTGTATTTATTAGATAGCCTTATTCATTGGCTATTTTAATGGTACCAAATATTGGTGCTTACTGGATAGCTAACTACCCAGCTACTAGAAATTTGTTGAGCAAAGTTAAAATATTTTGTGGAAAATGACACATAAAAGTCTGGAAGCTAGGTATATAGAATGATAGCAGAAATTTGGTAGTGTATGTATTAGATAGCTTGAACAATTGGCTATTTAATGGTACCAAATATTGGTGCTTACTGGACGGCTAACTACCCAGCTACCAGAAATGTGTTGAGCAAAGTTAAAATATTTTGTGGAAAATGACACATAAAAGTCTGGGAGCTGGGTATATAGAATGATAGCAGAAATTTGGTAGTGTATGTATTAGATAGCCTTAACTATTGGCTATTTAATGGTACCAAATATTTGTGCTTACTGGATAGCTAACTACCCAGCTACAAGAAATTTGTTGAGCAAAGTTAAAATATTTTGTGGAAAATGACACATAAAAGTCTGGGAGCTGGGTATATAGAATGATAGCAGAAATTTGGTAGTGTATTTATTAGATAGTCTTATTCATTGGCTATTTTAATGGTACCAAATATTGGTGCTTACTGGATAGCTAACTACCCAGCTACAAGAAATTTGTTGAGCAAAGTTAAAATATTTTGTGGAAAATGACACATAAAAGTCTGGGAGCTGGGTATATAGAATGATAGCAGAAATTTGGTAGTGTATGTATTAGATAGCCTTAACTATTGGCTATTTAATGGTACCAAATATTTGTGCTTACTGGATAGCTAACTACCCAGCTACAAGAAATTTGTTGAGCAAAGTTAAAATATTTTGTGGAAAATGACACGTAAAAGTCTGGGAGCTGGGTATATAGAATGATAGCAGAAATTTGGTAGTGTATTTATTAGATAGTCTTATTCATTGGCTATTTTAATGGTACCAAATATTGGTGCTTACTGGATAGCTAACTACCCAGCTACAAGAAATTTGTTGAGCAAAGTTAAAATATTTTGTGGAAAATGACACATAAAAGTCTGGGAGCTAGGTATATAGAATGATAGCAGAAATTTGGTAGTGTATGTATTAGATAGCTTGAACTATTGGCTATTTAATGTTATCAAATATTGGTGCTTACTGGATGGCTAACTACCCAGCTACCAGAAATTTGTTGAGCAAAGTTAAAATATTTTGTGGAAAATGACACATAAAAGTCTGGGAGCTGGGTATATAGAATGATAGCAGAAATTTGGTAGTGTATGTATTAGATAGCTTGAACTATTGGCTATTTAATGGTACCAAATATTGGTGCTTACTGGATGGTTAACTACCCAGCTACCAGAAATTTGTTGAGCAAAGTTAAAATATTTTGTGGAAAATGACACATAAAAGTCTGGGAGCTGGGTATATAGAATGATAGCAGAAATTTGGTAGTGTATTTATTAGATAGCCTTATTCATTGGCTATTTAATGGTACCAAATATTTGTGCTTACTGGATAGCTAACTACCCAGCTACAAGAAATTTGTTGAGCAAAGTTAAAATATTTTGTGGAAAATGACACATAAAAGTCTGGGAGCTGGGTATATAGAATGATAGCAGAAATTTGGTAGTGTATGTATTAGATAGCTTTAACTATTGGCTATTTAATGGTACCAAATATTGGTGCTTACTGGATGGTTAACTACCCAGCTACCAGAAATGTAATGAGCAAAGTTAAAATATTTTGTGGAAAATGACACATAAAAGTCTGGGAGCTGGGTATATAGAATGATAGCAGAAATTTGGCAGTGTATTTATTAGATAGCCTTATTCATTGGCTATTTAATGGTACCAAATATTTGTGCTTACTGGATAGCTAACTACCCAGCTACAAGAAATTTGTTGAGCAAAGTTAAAATATTTTGTGGAAAATGACACATAAAAGTCTGGGAGCTGGGTATATAGAATGATAGCAGAAATTTGGTAGTGTATGTATTAGATAGCCTTAACTATTGGCTATTTAATGGTACCAAATATTTGTGCTTACTGGATAGCTAACTACCCAGCTGCAAGAAATTTGTTGAGCAAAGTTAAAATATTTTGTGGAAAATGACACATAAAAGTCTGGGAGCTGGGTATATAGAATGATAGCAGAAATTTGGTAGTGTATTTATTAGATAGTCTTATTCATTGGCTATTTTAATGGTACCAAATATTGGTGCTTACTGGATAGCTAACTACCCAGCTACAAGAAATTTGTTGAGCAAAGTTAAAATATTTTGTGGAAAATGACACATAAAAGTCTGGGAGCTGGGTATATAGAATGATAGCAGAAATTTGGTAGTGTATGTATTAGATAGCCTTAACTATTGGCTATTTAATGGTACCAAATATTTGTGCTTACTGGATAGCTAACTACCCAGCTACAAGAAATTTGTTGAGCAAAGTTAAAATATTTTGTGGAAAATGACACGTAAAAGTCTGGGAGCTGGGTATATAGAATGATAGCAGAAATTTGGTAGTGTATTTATTAGATAGTCTTATTCATTGGCTATTTTAATGGTACCAAATATTGGTGCTTACTGGATAGCTAACTACCCAGCTACAAGAAATTTGTTGAGCAAAGTTAAAATATTTTGTGGAAAATGACACATAAAAGTCTGGGAGCTAGGTATATAGAATGATAGCAGAAATTTGGTAGTGTATGTATTAGATAGCTTGAACTATTGGCTATTTAATGTTATCAAATATTGGTGCTTACTGGATGGCTAACTACCCAGCTACCAGAAATTTGTTGAGCAAAGTTAAAATATTTTGTGGAAAATGACACATAAAAGTCTGGGAGCTGGGTATATAGAATGATAGCAGAAATTTGGTAGTGTATGTATTAGATAGCTTGAACTATTGGCTATTTAATGGTACCAAATATTGGTGCTTACTGGATGGTTAACTACCCAGCTACCAGAAATGTGTTGAGCAAAGTTAAAATATTTTGTGGAAAATGACACATAAAAGTCTGGGAGCTGGGTATATAGAATGATAGCAGAAATTTGGTAGTGTATTTATTAGATAGCCTTATTCATTGGCTATTTAATGGTACCAAATATTTGTGCTTACTGGATAGCTAACTACCCAGCTACAAGAAATTTGTTGAGCAAAGTTAAAATATTTTGTGGAAAATGACACATAAAAGTCTGAGAGCTGGGTATATAGAATGATAGCAGAAATTTGGTAGTGTATGTATTAGATAGCTTTAACTATTGGCTATTTAATGGTACCAAATATTGGTGCTTACTGGATGGCTAACTACCCAGCTACCAGAAATTTGTTGAGCAAAGTTAAAATATTTTGTGGAAAATGACACATAAAAGTCTGGGAGCTGGGTATATAGAATAATAGCAGAAATTTGATATTGTATTCATTAGATAGCCTTATTCATTGGCTATTTAATGGTACCAAATATTTGTGCTCACTGGATAGCTAACTACCCAGCTACCAGAAATTTGTTGAGCAAAGTTAAAGTATTTTGTGGAAAATGACACATAAAAGTCTGGGAGCTGGGTATATAGAATGATAGCAGAAATTTGGTAGTGTATGTATTAGATAGCCTGATTCATTGGCTATTTAATGGTACCAAATATTGGTGCTTACTGGATGGCTAACTACCCAGCTACCAGAAATTTGTTGAGCAAAGTTAAAATATTTTGAGGAAAATGACACATAAAAGTCTGGGAGCTGGGTATATAGAATGATAGCAGAAATTTGGTAGTGTATGTATTAGATAGTCTGATTCATTGGCTATTTAATGGTACCAAATATTGGTGCTTACTGGATAGCTAACTACCCAACTACCAGAAATTTGTTGAGCAAAGTTAACTTTTTTTGTTGAAAATGACACATAAAAGTCTGGGAGCTGGGTATATAGAATGATAGCAGAAATTTGGTAGTGTATTTATTAGATAGCCTTATTCATTGGCTATTTTAATGGTACCAAATATTGGTGCTTACTGGAGAGCTAACTACCCAGCTACTAGAAATTTGTTGAGCAAAGTTTAAATATTTTGTGGAAAATGACACATAAAAGTCTGGAAGCTAGGTATATAGAATGATAGCAGAAATTTGGTAGTGTATGTATTAGATAGCTTGAACAATTGGCTATTTAATGGCACCAAATATTGGTGCTTACTGGATGGCTAACTACCCAGCTACCAGAAATGTGTTGAGCAAAGTTAAAATATTTTGTGGAAAATGACACATAAAAGTCTGGGAGCTGGGTATATAGAATGATAGCAGAAATTTGGTAGTGTATTTATTAGATAGTCTTATTCATTGGCTATTTTAATGGTACCAAATATTGGTGCTTACTGGATAGCTAACTACCCAGCTACCAGAAATTTGTTGAGCAAAGTTAAAATATTTTGTGGAAAATGACACATAAAAGTCTGGGAGCTAGGTATATAGAATGATAGCAGAAATTTGGTAGTGTATGTATTAGATAGCTTGAACTATTGGCTATTTAATGTTATCAAATATTGGTGCTTACTGGATGGCTAACTACCCAGCTACCAGAAATTTGTTGAGCAAAGTTAAAATATTTTGTGGAAAATGACACATAAAAGTCTGGGAGCTGGGTATATAGAATGATAGCAGAAATTTGGTAGTGTATGTATTAGATAGCTTGAACTATTGGCTATTTAATGGTACCAAATATTGGTGCTTACTGGATGGTTAACTACCCAGCTACCAGAAATGTGTTGAGCAAAGTTAAAATATTTTGTGGAAAATGACACATAAAAGTCTGGGAGCTGGGTATATAGAATGATAGCAGAACTTTGATATTGTATTTATTAGATAGCCTTATTCATTGGCTATTTAATGGTACCAAATATTTGTGCTTACTGGATAGCTAACTACCCAGCTACCAGAAATTTGTTGAGCAAAGTTAAAGTATTTTGTGGAAAATGACACATAAAAGTCTGGGAGCTGGGTATATAGAATGATAGCAGAAATTTGGTAGTGTATGTATTAGATAGCCTGATTCATTGGCTATTTAATGGTACCAAATATTGGTGCTTACTGGATGGCTAACTACCCAGCTACCAGAAATTTGTTGAGCAAAGTTAAAATATTTTGTGGAAAATGACACATAAAAGTCTGGGAGCTGGGTATATAGAATGATAGCAGAAATTTGGTAGTGTATTTATTAGATAGTCTTATTCATTGGCTATTTTAATGGTACCAAATATTGGTGCTTACTGGATAGCTAACTACCCAGCTACAAGAAATTTGTTGAGCAAAGTTAAAATATTTTGTGGAAAATGACACATAAAAGTCTGGGAGCTGGGTATATAGAATGATAGCAGAAATTTGGTAGTGTATGTATTAGATAGCCTTAACTATTGGCTATTTAATGGTACCAAATATTTGCGCTTACTGGATAGCTAACTACCCAGCTACAAGAAATTTGTTGAGCAAAGTTAAAATATTTTGTGGAAAATGACACGTAAACGTCTGGGAGCTGGGTATATAGAATGATAGCAGAAATTTGGTAGTGTATTTATTAGATAGTCTTATTCATTGGCTATTTTAATGGTACCAAATATTGGTGCTTACTGGATAGCTAACTACCCAGCTACAAGAAATTTGTTGAGCAAAGTTAAAATATTTTGTGGAAAATGACACATAAAAGTCTGGGAGCTAGGTATATAGAATGATAGCAGAAATTTGGTAGTGTATTTATTAGATAGCTTGAACTATTGGCTATTTAATGTTTTCAAATATTGATGCTTACTGGATGGCTAACTACCCAGCTACCAGAAATTTGTTGAGCAAAGTTAAAATATTTTGTGGAAAATGACACATAAAAGTCTGGGAGCTGGGTATATAGAATGATAGCAGAAATTTGGTAGTGTATGTATTAGATAGCTTGAACTATTGGCTATTTAATGGTACCAAATATTGGTGCTTACTGGATGGTTAACTACCCAGCTACCAGAAATGTGTTGAGCAAAGTTAAAATATTTTGTGGAAAATGACACATAAAAGTCTGGGAGCTGGGTATATAGAATGATAGCAGAAATTTGGTAGTGTATTTATTAGATAGCCTTATTCATTGGCTATTTAATGGTACCAAATATTTGTGCTTACTGGATAGCTAACTACCCAGCTACAAGAAATTTGTTGAGCAAAGTTAAAATATTTTGTGGAAAATGACACATAAAAGTCTGAGAGCTGGGTATATAGAATGATAGCAGAAATTTGGTAGTGTATGTATTAGATAGCTTTAACTATTGGCTATTTAATGGTACCAAATATTGGTGCTTACTGGATGGCTAACTACCCAGCTACCAGAAATTTGTTGAGCAAAGTTAAAATATTTTGTGGAAAATGACACATAAAAGTCTGGGAGCTGGGTATATAGAATAATAGCAGAAATTTGATATTGTATTCATTAGATAGCCTTATTCATTGGCTATTTAATGGTACCAAATATTTGTGCTTACTGGATAGCTAACTACCCAGCTACCAGAAATTTGTTGAGCAAAGTTAAAGTATTTTGTGGAAAATGACACATAAAAGTCTGGGAGCTGGGTATATAGAATGATAGCAGAAATTTGGTAGTGTATGTATTAGATAGCCTGATTCATTGGCTATTTAATGGTACCAAATATTGGTGCTTACTGGATGGCTAACTACCCAGCTACCAGAAATTTGTTGAGCAAAGTTAAAATATTTTGAGGAAAATGACACATAAAAGTCTGGGAGCTGGGTATATAGAATGATAGCAGAAATTTGGTAGTGTATGTATTAGATAGTCTGATTCATTGGCTATTTAATGGTAACAAATATTGGTGCTTACTGGATAGTTAACTACCCAACTACCAGAAATTTGTTGAGCAAAGTTAACTTTTTTTGTTGAAAATGACACATACAAGTCTGGGAGCTGGGTATATAGAATGATAGCAGAAATTTGGTAGTGTATGTATTAGATAGCTTGAACTATTGGCTATTTAATGTTATCAAATATTGGTGCTTACTGGATGGCTAACTACCCAGCTACCAGAAATTTGTTGAGCAAAGTTAAAATATTTTGTGGAAAATGACACATAAAAGTCTGGGAGCTGGGTATATAGAATGATAGCAGAAATTTGGTAGTGTATGTATTAGATAGCTTGAACTATTGGCTATTTAATGGTACCAAATATTGGTGCTTACTGGATGGTTAACTACCCAGCTACCAGAAATGTGTTGAGCAAAGTTAAAATATTTTGTGGAAAATGACACATAAAAGTCTGGGAGCTGGGTATATAGAATGATAGCAGAAATTTGATATTGTATTTATTAGATAGCCTTATTCATTGGCTATTTAATGGTACCAAATATTTGTGCTTACTGGATAGCTAACTACCCAGCTACCAGAAATTTGTTGAGCAAAGTTAAAGTATTTTGTGGAAAATGACACATAAAAGTCTGGGAGCTGGGTATATAGAATGATAGCAGAAATTTGGTAGTGTATGTATTAGATAGCCTGATTCATTGGCTATTTAATGGTACCAAATATTGGTGCTTACTGGATGGCTAACTACCCAGCTACCAGAAATTTGTTGAGCAAAGTTAAAATATTTTGTGGAAAATGACACATAAAAGTCTGGGAGCTAGGTATATAGAATGATTGCAGAAATTTGGTAGTGTATGTATTAGATAGCCTTAACTATTGGCTATTTAATGGTACCAAATATTTGTGCTTACTGGATAGCTAACTACCCAGCTACAAGAAATTTGTTGAGCAAAGTTAAAATATTTTGTGGAAAATGACACATAAAAGTCTGGGAGCTGGGTATATAGAATGATAGCAGAAATTTGGTAGTGTATTTATTAGATAGTCTTATTCATTGGCTATTTTAATGGTACCAAATATTGGTGCTTACTGGATAGCTAACTACCCAGCTACAAGAAATTTGTTGAGCAAAGTTAAAATATTTTGTGGAAAATGACACATAAAAGTCTGGGAGCTGGGTATATAGAATGATAGCAGAAATTTGGTAGTGTATGTATTAGATAGCCTTAACTATTGGCTATTTAATGGTACCAAATATTTGCGCTTACTGGATAGCTAACTACCCAGCTACAAGAAATTTGTTGAGCAAAGTTAAAATATTTTGTGGAAAATGACACGTAAACGTCTGGGAGCTGGGTATATAGAATGATAGCAGAAATTTGGTAGTGTATTTATTAGATAGTCTTATTCATTGGCTATTTTAATGGTACCAAATATTGGTGCTTACTGGATAGCTAACTACCCAGCTACAAGAAATTTGTTGAGCAAAGTTAAAATATTTTGTGGAAAATGACACATAAAAGTCTGGGAGCTAGGTATATAGAATGATAGCAGAAATTTGGTAGTGTATGTATTAGATAGCTTGAACTATTGGCTATTTAATGTTTTCAAATATTGATGCTTACTGGATGGCTAACTACCCAGCTACCAGAAATTTGTTGAGCAAAGTTAAAATATTTTGTGGAAAATGACACATAAAAGTCTGGGAGCTGGGTATATAGAATGATAGCAGAAATTTGGTAGTGTATGTATTAGATAGCTTGAACTATTGGCTATTTAATGGTACCAAATATTGGTGCTTACTGGATGGTTAACTACCCAGCTACCAGAAATGTGTTGAGCAAAGTTAAAATATTTTGTGGAAAATGACACATAAAAGTCTGGGAGCTGGGTATATAGAATGATAGCAGAAATTTGGTAGTGTATTTATTAGATAGCCTTATTCATTGGCTATTTAATGGTACCAAATATTTGTGCTTACTGGATAGCTAACTACCCAGCTACAAGAAATTTGTTGAGCAAAGTTAAAATATTTTGTGGAAAATGACACATAAAAGTCTGAGAGCTGGGTATATAGAATGATAGCAGAAATTTGGTAGTGTATGTATTAGATAGCTTTAACTATTGGCTATTTAATGGTACCAAATATTGGTGCTTACTGGATGGCTAACTACCCAGCTACCAGAAATTTGTTGAGCAAAGTTAAAATATTTTGTGGAAAATGACACATAAAAGTCTGGGAGCTGGGTATATAGAATAATAGCAGAAATTTGATATTGTATTCATTAGATAGCCTTATTCATTGGCTATTTAATGGTACCAAATATTTGTGCTTACTGGATAGCTAACTACCCAGCTACCAGAAATTTGTTGAGCAAAGTTAAAGTATTTTGTGGAAAATGACACATAAAAGTCTGGGAGCTGGGTATATAGAATGATAGCAGAAATTTGGTAGTGTATGTATTAGATAGCCTGATTCATTGGCTATTTAATGGTACCAAATATTGGTGCTTACTGGATGGCTAACTACCCAGCTACCAGAAATTTGTTGAGCAAAGTTAAAATATTTTGAGGAAAATGACACATAAAAGTCTGGGAGCTGGGTATATAGAATGATAGCAGAAATTTGGTAGTGTATGTATTAGATAGTCTGATTCATTGGCTATTTAATGGTAACAAATATTGGTGCTTACTGGATAGTTAACTACCCAACTACCAGAAATTTGTTGAGCAAAGTTAACTTTTTTTGTTGAAAATGACACATACAAGTCTGGGAGCTGGGTATATAGAATGATAGCAGAAATTTGGTAGTGTATTTATTAGATAGTCTTATTCATTGGCTATTTTAATGGTACCAAATATTGGTGCTTACTGGATAGCTAACTACCCAGCTACTAGAAATTTGTTGAGCAAAGTTTAAATATTTTGTGGAAAATGACACATAAAAGTCTGGAAGCTAGGTATATAGAATGATAGCAGAAATTTGGTAGTGTATGTATTAGATAGCTTGAACAATTGGCTATTTAATGTTACCAAATATTGGTGCTTACTGGATGGCTAACTACCCAGCTACCAGAAATTTGTTGAGCAAAGTTAAAATATTTTGTGGAAAATGACACATAAAAGTCTGGGAGCTGGGTATATAGAATAATAGCAGAAATTTGATATTGTATTCATTAGATAGCCTTATTCATTGGCTATTTAATGGTACCAAATATTTGTGCTTACTGGATAGCTAACTACCCAGCTACCAGAAATTTGTTGAGCAAAGTTAAAATATTTTGAGGAAAATGACACATAAAAGTCTGGGAGCTGGGTATATAGAATGATAGCAGAAATTTGGTAGTGTATGTATTAGATAGTCTGATTCATTGGCTATTTAATGGTACCAAATATTGGTGCTTACTGGATAGCTAACTACCCAACTACCAGAAATTTGTTGAGCAAAGTTAACTTTTTTTGTTGAAAATGACACATACAAGTCTGGGAGCTGGGTATATAGAATGATAGCAGAAATTTGGTAGTGTATTTATTAGATAGTCTTATTCATTGGCTATTTTAATGGTACCAAATATTGGTGCTTACTGGATAGCTAACTACCCAGCTACTAGAAATTTGTTGAGCAAAGTTAAAATATTTTGTGGAAAATGACACATAAAAGTCTGGGAGCTAGGTATATAGAATGATTGCAGAAATTTGGTAGTGTATATATTAGATAGCTTGAACTATTGGCTATTTAATGTTACCAAATATTGGTGCTTACTGGATGGCTAACTACCCAGCTACCAGAAATTTGTTGAGCAAAGTTAAAATATTTTGTGGAAAATGACACATAAAAGTCTGGGAGCTGGGTATATAGAATGGTAGCAGAAATTTGGTAGTGTATGTATTAGATAGCCTAATTCATTGGCTATTTAATGGTACCAAATATTGGTGCTTACTGGATAGCTAACTACCCAACTACCAGAAATTTGTTGAGCAAAGTTAACTTTTTTTGTTGAAAATGACACATAAAAGTCTGGGAGCTGGGTATATAGAATGATAGCAGAAATTTGGTAGTGTATTTATTAGATAGCCTTATTCATTGGCTATTTTAATGGTACCAAATATTGGCGCTTACTGGATAGCTAACTACCCAGCTACTAGAAATTTGTTGAGCAAAGTTTAAATATTTTGTGGAAAATGACACATAAAAGTCTGGGAGCTAGGTATATAGAATGATAGCAGAAATTTGGTAGTGTATGTATTAGATAGCTTGAACAATTGGCTATTTAATGGCACCAAATATTGGTGCTTACTGGATGGTTAACTACCCAGCTACCAGAAATGTGTTGAGCAAAGTTAAAATATTTTGTGGAAAATGACACATAAAAGTCTGGGAGCTGGGTATATAGAATGATAGCAGAAATTTGGTAGTGTATTTATTAGATAGTCTTATTCATTGGCTATTTTAATGGTACCAAATATTGGTGCTTACTGGATAGCTAACTACCCAGCTACCAGAAATTTGTTGAGCAAAGTTAAAATATTTTGTGGAAAATGACACATAAAAGTCTGGGAGCTAGGTATATAGAATGATAGCAGAAATTGGGTAGTGTATGTATTAGATAGCTTGAACTATTGGCTATTTAATGTTATCAAATATTGGTGCTTACTGGATGGCTAACTACCCAGCTACCAGAAATTTGTTGAGCAAAGTTAAAATATTTTGTGGAAAATGACACATAAAAGTCTGGGAGCTGGGTATATAGAATGATAGCAGAAATTTGGTAGTGTATGTATTAGATAGCTTGAACTATTGGCTATTTAATGGTACCAAATATTGGTGCTTACTGGATGGTTAACTACCCAGCTACCAGAAATGTGTTGAGCAAAGTTAAAATATTTTGTGGAAAATGACACATAAAAGTCTGGGAGCTGGGTATATAGAATGATAGCAGAAATTTGATATTGTATTTATTAGATAGCCTTATTCATTGGCTATTTAATGGTACCAAATATTGGTGCTTACTGGATAGCTAACTACCCAGCTACCAGAAATTTGTTGAGCAAAGTTAAAGTATTTTGTGGAAAATGACACATAAAAGTCAGGGAGCTGGGTATATAGAATGATAGCAGAAATTTGGTAGTGTATGTATTAGATAGCCTGATTCATTGGCTATTTAATGGTACCAAATATTGGTGCTTACTGGATGGCTAACTACCCAGCTACCAGAAATGTGTTGAGCAAAGTTAAAATATTTTGTGGAAAATGACACATAAAAGTCTGGGAGCTGGGTATATAGAATGATAGCAGAAATTTGGTAGTGTATTTATTAGATAGTCTTATTCATTGGCTATTTTAATGGTACCAAATATTGGTGCTTACTGGATAGCTAACTACCCAGCTACCAGAAATTTGTTGAACAAAGTTAAAATATTTTGTGGAAAATGACACATAAAAGTCTGGGAGCTAGGTATATAGAATGATAGCAGAAATTTGGTAGTGTATGTATTAGATAGCTTGAACTATTGGCTATTTAATGTTATCAAATATTGGTGCTTACTGGATGGCTAACTACCCAGCTACCAGAAATTTGTTGAGCAAAGTTAAAATATTTTGTGGAAAATGACACATAAAAGTCTGGGAGCTGGGTATATAGAATGATAGCAGAAATTTGGTAGTGTATGTATTAGATAGCTTGAACTATTGGCTATTTAATGGTACCAAATATTGGTGCTTACTGGATGGTTAACTACCCAGCTACCAGAAATGTGTTGAGCAAAGTAAAAATATTTTGTGGAAAATGACACATAAAAGTCTGGGAGCTGGGTATATAGAATGATAGCAGAAATTTGATATTGTATTTATTAGATAGCCTTATTCATTGGCTATTTAATGGTACCAAATATTTGTGCTTACTGGATAGCTAACTACCCAGCTACCAGAAATTTGTTGAGCAAAGTTAAAGTATTTTGTGGAAAATGACACATAAAAGTCAGGGAGCTGGGTATATAGAATGATAGCAGAAATTTGGTAGTGTATGTATTAGATAGCCTGATTCATTGGCTATTTAATGGTACCAAATATTGGTGCTTACTGGATGGCTAACTACCCAGCTACCAGAAATTTGTTGAGCAAAGTTAAAATATTTTGTGGAAAATGACACATAAAAGTCTGGGAGCTAGGTATATAGAATGATTGCAGAAATTTGGTAGTGTATGTATTAGATAGCTTGAACTACTGGCTATTTAATGTTACCAAATAATGGTCCTTACTGGATGGCTAACTACCCAGCTACCAGAAATTTGTTGAGCAAAGTTAAAATATTTTGTGGAAAATGACACATAAAAGTCTGGGAGCTGGGTATATAGAATGGTAGCAGAAATTTGGTAGTGTATGTATTAGATAGCCTAATTCATTGGCTATTTAATGGTACCAAATATTGGTGCTTACTGGATAGCTAACTACCCAACTACCAGAAATTTGTTGAGCAAAGTTAACTTTTTTTGTTGAAAATGACACATAAAAGTCTGGGAGCTGGGTATATAGAATGATAGCAGAAATTTGGTAGTGTATTTATTAGATAGCCTTATTCATTGGCTATTTTAATGGTACCAAATATTGGTGCTTACTGGATAGCTAACTACCCAGCTACTAGAAATTTGTTGAGCAAAGTTAAAATATTTTGTGGAAAATGACACATAAAAGTCTGGGAGCTAGGTATATAGAATGATAGCAGAAATTTGGTAGTGTATGTATTAGATAGCTTGAACAATTGGCTATTTAATGGCACCAAATATTGGTGCTTACTGGATGGCTAACTACCCAGCTACCAGAAATGTGTTGAGCAAAGTTAAAATATTTTGTGGAAAATAACACATAAAAGTCTGGGAGGTGGGTATATAGAATGATAGCAGAAATTTGGTAGTGTATTTATTAGATAGTCTTATTCATTGGCTATTTTAATGGTACCAAATATTGGTGCTTACTGGATAGCTAACTACCCAGCTACCAGAAATTTGTTGAGCAAAGTTAAAATATTTTGTGGAAAATGACACATAAAAGTCGGGGGCTAGATATATAGAATGATAGCAGAAATTTGGTAGTGTATGTATTAGATAGCTTGAACTATTGGCTATTTAATGGTACCAAATATTGGTGCTTACTGGATGGTTAACTACCCAGCTACCAGAAATGTGTTGAGCAAAGTTAAAATATTTTGTGGAAAATGACACATAAAAGTCTGGGAGCTGGGTATATAGAATGATAGCAGAAATTTGGTAGTGTATTTTTTAGATAGCCTTATTCATTGGCTATTTAATGGTACCAAATATTTGTGCTTACTGGATAGCTAACTACCCAGCTACAAGAAATTTGTTGAGCAAAGTTAAAATATTTTGTGGAAAATGACACATAAAAGTCTGAGAGCTGGGTATATAGAATGATAGCAGAAATTTGGTAGTGTATGTATTAGATAGCTTGAACTATTGGCTATTTAATGTTATCAAATATTGGTGCTTACTGGATGGCTAACTACCCAGCTACCAGAAATTTGTTGAGCAAAGTTAAAATATTTTGTGGAAAATGACACATAAAAGTCTGGGAGCTGGGTATATAGAATGATAGCAGAAATTTGGTAGTGTATGTATTAGATAGCTTGAACTATTGGCTATTTAATGGTACCAAATATTGGTGCTTACTGGATGGTTAACTACCCAGCTACCAGAAATGTGTTGAGCAAAGTTAAAATATTTTGTGGAAAATGACACATAAAAGTCTGGGAGCTGGGTATATAGAATGATAGCAGAAATTTGATATTGTATTTATTAGATAGCCTTATTCATTGGCTATTTAATGGTACCAAATATTTGTGCTTACTGGATAGCTAACTACCCAGCTACCAGAAATTTGTTGAGCAAAGTTAAAGTATTTTGTGGAAAATGACACATAAAAGTCTGGGAGCTGGGTATATAGAATGATAGCAGAAATTTGGTAGTGTATGTATTAGATAGCCTGATTCATTGGCTATTTAATGGTACCAAATATTGGTGCTTACTGGATGGCTAACTACCCAGCTACCAGAAATTTGTTGAGCAAAGTTAAAATATTTTGTGGAAAATGACACATAAAAGTCTGGGAGCTAGGTATATAGAATGATTGCAGAAATTTGGTAGTGTATGTATTAGATAGCCTTAACTATTGGCTATTTAATGGTACCAAATATTTGTGCTTACTGGATAGCTAACTACCCAGCTACAAGAAATTTGTTGAGCAAAGTTAAAATATTTTGTGGAAAATGACACATAAAAGTCTGGGAGCTGGGTATATAGAATGATAGCAGAAATTTGGTAGTGTATTTATTAGATAGTCTTATTCATTGGCTATTTTAATGGTACCAAATATTGGTGCTTACTGGATAGCTAACTACCCAGCTACAAGAAATTTGTTGAGCAAAGTTAAAATATTTTGTGGAAAATGACACATAAAAGTCTGGGAGCTGGGTATATAGAATGATAGCAGAAATTTGGTAGTGTATGTATTAGATAGCCTTAACTATTGGCTATTTAATGGTACCAAATATTTGCGCTTACTGGATAGCTAACTACCCAGCTACAAGAAATTTGTTGAGCAAAGTTAAAATATTTTGTGGAAAATGACACGTAAACGTCTGGGAGCTGGGTATATAGAATGATAGCAGAAATTTGGTAGTGTATTTATTAGATAGTCTTATTCATTGGCTATTTTAATGGTACCAAATATTGGTGCTTACTGGATAGCTAACTACCCAGCTACAAGAAATTTGTTGAGCAAAGTTAAAATATTTTGTGGAAAATGACACATAAAAGTCTGGGAGCTAGGTATATAGAATGATAGCAGAAATTTGGTAGTGTATGTATTAGATAGCTTGAACTATTGGCTATTTAATGTTTTCAAATATTGATGCTTACTGGATGGCTAACTACCCAGCTACCAGAAATTTGTTGAGCAAAGTTAAAATATTTTGTGGAAAATGACACATAAAAGTCTGGGAGCTGGGTATATAGAATGATAGCAGAAATTTGGTAGTGTATGTATTAGATAGCTTGAACTATTGGCTATTTAATGGTACCAAATATTGGTGCTTACTGGATGGTTAACTACCCAGCTACCAGAAATGTGTTGAGCAAAGTTAAAATATTTTGTGGAAAATGACACATAAAAGTCTGGGAGCTGGGTATATAGAATGATAGCAGAAATTTGGTAGTGTATTTATTAGATAGCCTTATTCATTGGCTATTTAATGGTACCAAATATTTGTGCTTACTGGATAGCTAACTACCCAGCTACAAGAAATTTGTTGAGCAAAGTTAAAATATTTTGTGGAAAATGACACATAAAAGTCTGAGAGCTGGGTATATAGAATGATAGCAGAAATTTGGTAGTGTATGTATTAGATAGCTTTAACTATTGGCTATTTAATGGTACCAAATATTGGTGCTTACTGGATGGCTAACTACCCAGCTACCAGAAATTTGTTGAGCAAAGTTAAAATATTTTGTGGAAAATGACACATAAAAGTCTGGGAGCTGGGTATATAGAATAATAGCAGAAATTTGATATTGTATTCATTAGATAGCCTTATTCATTGGCTATTTAATGGTACCAAATATTTGTGCTTACTGGATAGCTAACTACCCAGCTACCAGAAATTTGTTGAGCAAAGTTAAAGTATTTTGTGGAAAATGACACATAAAAGTCTGGGAGCTGGGTATATAGAATGATAGCAGAAATTTGGTAGTGTATGTATTAGATAGCCTGATTCATTGGCTATTTAATGGTACCAAATATTGGTGCTTACTGGATGGCTAACTACCCAGCTACCAGAAATTTGTTGAGCAAAGTTAAAATATTTTGAGGAAAATGACACATAAAAGTCTGGGAGCTGGGTATATAGAATGATAGCAGAAATTTGGTAGTGTATGTATTAGATAGTCTGATTCATTGGCTATTTAATGGTAACAAATATTGGTGCTTACTGGATAGTTAACTACCCAACTACCAGAAATTTGTTGAGCAAAGTTAACTTTTTTTGTTGAAAATGACACATACAAGTCTGGGAGCTGGGTATATAGAATGATAGCAGAAATTTGGTAGTGTATTTATTAGATAGTCTTATTCATTGGCTATTTTAATGGTACCAAATATTGGTGCTTACTGGATAGCTAACTACCCAGCTACTAGAAATTTGTTGAGCAAAGTTTAAATATTTTGTGGAAAATGACACATAAAAGTCTGGAAGCTAGGTATATAGAATGATAGCAGAAATTTGGTAGTGTATGTATTAGATAGCTTGAACAATTGGCTATTTAATGTTACCAAATATTGGTGCTTACTGGATGGCTAACTACCCAGCTACCAGAAATTTGTTGAGCAAAGTTAAAATATTTTGTGGAAAATGACACATAAAAGTCTGGAAGCTGGGTATATAGAATAATAGCAGAAATTTGATATTGTATTCATTAGATAGCCTTATTCATTGGCTATTTAATGGTACCAAATATTTGTGCTTACTGGATAGCTAACTACCCAGCTACCAGAAATTTGTTGAGCAAAGTTAAAATATTTTGAGGAAAATGACACATAAAAGTCTGGGAGCTGGGTATATAGAATGATAGCAGAAATTTGGTAGTGTATGTATTAGATAGTCTGATTCATTGGCTATTTAATGGTACCAAATATTGGTGCTTACTGGATAGCTAACTACCCAACTACCAGAAATTTGTTGAGCAAAGTTAACTTTTTTTGTTGAAAATGACACATACAAGTCTGGGAGCTGGGTATATAGAATGATAGCAGAAATTTGGTAGTGTATTTATTAGATAGTCTTATTCATTGGCTATTTTAATGGTACCAAATATTGGTGCTTACTGGATAGCTAACTACCCAGCTACTAGAAATTTGTTGAGCAAAGTTAAAATATTTTGTGGAAAATGACACATAAAAGTCTGGGAGCTAGGTATATAGAATGATTGCAGAAATTTGGTAGTGTATATATTAGATAGCTTGAACTATTGGCTATTTAATGTTACCAAATATTGGTGCTTACTGGATGGCTAACTACCCAGCTACCAGAAATTTGTTGAGCAAAGTTAAAATATTTTGTGGAAAATGACACATAAAAGTCTGGGAGCTGGGTATATAGAATGGTAGCAGAAATTTGGTAGTGTATGTATTAGATAGCCTAATTCATTGGCTATTTAATGGTACCAAATATTGGTGCTTACTGGATAGCTAACTACCCAACTACCAGAAATTTGTTGAGCAAAGTTAACTTTTTTTGTTGAAAATGACACATAAAAGTCTGGGAGCTGGGTATATAGAATGATAGCAGAAATTTGGTAGTGTATTTATTAGATAGCCTTATTCATTGGCTATTTTAATGGTACCAAATATTGGCGCTTACTGGATAGCTAACTACCCAGCTACTAGAAATTTGTTGAGCAAAGTTTAAATATTTTGTGGAAAATGACACATAAAAGTCTGGGAGCTAGGTATATAGAATGATAGCAGAAATTTGGTAGTGTATGTATTAGATAGCTTGAACAATTGGCTATTTAATG
This sequence comes from Alitta virens, assembly GCA_932294295.1. Lineage (NCBI taxonomy): Eukaryota > Metazoa > Annelida > Polychaeta > Phyllodocida > Nereididae > Alitta > Alitta virens. Next base: position 39,273,565 of record OW028578.1, read on the forward strand.
GCACCAAATATTGGTGCTTACTGGATGGTTAACTACCCAGCTACCAGAAATGTGTTGAGCAAAGTTAAAATATTTTGTGGAAAATGACACATAAAAGTCTGGGAGCTGGGTATATAGAATGATAGCAGAAATTTGGTAGTGTATTTATTAGATAGTCTTATTCATTGGCTATTTTAATGGTACCAAATATTGGTGCTTACTGGATAGCTAACTACCCAGCTACCAGAAATTTGTTGAGCAAAGTTAAAATATTTTGTGGAAAATGACACATAAAAGTCTGGGAGCTAGGTATATAGAATGATAGCAGAAATTGGGTAGTGTATGTATTAGATAGCTTGAACTATTGGCTATTTAATGTTATCAAATATTGGTGCTTACTGGATGGCTAACTACCCAGCTACCAGAAATTTGTTGAGCAAAGTTAAAATATTTTGTGGAAAATGACACATAAAAGTCTGGGAGCTGGGTATATAGAATGATAGCAGAAATTTGGTAGTGTATGTATTAGATAGCTTGAACTATTGGCTATTTAATGGTACCAAATATTGGTGCTTACTGGATGGTTAACTACCCAGCTACCAGAAATGTGTTGAGCAAAGTTAAAATATTTTGTGGAAAATGACACATAAAAGTCTGGGAGCTGGGTATATAGAATGATAGCAGAAATTTGATATTGTATTTATTAGATAGCCTTATTCATTGGCTATTTAATGGTACCAAATATTTGTGCTTACTGGATAGCTAACTACCCAGCTACCAGAAATTTGTTGAGCAAAGTTAAAGTATTTTGTGGAAAATGACACATAAAAGTCAGGGAGCTGGGTATATAGAATGATAGCAGAAATTTGGTAGTGTATGTATTAGATAGCCTGATTCATTGGCTATTTAATGGTACCAAATATTGGTGCTTACTGGATGACTAACTACCCAGCTACCAGAAATGTGTTGAGCAAAGTTAAAATATTTTGTGGAAAATGACACATAAAAGTCTGGGAGCTGGGTATATAGAATGATAGCAGAAATTTGGTAGTGTATTTATTAGATAGTCTTATTCATTGGCTATTTTAATGGTACCAAATATTGGTGCTTACTGGATAGCTAACTACCCAGCTACCAGAAATTTGTTGAACAAAGTTAAAATATTTTGTGGAAAATGACACATAAAAGTCTGGGAGCTAGGTATATAGAATGATAGCAGAAATTTGGTAGTGTATGTATTAGATAGCTTGAGCTATTGGCTATTTAATGTTATCAAATATTGGTGCTTACTGGATGGCTAACTACCCAGCTACCAGAAATTTGTTGAGCAAAGTTAAAATATTTTGTGGAAAATGACACATAAAAGTCTGGGAGCTGGGTATATAGAATGATAGCAGAAATTTGGTAGTGTATGTATTAGATAGCTTGAACTATTGGCTATTTAATGGTACCAAATATTGGTGCTTACTGGATGGTTAACTACCCAGCTACCAGAAATGTGTTGAGCAAAGTAAAAATATTTTGTGGAAAATGACACATAAAAGTCTGGGAGCTGGGTATATAGAATGATAGCAGAAATTTGATATTGTATTTATTAGATAGCCTTATTCATTGGCTATTTAATGGTACCAAATATTTGTGCTTACTGGATAGCTAACTACCCAGCTACCAGAAATTTGTTGAGCAAAGTTAAAGTATTTTGTGGAAAATGACACATAAAAGTCAGGGAGCTGGGTATATAGAATGATAGCAGAAATTTGGTAGTGTATGTATTAGATAGCCTGATTCATTGGCTATTTAATGGTACCAAATATTGGTGCTTACTGGATGGCTAACTACCCAGCTACCAGAAATTTGTTGAGCAAAGTTAAAATATTTTGTGGAAAATGACACATAAAAGTCTGGGAGCTAGGTATATAGAATGATTGCAGAAATTTGGTAGTGTATGTATTAGATAGCTTGAACTATTGGCTATTTAATGTTACCAAATAATGGTCCTTACTGGATGGCTAACTACCCAGCTACCAGAAATTTGTTGAGCAAAGTTAAAATATTTTGTGGAAAATGACACATAAAAGTCTGGGAGCTGGGTATATAGAATGGTAGCAGAAATTTGGTAGTGTATGTATTAGATAGCCTAATTCATTGGCTATTTAATGGTACCAAATATTGGTGCTTACTGGATAGCTAACTACCCAACTACCAGAAATTTGTTGAGCAAAGTTAACTTTTTTTGTTGAAAATGACACATAAAAGTCTGGGAGCTGGGTATATAGAATGATAGCAGAAATTTGGTAGTGTATTTATTAGATAGCCTTATTCATTGGCTATTTTAATGGTACCAAATATTGGTGCTTACTGGATAGCTAACTACCCAGCTACTAGAAATTTGTTGAGCAAAGTTAAAATATTTTGTGGAAAATGACACATAAAAGTCTGGGAGCTAGGTATATAGAATGATAGCAGAAATTTGGTAGTGTATGTATTAGATAGCTTGAACAATTGGCTATTTAATGGCACCAAATATTGGTGCTTACTGGATGGCTAACTACCCAGCTACCAGAAATGTGTTGAGCAAAGTTAAAATATTTTGTGGAAAATGACACATAAAAGTCTGGGAGCTGGGTATATAGAATGATAGCAGAAATTTGGTAGTGTATTTATTAGATAGTCTTATTCATTGGCTATTTTAATGGTACCAAATATTGGTGCTTACTGGATAGCTAACTACCCAGCTACCAGAAATTTGTTGAGCAAAGTTAAAATATTTTGTGGAAAATGACACATAAAAGTCGGGGGCTAGATATATAGAATGATAGCAGAAATTTGGTAGTGTATGTATTAGATAGCTTGAACTATTGGCTATTTAATGGTACCAAATATTGGTGCTTACTGGATGGTTAACTACCCAGCTACCAGAAATGTGTTGAGCAAAGTTAAAGTATTTTGTGGAAAATGACACATAAAAGTCTGGGAGCTGGGTATATAGAATGATAGCAGAAATTTGGTAGTGTATGTATTAGATAGCCTGATTCATTGGCTATTTAATGGTACCAAATATTGGTGCTTACTGGATGGCTAACTACCCAGCTACCAGAAATTTGTTGAGCAAAGTTAAAATATTTTGAGGAAAATGACACATAAAAGTCTGGGAGCTGGGTATATAGAATGATAGCAGAAATTTGGTAGTGTATGTATTAGATAGTCTGATTCATTGGCTATTTAATGGTACCAAATATTGGTGCTTATTGGATAGCTAACTACCCAACTACCAGAAATTTGTTGAGCAAAGTTAACTTTTTTTGTTGAAAATGACACATACAAGTCTGGGAGCTGGGTATATAGAATGATAGCAGAAATTTGGTAGTGTATTTATTAGATAGTCTTATTCATTGGCTATTTTAATGGTACCAAATATTGGTGCTTACTGGATAGCTAACTACCCAGCTACTAGAAATTTGTTGAGCAAAGTTAAAATATTTTGTGGAAAATGACACATAAAAGTCTGGGAGCTAGGTATATAGAATGATTGCAGAAATTTGGTAGTGTATGTATTAGATAGCTTGAACTATTGGCTATTTAATGTTACCAAATATTGGTGCTTACTGGATGGCTAACTACCCAGCTACCAGAAATTTGTTGAGCAAAGTTAAAATATTTTGTGGAAAATGACACATAAAAGTCTGGGAGCTGGGTATATAGAATGGTAGCAGAAATTTGGTAGTGTATGTATTAGATAGCCTAATTCATTGGCTATTTAATGGTACCAAATATTGGTGCTTACTGGATAGCTAACTACCCAACTACCAGAAATTTGTTGAGCAAAGTTAACTTTTTTTGTTGAAAATGACACATAAAATTCTGGGAGCTGGGTATATAGAATGATAGCAGAAATTTGGTAGTGTATTTATTAGATAGCCTTATTCATTGGCTATTTTAATGGTACCAAATATTGGTGCTTACTGGATAGCTAACTACCCAGCTACTAGAAATTTGTTGAGCAAAGTTAAAATATTTTGTGGAAAATGACACATAAAAGTCTGGAAGCTAGGTATATAGAATGATAGCAGAAATTTGGTAGTGTATGTATTAGATAGCTTGAACAATTGGCTATTTAATGGCACCAAATATTGGTGCTTACTGGATGGCTAACTACCCAGCTACCAGAAATGTGTTGAGCAAAGTTAAAATATTTTGTGGAAAATGACACATAAAAGTCTGGGAGCTGGGTATATAGAATGATAGCAGAAATTTGGTAGTGTATTTATTAGATAGTCTTATTCATTGGCTATTTTAATGGTACCAAATATTGGTGCTTACTGGATAGCTAACTACCCAGCTACCAGAAATTTGTTGAGCAAAGTTAAAATATTTTGTGGAAAATGACACATAAAAGTCTGGGAGCTAGGTATATAGAATGATAGCAGAAATTGGGTAGTGTATGTATTAGATAGCTTGAACTATTGGCTATTTAATGTTATCAAATATTGGTGCTTACTGGATGGCTAACTACCCAGCTACCAGAAATTTGTTGAGCAAAGTTAAAATATTTTGTGGAAAATGACACATAAAAGTCTGGGAGCTGGGTATATAGAATGATAGCAGAAATTTGGTAGTGTATGTATTAGATAGCTTGAACTATTGGCTATTTAATGGTACCAAATATTGGTGCTTACTGGATGGTTAACTACCCAGCTACCAGAAATGTGTTGAGCAAAGTTAAAATATTTTGTGGAAAATGACACATAAAAGTCTGGGAGCTGGGTATATAGAATGATAGCAGAAATTTGATATTGTATTTATTAGATAGCCTTATTCATTGGCTATTTAATGGTACCAAATATTTGTGCTTACTGGATAGCTAACTACCCAGCTACCAGAAATTTGTTGAGCAAAGTTAAAATATTTTGTGGAAAATGACACATAAAAGTCAGGGAGCTGGGTATATAGAATGATAGCAGAAATTTGGTAGTGTATGTATTAGATAGCCTGATTCATTGGCTATTTAATGGTACCAAATATTGGTGCTTACTGGATGGCTAACTACCCAGCTACCAGAAATGTGTTGAGCAAAGTTAAAATATTTTGTGGAAAATGACACATAAAAGTCTGGGAGCTGGGTATATAGAATGATAGCAGAAATTTGGTAGTGTATTTATTAGATAGTCTTATTCATTGGCTATTTTAATGGTACCAAATATTGGTGCTTACTGGATAGCTAACTACCCAGCTACCAGAAATTTGTTGAACAAAGTTAAAATATTTTGTGGAAAATGACACATAAAAGTCTGGGAGCTAGGTATATAGAATGATAGCAGAAATTTGGTAGTGTATGTATTAGATAGCTTGAACTATTGGCTATTTAATGTTATCAAATATTGGTGCTTACTGGATGGCTAACTACCCAGCTACCAGAAATTTGTTGAGCAAAGTTAAAATATTTTGTGGAAAATGACACATAAAAGTCTGGGAGCTGGGTATATAGAATGATAGCAGAAATTTGGTAGTGTATTTATTAGATAGTCTTATTCATTGGCTATTTTAATGGTACCAAATATTGGTGCTTACTGGATAGCTAACTACCCAGCTACCAGAAATTTGTTGAGCAAAGTTAAAATATTTTGTGGAAAATGACACATAAAAGTCTGGGAGCTAGGTATATAGAATGATAGCAGAAATTGGGTAGTGTATGTATTAGATAGCTTGAACTATTGGCTATTTAATGTTATCAAATATTGGTGCTTACTGGATGGCTAACTACCCAGCTACCAGAAATTTGTTGAGCAAAGTTAAAATATTTTGTGGAAAATGACACATAAAAGTCTGGGAGCTGGGTATATAGAATGATAGCAGAAATTTGGTAGTGTATGTATTAGATAGCTTGAACTATTGGCTATTTAATGGTACCAAATATTGGTGCTTACTGGATGGTTAACTACCCAGCTACCAGAAATGTGTTGAGCAAAGTTAAAATATTTTGTGGAAAATGACACATAAAAGTCTGGGAGCTGGGTATATAGAATGATAGCAGAAATTTGATATTGTATTTATTAGATAGCCTTATTCATTGGCTATTTAATGGTACCAAATATTTGTGCTTACTGGATAGCTAACTACCCAGCTACCAGAAATTTGTTGAGCAAAGTTAAAGTATTTTGTGGAAAATGACACATAAAAGTCTGGGAGCTGGGTATATAGAATGATAGCAGAAATTTGGTAGTGTATGTATTAGATAGCCTGATTCATTGGCTATTTAATGGTACCAAATATTGGTGCTTACTGGATGGCTAACTACCCAGCTACCAGAAATTTGTTGAGCAAAGTTAAAGTATTTTGTGGAAAATGACACATAAAAGTCAGGGAGCTGGGTATATAGAATGATAGCAGAAATTTGGTAGTGTATGTATTAGATAGCCTGATTCATTGGCTATTTAATGGTACCAAATATTGGTGCTTACTGGATGGCTAACTACCCAGCTACCAGAAATGTGTTGAGCAAAGTTAAAATATTTTGTGGAAAATGACACATAAAAGTCTGGGAGCTGGGTATATAGAATGATAGCAGAAATTTGGTAGTGTATTTATTAGATAGTCTTATTCATTGGCTATTTTAATGGTACCAAATATTGGTGCTTACTGGATAGCTAACTACCCAGCTACCAGAAATTTGTTGAACAAAGTTAAAATATTTTGTGGAAAATGACACATAAAAGTCTGGGAGCTAGGTATATAGAATGATTGCAGAAATTTGGTAGTGTATGTATTAGATAGCTTGAACTATTGGCTATTTAATGTTACCAAATAATGGTCCTTACTGGATGGCTAACTACCCAGCTACCAGAAATTTGTTGAGCAAAGTTATAATATTTTGTGGAAAATGACACATAAAAGTCTGGGAGCTGGGTATATAGAATGGTAGCAGAAATTTGGTAGTGTATGTATTAGATAGCCTAATTCATTGGCTATTTAATGGTACCAAATATTGGTGCTTACTGGATAGCTAACTACCCAACTACCAGAAATTTGTTGAGCAAAGTTAAAGTATTTTGTTGAAAATGACACATAAAAGTCTGGGAGCTGGGTATATAGAATGATAGCAGAAATTTGGTAGTGTATTTATTAGATAGCCTTATTCATTGGCTATTTTAATGGTACCAAATATTGGTGCTTACTGGATAGCTAACTACCGAGCTTCCAGAAATTTGTTGAGCAAAGTTAACTTTTTTTGTAGAAAATGACACATAAAATTCTGGGAGCTGGGTATATAGAATGATAGCAGAAATTTGGTAGTGTATGTATTAGATAGCTTTAACTATTGGCTATTTAATGGTACCAAATATTGGCGCTTACTGGATAGCTAACTACTCAGCTACAAGAAATTTGTTGAGCAAAGTTAAAATATTTTGTGGAAAAAATAACACATAAAAGTCTGGGAGCTGGGTATATAGAATGATAGCAGAAATTTGGTAGTGTATTTATTAGATAGCTTGAACTATTGGCTATTTAATGGTACCAAATATTGGTGCTTACTGGATGGTTAACTACCCAGCTACCAGAAATGTGTTGAGCAAAGTTAAAATATTTTGTGGAAAATGACACATAAAAGTCTGGGAGCTGGGTATATAGAATGATAGCAGAAATTTGGTAGTGTATTTATTAGATAGCCTTATTCATTGGCTATTTAATGGTACCAAGTATTTGTGCTTACTGGATAGCTAACTACCCAGCTACAAGAAATTTGTTGAGCAAAGTTAAAATATTTTGTGGAAAATGACACATAAAAGTCTGGGAGCTGGGTATATAGAATGATAGCAGAAATTTGGTAGTGTATGTATTAGATAGCTTTAACTATTGGCTATTTAATTGTACCAAATATTGGTGCTTACTGGATGGCTAACTACCCAGCTACCAGAAATTTGTTGAGCAAAGTTAAAATATTTTGTGGAAAATGACACATAAAAGTCTGGGAGCTGGGTATATAGAATGATAGCAGAAATTTGATATTGTATTTATTAGATAGCCTTATTCATTGGCTATTTAATGGTACCAAATATTGGTGCTTACTGGATAGCTAACTACCGAGCTTCCAGAAATCTGTTGAGCAAAGTTAACTTTTTTTGTAGAAAATGACACATAAAATTCTGGGAGCTGGGTATATAGAATGATAGCAGAAATTTGGTAGTGTATGTATTAGATAGCTTTAACCATTGGCTATTTAATGGTACCAAATATTGGCGCTTACTGGATAGCTAACTACTCAGCTACAAGAAATTTGTTGAGCAAAGTTAAAATATTTTGTGGAAAATGACACATAAAAGTCTGGGAGCTAGGTATATAGAATGATAGCAGAAATTTGGTAGTGTATGTATTAGAAAGCTTGAACTATTGGCTATTTAATGTTATCAAATATTGGTGCTTACTGGATGGCTAACTACCCAGCTACCAGAAATTTGTTGAGCAAAGTTAAAATATTTTGTGGAAAATGACACATAAAAGTCTGGGAGCTAGGTATATAGAATGATAGCAGAAATTTGGTAGTGTATGTATTAGATAGCTTGAACTATTGGCTATTTAATGGTACCAAATATTGGTGCTTACTGGATGGTTAACTACCCAGCTACCAGAAATGTGTTGGGCAAAGTTAAAATATTTTGTGGAAAATGACACATAAAAGTCTGGGAGCTGGGTATATAGAATGATAGCAGAAATTTGGTAGTGTATTTATTAGATAGCCTTATTCATTGGCTATTTAATGGTACCAAATATTTGTGCTTACTGGATAGCTAACTACCCAGCTACAAGAAATTTGTTGAGCAAAGTTAAAATATTTTGTGGAAAATGACACATAAAAGTCTGGGAGCTAGGTATATAGAATGATAGCAGAAATTTGGTAGTGTATGTATTAGATAGCTTGAACTATTGGCTATTTAATGGTACCAAATATTTGTGCTTACTGGATAGCTAACTACCCAGCTACCAGAAATTTGTTGAGCAAAGTTAAAGTATTTTGTGGAAAATGACACATAAAAGTCTGGGAGCTGGGTATATAGAATGATAGCAGAAATTTGGTGGTGTATGTATTAGATAGCCTGATTCATTGGCTATTTAATGGTACCAAATATTGGTGCTTACTGGATGGCTAACTACCCAGCTACCAGAAATTTGTTGAGCAAAGTTAAAATATTTTGTGGAAAATGACACATAAAAGTCTGGGAGCTGGGTATATAGAATGATAGCAGAAATTTGGTAGTGTATGTATTAGATAGTCTGATTCATTGGCTATTTAATGGTACCAAATATTGGTGCTTACTGGATAGCTAACTACCCAACTACCAGAAATTTGTTGAGCAAAGTTAACTTTTTTTGTTGAAAATGACACATACAAGTCTGGGAGCTGGGTATATAGAATGATAGCAGAAATTTGGTAGTGTATTTATTAGATAGTCTTATTCATTGGCTATTTTAATGGTACCAAATATTGGTGCTTACTGGATGGTTAACTACCCAGCTACCAGAAATGTGTTGAGCAAAGTTAAAATATTTTGTGGAAAATGACACATAAAAGTCTGGGAGCTGGGTATATAGAATGATAGCAGAAATTTGGTAGTGTATGTATTAGATAGCTTTAACTATTGGCTATTTAATGGTACCAAATATTGGTGCTTACTGGATGGCTAACTACCCAGCTACCAGAAATTTGTTGAGCAAAGTTAAAATATTTTGTGGAAAATGACACATAAAAGTCTGGGAGCTGGGTATATAGAATGATAGCAGAAATTTGATATTGTATTTATTAGATAGCCTTATTCATTGGCTATTTAATGGTACAAAATATTGGTGCTTACTGGATAGCTAACTACCGAGCTTCCAGAAATTTGTTGAGCAAAGTTAACTTTTTTTGTAGAAAATGACACATAAAATTCTGGGAGCTGGGTATATAGAATGATAGCAGAAATTTGGTAGTGTATGTATTAGATAGCTTTAACTATTGGCTATTTAATGGTACCAAATATTGGCGCTTACTGGATAGCTAACTACCCAGCTACAAGAAATTTGTTGAGCAAAGTTAAAATATTTTGTGGAAAATGACACATAAAAGTCTGGGAGCTGGGTATATAGAATGATAGCAGAAATTTGGTAGTGTATTTATTAGATAGCTTGAACTATTGGCTATTTAATGTTATCAAATATTGGTGCTTACTGGATGGCTAACTACCCAGCTACAAGAAATTTGTTGAGCAAAGTTAAAATATTTTGTGGAAAATGACACATAAAAGTCTGGGAGCTGGGTATATAGAATAATAGCAGAATTTTGGTAGTGTATGTATTAGATAGCTTGAACTATTGGCTATTTAATGGTACCTAATATTGGTGCTTACTGGATGGATAACTACCCAGCTACCAGAAATGTGTTGAGCAAAGTTAAAATATTTTGTGGAAAATGACACATAAAAGTCTGGGAGCTGGGTATATAGAATGATAGCAGAAATTTGGTAGTGTATTTATTAGATAGCCTTATTCATTGGCTATTTAATGGTACCAAATAGTTGTGCTTACTGGATAGCTAACTACCCAGCTACAAGAAATTTGTTGAGCAAAGTTAAAATATTTTGTGGAAAATGACACATAAAAGTCTGGGAGCTGGGTATATAGAATGATAGCAGAAATTTGGTAGTGTATGTATTAGATAGCTTGAACTATTGGCTATTTAATGGTACCAAATATTGGTGCTTACTGGATGGCTAACTACCCAGCTACCAGAAATTTGTTGAGCAAAGTTAAAATATTTTGTGGAAAATGACACATAAAAGTCTGGGAGCTGGGTATATAGAATGATAGCAGAAATTTGATATTGTATTTATTAGATAGCCTTATTCATTGGCTATTTAATGGTACCAAATATTGGTGCTTACTGGATAGCTAACTACCGAGCTTCCAGAAATTTGTTGAGCAAAGTTAACTATTTTTGTAGAAAATGACACATAAAATTCTGGGAGCTGGGTATATAGAATGATAGCAGAAATTTGGTAGTGTATGTATTAGATAGCTTTAACTATTGGCTATTTAATGGTACCAAATATTGGCGCTTACTGGATAGCTAACTACTCAGCTACAAGAAATTTGTTGAGCAAAGTTAAAATATTTTGTGGAAAATGACACATAAAAGTCTGGGAGCTGGGTATATAGAATGATAGCAGAAATTTGGTAGTGTATTTATTAGATAGCTTGAACTATTGGCTATTTAATGGTACCAAATATTGGTGCTTACTGGATGGTTAACTACCCAGCTACCAGAAATGTGTTGAGCAAAGTTAAAATATTTTGTGGAAAATGACACATAAAAGTCTGGGAGCTGGGTATATAGAATGATAGCAGAAATTTGGTAGTGTATTTATTAGATAGCCTTATTCATTGGCTATTTAATGGTACCAAATATTTGTGCTTACTGGATAGCTAACTACCCAGCTACAAGAAATCTGTTGAGCAAAGTTAAAATATTTTGTGGAAAATGACACATAAAAGTCTGGGAGCTGGGTATATAGAATGATAGCAGAAATTTGGTAGTGTATGTATTAGATAGCTTTAACTATTGGCTATTTAATGGTACCAAATATTGGTGCTTACTGGATGGCTAACTACCCAGCTACCAGAAATTTGTTGAGCAAAGTTAAAATATTTTGTGGAAAATGACACATAAAAGTCTGGGAGCTGGGTATATAGAATGATAGCAGAAATTTGATATTGTATTTATTAGATAGCCTTATTCATTGGCTATTTAATGGTACAAAATATTGGTGCTTACTGGATAGCTAACTACCGAGCTTCCAGAAATTTGTTGAGCAAAGTTAACTTTTTTTGTAGAAAATGACACATAAAATTCTGGGAGCTGGGTATATAGAATGATAGCAGAAATTTGGTAGTGTATGTATTAGATAGCTTTAACTATTGGCTATTTAATGGTACCAAATATTGGCGCTTACTGGATAGCTAACTACCCAGCTACAAGAAATTTGTTGAGCAAAGTTAAAATATTTTGTGGAAAATGACACATAAAAGTCTGGGAGCTGGGTATATAGAATGATAGCAGAAATTTGGTAGTGTATTTATTAGATAGCTTGAACTATTGGCTATTTAATGTTATCAAATATTGGTGCTTACTGGATGGCTAACTACCCAGCTACAAGAAATTTGTTGAGCAAAGTTAAAATATTTTGTGGAAAATGACACATAAAAGTCTGGGAGCTGGGTATATAGAATAATAGCAGAATTTTGGTAGTGTATGTATTAGATAGCTTGAACTATTGGCTATTTAATGGTACCTAATATTGGTGCTTACTGGATGGATAACTACCCAGCTACCAGAAATGTGTTGAGCAAAGTTAAAATATTTTGTGGAAAATGACACATAAAAGTCTGGGAGCTGGGTATATAGAATGATAGCAGAAATTTGGTAGTGTATTTATTAGATAGCCTTATTCATTGGCTATTTAATGGTACCAAATAGTTGTGCTTACTGGATAGCTAACTACCCAGCTACAAGAAATTTGTTGAGCAAAGTTAAAATATTTTGTGGAAAATGACACATAAAAGTCTGGGAGCTGGGTATATAGAATGATAGCAGAAATTTGGTAGTGTATGTATTAGATAGCTTGAACTATTGGCTATTTAATGGTACCAAATATTGGTGCTTACTGGATGACTAACTACCCAGCTACCAGAAATTTGTTGAGCAAAGTTAAAATATTTTGTGGAAAATGACACATAAAAGTCTGGGAGCTGGGTATATAGAATGATAGCAGAAATTTGATATTGTATTTATTAGATAGCCTTATTCATTGGCTATTTAATGGTACCAAATATTGGTGCTTACTGGATAGCTAACTACCGAGCTTCCAGAAATTTGTTGAGCAAAGTTAACTTTTTTTGTAGAAAATGACACATAAAATTCTGGGAGCTGGGTATATAGAATGATAGCAGAAATTTGGTAGTGTATGTATTAGATAGCTTTAACTATTGGCTATTTAATGGTACCAAATATTGGCGCTTACTGGATAGCTAACTACTCAGCTACAAGAAATTTGTTGAGCAAAGTTAAAATATTTTGTGGAAAATGACACATAAAAGTCTGGGAGCTGGGTATATAGAATGATAGCAGAAATTTGGTAGTGTATTTATTAGATAGCTTGAACTATTGGCTATTTAATGGTACCAAATATTGGTGCTTACTGGATGGTTAACTACCCAGCTACCAGAAATGTGTTGAGCAAAGTTAAAATATTTTGTGGAAAATGACACATAAAAGTCTGGGAGCTGGGTATATAGAATGATAGCAGAAATTTGGTAGTGTATTTATTAGATAGCCTTATTCATTGGCTATTTAATGGTACCAAGTATTTGTGCTTACTGGATAGCTAACTACCCAGCTACAAGAAATTTGTTGAGCAAAGTTAAAATATTTTGTGGAAAATGACACATAAAAGTCTGGGAGCTGGGTATATAGAATGATAGCAGAAATTTGGTAGTGTATGTATTAGATAGCTTTAACTATTGGCTATTTAATGGTACCAAATATTGGTGCTTACTGGATGGCTAACTACCCAGCTACCAGAAATTTGTTGAGCAAAGTTAAAATATTTTGTGGAAAATGACACATAAAAGTCTGGGAGCTGGGTATATAGAATGATAGCAGAAATTTGATATTGTATTTATTAGATAGCCTTATTCATTGGCTATTTAATGGTACCAAATATTGGTGCTTACTGGATAGCTAACTACCGAGCTTCCAGAAATCTGTTGAGCAAAGTTAACTTTTTTTGTAGAAAATGACACATAAAATTCTGGGAGCTGGGTATATAGAATGATAGCAGAAATTTGGTAGTGTATGTATTAGATAGCTTTAACCATTGGCTATTTAATGGTACCAAATATTGGCGCTTACTGGATAGCTAACTACTCAGCTACAAGAAATTTGTTGAGCAAAGTTAAAATATTTTGTGGAAAATGACACATAAAAGTCTGGGAGCTAGGTATATAGAATGATAGCAGAAATTTGGTAGTGTATGTATTAGAAAGCTTGAACTATTGGCTATTTAATGTTATCAAATATTGGTGCTTACTGGATGGCTAACTACCCAGCTACCAGAAATTTGTTGAGCAAAGTTAAAATATTTTGTGGAAAATGACACATAAAAGTCTGGGAGCTAGGTATATAGAATGATAGCAGAAATTTGGTAGTGTATGTATTAGATAGCTTGAACTATTGGCTATTTAATGGTACCAAATATTGGTGCTTACTGGATGGTTAACTACCCAGCTACCAGAAATGTGTTGGGCAAAGTTAAAATATTTTGTGGAAAATGACACATAAAAGTCTGGGAGCTGGGTATATAGAATGATAGCAGAAATTTGGTAGTGTATTTATTAGATAGCCTTATTTATTGGCTATTTAATGGTACCAAATATTTGTGCTTACTGGATAGCTAACTACCCAGCTACAAGAAATTTGTTGAGCAAAGTTAAAATATTTTGTGGAAAATGACACATAAAAGTCTGGGAGCTAGGTATATAGAATGATAGCAGAAATTTGGTAGTGTATGTATTAGATAGCTTGAACTATTGGCTATTTAATGGTACCAAATATTTGTGCTTACTGGATAGCTAACTACCCAGCTACCAGAAATTTGTTGAGCAAAGTTAAAGTATTTTGTGGAAAATGACACATAAAAGTCTGGGAGCTGGGTATATAGAATGATAGCAGAAATTTGGTGGTGTATGTATTAGATAGCCTGATTCATTGGCTATTTAATGGTAGCAAATATTGGTGCTTACTGGATGGCTAACTACCCAGCTACCAGAAATTTGTTGAGCAAAGTTAAAATATTTTGTGGAAAATGACACATAAAAGTCTGGGAGCTGGGTATATAGAATGATAGCAGAAATTTGGTAGTGTATGTATTAGATAGTCTGATTCATTGGCTATTTAATGGTACCAAATATTGGTGCTTACTGGATAGCTAACTACCCAACTACCAGAAATTTGTTGAGCAAAGTTAACTTTTTTTGTTGAAAATGACACATACAAGTCTGGGAGCTGGGTATATAGAATGATAGCAGAAATTTGGTAGTGTATTTATTAGATAGTCTTATTCATTGGCTATTTTAATGGTACCAAATATTGGTGCTTACTGGATAGCTAACTACCCAGCTACTAGAAATTTGTTGAGCAAAGTTAAAATATTTTGTGGAAAATGACACATAAAAGTCTGGGAGCTAGGTATATAGAATGATAGCAGAAATTTGGTAGTGTATGTATTAGATAGCTTGAACTATTGGCTATTTAATGTTACCAAATATTGGTGCTTACTGGATGGCTAACTACCCAGCTACCAGAAATTTGTTGAGCAAAGTTAAAATATTTTGTGGAAAATGACACATAAAAGTCTGGGAGCTGGGTATATAGAATGATAGCAGAAATTTGGTAGTGTATGTATTAGATAGCCTAATTCATTGGCTATTTAATGGTACCAAATATTGGTGCTTACTGGATAGCTAACTAACCAACTACCAGAAATTTGTTGAGCAAAGTTAACTTTTTTTGTTGAAAATGACACATAAAAGTCTGGGAGCTGGGTATATAGAATGATAGCAGAAATTTGGTAGTGTATTCATTAGATAGCCTTATTCATTGGCTATTTTAATGGTACCAAATATTGGTGCTTACTGGATAGCTAACTACCCAGCTACTAGAAATTTGTTGAGCAAAGTTAAAATATTTTGTGGAAAATGACACATAAAAGTCTGGAAGCTAGGTATATAGAATGATAGCAGAAATTTGGTAGTGTATGTATTAGATAGCTTGAACAATTGGCTATTTAATGGTACCAAATATTGGTGCTTACTGGATAGCTAACTACCCAGCTACAAGAAATTTGTTGAGCAAAGTTAAAATATTTTGTGGAAAATGACACATAAAAGTCTGGGAGCTGGGTATATAGAATGATAGCAGAAATTTGGTAGTGTATTTATTAGATAGTCTTATTCATTGGCTATTTAATGGTACCAAATATTGGTGCTTACTGGATAGCTAACTACCCAGCTACTAGAAATTTGTTGAGCAAAGTTAAAATATTTTGTGGAAAATGACACATAAAAGTCTGGGAGCTAGGTATATAGAATGATAGCAGAAATTTGGTAGTGTATGTATTAGATAGCTTGAACTATTGGCTATTTAATGTTATCAAATATTGGTGCTTACTGGATGGCTAACTACCCAGCTACCAGAAATTTGTTGAGCAAAGTTAAAATATTTTGTGGAAAATGACACATAAAAGTCTGGGAGCTGGGTATATAGAATGATAGCAGAAATTTGGTAGTGTATTTATTAGATAGCCTTATTCATTGGCTATTTAATGGTACCAAATATTTGTGCTTACTGGATAGCTAACTACCCAGCTACAAGAAATTTGTTGAGCAAAGTTAAAATATTTTGTGGAAAATGACACATAAAAGTCTGGGAGCTGGGTATATAGAATGATAGCAGAAATTTGGTAGTGTATGTATTAGATAGCTTTAACTATTGGCTATTTAATGGTACCAAATATTGGTGCCTACTGGATGGCTAACTACCCAGCTACCAGAAATTTGTTGAGCAAAGTTAAAATATTTTGTGGAAAATGACACATAAAAGTCTGAGAGCTGGGTATATAGAATGATAGCAGAAATTTGATATTGTATTTATTAGATAGCCTTATTCATTGGCTATTTAATGGTACCAAATATTGGTGCTTACTGGATAGCTAACTACCGAGCTTCCAGAAGTTTGTTGAGCAAAGTTAACTTTTTTTGTAGAAAATGACACATAAAATTCTGGGAGCTGGGTATATAGAATGATAGCAGAAATTTGGTAGTGTATGTATTAGATAGCTTTAACTATTGGCTATTTAATGGTACCAAATATTGGCGCTTACTGGATAGCTAACTACTCAGCTACAAGAAATTTGTTGAGCAAAGTTAAAATATTTTGTGGAAAATGACACATAAAAGTCTGGGAGCTGGGTATATAGAATGATAGCAGAAATTTGGTAGTGTATTTATTAGATAGCTTGAACTATTGGCTATTTAATGGTACCAAATATTGGTGCTTACTGGATGGTTAACTACCGAGCTTCCAGAAATCTGTTGAGCAAAGTTAACTTTTTTTGTAGAAAATGACACATAAAATTCTGGGAGCTGGGTATATAGAATGATAGCAGAAATTTGGTAGTGTATGTATTAGATAGCTTTAACCATTGGCTATTTAATGGTACCAAATATTGGCGCTTACTGGATAGCTAACTACTCAGCTACAAGAAATTTGTTGAGCAAAGTTAAAATATTTTGTGGAAAATGACACATAAAAGTCTGGGAGCTAGGTATATAGAATGATAGCAGAAATTTGGTAGTGTATGTATTAGATAGCTTTAACTATTGGCTATTTAATGGTACCAAATATTGGCGCTTACTGGATAGCTAACTACTCAGCTACAAGAAATTTGTTGAGCAAAGTTAAAATATTTTGTGGAAAAAATAACACATAAAAGTCTGGGAGCTGGGTATATAGAATGATAGCAGAAATTTGGTAGTGTATTTATTAGATAGCTTGAACTATTGGCTATTTAATGGTACCAAATATTGGTGCTTACTGGATGGTTAACTACCCAGCTACCAGAAATGTGTTGAGCAAAGTTAAAATATTTTGTGGAAAATGACACATAAAAGTCTGGGAGCTGGGTATATAGAATGATAGCAGAAATTTGGTAGTGTATTTATTAGATAGCCTTATTCATTGGCTATTTAATGGTACCAAGTATTTGTGCTTACTGGATAGCTAACTACCCAGCTACAAGAAATTTGTTGAGCAAAGTTAAAATATTTTGTGGAAAATGACACATAAAAGTCTGGGAGCTGGGTATATAGAATGATAGCAGAAATTTGGTAGTGTATGTATTAGATAGCTTTAACTATTGGCTATTTAATGGTACCAAATATTGGTGCTTACTGGATGGCTAACTACCCAGCTACCAGAAATTTGTTGAGCAAAGTTAAAATATTTTGTGGAAAATGACACATAAAAGTCTGGGAGCTGGGTATATAGAATGATAGCAGAAATTTGATATTGTATTTATTAGATAGCCTTATTCATTGGCTATTTAATGGTACCAAATATTGGTGCTTACTGGATAGCTAACTACCGAGCTTCCAGAAATCTGTTGAGCAAAGTTAACTTTTTTTGTAGAAAATGACACATAAAATTCTGGGAGCTGGGTATATAGAATGATAGCAGAAATTTGGTAGTGTATGTATTAGATAGCTTTAACCATTGGCTATTTAATGGTACCAAATATTGGCGCTTACTGGATAGCTAACTACTCAGCTACAAGAAATTTGTTGAGCAAAGTTAAAATATTTTGTGGAAAATGACACATAAAAGTCTGGGAGCTAGGTATATAGAATGATAGCAGAAATTTGGTAGTGTATGTATTAGAAAGCTTGAACTATTGGCTATTTAATGTTATCAAATATTGGTGCTTACTGGATGGCTAACTACCCAGCTACCAGAAATTTGTTGAGCAAAGTTAAAATATTTTGTGGAAAATGACACATAAAAGTCTGGGAGCTAGGTATATAGAATGATAGCAGAAATTTGGTAGTGTATGTATTAGATAGCTTGAACTATTGGCTATTTAATGGTACCAAATATTGGTGCTTACTGGATGGTTAACTACCCAGCTACCAGAAATGTGTTGGGCAAAGTTAAAATATTTTGTGGAAAATGACACATAAAAGTCTGGGAGCTGGGTATATAGAATGATAGCAGAAATTTGGTAGTGTATTTATTAGATAGCCTTATTCATTGGCTATTTAATGGTACCAAATATTTGTGCTTACTGGATAGCTAACTACCCAGCTACAAGAAATTTGTTGAGCAAAGTTAAAATATTTTGTGGAAAATGACACATAAAAGTCTGGGAGCTAGGTATATAGAATGATAGCAGAAATTTGGTAGTGTATGTATTAGATAGCTTGAACTATTGGCTATTTAATGGTACCAAATATTTGTGCTTACTGGATAGCTAACTACCCAGCTACCAGAAATTTGTTGAGCAAAGTTAAAGTATTTTGTGGAAAATGACACATAAAAGTCTGGGAGCTGGGTATATAGAATGATAGCAGAAATTTGGTGGTGTATGTATTAGATAGCCTGATTCATTGGCTATTTAATGGTACCAAATATTGGTGCTTACTGGATGGCTAACTACCCAGCTACCAGAAATTTGTTGAGCAAAGTTAAAATATTTTGTGGAAAATGACACATAAAAGTCTGGGAGCTGGGTATATAGAATGATAGCAGAAATTTGGTAGTGTATGTATTAGATAGTCTGATTCATTGGCTATTTAATGGTACCTAATATTGGTGCTTACTGGATAGCTAACTACCCAACTACCAGAAATTTGTTGAGCAAAGTTAACTTTTTTTGTTGAAAATGACACATACAAGTCTGGGAGCTGGGTATATAGAATGATAGCAGAAATTTGGTAGTGTATTTATTAGATAGTCTTATTCATTGGCTATTTTAATGGTACCAAATATTGGTGCTTACTGGATGGTTAACTACCCAGCTACCAGAAATGTGTTGAGCAAAGTTAAAATATTTTGTGGAAAATGACACATAAAAGTCTGGGAGCTGGGTATATAGAATGATAGCAGAAATTTGGTAGTGTATGTATTAGATAGCTTTAACTATTGGCTATTTAATGGTACCAAATATTGGTGCTTACTGGATGGCTAACTACCCAGCTACCAGAAATTTGTTGAGCAAAGTTAAAATATTTTGTGGAAAATGACACATAAAAGTCTGGGAGCTGGGTATATAGAATGATAGCAGAAATTTGATATTGTATTTATTAGATAGCCTTATTCATTGGCTATTTAATGGTACAAAATATTGGTGCTTACTGGATAGCTAACTACCGAGCTTCCAGAAATTTGTTGAGCAAAGTTAACTTTTTTTGTAGAAAATGACACATAAAATTCTGGGAGCTGGGTATATAGAATGATAGCAGAAATTTGGTAGTGTATGTATTAGATAGCTTTAACTATTGGCTATTTAATGGTACCAAATATTGGCGCTTACTGGATAGCTAACTACCCAGCTACAAGAAATTTGTTGAGCAAAGTTAAAATATTTTGTGGAAAATGACACATAAAAGTCTGGGAGCTGGGTATATAGAATGATAGCAGAAATTTGGTAGTGTATTTATTAGATAGCTTGAACTATTGGCTATTTAATGTTATCAAATATTGGTGCTTACTGGATGGCTAACTACCCAGCTACAAGAAATTTGTTGAGCAAAGTTAAAATATTTTGTGGAAAATGACACATAAAAGTCTGGGAGCTGGGTATATAGAATAATAGCAGAATTTTGGTAGTGTATGTATTAGATAGCTTGAACTATTGGCTATTTAATGGTACCTAATATTGGTGCTTACTGGATGGATAACTACCCAGCTACCAGAAATGTGTTGAGCAAAGTTAAAATATTTTGTGGAAAATGACACATAAAAGTCTGGGAGCTGGGTATATAGAATGATAGCAGAAATTTGGTAGTGTATTTATTAGATAGCCTTATTCATTGGCTATTTAATGGTACCAAATAGTTGTGCTTACTGGATAGCTAACTACCCAGCTACAAGAAATTTGTTGAGCAAAGTTAAAATATTTTGTGGAAAATGACACATAAAAGTCTGGGAGCTGGGTATATAGAATGATAGCAGAAATTTGGTAGTGTATGTATTAGATAGCTTTAACTATTGGCTATTTAATGGTACCAAATATTGGTGCTTACTGGATGGCTAACTACCCAGCTACCAGAAATTTGTTGAGCAAAGTTAAAATATTTTGTGGAAAATGACACATAAAAGTCTGGGAGCTGGGTATATAGAATGATAGCAGAAATTTGATATTGTATTTATTAGATAGCCTTATTCATTGGCTATTTAATGGTACCAAATATTGGTGCTTACTGGATAGCTAACTACCGAGCTTCCAGAAATTTGTTGAGCAAAGTTAACTTTTTTTGTAGAAAATGACACATAAAATTCTGGGAGCTGGGTATATAGAATGATAGCAGAAATTTGGTAGTGTATGTATTAGATAGCTTTAACTATTGGCTATTTAATGGTACCAAATATTGGCGCTTACTGGATAGCTAACTACTCAGCTACAAGAAATTTGTTGAGCAAAGTTAAAATATTTTGTGGAAAATGACACATAAAAGTCTGGGAGCTGGGTATATAGAATGATAGCAGAAATTTGGTAGTGTATTTATTAGATAGCTTGAACTATTGGCTATTTAATGGTACCAAATATTGGTGCTTACTGGATGGTTAACTACCCAGCTACCAGAAATGTGTTGAGCAAAGTTAAAATATTTTGTGGAAAATGACACATAAAAGTCTGGGAGCTGGGTATATAGAATGATAGCAGAAATTTGGTAGTGTATTTATTAGATAGCCTTATTCATTGGCTATTTAATGGTACCAAGTATTTGTGCTTACTGGATAGCTAACTACCCAGCTACAAGAAATTTGTTGAGCAAAGTTAAAATATTTTGTGGAAAATGACACATAAAAGTCTGGGAGCTGGGTATATAGAATGATAGCAGAAATTTGGTAGTGTATGTATTAGATAGCTTTAACTATTGGCTATTTAATGGTACCAAATATTGGTGCTTACTGGATGGCTAACTACCCAGCTACCAGAAATTTGTTGAGCAAAGTTAAAATATTTTGTGGAAAATGACACATAAAAGTCTGGGAGCTGGGTATATAGAATGATAGCAGAAATTTGATATTGTATTTATTAGATAGCCTTATTCATTGGCTATTTAATGGTACCAAATATTGGTGCTTACTGGATAGCTAACTACCGAGCTTCCAGAAATCTGTTGAGCAAAGTTAACTTTTTTTGTAGAAAATGACACATAAAATTCTGGGAGCTGGGTATATAGAATGATAGCAGAAATTTGGTAGTGTATGTATTAGATAGCTTTAACCATTGGCTATTTAATGGTACCAAATATTGGCGCTTACTGGATAGCTAACTACTCAGCTACAAGAAATTTGTTGAGCAAAGTTAAAATATTTTGTGGAAAATGACACATAAAAGTCTGGGAGCTAGGTATATAGAATGATAGCAGAAATTTGGTAGTGTATGTATTAGAAAGCTTGAACTATTGGCTATTTAATGTTATCAAATATTGGTGCTTACTGGATGGCTAACTACCCAGCTACCAGAAATTTGTTGAGCAAAGTTAAAATATTTTGTGGAAAATGACACATAAAAGTCTGGGAGCTAGGTATATAGAATGATAGCAGAAATTTGGTAGTGTATGTATTAGATAGCTTGAACTATTGGCTATTTAATGGTACCAAATATTGGTGCTTACTGGATGGTTAACTACCCAGCTACCAGAAATGTGTTGGGCAAAGTTAAAATATTTTGTGGAAAATGACACATAAAAGTCTGGGAGCTGGGTATATAGAATGATAGCAGAAATTTGGTAGTGTATTTATTAGATAGCCTTATTCATTGGCTATTTAATGGTACCAAATATTTGTGCTTACTGGATAGCTAACTACCCAGCTACAAGAAATTTGTTGAGCAAAGTTAAAATATTTTGTGGAAAATGACACATAAAAGTCTGGGAGCTAGGTATATAGAATGATAGCAGAAATTTGGTAGTGTATGTATTAGATAGCTTGAACTATTGGCTATTTAATGGTACCAAATATTTGTGCTTACTGGATAGCTAACTACCCAGCTACCAGAAATTTGTTGAGCAAAGTTAAAGTATTTTGTGGAAAATGACACATAAAAGTCTGGGAGCTGGGTATATAGAATGATAGCAGAAATTTGGTGGTGTATGTATTAGATAGCCTGATTCATTGGCTATTTAATGGTAGCAAATATTGGTGCTTACTGGATGGCTAACTACCCAGCTACCAGAAATTTGTTGAGCAAAGTTAAAATATTTTGTGGAAAATGACACATAAAAGTCTGGGAGCTGGGTATATAGAATGATAGCAGAAATTTGGTAGTGTATGTATTAGATAGTCTGATTCATTGGCTATTTAATGGTACCAAATATTGGTGCTTACTGGATAGCTAACTACCCAACTACCAGAAATTTGTTGAGCAAAGTTAACTTTTTTTGTTGAAAATGACACATACAAGTCTGGGAGCTGGGTATATAGAATGATAGCAGAAATTTGGTAGTGTATTTATTAGATAGTCTTATTCATTGGCTATTTTAATGGTACCAAATATTGGTGCTTACTGGATAGCTAACTACCCAGCTACTAGAAATTTGTTGAGCAAAGTTAAAATATTTTGTGGAAAATGACACATAAAAGTCTGGGAGCTAGGTATATAGAATGATAGCAGAAATTTGGTAGTGTATGTATTAGATAGCTTGAACTATTGGCTATTTAATGTTACCAAATATTGGTGCTTACTGGATGGCTAACTACCCAGCTACCAGAAATTTGTTGAGCAAAGTTAAAATATTTTGTGGAAAATGACACATAAAAGTCTGGGAGCTGGGTATATAGAATGATAGCAGAAATTTGGTAGTGTATGTATTAGATAGCCTAATTCATTGGCTATTTAATGGTACCAAATATTGGTGCTTACTGGATAGCTAACTAACCAACTACCAGAAATTTGTTGAGCAAAGTTAACTTTTTTTGTTGAAAATGACACATAAAAGTCTGGGAGCTGGGTATATAGAATGATAGCAGAAATTTGGTAGTGTATTCATTAGATAGCCTTATTCATTGGCTATTTTAATGGTACCAAATATTGGTGCTTACTGGATAGCTAACTACCCAGCTACTAGAAATTTGTTGAGCAAAGTTAAAATATTTTGTGGAAAATGACACATAAAAGTCTGGAAGCTAGGTATATAGAATGATAGCAGAAATTTGGTAGTGTATGTATTAGATAGCTTGAACAATTGGCTATTTAATGGTACCAAATATTGGTGCTTACTGGATAGCTAACTACCCAGCTACAAGAAATTTGTTGAGCAAAGTTAAAATATTTTGTGGAAAATGACACATAAAAGTCTGGGAGCTGGGTATATAGAATGATAGCAGAAATTTGGTAGTGTATTTATTAGATAGTCTTATTCATTGGCTATTTAATGGTACCAAATATTGGTGCTTACTGGATAGCTAACTACCCAGCTACTAGAAATTTGTTGAGCAAAGTTAAAATATTTTGTGGAAAATGACACATAAAAGTCTGGGAGCTAGGTATATAGAATGATAGCAGAAATTTGGTAGTGTATGTATTAGATAGCTTGAACTATTGGCTATTTAATGTTATCAAATATTGGTGCTTACTGGATGGCTAACTACCCAGCTACCAGAAATTTGTTGAGCAAAGTTAAAATATTTTGTGGAAAATGACACATAAAAGTCTGGGAGCTGGGTATATAGAATGATAGCAGAAATTTGGTAGTGTATTTATTAGATAGCCTTATTCATTGGCTATTTAATGGTACCAAATATTTGTGCTTACTGGATAGCTAACTACCCAGCTACAAGAAATTTGTTGAGCAAAGTTAAAATATTTTGTGGAAAATGACACATAAAAGTCTGGGAGCTGGGTATATAGAATGATAGCAGAAATTTGGTAGTGTATGTATTAGATAGCTTTAACTATTGGCTATTTAATGGTACCAAATATTGGTGCCTACTGGATGGCTAACTACCCAGCTACCAGAAATTTGTTGAGCAAAGTTTAAATATTTTGTGGAAAATGACACATAAAAGTCTGGGAGCTGGGTATATAGAATGATAGCAGAAATTTGATATTGTATTTATTAGATAGCCTTATTCATTGGCTATTTAATGGTACCAAATATTGGTGCTTACTGGATAGCTAACTACCGAGCTTCCAGAAGTTTGTTGAGCAAAGTTAACTTTTTTTGTAGAAAATGACACATAAAATTCTGGGAGCTGGGTATATAGAATGATAGCAGAAATTTGGTAGTGTATGTATTAGATAGCTTTAACTATTGGCTATTTAATGGTACCAAATATTGGCGCTTACTGGATAGCTAACTACTCAGCTACAAGAAATTTGTTGAGCAAAGTTAAAATATTTTGTGGAAAATGACACATAAAAGTCTGGGAGCTGGGTATATAGAATGATAGCAGAAATTTGGTAGTGTATTTATTAGATAGCTTGAACTATTGGCTATTTAATGGTACCAAATATTGGTGCTTACTGGATGGTTAACTACCGAGCTTCCAGAAATCTGTTGAGCAAAGTTAACTTTTTTTGTAGAAAATGACACATAAAATTCTGGGAGCTGGGTATATAGAATGATAGCAGAAATTTGGTAGTGTATGTATTAGATAGCTTTAACCATTGGCTATTTAATGGTACCAAATATTGGCGCTTACTGGATAGCTAACTACTCAGCTACAAGAAATTTGTTGAGCAAAGTTAAAATATTTTGTGGAAAATGACACATAAAAGTCTGGGAGCTAGGTATATAGAATGATAGCAGAAATTTGGTAGTGTATGTATTAGAAAGCTTGAACTATTGGCTATTTAATGTTATCAAATATTGGTGCTTACTGGATGGCTAACTACCCAGCTACCAGAAATTTGTTGAGCAAAGTTAAAATATTTTGTGGAAAATGACACATAAAAGTCTGGGAGCTAGGTATATAGAATGATAGCAGAAATTTGGTAGTGTATGTATTAGATAGCTTGAACTATTGGCTATTTAATGGTACCAAATATTGGTGCTTACTGGATGGTTAACTACCCAGCTACCAGAAATGTGTTGGGCAAAGTTAAAATATTTTGTGGAAAATGACACATAAAAGTCTGGGAGCTGGGTATATAGAATGATAGCAGAAATTTGGTAGTGTATTTATTAGATAGCCTTATTCATTGGCTATTTAATGGTACCAAATATTTGTGCTTACTGGATAGCTAACTACCCAGCTACAAGAAATTTGTTGAGCAAAGTTAAAATATTTTGTGGAAAATGACACATAAAAGTCTGGGAGCTGGGTATATAGAATGATAGCAGAAATTTGGTAGTGTATGTATTAGATAGCTTTAACTATTGGCTATTTAATGGTACCAAATATTGGTGCCTACTGGATGGCTAACTACCCAGCTACCAGAAATTTGTTGAGCAAAGTTAAAATATTTTGTGGAAAATGACACATAAAAGTCTGGGAGCTGGGTATATAGAATGATAGCAGAAATTTGATATTGTATTTATTAGATAGCCTTATTCATTGGCTATTTAATGGTACCAAATATTGGTGCTTACTGGATAGCTAACTACCGAGCTTCCAGAAGTTTGTTGAGCAAAGTTAACTTTTTTTGTAGAAAATGACACATAAAATTCTGGGAGCTGGGTATATAGAATGATAGCAGAAATTTGGTAGTGTATGTATTAGATAGCTTTAACTATTGGCTATTTAATGGTACCAAATATTGGCGCTTACTGGATAGCTAACTACTCAGCTACAAGAAATTTGTTGAGCAAAGTTAAAATATTTTGTGGAAAATGACACATAAAAGTCTGGGAGCTGGGTATATAGAATGATAGCAGAAATTTGGTAGTGTATTTATTAGATAGCTTGAACTATTGGCTATTTAATGGTACCAAATATTGGTGCTTACTGGATGGTTAACTACCGAGCTTCCAGAAATCTGTTGAGCAAAGTTAACTTTTTTTGTAGAAAATGACACATAAAATTCTGGGAGCTGGGTATATAGAATGATAGCAGAAATTTGGTAGTGTATGTATTAGATAGCTTTAACCATTGGCTATTTAATGGTACCAAATATTGGCGCTTACTGGATAGCTAACTACTCAGCTACAAGAAATTTGTTGAGCAAAGTTAAAATATTTTGTGGAAAATGACACATAAAAGTCTGGGAGCTAGGTATATAGAATGATAGCAGAAATTTGGTAGTGTATGTATTAGAAAGCTTGAACTATTGGCTATTTAATGTTATCAAATATTGGTGCTTACTGGATGGCTAACTACCCAGCTACCAGAAATTTGTTGAGCAAAGTTAAAATATTTTGTGGAAAATGACACATAAAAGTCTGGGAGCTAGGTATATAGAATGATAGCAGAAATTTGGTAGTGTATGTATTAGATAGCTTGAACTATTGGCTATTTAATGGTACCAAATATTGGTGCTTACTGGATGGTTAACTACCCAGCTACCAGAAATGTGTTGGGCAAAGTTAAAATATTTTGTGGAAAATGACACATAAAAGTCTGGGAGCTGGGTATATAGAATGATAGCAGAAATTTGGTAGTGTATTTATTAGATAGCCTTATTCATTGGCTATTTAATGGTACCAAATATTTGTGCTTACTGGATAGCTAACTACCCAGCTACAAGAAATTTGTTGAGCAAAGTTAAAATATTTTGTGGAAAATGACACATAAAAGTCTGGGAGCTAGGTATATAGAATGATAGCAGAAATTTGCTAGTGTATGTATTAGATAGCTTGAACTATTGGCTATTTAATGGTACCAAATATTTGTGCTTACTGGATAGCTAACTACCCAGCTACCAGAAATTTGTTGAGCAAAGTTAAAGTATTTTGTGGAAAATGACACATAAAAGTCTGGGAGCTGGGTATATAGAATGATAGCAGAAATTTGGTGGTGTATGTATTAGATAGCCTTATTCATTGGCTATTTAATGGTACCAAATATTGGTGCTTACTGGATAGCTAACTACCCAGCTACCAGAAATTTGTTGAGCAAAGTTAAAATATTTTGTGGAAAATGACACATAAAATTCTGGGAGCTGGGTATATAGAATGATAGCAGAAATTTGGTAGTGTATGTATTAGATAGTCTGATTCATTGGCTATTTAATGGTACCAAATATTGGTGCTTACTGGATAGCTAACTACCCAACTACCAGAAATTTGTTGAGCAAAGTTAACTTTTTTTGTTGAAAATGACACATACAAGTCTGGGAGCTGGGTATATAGAATGATAGCAGAAATTTGGTAGTGTATTTATTAGATAGTCTTATTCATTGGCTATTTTAATGGTACCAAATATTGGTGCTTACTGGATAGCTAACTACCCAGCTACTAGAAATTTGTTGAGCAAAGTTAAAATATTTTGTGGAAAATGACACATAAAAGTCTGGGAGCTAGGTATATAGAATGATAGCAGAAATTTGGTAGTGTATGTATTAGATAGCTTGAACTATTGGCTATTTAATGTTACCAAATATTGGTGCTTACTGGATGGCTAACTACCCAGCTACCAGAAATTTGTTGAGCAAAGTTAAAATATTTTGTGGAAAATGACACATAAAAGTCTGGGAGCTGGGTATATAGAATGATAGCAGAAATTTGGTAGTGTATGTATTAGATAGCCTAATTCATTGGCTATTTAATGGTACCAAATATTGGTGCTTACTGGATAGCTAACTAACCAACTACCAGAAATTTGTTGAGCAAAGTTAACTTTTTTTGTTGAAAATGACACATAAAAGTCTGGGAGCTGGGTATATAGAATGATAGCAGAAATTTGGTAGTGTATTTATTAGATAGCCTTATTCATTGGCTATTTTAATGGTACCAAATATTGGTGCTTACTGGATAGCTAACTACCCAGCTACTAGAAATTTGTTGAGCAAAGTTAAAATATTTTGTGGAAAATGACACATAAAAGTCTGGAAGCTAGGTATATAGAATGATAGCAGAAATTTGGTAGTGTATGTATTAGATAGCTTGAACAATTGGCTATTTAATGGTACCAAATATTGGTGCTTACTGGATAGCTAACTACCCAGCTACAAGAAATTTGTTGAGCAAAGTTAAAATATTTTGTGGAAAATGACACATAAAAGTCTGGGAGCTGGGTATATAGAATGATAGCAGAAATTTGGTAGTGTATTTATTAGATAGTCTTATTCATTGGCTATTTAATGGTACCAAATATTGGTGCTTACTGGATAGCTAACTACCCAGCTACTAGAAATTTGTTGAGCAAAGTTAAAATATTTTGTGGAAAATGACACATAAAAGTCTGGGAGCTAGGTATATAGAATGATAGCAGAAATTTGGTAGTGTATGTATTAGATAGCTTGAACTATTGGCTATTTAATGTTATCAAATATTGGTGCTTACTGGATGGCTAACTACCCAGCTACCAGAAATTTGTTGAGCAAAGTTAAAATATTTTGTGGAAAATGACACATAAAAGTCTGGGAGCTGGGTATATAGAATGATAGCAGAAATTTGGTAGTGTATTTATTAGATAGCCTTATTCATTGGCTATTTAATGGTACCAAATATTTGTGCTTACTGGATAGCTAACTACCCAGCTACAAGAAATTTGTTGAGCAAAGTTAAAATATTTTGTGGAAAATGACACATAAAAGTCTGGGAGCTGGGTATATAGAATGATAGCAGAAATTTGGTAGTGTATGTATTAGATAGCTTTAACTATTGGCTATTTAATGGTACCAAATATTGGTGCCTACTGGATGGCTAACTACCCAGCTACCAGAAATTTGTTGAGCAAAGTTAAAATATTTTGTGGAAAATGACACATCAAAGTCTGGGAGCTGGGTATATAGAATGATAGCAGAAATTTGATATTGTATTTATTAGATAGCCTTATTCATTGGCTATTTAATGGTACCAAATATTGGTGCTTACTGGATAGCTAACTACCGAGCTTCCAGAAGTTTGTTGAGCAAAGTTAACTTTTTTTGTAGAAAATGACACATAAAATTCTGGGAGCTGGGTATATAGAATGATAGCAGAAATTTGGTAGTGTATGTATTAGATAGCTTTAACTATTGGCTATTTAATGGTACCAAATATTGGCGCTTACTGGATAGCTAACTACTCAGCTACAAGAAATTTGTTGAGCAAAGTTAAAATATTTTGTGGAAAATGACACATAAAAGTCTGGGAGCTGGGTATATAGAATGATAGCAGAAATTTGGTAGTGCATTTATTAGATAGCTTGAACTATTGGCTATTTAATGGTACCAAATATTGGTGCTTACTGGATGGTTAACTACCCAGCTACCAGAAATGTGTTGAGCAAAGTTAAAATATTTTGTGGAAAATGACACATAAAAGTCTGGGAGCTGGGTATATAGAATGATAGCAGAAATTTGGTAGTGTATTTATTAGATAGCCTTATTCATTGGCTATTTAATGTTACCAAGTATTTGTGCTTACTGGATAGCTAACTACCCAGCTACAAGAAATTTGTTGAGCAAAGTTAAAATATTTTGTGGAAAATGACACATAAAAGTTTGGGAGCTGGGTATATAGAATGATAGCAGAAATTTGGTAGTGTATGTATTAGATAGCTTTAACTATTGGCTATTTAATGGTACCAAATATTGGTGCTTACTGGATGGCTAACTACCCAGCTACCAGAAATTTGTTGAGCAAAGTTAAAATATTTTGTGGAAAATGACACATAAAAGTCTGGGAGCTGGGTATATAGAATGATAGCAGAAATTTGATATTGTATTTATTAGATAGCCTTATTCATTGGCTATTTAATGGTACCAAATATTGGTGCTTACTGGATAGCTAACTACCGAGCTTCCAGAAATTTGTTGAGCAAAGTTAACTTTTTTTGTAGAAAATGACACATAAAATTCTGGGAGCTGGGTATATAGAATGATAGCAGAAATTTGGTAGTGTATGTATTAGATAGCTTTAACTATTGGCTATTTAATGGTACCAAATATTGGCGCTTACTGGATAGCTAAGTAGTGTACTTATTAGATAGCCTTATTCATTGGCTATTTAATGGTACCAAATATTTGTGCTTACTGGATAGCTAACTACCCAGCTACAAGAAATTTGTTGAGGAAAGTTAAAATATTTTGTTGAAAATGACACATAAAAGTCTGGGAGCTGGGTATATAGAATGATAGCAGAAATTTAGTAGTGTGTGTATTAGATAGCCTGATTCATTGGCTATTTAATGGCACCAAATATTGGTGCTTACTGGAAAGCTAACTATCCAACTACCAGAAATTTGTTGAGCAAAGTTAACTTTTTTTGTGCAAAATGACACATAAAAGTCTGGGAGCTGGGTATATAGAATGATAGCAGAAATTTGGTAGTGTATTTATTAGATAGTCTTATTCATTGGCTATTTCAGTGGTACCAAATATTGGTGCTTTCTGGATTGCTAACTACCCAGCTACTAGAAATTTGTTGAGCAAAGTTAAAATATTTTGTGGAAAATGACACATAAAAGTCTGGGAGCTAGGTATATAAAATGATAGCAGAAATTTGGTAGTGTATGTATTAGATAGCTTGAACTATTGGCTATTTAATGTTACCAAATATTGGTGCTTACTTAATGGCTAACTACCCAGCTACCAGAAATTTGTTGAGCAAAGTTAAAATATTTTGTGGAAAATGACACATAAAAGTCTGGGAGCTGGGTATATAGAATGATAGCAGAAATTTGGTAGTGTATGTATTAGATAGCTTGAACTATTGGCTATTTAATGGTACCAAATATTGGTGCTTACTGGATGGCTAACTACCCAGCTACCAGAAATGTGTTGAGCCAAGTTAAAATATTTTGTAGAAAATGACACATAAAAGTCAGGGAGCTGGGTATATAGAATGATAGCAGAAATTTTGTAGTGTATTTATGAGATAGCCTTATTCATTGGCTATTTTAATGGTACCAAATATTGGTGCTTACTGGATAGCTAACTACCCAGCTACTAGAAATTTGTTGAGCAAAGTTAAAATATTTTGTGGAAAATGACGCATTAAAGTCTGGGAGCTAGGTATATAGAATGATAGCAGAAATTTGGTAGTGTATGTATTAGATAGCTTTAACTATTGTCTATTTAATGTTACCAAATATTGGTGCTTACTGGATAGCTAACTACCCAGCTACCAGAAATTTGTTGAGCAAAGTTAAAATATTTTGTGGAAAATGACACATAAAAGTCTGGGAGCTGGGTATATAGAATGATAGCAGAAATTTGGTAGTGTATTTATTAGATAGCCTTATTCCTTGGCTATTTAATGGTACCAAATATTGGTGCTTACTGGATAGCTAACTATCCAACTACCAGAAATTTGTTGAGCAAAGTTAACTTTTTTTGTGCAAAATGACACATAAAAGTCTGGGAGCTGGGTATATAGAATGATAGCAGAAATTTGGTAGTGTATTTATTAGATAGCCTTATTCATTGGCTATTTAATGGTAACAAATATTTGTGCTTACTGGATAGCTAACTACCCAGCTACCAGAAATTTGTTGAGCAAAGTTAAGATATTTTGTGGTAAATGACACATAAAAGTCTGGGAGCTGGGTATATAGAATGATAGCAGAAATTTGGTAGTGTATGTATTAGAAAGCTTTTACTATTGGCTATTTAAGGGTACCAAATATTGGCGCTTACTGGATAGCTAACTACCCAGCTACCAGAAATTTGTTAAGCAAAGTTAACTTTTTTGATTGAAAATGCCACATAAAAGTCTGGGAGCTGGGTATATAGAATGATATCAGAAATTTGGTAGTGTATTTATTACATTGCCTTATTCATTGGCTATGTAATGGTACAAATATTGTTGCATACTAGATTGCTGACTACCCAGCTACCAGAAATTTGTTGAGCAAAGTTAAAATATTTTGTGGAAAATGACACATAAAAGTCTGGGAGCTGGGTATATAGAATGATAGCAGAAATTTGGTAGTGTATTTATTAGATAGTCTTATTCATTGGCTATTTAATGGTACCAAATATTGGTGCTTACTGGATAGCTAACTACCCAGCTACTAGAAATTTGTTGAGCAAAGTTAAAATATTTTGTGGAAAATGACACATAAAAGTCTGGGAGCTAGGTATATAGAATGATAGCAGAAATTTGGTAGTGTATGTATTAGATAGCTTGAACTATTGGCTATTTAATGTTATCAAATATTGGTGCTTACTGGATGGCTAACTACCCAGCTACCAGAAATTTGTTGAGCAAAGTTAAAATATTTTGTGGAAAATGACACATAAAAGTCTGGGAGCTGGGTATATAGAATGATAGCAGAAATTTGGTAGTGTATTTATTAGATAGCCTTATTCATTGGCTATTTAATGGTACCAAATATTTGTGCTTACTGGATAGCTAACTACCCAGCTACAAGAAATTTGTTGAGCAAAGTTAAAATATTTTGTGGAAAATGACACATAAAAGTCTGGGAGCTGGGTATATAGAATGATAGCAGAAATTTGGTAGTGTATGTATTAGATAGCTTTAACTATTGGCTATTTAATGGTACCAAATATTGGTGCCTACTGGATGGCTAACTACCCAGCTACCAGAAATTTGTTGAGCAAAGTTAAAATATTTTGTGGAAAATGACACATCAAAGTCTGGGAGCTGGGTATATAGAATGATAGCAGAAATTTGATATTGTATTTATTAGATAGCCTTATTCATTGGCTATTTAATGGTACCAAATATTGGTGCTTACTGGATAGCTAACTACCGAGCTTCCAGAAGTTTGTTGAGCAAAGTTAACTTTTTTTGTAGAAAATGACACATAAAATTCTGGGAGCTGGGTATATAGAATGATAGCAGAAATTTGGTAGTGTATGTATTAGATAGCTTTAACTATTGGCTATTTAATGGTACCAAATATTGGCGCTTACTGGATAGCTAACTACTCAGCTACAAGAAATTTGTTGAGCAAAGTTAAAATATTTTGTGGAAAATGACACATAAAAGTCTGGGAGCTGGGTATATAGAATGATAGCAGAAATTTGGTAGTGCATTTATTAGATAGCTTGAACTATTGGCTATTTAATGGTACCAAATATTGGTGCTTACTGGATGGTTAACTACCCAGCTACCAGAAATGTGTTGAGCAAAGTTAAAATATTTTGTGGAAAATGACACATAAAAGTCTGGGAGCTGGGTATATAGAATGATAGCAGAAATTTGGTAGTGTATTTATTAGATAGCCTTATTCATTGGCTATTTAATGTTACCAAGTATTTGTGCTTACTGGATAGCTAACTACCCAGCTACAAGAAATTTGTTGAGCAAAGTTAAAATATTTTGTGGAAAATGACACATAAAAGTTTGGGAGCTGGGTATATAGAATGATAGCAGAAATTTGGTAGTGTATGTATTAGATAGCTTTAACTATTGGCTATTTAATGGTACCAAATATTGGTGCTTACTGGATGGCTAACTACCCAGCTACCAGAAATTTGTTGAGCAAAGTTAAAATATTTTGTGGAAAATGACACATAAAAGTCTGGGAGCTGGGTATATAGAATGATAGCAGAAATTTGATATTGTATTTATTAGATAGCCTTATTCATTGGCTATTTAATGGTACCAAATATTGGTGCTTACTGGATAGCTAACTACCGAGCTTCCAGAAATTTGTTGAGCAAAGTTAACTTTTTTTGTAGAAAATGACACATAAAATTCTGGGAGCTGGGTATATAGAATGATAGCAGAAATTTGGTAGTGTATGTATTAGATAGCTTTAACTATTGGCTATTTAATGGTACCAAATATTGGCGCTTACTGGATAGCTAAGTAGTGTACTTATTAGATAGCCTTATTCATTGGCTATTTAATGGTACCAAATATTTGTGCTTACTGGATAGCTAACTACCCAGCTACAAGAAATTTGTTGAGGAAAGTTAAAATATTTTGTTGAAAATGACACATAAAAGTCTGGGAGCTGGGTATATAGAATGATAGCAGAAATTTAGTAGTGTGTGTATTAGATAGCCTGATTCATTGGCTATTTAATGGCACCAAATATTGGTGCTTACTGGAAAGCTAACTATCCAACTACCAGAAATTTGTTGAGCAAAGTTAACTTTTTTTGTGCAAAATGACACATAAAAGTCTGGGAGCTGGGTATATAGAATGATAGCAGAAATTTGGTAGTGTATTTATTAGATAGTCTTATTCATTGGCTATTTCAGTGGTACCAAATATTGGTGCTTTCTGGATTGCTAACTACCCAGCTACTAGAAATTTGTTGAGCAAAGTTAAAATATTTTGTGGAAAATGACACATAAAAGTCTGGGAGCTAGGTATATAAAATGATAGCAGAAATTTGGTAGTGTATGTATTAGATAGCTTGAACTATTGGCTATTTAATGTTACCAAATATTGGTGCTTACTTAATGGCTAACTACCCAGCTACCAGAAATTTGTTGAGCAAAGTTAAAATATTTTGTGGAAAATGACACATAAAAGTCTGGGAGCTGGGTATATAGAATGATAGCAGAAATTTGGTAGTGTATGTATTAGATAGCTTGAACTATTGGCTATTTAATGGTACCAAATATTGGTGCTTACTGGATGGCTAACTACCCAGCTACCAGAAATGTGTTGAGCCAAGTTAAAATATTTTGTAGAAAATGACACATAAAAGTCAGGGAGCTGGGTATATAGAATGATAGCAGAAATTTTGTAGTGTATTTATGAGATAGCCTTATTCATTGGCTATTTTAATGGTACCAAATATTGGTGCTTACTGGATAGCTAACTACCCAGCTACTAGAAATTTGTTGAGCAAAGTTAAAATATTTTGTGGAAAATGACGCATTAAAGTCTGGGAGCTAGGTATATAGAATGATAGCAGAAATTTGGTAGTGTATGTATTAGATAGCTTTAACTATTGTCTATTTAATGTTACCAAATATTGGTGCTTACTGGATAGCTAACTACCCAGCTACCAGAAATTTGTTGAGCAAAGTTAAAATATTTTGTGGAAAATGACACATAAAAGTCTGGGAGCTGGGTATATAGAATGATAGCAGAAATTTGGTAGTGTATTTATTAGATAGCCTTATTCCTTGGCTATTTAATGGTACCAAATATTGGTGCTTACTGGATAGCTAACTATCCAACTACCAGAAATTTGTTGAGCAAAGTTAACTTTTTTTGTGCAAAATGACACATAAAAGTCTGGGAGCTGGGTATATAGAATGATAGCAGAAATTTGGTAGTGTATTTATTAGATAGCCTTATTCATTGGCTATTTAATGGTAACAAATATTTGTGCTTACTGGATAGCTAACTACCCAGCTACCAGAAATTTGTTGAGCAAAGTTAAGATATTTTGTGGTAAATGACACATAAAAGTCTGGGAGCTGGGTATATAGAATGATAGCAGAAATTTGGTAGTGTATGTATTAGAAAGCTTTTACTATTGGCTATTTAAGGGTACCAAATATTGGCGCTTACTGGATAGCTAACTACCCAGCTACCAGAAATTTGTTAAGCAAAGTTAACTTTTTTGATTGAAAATGCCACATAAAAGTCTGGGAGCTGGGTATATAGAATGATATCAGAAATTTGGTAGTGTATTTATTACATTGCCTTATTCATTGGCTATGTAATGGTACAAATATTGTTGCATACTAGATTGCTGACTACCCAGCTACCAGAAATTTGTTGAGCAAAGTTAACTTTTTGGTTGAAAATGACACATAAAAGTCTGGGAGCTGGGTATATAGAATGATAGCAGAAATTTGGTAGTGTATTTATTAGATAGCCTTCTTCATTGGCTATTTAATGGTATCAAATATTGGTGCTTACTGGATAGTTAACTACCCAACTACCAGAAATTTGTTGAGGAAAGTTAACTTTTTTTGTGCAAAATGACACATAAAAGTCTGGAAGCTGGGTATATAGAATGATAGCAGAAATTTGGTAGTGTATTTATTAGTTAGCCTTATTCATTGGCTATTTTAATGGTACCAAATATTGGTGCTTACTGGATAGCTAACTACCCAGCTACTAGAATATTGTTGAGTAAAGTTAAAATATTTTGTGGAAAATGACACATAAAAGTCTTGGAGCTGGGTATATAGAATGAAAGCAGAAATTTGGTAGGGTATGTATTAGATAGCCTGATTCATTGGCTATTTAATGGTACCAAATATTGGTGCTTACTGGATGGCTAACTACCCAGCTACCAGAAATTTGTTGAGCAAAGTTAAAATATTTTGTGGAAAATGACACATAAAAGTCTGGGAGCTGGGTATATAGAATGATAGCAGAAATTTGGTAGTGTATGTATTAGATAGTCTGATTCATTGGCTATTTAATGGTACAAAATATTTGTGCTTACTGGATGGCTAACTACCCAGCTACCAGAAATTTGTTGAGCAAAGTTAAAACATTTTGTGGAAAATGACACATAAAAGTCTGGGAGCTGGGTATATAGAATGATAGCAGAAATTTGGTAGTGTATTTATTAGATAGCCTTCTTCATTGGCTATTTAATGGTATCAAATATTGGTGCTTACTGGATAGTTAACTACCCAGCTACCAGAAATTTGTTGAGCAAAGTTAACTTTTTTGTGAAAAATGACACATAAAAGTCTGGGAGCTGGGTATATAGAATGATAGCAGAAATCTGATATTGTATTTATTAGATAGCCTTATTCATTGACTATTTAATGGTACCAAATATTGTTGCATACTAGATTGCTAACTACCCAGCTTCCAGAAATTTGTTGAGCAAAGTTAACTTTTTGGTTGAAAATGACACATAAAAGTCTGGGAGCTGGGTATATAGAATGATAGCAGAAATTTGGTAGTGTATTTATTAGATAGCCTTCTTCATTGGCTATTTAATGGTATCAAATATTGGTGCTTACTGGATAGTTAACTACCCAGCTACCTGAAATTTGTTGAGCAAAGTTAAAATATTTTGTGGAAAATGACACATAAAAGTCTGGGAGCTGGGTATATAGAATGATAGCAGAAATTTGGTAGTGTATGTATTAGATAGCCTGTTTCATTGGCTATTTAATGGTACCAAATATTTGTGCTTACTGGATGGCTAACTACCCAGCTACCAGAAATTTGTTGATCAAAGTTAAAATATTTTGTGGAAAATGACACATAAAAGTCTGGGAGCTGGGTATATAGAATGATAGCAGAAATTTGGTAGTGTATGTATTAGATAGCTTTAACTATTGGCTATTTAATGGTACCAAATATTGGCGCTTACTGGATAGGTAACTACCCAGCTACCAGAAATTTGTTGAGCAAAGTTAACTTTTTTGTGAAAAATGACACATAAAAGTCTGGGAGCTGGGTATATAGAATGATAGCAGAAATTTGATATTGTATTTATTAGATAGCCTTATTCATTGACTATTTAATGGTACCAAATATTTGTGCTTACTGGATAGCTAACTACCTAGCTACCAGAAATTTGTTGAGCAAAGTTAAAGTATTTTGTGGAAAATGACACCAAAAAGTCTGGGAGCTGGGTATATAGAATGATAGCAGAAATTTGGTAGTGTATGTATTAGATAGCCTGATTCATTGGCTATTTAATGGTACCAAATATTGGTGCTTACTGGATAGCTAACTACCGAGCTACCAGAAATTTGTTGAGCAAAGTTAACTTTTTTTGTAGAAAATGACACATAAAAGTCTGGGAGCTGGGTATATAGAATGATAGCAGAAATTTGGTAGTGTATTTATTACATTGCCTTATTCATTGGCTAGTTAATGGTACAAAATATTGTTGCATACTAGATTGCTAACTACCCAGCTTCCAGAAATTTGTTGAGCAAAGTTAACTTTTTGGTTGAAAATGACACATAAAAGTCTGGGAGCTGGGTATATAGAATGATAGGAGAAATTTGGTAGTGTATTTATTAGATAGCCTTCTTCATTGGCTATTTAATGGTATCAAATATTGGTGCTTACTGGATAGCTAACTACCCAGCTACCAGAAATTTGTTGAGGAAAGTTAACTTTTATGTGAAAAATGACACATAAAAGTCTGGGAGCTGGGTATATAGAATGATAGCAGAAATTTGATATTGTATTTATTAGATAGCCTTATTCATTGGCTATTTAATGGTACAAAATATTGTTGCATACTAGATTGCTAACTACCCAGCTACCAGAAATGTGTTGAGCAAAGTTAACTTTTTTGTGAAAAATGACACATTAAAGTCTGGGAGCTGGGTATATAGAATGATAGCAGAAATTTGGTAGTGTATGTATTAGATAGCTTTAACTATTGGCTATTTAATGGTACCAAATATTTGTGCTTACTGGATAGCTAACTACCCAGCTACAAGAAATTTGTTGAGCAAAGTTAAAATATTTTGTCGAAAATGACACATAAAAGTCTGGGAGCTGGGTATATAGAATGATAGCAGAAATTTGGTAGTGTATTTATTAGATAGCCTTATTCATTGGCTATTTAATGGTACCAAATATTTGTGCTTACTGGATGGCTAACTATCCAACTACCAGAAATTTGTTGAGCAAAGTTAACTTTTTTTGTGCAAAATGACACATAAAAGTCTGGGAGCTGGGTATATAGAATGATAGCAGAAATTTGGTAGTGTATTTATTAGATAGTCTTATTCATTGGCTATTTTAGTGGTACCAAATATTGGTGCTTTCTGGATTGCTAACTACCCAGCTACTAGAAATTTGTTGAGCAAAGTTAAAATATTTTGTGGAAAATGACACATAAAAGTCTGGGAGCTAGGTATATAAAATGATAGCAGAAATTTGGTAGTGTATGTATTAGATAGCTTGAACTATTGGCTATTTAATGTTACCAAATATTGGTGCTTACTTAATGGCTAACTACCCAGCTACCAGAAATTTGTTGAGCAAAGTTAAAATATTTTGTGGAAAATGACACATAAAAGTCTGGGAGCTGGGTATATAGAATGATAGCAGAAATTTGGTAGTGTATGTATTAGATAGCTTGAACTATTGGCTATTTAATGGTACCAAATATTGGTGCTTACTGGATGGCTAACTACCCAGCTACCAGAAATGTGTTGAGCCAAGTTAAAATATTTTGTGGAAAATGACACATAAAAGTCAGGGAGCTGGGTATATAGAATGATAGCAGAAATTTTGTAGTGTATTTATGAGATAGCCTTATTCATTGGCTATTTTAATGGTACCAAATATTGGTGCTTACTGGATAGCTAACTACCCAGCTACTAGAAATTTGTTGAGCAAAGTTAAAATATTTTGTGGAAAATGACGCATTAAAGTCTGGGAGCTAGGTATATAGAATGATAGCAGAAATTTGGTAGTGTATGTATTAGATAGCTTTAACTATTGTCTATTTAATGTTACCAAATATTGGTGCTTACTGGATAGCTAACTACCCAGCTACCAGAAATTTGTTGAGCAAAGTTAAAATATTTTGTGGAAAATGACACATAAAAGTCTGGGAGCTGGGTATATAGAATGATAGCAGAAATTTGGTAGTGTATTTATTAGATAGCCTTATTCCTTGGCTATTTAATGGTACCAAATATTGGTGCTTACTGGATAGCTAACTATCCAACTACCAGAAATTTGTTGAGCAAAGTTAACTTTTTTTGTGCAAAATGACACATAAAAGTCTGGGAGCTGGGTATATAGAATGATAGCAGAAATTTGGTAGTGTATTTATTAGATAGCCTTATTCATTGGCTATTTAATGGTAACAAATATTTGTGCTTACTGGATAGCTAACTACCCAGCTACCAGAAATTTGTTGAGCAAAGTTAAGATATTTTGTGGTAAATGACACATAAAAGTCTGGGAGCTGGGTATATAGAATGATAGCAGAAATTTGGTAGTGTATGTATTAGAAAGCTTTTACTATTGGCTATTTAAGGGTACCAAATATTGGCGCTTACTGGATAGCTAACTACCCAGCTACCAGAAATTTGTTAAGCAAAGTTAACTTTTTTGATTGAAAATGCCACATAAAAGTCTGGAAGCTGGGTATATGGAATGATATCAGAAATTTGGTAGTGTATGTATTAGATAGCTTTAACTATTGGCTATTTAATGGTACCAAATATTGGCGCTTACTGGATAGTTAACTACCCAGCTACCTGAAATTTGTCGAGCAAAGTTAAAGTATTTTGTGGAAAATGACACATAAAAGTCTGGGAGCAGGGTATATAGAATGATAGCAGAAATTTGGTAGTGTATGTATTAGATAGCCTGATTCATTGGCTATTTAATGGTACCAAATATTGGTGCTTACTGGATAGCTAACTACAGAGCTACCAGAAATTTGTTGAGCAAAGTTAACTTTTTTTGTAGAAAATGACACATAAAAGTCTGGAGCTGGGTATATAGAATGATAGCAGAAATTTGGTAGTGTATGTATTAGATAGCTTTAACTATTGGCTATTTAATGGTACCAAATATTGGCGCTTACTGGATAGCTAACTACCCAGCTACCAGAAATTTGTTGAGCAAAGTTAAAATATTTTGTGGAAAATGACACATAAAAGTCTGGGAGCTGGGTATATAGAATGATAGCAGAAATTTAGTAGTGTATGTATTAGATAGCCGGATTCATTGGCTATTTAATGGTACCAAATATTGGCGCTTACTGGATAGCTAACTACTGAGCTACCAGAAATTTGTTGAGCAAAGTTAACTTTTTTTGTGGAAAATGACACATACAAGTCTGGGAGCTGGGTATATAGAATGATAGCAGAAATTTGGTAGTGTATGTATTAGATAGCTTTAACTATTGGCTAATTAATGGTACCAAATATTGGCGCTTACTGGATAGCTAACTACCCAGCTACCAGAAATTTGTTGAGCAAAGTTAAAATATTTTGTGGAAAATGCCACATAAAAGTCTGGGAGCTGGGTATATGGAATGGTAGCAGAAATTTGGTAGTGTATTTATTACATTGCCTTATTCATTGGCTATTTAATGGTACAAAATATTGTTGCATACTAGATTGCTAACTACCCAGCTACCAGAAATTTGTTGAGCAAAGTTAACTTTTTTGTGAAAAATGACACATTAACGTCTGGGAGCTGGGTATATAGAATGATAGCAGAAATTTGGTAGTGTATGTATTAGATAGCTTTAACTATTGGCTAATTAATGGTACCAAATATTGGCGCTTACTGGATAGCTAACTACCCAGCTACCAGAAATTTGTTGAGCAAAGTTAAAATATTTTGTGGAAAATGCCACATAAAAGTCTGGGAGCTGGGTATATGGAATGGTAGCAGAAATTTGGTAGTGTATTTATTACATTGCCTTATTCATTGGCTATTTAATGGTACAAAATATTGTTGCATACTAGATTGCTAACTACCCAGCTACCAGAAATTTGTTGAGCAAAGTTAACTTTTTTGTGAAAAATGACACATTAACGTCTGGGAGCTGGGTATATAGAATGATAGCAGAAATTTGATATTGTATTTATTAGATAGCCTTATTCATTGGCTATTTAATGGTACCAAATATTTGTGCTTACTGGATAGTTAACTACCCAGCTACCTGAAATTTGTTGAGCAAAGTTAAAGTATTTTGTGGAAAATGACACATAGAAGTCTGGGAGCAGGGTATATAGAATGATAGCAGACATTTGGTAGTGTATGTATTAGATAGCCTGATTCATTGGCTATTTAATGGTACCAAATATTGGTGCTTACTGGATAGCTAACTACAGAGCTACCAGAAATTTGTTGAGCAAAGTTAACTTTTTTTGTAGAAAATGACACATAGAAGTCTGGGAGCAGGGTATATAGAATGATAGCAGACATTTGGTAGTGTATGTATTAGATAGCCTGATTCATTGGCTATTTAATGGTACCAAATATTGGTGCTTACTGGATAGCTAACTACAGAGCTACCAGAAATTTGTTGAGCAAAGTTAACTTTTTTTGTAGAAAATGACACATAAAAGTCGGAAGCTGGGTATATAGAATGATAGCAGAAATTTGGTAGTGTATGTATTAGATAGCTTTAACTATTGGCTATTTAATGGTACCAAAAATTGGCGCTTACTGGATAGCTAACTACCCAGCTACCAGAAATTTGTTAAGCAAAGTTAACTTTTTTGGTTGAAAATGCCACATAAAAGTCTGGGAGCTGGGTATATAGAATGATAGCAGAAATTTGATATTGTATTTATTAGATAGACTTATTCATTGGCTATTTAATGGTACCAAATATTTGTGCTTACTGGATAGCTAACTACCCAGCTACAAGAAATTTGTTGAGCAAAGTTAAAATATTTTGTGGAAAATGACACATAAAAGTCTGGGATCTGGGTATATAGAATGATAGCAGAAATTTAGTAGTGTATGTATTAGATAGCCGGATTCATTGGCTATTTAATGGTACCAAATATTGGCGCTTACTGGATAGCTAACTACCGAGCTACCAGAAATTTGTTGAGCAAAGTTAACTTTTTTTGTGGAAAATGACACATAAAAGTCTGGGAGCTGGGTATATATAGAATGATAGCAGAAATTTGGTAGTGTATGTATTAGATAGCTTTAACTATTGGCTATTTAATGGTACCAAATATTGGCGCTTACTGGATAGCTAACTACCCTGCTACCAGAAATTTGTTAAGCAAAGTTAACTTTTTTGGTTGAAAATGCCACATGAAAGTCTGGGAGCTGGGTACATAGAATGATAGCAGAAATTTGGTAGTGTATTTATTAGATAGCCTGATTCATTGGCTATTTAATGGTACCAAATATTGGCGCTTACTGGATAGCTAACTACCGAGCTACCAGAAATTTGTTGAGCAAAGTTAACTTTTTTTGTGGAAAATGACACATAAAAGTCTGGGAGCTGGGTATATATAGAATGATAGCAGAAATTTGGTAGTGTATGTATTAGATAGCTTTAACTATTGGCTATTTAATGGTACCAAAGATTTGTGCTTACTGGATAGCTAACTACCCAGC
Source organism: Alitta virens (assembly GCA_932294295.1). Lineage (NCBI taxonomy): Eukaryota > Metazoa > Annelida > Polychaeta > Phyllodocida > Nereididae > Alitta > Alitta virens. The sequence continues at coordinate 39,317,386 of OW028578.1, forward strand.
TACCAGAAGTCTGTTGAGCAAAGTTAACTTTTTTGTGAAAAATGACACATAAAAGTCTGGGAGCTGGGTTTATAGAATGATAGCAGAAATTTGGTAGTGTATGTATTAGATAGCTTTAACTATTGGCTATTTAATGGTACCAAATATTGGTGCTTACTGGATGGCTAACTACCCAGCTACCAGAAATTTGTTGAGCAAAGTTAAAATATTTTGTGGAAAATGACACATAAAAGTCTGGGAGCTGGGTATATAGAATGATAGCAGAAATTTGGTAGTGTACTTATTAGATAGCCTTATTCATTGGCTATTTAATGGTATCAAATATTTGTGCTTACTGGATAGCTAACTACCCAGCTACAAGAAATTTGTTGAGCAAAGTTAAAATATTTTGTGGAAAATGACACATAAAAGTCTGGGAGCTGGGTATATAGAATGATAGCAGAAATTTAGTAGTGTATGTATTAGATAGCCGGATTCATTGGCTATTTAATGGTACCAAATATTGGCGCTTACTGGATAGCTAACTACTGAGCTACCAGAAATTTGTTGAGCAAAGTTAACTTTTTTTGTGGAAAATGACACATAAAAGTCTGGGAGCTGGGTATATGGAATGATAGCAGAAATTTGGTAGTGTATGTATTAGATAGCCATATTCATTGGCTATTTAATGGCACCAAATATTGGTGCTTACTGGAAAGCTAACTATCCAACTACCAGAAATTTGTTGAGCAAAGTTAACTTTTTTTGTGCAAAATGACACATAAAAGTCTGGGAGCTGGGTATATAGAATGATAGCAGAAATTTGGTAGTGTATGTATTAGATAGCCTGATTCATTGGCTATTTAATGGTACCAAATATTGGCGCTTACTGGATAGCTAACTACCGAGCTACCAGAAATTTGTTGAGCAAAGTTAACTTTTTTTGTTGAAAATGACACATAAAAGTCTGGGAGCTGGGTATATAGAATGATAGCAGAAATTTGGTAGTGTATGTATTAGATAGCTTTAACTATTGGCTAATTAATGGTACCAAATATTGGCGCTTACTGGATAGCTAACTACCCAGCTACCAGAAATTTGTTGAGCAAAGTTAAAATATTTTGTGGAAAATGCCACATAAAAGTCTGGGAGCTGGGTATATGGAATGGTAGCAGAAATTTGGTAGTGTATTTATTACATTGCCTTATTCATTGGCTATTTAATGGTACAAAATATTGTTGCATACTAGATTGCTAACTACCCAGCTACCAGAAATTTGTTGAGCAAAGTTAACTTTTTTGTGAAAAATGACACATTAACGTCTGGGAGCTGGGTATATAGAATGATAGCAGAAATTTGATATTGTATTTATTAGATAGCCTTATTCATTGGCTATTTAATGGTACCAAATATTTGTGCTTACTGGATAGTTAACTACCCAGCTACCTGAAATTTGTTGAGCAAAGTTAAAGTATTTTGTGGAAAATGACACATAAAAGTCTGGGAGCAGGGTATATAGAATGATAGCAGAAATTTGGTAGTGTATGTATTAGATAGCCTGATTCATTGGCTATTTAATGGTACCAAATATTGGTGCTTATTGGATAGCTAACTACAGAGCTACCAGAAATTTGTTGAGCAAAGTTAACTTTTTTTGTAGAAAATGACACATAAAAGTCGGGAGCTGGGTATATAGAATGATAGCAGAAATTTGGTAGTGTATGTATTAGATAGCTTTAACTATTGGCTATTTAATGGTACCAAAAATTGGCGCTAACTGGATAGCTAACTACCCAGCTACCAGAAATTTGTTAAGCAAAGTTAACTTTTTTGGTTGAAAATGCCACATAAAAGTCTGGGAGCTGGGTATATAGAATGATAGCAGAAATTTGATATTGTATTTATTAGATAGCCTTATTCATTGGCTATTTAATGGTACCAAATATTTGTGCTTACTGGATAGCTAACTACCCAGCTACAAGAAATTTGTTGAGCAAAGTTAAAATATTTTGTGGAAAATGACACATAAAAGTCTGGGATCTGGGTATATAGAATGATAGCAGAAATTTAGTAGTGTATGTATTAGATAGCCGGATTCATTGGCTATTTAATGTACCAAATATTGGCGCTTACTGGATAGCTAACTACCGAGCTACCAGAAATTTGTTGAGCAAAGTTAACTTTTTTTGTGGAAAATGACACATAAAAGTCTGGGAGCTGGGTATATATAGAATGATAGCAGAAATTTGGTAGTGTATGTATTAGATAGCTTTAACTATTGGCTATTTAATGGTACCAAATATTGGCGCTTACTGGATAGCTAACTACCCAGCTACCAGAAATTTGTTAAGCAAAGTTAACTTTTTTGGTTGAAAATGCCACATGAAAGTCTGGGAGCTGGGTATATAGAATGATAGCAGAAATTTGGTAGTGTATTTATTAGATAGCCTGATTCATTGGCTATTTAATGGTACCAAATATTGGCGCTTACTGGATAGCTAACTACCGAGCTACCAGAAATTTGTTGAGCAAAGTTAACTTTTTTTGTGGAAAATGACACATAAAAGTCTGGGAGCTGGGTATATATAGAATGATAGCAGAAATTTGGTAGTGTATGTATTAGATAGCTTTAACTATTGGCTATTTAATGGTACCAAATATTTGTGCTTACTGGATAGCTAACTACCCAGCTACCAGAAGTCTGTTGAGCAAAGTTAACTTTTTTGTGAAAAATGACACATAAAAGTCTGGGAGCTGGGTTTATAGAATGATAGCAGAAATTTGGTAGTGTATGTATTAGATAGCTTTAACTATTGGCTATTTAATGGTACCAAATATTGGTGCTTACTGGATGGCTAACTACCCAGCTACCAGAAATTTGTTGAGCAAAGTTAAAATATTTTGTGGAAAATGACACATAAAAGTCTGGGAGCTGGGTATATAAAATGATAGCAGAAATTTGGTAGTGTACTTATTAGATAGCCTTATTCATTGGCTATTTAATGGTATCAAATATTTGTGCTTACTGGATAGCTAACTACCCAGCTACAAGAAATTTGTTGAGCAAAGTTAAAATATTTTGTGGAAAATGACACATAAAAGTCTGGGAGCTGGGTATATAGAATGATAGCAGAAATTTAGTAGTGTATGTATTAGATAGCCTGATTCATTGGCTATTTAATGGTACCAAATATTGGCGCTTACTGGATAGCTAACTACCGAGCTACCAGAAATTTGTTGAGCAAAGTTAACTTTTTTTGTGGAAAATGACACATAAAAGTCTGGGAGCTGGGTATATATAGAATGATAGCAGAAATTTGGTAGTGTATGTATTAGATAGCTTTAACTATTGGCTATTTAATGGTACCAAATATTGGCGCTTACTGGATAGCTAACTACCCAGCTACCTGAAATTTGTTAAGCAAAGTTAAAATATTTTGTGGAAAATGCCACATAAAAGTCTGGGAGCTGGGTATATGGAATGGTAGCAGAAATTTGGTAGTGTATTTATTACATTGCCTTATTCATTGGCTATTTAATGGTACAAAATATTGTTGCATACTAGATTGCTAACTACCCAGCTACCAGAAATTTGTTGAGCAAAGTTAACTTTTTTTGTGAAAAATGACACATTAAAGTCTGGGAGCTGGGTATATAGAAAGATAGCAGAAATTTGATATTGTATTTATTAGATAGCCTTATTCATTGGCTATTTAATGGTACCAAATATTGGCGCTTACTGGATAGCTAACTACCGAGCTACCAGAAATTTGTTGAGCAAAGTTAACTTTTTTTGTGGAAAATGACACATAAAAGTCTGGGAGCTGGGTATATATAGAATGATAGCAGAAATTTGGTAGTGTATGTATTAGATAGCTTTAACTATTGGCTATTTAATGGTACCAAATATTGGCGCTTACTGGATAGCTAACTACCCAGCTACCAGAAATTTGTTAAGCAAAGTTAACTTTTTTGGTTGAAAATGCCACATGAAAGTCTGGGAGCTGGGTATATAGAATGATAGCAGAAATTTGGTAGTGTATTTATTAGATAGCCTGATTCATTGGCTATTTAATGGTACCAAATATTGGCGCTTACTGGATAGCTAACTACCGAGCTACCAGAAGTCTGTTGAGCAAAGTTAACTTTTTTGTGAAAAATGACACATAAAAGTCTGGGAGCTGGGTTTATAGAATGATAGCAGAAATTTGGTAGTGTATGTATTAGATAGCTTTAACTATTGGCTATTTAATGGTAACAAATATTGGTGCTTACTGGATGGCTAACTACCCAGCTACCAGAAATTTGTTGAGCAAAGTTAAAATATTTTGTGGAAAATGACACATAAAAGTCTGGGAGCTGGGTATATAGAATGATAGCAGAAATTTGGTAGTGTACTTATTAGATAGCCTTATTCATTGGCTATTTAATGGTATCAAATATTTGTGCTTACTGGATAGCTAACTACCCAGCTACAAGAAATTTGTTGAGCAAAGTTAAAATATTTTGTGGAAAATGACACATAAAAGTCTGGGAGCTGGGTATATAGAATGATAGCAGAAATTTAGTAGTGTATGTATTAGATAGCCGGATTCATTGGCTATTTAATGGTACCAAATATTGGCGCTTACTGGATAGCTAACTACTGAGCTACCAGAAATTTGTTGAGCAAAGTTAACTTTTTTTGTGCAAAATGACACATAAAAGTCTGGGAGCTGGGTATATAGAATGATAGCAGAAATTTGGTAGTGTATGTATTAGATAGCCTGATTCATTGGCTATTTAATGGTACCAAATATTGGCGCTTACTGGATAGCTAACTACCGAGCTACCAGAAATTTGTTGAGCAAATTTAACTTTTTTTGTTGAAAATGACACATAAAAGTCTGGGAGCTGGGTATATAGAATGATAGCAGAAATTTGGTAGTGTATGTATTAGATAGCTTTAACTATTGGCTAATTAATGGTACCAAATATTGGCGCTTACTGGATAGCTAACTACCCAGCTACCAGAAATTTGTTGAGCAAAGTTAAAATATTTTGTGGAAAATGCCACATAAAAGTCTGGGAGCTGGGTATATGGAATGGTAGCAGAAATTTGGTAGTGTATTTATTACATTGCCTTATTCATTGGCTATTTAATGGTACAAAATATTGTTGCATACTAGATTGCTAACTACCCAGCTACCAGAAATTTGTTGAGCAAAGTTAACTTTTTTGTGAAAAATGACACATTAACGTCTGGGAGCTGGGTATATAGAATGATAGCAGAAATTTGATATTGTATTTATTAGATAGCCTTATTCATTGGCTATTTAATGGTACCAAATATTTGTGCTTACTGGATAGTTAACTACCCAGCTACCTGAAATTTGTTGAGCAAAGTTAAAGTATTTTGTGGAAAATGACACATAAAAGTCTGGGAGCAGGGTATATAGAATGATAGCAGAAATTTGGTAGTGTATGTATTAGATAGCCTGATTCATTGGCTATTTAATGGTACCAAATATTGGTGCTTACTGGATAGCTAACTACAGAGCTACCAGAAATTTGTTGAGCAAAGTTAACTTTTTTTGTAGAAAATGACACATAAAAGTCGGGAGCTGGGTATATAGAATGATAGCAGAAATTTGGTAGTGTATGTATTAGATAGCTTTAACTATTGGCTATTTAATGGTACCAAAAATTGGCGCTTACTGGATAGCTAACTACCCAGCTACCAGAAATTTGTTAAGCAAAGTTAACTTTTTTGGTTGAAAATGCCACATAAAAGTCTGGGAGCTGGGTATATAGAATGATAGCAGAAATTTGATATTGTATTTATTAGATAGCCTTATTCATTGGCTATTTAATGGTACCAAATATTTGTGCTTACTGGATAGCTAACTACCCAGCTACAAGAAATTTGTTGAGCAAAGTTAAAATATTTTGTGGAAAATGACACATAAAAGTCTGGGATCTGGGTATATAGAATGATAGCAGAAATTTAGTAGTGTATGTATTAGATAGCCGGATTCATTGGCTATTTAATGGTACCAAATATTGGCGCTTACTGGATAGCTAACTACCGAGCTACCAGAAATTTGTTGAGCAAAGTTAACTTTTTTTGTGGAAAATGACACATAAAAGTCTGGGAGCTGGGTATATATAGAATGATAGCAGAAATTTGGTAGTGTATGTATTAGATAGCTTTAACTATTGGCTATTTAATGGTACCAAATATTGGCGCTTACTGGATAGCTAACTACCCAGCTACCAGAAATTTGTTAAGCAAAGTTAACTTTTTTGGTTGAAAATGCCACATGAAAGTCTGGGAGCTGGGTATATAGAATGATAGCAGAAATTTGGTAGTGTATTTATTAGATAGCCTGATTCATTGGCTATTTAATGGTACCAAATATTGGCGCTTACTGGATAGCTAACTACCGAGCTACCAGAAATTTGTTGAGCAAAGTTAACTTTTTTTGTGGAAAATGACACATAAATGTCTGGGAGCTGGGTATATATAGAATGATAGCAGAAATTTGGTAGTGTATGTATTAGATAGCTTTAACTATTGGCTATGTAATGGTACCAAATATTTGTGCTTACTGGATAGCTAACTACCCAGCTACCAGAAGTCTGTTGAGCAAAGTTAACTTTTTTGTGAAAAATGACACATAAAAGTCTGGGAGCTGGGTTTATAGAATGATAGCAGAAATTTGGTAGTGTATGTATTAGATAGCTTTAACTATTGGCTATTTAATGGTACCAAATATTGGTGCTTACTGGATGGCTAACTACCCAGCTACCAGAAATTTGTTGAGCAAAGTTAAAATATTTTGTGGAAAATGACACATAAAAGTCTGGGAGCTGGGTATATAGAATGATAGCAGAAATTTGGTAGTGTACTTATTAGATAGCCTTATTCATTGGCTATTTAATGGTATCAAATATTTGTGCTTACTGGATAGCTAACTACCCAGCTACAAGAAATTTGTTGAGCAAAGTTAAAATATTTTGTGGAAAATGACACATAAAAGTCTGGGAGCTGGGTATATAGAATGATAGCAGAAATTTAGTAGTGTATGTATTAGATAGCCTGATTCATTGGCTATTTAATGGTACCAAATATTGGCGCTTACTGGATAGCTAACTACCGAGCTACCAGAAATTTGTTGAGCAAAGTTAACTTTTTTTGTAGAAAATGACACATAAAAGTCTGGGAGCTGGGTATATATAGAATGATAGCAGAAATTTGGTAGTGTATGCATTAGATAGCTTTAACTATTGGCTAATTAATGGTACCAAATATTGGCGCTTACTGGATAGCTAACTACCGAGCTACCAGAAATTTGTTAAGCAAAGTTAAAATATTTTGTGGAAAATGCCACATAAAAGTCTGGGAGCTGGGTATATGGAATGGTAGCAGAAATTTGGTAGTGTATTTATTACATTGCCTTATTCATTGGCTATTTAATGGTACAAAATATTGTTGCATACTAGATTGCTAACTACCCAGCTACCAGAAATTTGTTGAGCAAAGTTAGTTTTTTTGGGAAAAATGACACATTAAAGTCTGGGAGCTGGGTATATAGAATGATAGCAGAAATTTGATACTGTATTTATTAGATAGCCTTATTCATTGGCTATTAAATGGTACCAAATATTTGTGCTTACTGGATAGTTAACTACCCAGCTACCTGAAATTTGTTGAGCAAAGTTAACTTTTTTTGTGGAAAATGACACATAAAAGTCTGGAAGCTGGGTATATAGAATGATAGCAGAAATTTGGTAGTGTATTTATTAGTTAGCCTTATTCATTGGCTATTTTAATGGTACCGAATATTGGTGCTTACTGGATAGCTAACTACCCAGCTACTAGAAATTTGTTGAGCAAAGTTAAAATATTTTGTGGAAAATGACAAATAAAAGTCTGGGAGCTAGGTATATAGAATGATAGCAGAAATTTAGTAGTGTATGTATTAGGTAGCCTGATTCATTGGCTATTTAATGGTACCAAATATTGGTGCTGACTGGATGGCTAACTACCCAGCTACCAGAAATTTGTTGAGCAAAGTTAAAATATTTTGTGGAAAATGACACATAAAAGTCTGGGAGCTGGGTATATAGAATGATAGCAGAAATTTGGTAGTGTACTTATTAGATAGCCTGATTCATTGGCTATTTAATGGTACCAAATATTGGCGCTTACTGGATAGCTAACTACCGAGCTACCAGAAATTTGTTGAGCAAAGTTAACTTTTTTTGTGGAAAATGACACATAAATGTCTGGGAGCTGGGTATATATAGAATGATAGCAGAAATTTGGTAGTGTATGTATTAGATAGCTTTAACTATTGGCTATGTAATGGTACCAAATATTTGTGCTTACTGGATAGCTAACTACCCAGCTACCAGAAGTCTGTTGAGCAAAGTTAACTTTTTTGTGAAAAATGACACATAAAAGTCTGGGAGCTGGGTTTATAGAATGATAGCAGAAATTTGGTAGTGTATGTATTAGATAGCTTTAACTATTGGCTATTTAATGGTACCAAATATTGGTGCTTACTGGATGGCTAACTACCCAGCTACCAGAAATTTGTTGAGCAAAGTTAAAATATTTTGTGGAAAATGACACATAAAAGTCTGGGAGCTGGGTATATAGAATGATAGCAGAAATTTGGTAGTGTACTTATTAGATAGCCTTATTCATTGGCTATTTAATGGTATCAAATATTTGTGCTTACTGGATAGCTAACTACCCAGCTACAAGAAATTTGTTGAGCAAAGTTAAAATATTTTGTGGAAAATGACACATAAAAGTCTGGGAGCTGGGTATATAGAATGATAGCAGAAATTTAGTAGTGTATGTATTAGATAGCCTGATTCATTGGCTATTTAATGGTACCAAATATTGGCGCTTACTGGATAGCTAACTACCGAGCTACCAGAAATTTGTTGAGCAAAGTTAACTTTTTTTGTAGAAAATGACACATAAAAGTCTGGGAGCTGGGTATATATAGAATGATAGCAGAAATTTGGTAGTGTATGCATTAGATAGCTTTAACTATTGGCTAATTAATGGTACCAAATATTGGCGCTTACTGGATAGCTAACTACCGAGCTACCAGAAATTTGTTAAGCAAAGTTAAAATATTTTGTGGAAAATGCCACATAAAAGTCTGGGAGCTGGGTATATGGAATGGTAGCAGAAATTTGGTAGTGTATTTATTACATTGCCTTATTCATTGGCTATTTAATGGTACAAAATATTGTTGCATACTAGATTGCTAACTACCCAGCTACCAGAAATTTGTTGAGCAAAGTTAGTTTTTTTGGGAAAAATGACACATTAAAGTCTGGGAGCTGGGTATATAGAATGATAGCAGAAATTTGATACTGTATTTATTAGATAGCCTTATTCATTGGCTATTAAATGGTACCAAATATTTGTGCTTACTGGATAGTTAACTACCCAGCTACCTGAAATTTGTTGAGCAAAGTTAACTTTTTTTGTGGAAAATGACACATAAAAGTCTGGAAGCTGGGTATATAGAATGATAGCAGAAATTTGGTAGTGTATTTATTAGTTAGCCTTATTCATTGGCTATTTTAATGGTACCGAATATTGGTGCTTACTGGATAGCTAACTACCCAGCTACTAGAAATTTGTTGAGCAAAGTTAAAATATTTTGTGGAAAATGACAAATAAAAGTCTGGGAGCTAGGTATATAGAATGATAGCAGAAATTTAGTAGTGTATGTATTAGGTAGCCTGATTCATTGGCTATTTAATGGTACCAAATATTGGTGCTGACTGGATGGCTAACTACCCAGCTACCAGAAATTTGTTGAGCAAAGTTAAAATATTTTGTGGAAAATGACACATAAAAGTCTGGGAGCTGGGTATATAGAATGATAGCAGAAATTTGGTAGTGTACTTATTAGATAGCCTTATTCATTGGCTATTTAATGGTACCAAATATTTGTGCTTACTGGATAGCTAACTACCCAGCTACAAGAAATTTGTTGAGGAAAGTTAAAATATTTTGTGGAAAATGACACATAAAAGTCTGGGAGCTGGGTATATATAGAATGATAGCGGAAATTTGGTAGTGTATGTATTAGATAGCTTTAACTATTGGCTATTTAATGGTACCAAATATTGGCGCTTACTGGATAGCTAACTACCCAGCTACCAGAAATTTGTTGAGCAAAGTTAACTTTTTTGTGAAAAATGACACATAAAAGTCTGGGAGCTGGGTATATAGAATGATAGCAGAAATTTGATATTGTATTTATTAGATAGCCTTATTCATTGACTATTTAATGGTACCAAATATTTGTGCTTACTGGATAGCTAACTACCCAGCTACCAGAAATTTGTTGAGCAAAGTTAAAATATTTTGTGGGAAATGACAAATAAAAGTCTGGGAGCTAGGTATATAGAATGATAGCAGAAATTTGGTAGTGTATTTATTAGATAGCCTTATTCATTGGCTATTTAATGGTACCAAATATTTGTGCTTACTGGATGGCTAACTACCCAGCTACCAGAAATTTGTTGAGCAAAGTTAAAATATTTTGTGGAAAATGACACATAAAAGTCTGGGAGCTGGGTATATAGAATGATAGCAGAAATTTGGTAGTGTACTTATTAGATAGCCTTATTCATTGGCTATTTAATGGTACCAAATATTTGTGCTTACTGGATAGCTAACTACCCAGCTACAAGAAATTTGTTGAGGAAAGTTAAAATATTTTGTGGAAAATGACACATAAAAGTCCGGGAGCTGGGTATATATAGAATGATAGCGGAAATTTGGTAGTGTATGTATTAGATAGCTTTAACTATTGGCTATTTAATGGTACCATATATTGGCGCTTACTGGATAGCTAACTACCGAGCTACCAGAAATTTGTTGAGCAAAGTTAACTTTTTTTGTTGAAAATGACACATAAAAGTCTGGGAGCTGGGTATATAGAATGATAGCAGAAATTTGGTAGTGTATGTATTAGATAGCCGGATTCATTGGCTATTTAATGGTACCAAATATTGGCGCTTACTGGATAGCTAACTACCGAGCTACCAGAAATTTGTTGAGCAAAGTTAACTTTTTTTGTGGAAAATGACACATAAAAGTCTGGGAGCTGGGTATATATAGAATGATAGCAGAAATTTGGTAGTGTATGTATTAGATAGCTTTAACTATTGGCTATTTAATGGTACCAAATATTGGCGCTTACTGGATAGCTAACTACCCAGCTACCAGAAATTTGTTAAGCAAAGTTAACTTTTTTGGTTGAAAATGCCACATGAAAGTCTGGGAGCTGGGTATATAGAATGATAGCAGAAATTTGGTAGTGTATTTATTAGATAGCCTGATTCATTGGCTATTTAATGGTACCAAATATTGGCGCTTACTGGATAGCTAACTACCGAGCTACCAGAAATTTGTTGAGCAAAGTTAACTTTTTTTGTGGAAAATGACACATAAATGTCTGGGAGCTGGGTATATATAGAATGATAGCAGAAATTTGGTAGTGTATGTATTAGATAGCTTTAACTATTGGCTATGTAATGGTACCAAATATTTGTGCTTACTGGATAGCTAACTACCCAGCTACCAGAAGTCTGTTGAGCAAAGTTAACTTTTTTGTGAAAAATGACACATAAAAGTCTGGGAGCTGGGTTTATAGAATGATAGCAGAAATTTGGTAGTGTATGTATTAGATAGCTTTAACTATTGGCTATTTAATGGTACCAAATATTGGTGCTTACTGGATGGCTAACTACCCAGCTACCAGAAATTTGTTGAGCAAAGTTAAAATATTTTGTGGAAAATGACACATAAAAGTCTGGGAGCTGGGTATATAGAATGATAGCAGAAATTTGGTAGTGTACTTATTAGATAGCCTTATTCATTGGCTATTTAATGGTATCAAATATTTGTGCTTACTGGATAGCTAACTACCCAGCTACAAGAAATTTGTTGAGCAAAGTTAAAATATTTTGTGGAAAATGACACATAAAAGTCTGGGAGCTGGGTATATAGAATGATAGCAGAAATTTAGTAGTGTATGTATTAGATAGCCTGATTCATTGGCTATTTAATGGTACCAAATATTGGCGCTTACTGGATAGCTAACTACCGAGCTACCAGAAATTTGTTGAGCAAAGTTAACTTTTTTTGTAGAAAATGACACATAAAAGTCTGGGAGCTGGGTATATATAGAATGATAGCAGAAATTTGGTAGTGTATGCATTAGATAGCTTTAACTATTGGCTAATTAATGGTACCAAATATTGGCGCTTACTGGATAGCTAACTACCGAGCTACCAGAAATTTGTTAAGCAAAGTTAAAATATTTTGTGGAAAATGCCACATAAAAGTCTGGGAGCTGGGTATATGGAATGGTAGCAGAAATTTGGTAGTGTATTTATTACATTGCCTTATTCATTGGCTATTTAATGGTACAAAATATTGTTGCATACTAGATTGCTAACTACCCAGCTACCAGAAATTTGTTGAGCAAAGTTAATTTTTTTTGTGAAAAATGACACATTAAAGTCTGGGAGCTGGGTATATAGAATGATAGCAGAAATTTGATATTGTATTTATTAGATAGCCTTATTCATTGGCTATTAAATGGTACCAAATATTTGTGCTTACTGGATAGTTAACTACCCAGCTACCTGAAATTTGTTGAGCAAAGTTAACTTTTTTTGTGGAAAATGACACATAAAAGTCTGGAAGCTGGGTATATAGAATGATAGCAGAAATTTGGTAGTGTATTTATTAGTTAGCCTTATTCATTGGCTATTTTAATGGTACCGAATATTGGTGCTTACTGGATAGCTAACTACCCAGCTACTAGAAATTTGTTGAGCAAAGTTAAAATATTTTGTGGAAAATGACAAATAAAAGTCTGGGAGCTAGGTATATAGAATGATAGCAGAAATTTAGTAGTGTATGTATTAGGTAGCCTGATTCATTGGCTATTTAATGGTACCAAATATTGGTGCTGACTGGATGGCTAACTACCCAGCTACCAGAAATTTGTTGAGCAAAGTTAAAATATTTTGTGGAAAATGACACATAAAAGTCTGGGAGCTGGGTATATAGAATGATAGCAGAAATTTGGTAGTGTACTTATTAGATAGCCTTATTCATTGGCTATTTAATGGTACCAAATATTTGTGCTTACTGGATAGCTAACTACCCAGCTACAAGAAATTTGTTGAGGAAAGTTAAAATATTTTGTGGAAAATGACACATAAAAGTCTGGGAGCTGGGTATATATAGAATGATAGCGGAAATTTGGTAGTGTATGTATTAGATAGCTTTAACTATTGGCTATTTAATGGTACCAAATATTGGCGCTTACTGGATAGCTAACTACCCAGCTACCAGAAATTTGTTGAGCAAAGTTAACTTTTTTGTGAAAAATGACACATAAAAGTCTGGGAGCTGGGTATATAGAATGATAGCAGAAATTTGATATTGTATTTATTAGATAGCCTTATTCATTGACTATTTAATGGTACCAAATATTTGTGCTTACTGGATAGCTAACTACCCAGCTACCAGAAATTTGTTGAGCAAAGTTAAAATATTTTGTGGGAAATGACAAATAAAAGTCTGGGAGCTAGGTATATAGAATGATAGCAGAAATTTGGTAGTGTATTTATTAGATAGCCTTATTCATTGGCTATTTAATGGTACCAAATATTTGTGCTTACTGGATGGCTAACTACCCAGCTACCAGAAATTTGTTGAGCAAAGTTAAAATATTTTGTGGAAAATGACACATAAAAGTCTGGGAGCTGGGTATATAGAATGATAGCAGAAATTTGGTAGTGTACTTATTAGATAGCCTTATTCATTGGCTATTTAATGGTACCAAATATTTGTGCTTACTGGATAGCTAACTACCCAGCTACAAGAAATTTGTTGAGGAAAGTTAAAATATTTTGTGGAAAATGACACATAAAAGTCCGGGAGCTGGGTATATATAGAATGATAGCGGAAATTTGGTAGTGTATGTATTAGATAGCTTTAACTATTGGCTATTTAATGGTACCATATATTGGCGCTTACTGGATAGCTAACTACCGAGCTACCAGAAATTTGTTGAGCAAAGTTAACTTTTTTTGTTGAAAATGACACATAAAAGTCTGGGAGCTGGGTATATAGAATGATAGCAGAAATTTGGTAGTGTATGTATTAGATAGCTTTAACTATTGGCTATTTAATGGTACCAAATATTGGCGCTTACTGGATAGCTAACTACCCAGCTACCAGAAATTTGTTGAGCAAAGTTAAAATATTTTGTGGAAAATGCCATATAAAAGTCTGGGAGCTGGGTATATGGAATGGTAGCAGAAATTTGGTAGTGTATTTATTACATTGCCTTATTCATTGGCTATTTAATGGTACAAAATATTGTTGCATACTAGATTGCTAACTACCCAGCTACCAGAAATTTGTTGAGCAAAGTTAACTTTTTTGTGAAAAATGACACATTAAAGTCTGGGAGCTGGGTATATAGAATGATAGCAGAAATTTGATATTGTATTTATTAGATAGCCTTATTCATTGGCTATTTAATGGTACCAAATATGTGTGCTTACTGGATAGTTACCTACCCAGCTACCTGAAATTTGTTGAGCAAAGTTAAAGTATTTTGTGGAAAATGACACATAAAAGTCTGGAAGCAGGGTATATAGAATGATAGCAGAAATTTGGTAGTGTATGTATTAGATAGCCTGATTCATTGGCTATTTAATGGTACCAAATATTGGTGCTTACTGGATAGCTAACTACAGAGCTACCAGAAATTTATTGAGCAAAGTTAATTTTTTTGTAGAAAATGACACATAAAAGTCGGGAGCTGGGTATATAGAATGATAGCAGAAATTTGGTAGTGTATGTATTAGATAGCTTTAACTATTGGCTATTTAATGGTACCAAATATTTGTGCTTACTGGATAGCTAACTACCCAGCTACAAGAAATTTATTGAGCAAAGTTAAAATATTTTGTGGAAAATGACACATAAAAGTCCGGGAGCTGGGTATATATAGAATGATAGCGGAAATTTGGTAGTGTATGTATTAGATAGCTTTAACTATTGGCTATTTAATGGTACCATATATTGGCGCTTACTGGATAGCTAACTACCGAGCTACCAGAAATTTGTTGAGCAAAGTTAACTTTTTTTGTTGAAAATGACACATAAAAGTCTGGGAGCTGGGTATATAGAATGATAGCAGAAATTTGGTAGTGTATGTATTAGATAGCTTTAACTATTGGCTATTTAATGGTACCAAATATTGGCGCTTACTGGATAGCTAACTACCCAGCTACCAGAAATTTGTTGAGCAAAGTTAAAATATTTTGTGGAAAATGCCATATAAAAGTCTGGGAGCTGGGTATATGGAATGGTAGCAGAAATTTGGTAGTGTATTTATTACATTGCCTTATTCATTGGCTATTTAATGGTACAAAATATTGTTGCATACTAGATTGCTAACTACCCAGCTACCAGAAATTTGTTGAGCAAAGTTAACTTTTTTGTGAAAAATGACACATTAAAGTCTGGGAGCTGGGTATATAGAATGATAGCAGAAATTTGATATTGTATTTATTAGATAGCCTTATTCAATGGCTATTTAATGGTACCAAATATGTGTGCTTACTGGATAGTTAACTACCCAGCTACCTGAAATTTGTTGAGCAAAGTTAAAGTATTTTGTGGAAAATGACACATAAAAGTCTGGAAGCAGGGTATATAGAATGATAGCAGAAATTTGGTAGTGTATGTATTAGATAGCCTGATTCATTGGCTATTTAATGGTACCAAATATTGGTGCTTACTGGATAGCTAACTACAGAGCTACCAGAAATTTATTGAGCAAAGTTAATTTTTTTGTAGAAAATGACACATAAAAGTCGGGAGCTGGGTATATAGAATGATAGCAGAAATTTGGTAGTGTATGTATTAGATAGCTTTAACTATTGGCTATTTAATGGTACCAAATATTTGTGCTTACTGGATAGCTAACTACCCAGCTACAAGAAATTTATTGAGCAAAGTTAAAATATTTTGTCGAAAATGACACATAAAAGTCTGGGAGCTGGGTATATAGAGTGATAGCAGAAATTTGGTAGTGTATTTATTAGATAGCCTTATTCATTGGCTATTTAATGGTACCAAATATTTGTGCTTACTGGATGGCTAACTACCCAGCTACCAGAAATTTGTTGAGCAAAGTTAAAATATTTTGTGGAAAATGACACATAAAAGTCTGGGAGCTGGGTATATAGAATGATAGCAGAAATTTGGTAGTGTACTTATTAGATAGCCTTATTCATTGGCTATTTAATGGTACCAAATATTTGTGCTTACTGGATAGCTAACTACCCAGCTACAAGAAATTTGTTGAGGAAAGTTAAAATATTTTGTGGAAAATGACACATAAAAGTCTGGGAGCTGGGTATATATAGAATGATAGCGGAAATTTGGTAGTGTATGTATTAGATAGCTTTAACTATTGGCTATTTAATGGTACCAAATATTGGAGCTTACTGGATAGCTAACTACCCAGCTACCAGAAATTTGTTGAGCAAAGTTAACTTTTTTGTGAAAAATGACACATAAAAGTCTGGGAGCTGGGTATATAGAATGATAGCAGAAATTTGATATTGTATTTATTAGATAGCCTTATTCATTGACTATTTAATGGTACCAAATATTTGTGCTTACTGGATAGCTAACTACCCAGCTACCAGAAATTTGTTGAGCAAAGTTAAAATATTTTGTGGGAAATGACACATAAAAGTCTGGGAGCTGGGTATATAGAATGATAGCAGAAATTTGGTAGTGTATGTATTAGATAGCCTGATTCATTGGTTATTTAATGGTACCAAATATTGGTGCTTACTGGATAGCTAACTACCGAGCTACCAGAAATTTGTTGAGCAAAGTTAACTTTTTTTGTAGAAAATGACACATAAAAGTCTGGGAGCTGGGTATATAGAATGATAGCAGAAATTTGGTAGTGTACTTATTAGATAGCCTTATTCATTGGCTATTTAATGGTACCAAATATTTGTGCTTACTGGATAGCTAACTACCCAGCTACAAGAAATTTGTTGAGGAAAGTTAAAATATTTTGTGGAAAATGACACATAAAAGTCTGGGAGCTGGGTATATATAGAATGATAGCAGAAATTTGGTAGTGTATGTATTAGATAGCTTTAACTATTGGCTATTTAATGGTACCAAATATTGGCGCTTACTGCATAGCTAACTACCGAGCTACCAGAAATTTGTTGAGCAAAGTTAACTTTTTTTGTTGAAAATGACACATAAAAGTCTGGGAGCTGGGTATATAGAATGATAGCAGAAATTTGGTAGTGTATGTATTAGATAGCTTTAACTATTGGCTATTTAATGGTACCAAATATTGGCGCTTACTGGATAGCTAACTACCCAGCTACCAGAAATTTGTTGAGCAAAGTTAAAATATTTTGTGGAAAATGCCATATAAAAGTCTGGGAGCTGGGTATATGGAATGGTAGCAGAAATTTGGTAGTGTATTTATTACATTGCCTTATTCATTGGCTATTTAATGGTACAAAATATTGTTGCATACTAGATTGCTAACTACCCAGCTACCAGAAATTTGTTGAGCAAAGTTAACTTTTTTGTGAAAAATGACACATTAAAGTCTGGGAGCTGGGTATATAGAATGATAGCAGAAATTTGATATTGTATTTATTAGATAGCCTTATTCATTGGCTATTTAATGGTACCAAATATTTGTGCTTACTGGATAGTTAACTACCCAGCTACAAGAAATTTGTTGAGCAAAGTTAAAATATTTTGTCGAAAATGACACATAAAAGTCTGGGAGCTGGGTATATAGAATGATAGCAGAAATTTGGTAGTGTATTTATTATATAGCCTTATTCATTGGCTATTTAATGGTACCAAATATTTGTGCTTACTGGATAGGTAACTACCCAGCTACCAGAAATTTGTTGAGCAAAGTTAAAATATTTTGTGGGAAATGACACATAAAAGTCTGGGAGCTGGGTATATAGAATGATAGCAGAAATTTGGTAGTGTATGTATTAGATAGCCTGATTCATTGGCTATTTAATGGTACCAAATATTGGTGCTTACTGGATAGCTAACTACCGAGCTACCAGAAATTTGTTGAGCAAAGTTAACTTTTTTTGTAGAAAATGACACATAAAAGTCTGGGAGCTGGGTATATAGAATAATAGCAGAAATTTGGTAGTGTATTTATTACATTGCCTTATTCATTGGCTAGTTAATGGTACAAAATATTGTTGCATACTAGATTGCTAACTACCCAGCTTCCTGAAATTTGTTGAGCAAAGTTAACTTTTTGGTTGAAAATGACACATAAAAGTCTGGGAGCTGGGTATATAGAATGATAGCAGAAATTTGGTAGTGTATTTATTAGATAGCCTTCTTCATTGGCTATTTAATGGTACCAAATATTGGTACTTACTGGATAGTTAACTACCCAGCTACCTGAAATTTGTTGAGCAAAGTTAAAGTATTTTGTGGAAAATGACACATAAAAGTCTGGGAGCAGGGTATATAGAATGATAGCAGATATTTGGTAGTGTATGTATTAGATAGCCTGATTCATTGGCTATTTAATGGTACCAAATATTGGTGCTTACTGGATAGCTAACTACAGAGCTACCAGAAATTTGTTGAGCAAAGTTAACTTTTTTTGTAGAAAATGACACATAAAAGTCGGGAGCTGGGTATATAGAATGATAGCAGAAATTTGGTAGTGTATGTATTAGATAGCTTTAACTATTGGCTATTTAATGGTACCAAATATTGGCGCTTACTGGATAGCTAACTGCCCAGCTACCAGAAATTTGTTGAGCAAAGTTAAAGTATTTTGTGAAAAATGACACATAAAAGTCTGGGAGCAGGGTATATAGAATGATAGCAGAAATTTGGTAGTGTATGTATTAGATAGCCTGATTCATTGGCTATTTAATGGTACCAAATATTGGTGCTTACTGGATAGCTAACTACAGAGCTACCAGAAATTTGTTGAGCAAAGTTAACTTTTTTTGTGGAAAATGACACATAAAAGTCGGGAGCTGGGTATATAGAATGATAGCAGAAATTTGGTAGTGTATGTATTAGATAGCTTTAACTATTGGCTATTTAATGGTACCAAATATTGGCGCTTACTGGATAGCTAACTGCCCAGCTACCAGAAATTTGTTGAGCAAAGTTAAAATATTTTGTGGAAAATGACACATAAAAGTCTGGGAGCTGGGTATATAGAATGATAGCAGAAATTTAGTAGTGTATGTATTAGATAGCCGGATTCATTGGCTATTTAATGGTACCAAATATTGGTGCTTACTGGATAGCTAACTACAGAGCTACCAGAAATTTGTTGAGCAAAGTTAACTTATTTTGTAGAAAATGACACATAAAAGTCGGGAGCTGGGTATATAGAATGATAGCAGAAATTTGGTAGTGTATGTATTAGATAGCTTTAACTATTGGCTATTTAATGGTACCAAATATTGGCGCTTACTGGATAGCTAACTACCCAGCTACCAGAAATTTGTTAAGCAAAGTTAACTTTTTTGGTTGAAAATGCCACATAAAAGTCTGGGAGCTGGGTATATAGAATGATAGCAGAAATTTGGTAGTGTATTTATTAGATAGCCTGATTCATTGGCTATTTAATGGTACCAAATATTGGCGCTTACTGGATAGCTAACTACCGAGCTACCAGAAATTTGTTGAGCAAAGTTAACTTTTTTTGTGGAAAATGACACATAAAAGTCTGGGAGCTGGGTATATATAGAATGATAGCAGAAATTTGGTAGTGTATGTATTAGATAGCTTTAACTATTGGCTATTTAATGGTACCAAATATTTGTGCTTACTGGATAGCTAACTACCCAGCTACCAGAAGTTTGTTGAGCAAAGTTAACTTTTTTGTGAAAAATGACACATAAAAGTCTGGGAGCTGGGTTTATAGAATGATAGCTGAAATTTGGTAGTGTATGTATTAGATAGCTTTAACTATTGGCTATTTAATGGTACCAAATATTGGTGCTTACTGGATGGCTAACTACCCAGCTACCAGAAATTTGTTGAGCAAAGTTAAAATATTTTGTGGAAAATGACACATAAAAGTCTGGGAGCTGGGTTTATAGAATGATAGCAGAAATTTGGTAGTGTACTTATTAGATAGCCTTATTCATTGGCTATTTAATGGTACCAAATATTGGCGCTTACTGGATAGCTAACTACCGAGCTACCAGAAATTTGTTGAGGAAAGTTAACTTTTTTTGTGGAAAATGACACATAAAAGTCTGGGAGCTGGGTATATAGAATGGTAGCAGAAACTTGGTAGTGTATTTATTACATTGCCTTATTCATTGGCTATTTAATGGTACAAAATATTGTTGCATACTAGATTGCTAACTACCCAGCTACCAGAAATTTGTTGAGCAAAGTTAACTTTTTTTGTGAAAAATGACACATTAAAGTCTGGGAGCTGGGTATATAGAATGATAGCAGAAATTTGATATTGTATTTATTAGATAGCCTTATTCATTGGCTATTTAATGGTACCAAATATTTGTGCTTACTGGATAGTTAACTACCCAGCTACCTGAAATTTGTTGAGCAAAGTTAACTTTTTTTGTGGAAAATGACACATAAAAGTCTGGAAGCTGGGTATATAGAATGATAGCAGAAATTTGGTAGTGTATTTATTAGTTAGCCTTATTCATTGGCTATTTTAATGGTACCAAATATTGGTGCTTACTGGATAGCTAACTACCCAGCTACTAGAAATTTGTTGAGCAAAGTTAAAATATTTTGTGGAAAATCACAAATAAAAGTCTGGGAGCTAGGTATATAGAATGATAGCAGAAATTTGGTAGGGTATGTATTAGATAGCCTGATTCATTGGCTATTTAATGGTACCAAATATTGGTGCTTGCTGGATGGCTAACTACCCAGCTACCAGAAATTTGTTGAGCAAAGTCAACTTTTTTGTGAAAAATGACACATAAAAGTCTGGGAGCTGGGTATATAGAATGATAGCAGAAATTTGATATTGTATTTATTAGATAGCCTTATTCATTGACTATTTAATGGTACCAAATATTTGTGCTTACTGGATAGCTAACTACCCAGCTACCAGAAATTTGTTGAGCAAAGTTAAAATATTTTGTGGGAAATGACAAATAAAAGTCTGGGAGCTAGGTATATGGAATGATAGCAGAAATTTGGTAGTGTATTTATTAGATAGCCTTATTCATTGGCTATTTAATGGTACCAAATATTTGTGCTTACTGGATGGCTAACTACCCAGCTACCAGAAATTTGTTGAGCAAAGTTAAAATATTTTGTGGAAAATGACACATAAAAGTCTGGGAGCTGGGTATATAGAATGATAGCAGAAATTTGGTAGTGTACTTATTAGATAGCCTTATTCATTGGCTATTTAATGGTACCAAATATTTGTGCTTACTGGATAGCTAACTACCCAGCTACAAGAAATTTGTTGAGGAAAGTTAAAATATTTTGTGGAAAATGACACATAAAAGTCTGGGAGCTGGGTATATATAGAATGAGAGCGGAAATTTGGTAGTGTATGTATTAGATAGCTTTAACTATTGGCTATTTAATGGTACCAAATATTGGCGCTTACTGGATAGCTAACTACCGAGCTACCAGAAATTTGTTGAGCAAAGTTAACTTTTTTTGTTGAAAATGACACATAAAAGTCTGGGAGCTGGGTATATAGAATGATAGCAGAAATTTGGTAGTGTATGTATTAGATAGCTTTAACTAATGGCTATTTAATGGTACCAAATATTGGCGCTTACTGGATAGCTAACTACCCAGCTACCAGAAATTTGTTGAGCAAAGTTAAAATATTTTGTGGAAAATGCCACATAAAAGTCTGGGAGCTGGGTATATGGAATGGTAGCAGAAATTTGGTAGTGTATGTATTAGATAGCCTGATTCATTGGCTATTTAATGGTACCAAATATTGGTGCTTACTGGATAGCTAACTACCGAGCTACCAGAAATTTGTTGAGCAAAGTTAACTTTTTTTGTAGAAAATGACACATGAAAGTCTGGGAGCTGGGTATATAGAATGATAGCAGAAATTTGGTAGTGTATTTATTACATTGCCTTATTCATTGGCTAGTTAATGGCACAAAATATTGTTGCATACTAGATTGCTAACTACCCAGCTTCCTGAAATTTGTTGAGCAAAGTTAACTTTTTGGTTGAAAATGACACATAAAAGTCTGGGAGCTGGGTATATAGAATGATAGCAGAAATTTGGTAGTGTATTTATTAGATAGCCTTCTTCATTGGCTATTTAATGGTACCAAATATTGGTACTTACTGGATAGTTAACTACCCAGCTACCTGAAATTTGTTGAGCAAAGTTAAAGTATTTTGTGGAAAATGACACATAAAAGTCTGGGAGCAGGGTATATAGAATGATAGCAGAAATTTGGTAGTGTATGTATTAGATAGCCTGATTCATTGGCTATTTAATGGTACCAAATATTGGTGCTTACTGGATAGCTAACTACAGAGCTACCAGAAATTTGTTGAGCAAAGTTAACTTTTTTTGTAGAAAATGACACATAAAAGTCGGGAGCTGGGTATATAGAATGATAGCAGAAATTTGGTAGTGTATGTATTAGATAGCTTTAACTATTGGCTATTTAATGGTACCAAATATTGGCGCTTACTGGATAGCTAACTACCCAGCTACCAGAAATTTGTTAAGCAAAGTTAACTTTTTTGGTTGAAAATGCCACATAAAAGTCTGGGAGCTGGGTATATAGAATGATAGCAGAAATTTGGTAGTGTATTTATTAGATAGCCTGATTCATTGGCTATTTAATGGTACCAAATATTGGCGCTTACTGGATAGCTAACTACCGAGCTACCAGAAATTTGTTGAGCAAAGTTAACTTTTTTTGTGGAAAATGACACATAAAAGTCTGGGAGCTGGGTATATATAGAATGATAGCAGAAATTTGGTAGTGTATGTATTAGATAGCTTTAACTATTGGCTATTTAATGGTACCAAATATTTGTGCTTACTGGATAGCTAACTACCCAGCTACCAGAAGTTTGTTGAGCAAAGTTAACTTTTTTGTGAAAAATGACACATAAAAGTCTGGGAGCTGGGTTTATAGAATGATAGCAGAAATTTGGTAGTGTATGTATTAGATAGCTTTAACTATTGGCTATTTAATGGTACCAAATATTGGTGCTTACTGGATGGCTAACTACCCAGCTACCAGAAATTTGTTGAGCAAAGTTAAAATATTTTGTGGAAAATGACACATAAAAGTCTGGGAGCTGGGTTTATAGAATGATAGCAGAAATTTGGTAGTGTACTTATTAGATAGCCTTATTCATTGGCTATTTAATGGTACCAAATATTGGCGCTTACTGGATAGCTAACTACCGAGCTACCAGAAATTTGTTGAGGAAAGTTAACTTTTTTTGTGGAAAATGACACATAAAAGTCTGGGAGCTGGGTATATGGAATGGTAGCAGAAACTTGGTAGTGTATTTATTACATTGCCTTATTCATTGGCTATTTAATGGTACAAAATATTGTTGCATACTAGATTGCTAACTACCCAGCTACCAGAAATTTGTTGAGCAAAGTTAACTTTTTTTGTGAAAAATGACACATTAAAGTCTGGGAGCTGGGTATATAGAATGATAGCAGAAATTTGATATTGTATTTATTAGATAGCCTTATTCATTGGCTATTTAATGGTACCAAATATTTGTGCTTACTGGATAGTTAACTACCCAGCTACCTGAAATTTGTTGAGCAAAGTTAACTTTTTTTGTGGAAAATGACACATAAAAGTCTGGAAGCTGGGTATATAGAATGATAGCAGAAATTTGGTAGTGTATTTATTAGTTAGCCTTATTCATTGGCTATTTTAATGGTACCAAATATTGGTGCTTACTGGATAGCTAACTACCCAGCTACTAGAAATTTGTTGAGCAAAGTTAAAATATTTTGTGGAAAATCACAAATAAAAGTCTGGGAGCTAGGTATATAGAATGATAGCAGAAATTTGGTAGGGTATGTATTAGATAGCCTGATTCATTGGCTATTTAATGGTACCAAATATTGGTGCTTACTGGATGGCTAACTACCCAGCTACCAGAAATTTGTTGAGCAAAGTCAACTTTTTTGTGAAAAATGACACATAAAAGTCTGGGATCTGGGTATATAGAATGATAGCAGAAATTTGATATTGTATTTATTAGATAGCCTTATTCATTGACTATTTAATGGTACCAAATATTTGTGCTTACTGGATAGCTAACTACCCAGCTACCAGAAATTTGTTGAGCAAAGTTAAAATATTTTGTGGGAAATGACAAATAAAAGTCTGGGAGCTAGGTATATGGAATGATAGCAGAAATTTGGTAGTGTATTTATTAGATAGCCTTATTCATTGGCTATTTAATGGTACCAAATATTTGTGCTTACTGGATGGCTAACTACCCAGCTACCAGAAATTTGTTGAGCAAAGTTAAAATATTTTGTGGAAAATGACACATAAAAGTCTGGGAGCTGGGTATATAGAATGATAGCAGAAATTTGGTAGTGTACTTATTAGATAGCCTTATTCATTGGCTATTTAATGGTACCAAATATTTGTGCTTACTGGATAGCTAACTACCCAGCTACAAGAAATTTGTTGAGGAAAGTTAAAATATTTTGTGGAAAATGACACATAAAAGTCTGGGAGCTGGGTATATATAGAATGATAGCGGAAATTTGGTAGTGTATGTATTAGATAGCTTTAACTATTGGCTATTTAATGGTACCAAATATTGGCGCTTACTGGATAGCTAACTACCGAGCTACCAGAAATTTGTTGAGCAAAGTTAACTTTTTTTGTTGAAAATGACACATAAAAGTCTGGGAGCTGGGTATATAGAATGATAGCAGAAATTTGGTAGTGTATGTATTAGATAGCTTTAACTAATGGCTATTTAATGGTACCAAATATTGGCGCTTACTGGATAGCTAACTACCCAGCTACCAGAAATTTGTTGAGCAAAGTTAAAATATTTCGTGGAAAATGCCACATAAAAGTCTGGGAGCTGGGTATATGGAATGGTAGCAGAAATTTGGTAGTGTATGTATTAGATAGCCTGATTCATTGGCTATTTAATGGTACCAAATATTGGTGCTTACTGGATAGCTAACTACCGAGCTACCAGAAATTTGTTGAGCAAAGTTAACTTTTTTTGTAGAAAATGACACATAAAAGTCTGGGAGCTGGGTATATAGAATGATAGCAGAAATTTGGTAGTGTATTTATTACATTGCCTTATTCATTGGCTAGTTAATGGCACAAAATATTGTTGCATACTAGATTGCTAACTACCCAGCTTCCTGAAATTTGTTGAGCAAAGTTAACTTTTTGGTTGAAAATGACACATAAAAGTCTGGGAGCTGGGTATATAGAATGATAGCAGAAATTTGGTAGTGTATTTATTAGATAGCCTTCTTCATTGGCTATTTAATGGTACCAAATATTGGTACTTACTGGATAGTTAACTACCCAGCTACCTGAAATTTGTTGAGCAAAGTTAAAGTATTTTGTGGAAAATGACACATAAAAGTCTGGGAGCAGGGTATATAGAATGATAGCAGAAATTTGGTAGTGTATGTATTAGATAGCCTGATTCATTGGCTATTTAATGGTACCAAATATTGGTGCTTACTGGATAGCTAACTACAGAGCTACCAGAAATTTGTTGAGCAAAGTTAACTTTTTTTGTAGAAAATGACACATAAAAGTCGGGAGCTGGGTATATAGAATGATAGCAGAAATTTGGTAGTGTATGTATTAGATAGCTTTAACTATTGGCTATTTAATGGTACCAAATATTGGCGCTTACTGGATAGCTAACTGCCCAGCTACCAGAAATTTGTTGAGCAAAGTTAAAATATTTTGTGGAAAATGACACATAAAAGTCTGGGAGCTGGGTATATAGAATGATAGCAGAAATTTAGTAGTGTATGTATTAGATAGCCGGATTCATTGGCTATTTAATGGTACCAAATATTGGTGCTTACTGGATAGCTAACTACAGAGCTACCAGAAATTTGTAGAAAATGACACATAAAAGTCGGGAGCTGGGTATATAGAATGATAGCAGAAATTTGGTAGTGTATGTATTAGATAGCTTTAACTATTGGCTATTTAATGGTACCAAATATTGGCGCTTACTGGATAGCTAACTACCCAGCTACCAGAAATTTGTTAAGCAAAGTTAACTTTTTTGGTTGAAAATGCCATATAAAAGTCTGGGAGCTGGGTATATAGAATGATAGCAGAAATTTGGTAGTGTATTTATTAGATAGCCTGATTCATTGGCTATTTAATGGTACCAAATATTGGCGCTTACTGGATAGCTAACTACCGAGCTACCAGAAATTTGTTGAGCAAAGTTAACTTTTTTTGTGGAAAATGACACATAAAAGTCTGGGAGCTGGGTATATATAGAATGATAGCAGAAATTTGGTAGTGTATGTATTAGATAGCTTTAACTATTGGCTATTTAATGGTACCAAATATTTGTGCTTACTGGATAGCTAACTACCCAGCTACCAGAAGTTTGTTGAGCAAAGTTAACTTTTTTGTGAAAAATGACACATAAAAGTCTGGGAGCTGGGTTTATAGAATGATAGCAGAAATTTGGTAGTGTATGTATTAGATAGCTTTAACTATTGGTTATTTAATGGTACCAAATATTGGTGCTTACTGGATGGCTAACTACCCAGCTACCAGAAATTTGTTGAGCAAAGTTAAAATATTTTGTGGAAAATGACACATAAAAGTCTGGGAGCTGGGTTTATAGAATGATAGCAGAAATTTGGTAGTGTACTTATTAGATAGCCTTATTCATTGGCTATTTAATGGTATCAAATATTTGTGCTTACTGGATAGCTAACTACCCAGCTACAAGAAATTTGTTGAGGAAAGTTAACTTTTTTGTGGAAAATGACACATAAAAGTCTGGGAGCTGGGTATATATAGAATGATAGCAGAAATTTGGTAGTGTATGTATTAGATAGCTTTAACTATTGGCTATTTAATGGTACCAAATATTGGCGCTTACTGGATAGCTAACTACCCAGCTACCAGAAATTTGTTGAGCAAAGTTAAAATATTTTGTGGAAAATGCCACATAAAAGTCTGGGAGCTGGGTATATGGAATGGTAGCAGAAACTTGGTAGTGTCTTTATTACATTGCCTTATTCATTGGCTATTTATTGGTACAAAATATTGTTGCATACTAGATTGCTAACTACCCAGCTACCAGAAATTTGTTGAGCAAAGTTAACTTTTTTTGTGAAAAATGACACATTAAAGTCTGGGAGCTGGGTATATAGAATGATAGCAGAAAGTTGATATTGTATTTATTAGATAGCCTTATTCATTGGCTATTTTAATGGTACCAAATATTGGTGCTTACTGGATAGCTAACTACCCAGCTACTAGAAATTTGTTGAGCAAAGTTAAAATATTTTGTGGAAAATGACAAATAAAAGTCTGGGAGCTAGGTATATAGAATGATAGCAGAAATTTGGTAGGGTATGTATTAGATAGCCTGATTCATTGGCTATTTAATGGTACCAAATATTGGTGCTTACTGGATGGCTAACTACCCAGCTACCAGAAATTTGTTGAGCAAAGTTAAAATATTTTGTGGAAAATGACACATAAAAGTCTGGGAGCTGGGTATATAGAATGATAGCAGAAATTTGGTAGTGTACTTATTAGATAGCCTTATTCATTGGCTAGTTAATGTTACCAAATATTTGTGCTTACTGGATAGCTAACTACCCAGCTACAAGAAATTTGTTGAGGAAAGTTAAAATATTTTGTGGAAAATGACACATAAAAGTCTGGGAGCTGGGTATATATAGAATGATAGCGGAAATTTGGTAGTGTATGTATTAGATAGCTTTAACTATTGGCTATTTAATGGTACCAAATATTGGTGCTTACTGGATAGCTAACTACCCAGCTACCAGAAATTTGTTGAGCAAAGTTAACTTTTTTGTGAAAAATGACACATAAAAGTCTGGGAGCTGGGTATATAGAATGATAGCAGAAATTTGATATTGTATTTATTAGATAGCCTTATTCATTGACTATTTAATGGTACCAAATATTTGTGCTTACTGGATAGCTAACTACCCAGCTACCAGAAATTTGTTGAGCAAAGTTAAAATATTTTGTGGGAAATGACAAATAAAAGTCTGGGAGCTAGGTATATAGAATGATAGCAGAAATTTGGTAGTGTATTTATTAGATAGCCTTATTCATTGGCTATTTAATGGTACCAAATATTTGTGCCTACTGGATGGCTAACTACCCAGCTACCAGAAATTTGTTGAGCAAAGTTAAAATATTTTGTGGAAAATGACACATAAAAGTCTGGGAGCTGGGTATATAGAATGATAGCAGAAATTTGGTAGTATACTTATTAGATAGCCTTATTCATTGGCTATTTAATGGTACCAAATATTTGTGCTTACTGGATAGCTAACTACCCAGCTACAAGAAATTTGTTGAGGAAAGTTAAAATATTTTGTGGAAAATGACACATAAAAGTCTGGGAGCTGGGTATATATAGAATGATAGCGGAAATTTGGTAGTGTATGTATTAGATAGCTTTAACTATTGGCTATTTAATGGTACCAAATATTGGCGCTTACTGGATAGCTAACTACCGAGCTACCAGAAATTTGTTGAGCAAAGTTAACTTTTTTTGTTGAAAATGACACATAAAAGTCTGGGAGCTGGGTATAAAGAATGATAGCAGAAATTTGGTAGTGTATGTATTAGATAGCTTTAACTAATGGCTATTTAATGGTACCAAATATTGGCGCTTACTGGATAGCTAACTACCCAGCTACCAGAAATTTGTTGAGCAAAGTTAAAATATTTTGTGGAAAATGCCACATAAAAGTCTGGGAGCTGGGTATATGGAATGGTAGCAGAAATTTGGTAGTGTATGTATTAGATAGCCTGATTCATTGGCTATTTAATGGTACCAAATATTGGTGCTTACTGGATAGCTAACTACCGAGCTACCAGAAATTTGTTGAGCAAAGTTAAAATATTTTGTGGAAAATGCCACATAAAAGTCTGGGAGCTGGGTATATGGAATGGTAGCAGAAATTTATTGGTGTATTTATTACATTGCCTTATTCATTGGCTATTTAATGGTACCAAATATTGGCGCTTACTGGATAGCTAACTACCCAGCTACCAGAAATTTGTTGAGCAAAGTTAAAATATTTTGTGGAAAATGCCACATAAAAGTCTGGGAGCTGGGTATATAGAATGATAGCAGAAATTTGATATTGTATTTATTAGATAGCCTTATGCATTGGCTATTTAATGGTACCAAATATTTGTGCTTACTGGATAGTTAACTACCCAGCTAACTGAAATTTGTTGAGCAAAGTTAAAGTATTTTGTGGAAAATGACACATAAAAGTCTGGGAGCAGGGTATATAGAATGATAGCAGAAATTTGGTAGTGTATGTATTAGATAGCCTGATTCATTGGCTATTTAATGGTACCAACTATTGGTGCTTACTGGATAGCCAACTACAGAGCTACCAGAAATTTATTGAGCAAAGTTAATTTTTTTGTAGAAAATGACACATAAAAGTCGGGAGCTGGGTATATAGAATGATAGCAGAAATTTGGTAGTGTATGTATTAGATAGCTTTAACTATTGGCTATTTAATGGTACCAAATTTTTGTGCTTACTGGATAGCTAACTACCCAGCTACAAGAAATTTTTTGAGCAAAGTTAAAATATTTTGTCGAAAATGACACATAAAAGTCTGCGAGCTGGGTATATAGAATGATAGCAGAAATTTGGTAGTGTATTTATTAGATAGCCTTATTCATTGGCTATTTAATGGTACCAAATATTTGTGCTTACTGGATGGCTAACTACCCAGCTACCAGAAATTTGTTAAGCAAAGTTAAAATATTTTGTGGAAAATGACACATAAAAGTCTGGGAGCTGGGTATATAGAATGATAGCAGAAATTTGGTAGTGTACTTATTAGATAGCCTTATTCATTGGCTATTTAATGGTACCAAATATTTGTGCTTACTGGATAGCTAACTACCCAGCTACAAGAAATTTGTTGAGGAAAGTTAAAATATTTTGTGGAAAATGACACATAAAAGTCTGGGAGCTGGGTATATATAGAATGATAGCGGAAATTTGGTAGTGTATGTATTAGATAGCTTTAACTATTGGCTATTTAATGGTACCAAATATTGGCGCTTACTGGATAGCTAACTACCCAGCTACCAGAAATTTGTTGAGCAAAGTTAACTTTTTTGTGAAAAATGACACATAAAAGTCTGGGAGCTGGGTATATAGAATGATAGCAGAAATTTGATATTGTATTTATTAGATAGCCTTATTCATTTACTATTTAATGGTACCAAATATTTGTGCTTACTGGATAGCTAACTACCCAGCTACCAGAAATTTGTTGAGCAAAGTTAAAATATTTTGTGGGAAATGACACATAAAAGTCTGGGAGCTGGGTATATAGAATGATAGCAGAAATTTGGTAGTGTACTTATTAGATAGCCTGATTCATTGGCTATTTAATGGTACCAAATATTGGTGCTTACCGGATAGCTAACTACCGAGCTACCAGAAATTTGTTGAGCAAAGTTAACTTTTTTTGTAGAAAATGACACATAAAAGTCTGGGAGCTGGGTATATAGAATGATAGCAGAAATTTGGTAGTGTATTTATTACATTGCCTTATTCATTGGCTAGTTAATGGTACAAAATATTGTTGCATACTAGATTGCTAACTACCCAGCTTCCTGAAATTTGTTGAGCAAAGTTAACTTTTTGGTTGAAAATGACACATAAAAGTCTGGGAGCTGGGTATATAGAATGATAGCAGAAATTTGGTAGTGTATTTATTAGATAGCCTTCTTCATTGGCTATTTAATGGTACCAAATATTGGTACTTACTGGATAGTTAACTACCCATCTACCTGAAATTTGTTGAGCAAAGTTAAAGTATTTTGTGGAAAATGACACATAAAAGTCTGGGAGCAGGGTATATAGAATGATAGCAGAAATTTGGTAGTGTATGTATTAGATAGCCTGATTCATTGGTTATTTAATGGTACCAAATATTGGTGCTTACTGGATAGCTAACTACAGAGCTACCAGAAATTTGTTGAGCAAAGTTAACTTTTTTTGTAGAAAATGACACATAAAAGTCGGGAGCTGGGTATATAGAATGATAGCAGAAATTTGGTAGTGTATGTATTAGATAGCTTTAACTATTGGCTATTTAATGGTACCAAATATTGGCGCTTACTGGATAGCTAACTACCCAGCTACCAGAAATTTGTTGAGCAAAGTTAAAATATTTTGTGGAAAATGACACATAAAAGTCTGGGAGCTGGGTATATAGAATGATAGCAGAAATTTAGTAGTGTATGTATTAGATAGCCGGATTCATTGGCTATTTAATGGTATCAAATATTGGCGCTTACTGGATAGCTAACTACCCAGCTACCAGAAATTTGTTGAGCAAAGTTAACTTTTTTTGTGGAAAATGACACATAAAAGTCTGGGAGCTGGGTATATAGAATGATAGCAGAAATTTGTTAGTGTATGTATTAGATAGCTTTAACTATTGGCTATTTAATGGTACCAAATATTGGCGCTTACTGGATAGCTAACTACCCAGCTACCAGAAATTTGTTGAGCAAAGTTAAAATATTTTGTGGAAAATGCCACAAAAAAGTCTGGGAGCTGGGTATATGGAATGGTAGCAGAAATTTGGTAGTGTATTTATTACATTGCCTTATTCATTGGCTATTTAATGGTACAAAATATTGTTGCATACTAGATTGCTAACTACCCAGCTACCAGAAATTTGTTGAGCAAAGTTAACTTTTTTGTGAAAAATGACACATAAAAGTCTGGGAGCTGGGTATATAGAATGATAGCAGAAATTTGATATTGTATTTATTAGATAGCCTTATTCATTTACTATTTAATGGTACCAAATATTTGTGCTTACTGGATAGCTAACTACCCAGCTACCAGAAATTTGTTGAGCAAAGTTAAAATATTTTGTGGGAAATGACACATACAAGTCTGGGAGCTGGGTATATAGAATGAAGGCAGAAATTTGGTAGTGTATGTATTAGATAGCCTGATTCATTGGCTATTTAATGGTACCAAATATTGGTGCTTACCGGATAGCTAACTACCGAGCTACCAAAAATTTGTTGAGCAAAGTTAACTTTTTTTGTAGAAAATGACACATAAAAGTCTGGGAGCTGGGTATATAGAATGATAGCAGAAATTTGGTAGTGTATTTATTACATTGCCTTATTCATTGGCTAGTTAATGGTACAAAATATTGTTGCATACTAGATTGCTAACTACCCAGCTTCCTGAAATTTGTTGAGCAAAGTTAACTTTTTGGTTGAAAATGACACATAAAAGTCTGGGAGCTGGGTATATAGAATGATAGCAGAAATTTGGTAGTGTATTTATTAGATAGCCTTCTTCATTGGCTATTTAATGGTACCAAATATTGGTACTTACTGGATAGTTAACTACCCATCTACCTGAAATTTGTTGAGCAAAGTTAAAGTATTTTGTGGAAAATGACACATAAAAGTCTGGGAGCAGGGTATATAGAATGATAGCAGAAATTTGGTAGTGTATGTATTAGATAGCCTGATTCATTGGCTATTTAATGGTACCAAATATTGGTGCTTACTGGATAGCTAACTACAGAGCTACCAGAAATTTGTTGAGGAAAGTTAACTTTTTTTGTAGAAAATGACACATAAAAGTCGGGAGCTGGGTATATAGAATGATAGCAGAAATTTGGTAGTGTATGTATTAGATAGCTTTAACTATTGGCTATTTAATGGTACCAAATATTGGCGCTTACTGGATAGCTAACTACCCAGCTACCAGAAATTTGTTGAGCAAAGTTAACTTTTTTGTGAAAAATGACACATAAAAGTCTGGGAGCTGGGTATATAGAATGATAGCAGAAATTTGATATTGTATTTATTAGATAGCCTTATTCATTGACTATTTAATGGTACCAAATATTTGTGCTTACTGGATAGCTAACTACCCAGCTACCAGAAATTTGTTGAGCAAAGTTAAAATATTTTGTGGGAAATGACAAATAAAAGTCTGGGAGCTAGGTATATAGAATGATAGCAGAAATTTGGTAGTGTATTTATTAGATAGCCTTATTCATTGGCTATTTAATGGTACCAAATATTTGTGCTTACTGGATGGCTAACTACCCAGCTACCAGAAATTTGTTGAGCAAAGTTAAAATATTTTGTGGAAAATGACACATAAAAGTCTGGGAGCTGGGTATATAGAATGATAGCAGAAATTTGGTAGTGTACTTATTAGATAGCCTTATTCATTGGCTATTTAATGGTACCAAATATTTGTGCTTACTGGATAGCTAACTACCCAGCTACAAGAAATTTGTTGAGGAAAGTTAAAATATTTTGTGGAAAATGACACATAAAAGTCTGGGAGCTGGGTATATATAGAATGATAGCGGAAATTTGGTAGTGTATGTATTAGATAGCTTTAACTATTGGCTATTTAATGGTACCAAATATTGGCGCTTACTGGATAGCTAACTACCGAGCTACCAGAAATTTGTTGAGCAAAGTTAACTTTTTTTGTTGAAAATGACACATAAAAGTCTGGGAGCTGGGTATATAGAATGATAGCAGAAATTTGGTAGTGTATGTATTAGATAGCTTTAACTATTGGCTATTTAATGGTACCAAATATTGGCGCTTACTGGATAGCTAACTACCCAGCTACCAGAAATTTGTTGAGCAAAGTTAAAATATTTTGTGGAAAATGCCACATAAAAGTCTGGGAGCTGGGTATATAGAATGATAGCAGAAATTTGATATTGTATTTATTAGATAGCCTTATTCATTGGCTATTTAATGGTACCAAATATTTGTGCTTACTGGATAGTTAACTACCCAGCTAACTGAAATTTGTTGAGCAAAGTTAAAGTATTTTGTGGAAAATGACACATAAAAGTCTGGGAGCAGGGTATATAGAATGATAGCAGAAATTTGGTAGTGTATGTATTAGATAGCCTGATTCATTGGCTATTTAATGGTACCAACTATTGGTGCTTACTGGATAGCTAACTACAGAGCTACCAGAAATTTATTGAGCAAAGTTAATTTTTTTGTAGAAAATGACACATAAAAGTCGGGAGCTGGGTATATAGAATGATAGCAGAAATTTGGTAGTGTATGTATTAGATAGCTTTAACTATTGGCTATTTAATGGTACCAAATATTTGTGCTTACTGGATAGCTAACTACCCAGCTACAAAAAATTTTTTGAGCAAAGTTAAAATATTTTGTCGAAAATGACACATAAAAGTCTGGGAGCTGGGTATATAGAATGATAGCAGAAATTTGGTAGTGTATTTATTAGATAGCCTTATTCATTGGCTATTTAATGGTACCAAATATTTGTGCTTACTGGATGGCTAACTACCCAGCTACCAGAAATTTGTTAAGCAAAGTTAAAATATTTTGTGGAAAATGACACATAAAAGTCTGGGAGCTGGGTATATAGAATGATAGCAGAAATTTGGTAGTGTACTTATTAGATAGCCTTATTCATTGGCTATTTAATGGTACCAAATATTTGTGCTTACTGGATAGCTAACTACCCAGCTACAAGAAATTTGTTGAGGAAAGTTAAAATATTTTGTGGAAAATGACACATAAAAGTCTGGGAGCTGGGTATATATAGAATGATAGCGGAAATTTGGTAGTGTATGTATTAGATAGCTTTAACTATTGGCTATTTAATGGTACCAAATATTGGCGCTTA
Source organism: Alitta virens (assembly GCA_932294295.1). Classification (NCBI taxonomy): domain Eukaryota; kingdom Metazoa; phylum Annelida; class Polychaeta; order Phyllodocida; family Nereididae; genus Alitta; species Alitta virens. Next base: position 39,352,424 of record OW028578.1, read on the forward strand.
CTGGATAGCTAACTACCCAGCTACCAGAAATTTGTTGAGCAAAGTTAACTTTTTTGTGAAAAATGACACATAAAAGTCTGGGAGCTGGGTATATAGAATGATAGCAGAAATTTGATATTGTATTTATTAGATAGCCTTATTCATTTACTATTTAATGGTACCAAATATTTGTGCTTACTGGATAGCTAACTACCCAGCTACCAGAAATTTGTTGAGCAAAGTTAAAATATTTTGTGGGAAATGACACATAAAAGTCTGGGAGCTGGGTATATAGAATGATAGCAGAAATTTGGTAGTGTATGTATTAGATAGCCTGATTCATTGGCTATTTAATGGTACCAAATATTGGTGCTTACCGGATAGCTAACTACCGAGCTACCAGAAATTTGTTGAGCAAAGTTAACTTTTTTTGTAGAAAATGACACATAAAAGTCTGGGAGCTGGGTATATAGAATGATAGCAGAAATTTGGTAGTGTATTTATTACATTGCCTTATTCATTGGCTAGTTAATGGTACAAAATATTGTTGCATACTAGATTGCTAACTACCCAGCTTCCTGAAATTTGTTGAGCAAAGTTAACTTTTTGGTTGAAAATGACACATAAAAGTCTGGGAGCTGGGTATATAGAATGATAGCAGAAATTTGGTAGTGTATTTATTAGATAGCCTTCTTCATTGGCTATTTAATGGTACCAAATATTGGTACTTACTGGATAGTTAACTACCCATCTACCTGAAATTTGTTGAGCAAAGTTAAAGTATTTTGTGGAAAATGACACATAAAAGTCTGGGAGCAGGGTATATAGAATGATAGCAGAAATTTGGTAGTGTATGTATTAGATAGCCTGATTCATTGGCTATTTAATGGTACCAAATATTGGTGCTTACTGGATAGCTAACTACAGAGCTACCAGAAATTTGTTGAGCAAAGTTACCTTTTTTTGTAGAAAATGACACATAAAAGTCGGGAGCTGGGTATATAGAATGATAGCAGAAATTTGGTAGTGTATGTATTAGATAGCTTTAACTATTGGCTATTTAATGGTACCAAATATTGGCGCTTACTGGATAGCTAACTACCCAGCTACCAGAAATTTGTTGAGCAAAGTTAAAATATTTTGTGGAAAATGACACATAAAAGTCTGGGAGCTGGGTATATAGAATGATAGCAGAAATTTAGTAGTGTATGTATTAGATAGCCGGATTCATTGGCTATTTAATGGTATCAAATATTAGCACTTACTGGATAGCTAACTACCGAGCTACCAGAAATTTGTTGAGCAAAGTTAACTTTTTTTGTGGAAAATGACACATAAAAGTCTGGGAGCTGGGTATATAGAATGATAGCAGAAATTTGTTAGTGTATGTATTAGATAGCTTTAACTATTGGCTATTTAATGGTACCAAATATTGGCGCTTACTGGATAGCTAACTACCCAGCTACAAGAAATTTGTTGAGCAAAGTTAAAATATTTTGTGGAAAATGCCACAAAAAAGTCTGGGAGCTGGGTATATGGAATGGTAGCAGAAATTTGGTAGTGTATTTATTACATTGCCTTATTCATTGGCTATTTAATGGTACAAAATATTGTTGCATACTAGATTGCTAACTACCCAGCTACCATAAATTTGTTGAGCAAAGTTAACTTTTTTGTGAAAAATGACACATAAAAGTCTGGGAGCTGGGTATATAGAATGATAGCAGAAATTTGATATTGTATTTATTAGATAGCCTTATTCATTGGCTATTTAATGGTACCAAATATTTGTGCTTACTGGATAGTTAACTACCCAGCTACCTGAAATTTGTTGAGCAAAGTTAAAGTATTTTGTGGAAAATGACACATAAAAGTCTGGGAGCAGGGTATATAGAATGATAGCAGAAATTTGGTAGTGTATGTATTAGATAGCTTTAACTATTGGCTATTTAATGGTACCAAATATTGGCGCTTACTGGATAGCTAACTACCCAGCTACCAGAAATTTGTTAAGCAAAGTTAACTTTTTTGGTTGAAAATGCCACATAAAAGTCTGGGAGCTGGGTATATAGAATGATAGCAGAAATTTGATATTGTATTTATTAGATAGCCTTATTCATTGGCTATTTAATGGTACCAAATATTTGTGCTTACTGGATAGCTAACTACCCAGCTACAAGAAATTTGTTGAGCAAAGTTAAAATATTTTGTGGAAAATGACACATAAAAGTCTGGGATCTGGGTATATAGAATGATAGCAGAAATTTAGTAGTGTATGTATTATATAGCCGGATTCATTGGCTATTTAATGGTACCAAATATTGGCGCTTACTGGATAGCTAACTACCGAGCTACCAGAAATTTGTTGAGCAAAGTTAACTTTTTTTGTGGAAAATGACACATAAAAGTCTAGGAGCTGGGTATATATAGAATGATAGCAGAAATTTGGTAGTGTATGTATTAGATAGCTTTAACTATTGGCTATTTAATGGTACCAAATATTGGCGCTTACTGGATAGCTAACTACCCAGCTACCAGAAATTTGTTAAGCAAAGTTAACTTTTTTGGTTGAAAATGCCACATGAAAGTCTGGGAGCTGGGTATATAGAATGATAGCAGAAATTTGGTAGTGTATTTATTAGATAGCCTGATTCATTGGCTATTTAATGGTACCAAATATTGGCGCTTACTGGATAGCTAACTACCGAGCTACCAGAAATTTGTTGAGCAAAGTTAACTTTTTTTGTGGAAAATGACACATAAAAGTCTGGGAGCTGGGTATATATAGAATGATAGCAGAAATTTGGTAGTGTATGTATTAGATAGCTTTAACTATTGGCTATTTAATGGTACCAAATATTTGTGCTTACTGGATAGCTAACTACCCAGCTACCAGAAGTTTGTTGAGCAAAGTTAACTTTTTTGTGAAAAATGACACATAAAAGTCTGGGAGCTGGGTTTATAGAATGATAGCAGAAATTTGGTAGTGTATGTATTAGATAGCTTTAACTATTGGCTATTTAATGGTACCAAATATTGGTGCTTACTGGATGGCTAACTACCCAGCTACCAGAAATTTGTTGAGCAAAGTTAAAATATTTTGTGGAAAATGACACATAAAAGTCTGGGAGCTGGGTATATAGAATGATAGCAGAAATTTGGTAGTGTACTTATAAGATAGCCTTATTCATTGGCTATTTAATGGTATCAAATATTTGTGCTTACTGGATAGCTAACTACCCAGCTACAAGAAATTTGTTGAGCAAAGTTAAAATATTTTGTGGAAAATGACACATAAAAGTCTGGGAGCTGGGTATATAGAATGATAGCAGAAATTTAGTAGTGTATGTATTAGATAGCCTGATTCATTGGCTATTTAATGGTACCAAATATTGGCGCTTACTGGATAGCTAACTACCGAGCTACCAGAAATTTGTTGAGCAAAGTTAACTTTTTTAGTGGAAAATGACACATAAAAGTCTGGGAGCTGGGTATATATAGAATGATAGCAGAAATTTAGTAGTGTATGTATTAGATAGCCGGATTCATTGGCTATTTAATGGTATCAAATATTGGCGCTTACTGGATAGCTAACTACCGAGCTACCAGAAATTTGTTGAGCAAAGTTAACTTTTTTTGTGGAAAATGACACATAAAAGTCTGGGAGCTGGGTATATAGAATGATAGCAGAAATTTGTTAGTGTATGTATTAGATAGCTTTAACTATTGGCTATTTAATGGTACCAAATATTGGCGCTTACTGGATAGCTAACTACCCAGCTACCAGAAATTTGTTGAGCAAAGTTAAAATATTTTGTGGAAAATGCCACAAAAAAGTCTGGGAGCTGGGTATATGGAATGGTAGCAGAAATTTGGTAGTGTATTTATTACATTGCCTTATTCATTGGCTATTTAATGGTACAAAATATTGTTGCATACTAGATTGCTAACTACCCAGCTACCAGAAATTTGTTGAGCAAAGTTAACTTTTTTTGTGAAAAATGACACATTAAAGTCTGAGAGCAGGGTATATAGAATGATAGCAGAAATTTGATATTGTATTTATTAGATAGCCTTATTCATTGGCTATTTAATGGTACCAAATATTTGTGCTTGCTGGATAGTTAACTACCCAGCTACCTGAAATTTGTTGAGCAAAGTTAAAGTATTTTGTGGAAAATGACACATAAAAGTCTGGGAGCAGGGTATATAGAATGATAGCAGAAATTTGGTAGTGTATGTATTAGATAGCCTGATTCATTGGCTATTTAATGGTACCAAATATTGGTGCTTACTGGATAGCTAACTACAGAGCTACCAGAAATTTGTTGAGCAAAGTTAACTTTTTTTTAGAAAATGACACATAAAAGTCGGGAGCTGGGTATATAGAATGATAGCAGAAATTTGGTAGTGTATGTATTAGATAGCTTTAACTATTGGCTATTTAATGGTACCAAATATTGGCGCTTACTGGATAGCTAACTACCCAGCTACCAGAAATTTGTTAAGCAAAGTTAACTTTTTTGGTTGAAAATGCCACATAAAAGTCTGGGAGCTGGGTATATAGAATGATAGCAGAAATTTGATATTGTATTTATTAGATAGCCTTATTCATTGGCTATTTAATGGTACCAAATATTTGTGCTTACTGGATAGCTAACTACCCAGCTACAAGAAATTTGTTGAGCAAAGTTAAAATATTTTGTGGAAAATGACACATAAAAGTCTGGGATCTGGGTATATAGAATGATAGCAGAAATTTAGTAGTGTATGTATTAGATAGCCGGATTCATTGGCTATTTAATGGTACCAAATATTGGCGCTTACTGGATAGCTAACTACCGAGCTACCAGAAATTTGTTGAGCAAAGTTAACTTTTTTTGTGGAAAATGACACATAAAAGTCTGGGAGCTGGGTATATATAGAATGATAGCAGAAATTTGGTAGTGTTTGTATTAGATAGCTTTAACTATTGGCTATTTAATGGTACCAAATATTGGCGCTTACTGGATAGCTAACTACCCAGCTACCAGAAATTTGTTAAGCAAAGTTAACTTTTTTGGTTGAAAATGCCACATGAAAGTCTGGGAGCTGGGTATATAGAATGATAGCAGAAATTTGGTAGTGTATTTATTAGATAGCCTGATTCATTGGCTATTTAATGGTACCAAATATTGGCGCTTACTGGATAGCTAACTACCGAGCTACCAGAAATTTGTTGAGCAAAGTTAACTTTTTTTGTGGAAAATGACACATAAAAGTCTGGGAGCTGGGTATATATAGAATGATAGCAGAAATTTGGTAGTGTATGTATTAGATAGCTTTAACTATTGGCTATTTAATGGTACCAAATATTTGTGCTTACTGGATAGCTAACTACCCAGCTACCAGAAGTTTGTTGAGCAAAGTTAACTTTTTTGTGAAAAATGACACATAAAAGTCTGGGAGCTGGGTTTATAGAATGATAGCAGAAATTTGGTAGTGTATGTATTAGATAGCTTTAACTATTGGCTATTTAATGGTACCAAATATTGGTGCTTACTGGATGGCTAACTACCCAGCTACCAGAAATTTGTTGAGCAAAGTTAAAATATTTTGTGGAAAATGCCACATAAAAGTCTGGGAGCTGGGTATATGGAATGGTAGCAGAAATTTGGTAGTGTATTTATTACATTGCCTTATTCATTGGCTATTTAATGGTACAAAATATTGTTGCATACTAGATTGCTAACTACCCAGCTACCAGAAATTTGTTGAGCAAAGTTAACTTTTTTTGTGAAAAATGACACATTAAAGTCTGGGAGCTGGGTATATAGAATGATAGCAGAAATTTGATATTGTATTTATTAGATAGCCTTATTCATTGGCTATTTAATGGTACCAAATATTTGTGCTTACTGGATAGTTAACTACCCAGCTACCTGAAATTTGTTGAGCAAAGTTAACTTTTTTTGTGGAAAATGACACATAAAAGTCTGGAAGCTGGGTATATAGAATGATAGCAGAAATTTGGTAGTGTATTTATTAGTTAGCCTTATTCATTGGCTATTTTAATGGTACCAAATATTGGTGCTTACTGGATAGCTAACTACCCAGCTACTAGAAATTTGTTGAGCAAAGTTAAAATATTTTGTGGAAAATGACAAATAAAAGTCTGGGAGCTAGGTATATAGAATGATAGCAGAAATTTGGTAGGGTATGTATTAGATAGCCTGATTCATTGGCTATTTAATGGTACCAAATATTGGTGCTTACTGGATGGCTAACTACCCAGCTACCAGAAATTTGTTGAGCAAAGTTAAAATATTTTGTGGAAAATGACACATAAAAGTCTGGGAGCTGGGTATATAGAATGATAGCAGAAATTTGGTAGTTTACTTATTAGATAGCCTTATTCATTGGCTATTTAATGGTACCAAATATTTGTGCTTACTGGATAGCTAACTACCCAGCTACAAGAAATTTGTTGAGGAAAGTTAAAATATTTTGTGGAAAATGACACATAAAAGTCTGGGAGCTGGGTATATATAGAATGATAGCGGAAATTTGGTAGTGTATGTATTAGATAGCTTTAACTATTGGCTATTTAATGGTACCAAATATTGGCGCTTACTGGATAGTTAACTACCCAGCTACCAGAAATTTGTTGAGCAAAGTTAACTTTTTTGTGAAAAATGACACATAAAAGTCTGGGAGCTGGGTATATAGAATGATAGCAGAAATTTGATATCGTATTTATTAGATAGCCTTATTCATTGACTATTTAATGGTACCAAATATTTGTGCTTACTGGATAGCTAACTACCCAGCTACCAGAAATTTGTTGAGCAAAGTTAAAATATTTTGTGGGAAATGACACATTAAAATCTGGGAGCTGGGTATATAGAATGATAGCAGAAATTTGGTAGTGTATGTATTAGATAGTCTGATTCATTGGCTATTTAATGGTACCAAATATTTGTGCTTACTGGATGGCTAACTACCCAGCTACCAGAAATTTGTTGAGCAAAGTTAACTTTTTTTGTGGAAAATGACACATAAAAGTCTGGGAGCTGGGTATATATAGAATGATAGCAGAAATTTGGTAGTGTTTGTATTAGATAGCTTTAACTATTGGCTATTTAATGGTATCAAATATTGGCGCTTACTGGATAGCTAACTACCCAGCTACCAGAAATTTGTTAAGCAAAGTTAACTTTTTTGGTTGAAAATGCCACATGAAAGTCTGGGAGCTGGGTATATAGAATGATAGCAGAAATTTGGTAGTGTATTTATTAGATAGCCTGATTCATTGGCTATTTAATGGTACCAAATATTGGCGCTTACTGGATAGCTAACTACCGAGCTACCAGAAATTTGTTGAGCAAAGTTAACTTTTTTTGTGGAAAATGACACATAAAAGTCTGGGAGCTGGGTATATATAGAATGATAGCAGAAATTTGGTAGTGTATGTATTAGATAGCTTTAACTATTGGCTATTTAATGGTACCAAATATTTGTGCTTACTGGATAGCTAACTACCCAGCTACCAGAAGTTTGTTGAGCAAAGTTAACTTTTTTGTGAAAAATGACACATAAAAGTCTGGGAGCTGGGTTTATAGAATGATAGCAGAAATTTGGTAGTGTATGTATTAGATAGCTTTAACTATTGGCTATTTAATGGTACCAAATATTGGTGCTTACTGGATGGCTAACTACCCAGCTACCAGAAATTTGTTGAGCAAAGTTAAAATATTTTGTGGAAAATGACACATAAAAGTCTGGGAGCTGGGTATATAGAATGATAGCAGAAATTTGGTAGTTTACTTATTAGATAGCCTTATTCATTGGCTATTTAATGGTATCAAATATTTGTGCTTACTGGATAGCTAACTACCCAGCTACAAGAAATTTGTTGAGCAAAGTTAAAATATTTTGTGGAAAATGACACATAAAAGTCTGGGAGCTGGGTATATAGAATGATAGCAGAAATTTAGTAGTGTATGTATTAGATAGCCTGATTCATTGGCTATTTAATGGTACCAAATATTGGCGCTTACTGGATAGCTAACTACCGAGCTACCAGAAATTTGTTGAGCAAAGTTAACTTTTTTAGTGGAAAATGACACATAAAAGTCTGGGAGCTGGGTATATATAGAATGATAGCAGAAATTTGGTAGTGTATGTATTAGATAGCTTTAACTATTGGCTATTTAATGGTACCAAATATTGGCGCTTACTGGATAGCTAACTACCCAGCTACCAGAAATTTGTTGAGCAAAGTTAAAATATTTTGTGGAAAATGCCACATAAAAGTCTGGGAGCTGGGTATATGGAATGGTAGCAGAAATTTGGTAGTGTATTTATTACATTGCCTTATTCATTGGCTATTTAATGGTACAAAATATTGTTGCATACTAGATTGCTAACTACCCAGCTACCAGAAATTTGTTGAGCAAAGTTAACTTTTTTTGTGAAAAATGACACATTAAAGTCTGGGAGCTGGGTATATAGAATGATAGCAGAAATTTGATATTGTATTTATTAGATAGCCTTATTCATTGGCTATTTAATGGTACCAAATATTTGTGCTTACTGGATAGTTAACTACCCAGCTACCTGAAATTTGTTGAGCAAAGTTAACTTTTTTTGTTGAAAATGACACATACAAGTCTGGGAGCTGGGTATATAGAATGATAGCAGAAATTTGGTAGTGTATTTATTAGATAGTCTTATTCATTGGCAATTTTAATGGTACCAAATATTGGTGCTTACTGGATAGCTAACTACCAAGCTACCAGAAATTTGTTGAGCAAAGTTAACTTTTTTTGTAGAAAATGACACATAAAAGTCTGGGAGCTGGGTATATAGAATGATAGCAGAAATTTGGTAGTGTATTTATTACATTGCCTTATTCATTGGCTAGTTAATGGTACAAAATATTGTTGCATACTAGATTGCTAACTACCCAGCTTCCTGAAATTTGTTGAGCAAAGTTAACTTTTTGGTTGAAAATGACACATAAAAGTCTGGGAGCTGGGTATATAGAATGATAGCAGAAATTTGGTAGTGTATTTATTAGATAGCCTTCTTCATTGGCTATTTAATGGTATCAAATATTGGTGCTTATTGGATAGTTAACTACCCAGCTACCAGAAATTTGTTGAGCAAAATTAAAATATTTTGTGGAAAATGACACATAAAAGTCTGAGAGCTAGGTATATAGAATGATAGCAGAAATTTGGTAGGGTATGTATTAGATAGCCTGATTCATTGGCTATTTAATGGTACCAAATATTGGTGCTTACTGGATGGCTAACTACCCAGCTACCAGAAATTTGTTGAGCAAAGTTAAAATATTTTGTGGAAAATGACACATAAATGTCTGGGAGCTGGGTATATAGAATGATAGCAGAAATTTGGTAGTGTACTTATTAGATAGCCTTATTCATTGGCTATTTAATGGTACCAAATATTTGTGCTTACTGGATAGCTAACTACCCAGCTACAAGAAATTTGTTGAGGAAAGTTAAAATATTTTGTGGAAAATGACACATAAAAGTCTGGGAGCTGGGTATATATAGAATGATAGCGGAAATTTGGTAGTGTATGTATTAGATAGCTTTAACTATTGGCTATTTAATGGTACCAAATATTGGCGCTTACTGGATAGCTAACTACCCAGCTACCAGAAATTTGTTGAGCAAAGTTAACTTTTTTGTGAAAAATGACACATAAAAGTCTGGGAGCTGGGTATATAGAATGATAGCAGAAATTTGATATTGTATTTATTAGATAGCCTTATTCATTGACTATTTAATGGTACCAAATATTTGTGCTTACTGGATAGCTAACTACCCAGCTACCAGAAATTTGTTGAGCAAAGTTAAAATATTTTGTGGGAAATGACAAATAAAAGTCTGGGAGCTAGGTATATATAGAATGATAGCAGAAATTTGGTAGTGTATTTATTAGATAGCCTTATTCATTGGCTATTTAATGGTACCAAATATTTGTGCTTACTGGATGGCTAACTACCCAGCTACCAGAAATTTGTTGAGCAAAGTTAAAATATTTTGTGGAAAATGACACATAAAAGTCTGGGAGCTGGGTATATAGAATGATAGCAGAAATTTGGTAGTGTATTTATTACATTGCCTTATTCATTGGCTATTTAATGGTACAAAATATTGTTGCATACTAGATTGCTAACTACCCAGCTACCAGAAATTTGTTGAGCAAAGTTAACTTTTTTTGTGAAAAATGACACATTAAAGTCTGAGAGCAGGGTATATAGAATGATAGCAGAAATTTGATATTGTATTTATTAGATAGCCTTATTCATTGGCTATTTAATGGTACCAAATATTTGTGCTTACTGGATAGTTAACTACCCAGCTACCTGAAATTTGTTGAGCAAAGTTAAAGTATTTTGTGGAAAATGACACATAAAAGTCTGGGAGCAGGGTATATAGAATGATAGCAGAAATTTGGTAGTGTATGTATTAGATAGCCTGATTCATTGGCTATTTAATGGTACCAAATATTGGTGCTTACTGGATAGCTAACTACAGAGCTACCAGAAATTTGTTGAGCAAAGTTAACTTTTTTTTAGAAAATGACACATAAAAGTCGGGAGCTGGGTATATAGAATGATAGCAGAAATTTGGTAGTGTATGTATTAGATAGCTTTAACTATTGGCTATTTAATGGTACCAAATATTGGCGCTTACTGGATAGCTAACTACCCAGCTACCAGAAATTTGTTAAGCAAAGTTAACTTTTTTGGTTGAAAATGCCACATAAAAGTCTGGGAGCTGGGTATATAGAATGATAGCAGAAATTTGATATTGTATTTATTAGATAGCCTTATTCATTGGCTATTTAATGGTACCAAATATTTGTGCTTACTGGATAGCTAACTACCCAGCTACAAGAAATTTGTTGAGCAAAGTTAAAATATTTTGTGGAAAATGACACATAAAAGTCTGGGATCTGGGTATATAGAATGATAGCAGAAATTTAGTAGTGTATGTATTAGATAGCCGGATTCATTGGCTATTTAATGGTACCAAATATTGGCGCTTACTGGATAGCTAACTACCGAGCTACCAGAAATTTGTTGAGCAAAGTTAACTTTTTTTTAGAAAATGACACATAAAAGTCTGGGAGCTGGGTATATATAGAATGATAGCAGAAATTTGGTAGTGTTTGTATTAGATAGCTTTAACTATTGGCTATTTAATGGTACCAAATATTGGCGCTTACTGGATAGCTAACTACCCAGCTACCAGAAATTTGTTAAGCAAAGTTAACTTTTTTGGTTGAAAATGCCACATGAAAGTCTGGGAGCTGGGTATATAGAATGATAGCAGAAATTTGGTAGTGTATTTATTAGATAGCCTGATTCATTGGCTATTTAATGGTACCAAATATTGGCGCTTACTGGATAGCTAACTACCCAGCTACAAGAAATTTGTTGAGGAAAGTTAAAATATTTTGTGGAAAATGACACATAAAAGTCTGGGAGCTGGGTATATATAGAATGATAGCGGAAATTTGGTAGTGTATGTATTAGATAGCTTTAACTATTGGCTATTTAATGGTACCAAATATTGGCGCTTACTGGATAGCTAACTACCCAGCTACCAGAAATTTGTTGAGCAAAGTTAACTTTTTTGTGAAAAATGACACATAAAAGTCTGGGAGCTGGGTATATAGAATGATAGCAGAAATTTGATATTGTATTTATTAGATAGCCTTATTCATTGACTATTTAATGGTACCAAATATTTGTGCTTACTGGATAGCTAACTACCCAGCTACCAGAAATTTGTTGAGCAAAGTTAAAATATTTTGTGGGAAATGACAAATAAAAGTCTGGGAGCTAGGTATATATAGAATGATAGCAGAAATTTGGTAGTGTATTTATTAGATAGCCTTATTCATTGGCTATTTAATGGTACCATATATTTGTGCTTACTGGATGGCTAACTACCCAGCTACCAGAAATTTGTTGAGCAAAGTTAAAATATTTTGTGGAAAATGACACATAAAAGTCTGGGAGCTGGGTATATAGAATGATAGCAGAAATTTGGTAGTGTATTTATTACATTGCCTTATTCATTGGCTATTTAATGGTACAAAATATTGTTGCATACTAGATTGCTAACTACCCAGCTACCAGAAATTTGTTGAGCAAAGTTAACTTTTTTTGTGAAAAATGACACATTAAAGTCTGAGAGCAGGGTATATAGAATGATAGCAGAAATTTGATATTGTATTTATTAGATAGCCTTATTCATTGGCTATTTAATGGTACCAAATATTTGTGCTTACTGGATAGTTAACTACCCAGCTACCTGAAATTTGTTGAGCAAAGTTAAAGTATTTTGTGGAAAATGACACATAAAAGTCTGGGAGCAGGGTATATAGAATGATAGCAGAAATTTGGTAGTGTATGTATTAGATAGCCTGATTCATTGGCTATTTAATGGTACCAAATATTGGTGCTTACTGGATAGCTAACTACAGAGCTACCAGAAATTTGTTGAGCAAAGTTAACTTTTTTTTAGAAAATGACACATAAAAGTCGGGAGCTGGGTATATAGAATGATAGCAGAAATTTGGTAGTGTATGTATTAGATAGCTTTAACTATTGGCTATTTAATGGTACCAAATATTGGCGCTTACTGGATAGCTAACTACCCAGCTACCAGAAATTTGTTAAGCAAAGTTAACTTTTTTGGTTGAAAATGCCACATAAAAGTCTGGGAGCTGGGTATATAGAATGATAGCAGAAATTTGATATTGTATTTATTAGATAGCCTTATTCATTGGCTATTTAATGGTTCCAAATATTTGTGCTTACTGGATAGCTAACTACCCAGCTACAAGAAATTTGTTGAGCAAAGTTAAAATATTTTGTGGAAAATGACACATAAAAGTCTGGGATCTGGGTATATAGAATGATAGCAGAAATTTAGTAGTGTATGTATTAGATAGCCGGATTCATTGGCTATTTAATGGTACCAAATATTGGCGCTTACTGGATAGCTAACTACCGAGCTACCAGAAATTTGTTGAGCAAAGTTAACTTTTTTTTAGAAAATGACACATAAAAGTCTGGGAGCTGGGTATATATAGAATGATAGCAGAAATTTGGTAGTGTTTGTATTAGATAGCTTTAACTATTGGCTATTTAATGGTACCAAATATTGGCGCTTACTGGATAGCTAACTACCCAGCTACCAGAAATTTGTTAAGCAAAGTTAACTTTTTTGGTTGAAAATGCCACATGAAAGTCTGGGAGCTGGGTATATAGAATGATAGCAGAAATTTGGTAGTGTATTTATTAGATAGCCTGATTCATTGGCTATTTAATGGTACCAAATATTGGCGCTTACTGGATAGCTAACTACCGAGCTACCAGAAATTTGTTGAGCAAAGTTAACTTTTTTTGTGGAAAATGACACATAAAAGTCTGGGAGCTGGGTATATATAGAATGATAGCAGAAATTTGGTAGTGTATGTATTAGATAGCTTTAACTATTGGCTATTTAATGGTACCAAATATTTGTGCTTACTGGATAGCTAACTACCCGGCTACCAGAAGTTTGTTGAGCAAAGTTAACTTTTTTGTGAAAAATGACACATAAAAGTCTGGGAGCTGGGTTTATAGAATGATAGCAGAAATTTGGTAGTGTATGTATTAGATAGCTTTAACTATTGGCTATTTAATGGTACCAAATATTGGTGCTTACTGGATGGCTAACTACCCAGCTACCAGATATTTGTTGAGCAAAGTTAAAATATTTTGTGGAAAATGACACATAAAAGTCTGGGAGCTGGGTATATAGAATGATAGCAGAAATTTGGTAGTGTACTTATTAGATAGCCTTATTCATTGGCTATTTAATGGTATCAAATATTTGTGCTTACTGGATAGCTAACTACCCAGCTACAAGAAATTTGTTGAGCAAAGTTAAAATATTTTGTGGAAAATGACACATAAAAGTCTGGGAGCTGGGTATATAGAATGATAGCAGAAATTTAGTAGTGTATGTATTAGATAGCCTGATTCATTGGCTATTTAATGGTACCAAATATTGGCGCTTACTGGATAGCTAACTACCGAGCTACCAGAAATTTGTTGAGCAAAGTTAACTTTTTTAATGGAAAATGACACATAAAAGTCTGGGAGCTGGGTATATATAGAATGATAGCAGAAATTTGGTAGTGTATGTATTAGATAGCTTTAACTATTGGCTATTTAATGGTACCAAATATTGGCGCTTACTGGATAGCTAACTACCCAGCTACCAGAAATTTGTTGAGCAAAGTTAAAATATTTTGTGGAAAATGCCACATAAAAGTCTGGGAGCTGGGTATATGGAATGGTAGCAGAAATTTGGTAGTGTATTTATTACATTGCCTTATTCATTGGCTATTTAATGGTACAAAATATTGTTGCATTCTAGATTGCTAACTACCCAGCTACCAGAAATTTGTTGAGCAAAGTTAACTTTTTTGTGAAAAATGACACATAAAAGTCTGGGAGCTGGGTATATAGAATGATAGCAGAAATTTGATATTGTATTTATTAGATAGCCTTATTCATTGACTATTTAATGGTACCAAATATTTGTGCTTACTGGATAGCTAACTACCCAGCTACCAGAAATTTGTTGAGCAAAGTTAAAATATTTTGTGGGAAATGACAAATAAAAGTCTGGGAGCTAGGTATATAGAATGATAGCAGAAATTTGGTAGTGTATTTATTAGATAGCCTTATTCATTGGCTATTTAATGGTACCAAATATTTGTGCTTACTGGATGGCTAACTACCCAGCTACCAGAAATTTGTTGAGCAAAGTTAAAATATTTTGTGGAAAATGACACATAAAAGTCTGGGAGCTGGGTATATAGAATGATAGCAGAAATTTGGTAGTGTATTTATTACATTGCCTTATTCATTGGCTATTTAATGGTACAAAATATTGTTGCATACTAGATTGCTAACTACCCAGCTACCAGAAATTTGTTGAGCAAAGTTAACTTTTTTTGTGAAAAATGACACATTAAAGTCTGAGAGCAGGGTATATAGAATGATAGCAGAAATTTGATATTGTATTTATTAGATAGCCTTATTCATTGGCTATTTAATGGTATCAAATATTTGTGCTTAATGGATAGTTAACTACCCAGCTACCTGAAATTTGTTGAGCAAAGTTAAAGTATTTTGTGGAAAATGACACATAAAAGTCTGGGAGCAGGGTATATAGAATGATAGCAGAAATTTAGTAGTGTATGTATTAGATAGCCTGATTCATTGGCTATTTAATGGTACCAAATATTGGCGCTTACTGGATAGCTAACTACCGAGCTACCAGAAATTTGTTGAGCAAAGTTAACTTTTTTAGTGGAAAATGACACATAAAAGTCTGGGAGCTGGGTATATATAGAATGATAGCAGAAATTTGGTAGTGTATGTATTAGATAGCTTTAACTATTGGCTATTTAATGGTACCAAATATTGGCGCTTACTGGATAGCTAACTACCCAGCTACCAGAAATTTGTTGAGCAAAGTTAAAATATTTTGTGGAAAATGCCACATAAAAGTCTGGGAGCTGGGTATATGGAATGGTAGCAGAAATTTGGTAGTGTATTTATTACATTGCCTTATTCATTGGCTATTTAATGGTACAAAATATTGTTGCATACTAGATTGCTAACTACCCAGCTACCAGAAATTTGTTGAGCAAAGTTAACTTTTTTGTGAAAAATGACAAATAAAAGTCTGGGAGCTGGGTATATAGAATGATAGCAGAAATTTGATATTGTATTTATTAGATAGCCTGATTCATTGGCTATTTAATGGTACCAAATATTGGTGCTTACTGGATAGCTAACTACAGAGCTACCAGAAATTTGTTGAGCAAAGTTAACTTTTTTTTAGAAAATGACACATAAAAGTCGGGAGCTGGGTATATAGAATGATAGCAGAAATTTGGTAGTGTATGTATTAGATAGCTTTAACTATTGGCTATTTAATGGTACCAAATATTGGCGCTTGCTGGATAGCTAACTACCCAGCTACCAGAAATTTGTTAAGCAAAGTTAACTTTTTTGGTTGAAAATGCCACATAAAAGTCTGGGAGCTGGGTATATAGAATGATAGCAGAAATTTGATATTGTATTTATTAGATAGCCTTATTCATTGGCTATTTAATGGTACCAAATATTTGTGCTTACTGGATAGCTAACTACCCAGCTACAAGAAATTTGTTGAGCAAAGTTAAAATATTTTGTGGAAAATGACACATAAAAGTCTGGGATCTGGGTATATAGAATGATAGCAGAAATTTAGTAGTGTATGTATTAGATAGCCGGATTCATTGGCTATTTAATGGTACCAAATATTGGCGCTTACTGGATAGCTAACTACCGAGCTACCAGAAATTTGTTGAGCAAAGTTAACTTTTTTTGTGGAAAATGACACATAAAAGTCTGGGAGCTGGGTATATATAGAATGATAGCAGAAATTTGGTAGTGTTTGTATTAGATAGCTTTAACTATTGGCTATTTAATGGTACCAAATATTGGCGCTTACTGGATAGCTAACTACCCAGCTACCAGAAATTTGTTAAGCAAAGTTAACTTTTTTGGTTGAAAATGCCACATGAAAGTCTGGGAGCTGGGTATATAGAATGATAGCAGAAATTTGGTAGTGTATTTATTAGATAGCCTGATTCATTGGCTATTTAATGGTACCAAATATTGGCGCTTACTGGATAGCTAACTACCGAGCTACCAGAAATTTGTTGAGCAAAGTTAACTTTTTTTGTGGAAAATGACACATAAAAGTCTGGGAGCTGGGTATATATAGAATGATAGCAGAAATTTGGTAGTGTATGTATTAGATAGCTTTAACTATTGGCTATTTAATGGTACCAAATATTTGTGCTTACTGGATAGCTAACTACCCAGCTACCAGAAGTTTGTTGAGCAAAGTTAACTTTTTTGTGAAAAATGACACATAAAAGTCTGGGAGCTGGGTTTATAGAATGATAGCAGAAATTTGGTAGTGTATGTATTAGATAGCTTTAACTATTGGCTATTTAATGGTACCAAATATTGGTGCTTACTGGATGGCTAACTACCCAGCTACCAGAAATTTGTTGAGCAAAGTTAAAATATTTTGTGGAAAATGACACATAAAAGTCTGGGAGCTGGGTATATAGAATGATAGCAGAAATTTGGTAGTGTACTTATTAGATAGCCTTATTCATTGGCTATTTAATGGTATCAAATATTTGTGCTTACTGGATAGCTAACTACCCAGCTACAAGAAATTTGTTGAGCAAAGTTAAAATATTTTGTGGAAAATGACACATAAAAGTCTGGGAGCTGGGTATATAGAATGATAGCAGAAATTTAGTAGTGTATGTATTAGATAGCCTGATTCATTGGCTATTTAATGGTACCAAATATTGGCGCTTACTGGATAGCTAACTACCGAGCTACCAGAAATTTGTTGAGCAAAGTTAACTTTTTTAGTGGAAAATGACACATAAAAGTCTGGGAGCTGGGTATATATAGAATGATAGCAGAAATTTGGTAGTGTATGTATTAGATAGCTTTAACTATTGGCTATTTAATGGTACCAAATATTGGCGCTTACTGGATAGCTAACTACCCAGCTACCAGAAATTTGTTGAGCAAAGTTAAAATATTTTGTGGAAAATGCCACATAAAAGTCTGGGAGCTGGGTATATGGAATGGTAGCAGAAATTTGGTAGTGTATTTATTACATTGCCTTATTCATTGGCTATTTAATGGTACAAAATATTGTTGCATACTAGATTGCTAACTACCCAGCTACCAGAAATTTGTTGAGCAAAGTTAACTTTTTTTGTGAAAAATGACACATTAAAGTCTGGGAGCTGGGTATATAGAATGATAGCAGAAATTTGATATTGTATTTATTAGATAGCCTTATTCATTGGCTATTTAATGGTACCAAATATTTGTGCTTACTGGATAGTTAACTACCCAGCTACCTGAAATTTGTTGAGCAAAGTTAACTTTTTTTGTGGAAAATGACACATAAAAGTCTGGAAGCTGGGTATATAGAATGATAGCAGAAATTTGGTAGTGTATTTATTAGTTAGCCTTATTCATTGGCTATTTTAATGGTACCAAATATTTGTGCTTACTGGATAGCTAACTACCCAGCTACAAGAAATTTGTTGAGCAAAGTTAAAATATTTTGTGGAAAATGACACATAAAAGTCTGGGAGCTGGGTATATAGAATGATAGCAGAAATTTAGTAGTGTATGTATTAGATAGCCTGATTCATTGGCTATTTAATGGTACCAAATATTGGCGCTTACTGGATAGCTAACTACCGAGCTACCAGAAATTTGTTGAGCAAAGTTAACTTTTTTAGTGGAAAATGACACATAAAAGTCTGGGAGCTGGGTATATATAGAATGATAGCAGAAATTTGGTAGTGTATGTATTAGATAGCTTTAACTATTGGCTATTTAATGGTACCAAATATTGGCGCTTACTGGATAGCTAACTACCCAGCTACCAGAAATTTGTTGAGCAAAGTTAAAATATTTTGTGGAAAATGCCACATAAAAGTCTGGGAGCTGGGTATATGGAATGGTAGCAGAAATTTGGTAGTGTATTTATTACATTGCCTTATTCATTGGCTATTTAATGGTACAAAATATTGTTGCATTCTAGATTGCTAACTACCCAGCTACCAGAAATTTGTTGAGCAAAGTTAACTTTTTTGTGAAAAATGACACATAAAAGTCTGGGAGCTGGGTATATAGAATGATAGCAGAAATTTGATATTGTATTTATTAGATAGCCTTATTCATTGACTATTTAATGGTACCAAATATTTGTGCTTACTGGATAGCTAACTACCCAGCTACCAGAAATTTGTTGAGCAAAGTTAAAATATTTTGTGGGAAATGACAAATAAAAGTCTGGGAGCTAGGTATATAGAATGATAGCAGAAATTTGGTAGTGTATTTATTAGATAGCCTTATTCATTGGCTATTTAATGGTACCAAATATTTGTGCTTACTGGATGGCTAACTACCCAGCTACCAGAAATTTGTTGAGCAAAGTTAAAATATTTTGTGGAAAATGACACATAAAAGTCTGGGAGCTGGGTATATAGAATGATAGCAGAAATTTGGTAGTGTATTTATTACATTGCCTTATTCATTGGCTATTTAATGGTACAAAATATTGTTGCATACTAGATTGCTAACTACCCAGCTACCAGAAATTTGTTGAGCAAAGTTAACTTTTTTTGTGAAAAATGACACATTAAAGTCTGAGAGCAGGGTATATAGAATGATAGCAGAAATTTGATATTGTATTTATTAGATAGCCTTATTCATTGGCTATTTAATGGTATCAAATATTTGTGCTTACTGGATAGTTAACTACCCAGCTACCTGAAATTTGTTGAGCAAAGTTAAAGTATTTTGTGGAAAATGACACATAAAAGTCTGGGAGCAGGGTATATAGAATGATAGCAGAAATTTAGTAGTGTATGTATTAGATAGCCTGATTCATTGGCTATTTAATGGTACCAAATATTGGCGCTTACTGGATAGCTAACTACCGAGCTACCAGAAATTTGTTGAGCAAAGTTAACTTTTTTAGTGGAAAATGACACATAAAAGTCTGGGAGCTGGGTATATATAGAATGATAGCAGAAATTTGGTAGTGTATGTATTAGATAGCTTTAACTATTGGCTATTTAATGGTACCAAATATTGGCGCTTACTGGATAGCTAACTACCCAGCTACCAGAAATTTGTTGAGCAAAGTTAAAATATTTTGTGGAAAATGCCACATAAAAGTCTGGGAGCTGGGTATATGGAATGGTAGCAGAAATTTGGTAGTGTATTTATTACATTGCCTTATTCATTGGCTATTTAATGGTACA
Source organism: Alitta virens (assembly GCA_932294295.1). Classification (NCBI taxonomy): domain Eukaryota; kingdom Metazoa; phylum Annelida; class Polychaeta; order Phyllodocida; family Nereididae; genus Alitta; species Alitta virens. Next base: position 39,372,368 of record OW028578.1, read on the forward strand.
AAATATTGTTGCATACTAGATTGCTAACTACCCAGCTACCAGAAATTTGTTGAGCAAAGTTAACTTTTTTGTGAAAAATGACACATAAAAGTCTGGGAGCTGGGTATATAGAATGATAGCAGAAATTTGATATTGTATTTATTAGATAGCCTTATTCATTGACTATTTAATGGTACCAAATATTTGTGCTTACTGGATAGCTAACTACCCAGCTACCAGAAATTTGTTGAGCAAAGTTAAAATATTTTGTGGGAAATGACAAATAAAAGTCTGGGAGCTGGGTATATAGAATGATAGCAGAAATTTGATATTGTATTTATTAGATAGCCTGATTCATTGGCTATTTAATGGTACCAAATATTGGTGCTTACTGGATAGCTAACTACAGAGCTACCAGAAATTTGTTGAGCAAAGTTAACTTTTTTTTAGAAAATGACACATAAAAGTCGGGAGCTGGGTATATAGAATGATAGCAGAAATTTGGTAGTGTATGTATTAGATAGCTTTAACTATTGGCTATTTAATGGTACCAAATATTGGCGCTTGCTGGATAGCTAACTACCCAGCTACCAGAAATTTGTTAAGCAAAGTTAACTTTTTTGGTTGAAAATGCCACATAAAAGTCTGGGAGCTGGGTATATAGAATGATAGCAGAAATTTGATATTGTATTTATTAGATAGCCTTATTCATTGGCTATTTAATGGTACCAAATATTTGTGCTTACTGGATAGCTAACTACCCAGCTACAAGAAATTTGTTGAGCAAAGTTAAAATATTTTGTGGAAAATGACACATAAAAGTCTGGGATCTGGGTATATAGAATGATAGCAGAAATTTAGTAGTGTATGTATTAGATAGCCGGATTCATTGGCTATTTAATGGTACCAAATATTGGCGCTTACTGGATAGCTAACTACCGAGCTACCAGAAATTTGTTGAGCAAAGTTAACTTTTTTTGTGGAAAATGACACATAAAAGTCTGGGAGCTGGGTATATATAGAATGATAGCAGAAATTTGGTAGTGTTTGTATTAGATAGCTTTAACTATTGGCTATTTAATGGTACCAAATATTGGCGCTTACTGGATAGCTAACTACCCAGCTACCAGAAATTTGTTAAGCAAAGTTAACTTTTTTGGTTGAAAATGCCACATGAAAGTCTGGGAGCTGGGTATATAGAATGATAGCAGAAATTTGGTAGTGTATTTATTAGATAGCCTGATTCATTGGCTATTTAATGGTACCAAATATTGGCGCTTACTGGATAGCTAACTACCGAGCTACCAGAAATTTGTTGAGCAAAGTTAACTTTTTTTGTGGAAAATGACACATAAAAGTCTGGGAGCTGGGTATATATAGAATGATAGCAGAAATTTGGTAGTGTATGTATTAGATAGCTTTAACTATTGGCTATTTAATGGTACCAAATATTTGTGCTTACTGGATAGCTAACTACCCAGCTACCAGAAGTTTGTTGAGCAAAGTTAACTTTTTTGTGAAAAATGACACATAAAAGTCTGGGAGCTGGGTTTATAGAATGATAGCAGAAATTTGGTAGTGTATGTATTAGATAGCTTTAACTATTGGCTATTTAATGGTACCAAATATTGGTGCTTACTGGATGGCTAACTACCCAGCTACCAGAAATTTGTTGAGCAAAGTTAAAATATTTTGTGGAAAATGACACATAAAAGTCTGGGAGCTGGGTATATAGAATGATAGCAGAAATTTGGTAGTGTACTTATTAGATAGCCTTATTCATTGGCTATTTAATGGTATCAAATATTTGTGCTTACTGGATAGCTAACTACCCAGCTACAAGAAATTTGTTGAGCAAAGTTAAAATATTTTGTGGAAAATGACACATAAAAGTCTGGGAGCTGGGTATATAGAATGATAGCAGAAATTTAGTAGTGTATGTATTAGATAGCCTGATTCATTGGCTATTAAATGGTACCAAATATTGGCGCTTACTGGATAGCTAACTACCGAGCTACCAGAAATTTGTTGAGCAAAGTTAACTTTTTTAGTGGAAAATGACACATAAAAGTCTGGGAGCTGGGTATATATAGAATGATAGCAGAAATTTGGTAGTGTATGTATTAGATAGCTTTAACTATTGGCTATTTAATGGTACCAAATATTGGCGCTTACTGGATAGCTAACTACCCAGCTACCAGAAATTTGTTGAGCAAAGTTAAAATATTTTGTGGAAAATGCCACATAAAAGTCTGGGAGCTGGGTATATGGAATGGTAGCAGAAATTTGGTAGTGTATTTATTACATTGCCTTATTCATTGGCTATTTAATGGTACAAAATATTGTTGCATACTAGATTGCTAACTACCCAGCTACCAGAAATTTGTTGAGCAAAGTTAACTTTTTTTGTGAAAAATGACACATTAAAGTCTGGGAGCTGGGTATATAGAATGATAGCAGAAATTTGATATTGTATTTATTAGATAGCCTTATTCATTGGCTATTTAATGGTACCAAATATTTGTGCTTACTGGATAGTTAACTACCCAGCTACCTGAAATTTGTTGAGCAAAGTTAACTTTTTTTGTGGAAAATGACACATAAAAGTCTGGAAGCTGGGTATATAGAATGATAGCAGAAATTTGGTAGTGTATTTATTAGTTAGCCTTATTCATTGGCTATTTTAATGGTACCAAATATTGGTGCTTACTGGATAGCTAACTACCCAGCTACTAGAAATTTGTTGAGCAAAGTTAAAATATTTTGTGGAAAATGACAAATAAAAGTCTGGGAGCTAGGTATATAGAATGATAGCAGAAATTTGGTAGGGTATGTATTAGATAGCCTGATTCATTGGCTATTTAATGGTACCAAATATTGGTGCTTACTGGATGGCTAACTACCCAGCTACCAGAAATTTGTTGAGCAAAGTTAAAATATTTTGTGGAAAATGACACATAAAAGTCTGGGAGCTGGGTATATAGAATGATAGCAAAAATTTGGTAGTTTACTTATTAGATAGCCTTATTCATTGGCTATTTAATGGTACCAAATATTTGTGCTTACTGGATAGCTAACTACCCAGCTACAAGAAATTTGTTGAGGAAAGTTAAAATATTTTGTGGAAAATGACACATAAAAGTCTGGGAGCTGGGTATATATAGAATGATAGCGGAAATTTGGTAGTGTATGTATTAGATAGCTTTAACTATTGGCTATTTAATGGTACCAAATATTGGCGCTTACTGGATAGCTAACTACCCAGCTACCAGAAATTTGTTGAGCAAAGTTAACTTTTTTGTGAAAAATGACACATAAAAGTCTGGGAGCTGGGTATATAGAATGATAGCAGAAATTTGATATCGTATTTATTAGATAGCCTTATTCATTGACTATTTAATGGTACCAAATATTTGTGCTTACTGGATAGCTAACTACCCAGCTACCAGAAATTTGTTGAGCAAAGTTAAAATATTTTGTGGGAAATGACACATTAAAATCTGGGAGCTGGGTATATAGAATGATAGCAGAAATTTGGTAGTGTATGTATTAGATAGTCTGATTCATTGGCTATTTAATGGTACCAAATATTTGTGCTTACTGGATGGCTAACTACCCAGCTACCAGAAATTTGTTGAGCAAAGTTAACTTTTTTTGTTGAAAATGACACATACAAGTCTGGGAGCTGGGTATATAGAATGATAGCAGAAATTTGGTAGTGTATTTATTAGATAGTCTTATTCATTGGCTATTTTAATGGTACCAAATATTGGTGCTTACTGGATAGCTAACTACCGAGCTACCAGAAATTTGTTGAGCAAAGTTAACTTTTTTTGTAGAAAATGACACATAAAAGTCTGGGAGCTGGGTATATAGAATGATAGCAGAAATTTGGTAGTGTATTTATTACATTGCCTTATTCATTGGCTAGTTAATGGTACAAAATATTGTTGCATACTAGATTGCTAACTATCCAGCTTCCTGAAATTTGTTGAGCAAAGTTAACTTTTTGGTTGAAAATGACACATAAAAGTCTGGGAGCTGGGTATATAGAATGATAGCAGAAATTTGGTAGTGTATTTATTAGATAGCCTTCTTCATTGGCTATTTAATGGTATCAAATATTGGTGCTTATTGGATAGTTAACTACCCAGCTACCAGAAATTTGTTGAGCAAAGTTAAAATATTTTGTGGAAAATGACACATAAAAGTCTGGGAGCTAGGTATATAGAATGATAGCAGAAATTTGGTAGGGTATGTATTAGATAGCCTGATTCATTGGCTATTTAATGGTACCAAATATTGGTGCTTACTGGATGGCTAACTACCCAGCTACCAGAAATTTGTTGAGCAAAGTTAAAATATTTTGTGGAAAATGACACATAAAAGTCTGGGAGCTGGGTATATAGAATGATAGCAGAAATTTGGTAGTGTACTTATTAGATAGCCTTATTCATTGGCTATTTAATGGTACCGAATATTTGTGCTTACTGGATAGCTAACTACCCAGCTACAAGAAATTTGTTGAGGAAAGTTAAAATATTTTGTGGAAAATGACACATAAAAGTCTGGGAGCTGGGTATATATAGAATGATAGCGGAAATTTGGTAGTGTATGTATTAGATAGCTTTAACTATTGGCTATTTAATGGTACCAAATATTGGCGCTTACTGGATAGCTAACTACCCAGCTACCAGAAATTTGTTGAGCAAAGTTAACTTTTTTGTGAAAAATGACACATAAAAGTCTGGGAGCTGGGTATATAGAATGATAGCAGAAATTTGATATTGTATTTATTAGATAGCCTTATTCATTGACTATTTAATGGTACCAAATATTTGTGCTTACTGGATAGCTAACTACCCAGCTACCAGAAATTTGTTGAGCAAAGTTAAAATATTTTGTGGGAAATGACAAATAAAAGTCTGGGAGCTAGGTATATAGAATGATAGCAGAAATTTGGTAGTGTATTTATTAGATAGCCTTATTCATTGGCTATTTAATGGTACCAAATATTTGTGCTTACTGGATGGCTAACTACCCAGCTACCAGAAATTTGTTGAGCAAAGTTAAAATATTTTGTGGAAAATGACACATAAAAGTCTGGGAGCTGGGTATATAGAATGATAGCAGAAATTTGGTAGTGTACTTATTAGATAGCCTTATTCATTGGCTATTTAATGGTACCAAATATTTGTGCTTACTGGATAGCTAACTACCCAGCTACAAGAAATTTGTTGAGGAAAGTTAAAATATTTTGTGGAAAATGACACATAAAAGTCTGGGAGCTGGGTATATATAGAATGATAGCAGAAATTTGGTAGTGTATGTATTAGATAGCTTTAACTATTGGCTATTTAATGGTACCAAATATTGGCGCTTACTGGATAGCTAACTACCCAGCTACCAGAAATTTGTTGAGCAAAGTTAACTTTTTTGTGAAAAATGACACATAAAAGTCTGGGAGCTGGGTATATAGAATGATAGCAGAAATTTGATATTGTATTTATTAGATAGCCTTATTCATTGACTATTTAATGGTACCAAATATTTGTGCTTACTGGATAGCTAACTACCCAGCTACCAGAAATTTGTTGAGCAAAGTTAAAATATTTTGTGGGAAATGACAAATAAAAGTCTGGGAGCTAAGTATATAGAATGATAGCAGAAATTTGGTAGTGTATTTATTAGATAGCCTTATTCATTGGCTATTTAATGGTACCAAATATTTGTGCTTACTGGATGGCTAACTACCCAGCTACCAGAAATTTGTTGAGCAAAGTTAAAATATTTTGTGGAAAATGACACATAAAAGTCTGGGAGCTGGGTATATAGAATGATAGCAGAAATTTGGTAGTGTATTTATTAGATAGCCTTATTCATTGGCTATTTAATGGTACCAAATATTTGTGCTTACTGGATAGTTAACTACCCAGCTACCTGAAATTTGTTGAGCAAAGTTAAAGTATTTTGTGGAAAATGACACATAAAAGTCTGGGAGCAGGGTATATAGAATGATAGCAGAAATTTGGTAGTGTATGTATTAGATAGCCTGATTCATTGGCTATTTAATGGTACCAAATAATGGTGCTTACTGGATAGCTAACTAGAGAGCTACCAGAAATTTGTTGAGCAAAGTTAACTTTTTTTGTAGAAAATGACACATAAAAGTCGGGAGCTGGGTATATAGAATGATAGCAGAAATTTGGTAGTGTATGTATTAGATAGCTTTAACTATTGGCTATTTAATGGTACCAAATATTGGCGCTTACTGGATAGCTAACTACCCAGCTACCAGAAATTTGTTAAGCAAAGTTAACTTTTTTGGTTGAAAATGCCACATAAAAGTCTGGGAGCTGGGTACATAGAATGATAGCAGAAATTTGATATTGTATTTATTAGATAGCCTTTTTCACTGGCTATTTAATGGTACCAAATATTTGTGCTTACTGGATAGCTAACAACCCAGCTACCAGAAATTTGTTGAGCAAAGTTAAAGTATTTTGTGGAAAATGACACATAAAAGTCTGGGAGCTGGGTATATAGAATGATAGCAGAAATTTGGTAGTGTACTTATTAGATAGCCTGATTCATTGGCTATATAATAGTACCAAATATTGGTGCTTACTGGATAGCTAACTACCGAGCTACCAGAAATTTGTTGAGCAAAGTTAAAATATTTTGAGGAAAATGACACATAAAAGTCTGGGAGCTGGGTATATAGAATGATAACAGAAATTTGGTAGTGTATTTATTAGATAGCCTTCTTCATTGGCTATTTCATGGTATCAAATATTGGTGCTTACTGGATAGTTAACTACCCAGCTACCAGAAATTTGTTGAGCAAAGTAAAATTTTTTGTGGAAAATGACACATAAAAGTCTGGGAGCTGGGTATATAGAATGATAGCAGAAATTTGGTAGTGTATGTATTAGATAGCCTTATTCATTGGCTATTTAATGGTACCAAATATTGGTGCTTACTGGATAGCTAACTATCCAACTACCAGAAATTTGTTGAGCAAAGTTAACTTTTTTTGTGGAAAATGACACATAAAAGTCTGGGAGCTGGGTATATAGAATGATAGCAGAAATTTGGTAGTGTATTTATTAGATAGTCTTATTTATTGGCTATTTTAATGGTACCAAATATTGGTGCTTACTGGATAGCTAACTACCCAGCTACTAGAAATTTGTTGAGCAAAGTTAAAATATTTTGTGGAAAATGACACATAAAAGTCTGGGAGCTAGGTATATAGAATGATAGCAGAAATTTGGTAGTGTATGTATTAGATAGCTTGAACAATTGGCTATTTAATGTTACCAAATATTGGTGCTTACTGGATGGCTAACTACCCAGCTACCAGAAATTTGTTGAGCAAAGGTAAATTATTTTGTGGAAAATGACACATAAAAGTCTGGGAGCTGGGTATATAGAATGATAGCAGAAATTTGGTAGTGTATGTATTAGATAGCTTGAACTAGTGGCTATTTAATGGTACCAAATATTGGTGCTTACTGGATGGCTAACTACCGAGCTACCAGAAATTTGTTGAGCAAAGTTAACTTTTTTTGTGGAAAATGACACATAAAAGTCTTGGAGCTGGGTATATATAGAATGATAGCAGAAATTTGGTAGTGTATGTATTAGATAGCTTTAACTATTGGCTATTTAATGGTACCAAATATTTGTGCTTACTGGATAGCTAACTACCCAGCTACCAGAAATTTGTTGAGCAAAGTTAACTTTTTTGTGAAAAATGACACATTAAAGCCTGGGAGCTGGGTTTATAGAATGATAGCAGAAATTTGGTAGTGTATGTATTAGATAGCTTTAACTATTGGCTATTTAATGGTACCAAATATTGTTGCTTACTGGATGGCTAACTACCCAGCTACCAGAAATTTGTTGAGCAAAGTTAAAATATTTTGTGGAAAATGACACATAAAAGTCTGGGAGCTGGGTATATAGAATGATAGCAGAAATTTGGTAGTGTATGTATTAGATAGCTTTAACTATTGGCTATTTAATGGTACCAAATATTGGCGCTTACTGGATAGCTAACTACCCAGCTACCAGAAATTTGTTGAGCAAAGTTAAAATATTTTGTGGAAAATGCCACATAAAAGTCTGGGAGCTGGGTATATGGAATGGTAGCAGAAATTTGGTAGTGTATTTATTAGATGTGTGTGTGTGTGAGTTATTGTTTAACGCCTCATCAGCACCTGAGTGGGCTATGTAGAGGCTCTCTAGGTTAAGATTGATTATCTATATTTGGTAGTAGAAACCAGAAGCATATAAAAAATCAATAATTGTCTGGGTTGGATATCTAGTAAAGAGATGTTGTAAGGTAGTAGCTTGAAACAGAGGTCTTCTAATGCGTTGTAAGTGGATGCAATCTAATAAAATATGTTTGATTGTTAGGGGGCGCCGACAACTCTGGCATACCGGTGCCGGTTCATTGACTAAAAGGTGTAAATGTGTAAGTCTTGAATGTCCTATGAGGCATCTGTGATATATTCCTTGATCTTTGCGAGTATTGAACCTACTCGGTATTTTATTTTGAATGCAAGGTAAGATTGAATGCAACTTGTTGTTATTACATTCATTCCATTGTCTTTGCCAGCAAGACATGATAAAAGATTTTATAGTCATTTTAAAATCAGTGTATGGAATGGTAAAATCAGTTATCTCTTTTGTAAGAGCCCTTTTTGCTGCCAGGTCTGCTTTTTCATTCCCTTCAATGCCAGCGTGTCCAGGAATCCAGCAGAATACTATGTCTTTGTATTCGTGAAGATAGAAATACTTAATAAGAACATCTAAGATCCCAGGGTTATCAAGTTGTTTATTTTGGATTGCTTGAAGAGCAGATTTGGAATCAGAACAGATAACATAACGATCTGATTCTGAGTCCTCGATGTTCTTTAAGGCAAGGTAAATAGCTGTTAATTCTGCAGTGTATATTGAGCAGTGGTCTGGAAGACGACATTCAGCTATAACGGTTTTATAAGAAGTGACAGCACAGCCTACTCGTCTTTCCATTTTTGAGCCATCTGTGTATAGAAATTTGTACGATTCGTATTTAAACCTTATACTATAAAATAGGTTTTGATAGTCTACCGGATTGGTTTCGCTTTTCTTAAGCTCTGCCAAATCCAGTATAACTTTCGGGACTGGGAGAATCCATGGCGGAATGGGTGGTACTTCCGTCTCGGCAATGATTGTAGTATCAATTTTTGCAGCCTCAAGATAGAATTTCATGCGTAATCCCAGTGGTCGAATGGTGTTTGAACGAGATTCATAATGATGCATGTATTTTGGATGAAATATTACATCATATGTTGGATTTGTTGGAGTTGAAGCTACTTTTAGTATGTATTGCATGGATAACTTGATACGACGAAGGGAAAGTGGAGGTTCCCCTGCCAGTACATATAAGCTCTCTACAGGAGATGTACGAAAAGCTCTTAAGCTTAGTCGCAACCCTTGATGATGTACAGAATTCAGGCATTTTAGATAAGATGGTCTGGCGGAGCCATATACCACAGAACCATAATCAAGTCGAGAACGAGTAATTGCTCGATAGAGACGAAGGAGGACCGTTGTGTCCCCACCCCAATTATATTTGCTCACTACTTTAAGGAGGTTCATTGATTTCAGGCACTTTGCTTTCAGTGCTTTGATATGCGGAATGAAAGACAATTTGGAGTCAAAGAGTACACCCAAAAATTTTGTTTCATTCACCACTTTTATTTGACAGTTGTCAATTATTAGTGATGGATCTGGATGGTTTGATCGTAAGTAATAGAAAGGCAGACAAACTGTCTTCTGTTTAGAGAACTTGAAGCCATTTTCGAGTGACCATTTGTGAATCCTATTCAAATTTAATTGCAGTTGTCGTTCTATGGTTGGCATATATCTGGAACGATATGCAATGAGGAAATCGTCAACATATAGGGACGACATGAGATTTTCTGCGATGGAATTTACTATACTGTTGATTTTGACGTTAAAGAGGGTGGGCGAGAGAATACTACCCTGAGGGACTCCATTCTCCTGAGAGTAGGGGCTTGACATCGTTGATCCCACTCGGACCTTAAAGAAGCGATCCTGTAGGAAGGATCCGATGAAAACTGGAAGGCGACCTCGAAGCCCTAAGTCGTGGAGATCTTTCATTATTCCATATTTCCATGTAGTGTCATAAGCTTTTTCTAGGTCAAAGAATATGGCTACTACGTGTTCTCTGTTAATGAAAGCATCTCTAACATAAGTTTCCAGTCTGACTAAATGATCTAATGTGCTCCTGTGACGGCGAAATCCAGATTGGAACTCTGTAATAAGCTGGTTCGACTCCAGGAACCAAACCAGTCTATCAGTAACAATTCGCTCCATTGTCTTACATAGACAACTGGTTAAGGCTATTGGTCGATAATTCATAGGATCACTATGATCCTTCCCCGGCTTGGGAATTGGGATGACCGTGGCTTGTTTCCACAGGGATGGAAGACATCCCTTCTCCCAAATTTGATTAAAGATATACAGTAATGTTTTTAAAGAGGATTGAGGTAGGTGTTTTAAGATTTGATAATGTATATTATCAGGGCCTGTTGCAGAGTCAGTCGCTTTTAAGATGACCTTCTGAAGTTCTTCTAAGGTGATGTAGGAGTTATAATCTTCGCTGTTATCAGACTGTATATTTAGGGTTAATCTCTCAGCTTGAGCCTTATAACATTGAAATTCTCTCGTATAGTTCTCCGATGAGGAGTTGTATGCAAACTGTTCTCCTAACCCGTTTGATATTTGTTCTGATGAGGAGAGATGTTCTCCATTCACTTCTAGAATGCTTACATGCGAAGCTAGGTTCTTTCCTTTAATCTTCTTAATCATTTTCCAGACTTTATTGCTAGGAGTTCTTTCAGTGAGTCTGGAGACATAGTCTCTCCAGCAACTACGTTTTTTTTGCCTGACAATTCTACGCGCTTTGGCTTTCAGGCACTTAAAATTATTCAGATTGTTGATGGTCGGCTGTGATTTAAAAATTCTGAGGGCTTTCTTACGGTTTTTAATAGCTTCTCTTACTTCGTCATCAAACCAAGGTCTTGCACTACGTTTAGAATTATTTTTTGTCATCGGTATTGTTTTATTGGCTATATCAGTAATATCATCAGTAAAATCTTCAACGAGATTATTACAATTCCTATAATGAGACATAGTAATTGTTTCTAAGCAGTGCTTTTCGAAGGAGGTCCAATCCGCTTTATGCAACTTCCATCGGAGTTGACCCACTTCTCTTGTACCTTCTACGTTTTGTAGGACAATAGGAAAGTGATCACTGCCGTGAGTGTCCTCTAATACTCTCCATTCAAATTCCAGAAATAACGCTGGATCACATATACTAAGGTCTATCGCTGAAAATGTTCCATGACCTGGGTGAAGATATGTAGGTGAACCATCATTGAACAAGCAAAGGGTGTGGTCATTGAGAAAATCTTCAATGGTTTTTCCTTTGTTGTTGTGGGAAGTGCTTCCCCACAATTGGTTATGGCTGTTAAAATCTCCTAGGATAAGACGCGGTTCAGGCAGTTGATTGTAAAGGTTATGCAAATCACTGGCTGTAAGGTGAAAGGGTGGAGGAATATATAAGGAACATATGGTGAATGTTTTATTCAGGTTCAGACGAACTGCTGTAGCCTGAAGGTTAGTGTTAAGAGCAATATGGGTATGAATGATGCCATTTTTAACTAAAATTGATGAGCCACCAGTGGCTCTATCGTGGGCAATATTGCCATATGTATTATACATATGATAGTTTCTCAGTTTAAAACTATTTGGAGGTTTCAGAAATGTTTCCTGTAGACAGAAAACACTAGGGTTTAAGTCTTGGACCATGCAACCTATTTCATCGAAGTTGGCTCTGAAACCTCGACAGTTCCACTGAATGATACTGTCCATGAATTAGTTAAAAGAGTTTAATATTATCATAGTAAAATCTGTAGTGCATGGTATGAATTTGTATGAATATTCACTTTTTCTTCAAAGTCGCTGCCTCTTTTGGTGTTAAGATCTTTTTGAGGGCCCCACCATGCTTAGATGGTGGTGTTATGAAGCTCAGTGCACTAGATTTTTCTAGTGTTTTTCTGATGAGGGGGGGTCTTTTGGGAACAATTGATCTTTTATCAATTGCCCCCTCCCGTTGAGGCCTAGGGATGGTGGTAGTCCCTGCCTCCTCTTCCATCGGCTGGTGTATCTCTTCCGACTCAACGCCGGAAGGTGCACCCTGTGAGGGTACACTAAGTTGTGACGCACTAACCGATGGAGCTACAAGATGTCCTTTTCCGACATCTATAGCATGCTGCTTTATTCTTGTGAGGTGATCGTCTGCCTGTGAAGTCTTAGATTCTGGTTTATGTTTCTGCAAGCTTTGCCCTGCCTTGGAATAATTATAATTAGGATCTAGGTCAATCCTTCGCCTGGGCGATGATCTGGGTGAAGGAGATCTAGGTCCAGCCATCTGAGACAGGACTGAGGCATAGCTTGCCCCAGCAGCCTGTTCAGCTATACGGCGCGCTTGGGGAAAGGAGATATCCTTGGTGGTCTTTAACTTCAGGATCTCTTTCTCTAGCTGCCATTTGGGACAGCCACGGTGATAGGCTGGCCCATCACCTCCACAATTAACACAATATGACTGTTTCTGACATGGTGAGTCACGGGAATGAACGTGTTCCCGTGACCCACAATTGGCGCAGGTTGCTTTGGCGCGGCAGGAGCCGCTAAAATGGCCAAATCGCTGGCAATTATAACATCGTTTTGGGTTCGGGATGTAGGGACGTACCCTACACCACTCGAACCCAATGCTGACCTTGTCAGGCAAAACTGTGCCATCAAAGGTCAGTGTGAGAAGCTGTCGTGAATATCTGGGCGGCTGGCGATGAATGTGGATGACATTGTAGTCATCCAGCCAGTCCCTCAGTTCCTCATCAGAGCAGAGACTGCTCTCGTGCGATGTTATAACGCCCTTGCAGGAGTTGAAAAACCGATGGGGCTCCACCTTAATAGGGGCACCCGCAAAAGCCTTCCACTCCAGCAACTTCAAAGATTGGTCCTTGTGTGCAACCTGCACCAGCAAGGAAGAATTCTTTAATCTCCTTGTATTTTCAATATAGCCTACGTTTTCTTTCAAGGTCCTGCAAATTGTAATGGCTGAGAGACGGGAAAACCCATCATCACAGCCAGTAATTACAAGAAACTTGGGCCATGTCTGAGATAGAGAGGCAGATTGAGAGTTTTGATTTGCGTCATCTAATGATGGACGCAAACGTTTACCAAGTCTGGAACCAGTAGCCAATTTTTCGACCTCAGCCTGGTTTACCGCTGAGGGACGCGCACCTTGTTCACCCGGGGGACGTGCGAGCCGGTCTGAAATTGTCGATTCGGACATATTCATTTTTGTTTCCCCTGTATGGTAGGGGACACACCCTCCTGTAAAGCTGGAGCAGCTTGTGCAATGCGCACTGTCCTGTTTTAGCCACTGGGGATAGAGGACTTCACCCCAAGTGTTTCCACCCTCGCCGCGTGGAGGCCCAGGACCTTCGAGGGCTGTATTTATTAGATAGCCTTATTCATTGGCTATTTAATGGTACCAAATATTTGTGCTTACTGGATAGTTAACTACCCAGCTCCCTGAAATTTGTTGAGCAAAGTTAAAGTATTTTGTGGAAAATGACACATAAAAGTCTGGGAGCAGGGTATATAGAATGATAGCAGAAATATGGTAGTGTACTTATTAGATAGCCTTATTCATTGGCTATTTAATGGTATCAAATATTTGTGCTTACTGGATAGTTAACTACCCAGCTCCCTGAAATTTGTTGAGCAAAGTTAAAGTATGTTGTGAAAAATGACACATAAAAGTCTGGGAGCAGGGTACATAGAATGATAGCAGAAATTTGGTAGTGTATGTATTAGATAGCCTGATTCATTGGCTATTTAATGGTACCAAATATTGGTGCTTACTGGATAGCTAACTACAGAGCTACCAGAAATTTGTTGAGCAAAGTTAACTTTTTTTGTAGAAAATGACACATAAAAGTCGGGAGCTGGGTATATAGAATGATAGCAGAAATTTGGTAGTGTATGTATTAGATAGCTTTAACTATTGGCTATTTAATGGTACCAAATATTGGCGCTTACTGGATAGCTAACTACCCAGCTACCAGAAATTTGTTAAGCAAAGTTAACTTTTTTGGTTGAAAATGCCACATAAAAGTCTGGGAGCTGGGTATATAGAATGATAGCAGAAATTTGGTAGTGTATTTATTACATTGCCTTTTTCATGGGCTATTTAATGGTACAAAATATTGTTGCATACTAGATTGCTAACTACCCAGCTTCCAGAAATTTGTTGAGCAAAGTTAAAATATTTTGTGGAAAATGACACATAAAAGTCTGGGAGCTGGGTATATAGAATGATAGCAGAAATTTGGTATTGTATGTATTAGATAGCTTTAACTATTGGCTATTTAATGGTACCAAATATTGGTGCTTACTGGATGGCTAACTACCCAGCTACCAGAAATTTTTTGAGCAAAGTTAAAATATTTTGTGGAAAATGACACATAAAAGTCTGGGAGCTGGGTATATAGAATGATAGCAGAAATTTGATATTGTATTTATGAGATAGCCTTATTCATTGGCTATTTAATGGTACCAAATATTTGTGCTTACTGGATAGCTAACAACCCAGCTACCAGAAATTTGTTGAGCAAAGTTAAAGTATTTTGTGGAAAATGACACATAAAAGTCTGGGAGCTGGGTATATAGAATGATAGCAGAAATTTGGTAGTGTATGTATTAGATAGCCTGATTCATTGGCTATTTAATAGTACCAAATATTGGTGCTTACTGGATAGCTAACTACCAAGCTACCAGAAATTTGTTGAGCAAAGTTAAAATATTTTGTGGAAAATGACACATAAAAGTCTGGGAGCTGGGTATATAGAATGATAGCAGAAATTTGGTAGTGTATTTATTAGATAGCCTTCTTCATTGGCTATTTAATGGTATCAAATATTGGTGCTTACTGGATAGTTAACTACCCAGCTACCAGAAATTTGTTGAGCAAAGTAAAATTTTTTCTGGAAAATGACACATAAATGTCTGGGAGCTGGGTATATAGAATGATAGCAGAAATTTGGTAGTGTATGTATTAGATAGCCTTATTCATTGGCTATTTAATGGTACCAAATATTGGTGCTTACTGGATAGCTAACTACCGAGCTACCAGAAATTTGTTGAGCAAAGTTAAAATATTTTGTGGAAAATGACACATAAAAGTCTGGGAGCTGGGTATATAGAATGATAGCAGAAATTTGGTAGTGTATTTATTAGATAGCCTTCTTCATTGGCTATTTAATGGTATCAAATATTGGTGCTTACTGGATAGTTAACTACCCAGCTACCAGAAATTTGTTGAGCAAAGTAAAATTTTTTGTGGAAAATGACACATAAAAGTCTGGGAGCTGGGTATATAGAATGATAGCAGAAATTTGGTAGTGTATGTATTAGATAGCCTTATTCATTGGCTATTTAATGGTACCAAATATTTGTGCTTACTGGATAGCTAACTATCCAACTACCAGAAATTTGTTGAGCAAAGTTAACTTTTTTTGTGGAAAATGACACATAAAAGTCTGGGAGCTGGGTATATAGAATGATAGCAGAAATTTGGTAGTGTATTTATTAGATAGTCTTATTTATTGGCTATTTTAATGGTACCAAATATTGGTGCTTACTGGATAGCTAACTACCCAGCTACTAGAAATTTGTTGAGCAAAGTAAAAATATTTTGTGGAAAATGACACATAAAAGTCTGGGAGCTAGGTATATAGAATGATAGCAGAAATTTGGTAGTGTATGTATTAGATAGCTTGAACTATTGGCTATTTAATGTTATCAAATATTGGTGCTTACTGGATGGCTAACTACCCAGATACCAGAAATTTGTTGAGCAAAGGTAAATTATTTTGTGGAAAATGACACATAAAAGTCTGGGAGCTGGGTATATAGAATGATAGCAGAAATTTGGTAGTGTATTTATTAGATAGTCTTATTTATTGGCTATTTTAATGGTACCAAATATTGGTGCTTACTGGATAGCTAACTACCCAGCTACTAGGAATTTGTTGAGCAAAGTAAAAATATTTTGTGGAAAATGACACATAAAAGTCTGGGAGCTAGGTATATAGAATGATAGCAGAAATTTGGTAGTGTATGTATTAGATAGCTTGAACTATTGGCTATTTAATGTTATCAAATATTGGTGCTTACTGGATGGCTAACTACCCAGCTACCAGAAATTTGTTGAGCAAAGGTAAATTATTTTGTGAAAAATGACACATAAAAGTCTGGGAGCTGGGTATATAGAATGATAGCAGAAATTTGGTAGTGTATTTATTAGATAGCCTTATTCATTGGCTATTAAATGGTACCAAATATTTGTGCTTACTGGATAGCTAACTACCCAGCTACTAGAAATTTGTTGAGCAAAGTAAAAATATTTTGTGGAAAATGACACATAAAAGTCTGGGAGCTAGGTATATAGAATGATAGCAGAAATTTGGTAGTGTATGTATTAGATAGCTTGAACTATTGGCTATTTAATGTTATCAAATATTAGTGCTTACTGGATGGCTAACTACCCAGCTACCAGAAATTTGTTGAGCAAAGGTAAATTATTTTGTGGAAAATGACACATAAAAGTCTGGGAGCTGGGTATATAAAATGATAGCAGAAATTTGGTAGTGTATGTATTAGATAGCTTGAACTAGTGGCTATTTAATAGTACCAAATATTGGTGCTTACTGGATAGCTAACTACCGAGCTACCAGAAATTTGTTGAGCAAAGTTAAAATATTTTGTGGAAAATGACACATAAAAGTCTGGGAGCTGGGTATATAGAATGATAGCAGAAATTTGGTAGTGTATTTATTAGATAGCCTTCTTCATTGGCTATTTAATGGTATCAAATATTGGTGCTTACTGGATAGTTAACTACCCAGCTACCAGAAATTTGTTGAGCAAAGTAAAATTTTTTGTGGAAAATGACACATAAAAGTCTGGGAGCTGGGTATATAGAATGATAGCAGAAATTTGGTAGTGTATGTATTAGATAGCCTTATTCATTGGCTATTTAATGGTACCAAATATTGGTGCTTACTGGATAGCTAACTATCCAACTGCCAGAAATTTGTTGAGCAAAGTTAACTTTTTTTGTGGAAAATGACACATAAAAGTCTGGGAGCTGGGTATATAGAATGATAGCAGAAATTTGGTAGTGTATTTATTAGATAGTCTTATTTATTGGCTATTTTAATGGTACCAAATATTGGTGCTTACTGGATAGCTAACTACCCAGCTACTAGAAATTTGTTGAGCAAAGTAAAAATATTTTGTGGAAAATGACACATAAAAGTCTGGGAGCTAGGTATATAGAATGATAGCAGAAATTTGGTAGTGTATGTATTAGATAGCTTGAACTATTGGCTATTTAATGTTATCAAATATTGGTGCTTACTGGATGGCTAACTACCCAGCTACCAGAAATTTGTTGAGCAAAGGTAAATTATTTTGTGGAAAATGACACATAAAAGTCTGGGAGCTGGGTATATAGAATGATAGCAGAAATTTGGTAGTGTATTTATTAGATAGCCTTATTCATTGGCTATTAAATGGTACCAAATATTTGTGCTTACTGGATAGCTAACTACCCAGCTACTAGAAATTTGTTGAGCAAAGTAAAAATAATTTTGTGGAAAATGACACATAAAAGTCTGGGAGCTAGGTATATAGAATGATAGCAGAAATTTGGTAGTGTATGTATTAGATAGCTTGAACTATTGGCTATTTAATGTTATCAAATATTGGTGCTTACTGGATGGCTAACTACCCAGCTACCAGAAATTTGTTAAGCAAAGGTAAATTATTTTGTGGAAAATGACACATAAAAGTCTGGGAGCTGGGTATATAAAATGATAGCAGAAATTTGGTAGTGTATGTATTAGATAGCTTGAACTAGTGGCTATTTAATGGTACCAAATATTGGTGCTTACTGGATGGCTAACTACCCAGCTACCAGAAATGTGTTGAGCAAAGTTATAATATTTTGTGGAAAATGACACATAAAAGTCTGGGAGCTGGGTATATAGAATGATAGCAGAAATTTGGTAGTGTATTTATTAGATAGCCTTATTCATTGGCTATTAAATGGTACCAAATATTTGTGCTTACTGGATAGCTAACTACCCAGCTACAAGAAATTTGTTGAGCAAAGTTAAAATATTTTTTGGAAAATGACACATAAAAGTCTGGGAGCTGAGTATATAGAATGATAGCAGAAATTTGGTAGTGCACTTAATAGATAGCCTTATTCATTGGCTATTTAATGGTACCAAATATTTGTGCTTACTGGATAGCTAACTACCCAGCTACCAGAAATTTGTTGAGCAAAGTTAAAATATTTTGTGGAAAATGACACATAAAAGTCTGGGAGCTGGGTATATAGAATGATAGCAGAAATTTGGTAGTGTATGTATTAGATAGCCTGATTCATTGGCTATTTAATGGTACCAAATATTGGCGCTTACTGGATAGCTAACTACCGAGCTACCAGAAATTTGTTGAGCAAAATTAACTTTTTCTGTGGAAAATGACACATAAAAGTCTTGGAGCTGGGTATATATAGAATGATAGCAGAAATTTGGTAGTGTATGTATTAGATAGCTTAAACTATTGGCTATTTAATGGTACCAAATATTTGTGCTTACTGGATAGCTAACTACCCAGCTACCAGAAATTTGTTGAGCAAAGTTAACTTTTTTGTGAAAAATGACACATAAAAGTCTGGGATCTGGGTTTATAGAATGATAGCAGAAATTTGGTAGTGTATGTATTAGATAGCTTTAACTATTGGCTATTTAATGGTACCAAATATTGGTGCTTACTGGATGGCTAACTACCCAGCTACCAGAAATTTGTTGAGCAAAGTTAAAATATTTTGTGGAAAATGACACATAAAAGTCTGGGAGCTGGGTATATAGAATGATAGCAGAAATTTGGTAGTGTACTTATTAGATAGCCTTATTCATTGGCTATTTAATGGTATCAAATATTTGTGCTTACTGGATAGCTAACTACCCAGCTACAAGAAATTTGTTGAGCAAAGTTAAAATATTTTGTGGAAAATGACACATAAAAGTCTGGGAGCTGGGTATATAGAATGATAGCAGAAATTTAGTAGTGTATGTATTAGATAGCCTGATTCATTGGCTATTTAATGGTACCAAATATTGGCGCTTACTGGATAGCTAACTACCGAGCTACCAGAAATTTGTTGAGCAAAGTTCACTTTTTTTGTGGAAAATGACACATAAAAGTCTGGGAGCTGGGTATATATAGAATGATAGCAGAAATTTGGTAGTATATGTATTAGATAGCTTTAACTATTGGCTATTTAATGGTACCAAATATTGGCGCTTACTGGATAGCTAACTACCCAGCTACCAGAAATTTGTTAAGCAAAGTTAAAATATTTTGTGGAAAATGCCACATAAAAGTCTGGGAGCTGGGTATATGGAATGGTAGCAGAAATTTGGTAGTGTATTTATTACATTGCCTTATTCATTGGCTATTTAATGGTACAAAATATTGTTGCATACTAGATTGCTAACTACCCAGCTACCAGAAATTTGTTAAGCAAAGTTAACTTTTTTGTGAAAAATGACACATAAAAGTCTGGGAGCTGGGTATATAGAATGATAACAGAAATTTGATATTGTATTTATCAGATAGCCTTATTCATTGGCTATTTAATGGTACCAAATATTTGTGCTTACTGGATAGTTAACTACCCAGCTCCCTGAAATTTGTTGAGCAAAGTTAACTTTTTTGGTTGAAAATGCCACATAAAAGTCTGGGAGCTGGGTATATAGAATGATAGCAGAAATTTGGTAGTGCATTTATTACATTGCCTTATTCATTGGCTATTTAATGGTACCAAATATTGGCGCTTACTGGATAGCTAACTACCGAGCTACCAGAAATTTGTTGAGCAAAATTAACTTTTTCTGTGGAAAATGACACATAAAAGTCTTGGAGCTGGGTATATATAGAATGATAGCAGAAATTTGGTAGTGTATGTATTAGATAGCTTAAACTATTGGCTATTTAATGGTACCAAATATTTGTGCTTACTGGATAGCTAACTACCCAGCTACCAGAAATTTGTTGAGCAAAGTTAACTTTTTTGTGAAAAATGACACATAAAAGTCTGGGATCTGGGTTTATAGAATGATAGCAGAAATTTGGTAGTGTATGTATTAGATAGCTTTAACTATTGGCTATTTAATGGTACCAAATATTGGTGCTTACTGGATGGCTAACTACCCAGCTACCAGAAATTTGTTGAGCAAAGTTAAAATATTTTGTGGAAAATGACACATAAAAGTCTGGGAGCTGGGTATATAGAATGATAGCAGAAATTTGGTAGTGTACTTATTAGATAGCCTTATTCATTGGCTATTTAATGGTATCAAATATTTGTGCTTACTGGATAGCTAACTACCCAGCTACAAGAAATTTGTTGAGCAAAGTTAAAATATTTTGTGGAAAATGACACATAAAAGTCTGGGAGCTGGGTATATAGAATGATAGCAGAAATTTAGTAGTGTATGTATTAGATAGCCTGATTCATTGGCTATTTAATGGTACCAAATATTGGCGCTTACTGGATAGCTAACTACCGAGCTACCAGAAATTTGTTGAGCAAAGTTCACTTTTTTTGTGGAAAATGACACATAAAAGTCTGGGAGCTGGGTATATATAGAATGATAGCAGAAATTTGGTAGTATATGTATTAGATAGCTTTAACTATTGGCTATTTAATGGTACCAAATATTGGCGCTTACTGGATAGCTAACTACCCAGCTACCAGAAATTTGTTAAGCAAAGTTAAAATATTTTGTGGAAAATGCCACATAAAAGTCTGGGAGCTGGGTATATGGAATGGTAGCAGAAATTTGGTAGTGTATTTATTACATTGCCTTATTCATTGGCTATTTAATGGTACAAAATATTGTTGCATACTAGATTGCTAACTACCCAGCTACCAGAAATTTGTTAAGCAAAGTTAACTTTTTTGTGAAAAATGACACATAAAAGTCTGGGAGCTGGGTATATAGAATGATAACAGAAATTTGATATTGTATTTATCAGATAGCCTTATTCATTGGCTATTTAATGGTACCAAATATTTGTGCTTACTGGATAGTTAACTACCCAGCTCCCTGAAATTTGTTGAGCAAAGTTAACTTTTTTGGTTGAAAATGCCACATAAAAGTCTGGGAGCTGGGTATATAGAATGATAGCAGAAATTTGGTAGTGCATTTATTACATTGCCTTATTCATTGGCTATTTAATGGTACCAAATATTGGCGCTTACTGGATAGCTAACTACCCAGCTACCAGAAATTTGTTGAGCAAAGTTACAATATTTTGTGGAAAATGCCACATAAAAGTCTGGGAGCAGGGTATATGGAATGGTAGCAGAAATTTGGTAGTGTATTTATTAGATAGCCTTATTCATTGGCTATTTAATGGTACCAAATATTTGTGCTTACTGGATAGTTAACTACCCAGCTCCCTGAAATTTGTTGAGCAAAGTTAAAGTATTTTGTGGAAAATGACACATAAAAGTCTGGGAGCAGGGTACATAGAATGATAGCAGAAATTTGGTAGTGTATGTATTAGATAGCCTGATTCATTGGCTATTTAATGGTACCAAATATTGGTGCTTACTGGATAGCTAACTACAGAGCTACCAGAAATTTGTTGAGCAAAGTTAACTATTTTTGTAGAAAATGACACATAAAAGTCGGGAGCTGGGTATATAGAATGATAGCAGAAATTTGGTAGTGTATGTATTAGATAGCTTTAACTATTGGCTATTTAATGGTACCAAATATTGGCGCTTACTGGATAGCTAACTACCCAGCTACCAGAAATTTGTTAAGCAAAGTTAAATTTTTGGTTGAAAATGCCACATAAAAGTCTGGGAGCTGGGTATATAGAATGATAGCAGAAATTTGGTATTGTATGTATTAGATAGCTTTAACTATTGGCTATTTAATGGTACCAAATATTGGTGCTTACTGGATGGCTAACTACCCAGCTACCAGAAATTTTTTGAGCAAAGTTAAAATATTTTGTGGAAAATGACACATAAAAGTCTGGGAGCTGGGTATATAGAATGATAGCAGAAATTTGGTAGTGCATTTATTACATTGCCTTATTCATTGGCTATTTAATGGTACCAAATATTGGCGCTTACTGGATAGCTAACTACCGAGCTACCAGAAATTTGTTGAGCAAAATTAACTTTTTCTGTGGAAAATGACACATAAAAGTCTTGGAGCTGGGTATATATAGAATGATAGCAGAAATTTGGTAGTGTATGTATTAGATAGCTTAAACTATTGGCTATTTAATGGTACCAAATATTTGTGCTTACTGGATAGCTAACTACCCAGCTACCAGAAATTTGTTGAGCAAAGTTAACTTTTTTGTGAAAAATGACACATAAAAGTCTGGGATCTGGGTTTATAGAATGATAGCAGAAATTTGGTAGTGTATGTATTAGATAGCTTTAACTATTGGCTATTTAATGGTACCAAATATTGGTGCTTACTGGATGGCTAACTACCCAGCTACCAGAAATTTGTTGAGCAAAGTTAAAATATTTTGTGGAAAATGACACATAAAAGTCTGGGAGCTGGGTATATAGAATGATAGCAGAAATTTGGTAGTGTACTTATTAGATAGCCTTATTCATTGGCTATTTAATGGTATCAAATATTTGTGCTTACTGGATAGCTAACTACCCAGCTACAAGAAATTTGTTGAGCAAAGTTAAAATATTTTGTGGAAAATGACACATAAAAGTCTGGGAGCTGGGTATATAGAATGATAGCAGAAATTTAGTAGTGTATGTATTAGATAGCCTGATTCATTGGCTATTTAATGGTACCAAATATTGGCGCTTACTGGATAGCTAACTACCGAGCTACCAGAAATTTGTTGAGCAAAGTTCACTTTTTTTGTGGAAAATGACACATAAAAGTCTGGGAGCTGGGTATATATAGAATGATAGCAGAAATTTGGTAGTATATGTATTAGATAGCTTTAACTATTGGCTATTTAATGGTACCAAATATTGGCGCTTACTGGATAGCTAACTACCCAGCTACCAGAAATTTGTTAAGCAAAGTTAAAATATTTTGTGGAAAATGCCACATAAAAGTCTGGGAGCTGGGTATATGGAATGGTAGCAGAAATTTGGTAGTGTATTTATTACATT
Source organism: Alitta virens (assembly GCA_932294295.1). Classification (NCBI taxonomy): domain Eukaryota; kingdom Metazoa; phylum Annelida; class Polychaeta; order Phyllodocida; family Nereididae; genus Alitta; species Alitta virens. Next base: position 39,395,754 of record OW028578.1, read on the forward strand.
GCCTTATTCATTGGCTATTTAATGGTACAAAATATTGTTGCATACTAGATTGCTAACTACCCAGCTACCAGAAATTTGTTAAGCAAAGTGAACTTTTTTGTGAAAAATGACACATAAAAGTCTGGGAGCTGGGTATATAGAATGATAACAGAAATTTGATATTGTATTTATCAGATAGCCTTATTCATTGGCTATTTAATGGTACCAAATATTTGTGCTTACTGGATAGTTAACTACCCAGCTCCCTGAAATTTGTTGAGCAAAGTTAACTTTTTTGGTTGAAAATGCCACATAAAAGTCTGGGAGCTGGGTATATAGAATGATAGCAGAAATTTGGTAGTGCATTTATTACATTGCCTTATTCATTGGCTATTTAATGGTACCAAATATAGGCGCTTACCGGATAGCTAACTACCCAGCTACCAGAAATTTGTTGAGCAAAGTTACAATATTTTGTGGAAAATGCCACATAAAAGTCTGGGAGCAGGGTATATGGAATGGTAGCAGAAATTTGGTAGTGTATTTATTAGATAGCCTTATTCATTGGCTATTTAATGGTACCAAATATTTGTGCTTACTGGATAGTTAACTACCCAGCTCCCTGAAATTTGTTGAGCAAAGTTAAAGTATTTTGTGGAAAATGACACATAAAAGTCTGGGAGCAGGGTACATAGAATGATAGCAGAAATTTGGTAGTGTATGTATTAGATAGCCTGATTCATTGGCTATTTAATGGTACCAAATATTGGTGCTTACTGGATAGCTAACTACAGAGCTACCAGAAATTTGTTGAGCAAAGTTAACTATTTTTGTAGAAAATGACACATAAAAGTCGGGAGCTGGGTATATAGAATGATAGCAGAAATTTGGTAGTGTATGTATTAGATAGCTTTAACTATTGGCTATTTAATGGTACCAAATATTGGCGCTTACTGGATAGCTAACTACCCAGCTACCAGAAATTTGTTAAGCAAAGTTAACTTTTTTGGTTGAAAATGCCACATAAAAGTCTGGGAGCTGGGTATATAGAATGATAGCAGAAATTTGGTATTGTATGTATTAGATAGCTTTAACTATTGGCTATTTAATGGTACCAAATATTGGTGCTTACTGGATGGCTAACTACCCAGCTACCAGAAATTTTTTGAGCAAAGTTAAAATATTTTGTGGAAAATGACACATAAAAGTCTGGGAGCTGGGTATATAGAATGATAGCAGAAATTTGATATTGTATTTATGAGATAGCCTTATTCATTGGCTATTTAATGGTACCAAATATTTGTGCTTACTGGATAGCTAACAACCCAGCTACCAGAAATTTGTTGAGCAAAGTTAAAGTATTTTGTGGAAAATGACACATAAAAGTCTGGGAGCTGGGTATATAGAATGATAGCAGAAATTTGGTAGTGTATGTATTAGATAGCCTGATTCATTGGCTATTTAATAGTACCAAATATTGGTGCTTACTGGATAGCTAACTACCGAGCTACCAGAAATTTGTTGAGCAAAGTTAAAATATTTTGTGGAAAATGACACATAAAAGTCTGGGAGCTGGGTATATAGAATGATAGCAGAAATTTGGTAGTGTATTTATTAGATAGCCTTCTTCATTGGCTATTTAATGGTATCAAATATTGGTGCTTACTGGATAGTTAACTAGCCAGCTACCAGAAATTTGTTGAGCAAAGTAAAATTTTTTGTGGAAAATGACACATAAAAGTCTGGGAGCTGGGTATATAGAATGATAGCAGAAATTTGGTAGTGTATGTATTAGATAGCCTTATTCATTGGCTATTTAATGGTACCAAATATTGGTGCTTACTGGATAGCTAACTATCCAACTACCAGAAATTTGTTGAGCAAAGTTAACTTTTTTTGTGGAAAATGACACATAAAAGTCTGGGAGCTGGGCATATAGAATGATAGCAGAAATTTGGTAGTGTATTTATTAGATAGTCTTATTTATTGGCTATTTTAATGGTACCAAATATTGGTGCTTACTGGATAGCTAACTACCCAGCTACTAGAAATTTGTTGAGCAAAGTTAAAATATTTTGTGGAAAATGACACATAAAAGTCTGGGAGCTAGGTATATAGAATGATAGCAGAAATTTGGTAGTGTATGTATTAGATAGCTTGAACTATTGGCTATTTTAATGGTACCAAATATTTGTGCTTACTGGATAGCTAACTACCCAGCTACAAGAAATTTGTTGAGCAAAGTTAAAATATTTTGTGGAAAATGACACATAAAAGTCTGGGAGCTGAGTATATAGAATGATAGCAGAAATTTGGTAGTGTATTTATTAGATAGCCTTCTTCATTGGCTATTTAATGGTACCAAATATTTGTGCTTACTGGATAGCTAACTACCCAGCTACCAGAAATTTGTTGAGCAAAGTAAAATTTTTTGTGGAAAATGACACATAAAAGTCTGGGAGCTGGGTATATAGAATGATAGCAGAAATTTGGTAGTGTATGTATTAGATAGCCTTATTCATTGGCTATTTAATGGTACCAAATATTGGTGCTTACTGGATAGCTAACTATCCAACTACCAGAAATTTGTTGAGCAAAGTTAACTTTTTTGTGAAAAATGACACATAAAAGTCTGGGAGCTGGGTTTATAGAATGATAGCAGAAATGTGGTAGTGTATGTATTATATAGCTTAAACTATTGGCTATTTAATGGTACCAAATATTTGTGCTTACTGGATAGCTAACTACCCAGCTACCAGAAATTTGTTGAGCAAAGTTAACTTTTTTGTGAAAAATGACACATAAAAGTCTGGGAGCTGGGTTTATAGAATGATAGCAGAAATGTGGTAGTGTATGTATTAGATAGCTTTAACTATTGGCTATTTAATGGTACCAAATATTGGTGCTTACTGGATGGCTAACTACCCAGCTACCAGAAATTTGTTGAGCAAAGTTAAAATATTTTGTGGAAAATTACACATAAAAGTCTGGGAGCTGGGTATATAGAATGATAGCAGAAATTTGGTAGTGTACTTATTAGATAGCCTTATTCATTGGCTATTTAATGGTACCAAATATTGGCGCTTACTGGATAGCTAACTACCGAGCTACCAGAAATTTGTTGAGCAAAGTTAACTTTTTTTGTGGAAAATGACACATAAAAGTCTGGGAGCTGGGTATATATAGAATGATAGCAGAAATTTGGTAGTATATGTATTAGATAGCTTTAACTATTGGCTATTTAATGGTACCAAATATTGGCGCTTACTGGATAGCTAACTACCCAGCTACCAGAAATTTGTTAAGCAAAGTTAAAATATTTTGTGGAAAATGCCACATAAAAGTCTGGGAGCTGGGTATATGGAATGGTAGCAGAAATTTGGTAGTGTATTTATTACATTGCCTTATTCATTGGCTATTTAATGGTACAAAATATTGTTGCATACTAGATTGCTAACTACCCAGCTACCAGAAATTTGTTAAGCAAAGTTAACTTTTTTGTGAAAAATGACACATAAAAGTCTGGGAGCTGGGTATATAGAATGATAACAGAAATTTGATATTGTATGTATTAGATAGCCTTATTCATTGGCTATTTAATGGTACCAAATATTTGTGCTTACTGGATAGTTAACTACCCAGCTCCCTGAAATTTGTTGAGCAAAGTTAAAGCATTTTGTGGAAAATGACACATAAAAGTCTGGGAGCAGGGTATATAGAATGATAGCAGAAATTTGGTAGTGTATGTATTAGATAGCTTTAACTATTGGCTATTTAATGGTACCAAATATTGGCGCTTACTGGATAGCTAACTACCCAGCTACCAGAAATTTGTTAAGCAAAGTTAACTTTTTTGGTTGAAAATGCCACATAAAAGTCTGGGAGCTGGGTATATAGAATGATAGCAGAAATTTGGTAGTGCATTTATTACATTGCCTTATTCATTGGCTATTTAATGGTACCAAATATTGGCGCTTACTGGATAGCTAACTACCCAGCTACCAGAAATTTGTTGAGCAAAGTTACAATATTTTGTGGAAAATGCCACATAAAAGTCTGGGAGCTGGGTATATGGAATGGTAGCAGAAATTTGGTAGTGTATTTATTACATTGCCTTATTCATTGGCTATTTAATGGTACAAAATATTGTTGCATACTAGATTGCTAACTACCCAGCTACCAGAAATTTGTTGAGCAAAGTTAACTTTTTTGTGAAAAATGACACATAAAAGTCTGGGAGCTGGGTATATAGAATGATAGCAGAAATTTAATATTGTATTTATTAGATAGCCTTATTCATTGGCTATTTAATGGTACCAAATATTTGTGCTTACTGGATAGTTAACTACCCAGCTCCCTGAAATTTGTTGAGCAAAGTTAAAGTATTTTGTGGAAAATGACACATAAAAGTCTGGGAGCAGGGTATATAGAATGATAGCAGAAATTTGGTAGTGTATGTATTAGATAGCCTGATTCATTGGCTATTTAATGGTACCAAATATTGGTGCTTACTGGATAGCTAACTACAGAGCTACCAGAAATTTGTTGAGCAAAGTTAATTTTTTTTGTTGAAAATGACACATAAAAGTCGGGAGCTGGGTATATAGAATGATAGCAGAAATTTGGTAGTGTATGTATTAGATAGCTTTAACTATTGGCTATTTAATGGTACCAAATATTGGTGCTTACTGGATAGCTAACTACCCAGCTACCAGAAATTTGTTAAGCAAAGTTAACTTTTTTTGTTGAAAATGACACATAAAAGTCGGGAGCTGGGTATATAGAATGATAGCAGAAATTTGGTAGTGTATGTATTAGATAGCTTTAACTATTGGCTATTTAATGGTACCAAATATTGGCGCTTACTGGATAGCTAACTACCCAGCTTCCAGAAATTTGTTGAGCAAAGTTAAAATATTTTGTGGAAAATGACACATAAAAGTCTGGGAGCTGGGTATATAGAATGATAGCAGAAATTTGGTAGTGTATGTATTAGATAGCTTTAACTATTGGCTATTTAATGGTACAAAATATTGGTGCTTACTGGATGGCTAACTACCCAGCTACCAGAAATTTGTTGAGCAAAGTTAAAATATTTTGTGGAAAATGACACATAAAAGTCTGGGAGCTGGGTATATAGAATGATAGCAGAAATTTGATATTGTATTTATGAGATAGCCTTATTCATTGGCTATTTAATGGTACCAAATATTTGTGCTTACTGGATAGCTAACAACCCAGCTACCAGAAATTTGTTGAGCAAAGTTAAAGTATTTTGTGGAAAATGACACATAAAAGTCTGGGAGCTGGGTATATAGAATGATAGCAGAAATTTGGTATTGTATTTATTAGATAGCCTTCTTCATTGGCTATTTAATGGTATCAAATATTGGTGCTTACTGGATAGTTAACTACCCAGCTACCAGAAATTTGTTGAGCAAAGTAAAATTTTTTGTGGAAAATGACACATAAAAGTCTGGGAGCTGGGTATATAGAATGATAGCAGAAATTTGGTAGTGTATGTATTAGATAGCCTTATTCATTGGCTATTTGATGGTACCAAATATTGGTGCTTACTGGATAGCTAACTATCCAACTACCAGAAATCTGTTGAGCAAAGTTAACTTTTTTTGTGGAAAATGACACATAAAAGTCTGGGAGCTGGGTATATAGAATGATAGCAGAAATTTGGTAGTGTATTTATTAGATAGTCTTATTTATTGGCTATTTTAATGGTACCAAATATTGGTGCTTACTGGATAGCTAACTACCCAGCTACAAGAAATTTGTTGAGCAAAGTTAAAATATTTTGTGGAAAATGACACATAAAAGTCTGGGAGCTAGGTATATAGAATGATAGCAGAAATTTGGTAGTGTATGTATTAGATAGCTTTAACTATTGGCTATTTAATGGCACCAAATATTTGTGCTTACTGGATAGCTAACTACCCAGCTACCAGAAATTTGTTGAGCAAATTTAATTTTTTGTGAAAAATGACACATAAAAGTCTGGGAGCTGGGCTTATAGAATGATAGCAGAAATTTGATATTGTATTTATTAGATAGCCTTATTCATTGGCTATTTAATGGTACCAAATATTGGCGCTTACTGGATAGCTAACTACCCAGCTACCAGAAATTTGTTAAGCAAAGTTAACTTTTTTGTGGAAAATGACACATAAAAGTCTGGGAGCTGGGTATATAGAATGATAGCAGAAATTTGGTAGTGTATTTATTACATTGCCTTTTTCATGGGCTATTTAATGGTACAAAATATTGTTGCATACTAGATTGCTAACTACCCAGCTTCCAGAAATTTGTTGAGCAAAGTTAAAATATTTTGTGGAAAATGACACATAAAAGTCTGGGAGCTGGGTATATAGAATGATAGCAGAAATTTGGTAGTGTATGTATTAGATAGCCTGATTCATTGGCTATTTAATGGTACCAAATATTGGTGCTTACTGGATAGCTAACTACAGAGCTACCAGAAATTTGTTGAGCAAAGTTAAAATATTTTGTGGAAAATGACACATAAAAGTCTGGGAGCTGGGTATATAGAATGATAGCAGAAATTTGATATTGTATTTATGAGATAGCCTTATTCATTGGCTATTTAATGGTACCAAATATTTGTGCTTACTGGATAGCTAACAACCCAGCTACCAGAAATTTGTTGAGCAAAGTTAAAGTATTTTGTGGAAAATGACACATAAAAGTCTGGGAGCTGGGTATATAGAATGATAGCAGAAATTTGGTAGTGTATTTATTAGATAGCCTTCTTCATTGGCTATTTAATGGTATCAAATATTGGTGCTTACTGGATAGTTAACTACCCAGCTACCAGAAATTTGTTGAGCAAAGTAAAATTTTTTGTGGAAAATGACACATAAAAGTCTGGGAGCTGGGTATATAGAATGATAGCAGACATTTGGTAGTGTATGTATTAGATAGCCTTATTCATTGGCTATTTGATGGTACCAAATATTGGTGCTTACTGGATAGCTAACTATCCAACTACCAGAAATCTGTTGAGCAAAGTTAACTTTTTTTGTGGAAAATGACACATAAAAGTCTTGGAGCTGGGTATATAGAATGATAGCAGAAATTTGGTAGTGTATTTATTAGATAGTCTTATTTATTGGCTATTTTAATGGTACCAAATATTGGTGCTTACTGGATAGCTAACTACCCAGCTACCAGAAATTTGTTAAGCAAAGTTAAAATATTTTGTGGAAAATGCCACATAAAAGTCTGGGAGCTGGGTATATGGAATGGTAGCAGAAATTTGGTAGTGTATTTATTACATTGCCTTATTCATTGGCTATTTAATGGTACAAAATATTGTTGCATACTAGATTGCTAACTACCCAGCTACCAGAAATTTGTTGAGCAAAGTTAACTTTTTTTGTGGAAAATGACACATAAAAGTCTTGGAGCTGGGTATATATAGAATGATAGCAGAAATTTGGTAGTGTATGTATTAGATAGCTTTAACTATTGGCTATTTAATGGCACCAAATATTTGTGCTTACTGGATAGCTAACTACCCAGCTACCAGAAATTTGTTGAGCAAAGTTAACTTTTTTGTGAAAAATGACACATAAAAGTCTGGGAGCTGGGTTTATAGAATGATAGCAGAAATTTGATATTGTATTTATTAGATAGCCTTATTCATTGGCTATTTAATGGTACCAAATATTGGCGCTTACTGGATAGCTAACTACCCAGCTACCAGAAATTTGTTAAGCAAAGTTAACTTTTTTGGTTGAAAATGCCACATAGAAGTCTGGGAGCTGGGTATATAGAATGATAGCAGAAATTTGGTAGTGTATTTATTACATTGCCTTTTTCATGGGCTATTTAATGGTACAAAATATTGTTGCATACTAGATTGCTAACTACCCAGCTTCCAGAAATTTGTTGAGCAAAGTTAAAATATTTTGTGGAAAATGACACATAAAAGTCTGGGAGCTGGGTATATAGAATGATAGCAGAAATTTGGTAGTGTATGTATTAGATAGCTTTAACTATTGGCTATTTAATGGTACCAAATATTGGTGCTTACTGGATGGCTAACTACCCAGCTACCAGAAATTTGTTGAGCAAAGTTAAAATATTTTGTGGAAAATGACACATAAAAGTCTGGGAGCTGGGTATATAGAATGATAGCAGAAATTTGATATTGTATTTATGAGATAGCCTTATTCATTGGCTATTTAATGGTACCAAATATTTGTGCTTACTGGATAGCTAACAACCCAGCTACCACAAATTTGTTGAGCAAAGTTAAAGTATTTTGTGGAAAATGACACATAAAAGTCTGGGAGCTGGGTATATAGAATGATAGCAGAAATTTGGTAGTGTATGTATTAGATAGCCTGATTCATTGGCTATTTAATAGTACCAAATATTGGTGCTTACTGGATAGCTAACTACCGAGCTACCAGAAATTTGTTGAGCAAAGTTAAAATATTTTGTGGAAAATGACACATAAAAGTCTGGGAGCTGGGTATATAGAATGATAGCAGAAATTTGGTAGTGTATGTATTAGATAGCTTTAACTATTGGCTATTTAATGGTACCAAATATTGGTGCTTACTGGATGGCTAACTACCCAGCTACCAGAAATTTGTTGAGCAAAGGTAAATTATTTTGTGGAAAATGACACATAAAAGTCTGGGAGCTGGGTATATAGAATGATAGCAGAAATTTGGTAGTGTATTTATTAGATAGCCTTATTCATTGGCTATTAAATGGTACCAAATATTTGTGCTTACTGGATAGCTAACTACCCAGCTACTAGAAATTTGTTGAGCAAAGTAAAAATATTTTGTGGAAAATGACACATAAAAGTCTGGGAGCTAGGTATATAGAATGATAGCAGAAATTTGGTAGTGTATATATTAGATAGCTTGAACTATTGGCTATTTAATGTTATCAAATATTGGTGCTTACTGGATGGCTAACTACCCAGCTACCAGAAATTTGTTGAGCAAAGGTAAATTATTTTGTGGAAAATGACACATAAAAGTCTGGGAGCTGGGTATATAAAATGATAGCAGAAATTTGGTAGTGTATGTATTAGATAGCTTGAACTAGTGGCTATTTAATGGTACCAAATATTGGTGCTTACTGGATGGCTAACTACCCAGCTACCAGAAATGTGTTGAGCAAAGTTATAATATTTTGTGGAAAATGACACATAAAAGTCTGGGAGCTGGGTATATAGAATGATAGCAGAAATTTGGTAGTGTATTTATTAGATAGCCTGATTCATTGGCTATTAAATGGTACCAAATATTTGTGCTTACTGGATAGCTAACTACCCAGCTACAAGAAATTTGTTGAGCAAAGTTAAAATATTTTGTGGAAAATGACACATAAAAGTCTGGGAGCTGAGTATATAGAATGATAGCAGAAATTTGGTAGTGCACTTATTAGATAGCCTTATTCATTGGCTATTTAATGGTACCAAATATTTGTGCTTACTGGATAGCTAACTACCCAGCTACCAGAAATTTGTTGAGCAAAGTTAAAATATTTTGTGGAAAATGACACATAAAAGTCTGGGAGCTGGGTATATAGAATGATAGCAGAAATTTGGTAGTGTATGTATTAGATAGCCTGATTCATTGGCTATTTAATGGTACCAAATATTGGCGCTTACTGGATAGCTAACTACCGAGCTACCAGAAATTTGTTGAGCAAAATTAACTTTTTCTGTGGAAAATGACACATAAAAGTCTTGGAGCTGGGTATATATAGAATGATAGCAGAAATTTGGTAGTGTATGTATTAGATAGCTTAAACTATTGGCTATTTAATGGTACCAAATATTTGTGCTTACTGGATAGCTAACTACCCAGCTACCAGAAATTTGTTGAGCAAAGTTAACTTTTTTGTGAAAAATGACACATAAAAGTCTGGGAGCTGGGTTTATAGAATGATAGCAGAAATTTGGTAGTGTATGTATTAGATAGCTTTAACTATTGGCTATTTAATGGTACCAAATATTGGTGCTTACTGGATGGCTAACTACCCAGCTACCAGAAATTTGTTAAGCAAAGTTAACTTTTTTGGTTGAAAATGCCACATAGAAGTCTGGGAGCTGGGTATATAGAATGATAGCAGAAATTTGGTAGTGTATTTATTACATTGCCTTTTTCATGGGCTATTTAATGGTACAAAATATTGTTGCATACTAGATTGCTAACTACCCAGCTTCCAGAAATTTGTTGAGCAAAGTTAAAATATTTTGTGGAAAATGACACATAAAAGTCTGGGAGTTGGGTATATAGAATGATAGCAGAAATTTGGTAGTGTATGTATTAGATAGCTTTAACTATTGGCTATTTAATGGTACCAAATATTGGTGCTTACTGGATGGCTAACTACCCAGCTACCAGAAATTTGTTGAGCAAAGTTAAAATATTTTGTGGAAAATGACACATAAAAGTCTGGGAGCTGGGTATATAGAATGATAGCAGAAATTTGGTAGTGTACTTATTAGATAGCCTTATTCATTGGCTATTTAATGGTACCAAATATTTGTGCTTACTGGATAGCTAACTACCCAGCTACAAGAAATTTGTTGAGCAAAGTTAAAATATTTTGTGGAAAATGACACATAAAAGTCTGGGAGCCGGGTATATAGAATGATAGCAGAAATTTAGTAGTGTATGTATTAGATAGCCTGATTCATTGGCTATTTAATGGTACCAAATATCGGTGCTTACTGGATAGCTAACTACCGAGCTACCAGAAATTTGTTGAGCAAAGTTAAATTTTTTTGTGGAAAATGACACATAAAAGTCTGGGAGCTGGGTATATATAGAATGATAGCAGAAATTTGGTAGTATATGTATTAGATAGCTTTAACTATTGGCTATTTAATGGTACCAAATATTGGCGCTTACTGGATAGCTAACTACCCAGCTACCAGAAATTTGTTAAGCAAAGTTAAAATATTTTGTGGAAAATGCCACATAAAAGTCTGGGAGCTGGGTATATGGAATGGTAGCAGAAATTTGGTAGTGTATTTATTACATTGCCTTATTCATTGGCTATTTAATGGTACAAAATATTGTTGCATACTAGATTGCTAACTACCCAGCTACCAGAAATTTGTTAAGCAAAGTTAACTTTTTTGTGAAAAATGACACATAAAAGTCTGGGAACTGGGTATATAGAATGATAACAGAAATTTGATATTGTATTGATCAGATAGCCTTTTTCATTGGCTATTTAATGGTACCAAATATTTGTGCTTACTGGATAGTTAACTACCCAGCTCCCTGAAATTTGTTGAGCAAAGTTAAAGCATTTTGTGGAAAATGACACATAAAAGTCTGGGAGCAGGGTATATAGAATGATAGCAGAAATTTGGTAGTGTATGTATTAGATAGCTTTAACTATTGGCTATTTAATGGTACCAAATATTGGCGCTTACTGGATAGCTAACTACCCAGCTACCAGAAATTTGTTAAGCAAAGTTAACTTTTTTGGTTGAAAATGCCACATAAAAGTCTGGGAGCTGGGTATATAGAATGATAGCAGAAATTTGGTAGTGCATTTATTACATTGCCTTATTCATTGGCTATTTAATGGTACCAAATATTGGCGCTTACTGGATAGCTAACTACCCAGCTACCAGAAATTTGTTGAGCAAAGTTACAATATTTTGTGGAAAATGCCACATAAAAGTCTGGGAGCTGGGTATATGGAATGGTAGCAGAAATTTGGTAGTGTATTTATTAGATAGCCTTATTCATTGGCTATTTAATGGTACCAAATATTTGTGCTAACTGGATAGTTAACTACCCAGCTCCCTGAAATTTGTTGAGCAAAGTTAAAGTATTTTGTGGAAAATGACACATAAAAGTCTGGGAGCAGGGTATATAGAATGATAGCAGAAATTTGGTAGTGTACTTATTAGATAGCCTTATTCATTGGCTATTTAATGGTATCAAATATTTGTGCTTACTGGATAGTTAACTACCCAGCTCCCTGAAATTTGTTGAGCAAAGTTAAAGTATTTTGTTGAAAATGACACATAAAAGTCTGGGAGCAGGGTACATAGAATGATAGCAGAAATTTGGTAGTGTATGTATTAGATAGCCTGATTCATTGGCTATTTAATGGTACCAAATATTGGTGCTTACTGGATAGCTAACTACAGAGCTACCAGAAATTTGTTGAGCAAAGTTAACTTTTTTTGTAGAAAATGACACATAAAAGTCGGGAGCTGGGTATATAGAATGATAGCAGAAATTTGGTAGTGTATGTATTAGATAGCTTTAACTATTGGCTATTTAATGGTACCAAATATTGGCGCTTACTGGATAGCTAACTACCCAGCTACCAGAAATTTGTTAAGCAAAGTTAATTTTTTGGTTGAAAATGCCACATAAAAGTCTTGGAGCTGGTTATATAGAATGATAGCAGAAATTTGGTAGTGTATTTATTACATTGCCTTTTTCATGGGCTATTTAATGGTACAAAATATTGTTGCATACTAGATTGCTAACTACCCAGCTTCCAGAAATTTGTTGAGCAAAGTTAAAATATTTTGTGGAAAATGACACATAAAAGTCTGGGAGCTGGGTATATAGAATGATAGCAGAAATTTGGTATTGTATGTATTAGATAGCTTTAACTATTGGCTATTTAATGGTACCAAATATTGGTGCTTACTGGATGGCTAACTACCCAGCTATCAGAAATTTTTTGAGCAAAGTTAAAATATTTTGTGGAAAATGACACATAAAAGTCTGGGAGCTGGGTATATAGAATGATAGCAGAAATTTGATATTGTATTTATGAGATAGCCTTATTCATTGGCTATTTAATGGTACCAAATATTTGTGCTTACTGGATAGCTAACAACCCAGCTACCAGAAATTTGTTGAGCAAAGTTAAAGTATTTTGTGGAAAATGACACATAAAAGTCTGGGAGCTGGGTATATAGAATGATAGCAGAAATTTGGTAGTGTATGTATTAGATAGCCTGATTCATTGGCTATTTAATAGTACCAAATATTGGTGCTTACTGGATAGCTAACTACCGAGCTACCAGAAATTTGTTGAGCAAAGTTAAAATATTTTATGGAAAATGACACATAAAAGTCTGGGAGCTGGGTATATAGAATGATAGCAGAAATTTGGTAGTGTATTTATTAGATAGCCTTCTTCATTGGCTATTTAATGGTATCAAATATTGGTGCTTACTGGATAGTTAACTACCCAGCTACCAGAAATTTGTTGAGCAAAGTAAAAATTTTTGTGGAAAATGACACATAAAAGTCTGGGAGCTGGGTATATAGAATGATAGCAGAAATTTGGTAGTGTATGTATTAGATAGCCTTATTCATTGGCTATTTAATGGTACCAAATATTGGTGCTTACTGGATAGCTAACTATCCAACTACCAGAAATTTGTTGAGCAAAGTTAACTTTTTTTGTGGAAAATGACACATAAAAGTCTGGGAGCTGGGTATATAGAATGATAGCAGAAATTTGGTAGTGTATGTATTAGATAGCCTGATTCATTGGCTATTTAATAGTACCAAATATTGGTGCTTACTGGATAGCTAACTACCGAGCTACCAGAAATTTGTTGAGCAAAGTTAACTTTTTTTGTGGAAAATGACACATAAAAGTCTGGGAGCTGGGTATATAGAATGATAGCAGAAATTTGGTAGTGTATTTATTAGATAGTCTTATTTATTGGCTATTTTAATGGTACCAAATATTGGTGCTTACTGGATAGCTAACTACCCAGCTACAAGAAATTTGTTGAGCAAAGTTAAAATATTTTGTGGAAAATGACACATAAAAGTCTGGGAGCTAGGTATATAGAATGATAGCAGAAATTTGGTAGTGTATGTATTAGATAGCTTTAACTATTGGCTATTTAATGGCACCAAATATTTGTGCTTACTGGATAGCTAACTACCCAGCTACCAGAAATTTGTTGAGCAAAGTTAATTTTTTGTGAAAAATGACACATAAAAGTCTGGGAGCTGGGCTTATAGAATGATAGCAGAAATTTGATATTGTATTTATTAGATAGCCTTATTCATTGGCTATTTAATGGTACCAAATATTGGCGCTTACTGGATAGCTAACTACCCAGCTACCAGAAATTTGTTAAGCAAAGTTAACTTTTTTGTGGAAAATGACACATAAAAGTCTGGGAGCTGGGTATATATAGAATGATAGCAGAAATTTGGTAGTATATGTATTAGATAGCTTTAACTATTGGCTATTTAATGGTACCAAATATTGGCGCTTACTGGATAGCTAACTACCCAGCTACCAGAAATTTGTTAAGCAAAGTTAAAATATTTTGTGGAAAATGCCACATAAAAGTCTGGGAGCTGGGTATATGGAATGGTGGCAGAAATTTGGTAGTGTATTTATTACATTGCCTTATTCATTGGCTATTTAATGGTACAAAATATTGTTGCATACTAGATTGCTAACTACCCAGCTACCAGAAATTTGTTGAGCAAAGTTAACTTTTTTTGTGGAAAATGACACATAAAAGTCTTGGAGCTGGGTATATATAGAATGATAGCAGAAATTTGGTAGTGTATGTATTAGATAGCTTTAACTATTGGCTATTTAATGGCACCAAATATTTGTGCTTACTGGATAGCTAACTACCCAGCTACCAGAAATTTGTTGAGCAAAGTTAACTTTTTTGTGAAAAATGACACATAAAAGTCTGGGAGCTGGGTTTATAGAATGATAGCAGAAATTTGATATTGTATTTATTAGATAGCCTTATTCATTGGCTATTTAATGGTACCAAATATTGGCGCTTACTGGATAGCTAACTACCCAGCTACCAGAAATTTGTTAAGCAAAGTTAACTTTTTTGGTTGAAAATGCCACATAAAAGTCTGGGAGCTGGGTATATAGAATGATAGCAGAAATTTGGTAGTGTATTTATTACATTGCCTTTTTCATGGGCTATTTAATGGTACAAAATATTGTTGCATACTAGATTGCTAACTACCCAGCTTCCAGAAATTTGTTGAGCAAAGTTAAAATATTTTGTGGAAAATGACACATAAAAGTCTGGGAGCTGGGTATATAGAATGATAGCAGAAATTTGATATTGTATTTATGAGATAGCCTTATTCATTGGCTATTTAATGGTACCAAATATTTGTGCTTACTGGATAGCTAACAACCCAGCTACCAGAAATTTGTTGAGCAAAGTTAAAGTATTTTGTGGAAAATGACACATAAAAGTCTGGGAGCTGGGTATATAGAATGATAGCAGAAATTTGGTAGTGTATTTATTAGATAGCCTTCTTCATTGGCTATTTAATGGTATCAAATATTGGTGCTTACTGGATAGTTAACTACCCAGCTACCAGAAATTTGTTGAGCAAAGTAAATTTTTTTGTGGAAAATGACACATAAAAGTCTGGGAGCTGGGTATATAGAATGATAGCAGAAATTTGGTAGTGTATGTATTAGATAGCCTTATTCATTGGCTATTTGATGGTACCAAATATTGGTGCTTACTGGATAGCTAACTATCCAACTACCAGAAATCTGTTGAGCAAAGTTAACTTTTTTTGTGGAAAATGACACATAAAAGTCTGGGAGCTGGGTATATAGAATGATAGCAGAAATTTGGTAGTGTATTTATTAGATAGTCTTATTTATTGGCTATTTTAATGGTACCAAATATTGGTGCTTACTGGATAGCTAACTACCGAGCTACCAGAAATTTGTTGAGCAAAGTTAACTTTTTTTGTGGAAAATGACACATAAAAGTCTGGGAGCTGGGTATATAGAATGATAGCAGAAATTTGGTAGTGTATTTATTAGATAGTCTTATTTATTGGCTATTTTAATGGTACCAAATATTGGTGCTTACTGGATAGCTAACTACCCAGCTACAAGAAATTTGTTGAGCAAAGTTAAAATATTTTGTGGAAAATGACACATAAAAGTCTGGGAGCTAGGTATATAGAATGATAGCAGAAATTTGGTAGTGTATGTATTAGATAGCTTTAACTATTGGCTATTTAATGGCACCAAATATTTGTGCTTACTGGATAGCTAACTACCCAGCTACCAGAAATTTGTTGAGCAAAGTTAATTTTTTGTGAAAAATGACACATAAAAGTCTGGGAGCTGGGCTTATAGAATGATAGCAGAAATTTGATATTGTATTTATTAGATAGCCTTATTCATTGGCTATTTAATGGTACCAAATATTGGCGCTTACTGGATAGCTAACTACCCAGCTACCAGAAATTTGTTAAGCAAAGTTAACTTTTTTGTGGAAAATGACACATAAAAGTCTGGGAGCTGGGTATATATAGAATGATAGCAGAAATTTGGTAGTATATGTATTAGATAGCTTTAACTATTGGCTATTTAATGGTACCAAATATTGGCGCTTACTGGATAGCTAACTACCCAGCTACCAGAAATTTGTTAAGCAAAGTTAAAATATTTTGTGGAAAATGCCACATAAAAGTCTGGGAGCTGGGTATATGGAATGGTGGCAGAAATTTGGTAGTGTATTTATTACATTGCCTTATTCATTGGCTATTTAATGGTACAAAATATTGTTGCATACTAGATTGCTAACTACCCAGCTACCAGAAATTTGTTGAGCAAAGTTAACTTTTTTTGTGGAAAATGACACATAAAAGTCTTGGAGCTGGGTATATATAGAATGATAGCAGAAATTTGGTAGTGTATGTATTAGATAGCTTTAACTATTGGCTATTTAATGGCACCAAATATTTGTGCTTACTGGATAGCTAACTACCCAGCTACCAGAAATTTGTTGAGCAAAGTTAACTTTTTTGTGAAAAATGACACATAAAAGTCTGGGAGCTGGGTTTATAGAATGATAGCAGAAATTTGATATTGTATTTATTAGATAGCCTTATTCATTGGCTATTTAATGGTACCAAATATTGGCGCTTACTGGATAGCTAACTACCCAGCTACCAGAAATTTGTTAAGCAAAGTTAACTTTTTTGGTTGAAAATGCCACATAAAAGTCTGGGAGCTGGGTATATAGAATGATAGCAGAAATTTGGTAGTGTATTTATTACATTGCCTTTTTCATGGGCTATTTAATGGTACAAAATATTGTTGCATACTAGATTGCTAACTACCCAGCTTCCAGAAATTTGTTGAGCAAAGTTAAAATATTTTGTGGAAAATGACACATAAAAGTCTGGGAGCTGGGTATATAGAATGATAGCAGAAATTTGGTAGTGTATGTATTAGATAGCCTGATTCATTGGCTATTTAATGGTACCAAATATTGGTGCTTACTGGATAGCTAACTACAGAGCTACCAGAAATTTGTTGAGCAAAGTTAAAATATTTTGTGGAAAATGACACATAAAAGTCTGGGAGCTGGGTATATAGAATGATAGCAGAAATTTGATATTGTATTTATGAGATAGCCTTATTCATTGGCTATTTAATGGTACCAAATATTTGTGCTTACTGGATAGCTAACAACCCAGCTACCAGAAATTTGTTGAGCAAAGTTAAAGTATTTTGTGGAAAATGACACATAAAAGTCTGGGAGCTGGGTATATAGAATGATAGCAGAAATTTGGTAGTGTATTTATTAGATAGCCTTCTTCATTGGCTATTTAATGGTATCAAATATTGGTGCTTACTGGATAGTTAACTACCCAGCTACCAGAAATTTGTTGAGCAAAGTAAAATTTTTTGTGGAAAATGACACATAAAAGTCTGGGAGCTGGGTATATAGAATGATAGCAGAAATTTGGTAGTGTATGTATTAGATAGCCTTATTCATTGGCTATTTGATGGTACCAAATATTGGTGCTTACTGGATAGCTAACTATCCAACTACCAGAAATCTGTTGAGCAAAGTTAACTTTTTTTGTGGAAAATGACACATAAAAGTCTGGGAGCTGGGTATATAGAATGATAGCAGAAATTTGGTAGTGTATTTATTAGATAGTCTTATTTATTGGCTATTTTAATGGTACCAAATATTGGTGCTTACTGGATAGCTAACTACCCAGCTACAAGAAATTTGTTGAGCAAAGTTAAAATATTTTGTGGAAAATGACACATAAAAGTCTGGAAGCTAGGTATATAGAATGATAGCAGAAATTTGGTAGTGTATGTATTAGATAGCTTTAACTATTGGCTATTTAATGGCACCAAATATTTGTGCTTACTGGATAGCTAACTACCCAGCTACCAGAAATTTGTTGAGCAAAGTTAATTTTTTGTGAAAAATGACACATAAAAGTCTGGAAGCTGGGCTTATAGAATGATAGCAGAAATTTGATATTGTATTTATTAGATAGCCTTATTCATTGGCTATTTAATGGTACCAAATATTGGCGCTTACTGGATAGCTAACTACCCAGCTACCAGAAATTTGTTAAGCAAAGTTAACTTTTTTGTGGAAAATGACACATAAAAGTCTGGGAGCTGGGTATATATAGAATGATAGCAGAAATTTGGTAGTATATGTATTAGATAGCTTTAACTATTGGCTATTTAATGGTACCAAATATTGGCGCTTACTGGATAGCTAACTACCCAGCTACCAGAAATTTGTTAAGCAAAGTTAAAATATTTTGTGGAAAATGCCACATAAAAGTCTGGGAGCTGGGTATATGGAATGGTAGCAGAAATTTGGTAGTGTATTAATTACATTGCCTTATTCATTGGCTATTTAATGGTACAAAATATTGTTGCATACTAGATTGCTAACTACCCAGCTACCAGAAATTTGTTGAGCAAAGTTAACTTTTTTTGTGGAAAATGACACATAAAAGTCTTGGAGCTGGGTATATATAGAATGATAGCAGAAATTTGGTAGTGTATGTATTAGATAGCTTTAACTATTGGCTATTTAATGGCACCAAATATTTGTGCTTACTGGATAGCTAACTACCCAGCTACCAGAAATTTGTTGAGCAAAGTTAACTTTTTTGTGAAAAATGACACATAAAAGTCTGGGAGCTGGGTTTATAGAATGATAGCAGAAATTTGATATTGTATTTATTAGATAGCCTTATTCATTGGCTATTTAATGGTACCAAATATTGGCGCTTACTGGATAGCTAACTACCCAGCTACCAGAAATTTGTTAAGCAAAGTTAACTTTTTTGGTTGAAAATGCCACATAGAAGTCTGGGAGCTGGGTATATAGAATGATAGCAGAAATTTGGTAGTGTATTTATTACATTGCCTTTTTCATGGGCTATTTAATGGTACAAAATATTGTTGCATACTAGATTGCTAACTACCCAGCTTCCAGAAATTTGTTGAGCAAAGTTAAAATATTTTGTGGAAAATGACACATAAAAGTCTGGGAGCTGGGTATATAGAATGATAGCAGAAATTTGGTAGTGTATGTATTAGATAGCTTTAACTATTGGCTATTTAATGGTACCAAATATTGGTGCTTACTGGATGGCTAACTACCCAGCTACCAGAAATTTGTTGAGCAAAGTTAAAATATTTTGTGGAAAATGACACATAAAAGTCTGGGAGCTGGGTATATAGAATGATAGCAGAAATTTGATATTGTATTTATGAGATAGCCTTATTCATTGGCTATTTAATGGTACCAAATATTTGTGCTTACTGGATAGCTAACAACCCAGCCACCAGAAATTTGTTGAGCAAAGTTAAAGTATTTTGTGGAAAATGACACATAAAAGTCTGGGAGCTGGGTATATAGAATGATAGCAGAAATTTGGTAGTGTATGTATTAGATAGCCTGATTCATTGGCTATTTAATAGTACCAAATATTGGTGCTTACTGGATAGCTAACTACCGAGCTACCAGAAATTTGTTGAGCAAAGTTAAAATATTTTGTGGAAAATGACACATAAAAGTCTGGGAGCTGGGTATATAGAATGATAGCAGAAATTTGGTAGTGTATGTATTAGATAGCTTTAACTATTGGCTATTTAATGGTACCAAATATTGGTGCTTACTGGATGGCTAACTACCCAGCTACCAGCAATTTGTTGAGCAAAGGTAAATTATTTTGTGGAAAATGACACATAAAAGTCTGGGAGCTGGGTATATAGAATGATAGCAGAAATTTGGTAGTGTATTTATTAGATAGCCTTATTCATTGGCTATTAAATGGTACCAAATATTTGTGCTTACTGGATAGCTAACTACCCAGCTACTAGAAATTTGTTGAGCAAAGTAAAAATATTTTGTGGAAAATGACACATAAAAGTCTGGGAGCTAGGTATATAGAATGAAAGCAGAAATTTGGTAGTGTATATATTAGATAGCTTGAACTATTGGCTATTTAATGTTATCAAATATTGGTGCTTACTGGATGGCTAACTACCCAGCTACCAGAAATTTGTTGAGCAAAGGTAAATTATTTTGTGGAAAATGACACATAAAAGTCTGGGAGCTGGGTATATAAAATGATAGCAGAAATTTGGTAGTGTATGTATTAGATAGCTTGAACTAGTGGCTATTTAATGGTACCAAATATTGGTGCTTACTGGATGGCTAACTACCCAGCTACCAGAAATGTGTTGAGCAAAGTTATAATATTTTGTGGAAAATGACACATAAAAGTCTGGGAGCTGGGTATATAGAATGATAGCAGAAATTTGGTAGTGTATTTATTAGATAGCCTTATTCATTGGCTATTAAATGGTACCAAATATTTGTGCTTACTGGATAGCTAACTACCCAGCTACAAGAAATTTGTTGAGCAAAGTTAAAATATTTTGTGGAAAATGACACATAAAAGTCTGGGAGCTGAGTATATAGAATGATAGCAGAAATTTGGTAGTGCACTTATTAGATAGCCTTATTCATTGGCTATTTAATGGTACCAAATATTTGTGCTTACTGGATAGCTAACTACCCAGCTACCAGAAATTTGTTGAGCAAAGTTAAAATATTTTGTGGAAAATGACACATAAAAGTATGGGAGCTGGGTATATAGAATGATAGCAGAAATTTGGTAGTGTATGTATTAGATAGCCTGATTCATTGGCTATTTAATGGTACCAAATATTGGCGCTTACTGGATAGCTAACTACCGAGCTACCAGAAATTTGTTGAGCAAAATTAACTTTTTCTGTGGAAAATGACACATAAAAGTCTTGGAGCTGGGTATATATAGAATGATAACAGAAATTTGGTAGTGTATGTATTAGATAGCTTAAACTATTGGCTATTTAATGGTACCAAATATTTGTGCTTACTGGATAGCTAACTACCCAGCTACCAGAAATTTGTTGAGCAAAGTTAACTTTTTTGTGAAAAATGACACATAAAAGTCTGGGAGCTGGGTTTATAGAATGATAGCAGAAATTTGGTAGTGTATGTATTAGATAGCTTTAACTATTGGCTATTTAATGGTACCAAATATTGGTGCTTACTGGATGGCTAACTACCCAGCTACCAGAAATTTGTTGAGCAAAGTTAAAATATTTTGTGGAAAATGACACATAAAAGTCTGGGAGCTGGGTATATAGAATGATAGCAGAAATTTGGTAGTGTACTTATTAGATAGCCTTATTCATTGGCTATTTAATGGTACCAAATATTTGTGCTTACTGGATAGCTAACTACCCAGCTACAAGAAATTTGTTGAGCAAAGTTAAAATATTTTGTGGAAAATGACACATAAAAGTCTGGGAGCTGGGTATATAGAATGATAGCAGAAATTTAGTAGTGTATGTATTAGATAGCCTGATTCATTGGCTATTTAATGGTACCAAATATTGGTGCTTACTGGATAGCTAACTACCGAGCTACCAGAAATTTGTTGAGCAAAGTTAAATTTTTTTGTGGAAAATGACACATAAAAGTCTGGGAGCTGGGTATATATAGAATGATAGCAGAAATTTGGTAGTATATGTATTAGATAGCTTTAACTATTGGCTATTTAATGGTACCAAATATTGGCGCTTACTGGATAGCTAACTACCCAGCTACCAGAAATTTGTTAAGCAAAGTTAAAATATTTTGTGGAAAATGCCACATAAAAGTCTGGGAGCTGGGTATATGGAATGGTAGCAGAAATTTGGTAGTGTATTTATTACATTGCCTTATTCATTGGCTATTTAATGGTACCAAATATTGGCGCTTACTAGATTGCTAACTACCCAGCTACCAGAAATTTGTTGAGCAAAGTTACAATATTTTGTGGAAAATGCCACATAAAAGTCTGGGAGCTGGGTATATGGAATGGTAGCAGAAATTTGGTAGTGTATTTATTAGATAGCCTTATTCATTGGCTATTTAATGGTACCAAATATTTGTGCTAACTGGATAGTTAACTACCCAGCTCCCTGAAATTTGTTGAGCAAAGTTAAAGTATTTTGTGGAAAATGACACATAAAAGTCTGGGAGCAGGGTATATAGAATGATAGCAGAAATTTGGTAGTGTACTTATTAGATAGCCTTATTCATTGGCTATTTAATGGTATCAAATATTTGTGCTTACTGGATAGTTAACTACCCAGCTCCCTGAAATTTGTTGAGCAAAGTTAAAGTATTTTGTGGAAAATGACACATAAAAGTCTGGGAGCAGGGTACATAGAATGATAGCAGAAATTTGGTAGTGTATGTATTAGATAGCCTGATTCATTGGCTATTTAATGGTACCAAATATTGGTGCTTACTGGATAGCTAACTACAGAGCTACCAGAAATTTGTTGAGCAAAGTTAACTTTTTTTGTAGAAAATGACACATAAAAGTCGGGAGCTGGGTATATAGAATGATAGCAGAAATTTGGTAGTGTATGTATTAGATAGCTTTAACTATTGGCTATTTAATGGTACCAAATATTGGCGCTTACTGGATAGCTAACTACCCAGCTACCAGAAATTTGTTAAGCAAAGTTAATTTTTTGGTTGAAAATGCCACATAAAAGTCTGGGAGCTGGTTATATAGAATGATAGCAGAAATTTGGTAGTGTATTTATTACATTGCCTTTTTCATGGGCTATTTAATGGTACAAAATATTGTTGCATACTAGATTGCTAACTACCCAGCTTCCAGAAATTTGTTGAGCAAAGTTAAAATATTTTGTGGAAAATGACACATAAAAGTCTGGGAGCTGGGTATATAGAATGATAGCAGAAATTTGGTATTGTATGTATTAGACAGCTTTAACTATTGGCTATTTAATGGTACCAAATATTGGTGCTTACTGGATGGCTAACTACCCAGCTATCAGAAATTTTTTGAGCAAAGTTAAAATATTTTGTGGAAAATGACACATAAAAGTCTGGGAGCTGGGTATATAGAATGATAGCAGAAATTTGATATTGTATTTATGAGATAGCCTTATTCATTGGCTATTTAATGGTACCAAATATTTGTGCTTACTGGATAGCTAACAACCCAGCTACCAGAAATTTGTTGAGCAAAGTTAAAGTATTTTGTGGAAAATGACACATAAAAGTCTGGGAGCTGGGTATATAGAATGATAGCAGAAATTTGGTAGTGTATGTATTAGATAGCCTGATTCATTGGCTATTTAATAGTACCAAATATTGGTGCTTACTGGATAGCTAACTACCGAGCTACCAGAAATTTGTTGAGCAAAGTTAAAATATTTTGTGGAAAATGACACATAAAAGTCTGGGAGCTGGGTATATAGAATGATAGCAGAAATTTGGTAGTGTATTTATTAGATAGCCTTCTTCATTGGCTATTTAATGGTATCAAATATTGGTGCTTACTGGATAGTTAACTACCCAGCTACCAGAAATTTGTTGAGCAAAGTAAAAATTTTTGTGGAAAATGACACATAAAAGTCTGGGAGCTGGGTATATAGAATGATAGCAGAAATTTGGTAGTGTATGTATTAGATAGCCTTATTCATTGGCTATTTAATGGTACCAAATATTGGTGCTTACTGGATAGCTAACTATCCAACTACCAGAAATTTGTTGAGCAAAGTTAACTTTTTTTGTGGAAAATGACACATAAAAGTCTGGGAGCTGGGTATATAGAATGATAGCAGAAATTTGGTAGTGTATGTATTAGATAGCTTTAACTATTGGCTATTTAATGGTACCAAATATTGGTGCTTACTGGATGGCTAACTACCCAGCTACCAGAAATTTGTTGAGCAAAGTTAAAATATTTTGTGGAAAATGACACATAAAAGTCTGGGAGCTGGGTATATAGAATGATAGCAGAAATTTGGTAGTGTATGTATTAGATAGCTTGAACTATTGGCTATTTAATGTTATCAAATATTGGTGCTTACTGGATGGCTAACTACCCAGCTACCAGAAATTTGTTGAGCAAAGGTAAATTATTTTGTGGAAAATGACACATAAAAGTCTGGGAGCTGGGTATATAAAATGATAGCAGAAATTTGGTAGTGTATGTATTAGATAGCTTGAACTAGTGGCTATTTAATGGTACCAAATATTGGTGCTTACTGGATGGCTAACTACCCAGCTACCAGAAATGTGTTGAGCAAAGTTATAATATTTTGTGGAAAATGACACATAAAAGTCTGGGAGCTGGGTATATAGAATGATAGCAGAAATTTGGTAGTGTATTTATTAGATAGCCTTATTCATTGGCTATTAAATGGTACCAAATATTTGTGCTTACTGGATAGCTAACTACCCAGCTACAAGAAATTTGTTGAGCAAAGTTAAAATATTTTGTGGAAAATGACACATAAAAGTCTGGGAGCTGAGTATATAGAATGATAGCAGAAATTTGGTAGTGCACTTATTAGATAGCCTTATTCATTGGCTATTTAATGGTACCAAATATTTGTGCTTACTGGATAGCTAACTACCCAGCTACCAGAAATTTGTTGAGCAAAGTTAAAATATTTTGTGGAAAATGACACATAAAAGTCTGGGAGCTGGGTATATAGAATGATAGCAGAAATTTGGTAGTGTATGTATTAGATAGCCTGATTCATTGGCTATTTAATGGTACCAAATATTGGCGCTTACTGGATAGCTAACTACCGAGCTACCAGAAATTTGTTGAGCAAAATTAACTTTTTCTGTGGAAAATGACACATAAAAGTCTTGGAGCTGGGTATATATAGAATGATAGCAGAAATTTGGTAGTGTACGTATTAGATAGCTTAAACTATTGGCTATTTAATGGTACCAAATATTTGTGCTTACTGGATAGCTAACTACCCAGCTACCAGAAATTTGTTGAGCAAAGTTAACTTTTTTGTGAAAAATGACACATAAAAGTCTGGGAGCTGGGTTTATAGAATGATAGCAGAAATGTGGTAGTGTATGTATTAGATAGCTTTAACTATTGGCTATTTAATGGTACCAAATATTGGTGCTTACTGGATGGCTAACTACCCAGCTACCAGAAATTTGTTGAGCAAAGTTAAAATATTTTGTGGAAAATGACACATAAAAGTCTGGGAGCTGGGTATATAGAATGATAGCAGAAATTTGGTAGTGTACTTATTAGATAGCCTTATTCATTGGCTATTTAATGGTACCAAATATTTGTGCTTACTGGATAGCTAACAACCCAGCTACCAGAAATTTGTTGAGCAAAGTTAAAGTATTTTGTGGAAAATGACACATAAAAGTCTGGGAGCTGGGTATATAGAATGATAGCAGAAATTTGGTAGTGTATGTATTAGATAGCCTGATTCATTGGCTATTTAATAGTACCAAATATTGGTGCTTACTGGATAGCTAACTACCGAGCTACCAGAAATTTGTTGAGCAAAGTTAAAATATTTTGTGGAAAATGACACATAAAAGTCTGGGAGCTGGGTATATAGAATGATAGCAGAAATTTGGTAGTGTATTTATTAGATAGCCTTCTTCATTGGCTATTTAATGGTATCAAATATTGGTGCTTACTGGATAGTTAACTACCCAGCTACCAGAAATTTGTTGAGCAAAGTAAAAATTTTTGTGGAAAATGACACATAAAAGTCTGGGAGCTGGGTATATAGAATGATAGCAGAAATTTGGTAGTGTATGTATTAGATAGCCTTATTCATTGGCTATTTAATGGTACCAAATATTGGTGCTTACTGGATAGCTAACTATCCAACTACCAGAAATTTGTTGAGCAAAGTTAACTTTTTTTGTGGAAAATGACACATAAAAGTCTGGGAGCTGGGTATATAGAATGATAGCAGAAATTTGGTAGTGTATGTATTAGATAGCTTTAACTATTGGCTATTTAATGGTACCAAATATTGGTGCTTACTGGATGGCTAACTACCCAGCTACCAGAAATTTGTTGAGCAAAGTTAAAATATTTTGTGGAAAATGACACATAAAAGTCTGGGAGCTAGGTATATAGAATGATAGCAGAAATTTGGTAGTGTATGTATTAGATAGCTTGAACTATTGGCTATTTAATGTTATCAAATATTGGTGCTTACTGGATGGCTAACTACCCAGCTACCAGAAATTTGTTGAGCAAAGGTAAATTATTTTGTGGAAAATGACACATAAAAGTCTGGGAGCTGGGTATATAAAATGATAGCAGAAATTTGGTAGTGTATGTATTAGATAGCTTGAACTAGTGGCTATTTAATGGTACCAAATATTGGTGCTTACTGAATGGCTAACTACCCAGCTACCAGAAATGTGTTGAGCAAAGTTATAATATTTTGTGGAAAATGACACATAAAAGTCTGGGAGCTGGGTATATAGAATGATAGCAGAAATTTGGTAGTGTATTTATTAGATAGCCTTATTCATTGGCTATTAAATGGTACCAAATATTTGTGCTTACTGGATAGCTAACTACCCAGCTACAAGAAATTTGTTGAGCAAAGTTAAAATATTTTGTGGAAAATGACACATAAAAGTCTGGGAGCTGAGTATATAGAATGATAGCAGAAATTTGGTAGTGCACTTATTAGATAGCCTTATTCATTGGCTATTTAATGGTACCAAATATTTGTGCTTACTGGATAGCTAACTACCCAGCTACCAGAAATTTGTTGAGCAAAGTTAAAATATTTTGTGGAAAATGACACATAAAAGTCTGGGAGCTGGGTATATAGAATGATAGCAGAAATTTGGTAGTGTATGTATTAGATAGCCTGATTCATTGGCTATTTAATGGTACCAAATATTGGCGCTTACTGGATAGCTAACTACCGAGCTACCAGAAATTTGTTGAGCAAAATTAACTTTTTCTGTGGAAAATGACACATAAAAGTCTTGGAGCTGGGTATATATAGAATGATAGCAGAAATTTGGTAGTGTACGTATTAGACAGCTTAAACTATTGGCTATTTAATGGTACCAAATATTTGTGCTTACTGGATAGCTAACTACCCAGCTACCAGAAATTTGTTGAGCAAAGTTAACTTTTTTGTGAAAAATGACACATAAAAGTCTGGGAGCTGGGTTTATAGAATGATAGCAGAAATGTGGTAGTGTATGTATTAGATAGCTTTAACTATTGGCTATTTAATGGTACCAAATATTGGTGCTTACTGGATGGCTAACTACCCAGCTACCAGAAATTTGTTGAGCAAAGTTAAAATATTTTGTGGAAAATGACACATAAAAGTCTGGGAGCTGGGTATATAGAATGATAGCAGAAATTTGGTAGTGTACTTATTAGATAGCCTTATTCATTGGCTATTTAATGGTACCAAATATTTGTGCTTACTGGATAGCTAACTACCCAGCTACAAGAAATTTGTTGAGCAAAGTTAAAATATTTTGTGGAAAATGACACATAAAAGTCTGGGAGCTGGGTATATAGAATGATAGCAGAAATTTAGTAGTGTATGTATTAGATAGCCTGATTCATTGGCTATTTAATGGTACCAAATATTGGCGCTTACTGGATAGCTAACTACCGAGCTACCAGAAATTTGTTGAGCAAAGTTAACTTTTTTTGTGGAAAATGACACATAAAAGTCTGGGAGCTGGGTATATATAGAATGATAGCAGAAATTTGGTAGTATATGTATTAGATAGCTTTAACTATTGGCTATTTAATGGTACCAAATATTGGCGCTTACTGGATAGCTAACTACCCAGCTACCAGAAATTTGTTAAGCAAAGTTAAAATATTTTGTGGAAAATGCCACATAAAAGTCTGGGAGCTGGGTATATGGAATGGTAGCAGAAATTTGGTAGTGTATTTATTACATTGCCTTATTCATTGGCTATTTAATGGTACAAAATATTGTTGCATACTAGATTGCTAACTACCCAGCTACCAGAAATTTGTTAAGCAAAGTTAACTTTTTTGTGAAAAATGACACATAAAAGTCTGGGAGCTGGGTATATAGAATGATAACAGAAATTTGATATTGTATTTATTAGATAGCCTTATTCATTGGCTATTTAATGGTACCAAATATTTGTGCTTACTGGATAGTTAACTACCCAGCTCCCTGAAATTTGTTGAGCAAAGTTAAAGCATTTTGTGGAAAATGACACAACTACAGACAGGCCGATATGATATCACGATAAGCTAGTTATTTGCCCTCAGGGGCCTGATATCATATTGAGCTGTGGCCACAGATCCCTGTCCCTCCAAATTCGCCCCCGGGCTACGTTTGTTTTATGCTAATTTGTGCATAATTAACCTTTGATGTTTCAGCCCCCAGGCGATAAGTGTAAAATAACAGACCACATGTCAAGTTGACAAATTAACAAAACTGATAAGAAAATTAGAAGAGTTAATTATTTCAGAATATGTTGGTATGAAAAAAGGTGTTGTTTTTTTTGTTTCATCAAAGTGTTGGAATTGAAGTGAACAACCTTTCACAAGTCACACTGCATATACTTGCATACTAATAACACAAAAAAATGGAAAGTCTGAATGCTCGTACATTGTATGTATACAATGCTTTAATGTTACATACTAATCTGCAGTACTGTGAAAAGCTTAGATCAAAAGCACTGTAAAAAATTAAGATTGAAAGCACATGAAAAGTGAAATGATTTGGTGCTGGTATGGATATCAATGGAATTCAGGGGTTGGAAAATCAGGTTTTTTTCTTTTTATTCCTATTTTCCCTTAAACAAAAGTTGTTATGTGAATTTATTTGTTGTTCTATTATCATCAGAGTGTGGTTTGAACATTTTTTTTTTTAAATCAGTGATGTGGCACAGTATATTGTATAGTGTCATTAATACTTTGCATAGTGATGGCTGTCACTGTCATGTGCACATTAACTTGTTCACTGTGGTGTTTCTGTCTTCCTCCTATTGAACAATAATGCCTACACAAAGCACACAAGCAGACAAGTTACATCTAAGAACTTATGCCAGCCAATCACAGCTGAATATGATAACAGACTTTGATTGGCTTATTAATCAGGCACACTCCATTTGGGTGAACTAACGATTTTGTCAGACGTTAATAAAAAAATAAAACAATAATACATTGAGAGAAAATCCAGACCAAAACATTGGAAACAATGGATATGACATCATCAACCAATGTTCAGTATTGTGATGTCATCATTGAGTTTGTTTACATATTGAGTTTTTGATTGCATGAAAAACTCTATTCATATTATTTATTGTACCTTAAAGTTTATTCCTGTGCACAAATGAGCATGAAATTGCAAAGAAAAATCATGAGACAAGAAGGTAGTATTGGCTTATATTATTATTTGCCTATGCTAAATCTTGAGACATAGTAACTTTAACTTAAGCAGCATTCTGAGTGCTCAAAACATCGGAAAATGTATTCCTTGACTTGAAATATATATATTGTGCATTTACAACAAAGCACACAAGCAGACCAGTTACATCTAAGAACTTATGTGTCACAGCTGAATATGATAACAGGCTTTGATTGGCTTGTAGCACAACCAAATATGATAACAGGCTTCCATTCAGAGCAGAATATGATATGAAAACATGACATGTGCTTGGCTGACTGTATAGCTCATTACAATCAACAGGTGTGCATGCTCAACCCATGTGTGCAAAGTTGAAAGATTATTTGAGGAGCAAAAAATGCCCAAGGCACAGTTAGTTGAATGCATCATTGCCCTTTGTTAGTGATAACAAGCATTTGTGTATGTTTAATGAGTGATATGATTATCACTTAACAAGAATAAAGTTTAAAAATATTTAATCACTGAAAATTTTATTTTTTTATTTTTAAATCAACAGTGCAATGTCAACTTAAAGCTGCACTGTCCGTCAAATTGGCAATTTCTGAGACTCCATAAAATAGCCGAAAATAACCTTTATTAATCAGGCACACTCCATTTGGGTGAACTAATGATTTTATCAGACATTAATAAAAAAATAATACATTGAGAGAAAATCCAGACCAAAACATTGGAAACAATGGATATGACCAATGTTCAGTATTGTGATGTCATCATTGGGTTTGTTTACATATTGAGTTTTTGATGGCATGAAAAACTATTCATATTATTTATTGTACCTTAAAGTTTAATTCCTGTGTACAAATGAGCATGAAATGGCAAAAAATGTCATGAGACAAGAAGGTAGTATTGGCTTATATTATTATTTGCCTATGCTATATCTTGAGACATAGTAATTTTAACTTAAGCAGCATTCTGAGTGCTCAAAACATCGGAAAATGTATTCCTTGACTTGAAATATATATTGTGCATTTACACTGGACAGATTTTGTTAAGCTAGCAAAATAAAAGGTTCTTCTACATACCTTTTTGCGATGAAAATATACAAAATAGTGAGTTATTGGATGAAATTTAAGAAACAGGTTACACCAAACAATTAAAGGCATGTCGTAATATGTAAGATGTAAAATTAACAAAATCATATTTTGCTTTTAAAATTTTAACAATAATAGGAGTATTCATATCACATATAAAATGAAATTTCATTTCTTAAATTTAACGGGGGAATAATAATGCACAGTGTAAGTTATACTTGTTACTGAACAATTACATTTTTTTATAAGGGAAATAGGTTATAAACCACCAGTTCTATTTACTTTTTGATGCAGAGCTAATTTAAACATAATCAGACCACATGTCATGTTGAAAAATTAACAAAACTGTAATTAAATTAAAAGTGTTAGTTATGTCAGAGTATACTGCTAATGTTGGTACTGTAAAAGGTGTCCTAAAAATGGATTTTTTGTTTGTTTCGTTTCATCAAAGTGCTGGAATTGAAGTGAGCAACATTATAGAGTCACACTGCAGAATTATACTTGCAAAATAATAACACTGAAAAAAGGAAAGGCTGAATGTTTGTACTTTGCATGTATACAATGCTTTAATGTTACATACTCATCAGTAGTACTGTGAAAAAAGCTAGATCAAAAGCACTGTAAAAAAATTAAATTGAATGTACCAGAAAAGTGAAGTACTTTGGTGCTAGTATGGATATCAATTAAATTCAAGGGTGAGAAATTATAAAAAAATTTTATTAATATTTTCCCTTTAACAAAAATTGCGATGTGAATTTATTTGTTGTACTATTATCATCAGTGTGGTTTAAAAAAAAAATAACTTTTTTTTAACAAGCGATATGTCACAGTTTATTGTATATTATCATCAATATTTTGCATAGTGTTTGCTGTCACTCTGTAATGTGCACATTAACTTGTTCACTGTGGTGTTTCTGGCTTCCTCCTATTGAACAATTCTGAGACTAGTAACATCTAAGAACTTATGCCATCCCATCACAACTTAATATGATAACAGGCTTTGATTGGCTTGTAGCACAGCCAAATATGATAACAAGCAAGTTTGTTACTGAACAATTACATTTTTTTAAAAGGGAAATACATTATAAACCACCAGTTCTATTTACTTTTTGATGCAGAGCTAATTTAAACATAATCAGACCACATGTCATGTTGACAAATTAACAAAACTGTAATTAAATTAAAAGTGTTAGTTATGTCAGAGTATACTGCTAATGTTGGTACTGTAAAAGGTGTCCTAAAAATGGATTTTTTGTTTGTTTCGTTTCATCAAAGTGTTGGAATTGAAGTGAGCAACCTTATAGAGTCACACTGCAGAATTATACTTGCAAAATAAAAAACACTGAAAAAAGGAAAGGCTGAATGTTTGTACTTTGCATGTATACAATGCTTTAATGTTACATACTCATCAGCAGTACTGTGAAAAAAGCTAGCTATTTGTTGTACTATTATCATCAGTGTGGTTTAAAAAAAAATAACTGTTTTTTTAACCAGCGATATGTCACAGTTTATTGTATATTATCATCAATATTTTGCATAGTGTTTGCTGTCACTCTGTAATGTGCACATTAACTTGTTCACTGTGGTGTTTCTGGCTTCCTCCTATTGAACAATTCTGAGACTAGTAACATCTAAGAACTTATGCCATCCCATCACAACTTAATATGATAACAGGCTTTGATTGGCTTGTAGCACAGCCAAATATGATAACAAGCAAGTTTGTTACTGAACAATTACATTTTTTTAAAAGGGAAATACATTATAAACCACCAGTTCTATTTACTTTTTGATGCAGAGCTAATTTAAACATAATCAGACCACATGTCATGTTGACAAATTAACAAAACTGTAATTAAATTAAAAGTGTTAGTTATGTCAGAGTATACTGCTAATGTTGGTACTGTAAAAGGTGTCCTAAAAATGGATTTTTTGTTTGTTTCGTTTCATCAAAGTGTTGGAATTGAAGTGAGCAACCTTATAGAGTCACACTGCAGAATTATACTTGCAAAATAAAAAACACTGAAAAAAGGAAAGGCTGAATGTTTGTACTTTGCATGTATACAATGCTTTAATGTTACATACTCATCAGCAGTACTGTGAAAAAAGCTAGCTATTTGTTGTACTATTATCATCAGTGTGGTTTAAAAAAAAATAACTGTTTTTTTAACCAGCGATATGTCACAGTTTATTGTATATTATCATCAATATTTTGCATAGTGTTTGCTGTCACTCTGTAATGTGCACATTAACTTGTTCACTGTGGTGTTTCTGGCTTCCTCCTATTGAACAATTCTGAGACTAGTAACATCTAAGAACTTATGCCATCCCATCACAACTTAATATGATAACAGGCTTTGATTGGCTTGTAGCACAGCCAAATATGATCACAGGCTTCTATTGCTTATGGCAGAGCAGAATATGGTAACATGGCACATGACTAAATGACTGTATAGTTCATTACAATATCAACAGGTGTGAATGCTCAGCCTATGAGTGCAAAATTAAAAAGATTAATTGAGGAGCAACTAATGCCCAAGGCACAGTTAGTTGAATGCATCACTGCCCTTTGTTGGTGATAAGAAGCCTGTGTGTATATTTAATGAGTGATATGATAATGACTTAAAAAGATAAAGTTAGAAAATCTTTAATCAAGATGAAAACGCAGCTTTTCTTTAATTAACAGTGCAATGTCAACTTAAGCAGCAATCTTAGAGCATAAAACATCAGAAAATGTACGCTTAGACTGAGAAAACATATTGTGCATTTACACTGGACAGATTTTGTTA
The DNA here is from genome assembly GCA_932294295.1 of Alitta virens. Taxonomy (NCBI): domain Eukaryota; kingdom Metazoa; phylum Annelida; class Polychaeta; order Phyllodocida; family Nereididae; genus Alitta; species Alitta virens. Next base: position 39,429,178 of record OW028578.1, read on the forward strand.
AGCAAGCAAACATAATTTATTTTCATTATGTACCTTTTGTAATGAAAATATACAAAAGTGATCCTGAATGAAATTCAAGACACATTTAACACCAAACAATTAAAGGCATGTCATAATATGTAAGATATAAAATTATACCAGCAGCTCAAAATAATTTTTCATGCAGCTAAGCTAAAACATACACAGACCTCATGTTATGTTGACAAATTAAACCCAGGTAAAAAATAAATAAAATAAAAAAACTTTGGAATTTCACATTTAACATCCATGTGTGTATTCAAATATAGAGTATCAGTGGTAATTTTAGAGACCAGATAGAATTAATTCCATAAAGTGACATACATTGTAGTTTGTAATGCAAACATTTATTTTCTCAAGTAAAGCTATGATAAAACACTGAAAAGAAAAATAAAATCTCCATTATGTCAGAATATACTGCTTCTGTTGAAATGCTTAAGGATGCCCTAAAATGAAATTTTTTGTATTTCATCAAAGTGCTGGAATGGAAGTGAACAACCATTCACAAGTCACACTGTATATACTGGCATAATAACACTAAAAAACAGGAATATCCCATACTTTGTTAGTAAATAACAGGTAAGCTGTGATGCTGAGCATCCTTGTTTCTTGGTCATGCCTCAGTGATTCCCTTGCATTTGACCCCTGGTCAGAACAATAAACTCCTGATGTCACATCATGCATATGTAATGAGCTACTGCCTAAAATGTAGCTATTCTGGCTTGAGAATGTTATCTTAAATTGACTAACCTAGGATTCAGGAAATTAGTATTTCAGGGTATATTCTTTCATGGGACTTACAAAACTGAAAAAGTGCAAATTTCATTTTAGTGCACCCTCAAGTCCTAAAAGCTCATACATGCTCTCTCTCATCCACTAATTCATGTTTCCATTCCTATAAACACTTAATTAAGGCTGTTTCTGAGAAAAAACGAGGAGAATATGAAACATTGGTTGTCTCAGATTTTTACAAAGCTGGGTTGACTTGTTCATACGCTAGGTTCAGGTGATCCAATACACTAATTTTTGAAAATCAGCAGCATGTTTAGAACTACAGAGAGATTTTCTGATCGGCCTAAGTACTAGTATTAAACTATTCTAGCATATCAAGATTAGATTTATTACTGAAATAGCATGGAACATTTCCACATATCTGTTATAACAAGGTTTTGTACATAAATCTGGAATACATCCAGAAGAGGCAGACATTCTGTGTATTTCAGCATGGCTGGTCCGCATCAAAGCCTAAGCTTGTGCTTGCAGATACCTTCACTTTCTGACTGGAAGTGTTCCAGGCTAATCATCACTGATTTAGAAGTTTATGGGTTATCTTACAGATGCTTCATTCTGAAAAACTGGAGGCTCAAGATACAATAATTTAACATGTAACCAAAAGGAAGAAAATTTTCAGCTTTTTTTTTATGGTTAAATGCTAAAATTGTGTCTAAAATCAATTTTGGTCTAAATGATTTAGTCCATTTATTTCCTATGTATTTGAGTAGTATCATGAAAATCTAGTCATGTTTTGCACTAAATAGGGTCTCTGCTTGGGTTACTCGGTAACACTCAATAGTACACTGGGCAGACAGAAAGTCACCAATTGGACCAAACAGACTGAGCCAACACTGAGCCATTATTGAGTCAGACAATGGGCTGCTTTGTTGGGCTGACATCTTGCCAATCTTGGGCCCTTGATCCAGAGTACTTCTCAAGTGTATGATAATGGTATTGGACTAATTTTAATATAATTCATGTTTCCATTCAATTGCATAATCACTTACAATACACTGAAATTACATTTGGCTGATATTGGACCAGACAATGACTTATACTTTTAGCATATATTTGACCCAACCTAACATAAGGCTGTCAGTGGACCAAGATTAGCCTAACCAGACACCTCATTTGAGTATTAAAATTTCAGTAAACCAGACACGTAGCATTGATCAACAAGTTGTGACTGACAGTTCAAACTATTGTTCACTCAACTGCATTAACCCGTTGCCATATTTTAAAATTCTGATATATCACCGTCAAAACCCATGGAAAGATTTTCCCTATGCGAAAATGTCATTCTGTTAGTCATTATTTATGTTGTGAGCAGGTTAAAAGACTGTTGCAACTTCCTCACTATTGCAGGGAGAGTCACTCGACTGCATCAACTTGGCGTTGTCATCGTTGATGCCTATGAAGAGGATTTTTGATGTAACAATGCCACACTGTTAGCCATTGTATTTCCATTGCGAGCCGGTGTGAACACATCACACATCACAAAAAGCCTCTTTGAAAAGGAATGTACAGTTCTCCAAGGATTTTGCTGGTAACTTTTGATCATTGGTTTCCACCACATCACGTGCTGCTAAATATTGCTATTTCAGGTTTTACTCCATTCATTTTCAAAACACTGGACTCCATCCAAGACATCACTTAAAAGGTGGAAAATCTGTTGCGTTGTCCTCACTCTTGCAGGGAGTGGTACTCAACATGCAGTGACCAACCATGTGATGACTGTATGATGTCATCGTTGAAGTCCGTGGATCAGATTTTAGAAACAATGACACCACACTCTTAACCATTATATTTACATCACTAAAAGTGCTCTCTCACTGCACTCAAATCAGGTTGAAAAAGCTTTTGCAGTGACCTCACTCTTACACGGAGGGTCACCTGATTGCATCGACCAGTCAGCGCCATGAATCAGCAGATGTCATCGTCAACGTCCATGAAGAGGATTTCATTGCAACGATGGAACACTGTTGGCCATTGTACTTCCATTGTGAGCCAAAGTCGAATCTCATTTACAATGTTTGTGCATATGTATTGAGGTGACTTCAATACAGTGCTCTTTTACTGAACTCAAAGCAGGTTAAAAGTTGTTGCATGGACCTCGTCAATGCTGGAAGGGTCACTTGACTACAGCAACCAGTCGTCATGATGTCTCGGCGATGTCATCATCAAGTCTGTGGATAAAATTTTCCATGCAATGACACTGAACTGTTTGCCAGAAATGTATCCAAATGTTTCCACGCGACTTTAATAAAGTGTGCTTTCTCTCTGCACTCAAAGCAGTTTGAAAAGCTGTTGCAGAGACCTCACTCTTGCAGGGAAGGTCACTCGAACCCTTCAACCAGTCATCGTGATGACTCTATTATGTCAGCGTTGAAGTCCGTTGATAAGAACTCCATGCAATGACATCACACTATTGGCCATTTTATTTCCATTGTGAGCCAGAGTCCACTGTCATTCATAATGTTTGTGCAAATATATTAAGGTATAATAAAAGTGAACTCTCACTGCACTGAAGGGAGAAAAGCTATTGCAGTGACCACACTCTTGCAGTGAGGGTCACATTACAACTTCAACCAGACATCATGATATCAGTCTTTGTGATGTCATCATCAAAGTCTGTGGATAGGATTTTGCATGCCACAAAACCACACTGTTAACATGATGTCATCGACAAAGTCTATGGATAGGAATTTCAATGCAACAACATCACACTGTTGGTCATTGTATTTCCATCACGAGTCCACTGTTATTCATAATGTTTGTACAAATGTTTTTGGGTGACTTCAATAAAGCATTCTCTCGCTGCACTTGATGCAGGTTGCAAAGCTGTTGTAGTAACCTCACTCTTGCAGAGAAGGTCACTCGACTACATCAACCAGTTGTCATGATGTCTGTGCGATGTCATCATCAAAGTCTGTGGATGTAATTTTTCCTGATACGACACCACACTGTTGAACAAATGTATTGAGGTGACTTCAATAAAATGCTCTCTGGCTGCACTCAAAGCAGGTTGAATGTTGCAGTGACCTCACTCCACTACATCGACCAGTTGTTGTGATGTCATGTCTCTGCCATGTCATCAAAGTCTGTGGGATTTTTTATGCAATGACTCCATCCTGTTAACCATTGTATTTCCATTGTCAGCAATAGTCCCACTCTCATTTACAATGTCTGGACAATGTATTCAAGTGACTTTAATAAATATACTGATTCACTTACACTTTGCACTCTCAATGCACTCGAAGCAAATTGAAAAGCGGTCGCGGTGTGCTTACTTTTGCATGGAGGGTCGCTCTAATGCATCTGCCTAACACTGTGATAAAACGTCGATGCCCATGGAGAGGACTTTCTGTGCAACGACATTCCAATCGCTTCACCAGAGCTCCGATTCTTCCCTATTCTATTATTTGCCTCGCCTTCTTCTTCTACTCTGAGTTCATGTAACGCAATATTCACCGAAAGTTAGCATTCAAAACGAGGTTCAGAGGCACATCACATTTTAGCTTGAGACAGTCAAACCTGTGTTGCCAGGGTACTGGGAACTCCCTAGAGTGAGTGTGAACCAGCGGTCTCGAGTAATCTGCCCTAAGACCCCCATGTCCCACTGTGAGCAGGTACAATATGACATGTGCTCTATCCTTGAGAGATAGAGACTAAGTGAGCATTGAGCTTTCTTAATATTGCGACATACTCTTACCTCGATCCTCGACTGACGACCAGTCCTGCAACTGTCCGTCACTCGATTGTGCCTAACGCGCATCTTGATGACTCGGAGATGTCATCGAGGGCTAACTTTCTGCCATTGAATTAACATTGCCTTGGTCATGCCTCAGTGATTCCCTTGCATTTGACCCCTGGTCAGAACAATAAACTCCTGATGTCACATCATGCATATGTAATGAGCTACTGCCGTACTGTCAGCCATTGTATTTCTATGACAAGCTGTCCGTCACTCGACCGTTCCCAACGTGCATCGTGACGACTTGGAGATGTCATCGAGGGCGCACTGTCTGCCGTTGTATTTACATTGCTAACCGGCCCCCACCATTTCCAGTGGAGCTAAATGCAAGGGAATCACTGAGGCATGACCAAGGCAATGTTAATTCAATGGCAGAAAGTTAGCCCTCGATGACATCTCCGAGTCATCAAGATGCGCGTTAGGCACAATCGAGTGACGGACAGTTGCAGGACTGGTCGTCAGTCGAGGATCGAGGTAAGAGTATGTCGCAATATTAAGAAAGCTCAATGCTCACTTAGTCTCTATCTCTCAAGGATAGAGCACATGTCATATTGTACCTGCTCACAGTGGGACATGGGGGTCTTAGGGAAGATTACTCGAGACCGCTGGTTCACATTCACTCTAGGGAGTTCCCAGTACCCTGGCAACACAGGTTTGACTGTCTCAAGCTAAAATGTGATGTGCCTCTGAACCTCGTTTTGAATGCTAACTTTTGGTGAATATTGCGTTACATGAACTCAGAGTAGAAGAAGAAGGCGAGGCAAATAATAGAATAGGGAAGAATCGGAGCTCTGGTGAAGCGATTGGAATGTCGTTGCACAGAAAGTCCTCTCCATGGGCATCGACGTTTTATCACAGTGTTAGGCAGATGCATTAGAGCGACCCTCCATGCAAAAGTAAGCACACCGCGACCGCTTTTCAATTTGCTTCGAGTGCATTGAGAGTGCAAAGTGTAAGTGAATCAGTATATTTATTAAAGTCACTTGAATACATTGTCCAGACATTGTAAATGAGAGTGGGACTATTGCTGACAATGGAAATACAATGGTTAACAGGATGGAGTCATTGCATAAAAAATCCCACAGACTTTGATGACATGGCAGAGACATGACATCACAACAACTGGTCGATGTAGTGGAGTGAGGTCACTGCAACATTCAACCTGCTTTGAGTGCAGCCAGAGAGCATTTTATTGAAGTCACCTCAATACATTTGTTCAACAGTGTGGTGTCGTATCAGGAAAAATTACATCCACAGACTTTGATGATGACATCGCACAGACATCATGACAACTGGTTGATGTAGTCGAGTGACCTTCTCTGCAAGAGTGAGGTTACTACAACAGCTTTGCAACCTGCATCAAGTGCAGCGAGAGAATGCTTTATTGAAGTCACCCAAAAACATTTGTACAAACATTATGAATAACAGTGGACTCGTGATGGAAATACAATGACCAACAGTGTGATGTTGTTGCATTGAAATTCCTATCCATAGACTTTGTCGATGACATCATGTTAACAGTGTGGTTTTGTGGCATGCAAAATCCTATCCACAGACTTTGATGATGACATCACAAAGACTGATATCATGATGTCTGGTTGAAGTTGTAATGTGACCCTCACTGCAAGAGTGTGGTCACTGCAATAGCTTTTCTCCCTTCAGTGCAGTGAGAGTTCACTTTTATTATACCTTAATATATTTGCACAAACATTATGAATGACAGTGGACTCTGGCTCACAATGGAAATACAATGGCCAATAGTGTGATGTCATTGCATGGAGTTCTTATCAACGGACTTCAACGCTGACATAATAGAGTCATCACGATGACTGGTTGAAGGGTTCGAGTGACCTTCCCTGCAAGAGTGAGGTCTCTGCAACAGCTTTTCAAACTGCTTTGAGTGCAGAGAGAAAGCACACTTTATTAAAGTCGCGTGGAAACATTTGGATACATTTCTGGCAAACAGTTCAGTGTCATTGCATGGAAAATTTTATCCACAGACTTGATGATGACATCGCCGAGACATCATGACGACTGGTTGCTGTAGTCAAGTGACCCTTCCAGCATTGACGAGGTCCATGCAACAACTTTTAACCTGCTTTGAGTTCAGTAAAAGAGCACTGTATTGAAGTCACCTCAATACATATGCACAAACATTGTAAATGAGATTCGACTTTGGCTCACAATGGAAGTACAATGGCCAACAGTGTTCCATCGTTGCAATGAAATCCTCTTCATGGACGTTGACGATGACATCTGCTGATTCATGGCGCTGACTGGTCGATGCAATCAGGTGACCCTCCGTGTAAGAGTGAGGTCACTGCAAAAGCTTTTTCAACCTGATTTGAGTGCAGTGAGAGAGCACTTTTAGTGATGTAAATATAATGGTTAAGAGTGTGGTGTCATTGTTTCTAAAATCTGATCCACGGACTTCAACGATGACATCATACAGTCATCACATGGTTGGTCACTGCATGTTGAGTACCACTCCCTGCAAGAGTGAGGACAACGCAACAGATTTTCCACCTTTTAAGTGATGTCTTGGATGGAGTCCAGTGTTTTGAAAATGAATGGAGTAAAACCTGAAATAGCAATATTTAGCAGCACGTGATGTGGTGGAAACCAATGATCAAAAGTTACCAGCAAAATCCTTGGAGAACTGTACATTCCTTTTCAAAGAGGCTTTTTGTGATGTGTGATGTGTTCACACCGGCTCGCAATGGAAATACAATGGCTAACAGTGTGGCATTGTTACATCAAAAATCCTCTTCATAGGCATCAACGATGACAACGCCAAGTTGATGCAGTCGAGTGACTCTCCCTGCAATAGTGAGGAAGTTGCAACAGTCTTTTAACCTGCTCACAACATAAATAATGACTAACAGAATGACATTTTCGCATAGGGAAAATCTTTCCATGGGTTTTGACGGTGATATATCAGAATTTTAAAATATGGCAACGGGTTAATGCAGTTGAGTGAACAATAGTTTGAACTGTCAGTCACAACTTGTTGATCAATGCTACGTGTCTGGTTTACTGAAATTTTAATACTCAAATGAGGTGTCTGGTTAGGCTAATCTTGGTCCACTGACAGCCTTATGTTAGGTTGGGTCAAATATATGCTAAAAGTATAAGTCATTGTCTGGTCCAATATCAGCCAAATGTAATTTCAGTGTATTGTAAGTGATTATGCAATTGAATGGAAACATGAATTATATTAAAATTAGTCCAATACCATTATCATACACTTGAGAAGTACTCTGGATCAAGGGCCCAAGATTGGCAAGATGTCAGCCCAACAAAGCAGCCCATTGTCTGACTCAATAATGGCTCAGTGTTGGCTCAGTCTGTTTGGTCCAATTGGTGACTTTCTGTCTGCCCAGTGTACTATTGAGTGTTACCGAGTAACCCAAGCAGAGACCCTATTTAGTGCAAAACATGACTAGATTTTCATGATACTACTCAAATACATAGGAAATAAATGGACTAAATCATTTAGACCAAAATTGATTTTAGACACAATTTTAGCATTTAACCATAAAAAAAAAGCTGAAAATTTTCTTCCTTTTGGTTACATGTTAAATTATTGTATCTTGAGCCTCCAGTTTTTCAGAATGAAGCATCTGTAAGATAACCCATAAACTTCTAAATCAGTGATGATTAGCCTGGAACACTTCCAGTCAGAAAGTGAAGGTATCTGCAAGCACAAGCTTAGGCTTTGATGCGGACCAGCCATGCTGAAATACACAGAATGTCTGCCTCTTCTGGATGTATTCCAGATTTATGTACAAAACCTTGTTATAACAGATATGTGGAAATGTTCCATGCTATTTCAGTAATAAATCTAATCTTGATATGCTAGAATAGTTTAATACTAGTACTTAGGCCGATCAGAAAATCTCTCTGTAGTTCTAAACATGCTGCTGATTTTCAAAAATTAGTGTATTGGATCACCTGAACCTAGCGTATGAACAAGTCAACCCAGCTTTGTAAAAATCTGAGACAACCAATGTTTCATATTCTCCTCGTTTTTTCTCAGAAACAGCCTTAATTAAGTGTTTATAGGAATGGAAACATGAATTAGTGGATGAGAGAGAGCATGTATGAGCTTTTAGGACTTGAGGGTGCACTAAAATGAAATTTGCACTTTTTCAGTTTTGTAAGTCCCATGAACGAATATACCCTGAAATACTAATTTCCTGAATCCTAGGTTAGTCAATTTAAGATAACATTCTCAAGCCAGAATAGCTACATTTTAGGCAGTAGCTCATTACATATGCATGATGTGACATCAGGAGTTTATTGTTCTGACCAGGGGTCAAATGCAAGGGAATCACTGAGGCATGACCAAGAAACAAGGATGCTCAGCATCACAGCTTACCTGTTATTTACTAACAAAGTATGGGATATTCCTGTTTTTTAGTGTTATTATGCCAGTATATACAGTGTGACTTGTGAATGGTTGTTCACTTCCATTCCAGCACTTTGATGAAATACAAAAAATTTCATTTTAGGGCATCCTTAAGCATTTCAACAGAAGCAGTATATTCTGACATAATGGAGATTTTATTTTTCTTTTCAGTGTTTTATCATAGCTTTACTTGAGAAAATAAATGTTTGCATTACAAACTACAATGTATGTCACTTTATGGAATTAATTCTATCTGGTCTCTAAAATTACCACTGATACTCTATATTTGAATACACACATGGATGTTAAATGTGAAATTCCAAAGTTTTTTTATTTTATTTATTTTTTACCTGGGTTTAATTTGTCAACATAACATGAGGTCTGTGTATGTTTTAGCTTAGCTGCATGAAAAATTATTTTGAGCTGCTGGTATAATTTTATATCTTACATATTATGACATGCCTTTAATTGTTTGGTGTTAAATGTGTCTTGAATTTCATTCAGGATCACTTTTGTATATTTTCATTACAAAAGGTACATAATGAAAATAAATTATGTTTGCTTGCTTAACAAAATCTGTCCAGTGTAAATGCACAATATGTTTTCTCAGTCTAAGCGTACATTTTCTGATGTTTTATGCTCTAAGATTGCTGCTTAAGTTGACATTGCACTGTTAATTAAAGAAAAGCTGCGTTTTCATCTTGATTAAAGATTTTCTAACTTTATCTTTTTAAGTCATTATCATATCACTCATTAAATATACACACAGGCTTCTTATCACCAACAAAGGGCAGTGATGCATTCAACTAACTGTGCCTTGGGCATTAGTTGCTCCTCAATTAATCTTTTTAATTTTGCACTCATAGGCTGAGCATTCACACCTGTTGATATTGTAATGAACTATACAGTCATTTAGTCATGTGCCATGTTACCATATTCTGCTCTGCCATAAGCAATAGAAGCCTGTGATCATATTTGGCTGTGCTACAAGCCAATCAAAGCCTGTTATCATATTAAGTTGTGATGGGATGGCATAAGTTCTTAGATGTTACTAGTCTCAGAATTGTTCAATAGGAGGAAGCCAGAAACACCACAGTGAACAAGTTAATGTGCACATTACAGAGTGACAGCAAACACTATGCAAAATATTGATGATAATATACAATAAACTGTGACATATCGCTGGTTAAAAAAACAGTTATTTTTTTTTAAACCACACTGATGATAATAGTACAACAAATAGCTAGCTTTTTTCACAGTACTGCTGATGAGTATGTAACATTAAAGCATTGTATACATGCAAAGTACAAACATTCAGCCTTTCCTTTTTTCAGTGTTTTTTATTTTGCAAGTATAATTCTGCAGTGTGACTCTATAAGGTTGCTCACTTCAATTCCAACACTTTGATGAAACGAAACAAACAAAAAATCCATTTTTAGGACACCTTTTACAGTACCAACATTAGCAGTATACTCTGACATAACTAACACTTTTAATTTAATTACAGTTTTGTTAATTTGTCAACATGACATGTGGTCTGATTATGTTTAAATTAGCTCTGCATCAAAAAGTAAATAGAACTGGTGGTTTATAATGTATTTCCCTTTTAAAAAAATGTAATTGTTCAGTAACAAACTTGCTTGTTATCATATTTGGCTGTGCTACAAGCCAATCAAAGCCTGTTATCATATTAAGTTGTGATGGGATGGCATAAGTTCTTAGATGTTACTAGTCTCAGAATTGTTCAATAGGAGGAAGCCAGAAACACCACAGTGAACAAGTTAATGTGCACATTACAGAGTGACAGCAAACACTATGCAAAATATTGATGATAATATACAATAAACTGTGACATATCGCTTGTTAAAAAAAAGTTATTTTTTTTTTAAACCACACTGATGATAATAGTACAACAAATAAATTCACATCGCAATTTTTGTTAAAGGGAAAATATTAATAAAATTTTTTTATAATTTCTCACCCTTGAATTTAATTGATATCCATACTAGCACCAAAGTACTTCACTTTTCTGGTACATTCAATTTAATTTTTTTACAGTGCTTTTGATCTAGCTTTTTTCACAGTACTACTGATGAGTATGTAACATTAAAGCATTGTATACATGCAAAGTACAAACATTCAGCCTTTCCTTTTTTCAGTGTTATTATTTTGCAAGTATAATTCTGCAGTGTGACTCTATAATGTTGCTCACTTCAATTCCAGCACTTTGATGAAACGAAACAAACAAAAAATCCATTTTTAGGACACCTTTTACAGTACCAACATTAGCAGTATACTCTGACATAACTAACACTTTTAATTTAATTACAGTTTTGTTAATTTTTCAACATGACATGTGGTCTGATTATGTTTAAATTAGCTCTGCATCAAAAAGTAAATAGAACTGGTGGTTTATAACCTATTTCCCTTATAAAAAAATGTAATTGTTCAGTAACAAGTATAACTTACACTGTGCATTATTATTCCCCCGTTAAATTTAAGAAATGAAATTTCATTTTATATGTGATATGAATACTCCTATTATTGTTAAAATTTTAAAAGCAAAATATGATTTTGTTAATTTTACATCTTACATATTACGACATGCCTTTAATTGTTTGGTGTAACCTGTTTCTTAAATTTCATCCAATAACTCACTATTTTGTATATTTTCATCGCAAAAAGGTATGTAGAAGAACCTTTTATTTTGCTAGCTTAACAAAATCTGTCCAGTGTAAATGCACAATATATATTTCAAGTCAAGGAATACATTTTCCGATGTTTTGAGCACTCAGAATGCTGCTTAAGTTAAAATTACTATGTCTCAAGATATAGCATAGGCAAATAATAATATAAGCCAATACTACCTTCTTGTCTCATGACATTTTTTGCCATTTCATGCTCATTTGTACACAGGAATTAAACTTTAAGGTACAATAAATAATATGAATAGTTTTTCATGCCATCAAAAACTCAATATGTAAACAAACCCAATGATGACATCACAATACTGAACATTGGTCATATCCATTGTTTCCAATGTTTTGGTCTGGATTTTCTCTCAATGTATTATTTTTTTATTAATGTCTGATAAAATCATTAGTTCACCCAAATGGAGTGTGCCTGATTAATAAAGGTTATTTTCGGCTATTTTATGGAGTCTCAGAAATTGCCAATTTGACGGACAGTGCAGCTTTAAGTTGACATTGCACTGTTGATTTAAAAATAAAAAAATAAAATTTTCAGTGATTAAATATTTTTAAACTTTATTCTTGTTAAGTGATAATCATATCACTCATTAAACATACACAAATGCTTGTTATCACTAACAAAGGGCAATGATGCATTCAACTAACTGTGCCTTGGGCATTTTTTGCTCCTCAAATAATCTTTCAACTTTGCACACATGGGTTGAGCATGCACACCTGTTGATTGTAATGAGCTATACAGTCAGCCAAGCACATGTCATGTTTTCATATCATATTCTGCTCTGAATGGAAGCCTGTTATCATATTTGGTTGTGCTACAAGCCAATCAAAGCCTGTTATCATATTCAGCTGTGACACATAAGTTCTTAGATGTAACTGGTCTGCTTGTGTGCTTTGTTGTAAATGCACAATATATATATTTCAAGTCAAGGAATACATTTTCCGATGTTTTGAGCACTCAGAATGCTGCTTAAGTTAAAGTTACTATGTCTCAAGATTTAGCATAGGCAAATAATAATATAAGCCAATACTACCTTCTTGTCTCATGATTTTTCTTTGCAATTTCATGCTCATTTGTGCACAGGAATAAACTTTAAGGTACAATAAATAATATGAATAGAGTTTTTCATGCAATCAAAAACTCAATATGTAAACAAACTCAATGATGACATCACAATACTGAACATTGGTTGATGATGTCATATCCATTGTTTCCAATGTTTTGGTCTGGATTTTCTCTCAATGTATTATTGTTTTATTTTTTTATTAACGTCTGACAAAATCGTTAGTTCACCCAAATGGAGTGTGCCTGATTAATAAGCCAATCAAAGTCTGTTATCATATTCAGCTGTGATTGGCTGGCATAAGTTCTTAGATGTAACTTGTCTGCTTGTGTGCTTTGTGTAGGCATTATTGTTCAATAGGAGGAAGACAGAAACACCACAGTGAACAAGTTAATGTGCACATGACAGTGACAGCCATCACTATGCAAAGTATTAATGACACTATACAATATACTGTGCCACATCACTGATTTAAAAAAAAAAATGTTCAAACCACACTCTGATGATAATAGAACAACAAATAAATTCACATAACAACTTTTGTTTAAGGGAAAATAGGAATAAAAAGAAAAAAACCTGATTTTCCAACCCCTGAATTCCATTGATATCCATACCAGCACCAAATCATTTCACTTTTCATGTGCTTTCAATCTTAATTTTTTACAGTGCTTTTGATCTAAGCTTTTCACAGTACTGCAGATTAGTATGTAACATTAAAGCATTGTATACATACAATGTACAAGCATTCAGACTTTCCATTTTTTTGTGTTATTAGTATGCAAGTATATGCAGTGTGACTTGTGAAAGGTTGTTCACTTCAATTCCAACACTTTGATGAAACAAAAAAAACAAAAAAAGTCATTTTATGTACACCTTTTTTCATACCAACATATTCTGAAATAATTAACTCTTCTAATTTTCTTATCAGTTTTGTTAATTTGTCAACTTGACATGTGGTCTGTTATTTTACACTTATCGCCTGGGGGCTGAAACATCAAAGGTTAATTATGCACAAATTAGCATAAAACAAACGTAGCCCGGGGGCGAATTTGGAGGGACAGGGATCTGTGGCCACAGCTCAATATGATATCAGGCCCCTGAGGGCAAATAACTAGCTTATCGTGATATCATATCGGCCTGTCTGTAGTGACACATAAAAGTCTGGGAGCAGGGTATATAGAATGATAGCAGAAATTTGGTAGTGTATGTATTAGATAGCTTTAACTATTGGCTATTTAATGGTACCAAATATTGGCGCTTACTGGATAGCTAACTACCCAGCTACCAGAAATTTGTTAAGCAAAGTTAACTTTTTTGGTTGAAAATGCCACATAAAAGTCTGGGAGCTGGGTATATAGAATGATAGCAGAAATTTGGTAGTGCATTTATTACATTGCCTTATTCATTGGCTATTTAATGGTACCAAATATTGGCGCTTACTGGATAGCTAACTACCCAGCTACCAGAAATTTGTTGAGCAAAGTTACAATATTTTGTGGAAAATGCCACATAAAAGTCTGGGAGCTGGGTATATAGAATGGTAGCAGAAATTTGGTAGTGTATTTATTACATTGCCTTATTCATTGGCTATTTAATGGTACAAAATATTGTTGCATACTAGATTGCTAACTACCCAGCTACCAGAAATTTGTTGAGCAAAGTTAACTTTTTTGTGAAAAATGACACATAAAAGTCTGGGAGCTGGGTATATAGAATGATAGCAGAAATTTGATATTGTATTTATGAGATAGCCTTATTCATTGGCTATTTAATGGTACCAAATATTTGTGCTTACTGGATAGTTAACTACCCAGCTCCCTGAAATTTGTTGAGCAAAGTTAAAGTATTTTGTGGAAAATGACACATAAAAGTCTGGGAGCAGGGTATATAGAATGATAGCAGAAATTTGGTAGTGTATGTATTAGATAGCCTGATTCATTGGCTATTTAATGGTACCAAATATTGGTGCTTACTGGATAGCTAACTACAGAGCTACCAGAAATTTGTTGAGCAAAGTTAATTTTTTTTGTTGAAAATGACACATAAAAGTCGGGAGCTGGGTATATAGAATGATAGCAGAAATTTGGTAGTGTATGTATTAGATAGCTTTAACTATTGGCTATTTAATGGTACCAAATATTGGCGCTTACTGGATAGCTAACTACCCAGCTACCAGAAATTTGTTAAGCAAAGTTAACTTTTTTGGTTGAAAATGCCACATAAAAGTCTGGGAGCTGGGTATATAGAATGATAGCAGAAATTTGGTAGTGTATTTATTACATTGCCTTTTTCATGGGCTATTTAATGGTACAAAATATTGTTGCATACTAGATTGCTAACTACCCAGCTTCCAGAAATTTGTTGAGCAAAGTTAAAATATTTTGTGGAAAATGACACATAAAAGTCTGGGAGCTGGGTATATAGAATGATAGCAGAAATTTGGTAGTGTATGTATTAGATAGCTTTAACTATTGGCTATTTAATGGTACAAAATATTGGTGCTTACTGGATGGCTAACTACCCAGCTACCAGAAATTTGTTGAGCAAAGTTAAAATATTTTGTGGAAAATGACACATAAAAGTCTGGGAGCTGGGTATATAGAATGATAGCAGAAATTTGATACTGTATTTATGAGATAGCCTTATTCATTGGCTATTTAATGGTACCAAATATTTGTGCTTACTGGATAGCTAACAACCCAGCTACCAGAAATTTGTTGAGCAAAGTTAAAGTATTTTGTGGAAAATGACACATAAAAGTCTGGGAGCTGGGTATATAGAATGATAGCAGAAATTTGGTAGTGTATTTATTAGATAGCCTTCTTCATTGGCTATTTAATGGTATCAAATATTGGTGCTTACTGGATAGTTAACTACCCAGCTACCAGAAATTTGTTGAGCAAAGTAAAATTTTTTGTGGAAAATGACACATAAAAGTCTGGGAGCTGGGTATATAGAATGATAGCAGAAATTTGGTAGTGTATTTATTAGATAGCCTTCTTCATTGGCTATTTAATGGTATCAAATATTGGTGCTTACTGGATAGTTAACTACCCAGCTACCAGAAATTTGTTGAGCAAAGTAAAATTTTTTGTGGAAAATGACACATAAAAGTCTGGGAGCTGGGTATATAGAATGATAGCAGAAATTTGGTAGTGTATTTATTAGATAGTCTTATTTATTGGCTATTTTAATGGTACCAAATATTGGTGCTTACTGGATAGCTAACTACCCAGCTACAAGAAATTTGTTGAGCAAAGTTAAAATATTTTGTGGAAAATGACACATAAAAGTCTGGGAGCTAGGTATATAGAATGATAGCAGAAATTTGGTAGTGTATGTATTAGATAGCTTTAACTATTGGCTATTTAATGGTACCAAATATTTGTGCTTACTGGATAGCTAACTACCCAGCTACCAGAAATTTGTTGAGCAAAGTTAACTTTTTTGTGAAAAATGACACATAAAAGTCTGGGAGCTGGGTTTATAGAATGATAGCAGAAATTTGATATTGCATTTATTAGATAGCCTTATTCATTGGCTATTTAATGGTACCAAATATTGGCGCTTACTGGATAGCTAACTACCGAGCTACCAGAAATTTGTTGAGCAAAGTTAACTTTTTTTGTGGAAAATGACACATAAAAGTCTGGGAGCTGGGTATATATAGAATGATAGCAGAAATTTGGTAGTATATGTATTAGATAGCTTTAACTATTGGCTATTTAATGGTACCAAATAATGGCGCTTACTGGATAGCTAACTACCCAGCTACCAGAAATTTGTTAAGCAAAGTTAAAATATTTTGTGGAAAATGCCACATAAAAGTCTGGGAGCTGGGTATATGGAATGGTAGCAGAAATTTGGTAGTGTATTTATTACATTGCCTTATTCATTGGCTATTTAATGGTACAAAATATTGTTGCATACTAGATTGCTAACTACCCAGCTACCAGAAATTTGTTGAGCAAAGTTAAAATATTTTGTGGAAAATGACACATAAAAGTCTGGGAGCTGGGTATATAGAATGATAGCAGAAATTTGGTAGTGTATGTATTAGATAGCTTTAACTATTGGCTATTTAATGGTACAAAATATTGGTGCTTACTGGATGGCTAACTACCCAGCTACCAGAAATTTGTTGAGCAAAGTTAAAATATTTTGTGGAAAATGACACATAAAAGTCTGGGAGCTGGGTATATAGAATGATAGCAGAAATTTGATACTGTATTTATGAGATAGCCTTATTCATTGGCTATTTAATGGTACCAAATATTTGTGCTTACTGGATAGCTAACAACCCAGCTACCAGAAATTTGTTGAGCAAAGTTAAAGTATTTTGTGGAAAATGACACATAAAAGTCTGGGAGCTGGGTATATAGAATGATAGCAGAAATTTGGTAGTGTATTTATTAGATAGCCTTCTTCATTGGCTATTCAATGGTATCAAATATTGGTGCTTACTGGATAGTTAACTACCCAGCTACCAGAAATTTGTTGAGCAAAGTAAAATTTTTTGTGGAAAATGACACATAAAAGTCTGGGAGCTGGGTATATAGAATGATAGCAGAAATTTGGTAGTGTATTTATTAGATAGCCTTATTCATTGGCTATTTGATGGTACCAAATATTGGTGCTTACTGGATAGCTAACTATCCAACTACCAGAAATCTGTTGAGCAAAGTTAACTTTTTTTGTGGAAAATGACACATAAAAGTCTGGGAGCTGGGTATATAGAATGATAGCAGAAATTTGGTAGTGTATTTATTAGATAGCCTTCTTCATTGGCTATTTAATGGTATCAAATATTGGTGCTTACTGGATAGTTAACTACCCAGCTACCAGAAATTTGTTGAGCAAAGTAAAATTTTTTGTGGAAAATGACACATAAAAGTCTGGGAGCTGGGTATATAGAATGATAGCAGAAATTTGGTAGTGTATTTATTAGATAGTCTTATTTATTGGCTATTTTAATGGTACCAAATATTGGTGCTTACTGGATAGCTAACTACCCAGCTACAAGAAATTTGTTGAGCAAAGTTAAAATATTTTGTGGAAAATGACACATAAAAGTCTGGGAGCTAGGTATATAGAATGATAGCAGAAATTTGGTAGTGTATGTATTAGATAGCTTTAACTATTGGCTATTTAATGGTACCAAATATTTGTGCTTACTGGATAGCTAACTACCCAGCTACCAGAAATTTGTTGAGCAAAGTTAACTTTTTTGTGAAAAATGACACATAAAAGTCTGGGAGCTGGGTTTATAGAATGATAGCAGAAATTTGATATTGCATTTATTAGATAGCCTTATTCATTGGCTATTTAATGGTACCAAATATTGGCGCTTACTGGATAGCTAACTACCGAGCTACCAGAAATTTGTTGAGCAAAGTTAACTTTTTTTGTGGAAAATGACACATAAAAGTCTGGGAGCTGGGTATATATAGAATGATAGCAGAAATTTGGTAGTATATGTATTAGATAGCTTTAACTATTGGCTATTTAATGGTACCAAATAATGGCGCTTACTGGATAGCTAACTACCCAGCTACCAGAAATTTGTTGAGCAAAGTAAAATTTTTTGTGGAAAATGACACATAAAAGTCTGGGAGCTGGGTATATAGAATGATAGCAGAAATTTGGTAGTGTATTTATTACATTGCCTTTTTCATGGGCTATTTAATGGTACAAAATATTGTTGCATACTAGATTGCTAACTACCCAGCTTCCAGAAATTTGTTGAGCAAAGTTAAAATATTTTGTGGAAAATGACACATAAAAGTCTGGGAGCTGGGTATATAGAATGATAGCAGAAATTTGGTAGTGTATGTATTAGATAGCTTTAACTATTGGCTATTTAATGGTACCAAATATTGGTGCTTACTGGATGGCTAACTACCCAGCTACCAGAAATTTGTTGAGCAAAGTTAAAATATTTTGTGGAAAATGACACATAAAAGTCTGGGAGCTGGGTATATAGAATGATAGCAGAAATTTGATATTGTATTTATGAGATAGCCTTATTCATTGGCTATTTAATGGTACCAAATATTTGTGCTTACTGGATAGCTAACAACCCAGCTACCAGAAATTTGTTGAGCAAAGTTAAAGTATTTTGTGGAAAATGACACATAAAAGTCTGGGAGCTGGGTATATAGAATGATAGCAGAAATTTGGTAGTGTATGTATTAGATAGCCTGATTCATTGGCTATTTAATAGTACCAAATATTGGTGCTTACTGGATAGCTAACTACCGAGCTACCAGAAATTTGTTGAGCAAAGTTAAAATATTTTGTGGAAAATGATACATAAAAGTCTGGGAGCTGGGTATATAGAATGATAGCAGAAATTTGGTAGTGTATTTATTACATTGCCTTATTCATTGGCTATTTAATGGTACAAAATATTGTTGCATACTAGATTGCTAACTACCCAGCTACCAGAAATTTGTTGAGCAAAGTTAACTTTTTTTGTGGAAAATGACACATAAAAGTCTGGGAGCTGGGTATATAGAATGATAGCAGAAATTTGGTAGTGTATGTATTAGATAGCTTTAACTATTGGCTATTTAATGGTACCAAATATTGGTGCTTACTGGATGGCTAACTACCCAGCTACCAGAAATTTGTTGAGCAAAGTTAAAATATTTTGTGGAAAATGACACATAAAAGTCTGGGAGCTGGGTATATAGAATGATAGCAGAAATTTGATATTGTATTTATGAGATAGCCTTATTCATTGGCTATTTAATGGTACCAAATATTTGTGCTTACTGGATAGCTAACAACCCAGCTACCAGAAATTTGTTGAGCAAAGTTAAAGTATTTTGTGGAAAATGACACATAAAAGTCTGGGAGCTGGGTATATAGAATGATAGCAGAAATTTGGTAGTGTATGTATTAGATAGCCTGATTCATTGGCTATTTAATAGTACCAAATATTGGTGCTTACTGGATAGCTAACTACCGAGCTACCAGAAATTTGTTGAGCAAAGTTAAAATATTTTGTGGAAAATGACACATAAAAGTCTGGGAGCTGGGTATATAGAATGATAGCAGAAATTTGGTAGTGTATTTATTAGATAGCCTTCTTCATTGGCTATTTAATGGTATCAAATATTGGTGCTTACTGGATAGTTAACTACCCAGCTACCAGAAATTTGTTGAGCAAAGTAAAATTTTATGTGGAAAATGACACATAAAAGTCTGGGAGCTGGGTATATAGAATGATAGCAGAAATTTGGTAGTGTATGTATTAGATAGCCTTATTCATTGGCTATTTGATGGTACCAAATATTGGTGCTTACTGGATAGCTAACTATCCAACTACCAGAAATCTG
Source organism: Alitta virens (assembly GCA_932294295.1). Classification (NCBI taxonomy): domain Eukaryota; kingdom Metazoa; phylum Annelida; class Polychaeta; order Phyllodocida; family Nereididae; genus Alitta; species Alitta virens. Next base: position 39,449,250 of record OW028578.1, read on the forward strand.
TTGAGCAAAGTTAACTTTTTTTGTGGAAAATGACACATAAAAGTCTGGGAGCTGGGTATATAGAATGATAGCAGAAATTTGGTAGTGTATGTATTAGATAGCTTTAACTATTGGCTATTTAATGGTACCAAATATTGGCGCTTACTGGATAGCTAACTACCCAGCTACCAGAAATTTGTTAAGCAAAGTTAACTTTTTTGGTTGAAAATGCCACATAAAAGTCTGGGAGCTGGGTATATGGAATGGTAGCAGAAATTTGGTAGTGTATTTATTACATTGCCTTATTCATTGGCTATTTAATGGTACAAAATATTGTTGCATACTAGATTGCTAACTACCCAGCTACCAGAAATTTGTTAAGCAAAGTTAACTTTTTTGTGAAAAATGACACATAAAAGTCTGGGAGCTGGGTATATAGAATGATAACAGAAATTTGATATTGTATTTATTAGATAGCCTTATTCATTGGCTATTTAATGGTACCAAATATTTGTGCTTACTGGATAGTTAACTACCCAGCTCCCTGAAATTTGTTGAGCAAAGTTAAAGCATTTTGTGGAAAATGACACATAAAAGTCTGGGAGCAGGGTATATAGAATGATAGCAGAAATTTGGTAGTGTATGTATTAGATAGCTTTAACTATTGGCTATTTAATGGTACCAAATATTGGCGCTTACTGGATAGCTAACTACCCAGCTACCAGAAATTTGTTAAGCAAAGTTAACTTTTTTGGTTGAAAATGCCACATAAAAGTCTGGGAGCTGGGTATATAGAATGATAGCAGAAATTTGGTAGTGCATTTATTACATTGCCTTATTCATTGGCTATTTAATGGTACCAAATATTGGCGCTTACTGGATAGCTAACTACCCAGCTACCAGAAATTTGTTGAGCAAAGTTACAATATTTTGTGGAAAATGCCACATAAAAGTCTGGGAGCTGGGTATATAGAATGGTAGCAGAAATTTGGTAGTGTATTTATTACATTGCCTTATTCATTGGCTATTTAATGGTACAAAATATTGTTGCATACTAGATTGCTAACTACCCAGCTACCAGAAATTTGTTGAGCAAAGTTAACTTTTTTGTGAAAAATGACACATAAAAGTCTGGGAGCTGGGTATATAGAATGATAGCAGAAATTTGATATTGTATTTATTAGATAGCCTTATTCATTGGCTATTTAATGGTACCAAATATTTGTGCTTACTGGATAGTTAACTACCCAGCTCCCTGAAATTTGTTGAGCAAAGTTAAAGTATTTTGTGGAAAATGACACATAAAAGTCTGGGAGCAGGGTATATAGAATGATAGCAGAAATTTGGTAGTGTATGTATTAGATAGCCTGATTCATTGGCTATTTAATGGTACCAAATATTGGTGCTTACTGGATAGCTAACTACAGAGCTACCAGAAATTTGTTGAGCAAAGTTAATTTTTTTTGTTGAAAATGACACATAAAAGTCGGGAGCTGGGTATATAGAATGATAGCAGAAATTTGGTAGTGTATGTATTAGATAGCTTTAACTATTGGCTATTTAATGGTACCAAATATTGGCGCTTACTGGATAGCTAACTACCCAGCTACCAGAAATTTGTTAAGCAAAGTTAACTTTTTTGGTTGAAAATGCCACATAAAAGTCTGGGAGCTGGGTATATAGAATGATAGCAGAAATTTGGTAGTGTATTTATTACATTGCCTTTTTCATGGGCTATTTAATGGTACAAAATATTGTTGCATACTAGATTGCTAACTACCCAGCTTCCAGAAATTTGTTGAGCAAAGTTAAAATATTTTGTGGAAAATGACACATAAAAGTCTGGGAGCTGGGTATATAGAATGATAGCAGAAATTTGGTAGTGTATGTATTAGATAGCTTTAACTATTGGCTATTTAATGGTACAAAATATTGGTGCTTACTGGATGGCTAACTACCCAGCTACCAGAAATTTGTTGAGCAAAGTTAAAATATTTTGTGGAAAATGACACATACAAGTCTGGGAGCTGGGTATATAGAATGATAGCAGAAATTTGATATTGTATTTATGAGATAGCCTTATTCATTGGCTATTTAATGGTACCAAATATTTGTGCTTACTGGATAGCTAACAACCCAGCTACCAGAAATTTGTTGAGCAAAGTTAAAGTATTTTGTGGAAAATGACACATAAAAGTCTGGGAGCTGGGTATATAGAATGATAGCAGAAATTTGGTAGTGTATTTATTAGATAGCCTTCTTCATTGGCTATTTAATGGTACCAAATATTTGTGCTTACTGGATAGCTAACAACCCAGCTACCAGAAATTTGTTGAGCAAAGTTAAAGTATTTTGTGGAAAATGACACATAAAAGTCTGGGAGCTGGGTATATAGAATGATAGCAGAAATTTGGTAGTGTATGTATTAGATAGCCTGATTCATTGGCTATTTAATAGTACCAAATATTGGTGCTTACTGGATAGCTAACTACCGAGCTACCAGAAATTTGTTGAGCAAAGTTAAAATATTTTGTGGAAAATGATACATAAAAGTCTGGGAGCTGGGTATATAGAATGATAGCAGAAATTTGGTAGTGTATTTATTACATTGCCTTATTCATTGGCTATTTAATGGTACAAAATATTGTTGCATACTAGATTGCTAACTACCCAGCTACCAGAAATTTGTTGAGCAAAGTTAACTTTTTTTGTGGAAAATGACACATAAAAGTCTGGGAGCTGGGTATATAGAATGATAGCAGAAATTTGGTAGTGTATGTATTAGATAGCTTTAACTATTGGCTTTTTAATGGTACCAAATATTGGTGCTTACTGGATGGCTAACTACCCAGCTACAAGAAATTTGTTGAGCAAAGTTAAAATATTTTGTGGAAAATGACACATAAAAGTCTGGGAGCTGGGTATATAGAATGATAGCAGAAATTTGATATTGTATTTATGAGATAGCCTTATTCATTGGCTATTTAATGGTACCAAATATTTGTGCTTACTGGATAGCTAACAACCCAGCTACCAGAAATTTGTTGAGCAAAGTTAAAGTATTTTGTGGAAAATGACACATAAAAGTCTGGGAGCTGGGTATATAGAATGATAGCAGAAATTTGGTAGTGTATGTATTAGATAGCCTGATTCATTGGCTATTTAATAGTACCAAATATTGGTGCTTACTGGATAGCTAACTACCGAGCTACCAGAAATTTGTTGAGCAAAGTTAAAATATTTTGTGGAAAATGACACATAAAAGTCTGGGAGCTGGGTATATAGAATGATAGCAGAAATTTGGTAGTGTATTTATTAGATAGCCTTCTTCATTGGCTATTTAATGGTATCAAATATTGGTGCTTACTGGATAGTTAACTACCCAGCTACCAGAAATTTGTTGAGCAAAGTAAAATTTTATGTGGAAAATGACACATAAAAGTTTGGGAGCTGGGTATATAGAATGATAGCAGAAATTTGGTAGTGTATGTATTAGATAGCCTTATTCATTGGCTATTTGATGGTACCAAATATTGGTGCTTACTGGATAGCTAACTATCCAACTACCAGAAATCTGTTGAGCAAAGTTAACTTTTTTTGTGGAAAATGACACATAAAAGTCTGGGAGCTGGGTATATAGAATGATAGCAGAAATTTGGTAGTGTATGTATTAGATAGCTTTAACTATTGGCTATTTAATGGTACCAAATATTGGCGCTTACTGGATAGCTAACTACCCAGCTACCAGAAATTTGTTAAGCAAAGTTAAAATATTTTGTGGAAAATGCCACATAAAAGTCTGGGAGCTGGGTATATGGAATGGTAGCAGAAATTTGGTAGTGTATTTATTACATTGCCTTATTCATTGGCTATTTAATGGTACAAAATATTGTTGCATACTAGATTGCTAACTACCCAGCTACCAGAAATTTGTTAAGCAAAGTTAACTTTTTTGTGAAAAATGACACATAAAAGTCTGGGAGCTGGGTATATAGAATGATAACAGAAATTTGATATTGTATTTATTAGATAGCCTTATTCATTGGCTATTTAATGGTACCAAATATTTGTGCTTACTGGATAGTTAACTACCCAGCTCCCTGAAATTTGTTGAGCAAAGTTAAAGCATTTTGTGGAAAATGACACATAAAAGTCTGGGAGCAGGGTATATAGAATGATAGCAGAAATTTGGTAGTGTATGTATTAGATAGCTTTAACTATTGGCTATTTAATGGTACCAAATATTGGCGCTTACTGGATAGCTAACTACCCAGCTACCAGAAATTTGTTAAGCAAAGTTAACTTTTTTGGTTGAAAATGCCACATAAAAGTCTGGGAGCTGGGTATATAGAATGATAGCAGAAATTTGGTAGTGCATTTATTACATTGCCTTATTCATTGGCTATTTAATGGTACCAAATATTGGCGCTTACTGGATAGCTAACTACCCAGCTACCAGAACTTTGTTGAGCAAAGTTACAATATTTTGTGGAAAATGCCACATAAAAGTCTGGGAGCTGGGTATATAGAATGGTAGCAGAAATTTGGTAGTGTATTTATTACATTGCCTTATTCATTGGCTATTTAATGGTACAAAATATTGTTGCATACTAGATTGCTAACTACCCAGCTACCAGAAATTTGTTGAGCAAAGTTAACTTTTTTGTGAAAAATGACACATAAAAGTCTGGGAGCTGGGTATATAGAATGATAGCAGAAATTTGATATTGTATTTATTAGATAGCCTTATTCATTGGCTATTTAATGGTACCAAATATTTGTGCTTACTGGATAGTTAACTACCCAGCTCCCTGAAATTTGTTGAGCAAAGTTAAAGTATTTTGTGGAAAATGACACATAAAAGTCTGGGAGCAGGGTATATAGAATGATAGCAGAAATTTGGTAGTGTATGTATTAGATAGCCTGATTCATTGGCTATTTAATGGTACCAAATATTGGTGCTTACTGGATAGCTAACTACAGAGCTACTAGAAATTTGTTGAGCAAAGTTAATTTTTTTTGTTGAAAATGACACATAAAAGTCGGGAGCTGGGTATATAGAATGATAGCAGAAATTTGGTAGTGTATGTATTAGATAGCTTTAACTATTGGCTATTTAATGGTACCAAATATTGGCGCTTACTGGATAGCTAACTACCCAGCTACCAGAAATTTGTTAAGCAAAGTTAACTTTTTTGGTTGAAAATGCCACATAAAAGTCTGGGAGCTGGGTATATAGAATGATAGCAGAAATTTGGTAGTGTATTTATTACATTGCCTTTTTCATGGGCTATTTAATGGTACAAAATATTGTTGCATACTAGATTGCTAACTACCCAGCTTCCAGAAATTTGTTGAGCAAAGTTAAAATATTTTGTGGAAAATGACACATAAAAGTCTGGGAGCTGGGTATATAGAATGATAGCAGAAATTTGGTAGTGTATGTATTAGATAGCTTTAACTATTGGCTATTTAATGGTACAAAATATTGGTGCTTACTGGATGGCTAACTACCCAGCTACCAGAAATTTGTTGAGCAAAGTTAAAATATTTTGTGGAAAATGACACATAAAAGTCTGGGAGCTGGGTATATAGAATGATAGCAGAAATTTGATATTGTATTTATGAGATAGCCTTATTCATTGGCTATTTAATGGTACCAAATATTTGTGCTTACTGGATAGCTAACAACCCAGCTACCAGAAATTTGTTGAGCAAAGTTAAAGTATTTTGTGGAAAATGACACATAAAAGTCTGGGAGCTGGGTATATAGAATGATAGCAGAAATTTGATATTGTATTTATGAGATAGCCTTATTCATTGGCTATTTAATGGTATCAAATATTTGTGCTTACTGGATAGCTAACAACCCAGCTACCAGAAATTTGTTGAGCAAAGTTAAAGTATTTTGTGGAAAATGACACATAAAAGTCTGGGAGCTGGGTGTATAGAATGATAGCAGAAATTTGGTAGTGTATGTATTAGATAGCCTGATTCATTGGCTATTTAATAGTACCAAATATTGGTGCTTACTGGATAGCTAACTACCGAGCTACCAGAAATTTGTTGAGCAAAGTTAAAATATTTTGTGGAAAATGACACATAAAAGTCTGGGAGCTGGGTATATAGAATGATAGCAGAAATTTGGTAGTGTATTTATTAGATAGCCTTCTTCATTGGCTATTTAATGGTATCAAATATTGGTGCTTACTGGATAGTTAACTACCCAGCTACCAGAAATTTGTTGAGCAAAGTAAAATTTTATGTGGAAAATGACACATACAAGTCTGGGAGCTGGGTATATAGAATGATAGCAGAAATTTGGTAGTGTATGTATTAGATAGCCTTATTCATTGGCTATTTGATGGTACCAAATATTGGTGCTTACTGGATAGCTAACTATCCAACTACCAGAAATCTGTTGAGCAAAGTTAACTTTTTTTGTGGAAAATGACACATAAAAGTCTGGGAGCTGGGTATATAGAATGATAGCAGCAATTTGGTAGTGTATTTATTAGATAGTCTTATTTATTGGCTATTTTAATGGTACCAAATATTGGTGCTTACTGGATAGCTAACTACCCAGCTAAAAGAAATTTGTTGAGCAAAGTTAAAATATTTTGTGGAAAATGACACATAAAAGTCTGGGAGCTAGGTATATAGAATGATAGCAGAAATATGGTAGTGTATGTATTAGATAGCTTGAACTATTGGCTATTTAATTGTACCAAATATTGGTGCCTACTGGATGGCTAACTACCCAGCTACCAGAAATTTGTTGAGCAAAGTTAAAATATTTTGTGGAAAATGACACATAAAAGTCTGGGAGCTGGGTATATAGAATAATAGCAGATATTTGGTAGTGTACTTATTAGATAGCCTTATTCATTGGCTATTTAATGGTACCAAATATTTGTGCTTACTGGATAGCTAACTACCCAGCTACCAGAAATTTGTTGAGCAAAGTTAAAATATTTTGTGGAAAATGACACATAAAAGTCTGGGAGCTGGGTATATAGAATGATAGCAGAAATTTGGTAGTGTATGTATTAGATAGCCTGATTCATTGGCTATTTAATGGTACCAAATATTGGCGCTTACTGGATAGCTAACTACCGAGCTACCAGAAATTTGTTGAGCAAAGTTAACTTTTTTTGTGGAAAATGACACATAAAAGTCTTGGAGCTGGGTATATATAGAATGATAGCAGAAATTTGGTAGTGTATGTATTAGATAGCTTTAACTATTGGCTATTTAATGGTACCAAATATTGGTGCTTACTGGATGGCTAACTACCCAGCTACCAGAAATTTGTTGAGCAAAGTTAAAATATTTTGTGGAAAATGACACATAAAAGTCTGGGAGCTGGGTATATAGAATGATAGCAAACATTTGGTAGTGTACTTATTAGATAGCCTTATTCATTGGCTATTTAATGGTACCAAATATTTGTGCTTACTGGATAGCTAACTACCCAGCTACCAGAAATTTGTTGAGCAAAGTTAAAATATTTTGTGGAAAATGACACATAAAAGTCTGGGAGCTGGGTATATAGAATGATAGCAGAAATTTGGTAGTGTATGTATTAGATAGCCTGATTCATTGGCTATTTAATGGTACCAAATATTGGCGCTTACTGGATAGCTAACTACCGGGCTACCAGAAATTTGTTGAGCAAAGTTAACTTTTTTTGTGGAAAATGACACATAAAAGTCTTGGAGCTGGGTATATATAGAATGATAGCAGAAATTTGGTAGTGTATGTATTAGATAGCTTTAACTATTGGCTATTTAATGGTACCAAATATTGGTGCTTACTGGATGGCTAACTACCCAGCTACCAGAAATTTGTTGGGCAAAGTTAAAATATTTTGTGGAAAATGACACATAAAAGTCTGGGAGCTGGGTATATAGAATGATAGCAAAAATTTGGTAGTGTACTTATTAGATAGCCTTATTCATTGGCTATTTAATGGTACCAAATATTTGTGCTTACTGGATAGCTAACTACCCAGCTACAAGAAATTTGTTGAGCAAAGTTAAAATATTTTGTGGAAAATGACACATAAAAGTCTGGGAGCTGGGTATATAGAATGATAGCAGAAATTTAGTAGTGTATGTATTAGATAGCCTGATTCATTGGCTATTTAATGGTACCAAATATTGGCGCTTACTGGATAGCTAACTACCGAGCTACCAGAAATTTGTTGAGCAAAGTTAACTTTTTTTGTGGAAAATGACACATAAAAGTCTGGGAGCTGGGTATATATAGAATGATAGCAGAAATTTGGTAGTATATGTATTAGATAGCTTTAACTATTGGCTATTTAATGGTACCAAATATTGGCGCTTACTGGATAGCTAACTACCCAGCTACCAGAAATTTGTTAAGCAAAGTTAAAATATTTTGTGGAAAATGCCACATAAAAGTCTGGGAGCTGGGTATATGGAATGGTAGCAGAAATTTGGTAGTGTATTTATTACATTGCCTTATTCATTGGCTATTTAATGGTACAAAATATTGTTGCATACTAGATTGCTAACTACCCAGCTACCAGAAATTTGTTGAGCAAAATTAACTTTTTTTGTGGAAAATGACACATAAAAGTCTTGGAGCTGGGTATATATAGAATGATAGCAGAAATTTGGTAGTGTATGTATTAGATAGCTTTAACTATTGGCTATTTAATGGCACCAAATATTTGTGCTTACTGGATAGCTAACTACCGAGCTACCAGAAATTTGTTGAGCAAAGTTAACTTTTTTTGTGGAAAATGACACATAAAAGTCTTGGAGCTGGGTATATATAGAATGATAGCAGAAATTTGGTAGTGTATGTATTAGATAGCTTTAACTATTGGCTATTTAATGGCACCAAATATTTGTGCTTACTGGATAGCTAACTACCCAGCTACCAGAAATTTGTTGAGCAAAGTTAACTTTTTTGTGAAAAATGACACATAAAAGTCTGGGAGCTGGGTTTATAGAATGATAGCAGAAATTTGATATTGTATTTATTAGATAGCCTTATTCATTGGCTATTTAATGGTGCCAAATATTGGCGCTTACTGGATAGCTAACTACCCAGCTACCAGAAATTTGTTAAGCAAAGTTAACTTTTTTGGTTGAAAATGCCACATAAAAGTCTGGGAGCTGGGTATATAGAATGATAGCAGAAATTTGGTAGTGTATTTATTACATTGCCTTTTTCATGGGCTATTTAATGGTACAAAATATTGTTGCATACTAGATTGCTAACTACCCAGCTTCCAGAAATTTGTTGAGCAAAGTTAAAATATTTTGTGGAAAATGACACATAAAAGTCTGGGAGCTGGGTATATATAGAATGATAGCAGAAATTTGGTAGTGTATGTATTAGATAGCTTTAACTATTGGCTATTTAATGGTACCAAATATTGGTGCTTACTGGATGGCTAACTACCCAGCTACCACAAATTTGTTGAGCAAAGTTAAAGTATTTTGTGGAAAATGACACATAAAAGTTTGGGAGCTGGGTTTATAGAATGATAGCAGAAATTTGGTAGTGTATGTATTAGATAGCCTGATTCATTGGCTATTTGATGGTACCAAATATTGGTGCTTACTGGATAGCTAACTATCCAACTACCAGAAATCTGTTGAGCAAAGTTAACTTTTTTTGTGGAAAATGACACATAAAAGTCTGGGAGCTGGGTATATAGAATGATAGCAGCAATTTGGTAGTGTATTTATTAGATAGTCTTATTTATTGGCTATTTTAATGGTACCAAATATTGGTGCTTACTGGATAGCTAACTACCCAGCTACAAGAAATTTGTTGAGCAAAGTTAAAATATTTTGTGGAAAATGACACATAAAAGTCTGGGAGCTAGGTATATAGAATGATAGCAGAAATTTGGTAGTGTATGTATTAGATAGCTTGAACTATTGGCTATTTAATTGTACCAAATATTGGTGCCTACTGGATGGCTAACTACCCAGCTACCAGAAATTTGTTGAGCAAAGTTAAAATATTTTGTGGAAAATGACACATAAAAGTCTGGGAGCTGGGTATATAGAATAATAGCAGATATTTGGTAGTGTACTTATTAGATAGCCTTATTCATTGGCTATTTAATGGTACCAAATATTTGTGCTTACTGGATAGCTAACTACCCAGCTACCAGAAATTTGTTGAGCAAAGTTAAAATATTTTGTGGAAAATGACACATAAAAGTCTGGGAGCTGGGTATATAGAATGATAGCAGAAATTTGGTAGTGTATGTATTAGATAGCCTGATTCATTGGCTATTTAATGGTACCAAATATTGGCGCTTACTGGATAGCTAACTACCGGGCTACCAGAAATTTGTTGAGCAAAGTTAACTTTTTTTGTGGAAAATGACACATAAAAGTCTTGGAGCTGGGTATATATAGAATGATAGCAGAAATTTGGTAGTGTATGTATTAGATAGCTTTAACTATTGGCTATTTAATGGTACCAAATATTGGTGCTTACTGGATGGCTAACTACCCAGCTACCAGAAATTTGTTGGGCAAAGTTAAAATATTTTGTGGAAAATGACACATAAAAGTCTGGGAGCTGGGTATATAGAATGATAGCAAAAATTTGGTAGTGTACTTATTAGATAGCCTTATTCATTGGCTATTTAATGGTACCAAATATTTGTGCTTACTGGATAGCTAACTACCCAGCTACAAGAAATTTGTTGAGCAAAGTTAAAATATTTTGTGGAAAATGACACATAAAAGTCTGGGAGCTGGGTATATAGAATGATAGCAGAAATTTAGTAGTGTATGTATTAGATAGCCTGATTCATTGGCTATTTAATGGTACCAAATATTGGCGCTTACTGGATAGCTAACTACCGAGCTACCAGAAATTTGTTGAGCAAAGTTAACTTTTTTTGTGGAAAATGACACATAAAAGTCTGGGAGCTGGGTATATATAGAATGATAGCAGAAATTTGGTAGTATATGTATTAGATAGCTTTAACTATTGGCTATTTAATGGTACCAAATATTGGCGCTTACTGGATAGCTAACTACCCAGCTACCAGAAATTTGTTAAGCAAAGTTAAAATATTTTGTGGAAAATGCCACATAAAAGTCTGGGAGCTGGGTATATGGAATGGTAGCAGAAATTTGGTAGTGTATTTATTACATTGCCTTATTCATTGGCTATTTAATGGTACAAAATATTGTTGCATACTAGATTGCTAACTACCCAGCTACCAGAAATTTGTTGAGCAAAATTAACTTTTTTTGTGGAAAATGACACATAAAAGTCTTGGAGCTGGGTATATATAGAATGATAGCAGAAATTTGGTAGTGTATGTATTAGATAGCTTTAACTATTGGCTATTTAATGGCACCAAATATTTGTGCTTACTGGATAGCTAACTACCGAGCTACCAGAAATTTGTTGAGCAAAGTTAACTTTTTTTGTGGAAAATGACACATAAAAGTCTTGGAGCTGGGTATATATAGAATGATAGCAGAAATTTGGTAGTGTATGTATTAGATAGCTTTAACTATTGGCTATTTAATGGCACCAAATATTTGTGCTTACTGGATAGCTAACTACCCAGCTACCAGAAATTTGTTGAGCAAAGTTAACTTTTTTGTGAAAAATGACACATAAAAGTCTGGGAGCTGGGTTTATAGAATGATAGCAGAAATTTGATATTGTATTTATTAGATAGCCTTATTCATTGGCTATTTAATGGTGCCAAATATTGGCGCTTACTGGATAGCTAACTACCCAGCTACCAGAAATTTGTTAAGCAAAGTTAACTTTTTTGGTTGAAAATGCCACATAAAAGTCTGGGAGCTGGGTATATAGAATGATAGCAGAAATTTGGTAGTGTATTTATTACATTGCCTTTTTCATGGGCTATTTAATGGTACAAAATATTGTTGCATACTAGATTGCTAACTACCCAGCTTCCAGAAATTTGTTGAGCAAAGTTAAAATATTTTGTGGAAAATGACACATAAAAGTCTGGGAGCTGGGTATATATAGAATGATAGCAGAAATTTGGTAGTGTATGTATTAGATAGCTTTAACTATTGGCTATTTAATGGTACCAAATATTGGTGCTTACTGGATGGCTAACTACCCAGCTACCACAAATTTGTTGAGCAAAGTTAAAGTATTTTGTGGAAAATGACACATAAAAGTTTGGGAGCTGGGTTTATAGAATGATAGCAGAAATTTGGTAGTGTATGTATTAGATAGCCTGATTCATTGGCTATTTAATAGTACCAAATATTGGTGCTTACTGGATAGCTAACTACCGAGCTACCAGAAATTTGTTGAGCAAAGTTAAAGTATTTTGTGGAAAATGACACATAAAAGTCTGGGAGCTGGGTATATAGAATGATAGCAGAAATTTGGTAGTGTATGTATTAGATAGCCTGATTCATTGGCTATTTAATAGTACCAAATATTGGTGCTTACTGGATAGCTAACTACCGAGCTACCAGAAATTTGTTGAGCAAAGTTAAAATATTTTGTGGAAAATGACACATAAAAGTCTGGGAGCTGGGTATATAGAATGGTAGCAGAAATTTGGTAGTGTATTTATTAGATAGCCTTCTTCATTGGCTATTTAATGGTATCAAATATTGGTGCTTACTGGATAGTTAACTACCCAGCTACCAGAAATTTGTTGAGCAAAGTAAAATTTTATGTGGAAAATGACACATAAAAGTCTGGGAGCTGGGTATATAGAATGATAGCAGAAATTTGGTAGTGTATGTATTAGATAGCCTTATTCATTGGCTATTTGATGGTACCAAATATTGGTGCTTACTGGATAGCTAACTATCCAACTACCAGAAATAAAAGTCTGGGAGCTGGGTATATAGAATGATAGCAGCAATTTGGTAGTGTATTTATTAGATAGTCTTATTTATTGGCTATTTCAATGGTACCAAATATTGGTGCTTACTGGATAGCTAACTACCCAGCTACAAGAAATTTGTTGAGCAAAGTTAAAATATTTTGTGGAAAATGACACATAAAAGTCTGGGAGCTAGGTATATAGAATGATAGCAGAAATTTGGTAGTGTATGTATTAGATAGCTTGAACTATTGGCTATTTAATTGTACCAAATATTGGTGCCTACTGGATGGCTAACTACCCAGCTACCAGAAATTTGTTGAGCAAAGTTAAAATATTTTGTGGAAAATGACACATAAAAGTCTGGGAGCTGGGAATATATAGAATAATAGCAGATATTTGGTAGTGTACTTATTAGATAGCCTTATTCATTGGCTATTTAATGGTACCAAATATTTGTGCTTACTGGATAGCTAACTACCCAGCTACCAGAAATTTGTTGAGCAAAGTTAAAATATTTTGTGGAAAATGACACATAAAAGTCTGGGAGCTGGGTATATAGAATGATAGCAGAAATTTGGTAGTGTATGTATTAGATAGCCTGATTCATTGGCTATTTAATGGTACCAAATATTGGCGCTTACTGGATAGCTAACTACCGGGCTACCAGAAATTTGTTGAGCAAAGTTAACTTTTTTTGTGGAAAATGACACATAAAAGTCTTGGAGCTGGGTATATATAGAATGATAGCAGAAATTTGGTAGTGTATGTATTAGATAGCTTTAACTATTGGCTATTTAATGGTACCAAATATTGGTGCTTACTGGATGGCTAACTACCCAGCTACCAGAAATTTGTTGAGCAAAGTTAAAATATTTTGTGGAAAATGACACATAAAAGTCTGGGAGCTGGGTATATAGAATGATAGCAAAAATTTGGTAGTGTACTTATTAGATAGCCTTATTCATTGGCTATTTAATGGTACCAAATATTTGTGCTTACTGGATAGCTAACTACCCAGCTACAAGAAATTTGTTGAGCAAAGTTAAAATATTTTGTGGAAAATGACACATAAAAGTCTGGGAGCTGGGTATATAGAATGATAGCAGAAATTTAGTAGTGTATGTATTAGATAGCCTGATTCATTGGCTATTTAATGGTACCAAATATTGGCGCTTACTGGATAGCTAACTACCGAGCTACCAGAAATTTGTTGAGCAAAGTTAACTTTTTTTGTGGAAAATGACACATAAAAGTCTGAGAGCTGGGTATATAGAATGATAGCAGAAATTTGGTAGTGTATGTATTAGATAGCTTTAACTATTGGCTATTTAATGGTACCAAATATTGGTGCTTACTGGATGGCTAACTACCCAGCTACCACAAATTTGTTGAGCAAAGTTAAAGTATTTTGTGGAAAATGACACATAAAAGTTTGGGAGCTGGGTTTATAGAATGATAGCAGAAATTTGGTAGTGTATGTATTAGATAGCCTGATTCATTGGCTATTTAATAGTACCAAATATTGGTGCTTACTGGATAGCTAACTACCGAGCTACCAGAAATTTGTTGAGCAAAGTTAAAATATTTTGTGGAAAATGACACATAAAAGTCTGGGAGCTGGGTATATAGAATGATAGCAGAAATTTGGTAGTGTATGTATTAGATAGCTTTAACTATTGGCTATTTAATGGTACCAAATATTGGTGCTTACTGGATGGCTAACTACCCAGCTACAAGAAATTTGTTGAGCAAAGTTAAAATATTTTGTGGAAAATGACACATAAAAGTCTGGGAGCTGGGTATTTAGAATGATAGCAGAAATTTGATATTGTATTTATGAGATAGCCTTATTCATTGGCTATTTAATGGTACCAAATATTTGTGCTTACTGGATAGCTAACAACCCAGCTACCAGAAATTTGTTGAGCAAAGTTAAAGTATTTTGTGGAAAATGACACATAAAAGTCTGGGAGCTGGGTATATAGAATGATAGCAGAAATTTGGTAGTGTATGTATTAGATAGCCTGATTCATTGGCTATTTAATAGTACCAAATATTGGTGCTTACTGGATAGCTAACTACCGAGCTACCAGAAATTTGTTGAGCAAAGTTAAAATATTTTGTGGAAAATGACACATAAAAGTCTGGGAGCTGGGTATATAGAATGATAGCAGAAATTTGGTAGTGTATTTATTAGATAGCCTTCTTCATTGGCTATTTAATGGTATCAAATATTGGTGCTTACTGGATAGTTAACTACCCAGCTACCAGAAATTTGTTGAGCAAAGTAAAATTTTATGTGGAAAATGACACATAAAAGTCTGGGAGCTGGGTATATAGAATGATAGCAGAAATTTGGTAGTGTATGTATTAGATAGCCTTATTCATTGGCTATTTGATGGTACCAAATATTGGTGCTTACTGGATAGCTAACTATCCAACTACCAGAAATTTGTTGAGCAAAGTTAACTTTTTTTGTGGAAAATGACACATAAAAGTCTGGGAGCTGGGTATATAGAATGATAGCAGCAATTTGGTAGTGTATTTATTAGATAGTCTTATTTATTGGCTATTTTAATGGTACCAAATATTGGTGCCTACTGGATGGCTAACTACCCAGCTACAAGAAATTTGTTGAGCAAAGTTAAAATATTTTGTGGAAAATGACACATAAAAGTCTGGGAGCTGGGTATATAGAATGATAGCAGAAATTTAGTAGTGTATGTATTAGATAGCCTGATTCATTGGCTATTTAATGGTACCAAATATTGGCGCTTACTGGATAGCTAACTACCGAGCTACCAGAAATTTGTTGAGCAAAGTTAACTTTTTTTGTGGAAAATGCCACATAAAAGTCTGGGAGCTGGGTATATGGAATGGTAGCAGAAATTTGGTAGTGTATTTATTACATTGCCTTATTCATTGGCTATTTAATGGTACAAAATATTGTTGCATACTAGATTGCTAACTACCCAGCTACCAGAAATTTGTTGAGCAAAGTTAACTTTTTTTGTGGAAAATGACACACAAAAGTCTTGGAGCTGGGTATATATAGAATGATAGCAGAAATTTGGTAGTGTATGTATTAGATAGCTTTAACTATTGGCTATTTAATGGCACCAAATATTTGTGCTTACTGGATAGCTAACTACCCAGCTACCAGAAATTTGTTGAGCAAAGTTAACTTTTTTGTGAAAAATGACACATAAAAGTCTGGGAGCTGGGTTTATAGAATGATAGCAGAAATTTGATATTGTATTTATTAGATAGCCTTATTCATTGGCTATTTAATGGTACCAAATATTGGCGCTTACTGGATAGCTAACTACCGAGCTACCAGAAATTTGTTGAGCAAAGTTAAAATATTTTGTGGAAAATGACACATAAAAGTCTGGGAGCTGGGTATATAGAATGATAGCAGAAATTTGGTAGTGTATTTATTAGATAGCCTTCTTCATTGGCTATTTAATGGTATCAAATATTGGTGCTTACTGGATAGTTAACTACCCAGCTACCAGAAATTTGTTGAGCAAAGTAAAATTTTATGTGGAAAATGACACATAAAAGTCTGGGAGCTGGGTATATAGAATGATAGCAGAAATTTGGTAGTGTATGTATTAGATAGCCTTATTCATTGGCTATTTGATGGTACCAAATATTGGTGCTTACTGGATAGCTAACTATCCAACTACCAGAAATTTGTTGAGCAAAGTTAACTTTTTTTGTGGAAAATGACACATAAAAGTCTGGGAGCTGGGTATATAGAATGATAGCAGCAATTTGGTAGTGTATTTATTAGATAGTCTTATTTATTGGCTATTTTAATGGTACCAAATATTGGTGCCTACTGGATGGCTAACTACCCAGCTACCAGAAATTTGTTGAGCAAAGTTAAAATATTTTGTAGAAAATGACATAAAAGTCTGGGAGCTGGGTATATAGAATAATAGCAGATATTTGGTAGTGTACTTATTAGATAGCCTTATTCATTGGCTATTTAATGGTACCAAATATTTGTGCTTACTGGATAGCTAACTACCCAGCTACCAGAAATTTGTTGAGCAAAGTTAAAATATTTTGTGGAAAATGACACATAAAAGTCTGGGAGCTGGGTATATAGAATGATAGCAGAAATTTGGTAGTGTATGTATTAGATAGCCTGATTCATTGGCTATTTAATGGTACCAAATATTGGCGCTTACTGGATAGCTAACTACCGAGCTACCAGAAATTTGTTGAGCAAAGTTAACTTTTTTTGTGGAAAATGACACATAAAAGTCTTGGAGCTGGGTATATATAGAATGATAGCAGAAATTTGGTAGTGTATGTATTAGATAGCTTTAACTATTGGCTATTTAATGGTACCAAATATTGGTGCTTACTGGATGGCTAACTACCCAGCTACCAGAAATTTGTTGAGCAAAGTTAAAATATTTTGTGGAAAATGACACATAAAAGTCTGGGAGCTGGGTATATAGAATGATAGCAAACATTTGGTAGTGTACTTATTAGATAGCCTTATTCATTGGCTATTTAATGGTACCAAATATTTGTGCTTACTGGATAGCTAACTACCCAGCTACAAGAAATTTGTTGAGCAAAGTTAAAATATTTTGTGGAAAATGACACATAAAAGTCTGGGAGCTGGGTATATAGAATGATAGCAGAAATTTAGTAGTGTATGTATTAGATAGCCTGATTCATTGGCTATTTAATGGTACCAAATATTGGCGCTTACTGGATAGCTAACTATCGAGCTACCAGAAATTTGTTGAGCAAAGTTAACTTTTTTTGTGGAAAATGACACATAAAAGTCTGGGAGCTGGGTATATATAGAATGATAGCAGAAATTTGGTAGAATATGTATTAGATAGCTTTAACTATTGGCTATTTAATGGTACCAAATATTGGCGCTTACTGGATAGCTAACTACCCAGCTACCAGAAATTTGTTAAGCAAAGTTAAAATATTTTGTGGAAAATGCCACATAAAAGTCTGGGAGCTGGGTATATGGAATGGTAGCAGAAATTTGGTAGCGTATTTATTACATTGCCTTATTCATTGGCTATTTAATGGTACAAAATATTGTTGCATACTAGATTGCTAACTACCCAGCTACCAGAAATTTGTTGAGCAAAGTTAACTTTTTTGTGAAAAATGACACATAAAAGTCTTGGAGCTGGGTATATATAGAATGATAGCAGAAATTTGGTAGTGTATGTATTAGATAGCTTTAACTATTGGCTATTTAATGGTACCAAATATTGGTGCTTACTGGATGGCTAACTACCCAGCTACCTGAAATTTGTTGAGCAAAGTTAAAATATTTTGTGGAAAATGACACATAAAAGTCTGGGAGCTGGGTATATAGAATGATAGCAAAAATTTGGTAGTGTACTTATTAGATAGCCTTATTCATTGGCTATTTAATGGTACCAAATATTTGTGCTTACTGGATAGCTAACTACCCAGCTACAAGAAATTTGTTGAGCAAAGTTAAAATATTTTGTGGAAAATGACACATAAAAGTCTGGGAGCTGGGTATATAGAATGATAGCAGAAATTTAGTAGTGTATGTATTAGATAGCCTGATTCATTGGCTATTTAATGGTACCAAATATTGGCGCTTACTGGATAGCTAACTACCGAGCTACCAGAAATTTGTTGAGCAAAGTTAACTTTTTTTGTGGAAAATGACACATAAAAGTCTGGGAGCTGGGTATATATAGAATGATAGCAGAAATTTGGTAGTATATGTATTAGATAGCTTTAACTATTGGCTATTTAATGGTACCAAATATTGGCGCTTACTGGATAGCTAACTACCCAGCTACCAGAAATTTGTTAAGCAAAGTTAAAATATTTTGTGGAAAATGCCACATAAAAGTCTGGGAGCTGGGTATATGGAATGGTAGCAGAAATTTGGTAGTGTATTTATTACATTGCCTTATTCATTGGCTATTTAATGGTACAAAATATTGTTGCATACTAGATTGCTAACTACCCAGCTACCAGAAATTTGTTGAGCAAAGTTAACTTTTTTTGTGGAAAATGACACATAAAAGTCTTGGAGCTGGGTATATATAGAATGATAGCAGAAATTTGGTAGTGTATGTATTAGATAGCTTTAACTATTGGCTATTTAATGGCACCAAATATTTGTGCTTACTGGATAGCTAACTACCGAGCTACCAGAAATTTGTTGAGCAAAGTTAACTTTTTTTGTGGAAAATGACACATAAAAGTCTTGGAGCTGGGTATATATAGAATGATAGCAGAAATTTGGTAGTGTATGTATTAGATAGCTTTAACTATTGGCTATTTAATGGCACCAAATATTTGTGCTTACTGGATAGCTAACTACCCAGCTACCAGAAATTTGTTGAGCAAAGTTAACTTTTTTGTGAAAAATGACACATAAAAGTCTGGGAGCTGGGTTTATAGAATGATAGCAGAAATTTGATATTGTATTTATTAGATAGCCTTATTCATTGGCTATTTAATGGTACCAAATATTGGCGCTTACTGGATAGCTAACTACCCAGCTACCAGAAATTTGTTAAGCAAAGTTAACTTTTTTGGTTGAAAATGCCACATAAAAGTCTGGGAGCTGGGTATATAGAATGATAGCAGAAATTTGGTAGTGTATTTATTACATTGCCTTTTTCATGGGCTATTTAATGGTACAAAATATTGTTGCATACTAGATTGCTAACTACCCAGCTTCCAGAAATTTGTTGAGCAAAGTTAAAATATTTTGTGGAAAATGACACATAAAAGTCTGAGAGCTGGGTATATAGAATGATAGCAGAAATTTGGTAGTGTATGTATTAGATAGCTTTAACTATTGGCTATTTAATGGTACCAAATATTGGTGCTTACTGGATGGCTAACTACCCAGCTACCACAAATTTGTTGAGCAAAGTTAAAGTATTTTGTGGAAAATGACACATAAAAGTTTGGGAGCTGGGTTTATAGAATGATAGCAGAAATTTGGTAGTGTATGTATTAGATAGCCTGATTCATTGGCTATTTAATAGTACCAAATATTGGTGCTTACTGGATAGCTAACTACCGAGCTACCAGAAATTTGTTGAGCAAAGTTAAAATATTTTGTGGAAAATGACACATAAAAGTCTGGGAGCTGGGTATATAGAATGATAGCAGAAATTTGGTAGTGTATGTATTAGATAGCTTTAACTATTGGCTATTTAATGGTACCAAATATTGGTGCTTACTGGATGGCTAACTACCCAGCTACAAGAAATTTGTTGAGCAAAGTTAAAATATTTTGTGGAAAATGACACATAAAAGTCTGGGAGCTGGGTATATAGAATGATAGCAGAAATTTGATATTGTATTTATGAGATAGCCTTATTCATTGGCTATTTAATGGTACCAAATATTTGTGCTTACTGGATAGCTAACAACCCAGCTACCAGAAATTTGTTGAGCAAAGTTAAAGTATTTTGTGGAAAATGACACATAAAAGTCTGGGAGCTGGGTATATAGAATGATAGCAGAAATTTGGTAGTGTATGTATTAGATAGCCTGATTCATTGGCTATTTAATAGTACCAAATATTGGTGCTTACTGGATAGCTAACTACCGAGCTACCAGAAATTTGATGAGCAAAGTTAAAATATTTTGTGGAAAATGACACATAAAAGTCTGGGAGCTGGGTATATAGAATGATAGCAGAAATTTGGTAGTGTATTTATTAGATAGCCTTCTTCATTGGCTATTTAATGGTATCAAATATTGGTGCTTACTGGATAGTTAACTACCCAGCTACCAGAAATTTGTTGAGCAAAGTAAAATTTTATGTGGAAAATGACACATAAAAGTCTGGGAGCTGGGTATATAGAATGATAGCAGAAATTTGGTAGTGTATGTATTAGATAGCCTTATTCATTGGCTATTTGATGGTACCAAATATTGGTGCTTACTGGATAGCTAACTATCCAACTACCAGAAATTTGTTGAGCAAAGTTAACTTTTTTTGTGGAAAATGACACATAAAAGTCTGGGAGCTGGGTATATAGAATGATAGCAGCAATTTGGTAGTGTATTTATTAGATAGTCTTATTTATTGGCAATTTTAATGGTACCAAATATTGGTGCCTACTGGATGGCTCACTACCCAGCTACCAGAAATTTGTTGAGCAAAGTTAAAATATTTTGTAGAAAATGACATAAAAGTCTGGGAGCTGGGTATATAGAATAATAGCAGATATTTGGTAGTGTACTTATTAGATAGCCTTATTCATTGGCTATTTAATGGTACCAAATATTTGTGCTTACTGGATAGCTAACTACCCAGCTACCAGAAATTTGTTGAGCAAAGTTAAAATATTTTGTGGAAAATGACACATAAAAGTCTGGGAGCTGGGTATATAGAATGATAGCAGAAATTTGGTAGTGTATGTATTAGATAGCCTGATTCATTGGCTATTTAATGGTACCAAATATTGGCGCTTACTGGATAGCTAACTACCGAGCTACCAGAAATTTGTTGAGCAAAGTTAACTTTTTTTGTGGAAAATGACACATAAAAGTCTTGGAGCTGGGTATATATAGAATGATAGCAGAAATTTGGTAGTGTATGTATTAGATAGCTTTAACTATTGGCTATTTAATGGTACCAAATATTGGTGCTTACTGGATGGCTAACTACCCAGCTACCAGAAATTTGTTGAGCAAAGTTAAAATATTTTGTGGAAAATGACACATAAAAGTCTGGGAGCTGGGTATATAGAATGATACCAAAAATTTGGTAGTGTACTTATTAGATAGCCTTATTCATTGGCTATTTAATGGTACCAAATATTTGTGCTTACTGGATAGCTAACTACCCAGCTACAAGAAATTTGTTGAGCAAAGTTAAAATATTTTGTGGAAAATGACACATAAAAGTCTGGGAGCTGGGTATATAGAATGATAGCAGAAATTTAGTAGTGTATGTATTAGATAGCCTGATTCATTGGCTATTTAATGGTACCAAATATTGGCGCTTACTGGATAGCTAACTATCGAGCTACCACAAATTTGTTGAACAAAGTTAACTTTTTTTGTGGAAAATGACACATAAAAGTCTGGGAGCTGGGTATATATAGAATGATAGCAGAAATTTGGTAGTATATGTATTAGATAGCTTTAACTATTGGCTATTTAATGGTACCAAATATTGGCGCTTACTGGATAGCTAACTACCCAGCTACCAGAAATTTGTTAAGCAAAGTTAAAATATTTTGTGGAAAATGCCACATAAAAGTCTGGGAGCTGGGTATATGGAATGGTAGCAGAAATTTGGTAGTGTATTTATTACATTGCCTTATTCATTGGCTATTTAATGGTACAAAATATTGTTGCATACTAGATTGCTAACTACCCAGCTACCAGAAATTTGTTGAGCAAAGTTAACTTTTTTGTGAAAAATGACACATAAAAGTCTTGGAGCTGGGTATATATAGAATGATAGCAGAAATTTGGTAGTGTATGTATTAGATAGCTTTAACTATTGGCTATTTAATGGTACCAAATATTGGTGCTTACTGGATGGCTAACTACCCAGCTACCAGAAATTTGTTGAGCAAAGTTAAAATATTTTGTGGAAAATGACACATAAAAGTCTGGGAGCTGGGTATATAGAATGATAGCAAAAATTTGGTAGTGTACTTATTAGATAGCCTTATTCATTGGCTATTTAATGGTACCAAATATTTGTGCTTACTGGATAGCTAACTACCCAGCTACAAGAAATTTGTTGAGCAAAGTTAAAATATTTTGTGGAAAATGACACATAAAAGTCTGGGAGCTGGGTATATAGAATGATAGCAGAAATTTAGTAGTGTATGTATTAGATAGCCTGATTCATTGGCTATTTAATGGTACCAAATATTGGCGCTTACTGGATAGCTAACTACCGAGCTACCAGAAATTTGTTGAGCAAAGTTAACTTTTTTTGTGGAAAATGACACATAAAAGTCTGGGAGCTGGGTATATATAGAATGATAGCAGAAATTTGGTAGTATATGTATTAGATAGCTTTAACTATTGGCTATTTAATGGTACCAAATATTGGCGCTTACTGGATAGCTAACTACCCAGCTACCAGAAATTTGTTAAGCAAAGTTAAAATATTTTGTGGAAAATGCCACATAAAAGTCTGGGAGCTGGGTATATGGAATGGTAGCAGAAATTTGGTAGTGTATTTATTACATTGCCTTATTCATTGGCTATTTAATGGTACAAAATATTGTTGCATACTAGATTGCTAACTACCCAGCTACCAGAAATTTGTTGAGCAAAGTTAACTTTTTTTGTGGAAAATGACACATAAAAGTCTTGGAGCTGGGTATATATAGAATGATAGCAGAAATTTGGTAGTGTATGTATTAGATAGCTTTAACTATTGGCTATTTAATGGCACCAAATATTTGTGCTTACTGGATAGCTAACTACCGAGCTACCAGAAATTTGTTGAGCAAAGTTAACTTTTTTTGTGGAAAATGACACATAAAAGTCTTGGAGCTGGGTATATATAGAATGATAGCAGAAATTTGGTAGTGTATGTATTAGATAGCTTTAACTATTGGCTATTTAATGGCACCAAATATTTGTGCTTACTGGATAGCTAACTACCCAGCTACCAGAAATTTGTTGAGCAAAGTTAAAATATTTTGTGGAAAATGACACATAAAAGTCTGGGAGCTGGGTATATAGAATGATACCAAAAATTTGGTAGTGTACTTATTAGATAGCCTTATTCATTGGCTATTTAATGGTACCAAATATTTGTGCTTACTGGATAGCTAACTACCCAGCTACAAGAAATTTGTTGAGCAAAGTTAAAATATTTTGTGGAAAATGACACATAAAAGTCTGGGAGCTGGGTATATAGAATGATAGCAGAAATTTAGTAGTGTATGTATTAGATAGCCTGATTCATTGGCTATTTAATGGTACCAAATATTGGCGCTTACTGGATAGCTAACTATCGAGCTACCAGAAATTTGTTGAGCAAAGTTAACTTTTTTTGTGGAAAATGA
Organism: Alitta virens; assembly: GCA_932294295.1. Taxonomy (NCBI): domain Eukaryota; kingdom Metazoa; phylum Annelida; class Polychaeta; order Phyllodocida; family Nereididae; genus Alitta; species Alitta virens. The sequence goes on from OW028578.1 coordinate 39,473,130, forward strand.
CACATAAAAGTCTGGGAGCTGGGTATATATAGAATGATAGCAGAAATTTGGTAGTATATGTATTAGATAGCTTTAACTATTGGCTATTTAATGGTACCAAATATTGGCGCTTACTGGATAGCTAACTACCCAGCTACCAGAAATTTGTTAAGCAAAGTTAAAATATTTTGTGGAAAATGCCACATAAAAGTCTGGGAGCTGGGTATATGGAATGGTAGCAGAAATTTGGTAGTGTATTTATTACATTGCCTTATTCATTGGCTATTTAATGGTACAAAATATTGTTGCATACTAGATTGCTAACTACCCAGCTACCAGAAATTTGTTGAGCAAAGTTAACTTTTTTGTGAAAAATGACACATAAAAGTCTTGGAGCTGGGTATATATAGAATGATAGCAGAAATTTGGTAGTGTATGTATTAGATAGCTTTAACTATTGGCTATTTAATGGTACCAAATATTGGTGCTTACTGGATGGCTAACTACCCAGCTACCAGAAATTTGTTGAGCAAAGTTAAAATATTTTGTGGAAAATGACACATAAAAGTCTGGGAGCTGGGTATATAGAATGATAGCAAAAATTTGGTAGTGTACTTATTAGATAGCCTTATTCATTGGCTATTTAATGGTACCAAATATTTGTGCTTACTGGATAGCTAACTACCCAGCTACAAGAAATTTGTTGAGCAAAGTTAAAATATTTTGTGGAAAATGACACATAAAAGTCTGGGAGCTGGGTATATAGAATGATAGCAGAAATTTAGTAGTGTATGTATTAGATAGCCTGATTCATTGGCTATTTAATGGTACCAAATATTGGCGCTTACTGGATAGCTAACTACCGAGCTACCAGAAATTTGTTGAGCAAAGTTAACTTTTTTTGTGGAAAATGACACATAAAAGTCTGGGAGCTGGGTATATATAGAATGATAGCAGAAATTTGGTAGTATATGTATTAGATAGCTTTAACTATTGGCTATTTAATGGTACCAAATATTGGCGCTTACTGGATAGCTAACTACCCAGCTACCAGAAATTTGTTAAGCAAAGTTAAAATATTTTGTGGAAAATGCCACATAAAAGTCTGGGAGCTGGGTATATGGAATGGTAGCAGAAATTTGGTAGTGTATTTATTACATTGCCTTATTCATTGGCTATTTAATGGTACAAAATATTGTTGCATACTAGATTGCTAACTACCCAGCTACCAGAAATTTGTTGAGCAAAGTTAACTTTTTTTGTGGAAAATGACACATAAAAGTCTTGGAGCTGGGTATATATAGAATGATAGCAGAAATTTGGTAGTGTATGTATTAGATAGCTTTAACTATTGGCTATTTAATGGCACCAAATATTTGTGCTTACTGGATAGCTAACTACCGAGCTACCAGAAATTTGTTGAGCAAAGTTAACTTTTTTTGTGGAAAATGACACATAAAAGTCTTGGAGCTGGGTATATATAGAATGATAGCAGAAATTTGGTAGTGTATGTATTAGATAGCTTTAACTATTGGCTATTTAATGGCACCAAATATTTGTGCTTACTGGATAGCTAACTACCCAGCTACCAGAAATTTGTTGAGCAAAGTTAACTTTTTTGTGAAAAATGACACATAAAAGTCTGGGAGCTGGGTTTATAGAATGATAGCAGAAATTTGATATTGTATTTATTAGATAGCCTTATTCATTGGCTATTTAATGGTACCAAATATTGGCGCTTACTGGATAGCTAACTACCCAGCTACCAGAAATTTGTTAAGCAAAGTTAACTTTTTTGGTTGAAAATGCCACATAAAAGTCTGGGAGCTGGGTATATAGAATGATAGCAGAAATTTGGTAGTGTATTTATTACATTGCCTTTTTCATGGGCTATTTAATGGTACAAAATATTGTTGCATACTAGATTGCTAACTACCCAGCTTCCAGAAATTTGTTGAGCAAAGTTAAAATATTTTGTGGAAAATGACACATAAAAGTCTGAGAGCTGGGTATATAGAATGATAGCAGAAATTTGGTAGTGTATGTATTAGATAGCTTTAACTATTGGCTATTTAATGGTACCAAATATTGGTGCTTACTGGATGGCTAACTACCCAGCTACCACAAATTTGTTGAGCAAAGTTAAAGTATTTTGTGGAAAATGACACATAAAAGTTTGGGAGCTGGGTTTATAGAATGATAGCAGAAATTTGGTAGTGTATGTATTAGATAGCCTGATTCATTGGCTATTTAATAGTACCAAATATTGGTGCTTACTGGATAGCTAACTACCGAGCTACCAGAAATTTGTTGAGCAAAGTTAAAATATTTTGTGGAAAATGACACATAAAAGTCTGGGAGCTGGGTATATGGAATGGTAGCAGAAATTTGGTAGTGTATTTATTACATTGCCTTATTCATTGGCTATTTAATGGTACAAAATATTGTTGCATACTAGATTGCTAACTACCCAGCTACCAGAAATTTGTTGAGCAAAGTTAACTTTTTTTGTGGAAAATGACACATAAAAGTCTTGGAGCTGGGTATATATAGAATGATAGCAGAAATTTGGTAGTGTATGTATTAGATAGCTTTAACTATTGGCTATTTAATGGCACCAAATATTTGTGCTTACTGGATAGCTAACTACCGAGCTACCAGAAATTTGTTGAGCAAAGTTAACTTTTTTTGTGGAAAATGACACATAAAAGTCTTGGAGCTGGGTATATATAGAATGATAGCAGAAATTTGGTAGTGTATGTATTAGATAGCTTTAACTATTGGCTATTTAATGGCACCAAATATTTGTGCTTACTGGATAGCTAACTACCCAGCTACCAGAAATTTGTTGAGCAAAGTTAAAATATTTTGTGGAAAATGACACATAAAAGTCTGGGAGCTGGGTATATAGAATGATACCAAAAATTTGGTAGTGTACTTATTAGATAGCCTTATTCATTGGCTATTTAATGGTACCAAATATTTGTGCTTACTGGATAGCTAACTACCCAGCTACAAGAAATTTGTTGAGCAAAGTTAAAATATTTTGTGGAAAATGACACATAAAAGTCTGGGAGCTGGGTATATAGAATGATAGCAGAAATTTAGTAGTGTATGTATTAGATAGCCTGATTCATTGGCTATTTAATGGTACCAAATATTGGCGCTTACTGGATAGCTAACTATCGAGCTACCAGAAATTTGTTGAGCAAAGTTAACTTTTTTTGTGGAAAATGACACATAAAAGTCTGGGAGCTGGGTATATATAGAATGATAGCAGAAATTTGGTAGTATATGTATTAGATAGCTTTAACTATTGGCTATTTAATGGTACCAAATATTGGCGCTTACTGGATAGCTAACTACCCAGCTACCAGAAATTTGTTAAGCAAAGTTAAAATATTTTGTGGAAAATGCCACATAAAAGTCTGGGAGCTGGGTATATGGAATGGTAGCAGAAATTTGGTAGTGTATTTATTACATTGCCTTATTCATTGGCTATTTAATGGTACAAAATATTGTTGCATACTAGATTGCTAACTACCCAGCTACCAGAAATTTGTTGAGCAAAGTTAACTTTTTTGTGAAAAATGACACATAAAAGTCTTGGAGCTGGGTATATATAGAATGATAGCAGAAATTTGGTAGTGTATGTATTAGATAGCTTTAACTATTGGCTATTTAATGGTACCAAATATTGGTGCTTACTGGATGGCTAACTACCCAGCTACCAGAAATTTGTTGAGCAAAGTTAAAATATTTTGTGGAAAATGACACATAAAAGTCTGGGAGCTGGGTATATAGAATGATAGCAAAAATTTGGTAGTGTACTTATTAGATAGCCTTATTCATTGGCTATTTAATGGTACCAAATATTTGTGCTTACTGGATAGCTAACTACCCAGCTACAAGAAATTTGTTGAGCAAAGTTAAAATATTTTGTGGAAAATGACACATAAAAGTCTGGGAGCTGGGTATATAGAATGATAGCAGAAATTTAGTAGTGTATGTATTAGATAGCCTGATTCATTGGCTATTTAATGGTACCAAATATTGGCGCTTACTGGATAGCTAACTACCGAGCTACCAGAAATTTGTTGAGCCAAGTTAACTTTTTTTGTGGAAAATGACACATAAAAGTCTGGGAGCTGGGTATATATAGAATGATAGCAGAAATTTGGTAGTATATGTATTAGATAGCTTTAACTATTGGCTATTTAATGGTACCAAATATTGGCGCTTACTGGATAGCTAACTACCCAGCTACCAGAAATTTGTTAAGCAAAGTTAAAATATTTTGTGGAAAATGCCACATAAAAGTCTGGGAGCTGGGTATATGGAATGGTAGCAGAAATTTGGTAGTGTATTTATTACATTGCCTTATTCATTGGCTATTTAATGGTACAAAATATTGTTGCATACTAGATTGCTAACTACCCAGCTACCAGAAATTTGTTGAGCAAAGTTAACTTTTTTTGTGGAAAATGACACATAAAAGTCTTGGAGCTGGGTATATATAGAATGATAGCAGAAATTTGGTAGTGTATGTATTAGATAGCTTTAACTATTGGCTATTTAATGGCACCAAATATTTGTGCTTACTGGATAGCTAACTACCGAGCTACCAGAAATTTGTTGAGCAAAGTTAACTTTTTTTGTGGAAAATGACACATAAAAGTCTTGGAGCTGGGTATATATAGAATGATAGCAGAAATTTGGTAGTGTATGTATTAGATAGCTTTAACTATTGGCTATTTAATGGCACCAAATATTTGTGCTTACTGGATAGCTAACTACCCAGCTACCAGAAATTTGTTGAGCAAAGTTAACTTTTTTGTGAAAAATGACACATAAAAGTCTGGGAGCTGGGTTTATAGAATGATAGCAGAAATTTGATATTGTATTTATTAGATAGCCTTATTCATTGGCTATTTAATGGTACCAAATATTGGCGCTTACTGGATAGCTAACTACCCAGCTACCAGAAATTTGTTAAGCAAAGTTAACTTTTTTGGTTGAAAATGCCACATAAAAGTCTGGGAGCTGGGTATATAGAATGATAGCAGAAATTTGGTAGTGTATTTATTACATTGCCTTTTTCATGGGCTATTTAATGGTACAAAATATTGTTGCATACTAGATTGCTAACTACCCAGCTTCCAGAAATTTGTTGAGCAAAGTTAAAATATTTTGTGGAAAATGACACATAAAAGTCTGAGAGCTGGGTATATAGAATGATAGCAGAAATTTGGTAGTGTATGTATTAGATAGCTTTAACTATTGGCTATTTAATGGTACCAAATATTGGTGCTTACTGGATGGCTAACTACCCAGCTACCACAAATTTGTTGAGCAAAGTTAAAGTATTTTGTGGAAAATGACACATAAAAGTTTGGGAGCTGGGTTTATAGAATGATAGCAGAAATTTGGTAGTGTATGTATTAGATAGCCTGATTCATTGGCTATTTAATAGTACCAAATATTGGTGCTTACTGGATAGCTAACTACCGAGCTACCAGAAATTTGTTGAGCAAAGTTAAAATATTTTGTGGAAAATGACACATAAAAGTCTGGGAGCTGGGTATATAGAATGATAGCAGAAATTTGGTAGTGTATGTATTAGATAGCTTTAACTATTGGCTATTTAATGGTACCAAATATTGGTGCTTACTGGATGGCTAACTACCCAGCTACAAGAAATTTGTTGAGCAAAGTTAAAATATTTTGTGGAAAATGACACATAAAAGTCTGGGAGCTGGGTATATAGAATGATAGCAGAAATTTGATATTGTATTTATGAGATAGCCTTATTCATTGGCTATTTAATGGTACCAAATATTTGTGCTTACTGGATAGCTAACAACCCAGCTACCAGAAATTTGTTGAGCAAAGTTAAAGTATTTTGTGGAAAATGACACATAAAAGTCTGGGAGCTGGGTATATAGAATGATAGCAGAAATTTGGTAGTGTATGTATTAGATAGCCTGATTCATTGGCTATTTAATAGTACCAAATATTGGTGCTTACTGGATAGCTAACTACCGAGCTACCAGAAATTTGTTGAGCAAAGTTAAAATATTTTGTGGAAAATGACACATAAAAGTCTGGGAGCTGGGTATATAGAATGATAGCAGAAATTTGGTAGTGTATTTATTAGATAGCCTTCTTCATTGGCTATTTAATGGTATCAAATATTGGTGCTTACTGGATAGTTAACTACCCAGCTACCAGAAATTTGTTGAGCAAAGTAAAATTTTATGTGGAAAATGACACATAAAAGTCTGGGAGCTGGGTATATAGAATGATAGCAGAAATTTGGTAGTGTATGTATTAGATAGCCTTATTCATTGGCTATTTGATGGTACCAAATATTGGTGCTTACTGGATAGCTAACTATCCAACTACCAGAAATCTGTTGAGCAAAGTTAACTTTTTTTGTGGAAAATGACACATAAAAGTCTGGGAGCTGGGTATATAGAATGATAGCAGCAATTTGGTAGTGTATTTATTAGATAGTCTTATTTATTGGCTATTTTAATGGTACCAAATATTGGTGCTTACTGGATAGCTAACTACCCAGCTACAAGAAATTTGTTGAGCAAAGTTAAAATATTTTGTGGAAAATGACACATAAAAGTCTGGGAGCTAGGTATATAGAATGATAGCAGAAATTTGGTAGTGTATGTATTAGATAGCTTGAACTATTGGCTATTTAATTGTACCAAATATTGGTGCCTACTGGATGGCTAACTACCCAGCTACCAGAAATTTGTTGAGCAAAGTTAAAATATTTTGTGGAAAATGACACATAAAAGTCTGGGAGCTGGGAATATATAGAATAATAGCAGATATTTGGTAGTGTACTTATTAGATAGCCTTATTCATTGGCTATTTAATGGTACCAAATATTTGTGCTTACTGGATAGCTAACTACCCAGCTACCAGAAATTTGTTGAGCAAAGTTAAAATATTTTGTGGAAAATGACACATAAAAGTCTGGGAGCTGGGTATATAGAATGATAGCAGAAATTTGGTAGTGTATGTATTAGATAGCCTGATTCATTGGCTATTTAATGGTACCAAATATTGGCGCTTACTGGATAGCTAACTACCGGGCTACCAGAAATTTGTTGAGCAAAGTTAAAATATTTTGTGGAAAATGACACATAAAAGTCTGGGAGCTGGGTATATAGAATGATAGCAAAAATTTGGTAGTGTACTTATTAGATAGCCTTATTCATTGGCTATTTAATGGTACCAAATATTTGTGCTTACTGGATAGCTAACTACCCAGCTACAAGAAATTTGTTGAGCAAAGTTAAAATATTTTGTGGAAAATGACACATAAAAGTCTGGGAGCTGGGTATATAGAATGATAGCAGAAATTTAGTAGTGTATGTATTAGATAGCCTGATTCATTGGCTATTTAATGGTACCAAATATTGGCGCTTACTGGATAGCTAACTACCGAGCTACCAGAAATTTGTTGAGCAAAGTTAACTTTTTTTGTGGAAAATGACACATAAAAGTCTGGGAGCTGGGTATATATAGAATGATAGCAGAAATTTGGTAGTATATGTATTAGATAGCTTTAACTATTGGCTATTTAATGGTACCAAATATTGGCGCTTACTGGATAGCTAACTACCCAGCTACCAGAAATTTGTTGAGCAAAGTTAAAATATTTTGTGGAAAATGACACATAAAAGTCTGGGAGCTGGGAATATATAGAATAATAGCAGATATTTGGTAGTGTACTTATTAGATAGCCTTATTCATTGGCTATTTAATGGTACCAAATATTTGTGCTTACTGGATAGCTAACTACCCAGCTACCAGAAATTTGTTGAGCAAAGTTAAAATATTTTGTGGAAAATGACACATAAAAGTCTGGGAGCTGGGTATATAGAATGATAGCAGAAATTTGGTAGTGTATGTATTAGATAGCCTGATTCATTGGCTATTTAATGGTACCAAATATTGGCGCTTACTGGATAGCTAACTACCGAGCTACCAGAAATTTGTTGAGCAAAGTTAACTTTTTTTGTGGAAAATGACACATAAAAGTCTGGGAGCTGGGTATATATAGAATGATAGCAGAAATTTGGTAGTATATGTATTAGATAGCTTTAACTATTGGCTATTTAATGGTACCAAATATTGGCGCTTACTGGATAGCTAACTACCCAGCTACCAGAAATTTGTTAAGCAAAGTTAAAATATTTTGTGGAAAATGCCACATAAAAGTCTGGGAGCTGGGTATATGGAATGGTAGCAGAAATTTGGTAGTGTATTTATTACATTGCCTTATTCATTGGCTATTTAATGGTACAAAATATTGTTGCATACTAGATTGCTAACTACCCAGCTACCAGAAATTTGTTGAGCAAAGTTAACTTTTTTTGTGGAAAATGACACATAAAAGTCTTGGAGCTGGGTATATATAGAATGATAGCAGAAATTTGGTAGTGTATGTATTAGATAGCTTTAACTATTGGCTATTTAATGGCACCAAATATTTGTGCTTACTGGATAGCTAACTACCCAGCTACCAGAAATTTGTTGAGCAAAGTTAACTTTTTTGTGAAAAATGACACATAAAAGTCTGGGAGCTGGGTTTATAGAATGATAGCAGAAATTTGATATTGTATTTATTAGATAGCCTTATTCATTGGCTATTTAATGGTACCAAATATTGGCGCTTACTGGATAGCTAACTACCGAGCTACCAGAAATTTGTGTAGCAAAGTTAAAATATTTTGTGGAAAATGACACATAAAAGTCTGGGAGCTGGGTATATAGAATGATAGCAGAAATTTGGAAGTGTATTTATTAGATAGCCTTCTTCATTGGCTATTTAATGGTATCAAATATTGGTGCTTACTGGATAGTTAACTACCCAGCTACCAGAAATTTGTTGAGCAAAGTAAAATTTTATGTGGAAAATGACACATAAAAGTCTGGGAGCTGGGTATATAGAATGATAGCAGAAATTTGGTAGTGTATGTATTAGATAGCCTTATTCATTGGCTATTTGATGGTACCAAATATTGGTGCTTACTGGATAGCTAACTATCCAACTACCAGAAATTTGTTGAGCAAAGTTAACTTTTTTTGTGGAAAATGACACATAAAAGTCTGGGAGCTGGGTATATAGAATGATAGCAGCAATTTGGTAGTGTATTTATTAGATAGTCTTATTTATTGGCTATTTTAATGGTACCAAATATTGGTGCCTACTGGATGGCTAACTACCCAGCTACCAGAAATTTGTTAAGCAAAGTTAACTTTTTTGGTTGAAAATGCCACATAAAAGTCTGGGAGCTGGGTATATAGAATGATAGCAGAAATTTGGTAGTGTATTTATTACATTGCCTTTTTCATGGGCTATTTAATGGTACAAAATATTGTTGCATACTAGATTGCTAACTACCCAGCTTCCAGAAATTTGTTGAGCGAAGTTAAAATATTTTGTGGAAAATGACACATAAAAGTCTGGGAGCTGGGTATATAGAATGATAGCAAAAATTTGGTAGTGTATGTATTAGATAGCTTTAACTATTGGCTATTTAATGGTACCAAATATTGGTGCTTACTGGATGGCTAACTACCCAGCTAACAGAAATTTGTTGAGCAAAGTTAAAATATTTTGTGGAAAATGACACATAAAAGTCTGGGAGCTGGGTATATAGAATGATAGCAGAAATTTGATATTGTATTTATGAGATAGCCTTATTCATTGGCTATTTAATGGTACCAAATATTTGTGCTTACTGGATAGCTAACAACCCAGCTACCAGAAATTTGTTGAGCAAAGTTAAAGTATTTTGTGGAAAATGACACATAAAAGTCTGGGAGCTGGGTATATAGAATGATAGCAGAAATTTGGTAGTGTATGTATTAGATAGCCTGATTCATTGGCTATTTAATAGTACCAAATATTGGTGCTTACTGGATAGCTAACTACCGAGCTACCAGAAATTTGTTGAGCAAAGTTAAAATATTTTGTGGAAAATGACACATAAAAGTCTGGGAGCTGGGTATATAGAATGATAGCAGAAATTTGGTAGTGTATTTATTAGATAGTCTTATTTATTGGCTATTTTAATGGTACCAAATATTGGTGCCTACTGGATGGCTAACTACCCAGCTACCAGAAATTTGTTGAGCAAAGTTAAAATATTTTGTAGAAAATGACATAAAAGTCTGGGAGCTGGGTATATAGAATAATAGCAGATATTTGGTAGTGTACTTATTAGATAGCCTTATTCATTGGCTATTTAATGGTACCAAATATTTGTGCTTACTGGATAGCTAACTACCCAGCTACCAGAAATTTGTTGAGCAAAGTTAAAATATTTTGTGGAAAATGACACATAAAAGTCTGGGAGCTGGGTATATAGAATGATAGCAGAAATTTGGTAGTGTATGTATTAGATAGCCTGATTCATTGGCTATTTAATGGTACCAAATATTGGCGCTTACTGGATAGCTAACTACCGAGCTACCAGAAATTTGTTGAGCAAAGTTAACTTTTTTTGTGGAAAATGACACATAAAAGTCTTGGAGCTGGGTATATATAGAATGATAGCAGAAATTTGGTAGTGTATGTATTAGATAGCTTTAACTATTGGCTATTTAATGGTACCAAATATTGGTGCTTACTGGATGGCTAACTACCCAGCTACCAGAAATTTGTTGAGCAAAGTTAAAATATTTTGTGGAAAATGACACATAAAAGTCTGGGAGCTGGGTATATAGAATGATAGCAAAAATTTGGTAGTGTACTTATTAGATAGCCTTATTCATTGGCTATTTAATGGTACCAAATATTTGTGCTTACTAGATAGCTAACTACCCAGCTACCAGAAATTTGTTGAGCAAAGTTAAAATATTTTGTGGAAAATGACACATAAAAGTCTGGGAGCTGGGTATATAGAATGATAGCAGAAATTTGGTAGTGTATGTATTAGATAGCCTGATTCATTGGCTATTTAATGGTACCAAATATTGGCGCTTACTGGATAGCTAACTACCGAGCTACCAGAAATTTGTTGAGCAAAGTTAACTTTTTTTGTGGAAAATGACACATAAAAGTCTGGGAGCTGGGTATATATAGAATGATAGCAGAAATTTGGTAGTATATGTATTAGATAGCTTTAACTATTGGCTATTTAATGGTACCAAATATTGGCGCTTACTGGATAGCTAACTACCCAGCTACCAGAAATTTGTTAAGCAAAGTTAAAATATTTTGTGGAAAATGCCACATAAAAGTCTGGGAGCTGGGTATATGGAATGGTAGCAGAAATTTGGTAGTGTATTTATTACATTGCCTTATTCATTGGCTATTTAATGGTACAAAATATTGTTGCATACTAGATTGCTAACTACCCAGCTACCAGAAATTTGTTGAGCAAAGTTAACTTTTTTTGTGGAAAATGACACATAAAAGTCTTGGAGCTGGGTATATATAGAATGATAGCAGAAATTTGGTAGTGTATGTATTAGATAGCTTTAACTATTGGCTATTTAATGGCACCAAATATTTGTGCTTACTGGATAGCTAACTACCCAGCTACCAGAAATTTGTTGAGCAAAGTTAACTTTTTTGTGAAAAATGACACATAAAAGTCTGGGAGCTGGGTTTATAGAATGATAGCAGAAATTTGATATTGTATTTATTAGATAGCCTTATTCATTGGCTATTTAATGGTACCAAATATTGGCGCTTACTGGATAGCTAACTACCGAGCTACCAGAAATTTGTGTAGCAAAGTTAAAATATTTTGTGGAAAATGACACATAAAAGTCTGGGAGCTGGGTATATAGAATGATAGCAGAAATTTGGTAGTGTATTTATTAGATAGCCTTCTTCATTGGCTATTTAATGGTATCAAATATTGGTGCTTACTGGATAGTTAACTACCCAGCTACCAGAAATTTGTTGAGCAAAGTAAAATTTTATGTGGAAAATGACACATAAAAGTCTGGGAGCTGGGTATATAGAATGATAGCAGAAATTTGGTAGTGTATGTATTAGATAGCCTTATTCATTGGCTATTTGATGGTACCAAATATTGGTGCTTACTGGATAGCTAACTATCCAACTACCAGAAATTTGTTGAGCAAAGTTAACTTTTTTTGTGGAAAATGACACATAAAAGTCTGGGAGCTGGGTATATAGAATGATAGCAGCAATTTGGTAGTGTATTTATTAGATAGTCTTATTTATTGGCTATTTTAATGGTACCAAATATTGGTGCCTACTGGATGGCTAACTACCCAGCTACCAGAAATTTGTTAAGCAAAGTTAACTTTTTTGGTTGAAAATGCCACATAAAAGTCTGGGAGCTGGGTATATAGAATGATAGCAGAAATTTGGTAGTGTATTTATTACATTGCCTTTTTCATGGGCTATTTAATGGTACAAAATATTGTTGCATACTAGATTGCTAACTACCCAGCTTCCAGAAATTTGTTGAGCGAAGTTAAAATATTTTGTGGAAAATGACACATAAAAGTCTGGGAGCTGGGTATATAGAATGATAGCAAAAATTTGGTAGTGTATGTATTAGATAGCTTTAACTATTGGCTATTTAATGGTACCAAATATTGGTGCTTACTGGATGGCTAACTACCCAGCTAACAGAAATTTGTTGAGCAAAGTTAAAATATTTTGTGGAAAATGACACATAAAAGTCTGGGAGCTGGGTATATAGAATGATAGCAGAAATTTGATATTGTATTTATGAGATAGCCTTATTCATTGGCTATTTAATGGTACCAAATATTTGTGCTTACTGGATAGCTAACAACCCAGCTACCAGAAATTTGTTGAGCAAAGTTAAAGTATTTTGTGGAAAATGACACATAAAAGTCTGGGAGCTGGGTATATAGAATGATAGCAGAAATTTGGTAGTGTATGTATTAGATAGCCTGATTCATTGGCTATTTAATAGTACCAAATATTGGTGCTTACTGGATAGCTAACTACCGAGCTACCAGAAATTTGTTGAGCAAAGTTAAAATATTTTGTGGAAAATGACACATAAAAGTCTGGGAGCTGGGTATATAGAATGATAGCAGAAATTTGGTAGTGTATTTATTAGATAGTCTTATTTATTGGCTATTTTAATGGTACCAAATATTGGTGCCTACTGGATGGCTAACTACCCAGCTACCAGAAATTTGTTGAGCAAAGTTAAAATATTTTGTAGAAAATGACATAAAAGTCTGGGAGCTGGGTATATAGAATAATAGCAGATATTTGGTAGTGTACTTATTAGATAGCCTTATTCATTGGCTATTTAATGGTACCAAATATTTGTGCTTACTGGATAGCTAACTACCCAGCTACCAGAAATTTGTTGAGCAAAGTTAAAATATTTTGTGGAAAATGACACATAAAAGTCTGGGAGCTGGGTATATAGAATGATAGCAGAAATTTGGTAGTGTATGTATTAGATAGCCTGATTCATTGGCTATTTAATGGTACCAAATATTGGCGCTTACTGGATAGCTAACTACCGAGCTACCAGAAATTTGTTGAGCAAAGTTAACTTTTTTTGTGGAAAATGACACATAAAAGTCTTGGAGCTGGGTATATATAGAATGATAGCAGAAATTTGGTAGTGTATGTATTAGATAGCTTTAACTATTGGCTATTTAATGGTACCAAATATTGGTGCTTACTGGATGGCTAACTACCCAGCTACCAGAAATTTGTTGAGCAAAGTTAAAATATTTTGTGGAAAATGACACATAAAAGTCTGGGAGCTGGGTATATAGAATGATAGCAAAAATTTGGTAGTGTACTTATTAGATAGCCTTATTCATTGGCTATTTAATGGTACCAAATATTTGTGCTTACTAGATAGCTAACTACCCAGCTACAAGAAATTTGTTGAGCAAAGTTAAAATATTTTGTGGAAAATGACACATAAAAGTCTGGGAGCTGGGTATATAGAATGATAGCAGAAATTTAGTAGTGTATGTATTAGATAGCCTGATTCATTGGCTATTTAATGGTACCAAATATTGGCGCTTACTGGATAGCTGACTACCGAGCTACCAGAAATTTGTTGAGCAAAGTTAACTTTTTTTGTGGAAAATGACACATAAAAGTCTGGGAGCTGGGTATATATAGAATGATAGCAGAAATTTGGTAGTATATGTATTAGATAGCTTTAACTATTGGCTATTTAATGGTACCAAATATTGGCGCTTACTGGATAGCTAACTACCCAGCTACCAGAAATTTGTTAAGCAAAGTTAAAATATTTTGTGGAAAATGCCACATAAAAGTCTGGGAGCTGGGTATATGGAATGGTAGCAGAAATTTGGTAGTGTATTTATTACATTGCCTTATTCATTGGCTATTTAATGGTACAAAATATTGTTGCATACTAGATTGCTAACTACCCAGCTACCAGAAATTTGTTGAGCAAAGTTAACTTTTTTGTGAAAAATGACACATAAAAGTCTTGGAGCTAGGTATATATAGAATGATAGCAGAAATTTGGTAGTGTATGTATTAGATAGCTTTAACTATTGGCTATTTAATGGTACCAAATATTGGTGCTTACTGGATGGCTAACTACCCAGCTACCAGAAATTTGTTGAGCAAAGTTAACCTTTTTGTGAAAAATGACACATAAAAGTCTGGGAGCTGGGTTTATAGAATGATAGCAGAAATTTGATAAATGTATTTATTAGATAGCCTTATTCATTGGCTATTTAATGGTACCAAATATTGGCGCTTACTGGATAGCTAACTACCCAGCTACCAGAAATTTGTTAAGCAAAGTTAACTTTTTTGGTTGAAAATGCCACATAAAAGTCTGGGAGCTGGGTATATAGAATGATAGCAGAAATTTGGTAGTGTATTTATTACATTGCCTTTTTCATGGGCTATTTAATGGTACAAAATATTGTTGCATACTAGATTGCTAACTACCCAGCTTCCAGAAATTTGTTGAGCGAAGTTAAAATATTTTGTGGAAAATGACACATAAAAGTCTGGGAGCTGGGTATATAGAATGATAGCAAAAATTTGGTAGTGTATGTATTAGATAGCTTTAACTATTGGCTATTTAATGGTACCAAATATTGGTGCTTACTGGATGGCTAACTACCCAGCTAACAGAAATTTGTTGAGCAAAGTTAAAATATTTTGTGGAAAATGACACATAAAAGTCTGGGAGCTGGGTATATAGAATGATAGCAGAAATTTGATATTGTATTTATGAGATAGCCTTATTCATTGGCTATTTAATGGTACCAAATATTTGTGCTTACTGGATAGCTAACAACCCAGCTACCAGAAATTTGTTGAGCAAAGTTAAAGTATTTTGTGGAAAATGACACATAAAAGTCTGGGAGCTGGGTATATAGAATGATAGCAGAAATTTGGTAGTGTATGTATTAGATAGCCTGATTCATTGGCTATTTAATAGTACCAAATATTGGTGCTTACTGGATAGCTAACTACCGAGCTACCAGAAATTTGTTGAGCAAAGTTAAAATATTTTGTGGAAAATGACACATAAAAGTCTGGGAGCTGGGTATATAAAATGATAGCAGAAATTTGGTAGTGTATTTATTAGATAGCCTTCTTCATTGGCTATTTAATGGTATCAAATATTGGTGCTTACTGGATAGTTAACTACCCAGCTACCAGAAATTTGTTGAGCAAAGTAAAATTTTTTGTGGAAAATGACACATAAAAGTCTGGGAGCTGGGTATATAGAATGATAGCAGAAAATTGGTAGTGTATTTATTAGATAGCCTTATTCATTGGCTATTTGATGGTACCAAATATTGGTGCTTACTGGATAGCTAACTATCCAACTACCAGAAATTTGTTGAGCAAAGTTAACTTTTTTTGTGGAAAATGACACATAAAAGTCTGGGAGCTAGGTATATAGAATGATAGCAGAAATTTGGTAGTGTATGTATTAGATAGCTTGAACTATTGGCTATTTAATTGTACCAAATATTGGTGCCTACTGGATGGCTAACTACCCAGCTACCAGAAATTTGTTGAGCAAAGTTACAATATTTTGTGGAAAATGACACATAAAAGTCTGGGAGCTGGGTATATAGAATAATAGCAGATATTTGGTAGTGTACTTATTAGATAGCCTTATTCATTGGCTATTTAATGGTACCAAATATTTGTGCTTACTGGATAGCTAACTACCCAGCTACCAGAAATTTGTTGAGCAAAGTTAAAATATTTTGTGGAAAATGACACATAAAAGTCTGGGAGCTGGGTATATAGAATGATAGCAGAAATTTGGTAGTGTATGTATTAGATAGCCTGATTCATTGGCTATTTAATGGTACCAAATATTGGCGCTTACTGGATAGCTAACTACCGAGCTACCAGAAATTTGTTGAGCAAAGTTAACTTTTTTTGTGGAAAATGACACATAAAAGTCTTGGAGCTGGGTATATATAGAATGATAGCAGAAATTTAGTAGTGTATGTATTAGATAGCTTTAACTATTGGCTATTTAATGGCACCAAATATTTGTGCTTACTGGATAGCTAACTACCCAGCTACCAGAAATTTGTTGAGCAAAGTTAACTTTTTTGTGAAAAATGACACATAAAAGTCCGGGAGCTGGGTTTATAGAATGATAGCAGAAATTTGATATTGTATTTATTAGATAGCCTTATTCATTGGCTATTTAATGGTACCAAATATTGGCGCTTACTGGATAGCTAACTACCCAGCTACCAGAAATTTGTTAAGCAAAGTTAACTTTTTTGGTTGAAAATGCCACATAAAAGTCTGGGAGCTGGGTATATAGAATGATAGCAGAAATTTGGTAGTGTATTTATTACATTGCCTTTTTCATGGGCTATTTAATGGCACAAAATATTGT
Organism: Alitta virens; assembly: GCA_932294295.1. Classification (NCBI taxonomy): domain Eukaryota; kingdom Metazoa; phylum Annelida; class Polychaeta; order Phyllodocida; family Nereididae; genus Alitta; species Alitta virens. The sequence goes on from OW028578.1 coordinate 39,490,004, forward strand.
TGCATACTAGATTGCTAACTACCCAGCTTCCAGAAATTTGTTGAGCAAAGTTAACTTTTTTGTGAAAAATGACACATAAAAGTCTGGGAGCTGGGTTTATAGAATGATAGCAGAAATTTGGTAGTGTATGTATTAGATAGCTTTAACTATTGGCTATTTAATGGTACCAAATATTTGTGCTTACTGGATAGCTAACTACCCAGCTACCAGAAATTTGTTGAGCAAAGTTAAAATATTTTGTGGAAAATGACACATAAAAGTCTGGGAGCTGGGTATATAGAATGATAGCAGAAATTTGGTAGTGTATGTATTAGATAGCCTGATTCATTGGCTATTTAATGGTACCAAATATTGGCGCTTACTGGATAGCTAACTACCGAGCTACCAGAAATTTGTTGAGCAAAGTTAACTTTTTTTGTGGAAAATGACACATAAAAGTCTGGGAGCTGGGTATATATAGAATGATAGCAGAAATTTGGTAGTATATGTATTAGATAGCTTTAACTATTGGCTATTTAATGGTACCAAATATTGGCGCTTACTGGATAGCTAACTACCCAGCTACCAGAAATTTGTTAAGCAAAGTTAAAATATTTTGTGGAAAATGCCACATAAAAGTCTTGGAGCTGGGTATATGGAATGGTAGCAGAAATTTGGTAGTGTATTTATTACATTGCCTTATTCATTGGCTATTTAATGGTACAAAATATTGTTGCATACTAGATTGCTAACTACCCAGCTACCAGAAATTTGTTGAGCAAAGTTAACTTTTTTTGTGGAAAATGACACATAAAAGTCTTGGAGCTGGGTATATATAGAATGATAGCAGAAATTTGGTAGTGTATGTATTAGATAGCTTTAACTATTGGCTATTTAATGGCACCAAATATTTGTGCTTACTGGATAGCTAACTACCCAGCTACCAGAAATTTGTTGAGCAAAGTTAACTTTTTTGTGACAAATGACACATAAAAGTCTGGGAGCTGGGTTTATAGAATGATAGCAGAAATTTGATATTGTATTTATTAGATAGCCTTATTCATTGGCTATTTAATGGTACCAAATATTGGCGCTTACTGGATAGCTAACTACCCAGCTACCAGAAATTTGTTAAGCAAAGTTAACTTTTTTGGTTGAAAATGCCACATAAAAGTCTGGGAGCTGGGTATATAGAATGATAGCAGAAATTTGGTAGTGTATTTATTACATTGCCTTTTTCATGGGCTATTTAATGGTACAAAATATTGTTGCATACTAGATTGCTAACTAACCAGCTTCCAGAAATTTGTTGAGCAAAGTTAAAATATTTTGTGGAAAATGACACATAAAAGTCTGGGAGCTGGGTATATAGAATGATAGCAGAAATTTGGTAGTGTATGTATTAGATAGCTTTAACTATTGGCTATTTAATGGTACCAAATATTGGTGCTTACTGGATGGCTAACTACCCAGCTACCAGAAATTTGTTGAGCAAAGTTAAAATATTTTGTGGAAAATGACACATAAAAGTCTGGGAGCTGGGTATATAGAATGATAGCAGAAATTTGATATTGTATTTATGAGATAGCCTTATTCATTGGCTATTTAATGGTACCAAATATTTGTGCTTACTGGATAGCTAACAACCCAGCTACCAGAAATTTGTTGAGCAAAGTTAAAGTATTTTGTGGAAAATGACACATAAAAGTCTGGGAGCTGGGTATATAGAATGATAGCAGAAATTTGGTAGTGTATGTATTAGATAGCGTGATTCATTGGCTATTTAATAGTACCAAATATTGGTGCTTACTGGATAGCTAACTACCGAGCTACCAGAAATTTGTTGAGCAAAGTTAAAATATTTTGTGGAAAATGACACATAAAAGTCTGGGAGCTGGGTATATAGAATGATAGCAGAAATTTGGTAGTGTATGTATTAGATAGCTTTAACTATTGGCTATTTAATGGTACCAAATATTGGTGCTTACTGGATGGCTAACTACCCAGCTACCAGAAATTTGTTGAGCAAAGTTAAAATATTTTGTGGAAAATGACACATAAAAGTCTGGGAGCTGGGTATATAGAATGATAGCAGAAATTTGATATTGTATTTATGAGATAGCCTTATTCATTGGCTATTTAATGGTACCAAATATTTGTGCTTACTGGATAGCTAACAACCTAGCTACCAGAAATTTGTTGAGCAAAGTTAAAGTATTTTGTGGAAAATGACACATAAAAGTCTGGGAGCTGGGTATATAGAATGATAGCAGAAATTTGGTAGTGTATGTATTAGATAGCCTGATTCATTGGCTATTTAATAGTACCAAATATTGGTGCTTACTGGATAGCTAACTACCGAGCTACCAGAAATTTGTTGAGCAAAGTTAAAATATTTTGTGGAAAATGAAACATAAAAGTCTGGGAGCTGGGTATATAGAATGATAGCAGAAATTTGGTAGTGTATTTATTAGATAGCCTTCTTCATTGGCTATTTAATGGTATCAAATATTGGTGCTTACTGGATAGTTAACTACCCAGCTACCAGAAATTTGATGAGCAAAGTAAAATTTTTTGTGGAAAATGACACATAAAAGTCTGGGAGCTGGGTATATAGAATGATAGCAGAAATTTGGTAGTGTATGTATTAGATAGCCTTATTCATTGGCTATTTGATGGTACCAAATATTGGTGCTTACTGGATAGCTAACTATCCAACTACCAGAAATCTGTTGAGCAAAGTTAACTTTTTTTGTGGAAAATGACACATAAAAGTCTGGGAGCTGGGTATATAGAATGATAGCAGCAATTTGGTAGTGTATTTATTAGATAGTCTTATTTATTGGCTATTTTAATGGTACCAAATATTGGTGCTTACTGGATAGCTAACTACCCAGCTACAAGAAATTTGTTGAGCAAAGTTAAAATATTTTGTGGAAAATGACACATAAAAGTGTGGGAGCTAGGTATATAGAATGATAGCAGAAATTTGGTAGTGTATGTATTAGATAGCTTGAACTATTGGCTATTTAATTGTACCAAATATTGGTGCCTACTGGATGGCTAACTACCCAGCTACCAGAAATTTGTTGAGCAAAGTTAAAATATTTTGTGGAAAATGACACATAAAAGTCTGGGAGCTGGGTATATAGAATAATAGCAGATATTTGGTAGTGTACTTATTAGATAGCCTTATTCATTGGCTATTTAATGGTACCAAATATTTGTGCTTACTGGATAGCTAACTACCCAGCTACCAGAAATTTGTTGAGCAAAGTTAAAATATTTTGTGGAAAATGACACATAAAAGTCTTGGAGCTGGGTATATATAGAATGATAGCAGAAATTTGGTAGTGTATGTATTAGATAGCTTTAACTATTGGCTATTTAATGGCTTAAAATATTTGTGCTTACTGGATAGCTAACTACCCAGCTACCAGAAATTTGTTGAGCAAAGTTAACTTTTTTGTGAAAAATGACACATAAAAGTCTGGGAGCTGGGTATATAGAATGATAGCAGAAATTTGATATTGTATTTATTAGATAGCCTTATTCATTGGCTATTTAATGGTACCAAATATTGGCGCTTACTGGATAGCTAACTACCCAGCTACCAGAAATTTGTTAAGCAAAGTTAACTTTTTTGGTTGAAAATGCCACATAAAAGTCTGGGAGGTGGGTATATAGAATGATAGCAGAAATTTTGTAGTGTATTTATTACATTGCCTTTTTCATGGGCTATTTAATGGTACAAAATATTGTTGCATACTAGATTGCTAACTACCCAGCTTCCAGAAATTTGTTGAGCAAAGTTAACTTTTTTGTGAAAAATGACACATAAAAGTCTGGGAGCTGGGTTTATAGAATGATAGCAGAAATTTGGTAGTGTATGTATTAGATAGCCTGATTCATTGGCTATTTAATAGTACCAAATATTGGTGCTTACTGGATAGCTAACTACCGAGCTACCAGAAATTTGTTGAGCAAAGTTAAAATATTTTGTGGAAAATGACACATAAAAGTCTGGGAGCTGGGTATATAGAATGATAGCAGAAATTTGGTAGTGTATGTATTAGATAGCTTTAACTATTGGCTATTTAATGGTACCAAATATTGGTGCTTACTGGATGGCTAACTACCCAGCTACAAGAAATTTGTTGAGCAAAGTTAAAATATTTTGTGGAAAATGACACATAAAAGTCTGGGAGCTGGGTATATAGAATGATAGCAGAAATTTGATATTGTATTTATGAGATAGCCTTATTCATTGGCTATTTAATGGTACCAAATATTTGTGCTTACTGGATAGCTAACAACCCAGCTACCAGAAATTTGTTGAGCAAAGTTAAAGTATTTTGTGGAAAATGACACATAAAAGTCTGGGAGCTGTGTATATAGAATGATAGCAGAAATTTGGTAGTGTATGTATTAGATAGCCTGATTCATTGGCTATTTAATAGTACCAAATATTGGTGCTTACTGGATAGCTAACTACCGAGCTACCAGAAATTTGTTGAGCAAAGTTAAAATATTTTGTGGAAAATGACACATAAAAGTCTGGGAGCTGGGTATATAGAATGATAGCAGAAATTTGGTAGTGTATTTATTAGATAGCCTTCTTCATTGGCTATTTAATGGTATCAAATATTGGTGCTTACTGGATAGTTAACTACCCAGCTACCAGAAATTTGTTGAGCAAAGTAAAATTTTATGTGGAAAATGACACATAAAAGTCTGGGAGCTGGGTATATAGAATGATAGCAGAAATTTGGTAGTGTATGTATTAGATAGCCTTATTCATTGGCTATTTGATGGTACCAAATATTGGTGCTTACTGGATAGCTAACTATCCAACTACCAGAAATCTGTTGAGCAAAGTTAACTTTTTTTGTGGAAAATGACACATAAAAGTCTGGGAGCTGGGTATATAGAATGATAGCAGAAATTTGGTAGTGTATTTATTAGATAGTCTTATTTATTGGCTATTTTAATGGTACCAAATATTGGTGCTTACTGGATAGCTAACTACCCAGCTACAAGAAATTTGTTGAGCAAAGTTAAAATATTTTGTGGAAAATGACACATAAAAGTCTGGGAGCTAGGTATATAGAATGATAGCAGAAATTTGGTAGTGTATGTATTAGATAGCTTGAACTATTGGCTATTTAATTGTACCAAATATTGGTGCCTACTGGATGGCTAACCACCCAGCTACCAGAAATTTGTTGAGCAAAGTTAAAATATTTTGTGGAAAATGACACATAAAAGTCTGGGAGCTGGGTATATAGAATAATAGCAGATATTTGGTAGTGTACTTATTAGATAGCCTTATTCATTGGCTATTTAATGGTACCAAATATTTGTGCTTACTGGATAGCTAACTACCCAGCTACCAGAAATTTGTTGAGCAAAGTTAAAATATTTTGTGGAAAATGACACATAAAAGTCTGGGAGCTGGGTATATAGAATGATAGCAGAAATTTGGTAGTGTATGTATTAGATAGCCTGATTCATTGGCTATTTAATGGTACCAAATATTGGCGCTTACTGGATAGCTAACTACCGGGCTACCAGAAATTTGTTGAGCAAAGTTAACTTTTTTTGTGGAAAATGACACATAAAAGTCTTGGAGCTGGGTATATATAGAATGATAGCAGAAATTTGGTAGTGTATGTATTAGATAGCTTTAACTATTGGCTATTTAATGGTACCAAATATTGGTGCTTACTGGATGGCTAACTACCCAGCTACCAGAAATTTGTTGAGCAAAGTTAAAATATTTTGTGGAAAATGACACATAAAAGTCTGGGAGCTGGGTATATAGAATGATAGCAAAAATTTGGTAGTGTACTTATTAGATAGCCTTATTCATTGGCTATTTAATGGTACCAAATATTTGTGCTTACTGGATAGCTAACTACCCAGCTACAAGAAATTTGTTGAGCAAAGTTAAAATATTTTGTGGAAAATGACACATAAAAGTCTGGGAGCTGGGTATATAGAATGATAGCAGAAATTTAGTAGTGTATGTATTAGATAGCCTGATTCATTGGCTATTTAATGGTACCAAATATTGGCGCTTACTGGATAGCTAACTACCGAGCTACCAGAAATTTGTTGAGCAAAGTTAACTTTTTTTGTGGAAAATGACACATAAAAGTCTGGGAGCTGGGTATATATAGAATGATAGCAGAAATTTGGTAGTATATGTATTAGATAGCTTTAACTATTGGCTATTTAATGGTACCAAATATTGGCGCTTACTGGATAGCTAACTACCCAGCTACCAGAAATTTGTTAAGCAAAGTTAAAATATTTTGTGGAAAATGCCACATAAAAGTCTGGGAGCTGGGTATATGGAATGGTAGCAGAAATTTGGTAGTGTATTTATTACATTGCCTTATTCATTGGCTATTTAATGGTACAAAATATTGTTGCATACTAGATTGCTAACTACCCAGCTACCAGAAATTTGTTGAGCAAAGTTAACTTTTTTTGTGGAAAATGACACATAAAAGTCTGGGAGCTGGGTATATAGAATGATAGCAGAAATTTGGTAGTGTATGTATTAGATAGCTTTAACTATTGGCTATTTAATGGTACCAAATATTGGTGCTTACTGGATGGCTAACTACCCAGCTACAAGAAATTTGTTGAGCAAAGTTAAAATATTTTGTGGAAAATGACACATAAAAGTCTGGGAGCTGGGTATATAGAATGATAGCAGAAATTTGATATTGTATTTATGAGATAGCCTTATTCATTGGCTATTTAATGGTACCAAATATTTGTGCTTACTGGATAGCTAACAACCCAGCTACCAGAAATTTGTTGAGCAAAGTTAAAGTATTTTGTGGAAAATGACACATAAAAGTCTGGGAGCTGGGTATATAGAATGATAGCAGAAATTTGGTAGTGTATTTATTAGATAGCCTTCTTCATTGGCTATTTAATGGTATCAAATATTGGTGCTTACTGGATAGTTAACTACCCAGCTACCGGAAATTTGTTGAGCAAAGTAAAATTTTTTGTGGAAAATGACACATAAAAGTCTGGGAGCTGGGTATATAGAATGATAGCAGAAATTTGGTAGTGTATTTATTAGATAGCCTTCTTCATTGGCTATTTAATGGTATCAAATATTGGTGCTTACTGGATAGTTAACTACCCAGCTACCAGAAATTTGTTGAGCAAAGTAAAATTTTATGTGGAAAATGACACATAAAAGTCTGGGAGCTGGGTATATAGAATGATAGCAGAAATTTGGTAGTGTATGTATTAGATAGCGTGATTCATTGGCTATTTAATAGTACCAAATATTGGTGCTTACTGGATAGCTAACTACCGAGCTACCAGAAATTTGTTGAGCAAAGTTAAAATATTTTGTGGAAAATGACACATAAAAGTCTGGGAGCTGGGTATATAGAATGATAGCAGAAATTTGGTAGTGTATGTATTAGATAGCTTTAACTATTGGCTATTTAATGGTACCAAATATTGGTGCTTACTGGATGGCTAACTACCCAGCTACCAGAAATTTGTTGAGCAAAGTTAAAATATTTTGTGGAAAATGACACATAAAAGTCTGGGAGCTGGGTATATAGAATGATAGCAGAAATTTGATATTGTATTTATGAGATAGCCTTATTCATTGGCTATTTAATGGTACCAAATATTTGTGCTTACTGGATAGCTAACAACCTAGCTACCAGAAATTTGTTGAGCAAAGTTAAAGTATTTTGTGGAAAATGACACATAAAAGTCTGGGAGCTGGGTATATAGAATGATAGCAGAAATTTGGTAGTGTATGTATTAGATAGCCTGATTCATTGGCTATTTAATAGTACCAAATATTGGTGCTTACTGGATAGCTAACTACCGAGCTACCAGAAATTTGTTGAGCAAAGTTAAAATATTTTGTGGAAAATGACACATAAAAGTCTGGGAGCTGGGTATATAGAATGATAGCAGAAATTTGGTAGTGTATTTATTAGATAGCCTTCTTCATTGGCTATTTAATGGTATCAAATATTGGTGCTTACTGGATAGTTAACTACCCAGCTACCAGAAATTTGATGAGCAAAGTAAAATTTTTTGTGGAAAATGACACATAAAAGTCTGGGAGCTGGGTATATAGAATGATAGCAGAAATTTGGTAGTGTATGTATTAGATAGCCTTATTCATTGGCTATTTGATGGTACCAAATATTGGTGCTTACTGGATAGCTAACTATCCAACTACCAGAAATCTGTTGAGCAAAGTTAACTTTTTTTGTGGAAAATGACACATAAAAGTCTGGGAGCTGGGTATATAGAATGATAGCAGCAATTTGGTAGTGTATTTATTAGATAGTCTTATTTATTGGCTATTTTAATGGTACCAAATATTGGTGCTTACTGGATAGCTAACTACCCAGCTACAAGAAATTTGTTGAGCAAAGTTAAAATATTTTGTAGAAAATGACACATAAAAGTGTGGGAGCTAGGTATATAGAATGATAGCAGAAATTTGGTAGTGTATGTATTAGATAGCTTGAACTATTGGCTATTTAATTGTACCAAATATTGGTGCCTACTGGATGGCTAACTACCCAGCTACCAGAAATTTGTTGAGCAAAGTTAAAATATTTTGTGGAAAATGACACATAAAAGTCTGGGAGCTGGGTATATAGAATAATAGCAGATATTTGGTAGTGTACTTATTAGATAGCCTTATTCATTGGCTATTTAATGGTACCAAATATTTGTGCTTACTGGATAGCTAACTACCCAGCTACCAGAAATTTGTTGAGCAAAGTTAAAATATTTTGTGGAAAATGACACATAAAAGTCTTGGAGCTGGGTATATATAGAATGATAGCAGAAATTTGGTAGTGTATGTATTAGATAGCTTTAACTATTGGCTATTTAATGGCTTAAAATATTTGTGCTTACTGGATAGCTAACTACCCAGCTACCAGAAATTTGTTGAGCAAAGTTAACTTTTTTGTGAAAAATGACACATAAAAGTCTGGGAGCTGGGTTTATAGAATGATAGCAGAAATTTGATATTGTATTTATTAGATAGCCTTATTCATTGGCTATTTAATGGTACCAAATATTGGCGCTTACTGGATAGCTAACTACCCAGCTACCAGAAATTTGTTAAGCAAAGTTAACTTTTTTGGTTGAAAATGCCACATAAAAGTCTGGGAGCTGGGTATATAGAATGATAGCAGAAATTTGGTAGTGTATTTATTACATTGCCTTTTTCATGGGCTATTTAATGGTACAAAATATTGTTGCATACTAGATTGCTAACTACCCAGCTTCCAGAAATTTGTTGAGCAAAGTTAACTTTTTTGTGAAAAATGACACATAAAAGTCTGGGAGCTGGGTTTATAGAATGATAGCAGAAATTTGGTAGTGTATGTATTAGATAGCTTTAACTATTGGCTATTTAATGGTACCAAATATTGGTGCTTACTGGATGGCTAACTACCCAGCTACCACAAATTTGTTGAGCAAAGTTAAAGTATTTTGTGGAAAATGACACATAAAAGTCTGGGAGCTGGGTTTATAGAATGATAGCAGAAATTTGGTAGTGTATGTATTAGATAGCCTGATTCATTGGCTATTTAATAGTACCAAATATTGGTGCTTACTGGATAGCTAACTACCGAGCTACCAGAAATTTGTTGAGCAAAGTTAAAATATTTTGTGGAAAATGACACATAAAAGTCTGGGAGCTGGGTATATAGAATGATAGCAGAAATTTGGTAGTGTATGTATTAGATAGCTTTAACTATTGGCTATTTAATGGTACCAAATATTGGTGCTTACTGGATGGCTAACTACCCAGCTACAAGAAATTTGTTGAGCAAAGTTAAAATATTTTGTGGAAAATGACACATAAAAGTCTGGGAGCTGGGTATATAGAATGATAGCAGAAATTTGATATTGTATTTATGAGATAGCCTTATTCATTGGCTATTTAATGGTACCAAATATTTGTGCTTACTGGATAGCTAACAACCCAGCTACCAGAAATTTGTTGAGCAAAGTTAAAGTATTTTGTGGAAAATGACACATAAAAGTCTGGGAGCTGGGTATATAGAATGATAGCAGAAATTTGGTAGTGTATGTATTAGATAGCCTGATTCATTGGCTATTTAATAGTACCAAATATTGGTGCTTACTGGATAGCTAACTACCGAGCTACCAGAAATTTGTTGAGCAAAGTTAAAATATTTTGTGGAAAATGACACATAAAAGTCTGGGAGCTGGGTATATAGAATGATAGCAGAAATTTGGGAGTGTATTTATTAGATAGCCTTCTTCATTGGCTATTTAATGGTATCAAATATTGGTGCTTACTGGATAGTTAACTACCCAGCTACCAGAAATTTGTTGAGCAAAGTAAAATTTTATGTGGAAAATGACACATAAAAGTCTGGGAGCTGGGTATATAGAATGATAGCAGAAATTTGGTAGTGTATGTATTAGATAGCATTATTCATTGGCTATTTGATGGTACCAAATATTGGTGCTTACTGGATAGCTAACTATCCAACTACCAGAAATCTGTTGAGCAAAGTTAACTTTTTTTGTGGAAAATGACACATAAAAGTCTGGGAGCTGGGTATATAGAATGATAGCAGAAATTTGGTAGTGTATTTATTAGATAGTCTTATTTATTGGCTATTTTAATGGTACCAAATATTGGTGCTTACTGGATAGCTAACTACCCAGCTACAAGAAATTTGTTGAGCAAAGTTAAAATATTTTGTGGAAAATGACACATAAAAGTCTGGGAGCTAGGTATATAGAATGATAGCAGAAATTTGGTAGTGTATGTATTAGATAGCTTGAACTATTGGCTATTTAATTGTACCAAATATTGGTGCCTACTGGATGGCTAACTACCCAGCTACCAGAAATTTGTTGAGCAAAGTTAAAATATTTTGTGGAAAATGACACATAAAAGTCTGGGAGCTGGGTATATAGAATAATAGCAGATATTTGGTAGTGTACTTATTAGATAGCCTTATTCATTGGCTATTTAATGGTACCAAATATTTGTGCTTACTGGATAGCTAACTACCCAGCTACCAGAAATTTGTTGAGCAAAGTTAAAATATTTTGTGGAAAATGACACATAAAAGTCTGGGAGCTGGGTATATAGAATGATAGCAGAAATTTGGTAGTGTATGTATTAGATAGCCTGATTCATTGGCTATTTAATGGTACCAAATATTGGCGCTTACTGGATAGCTAACTACCGGGCTACCAGAAATTTGTTGAGCAAAGTTAACTTTTTTTGTGGAAAATGACACATAAAAGTCTTGGAGCTGGGTATATATAGAATGATAGCAGAAATTTGTTAGTGTATGTATTAGATAGCTTTAACTATTGGCTATTTAATGGTACCAAATATTGGTACTTACTGGATGGCTAACTACCCAGCTACCAGAAATTTGTTGAGCAAAGTTAAAATATTTTGTGGAAAATGACACATAAAAGTCTGGGAGCTGGGTATATAGAATGATAGCAAAAATTTGGTAGTGTACTTATTAGATAGCCTTATTCATTGGCTATTTAATGGTACCAAATATTTGTGCTTACTGGATAGCTAACTACCCAGCTACAAGAAATTTGTTGAGCAAAGTTAAAATATTTTGTGGAAAATGACACATAAAAGTCTGGGAGCTGGGTATATAGAATGATAGCAGAAATTTAGTAGTGTATGTATTAGATAGCCTGACTCATTGGCTATTTAATGGTACCAAATATTGGCGCTTACTGGATAGCTAACTACCGAGCTACCAGAAATTTGTTGAGCAAAGTTAACTTTTTTTGTGGAAAATGACACATAAAAGTCTGGGAGCTGGGTATATATAGAATGATAGCAGAAATTTGGTAGTATATGTATTAGATAGCTTTAACTATTGGCTATTTAATGGTACCAAATATTGGCGCTTACTGGATAGCTAACTACCCAGCTACCAGAAATTTGTTAAGCAAAGTTAAAATATTTTGTGGAAAATGCCACATAAAAGTCTGGGAGCTGGGTATATGGAATGGTAGCAGAAATTTGGTAGTGTATTTATTACATTGCCTTATTCATTGGCTATTTAATGGTACAAAATATTGTTGCATACTAGATTGCTAACTACCCAGCTACCAGAAATTTGTTGAGCAAAGTTAACTTTTTTTGTGGAAAATGACACATAAAAGTCTGGGAGCTGGGTATATAGAATGATAGCAGAAATTTGGTAGTGTATGTATTAGATAGCTTTAACTATTGGCTATTTAATGGTACCAAATATTGGTGCTTACTGGATGGCTAACTACCCAGCTACAAGAAATTTGTTGAGCAAAGTTAAAATATTTTGTGGAAAATGACACATAAAAGTCTGGGAGCTGGGTATATAGAATGATAGCAGAAATTTGATATTGTATTTATGAGATAGCCTTATTCATTGGCTATTTAATGGTACCAAATATTTGTGCTTACTGGATAGCTAACAACCCAGCTACCAGAAATTTGTTGAGCAAAGTTAAAGTATTTTGTGGAAAATGACACATAAAAGTCTGGGAGCTGGGTATATAGAATGATAGCAGAAATTTGGTAGTGTATTTATTAGATAGCCTTCTTCATTGGCTATTTAATGGTATCAAATATTGGTGCTTACTGGATAGTTAACTACCCAGCTACCGGAAATTTGTTGAGCAAAGTAAAATTTTTTGTGGAAAATGACACATAAAAGTCTGGGAGCTGGGTATATAGAATGATAGCAGAAATTTGGTAGTGTATTTATTAGATAGCCTTCTTCATTGGCTATTTAATGGTATCAAATATTGGTGCTTACTGGATAGTTAACTACCCAGCTACCAGAAATTTGTTGAGCAAAGTAAAATTTTATGTGGAAAATGACACATAAAAGTCTGGGAGCTGGGTATATAGAATGATAGCAGAAATTTGGTAGTGTATGTATTAGATAGCCTTATTCATTGGCTATTTGATGGTGCCAAATATTGGTGCTTACTGGATAGCTAACTATCCAACTACCAGAAATTTGTTGAGCAAAGTTAACTTTTTTTGTGGAAAATGACACATAAAAGTCTGGGAGCTGGGTATATAGAATGATAGCAGCAATTTGGTAGTGTATTTATTAGATAGTCTTATTTATTGGCTATTTTAATGGTACCAAATATTGGTGCCTACTGGATGGCTAACTACCCAGCTACCAGAAATTTGTTGAGCAAAGTTAAAATATTTTGTGGAAAATGACATAAAAGTCTGGGAGCTGGGTATATAGAATAATAGCAGATATTTGGTAGTGTACTTATTAGATAGCCTTATTCATTGGCTATTTAATGGTACCAAATATTTGTGCTTACTGGATAGCTAACTACCCAGCTACCAGAAATTTGTTGAGCAAAGTTAAAATATTTTGTGGAAAATGACACATAAAAGTCTGGGAGCTGGGTATATAGAATGATAGCAGAAATTTGGTAGTGTATGTATTAGATAGCCTGATTCATTGGCTATTTAATGGTACCAAATATTGGCGCTTACTGGATAGCTAACTACCGAGCTACCAGAAATTTGTTGAGCAAAGTTAACTTTTTTTGTGGAAAATGACACATAAAAGTCTTGGAGCTGGGTATATATAGAATGATAGCAGAAATTTGGTAGTGTATGTATTAGATAGCTTTAACTATTGGCTATTTAATGGTACCAAATATTGGTGCTTACTGGATGGCTAACTACCCAGCTACCAGAAATTTGTTGAGCAAAGTTAAAATATTTTGTGGAAAATGACACATAAAAGTCTGGAAGCTGGGTATATAGAATGATAGCAAAAATTTGGTAGTGTACTTATTAGATAGCCTTATTCATTGGCTATTTAATGGTACCAAATATTTGTGCTTACTGGATAGCTAACTACCCAGCTACAAGAAATTTGTTGAGCAAAGTTAAAATATTTTGTGGAAAATGACACATAAAAGTCTGGGAGCTGGGTATATAGAATGATAGCAGAAATTTAGTAGTGTATGTATTAGATAGCCTGATTCATTGGCTATTTAATGGTACCAAATATTGGCGCTTACTGGATAGCTAACTACCGAGCTACCAGAAATTTGTTGAGCAAAGTTAACTTTTTTTGTGGAAAATGACACATAAAAGTCTGGGAGCTGGGTATATATAGAATGATAGCAGAAATTTGGTAGTATATGTATTAGATAGCTTTAACTATTGGCATTTAATGGTACCAAATATTGGCGCTTACTGGATAGCTAACTACCCAGCTACCAGAAATTTGTTAAGCAAAGTTAAAATATTTTGTGGAAAATGCCACATAAAAGTCTGGGAGCTGGGTATATGGAATGGTAGCAGAAATTTGGTAGTGTATTTATTACATTGCCTTATTCATTGGCTATTTAATGGTACAAAATATTGTTGCATACTAGATTGCTAACTACCCAGCTACAAGAAATTTGTTGAGCAAAGTTAACTTTTTTGTGAAAAATGACACATAAAAGTCTTGGAGCTGGGTATATATAGAATGATAGCAGAAATTTGGTAGTGTATGTATTAGATAGCTTTAACTATTGGCTATTTAATGGCACCAAATATTTGTGCTTACTGGATAGCTAACTACCCAGCTACCAGAAATTTGTTGAGCAAAGTTAACTTTTTTGTGAAAAATGACACATAAAAGTCTGGGAGCTGGGTTTATAGAATGATAGCAGAAATTTGATATTGTATTTATTAGATAGCCTTATTCATTGGCTATTTAATGGTACCAAATATTGGCGCTTACTGGATAGCTAACTACCCAGCTACCAGAAATTTGTTAAGCAAAGTTAACTTTTTTGGTTGAAAATGCCACATAAAAGTCTGGGAGCTGGGTATATAGAATGATAGCAGAAATTTGGTAGTGTATTTATTACATTGCCTTTTTCATGGGCTATTTAATGGTACAAAATAATGTTGCATACTAGATTGCTAACTACCCAGCTTTCAGAAATTTGTTGAGCGAAGTTAAAATATTTTGTGGAAAATGACACATAAAAGTCTGGGAGCTGGGTATATAGAATGATAGCAAAAATTTGGTAGTGTATGTATTAGATAGCTTTAACTATTGGCTATTTAATGGTACCAAATATTGGTGCTTACTGGATGGCTAACTACCCAGCTACCAGAAATTTGTTGAGCAAAGTTAAAATATTTTGTGGAAAATGACACATAAAAGTCTGGGAGCTGGGTATATAGAATGATAGCAGAAATTTGATATTGTATTTATGAGATAGCCTGATTCATTGGCTATTTAATGGTACCAAATATTTGTGCTTACTGGATAGCTAACAACCCAGCTACCAGAAATTTGTTGAGCAAAGTTAAAGTATTTTGTGGAAAATGACACATAAAAGTCTGGGAGCTGGGTATATAGAATGATAGCAGAAATTTGGTAGTGTATGTATTAGATAGCCTGATTCATTGGCTATTTAATAGTACCAAATATTGGTGCTTGCTGGATAGCTAACTACCGAGCTACCAGAAATTTGTTGAGCAAAGTTAAAATATTTTGTGGAAAATGACACATAAAAGTCTGGGAGCTGGGTATATAGAATGATAGCAGAAAGTTGGTAGTGTATTTATTAGATAGCCTTCTTCATTGGCTATTTAATGGTATCAAATATTGGTGCTTACTGGATAGTTAACTACCCAGCTACCAGAAATTTGTTGAGCAAAGTAAAATTTTTTGTGGAAAATGACACATAAAAGTCTGGGAGCTGGGTATATAGAATGATAGCAGAAATTTGGTAGTGTATGTATTAGATAGCCTTATTCATTGGCTATTTGATGGTACCAAATATTGGTGCTTACTGGATAGCTAACTATCCAACTACCAGAAATTTGTTGAGCAAAGTTAACTTTTTTTGTGGAAAATGACACATAAAAGTCTTGGAGCTGGGTATATATAGAATGATAGCAGAAATTTGGTAGTGTATGTATTAGATAGCTTTAACTATTGGCTATTTAATGGTACCAAATATTGGTGCTTACTGGATGGCTAACTACCCAGCTACCAGAAATTTGTTGAGCAAAGTTAAAATATTTTGTGGAAAATGACACATAAAAGTCTGGGAGCTGGGTATATAGAATGATAGCAAAAATTTGGTAGTGTACTTATTAGATAGCCTTATTCATTGGCTATTTAATGGTACCAAATATTTGTGCTTACTGGATAGCTAACTACCCAGCTACAAGAAATTTGTTGAGCAAAGTTAAAATATTTTGTGGAAAATGACACATAAAAGTCTGGGAGCTGGGTATATAGAATGATAGCAGAAATTTAGTAGTGTATGTATTAGATAGCCTGATTCATTGGCTATTTAATGATACCAAATATTGGCGCTTACTGGATAGCTAACTACCGAGCTACCAGAAATTTGTTGAGCAAAGTTAACTTTTTTTGTGGAAAATGACACATAAAAGTCTGGGAGCTGGGTATATATAGAATAATAGCAGAAATTTGGTAGTATATGTATTAGATAGCTTTAACTATTGGCTATTTAATGGTACCAAATATTGGCGCTTACTGGATAGCTAACTACCCAGCTACCAGAAATTTGTTAAGCAAAGTTAAAATATTTTGTGGAAAATGCCACATAAAAGTCTGGGAGCTGGGTATATGGAATGGTAGCAGAAATTTGGTAGTGTATTTATTACATTGCCTTATTCATTGGCTATTTAATGGTACAAAATATTGTTGCATACTAGATTGCTAACTACCCAGCTACAAGAAATTTGTTGAGCAAAGTTAACTTTTTTGTGAAAAATGACACATAAAAGTCTTGGAGCTGGGTATATATAGAATGATAGCAGAAATTTGGTAGTGTATGTATTAGATAGCTTTAACTATTGGCTATTTAATGGCACCAAATATTTGTGCTTACTGGATAGCTAACTACCCAGCTACCAGAAATTTGTTGAGCAAAGTTAACTTTTTTGTGAAAAATGACACATAAAAGTCTGGGAGCTGGGTTTATAGAATGATAGCAGAAATTTGATATTGTATTTATTAGATAGCCTTATTCATTGGCTATTTAATGGTACCAAATATTGGCGCTTACTGGATAGCTAACTACCCAGCTACCAGAAATTTGTTAAGCAAAGTTAACTTTTTTGGTTGAAAATGCCACATAAAAGTCTGGGAGCTGGGTATATAGAATGATAGCAGAAATTTGGTAGTGTATTTATTACATTGCCTTTTTCATGGGCTATTTAATGGTACAAAATAATGTTGCATACTAGATTGCTAACTACCCAGCTTTCAGAAATTTGTTGAGCGAAGTTAAAATATTTTGTGGAAAATGACACATAAAAGTCTGGGAGCTGGGTATATAGAATGATAGCAAAAATTTGGTAGTGTATGTATTAGATAGCTTTAACTATTGGCTATTTAATGGTACCAAATATTGGTGCTTACTGGATGGCTAACTACCCAGCTACCAGAAATTTGTTGAGCAAAGTTAAAATATTTTGTGGAAAATGACACATAAAAGTCTGGGAGCTGGGTATATAGAATGATAGCAGAAATTTGATATTGTATTTATGAGATAGCCTGATTCATTGGCTATTTAATGGTACCAAATATTTGTGCTTACTGGATAGCTAACAACCCAGCTACCAGAAATTTGTTGAGCAAAGTTAAAGTATTTTGTGGAAAATGACACATAAAAGTCTGGGAGCTGGGTATATAGAATGATAGCAGAAATTTGGTAGTGTATGTATTAGATAGCCTGATTCATTGGCTATTTAATAGTACCAAATATTGGTGCTTACTGGATAGCTAACTACCGAGCTACCAGAAATTTGTTGAGCAAAGTTAAAATATTTTGTGGAAAATGACACATAAAAGTCTGGGAGCTGGGTATATAGAATGATAGCAGAAAGTTGGTAGTGTATTTATTAGATAGCCTTCTTCATTGGCTATTTAATGGTATCAAATATTGGTGCTTACTGGATAGTTAACTACCCAGCTACCAGAAATTTGTTGAGCAAAGTAAAATTTTTTGTGGAAAATGACACATAAAAGTCTGGGAGCTGGGTATATAGAATGATAGCAGAAATTTGGTAGTGTATGTATTAGATAGCCTTATTCATTGGCTATTTGATGGTACCAAATATTGGTGCTTACTGGATAGCTAACTATCCAACTACCAGAAATTTGTTGAGCAAAGTTAACTTTTTTTGTGGAAAATGACACATAAAAGTCTTGGAGCTGGGTATATATAGAATGATAGCAGAAATTTGGTAGTGTATGTATTAGATAGCTTTAACTATTGGCTATTTAATGGTACCAAATATTGGTGCTTACTGGATGGCTAACTACCCAGCTACCAGAAATTTGTTGAGCAAAGTTAAAATATTTTGTGGAAAATGACACATAAAAGTCTGGGAGCTGGGTATATAGAATGATAGCAAAAATTTGGTAGTGTACTTATTAGATAGCCTTATTCATTGGCTATTTAATGGTACCAAATATTTGTGCTTACTGGATAGCTAACTACCCAGCTACAAGAAATTTGTTGAGCAAAGTTAAAATATTTTGTGGAAAATGACACATAAAAGTCTGGGAGCTGGGTATATAGAATGATAGCAGAAATTTAGTAGTGTATGTATTAGATAGCCTGATTCATTGGCTATTTAATGATACCAAATATTGGCGCTTACTGGATAGCTAACTACCGAGCTACCAGAAATTTGTTGAGCAAAGTTAACTTTTTTTGTGGAAAATGACACATAAAAGTCTGGGAGCTGGGTATATATAGAATGATAGCAGAAATTTGGTAGTATATGTATTAGATAGCTTTAACTATTGGCTATTTAATGGTACCAAATATTGGCGCTTACTGGATAGCTAACTACCCAGCTACCAGAAATTTGTTAAGCAAAGTTAAAATATTTTGTGGAAAATGCCACATAAAAGTCTGGGAGCTGGGTATATGGAATGGTAGCAGAAATTTGGTAGTGTATTTATTACATTGCCTTATTCATTGGCTATTTAATGGTACAAAATATTGTTGCATACTAGATTGCTAACTACCCAGCTACAAGAAATTTGTTGAGCAAAGTTAACTTTTTTGTGAAAAATGACACATAAAAGTCTTGGAGCTGGGTATATATAGAATGATAGCAGAAATTTGGTAGTGTATGTATTAGATAGCTTTAACTATTGGCTATTTAATGGCACCAAATATTTGTGCTTACTGGATAGCTAACTACCCAGCTACCAGAAATTTGTTGAGCAAAGTTAACTTTTTTGTGAAAAATGACACATAAAAGTCTGGGAGCTGGGTTTATAGAATGATAGCAGAAATTTGATATTGTATTTATTAGATAGCCTTATTCATTGGCTATTTAATGGTACCAAATATTGGCGCTTACTGGATAGCTAACTACCCAGCTACCAGAAATTTGTTAAGCAAAGTTAACTTTTTTGGTTGAAAATGCCACATAAAAGTCTGGGAGCTGGGTATATAGAATGATAGCAGAAATTTGGTAGTGTATTTATTACATTGCCTTTTTCATGGGCTATTTAATGGTACAAAATATTGTTGCATACTAGATTGCTAACTACCCAGCTTCCAGAAATTTGTTGAGCGAAGTTAAAATATTTTGTGGAAAATGACACATAAAAGTCTGGGAGCTGGGTATATAGAATGATAGCAAAAATTTGGTAGTGTATGTATTAGATAGCTTTAACTATTGGCTATTTAATGGTACCAAATATTGGTGCTTACTGGATGGCTAACTACCCAGCTACCAGAAATTTGTTGAGCAAAGTTAAAATATTTTGTGGAAAATGACACATAAAAGTCTGGGAGCTGGGTATATAGAATGATAGCAGAAATTTGATATTGTATTTATGAGATAGCCTTATTCATTGGCTATTTAATGGTACCAAATATTTGTGCTTACTGGATAGCTAACAACCCAGCTACCAGAAATTTGTTGAGCAAAGTTAAAGTATTTTGTGGAAAATGACACATAAAAGTCTGGGAGCTGGGTATATAGAATGATAGCAGAAATTTGGTAGTGTATGTATTAGATAGCCTGATTCATTGGCTATTTAATAGTACCAAATATTGGTGCTTACTGGATAGCAAACTACCGAGCTACCAGAAATTTGTTGAGCAAAGTTAAAATATTTTGTGGAAAATGACACATAAAAGTCTGGGAGCTGGGTATATAGAATGATAGCAGAAATTTGGTAGTGTATTTATTAGATAGCCTTCTTCATTGGCTATTTAATGGTATCAAATATTGGTGCTTACTGGATAGTTAACTACCCAGCTACCAGAAATTTGTTGAGCAAAGTAAAATTTTTTGTGGAAAATGACACATAAAAGTCTGGGAGCTGGGTATATAGAATGATAGCAGAAATTTGGTAGTGTATGTATTAGATAGCCTTATTCATTGGCTATTTGATGGTACCAAATATTGGTGCTTACTGGATAGCTAACTATCCAACTACCAGAAATTTGTTGAGCAAAGTTAACTTTTTTTGTGGAAAATTACACATAAAAGTCTGGGAGCTGGGTATATAGAATGATAGCAGAAATTTGGTAGTGTATTTATTAGATAGTCTTATTTATTGGCTATTTTAATGGTACCAAATATTGGTGCTTACTGGATAGCTAACTACCCAGCTACAAGAAATTTGTTGAGCAAAGTTAAAATATTTTGTGGAAAATGACACATAAAAGTCTGGGAGCTAGGTTTATAGAATGATAGCAGAAATTTGGTAGTGTATGTATTAGATAGCTTGAACTATTGGCTATTTAATTGTACCAAATATTGGTGCCTACTGGATGGCTAACTACCCAGCTACCAGAAATTTGTTGAGCAAAGTTACAATATTTTGTGGAAAATGACACATAAAAGTCTGGGAGCTGGGTATATAGAATAATAGCAGATATTTGGTAGTGTACTTATTAGATAGCCTTATTCATTGGCTATTTAATGGTACCAAATATTTGTGCTTACTGGATAGCTAACTACCCAGCTACCAGAAATTTGTTGAGCAAAGTTAAAATATTTTGTGGAAAATGACACATAAAAGTCTGGGAGCTGGGTATATAGAATGATAGCAGAAATTTGGTAGTGTATGTATTAGATAGCCTGATTCATTGGCTATTTAATGGTACCAAATATTGGCGCTTACTGGATAGCTAACTACCGAGCTACCAGAAATTTGTTGAGCAAAGTTAACTTTTTTTGTGGAAAATGACACATAAAAGTCTTGGAGCTGGGTATATATAGAATGATAGCAGAAATTTGGTAGTGTATGTATTAGATAGCTTTAACTATTGGCTATTTAATGGCACCAAATATTTGTGCTTACTGGATAGCTAACTACCCAGCTACCAGAAATTTGTTGAGCAAAGTTAACTTTTTTGTGAAAAATGACACATAAAAGTCTGGGAGCTGGGTTTATAGAATGATAGCAGAAATTTGATATTGTATTTATTAGATAGCCTTATTCATTGGCTATTTAATGGTACCAAATATTGGCGCTTACTGGATAGCTAACTACCCAGATAGCAGAAATTTGTTAAGCAAAGTTAACTTTTTTGGTTGAAAATGCCACATAAAAGTCTGGGAGCTGGGTATATAGAATGATAGCAGAAATTTGGTAGTGTATTTATTACATTGCCTTTTTCATGGGCTATTTAATGGTACAAAATATTGTTGCATACTAGATTGCTAACTACCCAGCTTCCAGAAATTTGTTGAGCAAAGTTAACTTTTTTGTGAAAAATGACACATAAAAGTCTGGGAGCTGGGTTTATAGAATGATAGCAGAAATTTGGTAGTGTATGTATTAGATAGCTTTAACTATTGGCTATTTAATGGTACCAAATATTTGTGCTTACTGGATAGCTAACTACCCAGCTACAAGAAATTTGTTGAGCAAAGTTAAAATATTTTGTGGAAAATGACACATAAAAGTCTGGGAGCTGGGTATATAGAATGATAGCAGAAATTTAGTAGTGTATGTATTAGATAGCCTGATTCATTGGCTATTTAATGGTACCAAATATTGGCGCTTACTGGATAGCTAACTACCGAGCTACCAGAAATTTGTTGAGCAAAGTTAACTTTTTTTGTGGAAAATGACACATAAAAGTCTGGGAGCTGGGTATATATAGAATGATAGCAGAAATTTGGTAGTATATGTATTAGATAGCTTTAACTATTGGCTATTTAATGGTACCCAATATTGGCGCTTACTGGATAGCTAACTACCCAGCTACCAGAAATTTGTTAAGCAAAGTTAAAATATTTTGTGGAAAATGCCACATAAAAGTCTGGGAGCTCGGTATATGGAATGGTAGCAGAAATTTGGTAGTGTATTTATTACATTGCCTTATTCATTGGCTATTTAATGGTACAAAATATTGTTGCATACTAGATTGCTAACTACCCAGCTACCAGAAATTTGTTGAGCAAAGTTAACTTTTTTTGTGGAAAATGACACATAAAAGTCTGGGAGCTGGGTATATAGAATGATAGCAGAAATTTGGTAGTGTATGTATTAGATAGCCTGATTCATTGGCTATTTAATGGTACCAAATATTGGCGCTTACTGGATAGCTAACTACCGAGCTACCAGAAATTTGTTGAGCAAAGTTAACTTTTTTTGTGGAAAATGACACATAAAAGTCTTGGAGCTGGGTATATATAGAATGATAGCAGAAATTTGGTAGTGTATGTATTAGATAGCT
This sequence comes from Alitta virens, assembly GCA_932294295.1. Classification (NCBI taxonomy): domain Eukaryota; kingdom Metazoa; phylum Annelida; class Polychaeta; order Phyllodocida; family Nereididae; genus Alitta; species Alitta virens. Next base: position 39,512,771 of record OW028578.1, read on the forward strand.
TTAACTATTGGCTATTTAATGGCACCAAATATTTGTGCTTACTGGATAGCTAACTACCCAGCTACCAGAAATTTGTTGAGCAAAGTTAACTTTTTTGTGAAAAATGACACATAAAAGTCTGGGAGCTGGGTTTATAGAATGATAGCAGAAATTTGATATTGTATTTATTAGATAGCCTTATTCATTGGCTATTTAATGGTACCAAATATTGGCGCTTACTGGATAGCTAACTACCCAGCTACCAGAAATTTGTTAAGCAAAGTTAACTTTTTTGGTTGAAAATGCCACATAAAAGTCTGGGAGCTGGGTATATAGAATGATAGCAGAAATTTGGTAGTGTATTTATTACATTGCCTTTTTCATGGGCTATTTAATGGCACAAAATATTGTTGCATACTAGATTGCTAACTACCCAGCTTCCAGAAATTTGTTGAGCAAAGTTAACTTTTTTGTGAAAAATGACACATAAAAGTCTGGGAGCTGGGTTTATAGAATGATAGCAGAAATTTGGTAGTGTATGTATTAGATAGCTTTAACTATTGGCTATTTAATGGTACCAAATATTGGTGCTTACTGGATGGCTAACTACCCAGCTACCAGAAATTTGTTGAGCAAAGTTAAAATATTTTGTGGAAAATGACACATAAAAGTCTGGGAGCTGGGTATATAGAATGATAGCAAAAATTTGGTAGTGTACTTATTAGATAGCCTTATTCATTGGCTATTTAATGGTACCAAATATTTGTGCTTACTGGATAGCTAACTACCCAGCTACAAGAAATTTGTTGAGCAAAGTTAAAATATTTTGTGGAAAATGACACATAAAAGTCTGGGAGCTGGGTATATAGAATGATAGCAGAAATTTAGTAGTGTATGTATTAGATAGCCTGATTCATTGGCTATTTAATGGTACCAAATATTGGCGCTTACTGGATAGCTAACTACCGAGCTACCAGAAATTTGTTGAGCAAAGTTAACTTTTTTTGTGGAAAATGACACATAAAAGTCTGGGAGCTGGGTATATATAGAATGATAGCAGAAATTTGGTAGTATATGTATTAGATAGCTTTAACTATTGGCTATTTAATGGTACCAAATATTGGCGCTTACTGGATAGCTAACTACCCAGCTACCAGAAATTTGTTAAGCAAAGTTAAAATATTTTGTGGAAAATGCCACATAAAAGTCTGGGAGCTGGGTATATGGAATGGTAGCAGAAATTTGGTAGTGTATTTATTACATTGCCTTATTCATTGGCTATTTAATGGTACAAAATATTGTTGCATACTAGATTGCTAACTACCCAGCTACCAGAAATTTGTTGAGCAAAGTTAACTTTTTTTGTGGAAAATGACACATAAAAGTCTTGGAGCTGGGTATATATAGAATGATAGCAGAAATTTGGTAGTGTATGTATTAGATAGCTTTAACTATTGGCTATTTAATGGCACCAAATATTTGTGCTTACTGGATAGCTAACTACCCAGCTACCAGAAATTTGTTGAGCAAAGTTAACTTTTTTGTGAAAAATGACACATAAAAGTCTGGGAGCTGGGTTTATAGAATGATAGCAGAAATTTGATATTGTATTTATTAGATAGCCTTATTCATTGCTATTTAATGGTACCAAATATTGGCGCTTACTGGATAGCTAACTACCCAGCTACCAGAAATTTGTTAAGCAAAGTTAACTTTTTTGGTTGAAAATGCCACATAAAAGTCTGGGAGCTGGGTATATAGAATGATAGCAGAAATTTGGTAGTGTATTTATTACATTGCCTTTTTCATGGGCTATTTAATGGTACAAAATATTGTTGCATACTAGATTGCTAACTACCCAGCTTCCAGAAATTTGTTGAGCAAAGTTAAAATATTTTGTGGAAAATGACACATAAAAGTCTGGGAGCTGGGTATATAGAATGATAGCAGAAATTTGGTAGTGTATGTATTAGATAGCTTTAACTATTGGCTATTTAATGGTACCAAATATTGGTGCTTACTGGATGGCTAACTACCCAGCTACCAGAAATTTGTTGAGCAAAGTTAAAATATTTTGTGGAAAATGACACATAAAAGTCTGGGAGCTGGGTATATAGAATGATAGCAGAAATTTGATATTGTATTTATGAGATAGCCTTATTCATTGGCTATTTAATGGTACCAAATATTTGTGCTTACTGGATAGCTAACTACCCAGCTACCAGAAATTTGTTGAGCAAAGTTAAAATATTTTGTGGAAAATGACACATAAAAGTCTGGGAGCTGGGTATATAGAATGATAGCAGAAATTTGGTAGTGTATGTATTAGATAGCCTGATTCATTGGCTATTTAATGGTACCAAATATTGGCGCTTACTGGATAGCTAACTACCGAGCTACCAGAAATTTGTTGAGCAAAGTTAACTTTTTTTGTGGAAAATGACACATAAAAGTCTTGGAGCTGGGTATATATAGAATGATAGCAGAAATTTGGTAGTGTATGTATTAGATAGCTTTAACTATTGGCTATTTAATGGCACCAAATATTTGTGCTTACTGGATAGCTAACTACCCAGCTACCAGAAATTTGTTGAGCAAAGTTAACTTTTTTGTGAAAAATGACACATAAAAGTCTGGGAGCTGGGTTTATAGAATGATAGCAGAAATTTGATATTGTATTTATTAGATAGCCTTATTCATTGGCTATTTAATGGTACCAAATATTGGCGCTTACTGGATAGCTAACTACCCAGCTACCAGAAATTTGTTAAGCAAAGTTAACTTTTTTGGTTGAAAATGCCACATAAAAGTCTGGGAGCTGGGTATATAGAATGATAGCAGAAATTTGGTAGTGTATTTATTACATTGCCTTTTTCATGGGCTATTTAATGGCACAAAATATTGTTGCATACTAGATTGCTAACTACCCAGCTTCCAGAAATTTGTTGAGCAAAGTTAACTTTTTTGTGAAAAATGACACATAAAAGTCTGGGAGCTGGGTTTATAGAATGATAGCAGAAATTTGGTAGTGTATGTATTAGATAGCTTTAACTATTGGCTATTTAATGGTACCAAATATTGGTGCTTACTGGATGGCTAACTACCCAGCTACCAGAAATTTGTTGAGCAAAGTTAAAATATTTTGTGGAAAATGACACATAAAAGTCTGGGAGCTGGGTATATAGAATGATAGCAAAAATTTGGTAGTGTACTTATTAGATAGCCTTATTCATTGGCTATTTAATGGTACCAAATATTTGTGCTTACTGGATAGCTAACTACCCAGCTACAAGAAATTTGTTGAGCAAAGTTAAAATATTTTGTGGAAAATGACACATAAAAGTCTGGGAGCTGGGTATATAGAATGATAGCAGAAATTTAGTAGTGTATGTATTAGATAGCCTGATTCATTGGCTATTTAATGGTACCAAATATTGGCGCTTACTGGATAGCTAACTACCGAGCTACCAGAAATTTGTTGAGCAAAGTTAACTTTTTTTGTGGAAAATGACACATAAAAGTCTGGGAGCTGGGTATATATAGAATGATAGCAGAAATTTGGTAGTATATGTATTAGATAGCTTTAACTATTGGCTATTTAATGGTACCAAATATTGGCGCTTACTGGATAGCTAACTACCCAGCTACCAGAAATTTGTTAAGCAAAGTTAAAATATTTTGTGGAAAATGCCACATAAAAGTCTGGGAGCTGGGTATATGGAATGGTAGCAGAAATTTGGTAGTGTATTTATTACATTGCCTTATTCATTGGCTATTTAATGGTACAAAATATTGTTGCATACTAGATTGCTAACTACCCAGCTACCAGAAATTTGTTGAGCAAAGTTAACTTTTTTTGTGGAAAATGACACATAAAAGTCTTGGAGCTGGGTATATATAGAATGATAGCAGAAATTTGGTAGTGTATGTATTAGATAGCTTTAACTATTGGCTATTTAATGGCACCAAATATTTGTGCTTACTGGATAGCTAACTACCCAGCTACCAGAAATTTGTTGAGCAAAGTTAACTTTTTTGTGAAAAATGACACATAAAAGTCTGGGAGCTGGGTTTATAGAATGATAGCAGAAATTTGATATTGTATTTATTAGATAGCCTTATTCATTGCTATTTAATGGTACCAAATATTGGCGCTTACTGGATAGCTAACTACCCAGCTACCAGAAATTTGTTAAGCAAAGTTAACTTTTTTGGTTGAAAATGCCACATAAAAGTCTGGGAGCTGGGTATATAGAATGATAGCAGAAATTTGGTAGTGTATTTATTACATTGCCTTTTTCATGGGCTATTTAATGGTACAAAATATTGTTGCATACTAGATTGCTAACTACCCAGCTTCCAGAAATTTGTTGAGCAAAGTTAAAATATTTTGTGGAAAATGACACATAAAAGTCTGGGAGCTGGGTATATAGAATGATAGCAGAAATTTGGTAGTGTATGTATTAGATAGCTTTAACTATTGGCTATTTAATGGTACCAAATATTGGTGCTTACTGGATGGCTAACTACCCAGCTACCAGAAATTTGTTGAGCAAAGTTAAAATATTTTGTGGAAAATGACACATAAAAGTCTGGGAGCTGGGTATATAGAATGATAGCAGAAATTTGATATTGTATTTATGAGATAGCCTTATTCATTGGCTATTTAATGGTACCAAATATTTGTGCTTACTGGATAGCTAACAACCCAGCTACCACAAATTTGTTGAGCAAAGTTAAAGTATTTTGTGGAAAATGACACATAAAAGTCTGGGAGCTGGGTATATAGAATGATAGCAGAAATTTGGTAGTGTATGTATTAGATAGCCTGATTCATTGGCTATTTAATAGTACCAAATATTGGTGCTTACTGGATAGCTAACTACCGAGCTACCAGAAATTTGTTGAGCAAAGTTAAAATATTTTGTGGAAAATGACACATAAAAGTCTGGGAGCTGGGTATATAGAATGATAGCAGAAATTTGGTAGTGTATGTATTAGATAGCTTTAACTATTGGCTATTTAATGGTACCAAATATTGGTGCTTACTGGATGGCTAACTACCCAGCTACCAGAAATTTGTTGAGCAAAGTTAAAATATTTTGTGGAAAATGACACATAAAAGTCTGGGAGCTGGGTATATAGAATGATAGCAGAAATTTGATATTGTATTTATGAGATAGCCTTATTCATTGGCTATTTAATGGTACCAAATATTTGTGCTTACTGGATAGCTAACAACCTAGCTACCAGAAATTTGTTGAGCAAAGTTAAAGTATTTTGTGAAAAATGACACATAAAAGTCTGGGAGCTGGGTATATAGAATGATAGCAGAAATTTGGTAGTGTATGTATTAGATAGCCTGATTCATTGGCTATTTAATAGTACCAAATATTGGTGCTTACTGGATAGCTAACTACCGAGCTACCAGAAATTTGTTGAGCAAAGTTAAAATATTTTGTGGAAAATGACACATAAAAGTCTGGGAGCTGGGTATATAGAATGATAGCAGAAATTTGGTAGTGTATTTATTAGATAGCCTTCTTCATTGGCTATTTAATGGTATCAAATATTGGTGCTTACTGGATAGTTAACTACCCAGCTACCAGAAATTTGTTGAGCAAAGTAAAATTTTTTGTGGAAAATGACACATAAAAGTCTGGGAGCTGGGTATATAGAATGATAGCAGAAATTTGGTAGTGTATGTATTAGATAGCCTTATTCATTGGCTATTTGATGGTACCAAATATTGGTGCTTACTGGATAGCTAACTATCCAACTACCTAAAATCTGTTGAGCAAAGTTAACTTTTTTTGTGGAAAATGACACATAAAAGTCTGGGAGCTGGGTATATAGAATGATAGCAGCAATTTGGTAGTGTATTTATTAGATAGTCTTATTTATTGGCTATTTTAATGGTACCAAATATTGGTGCTTACTGGATAGCTAACTACCCAGCTACAAGAAATTTGTTGAGCAAAGTTAAAATATTTTGTGGAAAATGACACATAAAAGTCTGGGAGCTAGGTATATAGAATGATAGCAGAAATTTGGTAGTGTATGTATTAGATAGCTTGAACTATTGGCTATTTAATTGTACCAAATATTGGTGCCTACTGGATGGCTAACTACCCAGCTACCAGAAATTTGTTGAGCAAAGTTAAAATATTTTGTGGAAAATGACACATAAAAGTCTGGGAGCTGGGTATATAGAATAATAGCAGATATTTGGTAGTGTACTTATTAGATAGCCTTATTCATTGGCTATTTAATGGTACCAAATATTTGTGCTTACTGGATAGCTAACTACCCAGCTACCAGAAATTTGTTGAGCAAAGTTAAAATATTTTGTGGAAAATGACACATAAAAGTCTTGGAGCTGGGTATATATAGAATGATAGCAGAAATTTGGTAGTGTATGTATTAGATAGCTTTAACTATTGGCTATTTAATGGCTTAAAATATTTGTGCTTACTGGATAGCTAACTACCCAGCTACCAGAAATTTGTTGAGCAAAGTTAACTTTTTTGTGAAAAATGACACATAAAAGTCTGGGAGCTGGGTTTATAGAATGATAGCAGAAATTTGATATTGTATTTATTAGATAGCCTTATTCATTGGCTATTTAATGGTACCAAATATTGGCGCTTACTGGATAGCTAACTACCCAGATAGCAGAAATTTGTTAAGCAAAGTTAACTTTTTTGGTTGAAAATGCCACATAAAAGTCTGGGAGCTGGGTATATAGAATGATAGCAGAAATTTGGTAGTGTATTTATTACATTGCCTTTTTCATGGGCTATTTAATGGTACAAAATATTGTTGCATACTAGATTGCTAACTACCCAGCTTCCAGAAATTTGTTGAGCAAAGTTAACTTTTTTGTGAAAAATGACACATAAAAGTCTGGGAGCTGGGTTTATAGAATGATAGCAGAAATTTGGTAGTGTATGTATTAGATAGCTTTAACTATTGGCTATTTAATGGTACCAAATATTTGTGCTTACTGGATAGCTAACTACCCAGCTACAAGAAATTTGTTGAGCAAAGTTAAAATATTTTGTGGAAAATGACACATAAAAGTCTGGGAGCTGGGTATATAGAATGATAGCAGAAATTTAGTAGTGTATGTATTAGATAGCCTGATTCATTGGCTATTTAATGGTACCAAATATTGGCGCTTACTGGATAGCTAACTACCGAGCTACCAGAAATTTGTTGAGCAAAGTTAACTTTTTTTGTGGAAAATGACACATAAAAGTCTGGGAGCTGGGTATATATAGAATGATAGCAGAAATTTGGTAGTATATGTATTAGATAGCTTTAACTATTGGCTATTTAATGGTACCCAATATTGGCGCTTACTGGATAGCTAACTACCCAGCTACCAGAAATTTGTTAAGCAAAGTTAAAATATTTTGTGGAAAATGCCACATAAAAGTCTGGGAGCTCGGTATATGGAATGGTAGCAGAAATTTGGTAGTGTATTTATTACATTGCCTTATTCATTGGCTATTTAATGGTACAAAATATTGTTGCATACTAGATTGCTAACTACCCAGCTACCAGAAATTTGTTGAGCAAAGTTAACTTTTTTTGTGGAAAATGACACATAAAAGTCTTGGAGCTGGGTATATATAGAATGATAGCAGAAATTTGGTAGTGTATGTATTAGATAGCTTTAACTATTGGCTATTTAATGGCACCAAATATTTGTGCTTACTGGATAGCTAACTACCCAGCTACCAGAAATTTGTTGAGCAAAGTTAACTTTTTTGTGAAAAATGACACATAAAAGTCTGGGAGCTGGGTTTATAGAATGATAGCAGAAATTTGATATTGTATTTATTAGATAGCCTTATTCATTGCTATTTAATGGTACCAAATATTGGCGCTTACTGGATAGCTAACTACCCAGCTACCAGAAATTTGTTAAGCAAAGTTAACTTTTTTGGTTGAAAATGCCACATAAAAGTCTGGGAGCTGGGTATATAGAATGATAGCAGAAATTTGGTAGTGTATTTATTACATTGCCTTTTTCATGGGCTATTTAATGGTACAAAATATTGTTGCATACTAGATTGCTAACTACCCAGCTTCCAGAAATTTGTTGAGCAAAGTTAAAATATTTTGTGGAAAATGACACATAAAAGTCTGGGAGCTGGGTATATAGAATGATAGCAGAAATTTGGTAGTGTATGTATTAGATAGCTTTAACTATTGGCTATTTAATGGTACCAAATATTGGTGCTTACTGGATGGCTAACTACCCAGCTACCAGAAATTTGTTGAGCAAAGTTAAAATATTTTGTGGAAAATGACACATAAAAGTCTGGGAGCTGGGTATATAGAATGATAGCAGAAATTTGATATTGTATTTATGAGATAGCCTTATTCATTGGCTATTTAATGGTACCAAATATTTGTGCTTACTGGATAGCTAACAACCCAGCTACCACAAATTTGTTGAGCAAAGTTAAAGTATTTTGTGGAAAATGACACATAAAAGTCTGGGAGCTGGGTATATAGAATGATAGCAGAAATTTGGTAGTGTATGTATTAGATAGCCTGATTCATTGGCTATTTAATAGTACCAAATATTGGTGCTTACTGGATAGCTAACTACCGAGCTACCAGAAATTTGTTGAGCAAAGTTAAAATATTTTGTGGAAAATGACACATAAAAGTCTGGGAGCTGGGTATATAGAATGATAGCAGAAATTTGGTAGTGTATGTATTAGATAGCTTTAACTATTGGCTATTTAATGGTACCAAATATTGGTGCTTACTGGATGGCTAACTACCCAGCTACCAGAAATTTGTTGAGCAAAGTTAAAATATTTTGTGGAAAATGACACATAAAAGTCTGGGAGCTGGGTATATAGAATGATAGCAGAAATTTGATATTGTATTTATGAGATAGCCTTATTCATTGGCTATTTAATGGTACCAAATATTTGTGCTTACTGGATAGCTAACAACCCAGCTACCACAAATTTGTTGAGCAAAGTTAAAGTATTTTGTGGAAAATGACACATAAAAGTCTGGGAGCTGGGTATATAGAATGATAGCAGAAATTTGATAGTGTATTTATTAGATAGCCTTCTTCATTGGCTATTTAATGGTATCAAATATTGGTGCTTACTGGATAGTTAACTACCCAGCTACCAGAAATTTGTTGAGCATAGTAAAATTTGTTGTGGAAAATGACACATAAAAGTCTGGGAGCTGGGTATATAGAATGATAGCAGAAATTTGGTAGTGTATGTATTAGATAGCCTTATTCATTGGCTATTTGATGGTACCAAATATTGGTGCTTACTGGATAGCTAACTATCCAACTACCTGAAATCTGTTGAGCAAAGTTAACTTTTTTTGTGGAAAATGACACATAAAAGTCTGGGAGCTGGGTATATAGAATGATAGCAGCAATTTGGTAGTGTATTTATTAGATAGTCTTATTTATTGGCTATTTTAATGGTACCAAATATTGGTGCTTACTGGATAGCTAACTACCCAGCTACAAGAAATTTGTTGAGCAAAGTTAAAATATTTTGTGGAAAATGACACATAAAAGTCTGGGAGCTAGGTATATAGAATGATAGCAGAAATTTGGTAGTGTATGTATTAGATAGCTTGAACTATTGGCTATTTAATTGTACCAAATATTGGTGCCTACTGGATGGCTAACTACCCAGCTACCAGAAATTTGTTGAGCAAAGTTAAAATATTTTGTGGAAAATGACACATAAAAGTCTGGGAGCTGGGTATATAGAATAATAGCAGATATTTGGTAGTGTACTTATTAGATAGCCTTATTCATTGGCTATTTAATGGTACCAAATATTTGTGCTTACTGGATAGCTAACTACCCAGCTACCAGAAATTTGTTGAGCAAAGTTAAAATATTTTGTGGAAAATGACACATAAAAGTCTTGGAGCTGGGTATATATAGAATGATAGCAGAAATTTGGTAGTGTATGTATTAGATAGCTTTAACTATTGGCTATTTAATGGCTTAAAATATTTGTGCTTACTGGATAGCTAACTACCCAGCTACCAGAAATTTGTTGAGCAAAGTTAACTTTTTTGTGAAAAATGACACATAAAAGTCTGGGAGCTGGGTTTATAGAATGATAGCAGAAATTTGATATTGTATTTATTAGATAGCCTTATTCATTGGCTATTTAATGGTACCAAATATTGGCGCTTACTGGATAGCTAACTACCCAGATACCAGAAATTTGTTAAGCAAAGTTAACTTTTTTGGTTGAAAATGCCACATAAAAGTCTGGGAGCTGGGTATATAGAATGATAGCAGAAATTTGGTTGTGTATTTATTACATTGCCTTTTTCATGGGCTATTTAATGGTACAAAATATTGTTGCATACTAGATTGCTAACTACCCAGCTTCCAGAAATTTGTTGAGCAAAGTTAACTTTTTTGTGAAAAATGACACATAAAAGTCTGGGAGCTGGGTTTATAGAATGATAGCAGAAATTTGGTAGTGTATGTATTAGATAGCTTTAACTATTGGCTATTTAATGGTACCAAATATTTGTGCTTACTGGATAGCTAACTACCCAGCTACAAGAAATTTGTTGAGCAAAGTTAAAATATTTTGTGGAAAATGACACATAAAAGTCTGGGAGCTGGGTATATAGAATGATAGCAGAAATTTAGTAGTGTATGTATTAGATAGCCTGATTCATTGGCTATTTAATGGTACCAAATATTGGCGCTTACTGGATAGCTAACTACCGAGCTACCAGAAATTTGTTGAGCAAAGTTAACTTTTTTTGTGGAAAATGACACATAAAAGTCTGGGAGCTGGGTATATATAGAATGATAGCAGAAATTTGGTAGTATATGTATTAGATAGCTTTAACTATTGGCTATTTAATGGTACCCAATATTGGCGCTTACTGGATAGCTAACTACCCAGCTACCAGAAATTTGTTAAGCAAAGTTAAAATATTTTGTGGAAAATGCCACATAAAAGTCTGGGAGCTCGGTATATGGAATGGTAGCAGAAATTTGGTAGTGTATTTATTACATTGCCTTATTCATTGGCTATTTAATGGTACAAAATATTGTTGCATACTAGATTGCTAACTACCGAGCTACCAGAAATTTGTTGAGCAAAGTTAAAATATTTTGTGGAAAATGACACATAAAAGTCTGGGAGCTGGGTATATAGAATGATAGCAGAAATTTGGTAGTGTATTTATTAGATAGCCTTCTTCATTGGCTATTTAATGGTATCAAATATTGGTGCTTACTGGATAGTTAACTACCCAGCTACCAGAAATTTGTTGAGCAAAGTAAAATTTTTTGTGGAAAATGACACATAAAAGTCTAGGAGCTGGGTATATAGAATGATAGCAGAAATTTGGTAGTGTATGTATTAGATAGCCTTATTTATTGGCTATTTTAATGGTACCAAATATTGGTGCTTACTGGATAGCTAACTACCTAGCTACTAGAAATTTGTTGAGCAAAGTTAAAATATTTTGTGGAAAATGACACATAAAAGTCTGGGAGCTAGGTATATAGAATGATAGCAGAAATTTGGTAGTGTATGTATTAGATAGCCTGATTCATTGCTATTTAATAGTACCAAATATTGGTGCTTACTGGATAGCTAACTACCGAGCTACCAGAAATTTGTTGAGCAAAGTTAAAATATTTTGTGGAAAATGACACATAAAAGTCTGGGAGCTGGGTATATAGAATGATAGCAGAAATTTGGTAGTGTATTTATTAGATAGCCTTCTTCATTGGCTATTTAATGGTATCAAATATTGGTGCTTACTGGATAGTTAACTACCCAGCTACCAGAAATTTGTTGAGCAAAGTAAAATTTTTTGTGGAAAATGACACATAAAAGTCTAGGAGCTGGGTATATAGAATGATAGCAGAAATTTGGTAGTGTATGTATTAGATAGCCTTATTTATTGGCTATTTTAATGGTACCAAATATTGGTGCTTACTGGATAGCTAACTACCTAGCTACTAGAAATTTGTTGAGCAAAGTTAAAATATTTTGTGGAAAATGACACATAAAAGTCTGGGAGCTAGGTATATAGAATGATAGCAGAAATTTGGTAGTGTATGTATTAGATAGCTTGAACTATTGGCTATTTAATTGTACCAAATATTGGTGCCTACTGGATGGCTAACTACCCAGCTACCAGAAATTTGTTGAGCAAAGTTAAAATATTTTGTGGAAAATGACACATAAAAGTCTGGGAGCTGGGTATATAGAATAATAGCAGATATTTGGTAGTGTACTTATTAGATAGCCTTATTCATTGGCTATTTAATGGTACCAAATATTTGTGCTTACTGGATAGCTAACTACCCAGCTACCAGAAATTTGTTGAGCAAAGTTAAAATATTTTGTGGAAAATGACACATAAAAGTCTGGGAGCTGGGTATATAGAATGATAGCAGAAATTTGGTAGTGTATGTATTAGATAGCCTGATTCATTGGCTATTTAATGGTACCAAATATTGGCGCTTACTGGATAGCTAACTACCGAGCTACCAGAAATTTGTTGAGCAAAGCTAACTTTTTTTGTGGAAAATGACACATAAAAGTCTTGGAGCTGGGTATATATAGAATGATAGCAGAAATTTGGTAGTGTATGTATTAGATAGCCTTATTCATTGGCTATTTAATGGTACCAAATATTGGCGCTTACTGGATAGCTAACTACCCAGCTACCAGAAATTTGTTAAGCAAAGTTAACTTTTTTGGTTGAAAATGCCACATAAAAGTCTGGGAGCTGGGTATATAGAATGATAGCAGAAATTTGGTAGTGTATTTATTACATTGCCTTTTTCATGGGCTATTTAATGGTACAAAATATTGTTGCATACTAGATTGCTAACTACCCAGCTTCCAGAAATTTGTTGAGCAAAGTTAACTTTTTTTGTGGAAAATGACACATAAAAGTCTGGGAGCTGGGTATATATAGAATGATAGCAGAAATTTGGTAGTGTATGTATGAGATAGCTTTAACTATTGGCTATTTAATGGTACCAAATATTGGCGCTTACTGGATAGCTAACTACCCAGCTACCAGAAATTTGTTGAGCAAAGTTAACTTTTTTGTGAAAAATGACACATAAAAGTCTGGAAGCTGGGTATATACAATGATAGCAGAAATTTGATATTGTATTTATTAGATAGCCTTAATTATTGGCTATTTAATGGTACCAAATATTTGTGCTTACTGAATAGCTAACTACCCAGCTACCAGAAATTTGTTGAGCAAAGTTAAAGTATTTTGTGGGAAATGACACATAAAAGTCTGGGAGCTGGGTATATAGAATGATAGCAGAAATTTGGTAGTGTATTTATTAGATAGCCTGATTCATTGGCTATTTAATGGTACCAAATATTGGTGCTTACTGGATAGCTAACTACCGAGCTACCAGAAATTTGTTGAGCAAAGTTAACTTTTTTTGTAAAAATTGACACATAAAAGTCGGGAGCTGGGTATATAGAATGATAGCAGAAATTTGGTAGTGTATGTATTAGATAGCTTTAACTATTGGCTATTTAATGGTACCAAATATTGGCGCTTACTGGATAGCTAACTACCCAGCTACCAGAAATTTGTTAAGCAAAGTTAACTTTTTTGGTTGAAAATGCCACATAAAAGTCTGGGAGCTGGGTATATAGAATGATAGCAGAAATTTGGTAGTGTATTTATTAGATAGCCTTATTCATTGGCTATTTAATGGTACCAACTATTTGTGCTTACTGGATAGCTAACTACCCAGCTACAAGAAATTTGTTGAGCAAAGTTAAAATATTTTGTGGAAAATGACACATAAAAGTCTGGGAGCTGGGTATATAGAATAATAGCAGATATTTGGTAGTGTACTTATTAGATAGCCTTATTCATTGGCTATTTAATGGTACCAAATATTTGTGCTTACTGGATAGCTAACTACCCAGCTACCAGAAATTTGTTGAGCAAAGTTAAAATATTTTGTGGAAAATGACACATAAAAGTCTGGGAGCTGGGTATATAGAATGATAGCAGAAATTTGGTAGTGTATGTATTAGATAGCCTGATTCATTGGCTATTTAATGGTACCAAATATTGGTGCTTACTGGATAGCTAACTACCGAGCTACCAGAAATTTGTTGAGCAAAGCAAACTTTTTTTGTGGAAAATGACACATAAAAGTCTTGGAGCTGGGTATATATAGAATGATAGCAGAAATTTGGTAGTGTATGTATTAGATAGCCTTATTCATTGGCTATTTAATGGTACCAAATATTGGCGCTTACTGGATAGCTAACTACCCAGCTACCAGAAATTTGTTGAGCAAAGTTAACTTTTTTGTGAAAAATGACACATAAAAGTCTGGGAGCTGGGTATATACAATGATAGCAGAAATTTGATATTGTATTTATTAGATAGCCTTAGTTATTGGCTATTTAATGGTACCAAATATTTGTGCTTACTGAATAGCTAACTACCCAGCTACCAGAAATTTGTTGAGCAAAGTTAAAGTATTTTGTGGGAAATGACACATAAAAGTCTGGGAGCTGGGTATATAGAATGATAGCAGAAATTTGGTAGTGTATTTATTAGATAGCCTGATTCATTGGCTATTTAATGGTACCAAATATTGGTGCTTACTGGATAGCTAACTACCGAGCTACCAGAAATTTGTTGAGCAAAGTTAACTTTTTTTGTAGAAAATGACACATAAAAGTCGGGAGCTGGGTATATAGAATGATAGCAGAAATTTGGTAGTGTATGTATTAGATAGCTTTAACTATTGGCTATTTAATGGTACCAAATATTGGCGCTTACTGGATAGCTAACTACCCAGCTACCAGAAATTTGTTAAGCAAAGTTAACTTTTTTTGTTGAAAATGCCACATAAAAGTCTGGGAGCTGGGTATATAGAATGATAGCAGAAATTTGGTAGTGTATTTATTAGATAGCCTTATTCATTGGCTATTTAATGGTACCAACTATTTGTGCTTACTGGATAGCTAACTACCCAGCTACAAGAAATTTGTTGAGCAAAGTTAAAATATTTTGTGGAAAATGACACATAAAAGTCTGGGAGCTGAGTATATAGAATGATAGCAGAAATTGGGTAGTGTACTTATTAGATAGCCTTATTCATTGGCTATTTAATGGTACCAAATATTTGTGCTTACTGGATAGCTAACTACCCAGCTACCAGAAATTTGTTGAGCAAAGTTAAAATATTTTGTGGAAAATGACACATAAAAGTCTGGGAGCTGGGTATATAGAATGATAGCAGAAATTTGGTAGTGTATGTATTAGATAGCCTGATTCATTGGCTATTTAATGGTACCAAATATTGGCGCTTACTGGATAGCTAACTACCGAGCTACCAGAAATTTGTTGAGCAAAGTTAACTTTTTTTGTGGAAAATGACACATAAAAGTCTTGGAGCTGGGTATATATAGAATGATAGCAGAAATTTGGTAGTGTATGTATTAGATAGCTTAAACTATTGGCTATTTAATGGTACCAAATATTTGTGCTTACTGGATAGCTAACTACCCAGCTACCAGAAATTTGTTGAGCAAAGTTAACTTTTTTGTGAAAAATGACACATAAAAGTCTGGGAGCTGGGTTTATAGAATGATAGCAGAAATTTGGTAGTGTATGTATTAGATAGCTTTAACTATTGGCTATTTAATGGTACCAAATATTGGTGCTTACTGGATGGCTAACTACCCAGCTACCAGAAATTTGTTGAGCAAAGTTAAAATATTTTGTGGAAAATGCCACATAAAAGTCTGGGAGCTGGGTATATGGAATGGTAGCAGAAATTTGGTAGTGTATTTATTACATTGCCTTATTCATTGGCTATTTAATGGTACAAAATATTGTTGCATACTAGATTGCTAACTACCCAGCTACCAGAAATTTGTTGAGCAAAGTTTACTTTTTTGTGAAAAATGACACATAAAAGTCTGGGAGCTGGGTATATAGAATGATAACAGAAATTTGATATTGTATTTATGAGATAGCCTTATTTATTGGCTATTTAATGGTACCAAATATTTGTGCTTACTGGATAGTTAACTACCCAGCTCCCTGAAATTTGTTGAGCAAAGTTAAAGTATTTTGTGGAAAATGACACATAAAAGTCTGGGAGCAGGGTATATAGAATGATAGCAGAAATTTGGTAGTGTATGTATTAGATAGCCTGATTCATTGGCTATTTAATGGTACCAAATATTGGTGCTTACTGGATAGCTAACTACAGAGCTACCAGAAATTTGTTGAGCAAAGTTAACTTTTTTTGTAGAAAATGACACATAAAAGTCGGGAGCTGGGTATATAGAATGATAGCAGAAATTTGGTAGTGTATGTATTAGATAGCTTTAACTATTGGCTATTTAATGGTACCAAATATTGGCGCTTACTGGATAGCTAACTACCCAGCTACCAGAAATTTGTTAAGCAAAGTTAACTTTTTTGGTTGAAAATGCCACATAAAAGTCTGGGAGCTGGGTATATAGAATGATAGCAGAAATTTGGTAATGTATGTATTACATTGCCTTTTTCATGGGCTATTTAATGGTACAAAATATTGTTGCATACTAGATTGCTAACTACCCAGCTTCCAGAAATTTGTTGAGCAAAGTTAAAATATTTTGTGGAAAATGACACATAAAAGTCTGGGAGCTGGGTATATAGAATGATAGCAGAAATTTGGTAGTGTATGTATTAGATAGCTTTAACTATTGGCTATTTAATGGTACCAAATATTTGTGCTTACTGGATAGCTAACAACCCAGCTACCAGAAATTTGTTGAGCAAAGTTAAAGTATTTTGTGGAAAATGACACATAAAAGTCTGGGAGCTGGGTATATAGAATGATAGCAGAAATTTGGTAGTGTATGTATTAGATAGCCTGATTCATTGGCTATTTAATAGTCCCAAATATTGGTGCTTACTGGATAGCTAACTACCGAGCTACCAGAAATTTGTTGAGCAAAGTTAAAATATTTTGTGGAAAATGACACATAAAAGTCTGGGAGCTGGGTATATAGAATGATAGCAGAAATTTGGTAGTGTATTTATTAGATAGCCTTCTTCATTGGCTATTTAATGGTATCAAATATTGGTGCTTACTGGATAGTTAACTACCCAGCTACCAGAAATTTGTTGAGCAAAGTAAAATTTTTTGTGGAAAATGACACATAAAAGTCTGGGAGCTGGGTATATAGAATGATAGCAGAAATTTGGTAGTGTATTTATTACATTGCCTTTTTCATGGGCTATTTAATGGTACAAAATATTGTTGCATACTAGATTGCTAACTACCCAGCTTCCAGAAATTTGTTGAGCAAAGTTAAAATATTTTGTGGAAAATGACACATAAAAGTCTGGGAGCTGGGTATATAGAATGATAGCAGAAATTTGGTAGTGTATGTATTAGATAGCTTTAACTATTGGCTATTTAATGGTACCAAATATTGGTGCTTACTGGATGGCTAACTACCCAGCTACCAGAAATTTGTTGAGCAAAGTTAAAATATTTTGTGGAAAATGACACATAAAAGTCTGGGAGCTGGGTATATAGAATGATAGCAGAAATTTGATATTGTATTTATGAGATAGCCTTATTCATTGGCTATTTAATGGTACCAAATATTTGTGCTTACTGGATAGCTAACAACCCAGCTACCAGAAATTTGTTGAGCAAAGTTAAAGTATTTTGTGGAAAATGACACATAAAAGTCTGGGAGCTGGGTATATAGAATGATAGCAGAAATTTGGTAGTGTATGTATTAGATAGCCTGATTCATTGGCTATTTAATAGTACCAAATATTGGTGCTTACTGGATAGCTAACTACCGAGCTACCAGAAATTTGTTGAGCAAAGTTAAAATATTTTGTGGAAAATGATACATAAAAGTCTGGGAGCTGGGTATATAGAATGATAGCAGAAATTTGGTAGTGTATTTATTACATTGCCTTTTTCATGGGCTATTTAATGGTAC
Source organism: Alitta virens (assembly GCA_932294295.1). Classification (NCBI taxonomy): domain Eukaryota; kingdom Metazoa; phylum Annelida; class Polychaeta; order Phyllodocida; family Nereididae; genus Alitta; species Alitta virens. The sequence goes on from OW028578.1 coordinate 39,530,779, forward strand.
AAAATATTGTTGCATACTAGATTGCTAACTACCCAGCTTCCAGAAATTTGTTGAGTAAAGTTAACTTTTTTTGTGGAAAATGACACATAAAAGTCTGGGAGCTGGGTATATATAGAATGATAGCAGAAATTTGGTAGTGTATGTATTAGATAGCTTTAACTATTGGCTATTTAATGGTACCAAATATTGGCGCTTACTGGATAGCTAACTACCCAGCTACCAGAAATTTGTTGAGCAAAGTTAACTTTTTTGTGAAAAATGACACATACAAGTCTGGGAGCTGGGTATATACAATGATAGCAGATATTTGGTAGTGTACTTATTAGATAGCCTTATTCATTGGCTATTTAATGGTACCAAATATTTGTGCTTACTGGATAGCTAACTACCCAGCTACCAGAAATTTGTTGAGCAAAGTTAAAATATTTTGTGGAAAATGACACATAAAAGTCTTGGAGCTGGGTATATATAGAATGATAGCAGAAATTTGGTAGTGTATGTATTAGATAGCTTTAACTATTGGCTATTTAATGGTACCAAATATTTGTGCTTACTGGATAGCTAACTACCCAGCTACCAGAAATTTGTTGAGCAAAGTTAACTTTTTTGTGAAAAATGACACATAAAAGTCTGGGAGCTGGGTTTATAGAATGATAGCAGAAATTTGATATTGTATTTATTAGATAGCCTTATTCATTGGCTATTTAATGGTACCAAATATTGGCGCTTACTGGATAGCTGACTACCCAGCTACCAGAAATTTGTTAAGCAAAGTTAACTTTTTTGGTTGAAAATGCCATATAAAAGTCTGGGAGCTGGGTATATAGAATGATAGCAGAAATTTGGTAGTGTATTTATTACATTGCCTTTTTCATGGGCTATTTAATGGTACAAAATATTGTTGCATACTAGATTGCTAACTACCCAGCTTCCAGAAATTTGTTGAGCAAAGTTAAAGTATTTTGTGGGAAATGACACATAAAAGTCTGGGAGCTGGGTATATAGAATGATAGCAGAAATTTGGTAGTGTATGTATTAGATAGCCTGATTCATTGGCTATTTAATGGTACCAAATATTGGTGCTTACTGGATAGCTAACTACCCAGCTACCAGAAATTTGTTGAGCAAAGTTAATTTTTTTTGTAGAATATGACACATAAAAGTCAGGAGCTGGGTATATAGAATGATAGCAGAAATTTGGTAGTGTATGTATTAGATAGCTTTAACTATTGGCTATTTAATGGTACCAAATATTGGCGCTGACTGGATAGCTAACTACCCAGCTACCAGAAATTTGTTAAGCAAAGTTAACTTTTTTGGTTGAAAATGCCACATAAAAGTCTGGGAGCTGGGTATATAGAATGATAGCAGAAATTTGGTAGTGTATTTATTACATTTCCTTTTTCATGGGCTATTTAATGGTACAAAATATTGTTGCATACTAGATTGCTTACTACCCAGCTTCCAGAAATTTGTTGAGCAAAGTTAAAATATTTTGTGGAAAATGACACATAAAAGTCTGGGAGCTGGGTATATAGAATGATAGCAGAAATTTGGTAGTGTATGTATTAGATAGCTTTAACTATTGGCTATTTAATGGTACCAAATATTGGTGCTTACTGGATGGCTAACTACCCAGCTACCAGAAATTTGTTGAGCAAAGTTAAAATATTTTGTGGAAAATGACACATAAAAGTCTGGGAGCTGGGTATATAGAATGATAGCAGAAATTTGATATTGTATTTATGAGATAGCCTTATTCATTGGCTATTTAATGGTACCAAATATTTGTGCTTACTGGATAGCTAACAACCCAGCTACCAGAAATTTGTTGAGCAAAGTTAAAGTATTTTGTGGAAAATGACACATAAAAGTCTGGGAGCTGGGTATATAGAATGATAGCAGAATTTTGGTAGTGTATGTATTAGATAGCCTGATTCATTGGCTATTTAATAGTACCAAATATTGGTGCTTACTGGATAGCTAACTACCGAGCTACCAGAAATTTGTTGAGCAAAGTTAAAATATTTTGTGGAAAATGATACATAAAAGTCTGGGAGCTGGGTATATAGAATGATAGCAGAAATTTGGTAGTGTATTTATTAGATAGCCTTCTTCATTGGCTATTTAATGGTATCAAATATTGGTGCCTACTGGATGGTTAACTACCCAGCTACCAGAAATTTGTTGAGCAAAGTAAAATTTTTTGTGGAAAATGACACATAAAAGTCTGGGAGCTGGGTATATAGAATGATAGCAGAAATTTGGTAGTGTATGTATTAGATAGCCTTATTCATTGGCTATTTAATGGTACCAAATATTGGTGCTTACTGGATAGCTAACTATCCAATTACCAGAAATCTGTTGAGCAAAGTTAACTTTTTTTGTGGAAAATGACACATAAAAGTCTGGGAGCTGGGTATATAGAATGATAGCAGAAATTTGGTAGTGTATTTATTAGATAGTCCTATTTATTGGCTATTTCAATGGTACCAAATATTGGTGCTTACTGGATAGTTAACTACCCAGCTACTAGAAATTTGTTGAGCAAAGTTAAAATATTTTGTGGAAAATGACACATAAAAGTCTGGGAGCTAGGTATATAGAATGATAGCAGAAATTTGGTAATGTATTTATTACATTGCCTTTTTCATGGGCTATTTAATGGTACAAAATATTGTTGCATACTAGATTGCTAACTACCCAGCTTCCAGAAATTTGTTGAGCAAAGTTAACTTTTTTTGTGGAAAATGACACATAAAAGTCTGGGAGCTGGGTACATATAGAATGATAGCAGAAATTTGGTAGTGTATGTATTAGATAGCTTTAACTATTGGCTATTTAATGGCACCAAATATTTGTGCTTACTGGATAGCTAACTACCGAGCTACCAGAAATTTGTTGAGCAAAGTTAACTTTTTTTGTGGAAAATGACACATAAAAGTCTTGGAGCTGGGTATATATAGAATGATAGCAGAAATTTGGTAGTGTATGTATTAGATAGCTTTAACTATTGGCTATTTAATGGCACCAAATATTTGTGCTTACTGGATAGCTAACTACCCAGCTACCAGAAATTTGTTGAGCAAAGTTAACTTTTTTGTGAAAAATGACACATAAAAGTCTGGGAGCTGGGTTTATAGAATGATAGCAGAAATTTGATATTGTATTTATTAGATAGCCTTATTCATTGGCTATTTAATGGTACCAAATATTGGCGCTTACTGGATAGCTAACTACCCAGCTACCAGAAATTTGTTAAGCAAAGTTAACTTTTTTGGTTGAAAATGCCACATAAAAGTCTGGGAGCTGGGTATATAGAATGATAGCAGAAATTTGGTAGTGTATTTATTACATTGCCTTTTTCATGGGCTATTTAATGGTACAAAATATTGTTGCATACTAGATTGCTAACTACCCAGCTTCCAGAAATTTGTTGAGCAAAGTTAAAATATTTTGTGGAAAATGACACATAAAAGTCTGAGAGCTGGGTATATAGAATGATAGCAGAAATTTGGTAGTGTATGTATTAGATAGCTTTAACTATTGGCTATTTAATGGTACCAAATATTGGTGCTTACTGGATGGCTAACTACCCAGCTACCACAAATTTGTTGAGCAAAGTTAAAGTATTTTGTGGAAAATGACACATAAAAGTTTGGGAGCTGGGTTTATAGAATGATAGCAGAAATTTGGTAGTGTATGTATTAGATAGCCTGATTCATTGGCTATTTAATAGTACCAAATATTGGTGCTTACTGGATAGCTAACTACCGAGCTACCAGAAATTTGTTGAGCAAAGTTAAAATATTTTGTGGAAAATGACACATAAAAGTCTGGGAGCTGGGTATATGGAATGGTAGCAGAAATTTGGTAGTGTATTTATTACATTGCCTTATTCATTGGCTATTTAATGGTACAAAATATTGTTGCATACTAGATTGCTAACTACCCAGCTACCAGAAATTTGTTGAGCAAAGTTAACTTTTTTTGTGGAAAATGACACATAAAAGTCTTGGAGCTGGGTATATATAGAATGATAGCAGAAATTTGGTAGTGTATGTATTAGATAGCTTTAACTATTGGCTATTTAATGGCACCAAATATTTGTGCTTACTGGATAGCTAACTACCGAGCTACCAGAAATTTGTTGAGCAAAGTTAACTTTTTTTGTGGAAAATGACACATAAAAGTCTTGGAGCTGGGTATATATAGAATGATAGCAGAAATTTGGTAGTGTATGTATTAGATAGCTTTAACTATTGGCTATTTAATGGCACCAAATATTTGTGCTTACTGGATAGCTAACTACCCAGCTACCAGAAATTTGTTGAGCAAAGTTAAAATATTTTGTGGAAAATGACACATAAAAGTCTGGGAGCTGGGTATATAGAATGATACCAAAAATTTGGTAGTGTACTTATTAGATAGCCTTATTCATTGGCTATTTAATGGTACCAAATATTTGTGCTTACTGGATAGCTAACTACCCAGCTACAAGAAATTTGTTGAGCAAAGTTAAAATATTTTGTGGAAAATGACACATAAAAGTCTGGGAGCTGGGTATATAGAATGATAGCAGAAATTTAGTAGTGTATGTATTAGATAGCCTGATTCATTGGCTATTTAATGGTACCAAATATTGGCGCTTACTGGATAGCTAACTATCGAGCTACCAGAAATTTGTTGAGCAAAGTTAACTTTTTTTGTGGAAAATGACACATAAAAGTCTGGGAGCTGGGTATATATAGAATGATAGCAGAAATTTGGTAGTATATGTATTAGATAGCTTTAACTATTGGCTATTTAATGGTACCAAATATTGGCGCTTACTGGATAGCTAACTACCCAGCTACCAGAAATTTGTTAAGCAAAGTTAAAATATTTTGTGGAAAATGCCACATAAAAGTCTGGGAGCTGGGTATATGGAATGGTAGCAGAAATTTGGTAGTGTATTTATTACATTGCCTTATTCATTGGCTATTTAATGGTACAAAATATTGTTGCATACTAGATTGCTAACTACCCAGCTACCAGAAATTTGTTGAGCAAAGTTAACTTTTTTGTGAAAAATGACACATAAAAGTCTTGGAGCTGGGTATATATAGAATGATAGCAGAAATTTGGTAGTGTATGTATTAGATAGCTTTAACTATTGGCTATTTAATGGTACCAAATATTGGTGCTTACTGGATGGCTAACTACCCAGCTACCAGAAATTTGTTGAGCAAAGTTAAAATATTTTGTGGAAAATGACACATAAAAGTCTGGGAGCTGGGTATATAGAATGATAGCAAAAATTTGGTAGTGTACTTATTAGATAGCCTTATTCATTGGCTATTTAATGGTACCAAATATTTGTGCTTACTGGATAGCTAACTACCCAGCTACAAGAAATTTGTTGAGCAAAGTTAAAATATTTTGTGGAAAATGACACATAAAAGTCTGGGAGCTGGGTATATAGAATGATAGCAGAAATTTAGTAGTGTATGTATTAGATAGCCTGATTCATTGGCTATTTAATGGTACCAAATATTGGCGCTTACTGGATAGCTAACTACCGAGCTACCAGAAATTTGTTGAGCAAAGTTAACTTTTTTTGTGGAAAATGACACATAAAAGTCTGGGAGCTGGGTATATATAGAATGATAGCAGAAATTTGGTAGTATATGTATTAGATAGCTTTAACTATTGGCTATTTAATGGTACCAAATATTGGCGCTTACTGGATAGCTAACTACCCAGCTACCAGAAATTTGTTAAGCAAAGTTAAAATATTTTGTGGAAAATCCCACATAAAAGTCTGGGAGCTGGGTATATGGAATGGTAGCAGAAATTTGGTAGTGTATTTATTACATTGCCTTATTCATTGGCTATTTAATGGTACAAAATATTGTTGCATACTAGATTGCTAACTACCCAGCTACCAGAAATTTGTTGAGCAAAGTTAACTTTTTTTGTGGAAAATGACACATAAAAGTCTTGGAGCTGGGTATATATAGAATGATAGCAGAAATTTGGTAGTGTATGTATTAGATAGCTTTAACTATTGGCTATTTAATGGCACCAAATATTTGTGCTTACTGGATAGCTAACTACCGAGCTACCAGAAATTTGTTGAGCAAAGTTAACTTTTTTTGTGGAAAATGACACATAAAAGTCTTGGAGCTGGGTATATATAGAATGATAGCAGAAATTTGGTAGTGTATGTATTAGATAGCTTTAACTATTGGCTATTTAATGGCACCAAATATTTGTGCTTACTGGATAGCTAACTACCCAGCTACCAGAAATTTGTTGAGCAAAGTTAACTTTTTTGTGAAAAATGACACATAAAAGTCTGGGAGCTGGGTTTATAGAATGATAGCAGAAATTTGATATTGTATTTATTAGATAGCCTTATTCATTGGCTATTTAATGGTACCAAATATTGGCGCTTACTGGATAGCTAACTACCCAGCTACCAGAAATTTGTTAAGCAAAGTTAACTTTTTTGGTTGAAAATGCCACATAAAAGTCTGGGAGCTGGGTATATAGAATGATAGCAGAAATTTGGTAGTGTATTTATTACATTGCCTTTTTCATGGGCTATTTAATGGTACAAAATATTGTTGCATACTAGATTGCTAACTACCCAGCTTCCAGAAATTTGTTGAGCAAAGTTAAAATATTTTGTGGAAAATGACACATAAAAGTCTGAGAGCTGGGTATATAGAATGATAGCAGAAATTTGGTAGTGTATGTATTAGATAGCTTTAACTATTGGCTATTTAATGGTACCAAATATTGGTGCTTACTGGATGGCTAACTACCCAGCTACCACAAATTTGTTGAGCAAAGTTAAAGTATTTTGTGGAAAATGACACATAAAAGTTTGGGAGCTGGGTTTATAGAATGATAGCAGAAATTTGGTAGTGTATGTATTAGATAGCCTGATTCATTGGCTATTTAATAGTACCAAATATTGGTGCTTACTGGATAGCTAACTACCGAGCTACCAGAAATTTGTTGAGCAAAGTTAAAATATTTTGTGGAAAATGACACATAAAAGTCTGGGAGCTGGGTATATAGAATGATAGCAGAAATTTGGTAGTGTATGTATTAGATAGCTTTAACTATTGGCTATTTAATGGTACCAAATATTGGTGCTTACTGGATGGCTAACTACCCAGCTACAAGAAATTTGTTGAGCAAAGTTAAAATATTTTGTGGAAAATGACACATAAAAGTCTGGGAGCTGGGTATATAGAATGATAGCAGAAATTTGATATTGTATTTATGAGATAGCCTTATTCATTGGCTATTTAATGGTACCAAATATTTGTGCTTACTGGATAGCTAACAACCCAGCTACCAGAAATTTGTTGAGCAAAGTTAAAGTATTTTGTGGAAAATGACACATAAAAGTCTGGGAGCTGGGTATATAGAATGATAGCAGAAATTTGGTAGTGTATGTATTAGATAGCCTGATTCATTGGCTATTTAATAGTACCAAATATTGGTGCTTACTGGATAGCTAACTACCGAGCTACCAGAAATTTGTTGAGCAAAGTTAAAATATTTTGTGGAAAATGACACATAAAAGTCTGGGAGCTGGGTATATAGAATGATAGCAGAAATTTGGTAGTGTATTTATTAGATAGCCTTCTTCATTGGCTATTTAATGGTATCAAATATTGGTGCTTACTGGATAGTTAACTACCCAGCTACCAGAAATTTGTTGAGCAAAGTAAAATTTTATGTGGAAAATGACACATAAAAGTCTGGGAGCTGGGTATATAGAATGATAGCAGAAATTTGGTAGTGTATGTATTAGATAGCCTTATTCATTGGCTATTTGATGGTACCAAATATTGGTGCTTACTGGATAGCTAACTATCCAACTACCAGAAATCTGTTGAGCAAAGTTAACTTTTTTTGTGGAAAATGACACATAAAAGTCTGGGAGCTGGGTATATAGAATGATAGCAGCAATTTGGTAGTGTATTTATTAGATAGTCTTATTTATTGGCTATTTTAATGGTACCAAATATTGGTGCTTACTGGATAGCTAACTACCCAGCTACAAGAAATTTGTTGAGCAAAGTTAAAATATTTTGTGGAAAATGACACATAAAAGTCTGGGAGCTAGGTATATAGAATGATAGCAGAAATTTGGTAGTGTATGTATTAGATAGCTTGAACTATTGGCTATTTAATTGTACCAAATATTGGTGCCTACTGGATGGCTAACTACCCAGCTACCAGAAATTTGTTGAGCAAAGTTAAAATATTTTGTGGAAAATGACACATAAAAGTCTGGGAGCTGGGAATATATAGAATAATAGCAGATATTTGGTAGTGTACTTATTAGATAGCCTTATTCATTGGCTATTTAATGGTACCAAATATTTGTGCTTACTGGATAGCTAACTACCCAGCTACCAGAAATTTGTTTAGCAAAGTTAAAATATTTTGTGGAAAATGACACATAAAAGTCTGGGAGCTGGGTATATAGAATGATAGCAGAAATTTGGTAGTGTATGTATTAGATAGCCTGATTCATTGGCTATTTAATGGTACCAAATATTGGCGCTTACTGGATAGCTAACTACCGGGCTACCAGAAATTTGTTGAGCAAAGTTAAAATATTTTGTGGAAAATGACACATAAAAGTCTGGGAGCTGGGTATATAGAATGATAGCAAAAATTTGGTAGTGTACTTATTAGATAGCCTTATTCATTGGCTATTTAATGGTACCAAATATTTGTGCTTACTGGATAGCTAACTACCCAGCTACAAGAAATTTGTTGAGCAAAGTTAAAATATTTTGTGGAAAATGACACATAAAAGTCTGGGAGCTGGGTATATAGAATGATAGCAGAAATTTAGTAGTGTATGTATTAGATAGCCTGATTCATTGGCTATTTAATGGTACCAAATATTGGCGCTTACTGGATAGCTAACTACCGAGCTACCAGAAATTTGTTGAGCAAAGTTAACTTTTTTTGTGGAAAATGACACATAAAAGTCTGGGAGCTGGGTATATATAGAATGATAGCAGAAATTTGGTAGTATATGTATTAGATAGCTTTAACTATTGGCTATTTAATGGTACCAAATATTGGCGCTTACTGGATAGCTAACTACCCAGCTACCAGAAAATTGTTGAGCAAAGTTAAAATATTTTGTGGAAAATGACACATAAAAGTCTTGGAGCTGGGAATATATAGAATAATAGCAGATATTTGGTAGTGTACTTATTAGATAGCCTTATTCATTGGCTATTTAATGGTACCAAATATTTGTGCTTACTGGATAGCTAACTACCCAGCTACCAGAAATTTGTTGAGCAAAGTTAAAATATTTTGTGGAAAATGACACATAAAAGTCTGGGAGCTGGGTATATAGAATGATAGCAGAAATTTGGTAGTGTATGTATTAGATAGCCTGATTCATTGGCTATTTAATGGTACCAAATATTGGCGCTTACTGGATAGCTAACTACCGAGCTACCAGAAATTTGTTGAGCAAAGTTAACTTTTTTTGTGGAAAATGACACATAAAAGTCTGGGAGCTGGGTATATATAGAATGATAGCAGAAATTTGGTAGTATATGTATTAGATAGCTTTAACTATTGGCTATTTAATGGTACCAAATATTGGCGCTTACTGGATAGCTAACTACCCAGCTACCAGAAATTTGTTAAGCAAAGTTAAAATATTTTGTGGAAAATGCCACATAAAAGTCTGGGAGCTGGGTATATGGAATGGTAGCAGAAATTTGGTAGTGTATTTATTACATTGCCTTATTCATTGGCTATTTAATGGTACAAAATATTGTTGCATACTAGATTGCTAACTACCCAGCTACCAGAAATTTGTTGAGCAAAGTTAACTTTTTTTGTGGAAAATGACACATAAAAGTCTTGGAGCTGGGTATATATAGAATGATAGCAGAAATTTGGTAGTGTATGTATTAGATAGCTTTAACTATTGGCTATTTAATGGCACCAAATATTTGTGCTTACTGGATAGCTAACTACCCAGCTACCAGAAATTTGTTGAGCAAAGTTAACTTTTTTGTGAAAAATGACACATAAAAGTCTGGGAGCTGGGTTTATAGAATGATAGCAGAAATTTGATATTGTATTTATTAGATAGCCTTATTCATTGGCTATTTAATGGTACCAAATATTGGCGCTTACTGGATAGCTAACTACCGAGCTACCAGAAATTTGTGTAGCAAAGTTAAAATATTTTGTGGAAAATGACACATAAAAGTCTGGGAGCTGGGTATATAGAATGATAGCAGAAATTTGGTAGTGTATTTATTAGATAGCCTTCTTCATTGGCTATTTAATGGTATCAAATATTGGTGCTTACTGGATAGTTAACTACCCAGCTACCAGAAATTTGTTGAGCAAAGTAAAATTTTATGTGGAAAATGACACATAAAAGTCTGGGAGCTGGGTATATAGAATGATAGCAGAAATTTGGTAGTGTATGTATTAGATAGCCTTATTCATTGGCTATATGATGGTACCAAATATTGGTGCTTACTGGATAGCTAACTATCCAACTACCAGAAATTTGTTGAGCAAAGTTAACTTTTTTTGTGGAAAATGACACATAAAAGTCTGGGAGCTGGGTATATAGAATGATAGCAGCAATTTGGTAGTGTATTTATTAGATAGTCTTATTTATTGGCTATTTTAATGGTACCAAATATTGGTGCCTACTGGATGGCTAACTACCCAGCTACCAGAAATTTGTTAAGCAAAGTTAACTTTTTTGGTTGAAAATGCCACATAAAAGTCTGGGAGCTGGGTATATAGAATGATAGCAGAAATTTGGTAGTGTATTTATTACATTGCCTTTTTCATGGGCTATTTAATGGTACAAAATATTGTTGCATACTAGATTGCTAACTACCCAGCTTCCAGAAATTTGTTGAGCGAAGTTAAAATATTTTGTGGAAAATGACACATAAAAGTCTGGGAGCTGGGTATATAGAATGATAGCAAAAATTTGGTAGTGTATGTATTAGATAGCTTTAACTATTGGCTATTTAATGGTACCAAATATTGGTGCTTACTGGATGGCTAACTACCCAGCTAACAGAAATTTGTTGAGCAAAGTTAAAATATTTTGTGGAAAATGACACATAAAAGTCTGGGAGCTGGGTATATAGAATGATAGCAGAAATTTGATATTGTATTTATGAGATAGCCTTATTCATTGGCTATTTAATGGCACCAAATATTTGTGCTTACTGGATAGCTAACAACCCAGCTACCAGAAATTTGTTGAGCAAAGTTAAAGTATTTTGTGGAAAATGACACATAAAAGTCTGGGAGCTGGGTATATAGAATGATAGCAGAAATTTGGTAGTGTATGTATTAGATAGCCTGATTCATTGGCTATTTAATAGTACCAAATATTGGTGCTTACTGGATAGCTAACTACCGAGCTACCAGAAATTTGTTGAGCAAAGTTAAAATATTTTGTGGAAAATGACACATAAAAGTCTGGGAGCTGGGTATATAGAATGATAGCAGAAATTTGGTAGTGTATTTATTAGATAGTCTTATTTATTGGCTATTTTAATGGTACCAAATATTGGTGCCTACTGGATGGCTAACTACCCAGCTACCAGAAATTTGTTGAGCAAAGTTAAAATATTTTGTGGGAAATGACACATAAAAGTCTGGGAGCTGGGTATATAGAATGATAGCAGAAATTTGGTAGTGTATTTATTAGATAGCCTGATTCATTGGCTATTTAATGGTACCAAATATTGGTGCTTACTGGATAGCTAACTACCGAGCTACCAGAAATTTGTTGAACAAAGTTAACTTTTTTTGTAGAAAATGACACATAAAAGTCGGGAGCTGGGTATATAGAATGATAGCAGAAATTTGGTAGTGTATGTATTAGATAGCTTTAACTATTGGCTATTTAATGGTACCAAATATTGGCGCTTACTGGATAGCTAACTACCCAGCTACCAGAAATTTGTTAAGCAAAGTTAACTTTTTTGGTTGAAAATGCCACATAAAAGTCTGGGAGCTGGGTATATAGAATGATAGCAGAAATTTGGTAGTGTATTTATTAGATAGCCTTATTCATTGGCTATTTAATGGTACCAACTATTTGTGCTTACTGGATAGCTAACTACCCAGCTACAAGAAATTTGTTGAGCAAAGTTAAAATATTTTGTGGAAAATGACACATAAAAGTCTGGGAGCTGAGTATATAGAATGATAGCAGAAATTGGGTAGTGTACTTATTAGATAGCCTTATTCATTGGCTATTTAATGGTACCAAATATTTGTGCTTACTGGATAGCTAACTACCCAGCTACCAGAAATTTGTTGAGCAAAGTTAAAATATTTTGTGGAAAATGACACATAAAAGTCTGGGAGCTGGGTATATAGAATGATAGCAGAAATTTGGTAGTGTATGTATTAGATAGCCTGATTCATTGGCTATTTAATGGTACCAAATATTGGCGCTTACTGGATAGCTAACTACCGAGCTACCAGAAATTTGTTGAGCAAAGTTAACTTTTTTTGTGGAAAATGACACATAAAAGTCTTGGAGCTGGGTATATATAGAATGATAGCAGAAATTTGGTAGTGTATGTATTAGATAGCTTAAACTATTGGCTATTTAATGGTACCAAATATTTGTGCTTACTGGATAGCTAACTACCCAGCTACCAGAAATTTGTTGAGCAAAGTTAACTTTTTTGTGAAAAATGACACATAAAAGTCTGGGAGCTGGGTTTATAGAATGATAGCAGAAATTTGGTAGTGTATGTATTAGATAGCTTTAACTATTGGCTATTTAATGGTACCAAATATTGGTGCTTACTGGATGGCTAACTACCCAGCTACCAGAAATTTGTTGAGCAAAGTTAAAATATTTTGTGGAAAATGCCACATAAAAGTCTGGGAGCTGGGTATATGGAATGGTAGCAGAAATTTGGTAGTGTATTTATTACATTGCCTTATTCATTGGCTATTTAATGGTACAAAATATTGTTGCATACTAGATTGCTAACTACCCAGCTACCAGAAATTTGTTGAGCAAAGTTTACTTTTTTGTGAAAAATGACACATAAAAGTCTGGGAGCTGGGTATATAGAATGATAACAGAAATTTGATATTGTATTTATGAGATAGCCTTATTCATTGGCTATTTAATGGTACCAAATATTTGTGCTTACTGGATAGTTAACTACCCAGCTCCCTGAAATTTGTTGAGCAAAGTTAAAGTATTTTGTGGAAAATGACACATAAAAGTCTGGGAGCAGGGTATATAGAATGATAGCAGAAATTTGGTAGTGTATGTATTAGATAGCCTGATTCATTGGCTATTTAATGGTACCAAATATTGGTGCTTACTGGATAGCTAACTACAGAGCTACCAGAAATTTGTTGAGCAAAGTTAACTTTTTTTGTAGAAAATGACACATAAAAGTCGGGAGCTGGGTATATAGAATGATAGCAGAAATTTGGTAGTGTATGTATTAGATAGCTTTAACTATTGGCTATTTAATGGTACCAAATATTGGCGCTTACTGGATAGCTAACTACCCAGCTACCAGAAATTTGTTAAGCAAAGTTAACTTTTTTGGTTGAAAATGCCACATAAAAGTCTGGGAGCTGGGTATATAGAATGATAGCAGAAATTTGGTAGTGTATGTATTACATTGCCTTTTTCATGGGCTATTTAATGGTACAAAATATTGTTGCATACTAGATTGCTAACTACCCAGCTTCCAGAAATTTGTTGAGCAAAGTTAAAATATTTTGTGGAAAATGACACATAAAAGTCTGGGAGCTGGGTATATAGAATGATAGCAGAAATTTGGTAGTGTATGTATTAGATAGCTTTAACTATTGGCTATTTAATGGTACCAAATATTTGTGCTTACTGGATAGCTAACAACCCAGCTACCAGAAATTTGTTGAGCAAAGTTAAAGTATTTTGTGGAAAATGACACATAAAAGTCTGGGAGCTGGGTATATAGAATGATAGCAGAAATTTGGTAGTGTATTTATTACATTGCCTTTTTCATGGGCTATTTAATGGTACAAAATATTGTTGCATACTAGATTGCTAACTACCCAGCTTCCAGAAATTTGTTGAGCAAAGTTAAAATATTTTGTGGAAAATGACACATAAAAGTCTGGGAGCTGGGTATATAGAATGATAGCAGAAATTTGGTAGTGTATGTATTAGATAGCTTTAACTATTGGCTATTTAATGGTACCAAATATTGGTGCTTACTGGATGGCTAACTACCCAGCTACCAGAAATTTGTTGAGCAAAGTTAAAATATTTTGTGGAAAATGACACATAAAAGTCTGGGAGCTGGGTATATAGAATGATAGCAGAAATTTGATATTGTATTTATGAGATAGCCTTATTCATTGGCTATTTAATGGTACCAAATATTTGTGCTTACTGGATAGCTAACAACCCAGCTACCAGAAATTTGTTGAGCAAAGTTAAAGTATTTTGTGGAAAATGACACATAAAAGTCTGGGAGCTGGGTATATAGAATGATAGCAGAAATTTGGTAGTGTATGTATTAGATAGCCTGATTCATTGGCTATTTAATAGTACCAAATATTGGTGCTTACTGGATAGCTAACTACCGAGCTACCAGAAATTTGTTGAGCAAAGTTAAAATATTTTGTGGAAAATGATACATAAAAGTCTGGGAGCTGGGTATATAGAATGATAGCAGAAATTTGGTAGTGTATTTATTACATTGCCTTTTTCATGGGCTATTTAATGGTACAAAATATTGTTGCATACTAGATTGCTAACTACCCAGCTTCCAGAAATTTGTTGAGTAAAGTTAACTTTTTTTGTGGAAAATGACACATAAAAGTCTGGGAGCTGGGTATATATAGAATGATAGCAGAAATTTGGTAGTGTATGTATTAGATAGCTTTAACTATTGGCTATTTAATGGTACCAAATATTGGCGCTTACTGGATAGCTAACTACCCAGCTACCAGAAATTTGTTGAGCAAAGTTAACTTTTTTGTGAAAAATGACACATAAAAGTCTGGGAGCTGGGTATATACAATGATAGCAGATATTTGGTAGTGTACTTATTAGATAGCCTTATTCATTGGCTATTTAATGGTACCAAATATTTGTGCTTACTGGATAGCTAACTACCCAGCTACCAGAAATTTGTTGAGCAAAGTTAAAATATTTTGTGGAAAATGACACATAAAAGTCTTGGAGCTGGGTATATATAGAATGATAGCAGAAATTTGGTAGTGTATGTATTAGATAGCTTTAACTATTGGCTATTTAATGGTACCAAATATTTGTGCTTACTGGATAGCTAACTACCCAGCTACCAGAAATTTGTTGAGCAAAGTTAACTTTTTTGTGAAAAATGACACATAAAAGTCTGGGAGCTGGGTTTATAGAATGATAGCAGAAATTTGATATTGTATTTATTAGATAGCCTTATTCATTGGCTATTTAATGGTACCAAATATTGGCGCTTACTGGATAGCTGACTACCCAGCTACCAGAAATTTGTTAAGCAAAGTTAACTTTTTTGGTTGAAAATGCCATATAAAAGTCTGGGAGCTGGGTATATAGAATGATAGCAGAAATTTGGTAGTGTATTTATTACATTGCCTTTTTCATGGGCTATTTAATGGTACAAAATATTGTTGCATACTAGATTGCTAACTACCCAGCTTCCAGAAATTTGTTGAGCAAAGTTAAAGTATTTTGTGGGAAATGACACATAAAAGTCTGGGAGCTGGGTATATAGAATGATAGCAGAAATTTGGTAGTGTATGTATTAGATAGCCTGATTCATTGGCTATTTAATGGTACCAAATATTGGTGCTTACTGGATAGCTAACTACCCAGCTACCAGAAATTTGTTGAGCAAAGTTAACTTTTTTTGTAGAATATGACACATAAAAGTCAGGAGCTGGGTATATAGAATGATAGCAGAAATTTGGTAGTGTATGTATTAGATAGCTTTAACTATTGGCTATTTAATGGTACCAAATATTGGCGCTGACTGGATAGCTAACTACCCAGCTACCAGAAATTTGTTAAGCAAAGTTAACTTTTTTGGTTGAAAATGCCACATAAAAGTCTGGGAGCTGGGTATATAGAATGATAGCAGAAATTTGGTAGTGTATTTATTACATTTCCTTTTTCATGGGCTATTTAATGGTACAAAATATTGTTGCATACTAGATTGCTAACTACCCAGCTTCCAGAAATTTGTTGAGCAAAGTTAAAATATTTTGTGGAAAATGACACATAAAAGTCTGGGAGCTGGGTATATAGAATGATAGCAGAAATTTGGTAGTGTATGTATTAGATAGCTTTAACTATTGGCTATTTAATGGTACCAAATATTGGTGCTTACTGGATGGCTAACTACCCAGCTACCAGAAATTTGTTGAGCAAAGTTAAAATATTTTGTGGAAAATGACACATAAAAGTCTGGGAGCTGGGTATATAGAATGATAGCAGAAATTTGATATTGTATTTATGAGATAGCCTTATTCATTGGCTATTTAATGGTACCAAATATTTGTGCTTACTGGATAGCTAACAACCCAGCTACCAGAAATTTGTTGAGCAAAGTTAAAGTATTTTGTGGAAAATGACACATAAAAGTCTGGGAGCTGGGTATATAGAATGATAGCAGAAATTTGGTAGTGTATGTATTAGATAGCCTGATTCATTGGCTATTTAATAGTACGAAATATTGGTGCTTACTGGATAGCTAACTACCGAGCTACCAGAAATTTGTTGAGCAAAGTAAAATTTTTTGTGGAAAATGACACATAAAAGTCTGGGAGCTGGGTATATAGAATGATAGCAGAAATTTGGTAGTGTATGTATTAGATAGCCTTATTCATTGGCTATTTAATGGTACCAAATATTGGTGCTTACTGGATAGCTAACTATCCAATTACCAGAAATCTGTTGAGCAAAGTTAACTTTTTTTGTGGAAAATGACACATAAAAGTCTGGGAGCTGGGTATATAGAATGATAGCAGAAATTTGGTAGTGTATTTATTAGATAGTCCTATTTATTGGCTATTTCAATGGTACCAAATATTGGTGCTTACTGGATAGTTAACTACCCAGCTACTAGAAATTTGTTGAGCAAAGTTAAAATATTTTGTGGAAAATGACACATAAAAGTCTGGGAGCTAGGTATATAGAATGATAGCAGAAATTTGGTAATGTATTTATTACATTGCCTTTTTCATGGGCTATTTAATGGTACAAAATATTGTTGCATACTAGATTGCTAACTACCCAGCTTCCAGAAATTTGTTGAGCAAAGTTAACTTTTTTTGTGGAAAATGACACATAAAAGTCTGGGAGCTGGGTACATATAGAATGATAGCAGAAATTTGGTAGTATATGTATTAGATAGCTTTAACTATTGGCTATTTAATGGTACCAAATATTGGTGCTTACTGGATGGCTAACTACCCAGCTACCACAAATTTGTTGAGCAAAGTTAAAGTATTTTGTGGAAAATGACACATAAAAGTTTGGGAGCTGGGTTTATAGAATGATAGCAGAAATTTGGTAGTGTATGTATTAGATAGCCTGATTCATTGGCTATTTAATAGTACCAAATATTGGTGCTTACTGGATAGCTAACTACCGAGCTACCAGAAATTTGTTGAGCAAAGTTAAAATATTTTGTGGAAAATGACACATAAAAGTCTGGGAGCTGGGTATATAGAATGATAGCAGAAATTTGGTAGTGTATGTATTAGATAGCTTTAACTATTGGCTATTTAATGGTACCAAATATTGGTGCTTACTGGATGGCTAACTACCCAGCTACAAGAAATTTGTTGAGCAAAGTTAAAATATTTTGTGGAAAATGACACATAAAAGTCTGGGAGCTGGGTATATAGAATGATAGCAGAAATTTGATATTGTATTTATGAGATAGCCTTATTCATTGGCTATTTAATGGTACCAAATATTTGTGCTTACTGGATAGCTAACAACCCAGCTACCAGAAATTTGTTGAGCAAAGTTAAAGTATTTTGTGGAAAATGACACATAAAAGTCTGGGAGCTGGGTATATAGAATGATAGCAGAAATTTGGTAGTGTATGTATTAGATAGCCTGATTCATTGGCTATTTAATAGTACCAAATATTGGTGCTTACTGGATAGCTAACTACCGAGCTACCAGAAATTTGTTGAGCAAAGTTAAAATATTTTGTGGAAAATGACACATAAAAGTCTGGGAGCTGGGTATATAGAATGATAGCAGAAATTTGGTAGTGTATTTATTAGATAGCCTTCTTCATTGGCTATTTAATGGTATCAAATATTGGTGCTTACTGGATAGTTAACTACCCAGCTACCAGAAATTTGTTGAGCAAAGTAAAATTTTATGTGGAAAATGACACATAAAAGTCTGGGAGCTGGGTATATAGAATGATAGCAGAAATTTGGTAGTGTATGTATTAGATAGCCTTATTCATTGGCTATTTGATGGTACCAAATATTGGTGCTTACTGGATAGCTAACTATCCAACTACCAGAAATCTGTTGAGCAAAGTTAACTTTTTTTGTGGAAAATGACACATAAAAGTCTGGGAGCTGGGTATATAGAATGATAGCAGCAATTTGGTAGTGTATTTATTAGATAGTCTTATTTATTGGCTATTTTAATGGTACCAAATATTGGTGCTTACTGGATAGCTAACTACCCAGCTACAAGAAATTTGTTGAGCAAAGTTAAAATATTTTGTGGAAAATGACACATAAAAGTCTGGGAGCTAGGTATATAGAATGATAGCAGAAATTTGGTAGTGTATGTATTAGATAGCTTGAACTATTGGCTATTTAATTGTACCAAATATTGGTGCCTACTGGATGGCTAACTACCCAGCTACCAGAAATTTGTTGAGCAAAGTTAAAATATTTTGTGGAAAATGACACATAAAAGTCTGGGAGCTGGGAATATATAGAATAATAGCAGATATTTGGTAGTGTACTTATTAGATAGCCTTATTCATTGGCTATTTAATGGTACCAAATATTTGTGCTTACTGGATAGCTAACTACCCAGCTACCAGAAATTTGTTGAGCAAAGTTAAAATATTTTGTGGAAAATGACACATAAAAGTCTGGGAGCTGGGTATATAGAATGATAGCAGAAATTTGGTAGTGTATGTATTAGATAGCCTGATTCATTGGCTATTTAATGGTACCAAATATTGGCGCTTACTGGATAGCTAACTACCGGGCTACCAGAAATTTGTTGAGCAAAGTTAAAATATTTTGTGGAAAATGACACATAAAAGTCTGGGAGCTGGGTATATAGAATGATAGCAAAAATTTGGTAGTGTACTTATTAGATAGCCTTATTCATTGGCTATTTAATGGTACCAAATATTTGTGCTTACTGGATAGCTAACTACCCAGCTACAAGAAATTTGTTGAGCAAAGTTAAAATATTTTGTGGAAAATGACACATAAAAGTCTGGGAGCTGGGTATATAGAATGATAGCAGAAATTTAGTAGTGTATGTATTAGATAGCCTGATTCATTGGCTATTTAATGGTACCAAATATTGGCGCTTACTGGATAGCTAACTACCGAGCTACCAGAAATTTGTTGAGCAAAGTTAACTTTTTTTGTGGAAAATGACACATAAAAGTCTGGGAGCTGGGTATATATAGAATGATAGCAGAAATTTGGTAGTATATGTATTAGATAGCTTTAACTATTGGCTATTTAATGGTACCAAATATTGGCGCTTACTGGATAGCTAACTACCCAGCTACCAGAAATTTGTTGAGCAAAGTTAAAATATTTTGTGGAAAATGACACATAAAAGTCTGGGAGCTGGGAATATATAGAATAATAGCAGATATTTGGTAGTGTACTTATTAGATAGCCTTATTCATTGGCTATTTAATGGTACCAAATATTTGTGCTTACTGGATAGCTAACTACCCAGCTACCAGAAATTTGTTGAGCAAAGTTAAAATATTTTGTGGAAAATGACACATAAAAGTCTGGGAGCTGGGTATATAGAATGATAGCCGAAATTTGGTAGTGTATGTATTAGATAGCCTGATTCATTGGCTATTTAATGGTACCAAATATTGGCGCTTACTGGATAGCTAACTACCGAGCTACCAGAAATTTGTTGAGCAAAGTTAACTTTTTTTGTGGAAAATGACACATAAAAGTCTGGGAGCTGGGTATATATAGAATGATAGCAGAAATTTGGTAGTATATGTATTAGATAGCTTTAACTATTGGCTATTTAATGGTACCAAATATTGGCGCTTACTGGATAGCTAACTACCCAGCTACCAGAAATTTGTTAAGCAAAGTTAAAATATTTTGTGGAAAATGCCACATAAAAGTCTGGGAGCTGGGTATATGGAATGGTAGCAGAAATTTGGTAGTGTATTTATTACATTGCCTTATTCATTGGCTATTTAATGGTACAAAATATTGTTGCATACTAGATTGCTAACTACCCAGCTACCAGAAATTTGTTGAGCAAAGTTAACTTTTTTTGTGGAAAATGACACATAAAAGTCTTGGAGCTGGGTATATATAGAATGATAGCAGAAATTTGGTAGTGTATGTATTAGATAGCTTTAACTATTGGCTATTTAATGGCACCAAATATTTGTGCTTACTGGATAGCTAACTACCCAGCTACCAGAAATTTGTTGAGCAAAGTTAACTTTTTTGTGAAAAATGACACATAAAAGTCTGGGAGCTGGGTTTATAGAATGATAGCAGAAATTTGATATTGTATTTATTAGATAGCCTTATTCATTGGCTATTTAATGGTACCAAATATTGGCGCTTACTGGATAGCTAACTACCCAGCTACCAGAAATTTGTTAAGCAAAGTTAACTTTTTTGGTTGAAAATGCCACATAAAAGTCTGGGAGCTGGGTATATAGAATGATAGCAGAAATTTGGTAGTGTATTTATTACATTGCCTTTTTCATGGGCTATTTAATGGTACAAAATATTGTTGCATACTAGATTGCTAACTAACCAGCTTCCAGAAATTTGTTGAGCAAAGTTAAAATATTTTGTGGAAAATGACACATAAAAGTCTGGGAGCTGGGTATATAGAATGATAGCAGAAATTTGGTAGTGTATGTATTAGATAGCTTTAACTATTGGCTATTTAATGGTACCAAATATTGGTGCTTACTGGATGGCTAACTACCCAGCTACCAGAAATTTGTTGAGCAAAGTTAAAATATTTTGTGGAAAATGACACATAAAAGTCTGGGAGCTGGGTATATAGAATGATAGCAGAAATTTGATATTGTATTTATGAGATAGCCTTATTCATTGGCTATTTAATGGTACCAAATATTTGTGCTTACTGGATAGCTAACAACCCAGCTACCACAAATTTGTTGAGCAAAGTTAAAGTATTTTGTGGAAAATGACACATAAAAGTCTGGGAGCTGGGTATATAGAATGATAGCAGAAATTTGGTAGTGTATGTATTAGATAGCGTGATTCATTGGCTATTTAATAGTACCAAATATTGGTGCTTACTGGATAGCTAACTACCGAGCTACCAGAAATTTGTTGAGCAAAGTTAAAATATTTTGTGGAAAATGACACATAAAAGTCTGGGAGCTGGGTATATAGAATGATAGCAGAAATTTGGTAGTGTATGTATTAGATAGCTTTAACTATTGGCTATTTAATGGTACCAAATATTGGTGCTTACTGGATGGCTAACTACCCAGCTACCAGAAATTTGTTGAGCAAAGTTAAAATATTTTGTGGAAAATGACACATAAAAGTCTGGGAGCTGGGTATATAGAATGATAGCAGAAATTTGATATTGTATTTATGAGATAGCCTTATTCATTGGCTATTTAATGGTACCAAATATTTGTGCTTACTGGATAGCTAACAACCTAGCTACCAGAAATTTGTTGAGCAAAGTTAAAGTATTTTGTGGAAAATGACACATAAAAGTCTGGGAGCTGGGTATATAGAATGATAGCAGAAATTTGGTAGTGTATGTATTAGATAGCCTGATTCATTGGCTATTTAATAGTACCAAATATTGGTGCTTACTGGATAGCTAACTACCGAGCTACCAGAAATTTGTTGAGCAAAGTTAAAATATTTTGTGGAAAATGACACATAAAAGTCTGGGAGCTGGGTATATAGAATGATAGCAGAAATTTGGTAGTGTATTTATTAGATAGCCTTCTTCATTGGCTATTTAATGGTATCAAATATTGGTGCTTACTGGATAGTTAACTACCCAGCTACCAGAAATTTGATGAGCAAAGTAAAATTTTTTGTGGAAAATGACACATAAAAGTCTGGGAGCTGGGTATATAGAATGATAGCAGAAATTTGGTAGTGTATGTATTAGATAGCCTTATTCATTGGCTATTTGATGGTACCAAATATTGGTGCTTACTGGATAGCTAACTATCCAACTACCAGAAATCTGTTGAGCAAAGTTAACTTTTTTTGTGGAAAATGACACATAAAAGTCTGGGAGCTGGGTATATAGAATGATAGCAGCAATTTGGTAGTGTATTTATTAGATAGTCTTATTTATTGCTATTTTAATGGTACCAAATATTGGTGCTTACTGGATAGCTAACTACCCAGCTACAAGAAATTTGTTGAGCAAAGTTAAAATATTTTGTGGAAAATGACACATAAAAGTGTGGGAGCTAGGTATATAGAATGATAGCAGAAATTTGGTAGTGTATGTATTAGATAGCTTGAACTATTGGCTATTTAATTGTACCAAATATTGGTGCCTACTGGATGGCTAACTACCCAGCTACCAGAAATTTGTTGAGCAAAGTTAAAATATTTTGTGGAAAATGACACATAAAAGTCTGGGAGCTGGGTATATAGAATAATAGCAGATATTTGGTAGTGTACTTATTAGATAGCCTTATTCATTGGCTATTTAATGGTACCAAATATTTGTGCTTACTGGATAGCTAACTACCCAGCTACCAGAAATTTGTTGAGCAAAGTTAAAATATTTTGTGGAAAATGACACATAAAAGTCTTGGAGCTGGGTATATATAGAATGATAGCAGAAATTTGGTAGTGTATGTATTAGATAGCTTTAACTATTGGCTATTTAATGGCTTAAAATATTTGTGCTTACTGGATAGCTAACTACCCAGCTACCAGAAATTTGTTGAGCAAAGTTAACTTTTTTGTGAAAAATGACACATAAAAGTCTGGGAGCTGGGTTTATAGAATGATAGCAGAAATTTGATATTGTATTTATTAGATAGCCTTATTCATTGGCTATTTAATGGTACCAAATATTGGCGCTTACTGGATAGCTAACTACCCAGCTACCAGAAATTTGTTAAGCAAAGTTAACTTTTTTGGTTGAAAATGCCACATAAAAGTCTGGGAGCTGGGTATATAGAATGATAGCAGAAATTTGGTAGTGTATTTATTACATTGCCTTTTTCATGGGCTATTTAATGGTACAAAATATTGTTGCATACTAGATTGCTAACTACCCAGCTTCCAGAAATTTGTTGAGCAAAGTTAACTTTTTTGTGAAAAATGACACATAAAAGTCTGGGAGCTGGGTTTATAGAATGATAGCAGAAATTTGGTAGTGTATGTATTAGATAGCTTTAACTATTGGCTATTTAATGGTACCAAATATTGGTGCTTACTGGATGGCTAACTACCCAGCTACCACAAATTTGTTGAGCAAAGTTAAAGTATTTTGTGGAAAATGACACATAAAAGTCTGGGAGCTGGGTTTATAGAATGATAGCAGAAATTTGGTAGTGTATGTATTAGATAGCCTGATTTATTGGCTATTTAATAGTACCAAATATTGGTGCTTACTGGATAGCTAACTACCGAGCTACCAGAAATTTGTTGAGCAAAGTTAAAATATTTTGTGGAAAATGACACATAAAAGTCTGGGAGCTGGGTATATAGAATGATAGCAGAAATTTGGTAGTGTATGTATTAGATAGCTTTAACTATTGGCTATTTAATGGTACCAAATATTGGTGCTTACTGGATGGCTAACTACCCAGCTACAAGAAATTTGTTGAGCAAAGTTAAAATATTTTGTGGAAAATGACACATAAAAGTCTGGGAGCTGGGTATATAGAATGATAGCAGAAATTTGATATTGTATTTATGAGATAGCCTTATTCATTGGCTATTTAATGGTACCAAATATTTGTGCTTACTGGATAGCTAACAACCCAGCTACCAGAAATTTGTTGAGCAAAGTTAAAGTATTTTGTGGAAAATGACACATAAAAGTCTGGGAGCTGGGTATATAGAATGATAGCAAAAATTTGGTAGTGTATTTATTAGATAGCCTTCTTCATTGGCTATTTAATGGTATCAAATATTGGTGCTTACTGGATAGTTAACTACCCAGCTACCAGAAATTTGTTGAGCAAAGTAAAATTTTATGTGGAAAATGACACATAAAAGTCTGGGAGCTGGGTATATAGAATGATAGCAGAAATTTGGTAGTGTATGTATTAGATAGCCTTATTCATTGGCTATTTGATGGTACCAAATATTGGTGCTTACTGGATAGCTAACTATCCAACTACCAGAAATCTGTTGAGCAAAGTTAACTTTTTTTGTGGAAAATGACACATAAAAGTCTGGGAGCTGGGTATATAGAATGATAGCAGAAATTTGGTAGTGTATTTATTAGATAGTCTTATTTATTGGCTATTTTAATGGTACCAAATATTGGTGCTTACTGGATAGCTAACTACCCAGCTACAAGAAATTTGTTGAGCAAAGTTAAAATATTTTGTGGAAAATGACACATAAAAGTCTGGGAGCTAGGTATATAGAATGATAGCAGAAATTTGGTAGTGTATGTATTAGATAGCCTGATTCATTGGCTATTTAATGGTACCAAATATTGGCGCTTACTGGATAGCTAACTACCGGGCTACCAGAAATTTGTTGAGCAAAGTTAACTTTTTTTGTGGAAAATGACACATAAAAGTCTTGGAGCTGGGTATATATAGAATGATAGCAGAAATTTGGTAGTGTATGTATTAGATAGCTTTAACTATTGGCTATTTAATGGTACCAAATATTGGTGCTTACTGGATGGCTAACTACCCAGCTACCAGAAATTTGTTGAGCAAAGTTAAAATATTTTGTGGAAAATGACACATAAAAGTCTGGGAGCTGGGTATATAGAATGATAGCAAAAATTTGGTAGTGTACTTATTAGATAGCCTTATTCATTGGCTATTTAATGGTACCAAATATTTGTGCTTACTGGATAGCTAACTACCCAGCTACAAGAAATTTGTTGAGCAAAGTTAAAATATTTTGTGGAAAATGACACATAAAAGTCTGGGAGCTGGGTATATAGAATGATAGCAGAAATTTAGTAGTGTATGTATTAGATAGCCTGATTCATTGGCTATTTAATGGTACCAAATATTGGCGCTTACTGGATAGCTAACTACCGAGCTACCAGAAATTTGTTGAGCAAAGTTAACTTTTTTTGTGGAAAATGACACATAAAAGTCTGGGAGCTGGGTATATATAGAATGATAGCAGAAATTTGGTAGTATATGTATTAGATAGCTTTAACTATTGGCTATTTAATGGTACCAAATATTGGCGCTTACTGGATAGCTAACTACCCAGCTACCAGAAATTTGTTAAGCAAAGTTAAAATATTTTGTGGAAAATGCCACATAAAAGTCTGGGAGCTGGGTATATGGAATGGTAGCAGAAATTTGGTAGTGTATTTATTACATTGCCTTATTCATTGGCTATTTAATGGTACAAAATATTGTTGCATACTAGATTGCTAACTACCCAGCTACCAGAAATTTGTTGAGCAAAGTTAACTTTTTTTGTGGAAAATGACACATAAAAGTCTGGGAGCTGGGTATATAGAATGATAGCAGAAATTTGGTAGTGTATGTATTAGATAGCTTTAACTATTGGCTATTTAATGGTACCAAATATTGGTGCTTACTGGATGGCTAACTACCCAGCTACAAGAAATTTGTTGAGCAAAGTTAAAATATTTTGTGGAAAATGACACATAAAAGTCTGGGAGCTGGGTATATAGAATGATAGCAGAAATTTGATATTGTATTTATGAGATAGCCTTATTCATTGGCTATTTAATGGTACCAAATATTTGTGCTTACTGGATAGCTAACAACCCAGCTACCAGAAATTTGTTGAGCAAAGTTAAAGTATTTTGTGGAAAATGACACATAAAAGTCTGGGAGCTGGGTATATAGAATGATAGCAGAAATTTGGTAGTGTATTTATTAGATAGCCTTCTTCATTGGCTATTTAATGGTATCAAATATTGGTGCTTACTGGATAGTTAACTACCCAGCTACCGGAAATTTGTTGAGCAAAGTAAAATTTTTTGTGGAAAATGACACATAAAAGTCTGGGAGCTGGGTATATAGAATGATAGCAGAAATTTGGTAGTGTATTTATTAGATAGCCTTCTTCATTGGCTATTTAATGGTATCAAATATTGGTGCTAACTGGATAGTTAACTACCCAGCTACCAGAAATTTGTTGAGCAAAGTAAAATTTTATGTGGAAAATGACACATAAAAGTCTGGGAGCTGGGTATATAGAATGATAGCAGAAATTTGGTAGTGTATGTATTAGATAGCGTGATTCATTGGCTATTTAATAGTACCAAATATTGGTGCTTACTGGATAGCTAACTACCGAGCTACCAGAAATTTGTTGAGCAAAGTTAAAATATTTTGTGGAAAATGACACATAAAAGTCTGGGAGCTGGGTATATAGAATGATAGCAGAAATTTGGTAGTGTATGTATTAGATAGCTTTAACTATTGGCTATTTAATGGTACCAAATATTGGTGCTTACTGGATGGCTAACTACCCAGCTACAAGAAATTTGTTGAGCAAAGTTAAAATATTTTGTGGAAAATGACACATAAAAGTCTGGGAGCTGGGTATATAGAATGATAGCAGAAATTTGATATTGTATTTATGAGATAGCCTTATTCATTGGCTATTTAATGGTACCAAATATTTGTGCTTACTGGATAGCTAACAACCTAGCTACCAGAAATTTGTTGAGCAAAGTTAAAGTATTTTGTGGAAAATGACACATAAAAGTCTGGAAGCTGGGTATATAGAATGATAGCAGAAATTTGGTAGTGTATGTATTAGATAGCCTGATTCATTGGCTATTTAATAGTACCAAATATTGGTGCTTACTGGATAGCTAACTACCGAGCTACCAGAAATTTGTTGAGCAAAGTTAAAATATTTTGTGGAAAATGACACATAAAAGTCTGGGAGCTGGGTATATAGAATGATAGCAGAAATTTGGTAGTGTATTTATTAGATAGCCTTCTTCATTGGCTATTTAATGGTATCAAATATTGGTGCTTACTGGATAGTTAACTACCCAGCTACCAGAAATTTGTTGAGCAAAGTAAAATTTTATGTGGAAAATGACACATAAAAGTCTGGGAGCTGGGTATATAGAATAATAGCAGAAATTTGGTAGTGTATGTATTAGATAGCCTTATTCATTGGCTATTTGATGGTACCAAATATTGGTGCTTACTGGATAGCTAACTATCCAACTACCAGAAATCTGTTGAGCAAAGTTAACTTTTTTTGTGGAAAATGACACATAAAAGTCTGGGAGCTGGGTATATAGAATGATAGCAGAAATTTGGTAGTGTATTTATTAGATAGTCTTATTTATTGGCTATTTTAATGGTACCAAATATTGGTGCTTACTGGATAGCTAACTACCCAGCTACAAGAAATTTGTTGAGCAAAGTTAAAATATTTTGTGGAAAATGACACATAAAAGTCTGGGAGCTAGGTATATAGAATGATAGCAGAAATTTGGTAGTGTATGTATTAGATAGCTTGAACTATTGGCTATTTAATTGTACCAAATATTGGTGCCTACTGGATGGCTAACTACCCAGCTACCAGAAATTTGTTGAGCAAAGTTAAAATATTTTGTGGAAAATGACACATAAAAGTCTGGGAGCTGGGTATATAGAATAATAGCAGATATTTGGTAGTGTACTTATTAGATAGCCTTATTCATTGGCTATTTAATGGTACCAAATATTTGTGCTTACTGGATAGCTAACTACCCAGCTACCAGAAATTTGTTGAGCAAAGTTAAAATATTTTGTGGAAAATGACACATAAAAGTCTGGGAGCTGGGTATATAGAATGATAGCAGAAATTTGGTAGTGTATGTATTAGATAGCCTGATTCATTGGCTATTTAATGGTACCAAATATTGGCGCTTACTGGATAGCTAACTACCGGGCTACCAGAAATTTGTTGAGCAAAGTTAACTTTTTTTGTGGAAAATGACACATAAAAGTCTTGGAGCTGGGTATATATAGAATGATAGCAGAAATTTGGTAGTGTATGTATTAGATAGCTTTAACTATTGGCTATTTAATGGTACCAAATATTGGTACTTACTGGATGGCTAACTACCCAGCTACCAGAAATTTGTTGAGCAAAGTTAAAATATTTTGTGGAAAATGACACATAAAAGTCTGGGAGCTGGGTATATAGAATGATAGCAAAAATTTGGTAGTGTACTTATTAGATAGCCTTATTCATTGGCTATTTAATGGTACCAAATATTTGTGCTTACTGGATAGCTAACTACCCAGCTACAAGAAATTTGTTGAGCAAAGTTAAAATATTTTGTGGAAAATGACACATAAAAGTCTGGGAGCTGGGTATATAGAATGATAGCAGAAATTTAGTAGTGTATGTATTAGATAGCCTGACTCATTGGCTATTTAATGGTACCAAATATTGGCGCTTACTGGATAGCTAACTACCGAGCTACCAGAAATTTGTTGAGCAAAGTTAACTTTTTTTGTGGAAAATGACACATAAAAGTCTGGGAGCTGGGTATATATAGAATGATAGCAGAAATTTGGT
Organism: Alitta virens; assembly: GCA_932294295.1. NCBI lineage: Eukaryota > Metazoa > Annelida > Polychaeta > Phyllodocida > Nereididae > Alitta > Alitta virens. Next base: position 39,559,789 of record OW028578.1, read on the forward strand.
AGTATATGTATTAGATAGCTTTAACTATTGGCTATTTAATGGTACCAAATATTGGCGCTTACTGGATAGCTAACTACCCAGCTACCAGAAATTTGTTAAGCAAAGTTAAAATATTTTGTGGAAAATGCCACATAAAAGTCTGGGAGCTGGGTATATGGAATGGTAGCAGAAATTTGGTAGTGTATTTATTACATTGCCTTATTCATTGGCTATTTAATGGTACAAAATATTGTTGCATACTAGATTGCTAACTACCCAGCTACCAGAAATTTGTTGAGCAAAGTTAACTTTTTTTGTGGAAAATGACACATAAAAGTCTGGGAGCTGGGTATATAGAATGATAGCAGAAATTTGGTAGTGTATGTATTAGATAGCTTTAACTATTGGCTATTTAATGGTACCAAATATTGGTGCTTACTGGATGGCTAACTACCCAGCTACAAGAAATTTGTTGAGCAAAGTTAAAATATTTTGTGGAAAATGACACATAAAAGTCTGGGAGCTGGGTATATAGAATGATAGCAGAAATTTGATATTGTATTTATGAGATAGCCTTATTCATTGGCTATTTAATGGTACCAAATATTTGTGCTTACTGGATAGCTAACAACCCAGCTACCAGAAATTTGTTGAGCAAAGTTAAAGTATTTTGTGGAAAATGACACATAAAAGTCTGGGAGCTGGGTATATAGAATGATAGCAGAAATTTGGTAGTGTATTTATTAGATAGCCGTCTTCATTGGCTATTTAATGGTATCAAATATTGGTGCTTACTGGATAGTTAACTACCCAGCTACCGGAAATTTGTTGAGCAAAGTAAAATTTTTTGTGGAAAATGACACATAAAAGTCTGGGAGCTGGGTATATAGAATGATAGCAGAAATTTGGTAGTGTATTTATTAGATAGCCTTCTTCATTGGCTATTTAATGGTATCAAATATTGGTGCTTACTGGATAGTTAACTACCCAGCTACCAGAAATTTGTTGAGCAAAGTAAAATTTTATGTGGAAAATGACACATAAAAGTCTGGGAGCTGGGTATATAGAATGATAGCAGAAATTTGGTAGTGTATGTATTAGATAGCCTTATTCATTGGCTATTTGATGGTGCCAAATATTGGTGCTTACTGGATAGCTAACTATCCAACTACCAGAAATTTGTTGAGCAAAGTTAACTTTTTTTGTGGAAAATGACACATAAAAGTCTGGGAGCTGGGTATATAGAATGATAGCAGCAATTTGGTAGTGTATTTATTAGATAGTCTTATTTATTGGCTATTTTAATGGTACCAAATATTGGTGCCTACTGGATGGCTAACTACCCAGCTACCAGAAATTTGTTGAGCAAAGTTAAAATATTTTGTGGAAAATGACATAAAAGTCTGGGAGCTGGGTATATAGAATAATAGCAGATATTTGGTAGTGTACTTATTAGATAGCCTTATTCATTGGCTATTTAATGGTACCAAATATTTGTGCTTACTGGATAGCTAACTACCCAGCTACCAGAAATTTGTTGAGCAAAGTTAAAATATTTTGTGGAAAATGACACATAAAAGTCTGGGAGCTGGGTATATAGAATGATAGCAGAAATTTGGTAGTGTATGTATTAGATAGCCTGATTCATTGGCTATTTAATGGTACCAAATATTGGCGCTTACTGGATAGCTAACTACCGAGCTACCAGAAATTTGTTGAGCAAAGTTAACTTTTTTTGTGGAAAATGACACATAAAAGTCTTGGAGCTGGGTATATATAGAATGATAGCAGAAATTTGGTAGTGTATGTATTAGATAGCTTTAACTATTGGCTATTTAATGGTACCAAATATTGGTGCTTACTGGATGGCTAACTACCCAGCTACCAGAAATTTGTTGAGCAAAGTTAAAATATTTTGTGGAAAATGACACATAAAAGTCTGGAAGCTGGGTATATAGAATGATAGCAAAAATTTGGTAGTGTACTTATTAGATAGCCTTATTCATTGGCTATTTAATGGTACCAAATATTTGTGCTTACTGGATAGCTAACTACCCAGCTACAAGAAATTTGTTGAGCAAAGTTAAAATATTTTGTGGAAAATGACACATAAAAGTCTGGGAGCTGGGTATATAGAATGATAGCAGAAATTTAGTAGTGTATGTATTAGATAGCCTGATTCATTGGCTATTTAATGGTACCAAATATTGGCGCTTACTGGATAGCTAACTACCGAGCTACCAGAAATTTGTTGAGCAAAGTTAACTTTTTTTGTGGAAAATGACACATAAAAGTCTGGGAGCTGGGTATATATAGAATGATAGCAGAAATTTGGTAGTATATGTATTAGATAGCTTTAACTATTGGCATTTAATGGTACCAAATATTGGCGCTTACTGGATAGCTAACTACCCAGCTACCAGAAATTTGTTAAGCAAAGTTAAAATATTTTGTGGAAAATGCCACATAAAAGTCTGGGAGCTGGGTATATGGAATGGTAGCAGAAATTTGGTAGTGTATTTATTACATTGCCTTATTCATTGGCTATTTAATGGTACAAAATATTGTTGCATACTAGATTGCTAACTACCCAGCTACAAGAAATTTGTTGAGCAAAGTTAACTTTTTTGTGAAAAATGACACATAAAAGTCTTGGAGCTGGGTATATATAGAATGATAGCAGAAATTTGGTAGTGTATGTATTAGATAGCTTTAACTATTGGCTATTTAATGGCACCAAATATTTGTGCTTACTGGATAGCTAACTACCCAGCTACCAGAAATTTGTTGAGCAAAGTTAACTTTTTTGTGAAAAATGACACATAAAAGTCTGGGAGCTGGGTTTATAGAATGATAGCAGAAATTTGATATTGTATTTATTAGATAGCCTTATTCATTGGCTATTTAATGGTACCAAATATTGGCGCTTACTGGATAGCTAACTACCCAGCTACCAGAAATTTGTTAAGCAAAGTTAACTTTTTTGGTTGAAAATGCCACATAAAAGTCTGGGAGCTGGGTATATAGAATGATAGCAGAAATTTGGTAGTGTATTTATTACATTGCCTTTTTCATGGGCTATTTAATGGTACAAAATATTGTTGCATACTAGATTGCTAACTACCCAGCTTCCAGAAATTTGTTGAGCGAAGTTAAAATATTTTGTGGAAAATGACACATAAAAGTCTGGGAGCTGGGTATATAGAATGATAGCAAAAATTTGGTAGTGTATGTATTAGATAGCTTTAACTATTGGCTATTTAATGGTACCAAATATTGGTGCTTACTGGATGGCTAACTACCCAGCTACCAGAAATTTGTTGAGCAAAGTTAAAATATTTTGTGGAAAATGACACATAAAAGTCTGGGAGCTGGGTATATAGAATGATAGCAGAAATTTGATATTGTATTTATGAGATAGCCTGATTCATTGGCTATTTAATGGTACCAAATATTTGTGCTTACTGGATAGCTAACAACCCAGCTACCAGAAATTTGTTGAGCAAAGTTAAAGTATTTTGTGGAAAATGACACATAAAAGTCTGGGAGCTGGGTATATAGAATGATAGCAGAAATTTGGTAGTGTATGTATTAGATAGCCTGATTCATTGGCTATTTAATAGTACCAAATATTGGTGCTTACTGGATAGCTAACTACCGAGCTACCAGAAATTTGTTGAGCAAAGTTAAAATATTTTGTGGAAAATGACACATAAAAGTCTGGGAGCTGGGTATATAGAATGATAGCAGAAAGTTGGTAGTGTATTTATTAGATAGCCTTCTTCATTGGCTATTTAATGGTATCAAATATTGGTGCTTACTGGATAGTTAACTACCCAGCTACCAGAAATTTGTTGAGCAAAGTAAAATTTTTTGTGGAAAATGACACATAAAAGTCTGGGAGCTGGGTATATAGAATGATAGCAGAAATTTGGTAGTGTATGTATTAGATAGCCTTATTCATTGGCTATTTGATGGTACCAAATATTGGTGCTTACTGGATAGCTAACTATCCAACTACCAGAAATTTGTTGAGCAAAGTTAACTTTTTTTGTGGAAAATGACACATAAAAGTCTTGGAGCTGGGTATATATAGAATGATAGCAGAAATTTGGTAGTGTATGTATTAGATAGCTTTAACTATTGGCTATTTAATGGTACCAAATATTGGTGCTTACTGGATGGCTAACTACCCAGCTACCAGAAATTTGTTGAGCAAAGTTAAAATATTTTGTGGAAAATGACACATAAAAGTCTGGGAGCTGGGTATATAGAATGATAGCAAAAATTTGGTAGTGTACTTATTAGATAGCCTTATTCATTGGCTATTTAATGGTACCAAATATTTGTGCTTACTGGATAGCTAACTACCCAGCTACAAGAAATTTGTTGAGCAAAGTTAAAATATTTTGTGGAAAATGACACATAAAAGTCTGGGAGCTGGGTATATAGAATGATAGCAGAAATTTAGTAGTGTATGTATTAGATAGCCTGATTCATTGGCTATTTAATGATACCAAATATTGGCGCTTACTGGATAGCTAACTACCGAGCTACCAGAAATTTGTTGAGCAAAGTTAACTTTTTTTGTGGAAAATGACACATAAAAGTCTGGGAGCTGGGTATATATAGAATGATAGCAGAAATTTGGTAGTATATGTATTAGATAGCTTTAACTATTGGCTATTTAATGGTACCAAATATTGGCGCTTACTGGATAGCTAACTACCCAGCTACCAGAAATTTGTTAAGCAAAGTTAAAATATTTTGTGGAAAATGCCACATAAAAGTCTGGGAGCTGGGTATATGGAATGGTAGCAGAAATTTGGTAGTGTATTTATTACATTGCCTTATTCATTGGCTATTTAATGGTACAAAATATTGTTGCATACTAGATTGCTAACTACCCAGCTACAAGAAATTTGTTGAGCAAAGTTAACTTTTTTGTGAAAAATGACACATAAAAGTCTTGGAGCTGGGTATATATAGAATGATAGCAGAAATTTGGTAGTGTATGTATTAGATAGCTTTAACTATTGGCTATTTAATGGCACCAAATATTTGTGCTTACTGGATAGCTAACTACCCAGCTACCAGAAATTTGTTGAGCAAAGTTAACTTTTTTGTGAAAAATGACACATAAAAGTCTGGGAGCTGGGTTTATAGAATGATAGCAGAAATTTGATATTGTATTTATTAGATAGCCTTATTCATTGGCTATTTAATGGTACCAAATATTGGCGCTTACTGGATAGCTAACTACCCAGCTACCAGAAATTTGTTAAGCAAAGTTAACTTTTTTGGTTGAAAATGCCACATAAAAGTCTGGGAGCTGGGTATATAGAATGATAGCAGAAATTTGGTAGTGTATTTATTACATTGCCTTTTTCATGGGCTATTTAATGGTACAAAATATTGTTGCATACTAGATTGCTAACTACCCAGCTTCCAGAAATTTGTTGAGCGAAGTTAAAATATTTTGTGGAAAATGACACATAAAAGTCTGGGAGCTGGGTATATAGAATGATAGCAAAAATTTGGTAGTGTATGTATTAGATAGCTTTAACTATTGGCTATTTAATGGTACCAAATATTGGTGCTTACTGGATGGCTAACTACCCAGCTACCAGAAATTTGTTGAGCAAAGTTAAAATATTTTGTGGAAAATGACACATAAAAGTCTGGGAGCTGGGTATATAGAATGATAGCAGAAATTTGATATTGTATTTATGAGATAGCCTGATTCATTGGCTATTTGATGGTACCAAATATTTGTGCTTACTGGATAGCTAACAACCCAGCTACCAGAAATTTGTTGAGCAAAGTTAAAGTATTTTGTGGAAAATGACACATAAAAGTCTGGGAGCTGGGTATATAGAATGATAGCAGAAATTTGGTAGTGTATGTATTAGATAGCCTGATTCATTGGCTATTTAATAGTACCAAATATTGGTGCTTACTGGATAGCAAACTACCGAGCTACCAGAAATTTGTTGAGCAAAGTTAAAATATTTTGTGGAAAATGACACATAAAAGTCTGGGAGCTGGGTATATAGAATGATAGCAGAAATTTGGTAGTGTATTTATTAGATAGCCTTCTTCATTGGCTATTTAATGGTATCAAATATTGGTGCTTACTGGATAGTTAACTACCCAGCTACCAGAAATTTGTTGAGCAAAGTAAAATTTTTTGTGGAAAATGACACATAAAAGTCTGGGAGCTGGGTATATAGAATGATAGCAGAAATTTGGTAGTGTATGTATTAGATAGCCTTATTCATTGGCTATTTGATGGTACCAAATATTGGTGCTTACTGGATAGCTAACTATCCAACTACCAGAAATTTGTTGAGCAAAGTTAACTTTTTTTGTGGAAAATGACACATAAAAGTCTTGGAGCTGGGTATATATAGAATGATAGCAGAAATTTGGTAGTGTATGTATTAGATAGCTTTAACTATTGGCTATTTAATGGTACCAAATATTGGTGCTTACTGGATGGCTAACTACCCAGCTACCAGAAATTTGTTGAGCAAAGTTAAAATATTTTGTGGAAAATGACACATAAAAGTCTGGGAGCTGGGTATATAGAATGATAGCAAAAATTTGGTAGTGTACTTATTAGATAGCCTTATTCATTGGCTATTTAATGGTACCAAATATTTGTGCTTACTGGATAGCTAACTACCCAGCTACAAGAAATTTGTTGAGCAAAGTTAAAATATTTTGTGGAAAATGACACATAAAAGTCTGGGAGCTGGGTATATAGAATGATAGCAGAAATTTAGTAGTGTATGTATTAGATAGCCTGATTCATTGGCTATTTAATGATACCAAATATTGGCGCTTACTGGATAGCTAACTACCGAGCTACCAGAAATTTGTTGAGCAAAGTTAACTTTTTTTGTGGAAAATGACACATAAAAGTCTGGGAGCTGGGTATATATAGAATGATAGCAGAAATTTGGTAGTATATGTATTAGATAGCTTTAACTATTGGCTATTTAATGGTACCAAATATTGGCGCTTACTGGATAGCTAACTACCCAGCTACCAGAAATTTGTTAAGCAAAGTTAAAATATTTTGTGGAAAATGCCACATAAAAGTCTGGGAGCTGGGTATATGGAATGGTAGCAGAAATTTGGTAGTGTATTTATTACATTGCCTTATTCATTGGCTATTTAATGGTACAAAATATTGTTGCATACTAGATTGCTAACTACCCAGCTACAAGAAATTTGTTGAGCAAAGTTAACTTTTTTGTGAAAAATGACACATAAAAGTCTTGGAGCTGGGTATATATAGAATGATAGCAGAAATTTGGTAGTGTATGTATTAGATAGCTTTAACTATTGGCTATTTAATGGCACCAAATATTTGTGCTTACTGGATAGCTAACTACCCAGCTACCAGAAATTTGTTGAGCAAAGTTAACTTTTTTGTGAAAAATGACACATAAAAGTCTGGGAGCTGGGTTTATAGAATGATAGCAGAAATTTGATATTGTATTTATTAGATAGCCTTATTCATTGGCTATTTAATGGTACCAAATATTGGCGCTTACTGGATAGCTAACTACCCAGCTACCAGAAATTTGTTAAGCAAAGTTAACTTTTTTGGTTGAAAATGCCACATAAAAGTCTGGGAGCTGGGTATATAGAATGATAGCAGAAATTTGGTAGTGTATTTATTACATTGCCTTTTTCATGGGCTATTTAATGGTACAAAATATTGTTGCATACTAGATTGCTAACTACCCAGCTTCCAGAAATTTGTTGAGCGAAGTTAAAATATTTTGTGGAAAATGACACATAAAAGTCTGGGAGCTGGGTATATAGAATGATAGCAAAAATTTGGTAGTGTATGTATTAGATAGCTTTAACTATTGGCTATTTAATGGTACCAAATATTGGTGCTTACTGGATGGCTAACTACCCAGCTACCAGAAATTTGTTGAGCAAAGTTAAAATATTTTGTGGAAAATGACACATAAAAGTCTGGGAGCTGGGTATATAGAATGATAGCAGAAATTTGATATTGTATTTATGAGATAGCCTGATTCATTGGCTATTTGATGGTACCAAATATTTGTGCTTACTGGATAGCTAACAACCCAGCTACCAGAAATTTGTTGAGCAAAGTTAAAGTATTTTGTGGAAAATGACACATAAAAGTCTGGGAGCTGGGTATATAGAATGATAGCAGAAATTTGGTAGTGTATGTATTAGATAGCCTGATTCATTGGCTATTTAATAGTACCAAATATTGGTGCTTACTGGATAGCAAACTACCGAGCTACCAGAAATTTGTTGAGCAAAGTTAAAATATTTTGTGGAAAATGACACATAAAAGTCTGGGAGCTGGGTATATAGAATGATAGCAGAAATTTGGTAGTGTATTTATTAGATAGCCTTCTTCATTGGCTATTTAATGGTATCAAATATTGGTGCTTACTGGATAGTTAACTACCCAGCTACCAGAAATTTGTTGAGCAAAGTAAAATTTTTTGTGGAAAATGACACATAAAAGTCTGGGAGCTGGGTATATAGAATGATAGCAGAAATTTGGTAGTGTATGTATTAGATAGCCTTATTCATTGGCTATTTGATGGTACCAAATATTGGTGCTTACTGGATAGCTAACTATCCAACTACCAGAAATTTGTTGAGCAAAGTTAACTTTTTTTGTGGAAAATGACACATAAAAGTCTGGGAGCTGGGTATATAGAATGATAGCAGAAATTTGGTAGTGTATTTATTAGATAGTCTTATTTATTGGCTATTTTAATGGTACCAAATATTGGTGCTTACTGGATAGCTAACTACCCAGCTACAAGAAATTTGTTGAGCAAAGTTAAAATATTTTGTGGAAAATGACACATAAAAGTCTGGGAGCTAGGTTTATAGAATGATAGCAGAAATTTGGTAGTGTATGTATTAGATAGCTTGAACTATTGGCTATTTAATTGTACCAAATATTGGTGCCTACTGGATGGCTAACTACCCAGCTACCAGAAATTTGTTGAGCAAAGTTACAATATTTTGTGGAAAATGACACATAAAAGTCTGGGAGCTGGGTATATAGAATAATAGCAGATATTTGGTAGTGTACTTATTAGATAGCCTTATTCATTGGCTATTTAATGGTACCAAATATTTGTGCTTACTGGATAGCTAACTACCCAGCTACCAGAAATTTGTTGAGCAAAGTTAAAATATTTTGTGGAAAATGACACATAAAAGTCTGGGAGCTGGGTATATAGAATGATAGCAGAAATTTGGTAGTGTATGTATTAGATAGCCTGATTCATTGGCTATTTAATGGTACCAAATATTGGCGCTTACTGGATAGCTAACTACCGAGCTACCAGAAATTTGTTGAGCAAAGTTAACTTTTTTTGTGGAAAATGACACATAAAAGTCTTGGAGCTGGGTATATATAGAATGATAGCAGAAATTTGGTAGTGTATGTATTAGATAGCTTTAACTATTGGCTATTTAATGGCACCAAATATTTGTGCTTACTGGATAGCTAACTACCCAGCTACCAGAAATTTGTTGAGCAAAGTTAACTTTTTTGTGAAAAATGACACATAAAAGTCTGGGAGCTGGGTTTATAGAATGATAGCAGAAATTTGATATTGTATTTATTAGATAGCCTTATTCATTGGCTATTTAATGGTACCAAATATTGGCGCTTACTGGATAGCTAACTACCCAGATAGCAGAAATTTGTTAAGCAAAGTTAACTTTTTTGGTTGAAAATGCCACATAAAAGTCTGGGAGCTGGGTATATAGAATGATAGCAGAAATTTGGTAGTGTATTTATTACATTGCCTTTTTCATGGGCTATTTAATGGTACAAAATATTGTTGCATACTAGATTGCTAACTACCCAGCTTCCAGAAATTTGTTGAGCAAAGTTAACTTTTTTGTGAAAAATGACACATAAAAGTCTGGGAGCTGGGTTTATAGAATGATAGCAGAAATTTGGTAGTGTATGTATTAGATAGCTTTAACTATTGGCTATTTAATGGTACCAAATATTTGTGCTTACTGGATAGCTAACTACCCAGCTACAAGAAATTTGTTGAGCAAAGTTAAAATATTTTGTGGAAAATGACACATAAAAGTCTGGGAGCTGGGTATATAGAATGATAGCAGAAATTTAGTAGTGTATGTATTAGATAGCCTGATTCATTGGCTATTTAATGGTACCAAATATTGGCGCTTACTGGATAGCTAACTACCGAGCTACCAGAAATTTGTTGAGCAAAGTTAACTTTTTTTGTGGAAAATGACACATAAAAGTCTGGGAGCTGGGTATATATAGAATGATAGCAGAAATTTGGTAGTATATGTATTAGATAGCTTTAACTATTGGCTATTTAATGGTACCCAATATTGGCGCTTACTGGATAGCTAACTACCCAGCTACCAGAAATTTGTTAAGCAAAGTTAAAATATTTTGTGGAAAATGCCACATAAAAGTCTGGGAGCTCGGTATATGGAATGGTAGCAGAAATTTGGTAGTGTATTTATTACATTGCCTTATTCATTGGCTATTTAATGGTACAAAATATTGTTGCATACTAGATTGCTAACTACCCAGCTACCAGAAATTTGTTGAGCAAAGTTAACTTTTTTTGTGGAAAATGACACATAAAAGTTTGGGAGCTGGGTATATAGAATGATAGCAGAAATTTGGTAGTGTATGTATTAGATAGCCTGATTCATTGGCCATTTAATGGTACCAAATATTGGCGCTTACTGGATAGCTAACTACCGAGCTACCAGAAATTTGTTGAGCAAAGTTAACTTTTTTTTGGAAAATGACACATAAAAGTCTTGGAGCTGGGTATATATAGAATGATAGCAGAAATTTGGTAGTGTATGTATTAGATAGCTTTAACTATTGGCTATTTAATGGCACCAAATATTTGTGCTTACTGGATAACTAACTACCCAGCTACCAGAAATTTGTTGAGCAAAGTTAACTTTTTTGTGAAAAATGACACATAAAAGTCTGGGAGCTGGGTTTATAGAATGATAGCAGAAATTTGATATTGTATTTATTAGATAGCCTTATTCATTGGCTATTTAATGGTACCAAATATTGGCGCTTACTGGATAGCTAACTACCCAGCTACCAGAAATTTGTTAAGCAAAGTTAACTTTTTTGGTTGAAAATGCCACATAAAAGTCTGGGAGCTGGGTATATAGAATGATAGCAGAAATTTGGTAGTGTATTTATTACATTGCCTTTTTCATGGGCTATTTAATGGCACAAAATATTGTTGCATACTAGATTGCTAACTACCCAGCTTCCAGAAATTTGTTGAGCAAAGTTAACTTTTTTGTGAAAAATGACACATAAAAGTCTGGGAGCTGGGTTTATAGAATGATAGCAGAAATTTGGTAGTGTATGTATTAGATAGCTTTAACTATTGGCTATTTAATGGTACCAAATATTGGTGCTTACTGGATGGCTAACTACCCAGCTACCAGAAATTTGTTGAGCAAAGTTAAAATATTTTGTGGAAAATGACACATAAAAGTCTGGGAGCTGGGTATATAGAATGATAGCAAAAATTTGGTAGTGTACTTATTAGATAGCCTTATTCATTGGCTATTTAATGGTACCAAATATTTGTGCTTACTGGATAGCTAACTACCCAGCTACAAGAAATTTGTTGAGCAAAGTTAAAATATTTTGTGGAAAATGACACATAAAAGTCTGGGAGCTGGGTATATAGAATGATAGCAGAAATTTAGTAGTGTATGTATTAGATAGCCTGATTCATTGGCTATTTAATGGTACCAAATATTGGCGCTTACTGGATAGCTAACTACCGAGCTACCAGAAATTTGTTGAGCAAAGTTAACTTTTTTTGTGGAAAATGACACATAAAAGTCTGGGAGCTGGGTATATATAGAATGATAGCAGAAATTTGGTAGTATATGTATTAGATAGCTTTAACTATTGGCTATTTAATGGTACCAAATATTGGCGCTTACTGGATAGCTAACTACCCAGCTACCAGAAATTTGTTAAGCAAAGTTAAAATATTTTGTGGAAAATGCCACATAAAAGTCTGGGAGCTGGGTATATGGAATGGTAGCAGAAATTTGGTAGTGTATTTATTACATTGCCTTATTCATTGGCTATTTAATGGTACAAAATATTGTTGCATACTAGATTGCTAACTACCCAGCTACCAGAAATTTGTTGAGCAAAGTTAACTTTTTTTGTGGAAAATGACACATAAAAGTCTTGGAGCTGGGTATATATAGAATGATAGCAGAAATTTGGTAGTGTATGTATTAGATAGCTTTAACTATTGGCTATTTAATGGCACCAAATATTTGTGCTTACTGGATAGCTAACTACCCAGCTACCAGAAATTTGTTGAGCAAAGTTAACTTTTTTGTGAAAAATGACACATAAAAGTCTGGGAGCTGGGTTTATAGAATGATAGCAGAAATTTGATATTGTATTTATTAGATAGCCTTATTCATTGCTATTTAATGGTACCAAATATTGGCGCTTACTGGATAGCTAACTACCCAGCTACCAGAAATTTGTTAAGCAAAGTTAACTTTTTTGGTTGAAAATGCCACATAAAAGTCTGGGAGCTGGGTATATAGAATGATAGCAGAAATTTGGTAGTGTATTTATTACATTGCCTTTTTCATGGGCTATTTAATGGTACAAAATATTGTTGCATACTAGATTGCTAACTACCCAGCTTCCAGAAATTTGTTGAGCAAAGTTAAAATATTTTGTGGAAAATGACACATAAAAGTCTGGGAGCTGGGTATATAGAATGATAGCAGAAATTTGGTAGTGTATGTATTAGATAGCTTTAACTATTGGCTATTTAATGGTACCAAATATTGGTGCTTACTGGATGGCTAACTACCCAGCTACCAGAAATTTGTTGAGCAAAGTTAAAATATTTTGTGGAAAATGACACATAAAAGTCTGGGAGCTGGGTATATAGAATGATAGCAGAAATTTGATATTGTATTTATGAGATAGCCTTATTCATTGGCTATTTAATGGTACCAAATATTTGTGCTTACTGGATAGCTAACTACCCAGCTACCAGAAATTTGTTGAGCAAAGTTAAAATATTTTGTGGAAAATGACACATAAAAGTCTGGGAGCTGGGTATATAGAATGATAGCAGAAATTTGGTAGTGTATGTATTAGATAGCCTGATTCATTGGCTATTTAATGGTACCAAATATTGGCGCTTACTGGATAGCTAACTACCGAGCTACCAGAAATTTGTTGAGCAAAGTTAACTTTTTTTGTGGAAAATGACACATAAAAGTCTTGGAGCTGGGTATATATAGAATGATAGCAGAAATTTGGTAGTGTATGTATTAGATAGCTTTAACTATTGGCTATTTAATGGCACCAAATATTTGTGCTTACTGGATAGCTAACTACCCAGCTACCAGAAATTTGTTGAGCAAAGTTAACTTTTTTGTGAAAAATGACACATAAAAGTCTGGGAGCTGGGTTTATAGAATGATAGCAGAAATTTGATATTGTATTTATTAGATAGCCTTATTCATTGGCTATTTAATGGTACCAAATATTGGCGCTTACTGGATAGCTAACTACCCAGCTACCAGAAATTTGTTAAGCAAAGTTAACTTTTTTGGTTGAAAATGCCACATAAAAGTCTGGGAGCTGGGTATATAGAATGATAGCAGAAATTTGGTAGTGTATTTATTACATTGCCTTTTTCATGGGCTATTTAATGGCACAAAATATTGTTGCATACTAGATTGCTAACTACCCAGCTTCCAGAAATTTGTTGAGCAAAGTTAACTTTTTTGTGAAAAATGACACATAAAAGTCTGGGAGCTGGGTTTATAGAATGATAGCAGAAATTTGGTAGTGTATGTATTAGATAGCTTTAACTATTGGCTATTTAATGGTACCAAATATTGGTGCTTACTGGATGGCTAACTACCCAGCTACCAGAAATTTGTTGAGCAAAGTTAAAATATTTTGTGGAAAATGACACATAAAAGTCTGGGAGCTGGGTATATAGAATGATAGCAAAAATTTGGTAGTGTACTTATTAGATAGCCTTATTCATTGGCTATTTAATGGTACCAAATATTTGTGCTTACTGGATAGCTAACTACCCAGCTACAAGAAATTTGTTGAGCAAAGTTAAAATATTTTGTGGAAAATGACACATAAAAGTCTGGGAGCTGGGTATATAGAATGATAGCAGAAATTTAGTAGTGTATGTATTAGATAGCCTGATTCATTGGCTATTTAATGGTACCAAATATTGGCGCTTACTGGATAGCTAACTACCGAGCTACCAGAAATTTGTTGAGCAAAGTTAACTTTTTTTGTGGAAAATGACACATAAAAGTCTGGGAGCTGGGTATATATAGAATGATAGCAGAAATTTGGTAGTATATGTATTAGATAGCTTTAACTATTGGCTATTTAATGGTACCAAATATTGGCGCTTACTGGATAGCTAACTACCCAGCTACCAGAAATTTGTTAAGCAAAGTTAAAATATTTTGTGGAAAATGCCACATAAAAGTCTGGGAGCTGGGTATATGGAATGGTAGCAGAAATTTGGTAGTGTATTTATTACATTGCCTTATTCATTGGCTATTTAATGGTACAAAATATTGTTGCATACTAGATTGCTAACTACCCAGCTACCAGAAATTTGTTGAGCAAAGTTAACTTTTTTTGTGGAAAATGACACATAAAAGTCTTGGAGCTGGGTATATATAGAATGATAGCAGAAATTTGGTAGTGTATGTATTAGATAGCTTTAACTATTGGCTATTTAATGGCACCAAATATTTGTGCTTACTGGATAGCTAACTACCCAGCTACCAGAAATTTGTTGAGCAAAGTTAACTTTTTTGTGAAAAATGACACATAAAAGTCTGGGAGCTGGGTTTATAGAATGATAGCAGAAATTTGATATTGTATTTATTAGATAGCCTTATTCATTGCTATTTAATGGTACCAAATATTGGCGCTTACTGGATAGCTAACTACCCAGCTACCAGAAATTTGTTAAGCAAAGTTAACTTTTTTGGTTGAAAATGCCACATAAAAGTCTGGGAGCTGGGTATATAGAATGATAGCAGAAATTTGGTAGTGTATTTATTACATTGCCTTTTTCATGGGCTATTTAATGGTACAAAATATTGTTGCATACTAGATTGCTAACTACCCAGCTTCCAGAAATTTGTTGAGCAAAGTTAAAATATTTTGTGGAAAATGACACATAAAAGTCTGGGAGCTGGGTATATAGAATGATAGCAGAAATTTGGTAGTGTATGTATTAGATAGCTTTAACTATTGGCTATTTAATGGTACCAAATATTGGTGCTTACTGGATGGCTAACTACCCAGCTACCAGAAATTTGTTGAGCAAAGTTAAAATATTTTGTGGAAAATGACACATAAAAGTCTGGGAGCTGGGTATATAGAATGATAGCAGAAATTTGATATTGTATTTATGAGATAGCCTTATTCATTGGCTATTTAATGGTACCAAATATTTGTGCTTACTGGATAGCTAACAACCCAGCTACCACAAATTTGTTGAGCAAAGTTAAAGTATTTTGTGGAAAATGACACATAAAAGTCTGGGAGCTGGGTATATAGAATGATAGCAGAAATTTGGTAGTGTATGTATTAGATAGCCTGATTCATTGGCTATTTAATAGTACCAAATATTGGTGCTTACTGGATAGCTAACTACCGAGCTACCAGAAATTTGTTGAGCAAAGTTAAAATATTTTGTGGAAAATGACACATAAAAGTCTGGGAGCTGGGTATATAGAATGATAGCAGAAATTTGGTAGTGTATTTATTAGATAGCCTTCTTCATTGGCTATTTAATGGTATCAAATATTGGTGCTTACTGGATAGTTAACTACCCAGCTACCAGAAATTTGTTGAGCAAAGTAAAATTTTTTGTGGAAAATGACACATAAAAGTCTGGGAGCTGGGTATATAGAATGATAGCAGAAATTTGGTAGTGTATGTATTAGATAGCCTTATTCATTGGCTATTTGATGGTACCAAATATTGGTGCTTACTGGATAGCTAACTATCCAACTACCTGAAATCTGTTGAGCAAAGTTAACTTTTTTTGTGGAAAATGACACATAAAAGTCTGGGAGCTGGGTATATAGAATGATAGCAGCAATTTGGTAGTGTATTTATTAGATAGTCTTATTTATTGGCTATTTTAATGGTACCAAATATTGGTGCTTACTGGATAGCTAACTACCCAGCTACAAGAAATTTGTTGAGCAAAGTTAAAATATTTTGTGGAAAATGACACATAAAAGTCTGGGAGCTAGGTATATAGAATGATAGCAGAAATTTGGTAGTGTATGTATTAGATAGCTTGAACTATTGGCTATTTAATTGTACCAAATATTGGTGCCTACTGGATGGCTAACTACCCAGCTACCAGAAATTTGTTGAGCAAAGTTAAAATATTTTGTGGAAAATGACACATAAAAGTCTGGGAGCTGGGTATATAGAATAATAGCAGATATTTGGTAGTGTACTTATTAGATAGCCTTATTCATTGGCTATTTAATGGTACCAAATATTTGTGCTTACTGGATAGCTAACTACCTAGCTACCAGAAATTTGTTGAGCAAAGTTAAAATATTTTGTGGAAAATGACACATAAAAGTCTTGGAGCTGGGTATATATAGAATGATAGCAGAAATTTGGTAGTGTATGTATTAGATAGCTTTAACTATTGGCTATTTAATGGCTTAAAATATTTGTGCTTACTGGATAGCTAACTACCCAGCTACCAGAAATTTGTTGAGCAAAGTTAACTTTTTTGTGAAAAATGACACATAAAAGTCTGGGAGCTGGGTTTATAGAATGATAGCAGAAATTTGATATTGTATTTATTAGATAGCCTTATTCATTGGCTATTTAATGGTACCAAATATTGGCGCTTACTGGATAGCTAACTACCCAGATAGCAGAAATTTGTTAAGCAAAGTTAACTTTTTTGGTTGAAAATGCCACATAAAAGTCTGGGAGCTGGGTATATAGAATGATAGCAGAAATTTGGTAGTGTATTTATTACATTGCCTTTTTCATGGGCTATTTAATGGTACAAAATATTGTTGCATACTAGATTGCTAACTACCCAGCTTCCAGAAATTTGTTGAGCAAAGTTAACTTTTTTGTGAAAAATGACACATAAAAGTCTGGGAGCTGGGTTTATAGAATGATAGCAGAAATTTGGTAGTGTATGTATTAGATAGCTTTAACTATTGGCTATTTAATGGTACCAAATATTTGTGCTTACTGGATAGCTAACTACCCAGCTACAAGAAATTTGTTGAGCAAAGTTAAAATATTTTGTGGAAAATGACACATAAAAGTCTGGGAGCTGGGTATATAGAATGATAGCAGAAATTTAGTAGTGTATGTATTAGATAGCCTGATTCATTGGCTATTTAATGGTACCAAATATTGGCGCTTACTGGATAGCTAACTACCGAGCTACCAGAAATTTGTTGAGCAAAGTTAACTTTTTTTGTGGAAAATGACACATAAAAGTCTGGGAGCTGGGTATATATAGAATGATAGCAGAAATTTGGTAGTATATGTATTAGATAGCTTTAACTATTGGCTATTTAATGGTACCCAATATTGGCGCTTACTGGATAGCTAACTACCCAGCTACCAGAAATTTGTTAAGCAAAGTTAAAATATTTTGTGGAAAATGCCACATAAAAGTCTGGGAACTCGGTATATGGAATGGTAGCAGAAATTTGGTAGTGTATTTATTACATTGCCTTATTCATTGGCTATTTAATGGTACAAAATATTGTTGCATACTAGATTGCTAACTACCCAGCTACCAGAAATTTGTTGAGCAAAGTTAACTTTTTTTGTGGAAAATGACACATAAAAGTCTTGGAGCTGGGTATATATAGAATGATAGCAGAAATTTGGTAGTGTATGTATTAGATAGCTTTAACTATTGGCTATTTAATGGCACCAAATATTTGTGCTTACTGGATAGCTAACTACCCAGCTACCAGAAATTTGTTGAGCAAAGTTAACTTTTTTGTGAAAAATGACACATAAAAGTCTGGGAGCTGGGTTTATAGAATGATAGCAGAAATTTGATATTGTATTTATTAGATAGCCTTATTCATTGCTATTTAATGGTACCAAATATTGGCGCTTACTGGATAGCTAACTACCCAGCTACCAGAAATTTGTTAAGCAAAGTTAACTTTTTTGGTTGAAAATGCCACATAAAAGTCTGGGAGCTGGGTATATAGAATGATAGCAGAAATTTGGTAGTGTATTTATTACATTGCCTTTTTCATGGGCTATTTAATGGTACAAAATATTGTTGCATACTAGATTGCTAACTACCCAGCTTCCAGAAATTTGTTGAGCAAAGTTAAAATATTTTGTGGAAAATGACACATAAAAGTCTGGGAGCTGGGTATATAGAATGATAGCAGAAATTTGGTAGTGTATGTATTAGATAGCTTTAACTATTGGCTATTTAATGGTACCAAATATTGGTGCTTACTGGATGGCTAACTACCCAGCTACCAGAAATTTGTTGAGCAAAGTTAAAATATTTTGTGGAAAATGACACATAAAAGTCTGGGAGCTGGGTATATAGAATGATAGCAGAAATTTGATATTGTATTTATGAGATAGCCTTATTCATTGGCTATTTAATGGTACCAAATATTTGTGCTTACTGGATAGCTAACAACCCAGCTACCACAAATTTGTTGAGCAAAGTTAAAGTATTTTGTGGAAAATGACACATAAAAGTCTGGGAGCTGGGTATATAGAATGATAGCAGAAATTTGGTAGTGTATGTATTAGATAGCCTGATTCATTGGCTATTTAATAGTACCAAATATTGGTGCTTACTGGATAGCTAACTACCGAGCTACCAGAAATTTGTTGAGCAAAGTTAAAATATTTTGTGGAAAATGACACATAAAAGTCTGGGAGCTGGGTATATAGAATGATAGCAGAAATTTGGTAGTGTATGTATTAGATAGCTTTAACTATTGGCTATTTAATGGTACCAAATATTGGTGCTTACTGGATGGCTAACTACCCAGCTACCA
The DNA here is from genome assembly GCA_932294295.1 of Alitta virens. Lineage (NCBI taxonomy): Eukaryota > Metazoa > Annelida > Polychaeta > Phyllodocida > Nereididae > Alitta > Alitta virens. The sequence continues at coordinate 39,578,935 of OW028578.1, forward strand.
GAAATTTGTTGAGCAAAGTTAAAATATTTTGTGGAAAATGACACATAAAAGTCTGGGAGCTGGGTATATAGAATGATAGCAAAAATTTGATATTGTATTTATGAGATAGCCTTATTCATTGGCTATTTAATGGTACCAAATATTTGTGCTTACTGGATAGCTAACAACCCAGCTACCACAAATTTGTTGAGCAAAGTTAAAGTATTTTGTGGAAAATGACACATAAAAGTCTGGGAGCTGGGTATATAGAATGATAGCAGAAATTTGGTAGTGTATTTATTAGATAGCCTTCTTCATTGGCTATTTAATGGTATCAAATATTGGTGCTTACTGGATAGTTAACTACCCAGCTACCAGAAATTTGTTGAGCAAAGTAAAATTTGTTGTGGAAAATGACACATAAAAGTCTGGGAGCTGGGTATATAGAATGATAGCAGAAATTTGGTAGTGTATGTATTAGATAGCCTTATTCATTGGCTATTTGATGGTACCAAATATTGGTGCTTACTGGATAGCTAACTATCCAACTACCTGAAATCTGTTGAGCAAAGTTAACTTTTTTTGTGGAAAATGACACATAAAAGTCTGGGAGCTGGGTATATAGAATGATAGCAGCAATTTGGTAGTGTATTTATTAGATAGTCTTATTTATTGGCTATTTTAATGGTACCAAATATTGGTGCTTACTGGATAGCTAACTACCCAGCTACAAGAAATTTGTTGAGCAAAGTTAAAATATTTTGTGGAAAATGACACATAAAAGTCTGGGAGCTAGGTATATAGAATGATAGCAGAAATTTGGTAGTGTATGTATTAGATAGCTTGAACTATTGGCTATTTAATTGTACCAAATATTGGTGCCTACTGGATGGCTAACTACCCAGCTACCAGAAATTTGTTGAGCAAAGTTAAAATATTTTGTGGAAAATGACACATAAAAGTCTGGGAGCTGGGTATATAGAATAATAGCAGATATTTGGTAGTGTACTTATTAGATAGCCTTATTCATTGGCTATTTAATGGTACCAAATATTTGTGCTTACTGGATAGCTAACTACCCAGCTACCAGAAATTTGTTGAGCAAAGTTAAAATATTTTGTGGAAAATGACACATAAAAGTCTTGGAGCTGGGTATATATAGAATGATAGCAGAAATTTGGTAGTGTATGTATTAGATAGCTTTAACTATTGGCTATTTAATGGCTTAAAATATTTGTGCTTACTGGATAGCTAACTACCCAGCTACCAGAAATTTGTTGAGCAAAGTTAACTTTTTTGTGAAAAATGACACATAAAAGTCTGGGAGCTGGGTTTATAGAATGATAGCAGAAATTTGATATTGTATTTATTAGATAGCCTTATTCATTGGCTATTTAATGGTACCAAATATTGGCGCTTACTGGATAGCTAACTACCCAGATACCAGAAATTTGTTAAGCAAAGTTAACTTTTTTGGTTGAAAATGCCACATAAAAGTCTGGGAGCTGGGTATATAGAATGATAGCAGAAATTTGGTAGTGTATTTATTACATTGCCTTTTTCATGGGCTATTTAATGGTACAAAATATTGTTGCATACTAGATTGCTAACTACCCAGCTTCCAGAAATTTGTTGAGCAAAGTTAACTTTTTTGTGAAAAATGACACATAAAAGTCTGGGAGCTGGGTTTATAGAATGATAGCAGAAATTTGGTAGTGTATGTATTAGATAGCTTTAACTATTGGCTATTTAATGGTACCAAATATTTGTGCTTACTGGATAGCTAACTACCCAGCTACAAGAAATTTGTTGAGCAAAGTTAAAATATTTTGTGGAAAATGACACATAAAAGTCTGGGAGCTGGGTATATAGAATGATAGCAGAAATTTAGTAGTGTATGTATTAGATAGCCTGATTCATTGGCTATTTAATGGTACCAAATATTGGCGCTTACTGGATAGCTAACTACCGAGCTACCAGAAATTTGTTGAGCAAAGTTAACTTTTTTTGTGGAAAATGACACATAAAAGTCTGGGAGCTGGGTATATATAGAATGATAGCAGAAATTTGGTAGTATATGTATTAGATAGCTTTAACTATTGGCTATTTAATGGTACCCAATATTGGCGCTTACTGGATAGCTAACTACCCAGCTACCAGAAATTTGTTAAGCAAAGTTAAAATATTTTGTGGAAAATGCCACATAAAAGTCTGGGAGCTCGGTATATGGAATGGTAGCAGAAATTTGGTAGTGTATTTATTACATTGCCTTATTCATTGGCTATTTAATGGTACAAAATATTGTTGCATACTAGATTGCTAACTACCGAGCTACCAGAAATTTGTTGAGCAAAGTTAAAATATTTTGTGGAAAATGACACATAAAAGTCTGGGAGCTGGGTATATAGAATGATAGCAGAAATTTGGTAGTGTATTTATTAGATAGCCTTCTTCATTGGCTATTTAATGGTATCAAATATTGGTGCTTACTGGATAGTTAACTACCCAGCTACCAGAAATTTGTTGAGCAAAGTAAAATTTTTTGTGGAAAATGACACATAAAAGTCTAGGAGCTGGGTATATAGAATGATAGCAGAAATTTGGTAGTGTATGTATTAGATAGCCTTATTTATTGGCTATTTTAATGGTACCAAATATTGGTGCTTACTGGATAGCTAACTACCTAGCTACTAGAAATTTGTTGAGCAAAGTTAAAATATTTTGTGGAAAATGACACATAAAAGTCTGGGAGCTAGGTATATAGAATGATAGCAGAAATTTGGTAGTGTATGTATTAGATAGCCTGATTCATTGCTATTTAATAGTACCAAATATTGGTGCTTACTGGATAGCTAACTACCGAGCTACCAGAAATTTGTTGAGCAAAGTTAAAATATTTTGTGGAAAATGACACATAAAAGTCTGGGAGCTGGGTATATAGAATGATAGCAGAAATTTGGTAGTGTATTTATTAGATAGCCTTCTTCATTGGCTATTTAATGGTATCAAATATTGGTGCTTACTGGATAGTTAACTACCCAGCTACCAGAAATTTGTTGAGCAAAGTAAAATTTTTTGTGGAAAATGACACATAAAAGTCTAGGAGCTGGGTATATAGAATGATAGCAGAAATTTGGTAGTGTATGTATTAGATAGCCTTATTTATTGGCTATTTTAATGGTACCAAATATTGGTGCTTACTGGATAGCTAACTACCTAGCTACTAGAAATTTGTTGAGGAAAGTTAAAATATTTTGTGGAAAATGACACATAAAAGTCTGGGAGCTAGGTATATAGAATGATAGCAGAAATTTGGTAGTGTATGTATTAGATAGCTTGAACTATTGGCTATTTAATTGTACCAAATATTGGTGCCTACTGGATGGCTAACTACCCAGCTACCAGAAATTTGTTGAGCAAAGTTAAAATATTTTGTGGAAAATGACACATAAAAGTCTGGGAGCTGGGTATATAGAATAATAGCAGATATTTGGTAGTGTACTTATTAGATAGCCTTATTCATTGGCTATTTAATGGTACCAAATATTTGTGCTTACTGGATAGCTAACTACCCAGCTACCAGAAATTTGTTGAGCAAAGTTAAAATATTTTGTGGAAAATGACACATAAAAGTCTGGGAGCTGGGTATATAGAATGATAGCAGAAATTTGGTAGTGTATGTATTAGATAGCCTGATTCATTGGCTATTTAATGGTACCAAATATTGGCGCTTACTGGATAGCTAACTACCGAGCTACCAGAAATTTGTTGAGCAAAGCTAACTTTTTTTGTGGAAAATGACACATAAAAGTCTTGGAGCTGGGTATATATAGAATGATAGCAGAAATTTGGTAGTGTATGTATTAGATAGCCTTATTCATTGGCTATTTAATGGTACCAAATATTGGCGCTTACTGGATAGCTAACTACCCAGCTACCAGAAATTTGTTAAGCAAAGTTAACTTTTTTGGTTGAAAATGCCACATAAAAGTCTGGGAGCTGGGTATATAGAATGATAGCAGAAATTTGGTAGTGTATTTATTACATTGCCTTTTTCATGGGCTATTTAATGGTACAAAATATTGTTGCATACTAGATTGCTAACTACCCAGCTTCCAGAAATTTGTTGAGCAAAGTTAACTTTTTTTGTGGAAAATGACACATAAAAGTCTGGGAGCTGGGTATATATAGAATGATAGCAGAAATTTGGTAGTGTATGTATGAGATAGCTTTAACTATTGGCTATTTAATGGTACCAAATATTGGCGCTTACTGGATAGCTAACTACCCAGCTACCAGAAATTTGTTGAGCAAAGTTAACTTTTTTGTGAAAAATGACACATAAAAGTCTGGGAGCTGGGTATATACAATGATAGCAGAAATTTGATATTGTATTTATTAGATAGCCTTAATTATTGGCTATTTAATGGTACCAAATATTTGTGCTTACTGAATAGCTAACTACCCAGCTACCAGAAATGTGTTGAGCAAAGTTAAAGTATTTTGTGGGAAATGACACATAAAAGTCTGGGAGCTGGGTATATAGAATGATAGCAGAAATTTGGTAGTGTATTTATTAGATAGCCTGATTCATTGGCTATTTAATGGTACCAAATATTGGTGCTTACTGGATAGCTAACTACCGAGCTACCAGAAATTTGTTGAGCAAAGTTAACTTTTTTTGTAAAAATTGACACATAAAAGTCGGGAGCTGGGTATATAGAATGATAGCAGAAATTTGGTAGTGTATGTATTAGATAGCTTTAACTATTGGCTATTTAATGGTACCAAATATTGGCGCTTACTGGATAGCTAACTACCCAGCTACCAGAAATTTGTTAAGCAAAGTTAACTTTTTTGGTTGAAAATGCCACATAAAAGTCTGGGAGCTGGGTATATAGAATGATAGCAGAAATTTGGTAGTGTATTTATTAGATAGCCTTATTCATTGGCTATTTAATGGTACCAACTATTTGTGCTTACTGGATAGCTAACTACCCAGCTACAAGAAATTTGTTGAGCAAAGTTAAAATATTTTGTGGAAAATGACACATAAAAGTCTGGGAGCTGGGTATATAGAATAATAGCAGATATTTGGTAGTGTACTTATTAGATAGCCTTATTCATTGGCTATTTAATGGTACCAAATATTTGTGCTTACTGGATAGCTAACTACCCAGCTACCAGAAATTTGTTGAGCAAAGTTAAAATATTTTGTGGAAAATGACACATAAAAGTCTGGGAGCTGGGTATATAGAATGATAGCAGAAATTTGGTAGTGTATGTATTAGATAGCCTGATTCATTGGCTATTTAATGGTACCAAATATTGGTGCTTACTGGATAGCTAACTACCGAGCTACCAGAAATTTGTTGAGCAAAGCTAACTTTTTTTGTGGAAAATGACACATAAAAGTCTTGGAGCTGGGTATATATAGAATGATAGCAGAAATTTGGTAGTGTATGTATTAGATAGCCTTATTCATTGGCTATTTAATGGTACCAAATATTGGCGCTTACTGGATAGCTAACTACCCAGCTACCAGAAATTTGTTGAGCAAAGTTAACTTTTTTGTGAAAAATGACACATAAAAGTCTGGGAGCTGGGTATATACAATGATAGCAGAAATTTGATATTGTATTTATTAGATAGCCTTAGTTATTGGCTATTTAATGGTACCAAATATTTGTGCTTACTGAATAGCTAACTACCCAGCTACCAGAAATTTGTTGAGCAAAGTTAAAGTATTTTGTGGGAAATGACACATAAAAGTCTGGGAGCTGGGTATATAGAATGATAGCAGAAATTTGGTAGTGTATTTATTAGATAGCCTGATTCATTGGCTATTTAATGGTACCAAATATTGGTGCTTACTGGATAGCTAACTACCGAGCTACCAGAAATTTGTTGAGCAAAGTTAACTTTTTTTGTAAAAATTGACACATAAAAGTCGGGAGCTGGGTATATAGAATGATAGCAGAAATTTGGTAGTGTATGTATTAGATAGCTTTAACTATTGGCTATTTAATGGTACCAAATATTGGCGCTTACTGGATAGCTAACTACCCAGCTACCAGAAATTTGTTAAGCAAAGTTAACTTTTTTGGTTGAAAATGCCACATAAAAGTCTGGGAGCTGGGTATATAGAATGATAGCAGAAATTTGGTAGTGTATTTATTAGATAGCCTTATTCATTGGCTATTTAATGGTACCAACTATTTGTGCTTACTGGATAGCTAACTACCCAGCTACAAGAAATTTGTTGAGCAAAGTTAAAATATTTTGTGGAAAATGACACATAAAAGTCTGGGAGCTGGGTATATAGAATAATAGCAGATATTTGGTAGTGTACTTATTAGATAGCCTTATTCATTGGCTATTTAATGGTACCAAATATTTGTGCTTACTGGATAGCTAACTACCCAGCTACCAGAAATTTGTTGAGCAAAGTTAAAATATTTTGTGGAAAATGACACATAAAAGTCTGGGAGCTGGGTATATAGAATGATAGCAGAAATTTGGTAGTGTATGTATTAGATAGCCTGATTCATTGGCTATTTAATGGTACCAAATATTGGTGCTTACTGGATAGCTAACTACCGAGCTACCAGAAATTTGTTGAGCAAAGCTAACTTTTTTTGTGGAAAATGACACATAAAAGTCTTGGAGCTGGGTATATATAGAATGATAGCAGAAATTTGGTAGTGTATGTATTAGATAGCCTTATTCATTGGCTATTTAATGGTACCAAATATTGGCGCTTACTGGATAGCTAACTACCCAGCTACCAGAAATTTGTTGAGCAAAGTTAACTTTTTTGTGAAAAATGACACATAAAAGTCTGGGAGCTGGGTATATACAATGATAGCAGAAATTTGATATTGTATTTATTAGATAGCCTTAGTTATTGGCTATTTAATGGTACCAAATATTTGTGCTTACTGAATAGCTAACTACCCAGCTACCAGAAATTTGTTGAGCAAAGTTAAAGTATTTTGTGGGAAATGACACATAAAAGTCTGGGAGCTGGGTATATAGAATGATAGCAGAAATTTGGTAGTGTATTTATTAGATAGCCTGATTCATTGGCTATTTAATGGTACCAAATATTGGTGCTTACTGGATAGCTAACTACCGAGCTACCAGAAATTTGTTGAGCAAAGTTAACTTTTTTTGTAGAAAATGACACATAAAAGTCGGGAGCTGGGTATATAGAATGATAGCAGAAATTTGGTAGTGTATGTATTAGATAGCTTTAACTATTGGCTATTTAATGGTACCAAATATTGGCGCTTACTGGATAGCTAACTACCCAGCTACCAGAAATTTGTTAAGCAAAGTTAACTTTTTTGGTTGAAAATGCCACATAAAAGTCTGGGAGCTGGGTATATAGAATGATAGCAGAAATTTGGTAGTGTATTTATTAGATAGCCTTATTCATTGGCTATTTAATGGTACCAACTATGTGTGCTTACTGGATAGCTAACTACCCAGCTACAAGAAATTTGTTGAGCAAAGTTAAAATATTTTGTGGAAAATGACACATAAAAGTCTGGGAGCTGAGTATATAGAATGATAGCAGAAATTTGGTAGTGTACTTATTAGATAGCCTTATTCATTGGCTATTTAATGGTACCAAATATTTGTGCTTACTGGATAGCTAACTACCCAGCTACCAGAAATTTGTTGAGCAAAGTTAAAATATTTTGTGGAAAATGACACATAAAAGTCTGGGAGCTGGGTATATAGAATGATAGCAGAAATTTGGTAGTGTATGTATTAGATAGCCTGATTCATTGGCTATTTAATGGTACCAAATATTGGCGCTTACTGGATAGCTAACTACCGAGCTACCAGAAATTTGTTGAGCAAAGTTAACTTTTTTTGTGGAAAATGACACATAAAAGTCTTGGAGCTGGGTATATATAGAATGATAGCAGAAATTTGATAGTGTATGTATTAGATAGCTTAAACTATTGGCTATTTAATGGTACCAAATATTTGTGCTTACTGGATAGCTAACTACCCAGCTACCAGAAATTTGTTGAGCAAAGTTAACTTTTTTGTGAAAAATGACACATAAAAGTCTGGGAGCTGGGTTTATAGAATGATAGCAGAAATTTGGTAGTGTATGTATTAGATAGCTTTAACTATTGGCTATTTAATGGTACCAAATATTGGTGCTTACTGGATGGCTAACTACCGAGCTACCAGAAATTTGTTGAGCAAAGTTAAAATATTTTGTGGAAAATGCCACATAAAAGTCTGGGAGCTGGGTATATGGAATGGTAGCAGAAATTTGGTAGTGTATTTATTACATTGCCTTATTCATTGGCTATTTAATGGTACAAAATATTGTTGCATACTAGATTGCTAACTACCCAGCTACCAGAAATTTGTTGAGCAAAGTTTACTTTTTTGTGAAAAATGACACATAAAAGTCTGGGAGCTGGGTATATAGAATGATAACAGAAATTTGATATTGTATTTATGAGATAGCCTTATTCATTGGCTATTTAATGGTACCAAATATTTGTGCTTACTGGATAGTTAACTACCCAGCTCCCTGAAATTTGTTGAGCAAAGTTAAAGTATTTTGTGGAAAATGACACATAAAAGTCTGGGAGCAGGGTATATAGAATGATAGCAGAAATTTGGTAGTGTATGTATTAGATAGCCTGATTCATTGGCTATTTAATGGTACCAAATATTGGTGCTTACTGGATAGCTAACTACAGAGCTACCAGAAATTTGTTGAGCAAAGTTAACTTTTTTTGTAGAAAATGACACATAAAAGTCGGGAGCTGGGTATATAGAATGATAGCAGAAATTTGGTAGTGTATGTATTAGATAGCTTTAACTATTGGCTATTTAATGGTACCAAATATTGGCGCTTACTGGATAGCTAACTACCCAGCTACCAGAAATTTGTTAAGCAAAGTTAACTTTTTTGGTTGAAAATGCCACATAAAAGTCTGGGAGCTGGGTATATAGAATGATAGCAGAAATTTGGTAGTGTATGTATTACATTGCCTTTTTCATGGGCTATTTAATGGTACAAAATATTGTTGCATACTAGATTGCTAACTACCCAGCTTCCAGAAATTTGTTGAGCAAAGTTAAAATATTTTGTGGAAAATGACACATAAAAGTCTGGGAGCTGGGTATATAGAATGATAGCAGAAATTTGGTAGTGTATGTATTAGATAGCTTTAACTATTGGCTATTTAATGGTACCAAATATTTGTGCTTACTGGATAGCTAACAACCCAGCTACCAGAAATTTGTTGAGCAAAGTTAAAGTATTTTGTGGAAAATGACACATAAAAGTCTGGGAGCTGGGTATATAGAATGATAGCAGAAATTTGGTAGTGTATGTATTAGATAGCCTGATTCATTGGCTATTTAATAGTCCCAAATATTGGTGCTTACTGGATAGCTAACTACCGAGCTACCAGAAATTTGTTGAGCAAAGTTAAAATATTTTGTGGAAAATGACACATAAAAGTCTGGGAGCTGGGTATATAGAATGATAGCAGAAATTTGGTAGTGTATTTATTAGATAGCCTTATTCATTGGCTATTTAATGGTATCAAATATTGGTGCTTACTGGATAGTTAACTACCCAGCTACCAGAAATTTGTTGAGCAAAGTAAAATTTTTTGTGGAAAATGCCACATAAAAGTCTGGGAGCTGGGTATATAGAATGATAGCAGAAATTTGGTAGTGTATTTATTACATTGCCTTTTTCATGGGCTATTTAATGGTACAAAATATTGTTGCATACTAGATTGCTAACTACCCAGCTTCCAGAAATTTGTTGAGCAAAGTTAAAATATTTTGTGGAAAATGACACATAAAAGTCTGGGAGCTGGGTATATAGAATGATAGCAGAAATTTGGTAGTGTATGTATTAGATAGCTTTAACTATTGGCTATTTAATGGTACCAAATATTGGTGCTTACTGGATGGCTAACTACCCAGCTACCAGAAATTTGTTGAGCAAAGTTAAAATATTTTGTGGAAAATGACACATAAAAGTCTGGGAGCTGGGTATATAGAATGATAGCAGAAATTTGATATTGTATTTATGAGATAGCCTTATTCATTGGCTATTTAATGGTACCAAATATTTGTGCTTACTGGATAGCTAACAACCCAGCTACCAGAAATTTGTTGAGCAAAGTTAAAGTATTTTGTGGAAAATGACACATAAAAGTCTGGGAGCTGGGTATATAGAATGATAGCAGAAATTTGGTAGTGTATGTATTAGATAGCCTGATTCATTGGCTATTTAATGGTACCAAATATTGGTGCTTACTGGATAGCTAACTACCGAGCTACCAGAAATTTGTTGAGCAAAGCTAACTTTTTTTGTGGAAAATGACACATAAAAGTCTTGGAGCTGGGTATATATAGAATGATAGCAGAAATTTGGTAGTGTATGTATTAGATAGCCTTATTCATTGGCTATTTAATGGTACCAAATATTGGCGCTTACTGGATAGCTAACTACCCAGCTACCAGAAATTTGTTGAGCAAAGTTAACTTTTTTGTGAAAAATGACACATAAAAGTCTGGGAGCTGGGTATATACAATGATAGCAGAAATTTGATATTGTATTTATTAGATAGCCTTAGTTATTGGCTATTTAATGGTACCAAATATTTGTGCTTACTGAATAGCTAACTACCCAGCTACCAGAAATTTGTTGAGCAAAGTTAAAGTATTTTGTGGGAAATGACACATAAAAGTCTGGGAGCTGGGTATATAGAATGATAGCAGAAATTTGGTAGTGTATTTATTAGATAGCCTGATTCATTGGCTATTTAATGGTACCAAATATTGGTGCTTACTGGATAGCTAACTACCGAGCTACCAGAAATTTGTTGAGCAAAGTTAACTTTTTTTGTAGAAAATGACACATAAAAGTCGGGAGCTGGGTATATAGAATGATAGCAGAAATTTGGTAGTGTATGTATTAGATAGCTTTAACTATTGGCTATTTAATGGTACCAAATATTGGCGCTTACTGGATAGCTAACTACCCAGCTACCAGAAATTTGTTAAGCAAAGTTAACTTTTTTGGTTGAAAATGCCACATAAAAGTCTGGGAGCTGGGTATATAGAATGATAGCAGAAATTTGGTAGTGTATTTATTAGATAGCCTTATTCATTGGCTATTTAATGGTACCAACTATTTGTGCTTACTGGATAGCTAACTACCCAGCTACAAGAAATTTGTTGAGCAAAGTTAAAATATTTTGTGGAAAATGACACATAAAAGTCTGGGAGCTGAGTATATAGAATGATAGCAGAAATTTGGTAGTGTACTTATTAGATAGCCTTATTCATTGGCTATTTAATGGTACCAAATATTTGTGCTTACTGGATAGCTAACTACCCAGCTACCAGAAATTTGTTGAGCAAAGTTAAAATATTTTGTGGAAAATGACACATAAAAGTCTGGGAGCTGGGTATATAGAATGATAGCAGAAATTTGGTAGTGTATGTATTAGATAGCCTGATTCATTGGCTATTTAATGGTACCAAATATTGGCGCTTACTGGATAGCTAACTACCGAGCTACCAGAAATTTGTTGAGCAAAGTTAACTTTTTTTGTGGAAAATGACACATAAAAGTCTTGGAGCTGGGTATATATAGAATGATAGCAGAAATTTGGTAGTGTATGTATTAGATAGCTTAAACTATTGGCTATTTAATGGTACCAAATATTTGTGCTTACTGGATAGCTAACTACCCAGCTACCAGAAATTTGTTGAGCAAAGTTAACTTTTTTGTGAAAAATGACACATAAAAGTCTGGGAGCTGGGTTTATAGAATGATAGCAGAAATTTGGTAGTGTATGTATTAGATAGCTTTAACTATTGGCTATTTAATGGTACCAAATATTGGTGCTTACTGGATGGCTAACTACCCAGCTACCAGAAATTTGTTGAGCAAAGTTAAAATATTTTGTGGAAAATGCCACATAAAAGTCTGGGAGCTGGGTATATGGAATGGTAGCAGAAATTTGGTAGTGTATTTATTACATTGCCTTATTCATTGGCTATTTAATGGTACAAAATATTGTTGCATACTAGATTGCTAACTACCCAGCTACCAGAAATTTGTTGAGCAAAGTTTACTTTTTTGTGAAAAATGACACATAAAAGTCTGGGAGCTGGGTATATAGAATGATAACAGAAATTTGATATTGTATTTATGAGATAGCCTTATTCATTGGCTATTTAATGGTACCAAATATTTGTGCTTACTGGATAGTTAACTACCCAGCTCCCTGAAATTTGTTGAGCAAAGTTAAAGTATTTTGTGGAAAATGACACATAAAAGTCTGGGAGCAGGGTATATAGAATGATAGCAGAAATTTGGTAGTGTATGTATTAGATAGCCTGATTCATTGGCTATTTAATGGTACCAAATATTGGTGCTTACTGGATAGCTAACTACAGAGCTACCAGAAATTTGTTGAGCAAAGTTAACTTTTTTTGTAGAAAATGACACATAAAAGTCGGGAGCTGGGTATATAGAATGATAGCAGAAATTTGGTAGTGTATGTATTAGATAGCTTTAACTATTGGCTATTTAATGGTACCAAATATTGGCGCTTACTGGATAGCTAACTACCAAGCTACCAGAAATTTGTTAAGCAAAGTTAACTTTTTTGGTTGAAAATGCCACATAAAAGTCTGGGAGCTGGGTATATAGAATGATAGCAGAAATTTGGTAGTGTATGTATTACATTGCCTTTTTCATGGGCTATTTAATGGTACAAAATATTGTTGCATACTAGATTGCTAACTACCCAGCTTCCAGAAATTTGTTGAGCAAAGTTAAAATATTTTGTGGAAAATGACACATAAAAGTCTGGGAGCTGGGTATATAGAATGATAGCAGAAATTTGGTAGTGTATGTATTAGATAGCTTTAACTATTGGCTATTTAATGGTACCAAATATTTGTGCTTACTGGATAGCTAACAACCCAGCTACCAGAAATTTGTTGAGCAAAGTTAAAGTATTTTGTGGAAAATGACACATAAAAGTCTGGGAGCTGGGTATATAGAATGATAGCAGAAATTTGGTAGTGTATGTATTAGATAGCCTGATTCATTGGCTATTTAATAGTCCCAAATATTGGTGCTTACTGGATAGCTAACTACCGAGCTACCAGAAATTTGTTGAGCAAAGTTAAAATATTTTGTGGAAAATGACACATAAAAGTCTGGGAGCTGGGTATATAGAATGATAGCAGAAATTTGGTAGTGTATTTATTAGATAGCCTTCTTCATTGGCTATTTAATGGTATCAAATATTGGTGCTTACTGGATAGTTAACTACCCAGCTACCAGAAATTTGTTGAGCAAAGTAAAATTTTTTGTGGAAAATGACACATATAAGTCTGGGAGCTGGGTATATAGAATGATAGCAGAAATTTGGTAGTGTATTTATTACATTGCCTTTTTCATGGGCTATTTAATGGTACAAAATATTGTTGCATACTAGATTGCTAACTACCCAGCTTCCAGAAATTTGTTGAGCAAAGTTAAAATATTTTGTGGAAAATGACACATAAAAGTCTGGGAGCTGGGTATATAGAATGATAGCAGAAATTTGGTAGTGTATGTATTAGATAGCTTTAACTATTGGCTATTTAATGGTACCAAATATTGGTGCTTACTGGATGGCTAACTACCCAGCTACCAGAAATTTGTTGAGCAAAGTTAAAATATTTTGTGGAAAATGACACATAAAAGTCTGGGAGCTGGGTATATAGAATGATAGCAGAAATTTGATATTGTATTTATGAGATAGCCTTATTCATTGGCTATTTAATGGTACCAAATATTTGTGCTTACTGGATAGCTAACAACCCAGCTACCAGAAATTTGTTGAGCAAAGTTAAAGTATTTTGTGGAAAATGACACATAAAAGTCTGGGAGCTGGGTATATAGAATGATAGCAGAAATTTGGTAGTGTATGTATTAGATAGCCTGATTCATTGGCTATTTAATAGTACCAAATATTGGTGCTTACTGGATAGCTAACTACCGAGCTACCAGAAATTTGTTGAGCAAAGTTAAAATATTTTGTGGAAAATGATACATAAAAGTCTGGGAGCTGGGTATATAGAATGATAGCAGAAATTTGGTAGTGTATTTATTACATTGCCTTTTTCATGGGCTATTTAATGGTACAAAATATTGTTGCATACTAGATTGCTAACTACCCAGCTTCCAGAAATTTGTTGAGTAAAGTTAACTTTTTTTGTGGAAAATGACACATAAAAGTCTGGGAGCTGGGTATATATAGAATGATAGCAGAAATTTGGTAGTGTATGTATTAGATAGCTTTAACTATTGGCTATTTAATGGTACCAAATATTGGCGCTTACTGGATAGCTAACTACCCAGCTACCAGAAATTTGTTGAGCAAAGTTAACTTTTTTGTGAAAAATGACACATAAAAGTCTGGGAGCTGGGTATATACAATGATAGCAGATATTTGGTAGTGTACTTATTAGATAGCCTTATTCATTGGCTATTTAATGGTACCAAATATTTGTGCTTACTGGATAGCTAACTACCCAGCTACCAGAAATTTGTTGAGCAAAGTTAAAATATTTTGTGGAAAATGACACATAAAAGTCTTGGAGCTGGGTATATATAGAATGATAGCAGAAATTTGGTAGTGTATGTATTAGATAGCTTTAACTATTGGCTATTTAATGGTACCAAATATTTGTGCTTACTGGATAGCTAACTACCCAGCTACCAGAAATTTGTTGAGCAAAGTTAACTTTTTTGTGAAAAATGACACATAAAAGTCTGGGAGCTGGGTTTATAGAATGATAGCAGAAATTTGATATTGTATTTATTAGATAGCCTTATTCATTGGCTATTTAATGGTACCAAATATTGGCGCTTACTGGATAGCTGACTACCCAGCTACCAGAAATTTGTTAAGCAAAGTTAACTTTTTTGGTTGAAAATGCCATATAAAAGTCTGGGAGCTGGGTATATAGAATGATAGCAGAAATTTGGTAGTGTATTTATTACATTGCCTTTTTCATGGGCTATTTAATGGTACAAAATATTGTTGCATACTAGATTGCTAACTACCCAGCTTCCAGAAATTTGTTGAGCAAAGTTAAAGTATTTTGTGGGAAATGACACATAAAAGTCTGGGAGCTGGGTATATAGAATGATAGCAGAAATTTGGTAGTGTATGTATTAGATAGCCTGATTCATTGGCTATTTAATGGTACCAAATATTGGTGCTTACTGGATAGCTAACTACCCAGCTACCAGAAATTTGTTGAGCAAAGTTAACTTTTTTTGTAGAATATGACACATAAAAGTCAGGAGCTGGGTATATAGAATGATAGCAGAAATTTGGTAGTGTATGTATTAGATAGCTTTAACTATTGGCTATTTAATGGTACCAAATATTGGCGCTGACTGGATAGCTAACTACCCAGCTACCAGAAATTTGTTAAGCAAAGTTAACTTTTTTGGTTGAAAATGCCACATAAAAGTCTGGGAGCTGGGTATATAGAATGATAGCAGAAATTTGGTAGTGTATTTATTACATTTCCTTTTTCATGGGCTATTTAATGGTACAAAATATTGTTGCATACTAGATTGCTAACTACCCAGCTTCCAGAAATTTGTTGAGCAAAGTTAAAATATTTTGTGGAAAATGACACATAAAAGTCTGGGAGCTGGGTATATAGAATGATAGCAGAAATTTGGTAGTGTATGTATTAGATAGCTTTAACTATTGGCTATTTAATGGTACCAAATATTGGTGCTTACTGGATGGCTAACTACCCAGCTACCAGAAATTTGTTGAGCAAAGTTAAAATATTTTGTGGAAAATGACACATAAAAGTCTGGGAGCTGGGTATATAGAATGATAGCAGAAATTTGATATTGTATTTATGAGATAGCCTTATTCATTGGCTATTTAATGGTACCAAATATTTGTGCTTACTGGATAGCTAACAACCCAGCTACCAGAAATTTGTTGAGCAAAGTTAAAGTATTTTGTGGAAAATGACACATAAAAGTCTGGGAGCTGGGTATATAGAATGATAGCAGAAATTTGGTAGTGTATGTATTAGATAGCCTGATTCATTGGCTATTTAATAGTACCAAATATTGGTGCTTACTGGATAGCTAACTACCGAGCTACCAGAAATTTGTTGAGCAAAGTTAAAATATTTTGTGGAAAATGATACATAAAAGTCTGGGAGCTGGGTATATAGAATGATAGCAGAAATTTGGTAGTGTATTTATTAGATAGCCTTCTTCATTGGCTATTTAATGGTATCAAATATTGGTGCCTACTGGATGGTTAACTACCCAGCTACCAGAAATTTGTTGAGCAAAGTAAAATTTTTTGTGGAAAATGACACATAAAAGTCTGGGAGCTGGGTATATAGAATGATAGCAGAAATTTGGTAGTGTATGTATTAGATAGCCTTATTCATTGGCTATTTAATGGTACCAAATATTGGTGCTTACTGGATAGCTAACTATCCAATTACCAGAAATCTGTTGAGCAAAGTTAACTTTTTTTTGTGGAAAATGACACATAAAAGTCTGGGAGCTGGGTATATAGAATGATAGCAGAAATTTGGTAGTGTATTTATTAGATAGTCCTATTTATTGGCTATTTCAATGGTACCAAATATTGGTGCTTACTGGATAGTTAACTACCCAGCTACTAGAAATTTGTTGAGCAAAGTTAAAATATTTTGTGGAAAATGACACATAAAAGTCTGGGAGCTAGGTATATAGAATGATAGCAGAAATTTGGTAATGTATTTATTACATTGCCTTTTTCATGGGCTATTTAATGGTACAAAATATTGTTGCATACTAGATTGCTAACTACCCAGCTTCCAGAAATTTGTTGAGCAAAGTTAACTTTTTTTGTGGAAAATGACACATAAAAGTCTGGGAGCTGGGTACATATAAAATGATAGCAGAAATTTGGTAGTGTATGTATTAGATAGCTTTAACTATTGGCTATTTAATGGTACCAAATATTGGCGCTTACTGGATAGCTAACTACCCAGCTACCAGAAATTTGTTGAGCAAAGTTAACTTTTTTGTGAAAAATGACACATAAAAGTCTGGGAGCTGGGTATATACAATGATAGCAGAAATTTGATATTGTATTTATTAGATAGCCTTAATTATTTGCTATTTAATTGTACCAAATGTTGGTGCCTACTGGATGGCTAACTACCCAGCTACCAGAAATTTGTTGAGCAAAGTTAAAATATTTTGTGGAAAATGACACATAAAAGTCTGGGAGCTGGGTATATAGAATAATAGCAGATATTTGGTAGTGTACTTATTAGATAGCCTTATTCATTGGCTATTTAATGGTACCAAATATTTGTGCTTACTGGATAGCTAACTACCCAGCTACCAGAAATTTGTTGAGCAAAGTTAAAATATTTTGTGGAAAATGACACATAAAAGTCTTGGAGCTGGGTATATATAGAATGATAGCAGAAATTTGGTAGTGTATGTATTAGATAGCTTTAACTATTGGCTATTTAATGGTACCAAATATTTGTGCTTACTGGATAGCTAACTACCCAGCTACCAGAAATTTGTTGAGCAAAGTTAACTTTTTTGTGAAAAATGACACATAAAAGTCTGGGAGCTGGGTATATATAGAATGATAGCAGAAATTTGGTAGTGTATGTATTAGATAGCTTTAACTATTGGCTATTTAATGGTACCAAATATTGGCGCTTACTGGATAGCTAACTACCCAGCTACCAGAAATTTGTTGAGCAAAGTTAACTTTTTTGTGAAAAATGACACATAAAAGTCTGGGAGCTGGGTATATATAGAATGATAGCAGAAATTTGGTAGTGTATGTATTAGATAGCTTTAATTATTGGCTATTTAATGGTACCAAATATTCGTGCTTACTGGATAGCTAACTACCCAGCTACCAGAAATTTGTTGAGCAAAGTTAAAGTATTTTGTGGAAATGACACATAAAAGTCTGGGAGCTGGGTATATAGAATGATAGCAGAAATTTGGTAGTGTATGTATTAGATAGCCTGATTCATTGGCTATTTAATGGTACCAAATATTGGTGCTTACTGGATAGCTAACTACCCAGCTACCAGAAATTTGTTGAGCAAAGTTAACTTTTTTTGTAGAAAATGACACATAAAAGTCAGGAGCTGGGTATATAGAATGATAGCAGAAATTTGGTAGTGTATGTATTAGATAGCTTTAACTATTGGCTATTTAATGGTACCAAATATTGGCGCTGACTGGATAGCTAACTACCCAGCTACCAGAAATTTGTTAAGCAAAGTTAACTTTTTTGGTTGAAAATGCCACATAAAAGTCTGGGAGCTGGGTATATAGAATGATAGCAGAAATTTGGTAGTGTATTTATTACATTGCCTTTTTCATGGGCTATTTAATGGTACAAAATATTGTTGCATACTAGATTGCTAACTACCCAGCTTCCAGAAATTTGTTGAGCAAAGTTAAAATATTTTGTGGAAAATGACACATAAAAGTCTGGGAGCTGGGTATATAGAATGATAGCAGAAATTTGGTAGTGTATGTATTAGATAGCTTTAACTATTGGCTATTTAATGGTACCAAATATTGGTGCTTACTGGATGGCTAACTACCCAGCTACCAGAAATTTGTTGAGCAAAGTTAAAATATTTTGTGGAAAATGACACATAAAAGTCTGGGAGCTGGGTATATAGAATGATAGCAGAAATTTGATATTGTATTTATGAGATAGCCTTATTCATTGGCTATTTAATGGTACCAAATATTTGTGCTTACTGGATAGCTAACAACCCAGCTACCAGAAATTTGTTGAGCAAAGTTAAAGTATTTTGTGGAAAATGACACATAAAAGTCTGGGAGCTGGGTATATAGAATGATAGCAGAAATTTGGTAGTGTATGTATTAGATAGCCTGATTCATTGGCTATTTAATAGTACCAAATATTGGTGCTTACTGGATAGCTAACTACCGAGCTACCAGAAATTTGTTGAGCAAAGTTAAAATATTTTGTGGAAAATGATACATAAAAGTCTGGGAGCTGGGTATATAGAATGATAGCAGAAATTTGGTAGTGTATTTATTAGATAGCCTTCTTCATTGGCAATTTAATGGTACCAAATATTTGCGCTTACTGGATAGGTAACTACCGCGCTACCAGAAATTTGTTGAGCAAAGTTAACTTTTTTTGTGGAAAATGACACATAAAAGTCTTGGAGCTGGGTATATATAGAATGATAGCAGAAATTTGGTAGTGTATGTATTAGATAGCTTTAACTATTGGCTATTTAATGGTACCAAATATTTGTGCTTACTGGATAGCTAACTACCCAGCTACCAGAAATTTGTTGAGCAAAGTTAACTTTTTTGTGAAAAATGACACATAAAAGTCTGGGAGCTGGGTTTATAGAATGATAGCAGAAATTTGATATTGTATTTATTAGATAGCCTTATTCATTGGCTATTTAATGGTACCAAATATTGGCGCTTACTGGATAGCTAACTACCCAGATACCAGAAATTTGTTAAGCAAAGTTAACTTTTTTGGTTGAAAATGCCACATAAAAGTCTGGGAGCTGGGTATATAGAATGATAGCAGAAATTTGGTAATGTATTTATTACATTGCCTTTTTCATGGGCTATTTAATGGTACAAAATATTGTTGCATACTAGATTGCTAACTACCCAGCTTCCAGAAATTTGTTGAGCAAAGTTAACTTTTTTTGTGGAAAATGACACATAAAAGTCTGGGAGCTGGGTACATATAGAATGATAGCAGAAATTTGGTAGTGTATTTATAAGATAGCCTTAATTATTGGCTATTTAATGGTACCAAATATTTGTGCTTACTGGATAGCTAACTACCCAGCTACCAGAAATTTGTTGAGCAAAGTTAAAGTATTTTGTGGGAAATGACACATAAAAGTCTGGGAGCTGGGTATATAGAATGATAGCAGAAATTTGGTAGTGTATTTATTAGATAGCCTGATTCATTGGCTATTTAATGGTACCAAATATTGGTGCTTACTGGATAGCTAACTACCGAGCTACCAGAAATTTTTTGAGCAAAGTTAACTTTTTTTGTAGAAAATGACACATAAAATTCTGGGAGCTGGGTATATATAGAATGATAGCAGAAATTTGGTAGTGTATGTATTAGATAGCTTGAACTATTGGCTATTTAATGGTACCAAATATTGGCACTTACTGGATAGCTAACTACCCAGCTACCAGAAATTTGTTGAGCAAAGTTAACTTTTTTGTGAAAAATGACACATAAAAGTCTGGGAGCTGGGTATATAGAATGATAGCAGAAATTTGGTAGTGTATTTATTAGATAGCCTTATTCATTGGCTATTTGATGGTACCAAATATTTGTGCTTACTGGATAGCTAATTACCCAGCTACCAGAATTTTTTTGAGCAAAGTTAAAGTATTTTGTGGAAAATGACACATAAAAGTCTGGGAGCTGGGTATATAGAATGATAGCAGAAATTTGGTAGTGTATGTATTAGATAGCCTGATTCATTGGCAATTTAATGGTACCAAATATTTGCGCTTACTGGATAGCTAACTACCGAGCTACCAGAAATTTGTTGAGCAAAGTTAACTTTTTTTGTGGAAAATGACACATAAAAGTCTTGGAGCTGGGTATATATAGAATGATAGCAGAAATTTGGTAGTTTATGTATTAGATAGCTTTAACTATTGGCTATTTAATGGTACCAAATATTTGTGCTTACTGGATAGCTAACTACCCAGCTACCAGAAATTTGTTGAGCAAAGTTAACTTTTTTGTGAAAAATGACACATAAAAGTCTGGGAGCTGGGTTTATAGAATGATAGCAGAAATTTGATATTGTATTTATTAGATAGCCATATTCATTGGCTATTTAATGGTACCAAATATTGGCGCTTACTGGATAGCTAACTACCCAGCTACCAGAAATTTGTTAAGCAAAGTTAACTTTTTTGGTTGAAAATGCCACATAAAAGTCTGGGAGCTGGGTATATAGAATGATAGCAGAAATTTGGTAATGTATTTATTACATTGCCTTTTTCATGGGCTATTTAATGGTACAAAATATTGTTGCATACTAGATTGCTAACTACCCAGCTTCCAGAAATTTGTTGAGCAAAGTTAACTTTTTTTGTGGAAAATGACACATAAAAGTCTGGGAGCTGGGTACATATAGAATGATAGCAGAAATTTGGTAGTGTATGTATTAGATAGCTTTAACTATTGGCTATTTAATGGTACCAAATATTGGCGCTTACTGGATAGCTAACTACCCAGCTACCAGAAATTTGTTGAGCAAAGTTAACTTTTTTGTGAAAAATGACACATAAAAGTCTGGGAGCTGGGTATATACAATGATAGCAGAAATTTGATATTGTATTTATTAGATAGCCTTAATTATTGGCTATTTAATGGTACCAAATATTTGTGCTTACTGGATAGCTAACTACCCAGCTACCAGAAATTTGTTGAGCAAAGTTAAAGTATTTTGTGGGAAATGACACATAAAAGTCTGGGAGCTGGGTATATAGAATGATAGCAGAAATTTGGTAGTGTATTTATTAGATAGCCTGATTCATTGGCTATTTAATGGTACCAAATATTGGTGCTTACTGGATAGCTAACTACCCAGCTACCAGAAATTTTTTGAGCAAAGTTAACTTTTTTTGTAGAAAATGACACATAAAATTCTGGGAGCTGGGTATATATAGAATGATAGCAGAAATTTGGTAGTGTATGTATTAGATAGCTTGAACTATTGGCTATTTAATGGTACCAAATATTGGCACTTACTGGATAGCTAACTACCCAGCTACCAGAAATTTGTTGAGCAAAGTTAACTTTTTTGTGAAAAATGACACATAAAAGTCTGGGAGCTGGGTATATAGAATGATAGCAGAAATTTGGTAGTGTATTTATTAGATAGCCTTATTCATTGGCTATTTGATGGTACCAAATATTTGTGCTTACTGGATAGCTAATTACCCAGCTACCAGAATTTTTTTGAGCAAAGTTAAAGTATTTTGTGGAAAATGACACATAAAAGTCTGGGAGCTGGGTATATAGAATGATAGCAGAAATTTGGTAGTGTATGTATTTGATAGCTTTAACTATTGGCTATTTAATGGTACCAAATATTGGTGCATACTAGATTGCTAACTACCCAGCTACCAGAAATTTGTTGAGCAAAGTTAACTTTTTGGTTGAAAATGACACATAAAAGTCTGGGAGCTGGGTATATAGAATGATAGCAGAAATTTGGTAGTGTATTTATTAGATAGCCTTATTAATTGGCTATTTAATGGTACCAAATATTGGCGCTTACTGGATAGCTAACTACCCAGCTACCAGAAATTTGTTGAGCAAAGTTAACTTTTTTGTGAAAAATGACACATAAAAGTCTGGGAGCTGGGTATATAGAATGATAGCAGAAATTTGGTAGTGTATTTATTAGATAGCCTTATTCATTGGCTATTTGATGGTACCAAATATTTGTGCTTACTGGATAGCTAATTACCCAGCTACCAGAATTTTTTTGAGCAAAGTTAAAGTATTTTGTGGAAAATGACACATAAAAGTCTGGGAGCTGGGTATATAGAATGATAGCAGAAATTTGGTAGTGTATGTATTTGATAGCTTTAACTATTGGCTATTTAATGGTACCAAATATTGGTGCATACTAGATTGCTAACTACCCAGCTACCAGAAATTTGTTGAGCAAAGTTAACTTTTTGGTTGAAAATGACACATAAACTTCCAATAACCAAACAGTTGCTCAGATATTTTACTGGTAGCTGACTGGGAACTAGAACTGGGAGCTGAGTTCACTTCACTGGTAGCTGACTGGTAGCTGACTGGGAACTGGAACTGGGAGCTGAGTTTACTTTACTGGTAGCTGACTGGTTGCTGACTGGGAACTGGAACTGGGAGCTGAGTTCACTTTACTGGTAGCTGACTGGTAACTGACTGGTAGCTGACTGGGAACTGGAACTGGGAGCTGAGTTCACTTTACTGGTAGCTGACTGGTTGCTGACTGGGAACTGGAACTGGGAGCTGAGTTCACTTTACTGGTAGCTGACTGGTAGCTGACTGGTAGCTGACTGGGAACTGGAACTGGGAGCTGAGTTCACTTTACTGGTAGCTGACTGGTTGCTGACTGGGAACTGGAACTGGGAGCTGAGTTCACTTTACTGGTAGTTGACTGGTAGCTGACTGGGAACTGGAATCTGGGAACTGACTTTTTGGATCTTTCCAAAACATCTCTTTCAAAGATAGAAAGATATAGGTATCGAAGTCAGTCAGTCAGTTAGACTGTGGATTAATCAATCAATCTATATGGACAATTGATAGCAGAACTCTGCTGAAATGAAATTACTGGACATCATATCATGTTTAAGTTTTTAATTTACCATAATACAAGTTTGATAAATGAGAAAAACTGCATTTACATTGCTTTCCTATTTATAATTACAAGGGGCCTTAAATATCTTTAAAGTTATCTTATCTTATCAATGAGTTTCACCAGTTTCCTTCTACCTCAGTTAAATGGTCTTATCACTCCAGGCCAGTGCATGATGGCATTTTAAGTGTCGATCGTGTGTTAATGTACTACAGATACCAAATTGTATTGTTTAGATGGAAATTAAAGGTCATGAGCAATCAAACTCAGTATGTGATAGAATACCAGAAATTTAATTTATATAATTCTGACTTTCTGTGTTGAAATATATTTGCGTTTATTTTGGCAATTCACTCCACACATTTTGGGTGCGATCGCTGAAGCATAACGAGTGAGGCAGTGACGTCAGAGTTGCTAATGCCCATGTTCTCATAATATGGAATATATGAAAGTATTTTATATTCAGCATAACATGATTTTTAAATATCTTAATTAGCACTTTTTCTTTGCACATTTATATACATTTAAATTCATTCCTAATGAAATTGGAATGAAGTCCTCAATTGACAATTTTCTATTATAATCGTTTTATTGTGAAAGTCTATGGGCTACTATTGTTTTTTAATTTTCATACCAGTCACCATTATTGAACGTAGATGAGGCCTTTAAGTTAGTGTTTTGTTGAGTTTTTAATAAAGAATCGGTCATTGCATATTAATAAAAACTTGCACCAGTTGCACTTGTAAAATTGGCCGTGATAGCATTTGTGCAATTTCAAGATCAGTATAGTGTATCTATAGCGACTTATCCCTAATTTTGCATGCATTTATGTGCTAGCCTTGGTTACAAAAATTATAAATATTGTGGATTATCATTATTATAGTCATGTGATCATAGTTAATTGGACACAAAGAGAGACTAAACAGTTAGTCTGATCCTGTGACAACACCTATTATATGTAGCATCAAAAGAGCATCAGTCAAAGTTTGTCAATTTCGCATAGGCAAAAGATACTTTTCATAAATTTTAGCAAAGTAAATCGGAAAGCTTGAATCAGTCTGGATAATTCATTACATGTAATTTTACTGAAATAAAATGAGTGATTAAACAAGCATAAACCTCATCAATTTCAGTGATTCAACATCCAGAAGGTACAAGCATGTGCAGCAAAACCATTGTGTTCTAATAATGCTTTTGTAGCTTAAATTTAATTAGTCTTCGCATAGCTATAATAATAAAGCTATAAAAATAAATTTTATGTGATTTTTGTAATTTATTGTATATCAAGATTATCTTCATATTTATCTGGGGGGATCAGCAAGCAATTAGCAAGTAAAAAGGTGACATGCCTCAGTGGTCAGGAGCACTGAACTGGAAATGAACCATCTATGATAACTAACTGATGATGTAATCATAACCGTATATGAAGAGGGGTCATTATTAATTAGCTCCTCCAAGAAATGGGATACCATTGTGATTATTTTCAGCAAGTCAGAGCAGCACTGGATATCAATGAGTAATGTAATATGTGCATGCAAATAGGCCTATAATATTATGTTTCATCCTGGTTACAGCATCAACAATATTCAAAATTGAGTTAAAGAAATTTAAAAATTATAAACTTTGCTACTACTTATAAATGTACCAAAATTGTTCGGCCCTTTCTTCACTGTCAAAAGTTGTTTGCAAAATAATGTGTGTTCATTTTATTGTACTTAAATGTACCTTGCTGTATTTTACACATACATATAAGTCATGAATGACATTATGTCAACAAAAAAAAACAACAATATATATATATTTATGAAAACCGCAGCTGAAAAAATAGACAAATAACAGAATGCCAAGTCCATGACACCAAAATCAAAACAAAATTACAAAAATTTCACTTCCTAGGCTTTAAGCTTAGCCCTTTCTTGTTCATCATCACTGGGACTGTCACTATATAATTATGCATCAACAGGCTTGTTGAGAACATTTGGAATAGAGTCCAATGCATAGGTTTTAAAATCCTTTGTCGTGGAGTCATATGCAGTTTCTGGATCCTAACATACGCAAAAAGCCAAAAAGCGCGGGAGTGCGGCAAACTTCGTTTTTTGTTGTTAAAATGTGTTAAAGTCGGGTTTTTCACTGCAGATCTTTAATACATGACAAATATATGATTTTGATTACCCATGACCTTATTTGAATATTTCTCAAAATTAACTTATATGCACGCATGGATCCATGGGATGTTAAAGCACCAGAAATTCCATGGTTAAAGACATTACATAAAGATAGTATGCTATCCATGGAGCATGGAGTCACTCCATGGAGTATCTTAGATATTAGTTGAGAACAAGGTGGCCATTTATCAACAGATAAACATCGCCATCTTCTTCTTAATGGGCCGTAAAACTTAGTAAATGTACATTGTAAACCGTTGGAAGTGCCCGTCACTGGGTCACTTGTGATCGAGCTGTATGAAACTTATATTACATTCATTTCATTTTCAAAGTCAAGAAAGTTTTTATTATATCTCAGGGTCTGAAGAAAGATAATCTGCTCATTATTCACGAAACAATGAACAGTTAACTAAACTGTCACATTTGTATATAACCCCGACATTTTACCAAAAACATTCTTTAATTAATTGCTTCGTGAAAAAAACTAAAAAAAACTTGAGAGGCTGCTGAGTAGTTTTTGTACATCTTGATCTTCTAATAAAAGGCATATAAAGCGCACTTCTGGGTGGGAACTCTTTTAAATTTTGTTCTAGCTATAAAAATAAAAGAAAGATATATGATATGATATTATATGATGTATGATATATGATATATGATATTATATATGATATTACTACGTGAGCGGCGTTTTAGCGCCAAAGAGATCGCCGACCCCTGGGGGCATGAGATCAAAGGATCAATGCAATAGCCTCAGGGCTTGTGCTGTTCAGATCAGGCTGTAGCTCAAGGCAATATTGAATGTTAAAATATTATTTCCCCAGGCGTTATACAACACTAGTGTAAGCTAGTTAATACTTAATACACAAATGAAAAAATAAAATAAAATTAGCTGCAATACGATTAATATCGATAATGTCGATATGAAAATAGGAAGACATGTTACGTAGCATTTAAGTTTAGTTTATCATTTAATCATGGAGGGTTAGGACATTGCTGAAAGATTTGTCCCCGGATTTCTGTCTGCACATGATAAACATCAAAATGCGGAACATTTGCACGAGGTATTAAGTAATGCCAATACATACTCCACTAGCACATGTAGTCAGTGGGAGATATTTGGCAGAATAGTACCAAAAGATGAAGTGATTTTTATTTGTCAAGTTCTAATTCTCTACATCGTCATAATTGCGTGCATAGTCAATTTGTCTCTCCTTAATGGAGACAGTAATCTTTGGACTGCACTCCTCTCCTCCTCCCTGGGAATAATGCTCCCCCCGCCAACTCTCTCCAGGAGGAGGCGCTGATGGATGTGTCCTCGGGGCTATCAACTTTAAATCTCAGGATGTCATTGGTCCACCTTTCATCGTATGATCACTAAATAGCCTACAGCAACCACGTGGTAGCTCATACGCGATATAAATACCATGCTACTTCAGACTGTCATGCATTCTCATCAAGATTTTGAAAAAAGATATATTCTGTACAACCTCAATCTCGACATCATGGCATCCAGGCAACTTAACTCTCAGACTCCTCAGGGCTCCAGTGGAATGACTGTCTGTCTATCGGAGCACACGAGAGTTATCGCTCATGCAGCTCAACAATACAAGTCTGGGTATGTCACTGTATCTCGTTACAGCACAGACACTTCAAAATGGAGAAATGTGCATATAGCGAAGAAGTCCTTCGAGAAGCTGAAAGAGTCACGAGTTGAACTTAACAATGCTCTACTGAATGACGAAGAAAAACAAGTGAGTCTGACTAAGAGGCAGTTCGTCATGATCACCAAGTTCCAGAGGAGTGATAAGGAACCTCAGTACTATGTCTCATTCCTACATCCTAAGACTGAACAGGAAAAAATCACAAACACAGCCGACTGTCATCACAGTAAAACTATTAATCTCCGCAAAGAAGAATACGGAAAATTCCAGGAGGCCATGGATAATATTTATCAAGTCATCACCACTCAACCAAAAGAGGGCGAGGGTTCTGCCGTTAATCTGGACGAGGCAGTCACCATCAAAGCGTATCAGTGGAATGTTGAGAAGCGTAGAATGAAGTCCCACACATTATTCCCCACTCGTAAAGACTGCGAAGACAGCGTCAAGGGCTACCTCGCAGGTCTCCCCGATGAAGACCAGAAGTATGACTACACAGTGAATGAGCTCGAAATACATCGCGCAGGCAAAATGGAAATTTTGGAGCAAGTGTTCTGCAATCAAGTACTGGACAAAACCGGCTATTCGTGGACAGACTTGATGTTACACTCACCTACATACGACGAGATCGAACAGTCAATAATAAAAGTGACTAAAAATGAAGTCCTCAGGATTGCAGAGCGAATTGCTGTCACTCTAAATCACAAAAGACTTTACTTTATGAGCGATGTGTATGATATTTTTCTTTATGTGGGAGGGCTCAATCATGTCAAGGAAGTTCTCACTAAATCTTATGTATCTCCACCTGACGAATTGTCAGGTAGGCTGATCGAGTTTTGCTATCAAAAGGTTGTAAAGAAGCATTAAAATGTTAACAGCTATGTCTGTTTTTTTAAAAACGGGTATTTGTCTATTTAGTCTTTTTAGCCTATTAGTCTATTAGTCATTGATGTGTAAACTGTCGTTTTTAGATATATATATATATATATATATATTTTTGTTTTGGAAATAAAAAAAAAAATATTTTTGAACTTGAAATTTATGTTTGTCCTTGTTATGCTTGATTAAAAACAAGTCACTGTATTCGCATATAAGAAGGCAGTTATTCTAGCACCGCCTTTGCGTATAAGAATGGGAATAAAAAATCAAAGCCACCTTGCCATGACCCATTGTTTGATATGAATGTAATGCTAATTCTGTCGCTGTTCTACTAAATATAGTGAAAGAGTAGATATCAAACAACTCCACTACTCAGATATAAGTTTGAAAAGTATTAAATTTATTAATCATCCATCGGAACTCTGTTAGATCAGAGGTAATATCCGTAAAATCGGTTGCTCATCAGTAATATTTACAAAATACTTCATCATAATAATAATAATAATAATAATAATATATACATACATACATACATACATACATACATACATACATACATACATACATACATACATACATACATACATACATACATACATACATACATACATACATACATACATACATACATGCAATTCACAGCATGTTCAATAACAGTTTACTTTAGATATAGATATTATTACAAGATCGAAACTCTGTTAGCTCCGCCGTAATATTTCTCAAAAATCGCTTCTAATAATAATAATAATAATAATAATAATAATAATAATAATAATAATAATAATAAATACGTACATACACGAATGCATGCATGCAATGGATATAAATCACAGTCCGTTCAATAGCAGTTTACCACTCATATTACTTCAAGTTTGTTTTATATTCAATGAGCTATTTTATATATATATATAGAAATATGTTTAAAAAAAACATACAAACAACAAACAAACAAGCAAAACAAACAGTAAATAAAAATTTGTTTTTTGTTGCTCTAATAACCAAAAGGTAGAGTGTCGTATGTGCCTTGAACTAGGCACCTTTTGGAATAAGTCACTCTAAATTTTTTTATTTCATCTCTATTGAAAAGTTTAAACTCATATTTGTTGCGTCTTATCTTGCTGTAGGGAACTGCTACATGAGGCTGCTCATCCTCCTGCAGTGAATTGTTGTCAGGATCAGCCCAAAACAATACTAGTTCACAAATACTATCAAAGTTAAGTAGTTTACATACTTCGTGATTTAAAGTGAACCCTTTAAGCTTTGTTGTCTTGTCATCATTGTTAGTTAAGTATGCATAGGACTTTGGCCCACTGCTGACAAAGCGTGAGATGAACTGACCTGTCTTCAATTCATTGGTCCACTGGCCCAGATGGTCACCCATGTCGGGCGTATACTGAGCTGTGTCACCTTCAGTGTATTCATAAACTACACTGTCAGTGTCAAAATAGATAACTCTTCTATCCAAGTTGTGCAGAACATTGAAAAGCCTACTCCTCGCATTAGCAGTGGTGAAAGCAGCAATAAAAAACATTCACATGAGGCATTTCAGGCAGGAATCCCTCCGAATGGTTATATTCGATCATGCATCGATCGCTAGACAGGACGTGTATGCCCTTTAGAGAGATAGAAGGGTTGACAAGTAGTTTGAAAATGTCAGCTCCTGTCTCTGCTAGCTTATGTGTTCTATGATTATTGTTCTCACCGAACTTGCCCCAGAAACTGTTCAGCAGTAGCTTACTTGTGGCCCTTTTACCGGGATTATACGAAATGTTTTGAGGTTCTAATCGAATACCTTCTACCCGGTGGTACTGACTAATATAGTCCGCTTTCGCTTCATCGCTCATGTTCTGAGAAGGCCAACCTGACGCTTCTTGCTTCCCTTTCAGGAACAAGTTCACGTAGTCCGAAAACAAGCCGGGTGTGTCCTGCATTCTGTCAAATTTCGCACTTTCTTTGAAGTGGTAAACCTCAAATATTTTGATTACTATGTAGCCCACACAGAGTGCATCCTTTATATCAATTGACGTCCATGTGCCCACCAGATCTCTCTCTACGTCTGTACAATTACAGGGCGTCTGAGACGAGTTGTGGGCGCACTTACTACACAGGGGGAACAGTAGCTTTCCTCCTACTCGCATGGGTAAGCATGGGTGATAGAGGCCTCTAGGGGGTCTCACACGCGCTTGTACAAGGCCAAAGTATTTACCTATATCACCAGGAGGAGGGTCAACTATTACCTCTGGAATACCCACAGGGAAGACATCGTTCTTCAGAACCATAGGGTATAAAGAGCAGATGTCCACATAGCCTATCCTTCTGTCTTCATGAGCCTCGTGATAGAGCTACACAGCATTCACGCGCCCGCCGTAAAAGGCAGCCCTTGGATCCAACCTAGGTAGCAGCTCGCAGTTTCGCTCAACCTCCTGTAGTAGTTCATTCGTTTGTAGTACCTGCTTGAATTCGCATTCCCACATAACATGAACTTCTAATTTAAGCTCATTTCTCAGATAGCTAAGTCTCGATTCATTACGCATATACAGCGATTTCAAACTTTCACCGGTGTGCGGATGCCTTACATTAGAGGGCGTATAGGATCCACCAAAACACCTCCTGCATCCGTGGTACACGCAGCCGTGAAATTCCCACGCTGTCTCTTTACCTGTTGAGGAGTCAATGCTGTAACCATCAAGTTTTAACCAGCCATCCTTCGTCTGGTTTATGACCCTGTGTTCACCTCCATTTCTAGCGTGCATAATATGCATGTTGCGCCTTCTGGCCTCATATTCAAGCCAGATGATTGACACTCTACTGTGCGTGTCAAGACCGCCGAAACCGCATGATGGCATTCGCGCGAATGGAGTGGAAACAAATTCCATACTCTTCACAGCGACAGTGCTCGAATCCACTACCCCTCCATCCTCTGTAACAAGGCTCAATTGATCATTTTGTAAGTGACCATCAACCTTGGTGTCATCTTCTAGCGTGACAGAGTACTTTTCGGTTAAGAACATGTGCCGATAAGTTGCCATGCAGACACTGGCCAGAGTATTATACTGGAAGGGGTCTATGCCGATGAGCTGTGTCACTCTTTCACCTCCTTCCCCCACATCTACAATTTCTTCTCTAGAAGTTATACCTATTAACCAAGTCCTGAAAGCATTACAGCTCTCCTGAAGAATGTTGACATCATCTTCGCAATATGCGAGTATCTCCTTCTTAAAATCAAAGACCTTCCCCCTCTGCCGAGCATACCATTCCATGAAATCTTCACGAGCTTTGGCTTTCATTCTATTCACTCTGTAGCAGTAGGGGTGAGGCATGGGTCCTACATAGTTCCACATTTCCTTCTGATTAAAAAACACGGGAAATGTCCCCTTTTTAACCCCCTGTAGGCCGAAGACCTTGGGCATCTGAGCAAGAGGGAATGTCAGAAAGTTTAGAGAGTCAATGATTCTAAACTTCCCCGCATCAATAGCTACAATTTTACTACCCCTGTAAATGACTTTGGGTAACTTAGCCATTGTACTGAAGATATATTTCGCCATGAAGTACGCATCATAGGCCTGACCATTGTGAAGAATGAGCGTGTATCCTTCGAATTCTCGTCTAAACAAGAATTTACAGAAGTCTGTGGCAGCATCATCGCCGAAAAACACTACTGCTCTCCTCCCACAGTCTACACCTTTCATGCATACGTTTCTCTCTTCATCACCCCTCAGTGACGCATTGACACCGAGATCCGGTGTACATTTGTCACAGGCAGTACCGCAGTGAGAGCAGCGAGGGTTGTCCCTGTGACTCACATCAATACAGTTGGTGCACTGCCAGTGCGCTACTAACAAGTTAGGCAAATGAAACTTCCCTGTGGGGTCTGCCTCGAAGTCAGCAAAGACATACTTAGATGACATAACTTTAGGTTTTTGTTGTCGAATGTAACAGAAATGTACACCAGTCACTTGCTTTTTACAAATCTTACACTCGCGTGTACCGCATTTATGTTCATTACCGGGCTTATAGAACACGCTACAGCCTTGACATCTGTGCGATCTCGAACAGGTGCCATTTTCCAAGTGACGTCGATTACACTCAACTGATCTCATAAAGCGGTTGCATACTTTACAGCAGTGTTTCTCGATGTTAATCACTGGACAGGATTCACCTTTGCACGATGTACACTGGTCGCAACCGGCATGACCATACCTCTCGTCATAGGCCTTCAGACATTTTGAAAAAAAAGCAGACTTTCCGAAGATGCAATGTACTTTAGTTATCGTATGAAAGTGGCCTATGGCGTTGTCATTTAGCGGGTCTCTCTGATACAGTAAATAAACCGTTCTCTGTCTGCTATCCTCGCCGACATAGAGAGGCTTTACACTGGAACCTCTACCAAAAACTACAACCCTCGTGTTAGCTGCTCTCTCGAAACACTGTATGTCGGTGAAAGCAGGGACATATTCAGGAGCAAATCCTGCCTCGGTGTGTAGTCTCTGTGCTTCAACAGTTTGAGCTCTTTTCTGTCCATGCTGCACCCTTTTGTACTCATTTAAGGCGCGCAGGTGTAATTCCTCATCTGACTTCTGGATGGCATCCAGATTAGCTTTCGCAACTCCTACAATTATAGCCCTAGCTAAACATAGGTTGTCTCTGTTTTTAATTTCGCATATACTTTTCATTCTTCTCAGATCTTCAATATAATTAACACCTCCACTCAGACCTGCAGCAAGAGGGTTTCTGATGACCCCCACGTGAATTTCTAGTGGTTCGTCTAGATAAAGGTCTTCATCGGATTGCAGCAGACTTTCCATGAGTTCAATGATTTTGAAAATGCTGAGCTGATGAAGAGGTATCAGACCTGTCGTGTGTGGACTATAAAATGCTTCATTCTGGATGAAAAATCGAACAAGGTCCTGACCACTATAACTCTCAGTAAGACGCGTAATAATCCTTTCTAGTACCCTCTCAAGGTCACCCATGATATCCTTGAGAGTCACACCTGCCCAATTTACATTGAAATGCACACTGTATACTGTTTCTCTAGCAACCCCTCCATCAAACTCTATGTCTCTAACATTCCTGATGTCAATGTGTCTGTGGAAATTCACAGCATAATCAGGACCATCAAAAATCATGTGAGGTTCAATGTCCTCCTCCTCCTCCTCCTCCTCCTCATCGTCATTCAGTTCTACAATAACATCCTCATCAGCAACATCATCATCATCATCATCATTACGCCTATTAGCGCCTTCGCCTATTATGTTCTGTTCATAGAGCATGTCTAAAAATAGCATTTCCCTCTGTTTTTCTCCAGGGACATGAGGGACATTACCTTCTAATCTTCTTCTTCTTCTAAAATTTTTTGTTCATAGAGCATGTCTAAAAATAACATTTCCCTTGGTTCTTCTTCTTCTTCTTCGAGAACATGACCTTCTAAACAATCTTGGGGTATTATATTCCTCTCATACAGCATATCTAAAAATAGCATTTCCCTCTGCTTTTCGTCAATGCAATGACCTTCTAGCCCCTGTTCGGTTGTTGCTGTTGTTGTTGTTTCATTTAGGCTATAAAAAAATAATAATAATGATATTAATAGGTAGAGATAAAATAAAATGTGAAGATTTCTTTTCATTTTATTTTTCTATTTTTTATTTTTATGCATATGCCGCTCAAATGATTTATATATACCCAAAAAAAAGAAAAAAGGCATATGAATGTTAAGAATTGTGAAGATCAAAATTAAAGTCATGATTTATAATATATGTATTTATTTATTTAAAGTTATAAAAGCAGTATACATTTCTCAGGCGTTTGTACAGCAAATAAATGATGAAATTATAAATAAATAAAAACAATACTGACTAGGAGTCAGTCCATTCCGCCAAGTTCAGTTCATTCAACCATGAAAAGCTATCTTCTCCTTGCAGGTCAGCTTTTTCTTCTTATTCTTCTCTTTCTTCTTCCTCCTCCTCCTCCTCATTCTCCTCCTCATTCTCCTCCTCCTCTTCCTTTTTCTTCTCTAAATGGGTTGACCTAACCGCAGGTACTCCACTGAAATAAAAAAAAATAAAAATATATTACTCGTTAATGGAAAAGCTTTTTTTTTTATAATACCCCAAAAAAAGTTACCAAAAAAATAAATAAATAAAATAAAATAAATTAAATTTACCTATATCGTTCAGCACCATTTACACGGGGTGTATCGAGTAAAGGAACTGTCGAGACCCTAACAGGGTGTCCTGATGTCCCTGCCACCTCTCCATCTTCAACAATACTGTAAATATAGTAAAAGTTTTAAGAGAAAAAAAATAGGTAAAAAAAATAATGCATAAAAATATATACATATATACGCGTAAAGAAAGTACTGTGAACTATAGTACATGACGAAAAGGCTAACTTACCCATTCACAACTCTGTAACCGCGATGGTGTGGCACTGGAGTGTTAGGAGTCTCATCGTCATCATTAGAGAAATTGAGAGTCCTCTTTACTCTGGGTCGCTGCGGAGGAGTGGCAAAGTTTACATTTCGAGTTCTTCGGCTATGAAAAAAACAATGGACAAACAAACAAACAAAACTGTCATTAAATATAAAAATAGTTATAACCTTGATTGACCATTAAAAATAAATAATTATAGCCCCACCCCGAGCACAAAAAATAAATAAATAAATAAATAAAATAAATTTAAAATATAATTAAAATATACATATACAATGTCAATAGATGTAGATTAGACATACCCAGTAGGTGTCCTGTACTCATCAACCTCCTTTTCCCATACTCTATCGCTCAGCTTCCCCTTTTTTAGGCGAGGTTCACCGTCCTGATCGACTTCTCCATTAAAACAAGCGATAAAACCTTCTAGCTTTATGACTCTCTTCCTGTGGTAAGTCAGATGCTGCTTAAATCTCTGCAAAAATAAAAATAAAATAAAATAAAAAACATGAACGGAATATACGCGAATGAGGTAATATATTTATTAAGCTAGTTCATACCATTAGCATGTCAGATTCTGCCGAAAGGATGACCTCATCGGTCTCTTTCCATTCCATTTCCTCTTCCTCTTCCTCACACTCTTTACTCTTCTTAATGCCAGCAGAACCACTATGTTGAGGTACTGAATTAGAAGAGGAGCTAGGCGATGCTGGGCTGGGAGGTGGTGGAGGAGGTGGCGATGGGGGAGAGAGAGGTGATGGCGAAGACTGTGGAGGCTGCGGTGGCGGGGTTGGTGAATGACTATGAACATTAGTGGAGATAGTCTTCTTGGGGGTTGATGTCATTATAGGTGTAGGGGCTTTGAATGAAGAGACTCTCTGTTCTCTGACGATTTCCATGGATTCCTCCTTTTGTAATGCAGACCTCAAGACAGGCCCTTGAGGAGCATTGGCCAGTCTATTAAGCTGCCTTATTTCTCTCACTGTTTGTTTAGCGAGGCTAAAAAAATAATTAAATAAATAAATTAAATTAAATAAAAAAAAAAATTTAAAATATATATATATATAAACGTAATAATAATAATAATAATAATAATAAATAGGAGTACAAGAGTACGAGAGTACGAGAGTACGAGAGTACGAGAGT
Organism: Alitta virens; assembly: GCA_932294295.1. Lineage (NCBI taxonomy): Eukaryota > Metazoa > Annelida > Polychaeta > Phyllodocida > Nereididae > Alitta > Alitta virens. The sequence continues at coordinate 39,614,698 of OW028578.1, forward strand.
ACGAGAGTACGAGAGTACGAGAGTACGAGAGTACGAGAGTACGAGAGTACGAGAGTACGAGAGCTAGTGCAACAGGTGGTCACATCGACGAAGAGCCACCAGCGAGTAGGTTATAGTAGCTGCAGTTGACACAAAAATAAACAATAACATTTTTTTGATATATATATATATATATATATATATACACGGATTTATTTACTTAATTATTTATTTATATCGATAAATGATGAACACCGAGAGCTCGGAGAATAGCGACTTAGAGGCCTCGAAGGAGGTGATGGTTATGGAGGAAGAGGAGGAGGAGGAGGAGGAGGAGGACGATGTCGAGGAGGAGGACGATGTCCATGAAAAAGAAGGAGAAGAACTCGAAAAAGAGAAGGATTCTCGACATTATAAGTCACCCGGCGGCTTCACCAGTGCTGCCAAGTTATACGCGGTTATAAAGAGCGAAGGTCGATACGACATAAGCATGACTAGAATAGAAGAATGGGCCGAGTCTCAGGACATTGTCACTTTACACAAGTCCTCTAGAGAAAAACCCTCGAAGTATAGAAGAGTCATAGCGCCCGGTATGAATCACATGTGGGACTGCGATCTTCTGGTATTAAATGGCGAAAGGTTCAAGAACGCTAATCGAGGGTTCGCTTACATCCTGGTCACTATAGACGTCTTCTCTAGATACTGCAGACTCGGAGCCGTCAAGAGCAAAAGCGCTAGGCACATGAAAATAGCTTTCCAAGAAATATTCGCGGAAGCCGGAGACTCGGGGACACCGAAATTCATAAGGTCTGACAGGGGAACCGAATTCACAAATTCCCAGGTCAGGGATTTACTTAAAGACAAGGGAGTAAGACACGTCTTAAGCAATACAGAAACCAAGGCCAACTACGCCGAAGCGGCTATTAAAGGGTTGAAAAAAAGACTATTCCAATACTTCCAATACGCCAACGGCTACGGGTATCTAGAGGAAATAGGAGGAATTGCCGACTCGTACAATGCCACTATTCACTCTAGTATAGGAGTGAGTCCTAAAAGCGTCGACCAGGAAAACGAGCGTTCAAGCTAGCCATTTCTACTTATGGAAGCAAGAGACTACATCGATACAAATTCGCTATAAATCAGAGAGTGAGAGTGTCCTACAAGCGTAAAGGGAATTTTTTTCGTTCTTACGACGAGCAGTTTACCGGCGAAGTATTTACTGTCAGGAACAGGAAATTCTCTGACGGAGTTGCTATTTATTACCTCAAAGACTACGAGGGAGAAGACGTATCGGGGCCTTTCTACGCTAATGAACTGACGTCGGTGAAATTTGACCCCGACGCTTTCTTCAAGATCGAAAAAGTGATCAAGAAGCGACTGAGGCGTGACGGAGTAGAAGAAAGTCTAGTTAAGTATCAGTCCTGGCCATCGAAATACCATCAGTGGCTACTCAGCTCTAATATCAAGACGTTGAAGGCTAAGACTAAGACTAAGACTAAGACTAAGACTACGACTAAGACTACGTCTAAGACTTAAGACTTAAGACTTAAGACTTAAGACTTAAGACTTAAGGCGAGGACCCGAAAGACTGAAATGTTTATTTATCTGGACAGTCACCAGTCATTGGACATAAATCGGAATAACACAGCCGGTAAATTTACTGTGCAGCTACCGGAGTCATTCTCGAGGCCAGTCAACGCAACGTTCAGAGGCCAGTGGTACTTGGGGCTTGTCGAGATAGCTATACCTAACGTGGGAGCGGGCGCTAATAAATGGGATGTGGTATACGTGGTGTGTCCCGAAGTAGAGGGAGTTACATTGGGTGACACGTACAGAGCGGTGCTGAGATCCATAGCTCTGGGTGAAATAAGACGCCATAACTATGTACGCTTTCAATCAGTACTCTACACGCCCCTGAGAGTGAAGGACGTGAGCCATATTTCCATAGAACTGCGAGATTCGAGCTGGAACGTTCTGACAGAACTAGCAAGAGAAACTAGACATTCGACTAAGTGTACTTTAGAGCTAATATGGAAGCGAGATACAAATTGCTAGCGGCTATGGACCTCTCGCCCTGGATAGAACATTTTAAAACAACTGCCGGAACCACTACTATACTGTCTACTCGCCCCCTACCAGTGGTGATCGAAAAAAGACGTCTAACGGATGTCAATGGATCGAAAGTAAATGAGAGTTTACCCCTAACCATAGTGTCACCTGTTGGGCAGTCTAATGAAATGGCGGAGGCCGATTTACGCATGGAAAATGATAAAAGGTCTGCAGAGCCATCGCGTGCCTCAGTTGTTAAGACCAACACGGCGAGTGCGCAGGTAAGCAGGAAAAGAAAGCAGAGACCTAGGACTGGCACTGGCACTGGCAAAGCGACTGTCGGCGATAAAAAGAACAAGAAGAAAAAATTAACTAAAACCAAGGATATTTTCAGTCAACATGGCCTCGGGTGAAAAGGTTCTGCAATCGATAGAACTAGCCTATGATGACACTCTTAATTTGTTCAACCTTCCTCTGAGCAACCTGGGAGTGATGAACGTGAAGTATTTAACTCATAAACCTATCAACCAATTTACGTCTGAGGGGGATGTGAAATTTCATGTACCGGGTGCGGGTACAGCTTACATAGACATGTCGAGTGTCTATCTAAAGACAAGGGTGAGGATAGTCACCGAGGACGGCTCTCCCATTAATGAAAAGACTAAAAAGAAGAATAAAGGTACTGCTGCTGCTGCTGCTGCTGCTGCTGCTGCTGCTGCTGCTGCTGCTGCTGCTGCTGCTGCTGCTGCTGCTGCTGCTGAGGACGAGGACGAGGACGAGGACGAGGGCGAGGATGAGGAGGAGGATGAAGGGGGGTGGAGTGTAGGAGTGATCAATAACTTGGGTCATGCACTCTGGGATCAGGTAGAAGTGAGACTTAATGACAGAGTGGTCACTGGTGGTCAGACCGGTTACAGCTACAAGGCTTTAATAAACACATTACTAGGAGAGAGTGATTTAAATGACGCCCAGCTGGAATGCGCATTGTTCCATAAAGATACGGCAAGATGCATGGACGATGTGAGTCTGATGACTGGTGGAAATGAGGGATTAAAAAAGAGATCAGCCGGCATGAGATCGAGCAAAACCGTTGAACTATTGTGTAAGGTGGACGTCGATGTTTTTAAAGTGAACAAAATGCTTTTAAACGGCGTCTCTATAGACATGACTCTCACGCCAACTTCCAGCGCCTTCAGATTGCTGAGCTCAAACACTAACAAGAAAGACTACATTCTCGAAATTAAAGACATCACTCTTATTCTGAAACACGTGACGCCTTCGAATCTCGTATTGCTGGGACATCAAAAAGTCATGGAAGAGGAGATATCTTTAGCTCAATATTTCTACACTAGAGAAGAATTGAGAAAATTTAATTTAGCCAAGGACACCTCGTCGTATTACATAGAAGACGCGTACAACGGTAGAATACCTAGCAAGATAGTGATGGGCTTTGTCTCAGGGGAATCTATTAGCGGCAGCCTAGCCAAGAACCCGTACAATTTCAGGCACTACGACATAACTTACGTCAATGTCAGTCTGTCTGGAATGCCCACGCCTGACGGACCTCTAAGTATCGACTTCTCGGAAGACAAGTACATAAACTGCTATTATGAACTTTACAAGAGAAAACCAAATTTCAATGGGAGTGCGAGGATCACTAGAGAGGAGTACAAGGAGGGCTACAGCTTATTCGTCATAGACCTGGCACCTCAGAACTACGAGGGCTTTTACCCGGTGACGAGAGACGGTAGCGTGAGAATAGAACTTAGATTTAAGTCACCTCTACCCGAATCGGCTGTTATGATAACAAAAATGACGTAACCGGGTCTATTCAGTATAGACTACGCTCGCAATATCTATCTGACATGAACACCGATCAAATATACGAGCTACTGTGGAATGACGTAATAGTATCAGCAGAAATTATGGCCGTTATACCCTGTAATGCGCTGAAATACGTCCCCGTCAAAATGACAGGTTGCTTCATCGTAAATTGTAACGAAAACTCGTACTTACGCGGAGACGTCGGTCATTGGATTTTCCTGAGGATTCATAGTGATGGTAGTAGACGTAATGAGGTCAAAGAATAATCTGGAAATTTTCCATGCCCAGGGAGAGACGACCTACAATAGAGAAATGGAGGTGTTTATGAGACAATTCGCGAACTGTTCGAGGAATTATTCATTGATTTCTAACGAAAAATGTGGTTTTTACTCTCTAGTATACGCTTATTATCGATGTAGACAGTTAAACAGATTGAATGTTTTGAATATACTTAAAGACATTGGAGATGTAAAAGAACATTGCATGACGCTATATAGTGATAAGACGGATAGGTGGATTGACAATTAAATAGTAGCTTAACTAACAGACTAACCAACTGACCAGTCAACTGACCGACTAACTAACTAACTAACTAACTGACTGACTGACTGACTGACTTACTATCCGACTGACTGACTGACTGACTGGTGGAGTGATTGATATTAATGCATAGATGAGTCACTATTATCTTAAGGAACTACTATTCTATTCTATTCTATACTGGACTGCACTATACTATACGATGAGAATAGGTTGATGAAATGAGATATTATTTAAGTCTAAGGAATGCGTGTACATGGCTATTATTATTATTATTATTATTATTATTATTATTATTAATAATTAATGTCTCGATTTAGCTATATTGGCCTATCAGTAAAAAACATTATACGGGGTGAATAATGCAACATACATGAAATTATTTATGCCTAAGGAATGCGTGTACATAGCTATTATTATTATTATTATTATCTTATAATATTATCAGTATATTATATTATATTATAATGCGGTTTATAAGGAATGAAAAAACTTTACGTATATTTATTTAACTGTGTTTAGTTTGCCGACTCTTAACATTGCCTGTATATTACATATAAGACTAAGAACTGGTGATTTTTGTAAATATAAATGTATCTGATGCGTGCGAGCGCGCGTGTGCGTGTGTGTGTGTGTGTGTGCGCGTGCGTGTGTGTTTGTGTTTGGTTATTATTATAATTATTATTATCTTATAATATTATCATCGTATTATATTAAATTATAATGTCGCTTATAAGGAATGAAACAACTTTGTGTATGTTTATTTAATTGCGTTTAGTTTGTTGGTTCTTAACCTTGCTTATCTATTACATATAAGACTAAGAACTGCTGATTTTGTTTTATATAAATGTATCTGATGTGTTTGTGTGTGTGTGTGTGTGTGTGACGGCTATTGCCCATTGATTATCAATAAATATAGTATGACTCAATCACCATTGTTTCCTGAATTACTATAAAATACTAAACATTGCCCCGGTGTCGATTAATATTATAAGAGCGAGATAAATGACAGTTATTAGTATAGATAAAGTAAAAAAGTAACTTACCGGTGGTGAACTGATGCAGTAGAATGTAGACACCCGAGGAGTTCAATTCAGTCAGTTTTGGCAGGCTGAGTGTGTGCGTGTGTGTGCGAGTAGAGTCCAAAAAACAAAACAACAGCAAAAAAAAGCACCCAGAAATTCCTCTTGCAGATGTAATGGTTGCAGCAAAAAATAGAAGTGATACTAATGTCTCGGTACTGGGCTTTTTATACCTCATTTTTACCCTGAGGCAGTCCCTGGGAGGTGTTTGGGTTGTGGTCCAAAGGACACCTTTTTACGGAGATGACCACTCTCATAGTAGTGCACTTTGACCTCGAAAGGTCATCGGTGATACATCACCGCCTAGCGTATACATATGGTAGAACATAAGCAACACTGTAATCAATAGAAAACAGTTAATATTGAGGTGTCAAAGAGCTTTGTCTCAACTGACCGACTGACAACATGAACATTTTGTTTACCCTGAGGGCTATGTCTATAATGGTTCATTGTGCTATCACTGTATTTTCGAATTATGAAACATGATGAGATGTATTTTATAAAACAATATCTTATACACGAAATATAATGCTATACATCTAAGGCATAAACTACTACTACTACTACTACTACTACTACTACTACTACTACTACTACTACTACTACTACTACTACTACTACTACTACTACTACTACTGCTGCTGCTGCTGCTGCTGCTGCTGCTGCTGCTGCTGCTGCTACTACTACTACTATAATGCGTGCATGTTCCACAAAGCACTAATGTTTCGATAAAAATATTACCGGTGAATATAACTCACTATTTAAATTACATTAGGAGTATTTTGTATCTTTTTTTTCACTCATTTACGCATATTCAAGGATTTTTTGACATATACTCATGTAATCAGCAAACACTCATGAGGTCTATTATATTTTGGGGCAGTGATATTCACATGTTTGATCACACCCTCAACCCTCTGTGTCAAGACAATTACAAGTGAATATAACTTACAATTCAATTAGATTATACACCCTCTATTGTCTAATTGCTACCAGGCGGTCAAGTCTTTTGTTTTATTACACAATGGTCAGGGTTGTTACCCCCTCTGTGCAGGATGTTTTGACCATTTATTGCCTCATAAAGCCTTGAGATTTTGGAGAGAGAAGACATTTGGAAAATAACAGATTGAGAGAAAGAGAGAAAGAGAGAAAAAAATAGCAAATATGTATCGGATTCTAATGCTTTTCGCATTGAGCATATGTACGAGTGAGGGCTGGCTATGCGGCAATGAAGGACAATGCAGATGTACTTCTTCGGGGGAAGTGGTATGCAATGAGATTAGGGCGGCTCCCTATTTCCTCGTGACCAACAGGCAGGACAAGCGATTGACGATTAAGACAACTGGAAACTTTGACCTGGAAACTTTGACCTGGAGACTCTGACCGACACATTGGGATTTGCGAGAGTTATGCTCATGGGCTTATCGGACCTCGAATGCTCCAGGGTTGAGCAAGATTTCCCCTGGATCCTGTGCGTTGCTGACTCGGCTACATACGCAGTACCCCGTACCAAGGCCCTGGCCCCCTTCAAACGAGGGACTGATCCGATTGTGACCCCACGACCAATGAAGTATGACGACGAAGATGATGATGATGATGATGAAGTGGTGACATTTAAAGCGCTCAATGTCATGATAGCGTGGGCCGTCATATCGGGGATCGTCGGAGCAATTTGCACTGCATGCATTTTGGTGAGTCTTGTCAATCTTCATGCGAGAATTAACACTCATGCAAGGAGTAACGATCCACCTATCTACGCTGTATACTTCTGTCTTAGATGTATAGCTGTATTGCTGTGCCCCTTTCACCTTTGCGCCAGGTGCTTCAGCTGTACTAATTGCGCTCTGTACAATCTGGAAGAAGGCTTCAGTACTTCGTCTTCAGCTACATCTACAACTACCCTGTAATTAGGTTAGTTCTTTGATTCTTTCGAGTTTCAATCAGCTGCTTATATAAAATATTCTCAAAAGCGCTAATAGCGTAATAATAATAATAATAATAATAATAATAATAATTATGTATGTATGTATGTAAGTATGTATAATGGCATTATACAGCTCATCATGATGTAGTACAATCTTTAGTAATGCTAATGCGTCCTACATGCCTGTTTTTGAGGGTACTTTATTGTATGTAACTTATAAGCATTTCCCTCAATGTAAACTTTCGACTGAACCAATGTACATTTAGCTAGTACTTTTGTAAAGTATTCGATAGTACATGACTTATGTATTATGTTTCTGTAATGTAGATGAAGATGCTATGTTATAAATCATGTAATTGACAACCGCTAATAGCTTTATTATTTTCTTTTTTTCCAGACCAGGGATTATGCTTTTAGCAGACTAAAGAAGCTCCTGGTATCTTTAGCATTACGGGGAATGGCGATTGCTTTTGAGAATGTCGATGAGGAGAATCTTTTGTTATTAATACTTCTAAGACTCAACCAGTGGCTAATTAGAGCGATAGCCCGCAGAAATAACAGGCGTAACGGCAATGTCAACAACAACAACAACATCAACAACCACGGTGCGAGGGTGAGGGGTGAAGCAGGTCAGCCCTTAGGCGGTCTTGCTGCTGCTGCTGCTGCTGCTGCCGCTGACGCCCTCCGAAGACCTAGAGCTGCGCGTCACCAAAGACACCTTGCGGGTATAAACGTAAATAACATTTTGCCCCTGAGATTACGTGCCCGAAACTTGCCACTACTGTAACTATTTAGGGGGGTAAGATAGAATGTGATTTTTCTTTTGATGCTAAGGGTTTTTATGAGGGGTAAGCTAGAATGGTATTTTGTTTTGCTGCTAAGGGTTTTTTTAAATTTATTTTTAATTTTTATATTTTTTATTTTATTCATTTTTTTTATTCTTCTTTCTTTATATTTGTTATTTGACTGTTTGTTTTGCTGGTTTGTTTTATGTAAGATTTAAGACTTTTTTTGTACTTTGACAGCTAGATTTTAATTTTTTTGTGTATATAGTACTTTTAGGGTGTTTTCTTATTTAACTTCTCTTCTGAATTAGTATATTTTGATAACTAGAATTTAATGTTTTGCGTGTATATATATATAGTACTTTTCTTGTGTTTTATATTTTAACTTCTCTTTTGTATTGATTTTTTTTTTTTTTTTTTTTTGTACTTTGGTGACTAAAATTTAATGTTGTGTGTGTGTGTGTGTGTGCGTGTGTGTGCGTGTGCGTGTGTGTGTGTGTGTGTGTGTGTGTGTATATAGTACGTTTAGTGTATTTTGGAATTTTAACTTCTCTTTTTTTATTCATATTTTGTACTTTGGATGCTAAAATTTAATGTTTTGTATGTATATAGCCGCTTTATATTTCATAGTGATTTTTAGTAGAGTTTTTGGATTTAAATTATATTTTTGTATTAATATTTTTGTACTTTTTTTATTACATTTGGACAGATATTTTATTATATTATATTATATTTTTTTTATATGTATATATAATTTTGTTGTAAATAGAGAGAGATAGAGAGAGAGAGAGAGAGAGAGAGAGAGAGAGAGAGAGAGAGAGAGAGAGAGAGAGAGAAAGAGAGAGAAAGAGAGATTGATAGAGATTACAGGAAATAAATGTTTATACCTGCCTAAGAGTAATTATTGTACTTTCTTTTAGTTAAATAGCAAGGAAAAAAATATTAAAAAACAGTGAAGACACAGCAATGAGCTTGATCGCCACCAGGTGGTAAGTTCACTGTAGTCAGTGCTGGGAGGCATACGACAAAAGTTGACCAATGACAAGAAGTGTTCAATTCACAATAGTCATTGCTCCCAGGCATGCGACAAAAATTGACCAATGACAGGCACAGCTTGTCATTGACGAGGTGAGATGCTTGATGCTGAAAGCTCAGCTTTCATTAGGTGTCATTCCATTCAAAGATGATAGTCTATCAACATTAATAGCTCATCTTTCATTCAGTGTCTTTCTGTTCCAAAAATAAAAAAAAAATATATATATATATATATATATATATATATATATATATATATAAAAAAGATGGTAGTATATCAGCATGAATGGGTCATTTAGACCACTTTATGGACATAAAATATAATGAAGAGGAATTATCATTATAAAATACATATGCTTAGTTATCATTATTATGAAGTGTTTCACTCTAGTATAAGGTATCAGCGTGAACATCATAAATATCCTTCTTTTATATTATGCAATAAAGAATTACACAAAACTGCTGTATTTCTTAACCCCTCCTCCTCCCTCGGTATTATGATGTATATTTCTATTGACCTGAACAACTTTAACTCAAGTTATAGTTGACTGAATAACTTTAACTTTCTCATGAGTATATTTCGATAAATATTATGTCCTATATTTATGTAAAATTCATTAATAAGTCCCACACTTACCTTAAAGTACATATTTAACAATCATTACATTTTACCCTCAGGCCATTCTTGACCATTGAAGTTGCCTAATTGATATTTGCATTTCATTATGCCAGGGGGCACTGTCTGGTGGTCAAACATTGAACTAGAGTGTGATCCAAGGCTTTCACCCCCTGAGGCTATTGCATTGATCCTTTGATCTCATACCCCCAGGGGTCGGAATCTCTTTGGCGCTAAAACGCCGCTCACGTAGTGATATTATATATGATATGATATATGATATAAGATATGATATAAGATATGATATAAGATATAAGATAAAAAGATAAAAGGAAAGAAAAGAGAAATGATATAAAGAATGAAAATATGAAAATATGAAAGATTGTTTGCCTTGTATACTCTGTGTCTATATGATGGCAAGTAAAATACTCCACCGATGGGGTAAATGTGTGACATGGTGTGGACTCCAAGCCTTATCATCTCATCATTATGTCTGCCTCTGGCAGCTGGTCATATAAGCTGACTAAGCTTCACACCCTGTAGATTTGAGACATTAGATAGATAGATAGATAGATAGATGGATAGAATATGGAGAGGGGGTGACTCAAGTCACCCAGGGGCGACCTGTGCCACTGTCCCAAACAATTTTTTTCTATTGATTTTTTGTTCAAAGGAAGGGAACCTCAGTCCAAGGGCTATTACATCAGTATGTACAATGGCTGCAAAACCCCACTGGATAAAAAGGGGGAAATATCTTCATTGGTTCCCTGAAGATCATGTCTGTCTGTCTACTTTTGAAATAGTTCTTTGTATATTACCCAACACACTTAAATATATATGAAACTGCAGACATTGATTGGTAATGCAGGGCAGGTGGACTCTGACTACTGTATATAGTAGGGTAGGACACTCTTTTTGAGTGTCCAAAAAGGGGCGTGGCCAAAGGGGGCGTGTCAAGAGGTGTGGCTAATTAGTATTCATCTAATTAGTATTCATGAGCTAATTAGAATTCATGAGCTAATTAGTATTCATGAGCTAATTAGTATTCATGAGCTAATTAATATTCATAATTACATAACATCGTTATAATTAACTTGTCACATAACTCGTAAAAAATTTTCTTTTGTGATAATTTAAATTGTTACATAACATAGTTAGTGATCATAATATTTTCTTTAGTGATAATTAAAATTGTTGCATAACATCGTCACTATGAATTTGCTAGTGACAAATGGGGGTGGCTAATTAATATTCATGATATATTAATATTCATCACTAATTAGTATTCATGAGCTAATTAGTATTCATGAGCTAATTAGTATTCATGAGCTAATTAATATTCATAATTACATAACATCGTTATAATTAACCTGTTACATTACTCGTTAATAATCAAAAAAAAATTTTCTTTAGTGATAATTTAAATTGTTACATAACATAGTTAGTGATCATAATTATTTTCTTTAGTGCTAACTATAATTGTTACATAACATCATTAGTGACCATAATTATTTTCACTATAAATTTGTTAGTGACAAATGGGGGTGGCTAATTAATATCATGATATATTAATATTCATCACTAATTAGTATTCATGAGCTAATTAGTATTCATGAGCAAATTAATATTTATAATTACATAACATCGTTATAATTAACCTGTTACATTACTCGTTAATGGTCAAAAAAAAATTTTCTTTAGTGATAATTCAAATTGTTACATAACATAGTTAGTGATCATAATTATTTTCTTTAGTGCTAACTAAAATTGTTACATAACATCATTAGTGACCATAATTATTTTCACTATAAATTTGTTAGTGACAAATGGGGAAGGCTAATTAATATTCATGAGATATTAATATTCATGAGCTAATTATATTCATTACATAACATTGTTAATTATTTATTTTCTTTAATGATAACTTTCCTTAGTATCATAATAGATTATTATTTTTTTGGACAATACCAGTGCAAACCAGATTCACTGGATGACTCATAATTTCACAAAGGATGTAGTTCCGCATCAGTGCATGCCCTCAAGTCACAAACACCATTGTCATAAAAAGAACAAAAATGTAATTTTACAAAATTATAAAAATGCCAGGGGGTATATATTGACTTATTTATTTCTATTGAAACTCAATCACTATGTCACAAATAGAGAGGGTTACGCTTCAATACACACAGAGATGAAAGACCATGACAGGTTTATGATCACACCATATGTCACTGTCTCCAGGCCAGGATAAAATATCTTTTATATAGATCTAAAAATACTCTGTTATTACATAATAACTAGTATATAAGGAACTCACAATCTTCAGCTATCATACAGTCATCATGGCTAAGAGGAGCTTGTCACCCCCTTCACCCAGAGCAAAGATTCCAAGACTTTTACCCTACCAGATCACCCAAACTCAGCACACAGTTGCTAGGAGATTCGGGTATGAAGAAAGAAACTTCAGAGCTACATTTAACCAAGCTTATGTTGGTCACAGATTACTTGACATACATCAAGAACTTGAGGATATATTTCAAGAGGTTATTGACAGAGCAGCTCAACACAATGACCCTGAAGACAGAGCCAGGGTAATTATTCAACATAATGATCTCAACCAAGACATTGTCATTCACATGAGACCTCAAAACCTCATCACAGCAAAGACTATCATGGACAGAATGGAAAAAGTCCTGCAATCAGACCAGAACATGAGCGTAGACAGCTCATTTCAGGTAGAAGTAGGGACTCTTCATCATGACAGAGGAGGTGGTAGATCTTACATAACAATACCCATTCTACCCGACGACAATACAAAGTTTGCAAGAGCCATAGTTGTGGCAGCAGCCAGAGTTAAAAACGACCCTCGAGCAAGAGAGATCAGTAGAACTGACAGGTCTCACAGAGGAGGCCCTAAATCATAGAGAGGGCTGGCATTATCAATGTTAAGGAAGCTTCATCTACCACCAGATCACAAAGTTACGATTGAAGATCTTCCAAGATTTGAGGAGCATCTCGATTTACAGATCATCCTCATAGGCCAAGGCAACAATATTTTATATGGAGGAGTACCCAAGGAGACCACAATTTACCTCTATCAGAATGATCAAGGTACCCACTCAGTCACCAACATCCAAGGTTTATTAAAATCCTATAAAATATGCAAAAAAATGTTTCTCTTTATACAAAGATACCCACGTATGCTCAACTACTACTCAGCTACCTATCCAGACCAAGAAAACAAATCGGGCGTTGACCATCACTAACACCAACATCAAAGACAAGAACAATTCCATCATCAGGAAAAAATGTATGGTATACATCCCTGAAATACCTAACGAATACACTTGCGCTGCACGAGCAATAACTGTCTGCATAGCCAAACTGAGACAGGACGCCTCCTACATACATCTCCGTCGAGCATCAACAGCATACAGAAAAGGATCAAATTCCCAGACGGGCAGAGCACTTCGACTTCTTAAAGAAGTAAACCTCCCCTCAGATAGACAACTTGAAATAAGAGAATTCTGCAAGATCGAAGACCATCTCAACATATCGTCGTCATAGACAAAGATACATGTCATGAGATAATCTATGCAGGTTCCAAGTCTAGAGAGGACAAGATATTTCTTTACAAAGACGGGGAACATTTCCACAGCATAACTTCACTATCGGGACTCTTCTCAAATAAAGAGATCTGTACAGAATGTCTCAAATATCACAACAAAAATACAATACACTTCTGTAAAAATAAATGTATGGTCTGTCTCAGAAAAGACTGTTCATGGGAGCAAGCCGTCAAATGTCCAGACTGCAATAGAACATGTCGCAGTTCAGACTGTTTTTCAAACCACCGACAGACAGAGATTTACAAGACTGGATCTCTCAGAGGAGAAGAAAAACCGTCCAAATGTCAACGATACTTCTTTTGCACAGGATGCAATAAACTGCTTGATACACTGAAAAGATCCAAAGAGGACCATGTCTGCGGATATTGGCAATGTCGTCTCTGTCAAGGCTACTTTACAGGAGAACGTCTTTGTTACATGAGAGCAGCATCGCCAAAAGTCGGTACAGGTAAATTTATTTTCTTTGATTTCAAATTTACACAGGACGAAATATTCCAATGTCAGAAAGGTTACCATCAACGGTCAAAGAAGAATGGCTGTACTACATGTACAGACGACTACATCTGTTCATCATGTAGAAGATGCAGAAACTGCGACAAATGGTATTGCGGACTTCAACAACACATACCCAACTTCGTCGTAGCTCAATCTATCTGCGATGAATGCGACGACGATCAGACACACTGCCCTCAATGTGGTATCAGATGTCTCACCCATGACAATAAACAGGCATGTCAAGATTGTTACCAGAAGGAAGTAATTTTTAAAGGAGACAACACTGTTCAAGATTTCGGCAAATGGTTAATCAATGACAAACACAAGGGCTTCACATGCATTGCTCACAACGGAAAAGGATACGACTTCCTCTTCCTACAAGGTTACCTACTTCAGAATGGGATTCAGCCTTCTCTCACCAAAGTTGGGACAAAAATAATGTACATGCATGTACCCCAAACCAACATCAGATTCATAGATTCGCTCAACTTCCTACCAATGGCTCTCAAAAAACATTGATCTACAATGGTACAAAAGTATACAAGGACCTTATGACATGCATAAAGACATGGAAGATTACTGTAGGACCGATGTCAAGATTCTTAGGGAAGCATGCATGAAATTCCGTCAACTCATCAAGGACATAACTAGCATAGAAACTGAGACAGGAACCAAGGAGGTCGATCCGTTCTCTCAGGTCACCATAGCCTCCACATGCATGCAGATATTCAGACAAAACTTTCTCAAGGAACGTTACCAGGTAACCCTTGAAAACAATACCACCGTCGAAGTCACAAGGGTAGGAGGACAATATTACCGCAAGGATCAGCCACATCCAGACGATGAGATTAAAGAGAAAACCTTCCTAAACTCAGACATTGCTCACATTCCACCTCAAGGTTACGTAGCCCGGTACGGTCATAGTTACAAGGCTATTCAATGGCTTGAATATCTAAGTTATAGCAACAAGGTATTCATACAGCATGCTCGCAATATAGGGGAGCTTTCAGTAGGGCAATACAGAGTAGACGGAGCGGACAGTAACGGGGTACTCTACGAGTTTTATGGCTGTAGATGGCATGGATGCCCACCCTGCTTCCCCGATAGATCTATCAAAGACAATTACAATAATCAGACAATGGAAGAGCTCTACCAGAAACCTTGCAATGAGAGACCTTTCTATAGACCAAAAACTCGACAGTCATCACTGTATGGGAATGTCAGTTTGACATGCAAGTCAAAGACACTCAGGAGATGAAGGATTTCATCTCATCGCTCGATATCCCCCCAAGACTCAACATCCGCGACTCGTTCTTCGGAGGATGGACATCATCAGTACGTCTTCCAGGCAGAAAATGGGGAGAAGATCCATTATTACGATTACACAAGTCTCTATCCCTCGGTAAACAAATATAACTCTCTACCAGTAGGTCACCCTTGCATTTTAACCAAGGATTTTGACTACACAATGGAGTTCTACTTTGGCATAGCCAAAATTAAAATATTACCTCCAAGAGGCCTCTATCACCCTGTTCTACCATACCGATCAGGAGGACGACTCAAATTCCCCCTATGCAGAACATGCGCTGACGGACACAACCAGTTACCATGTCAATGCAGCATTGAACAGAGATCCATTATAGGGACCTACTGCACCCCTGAAATCCTGAAGGCAGTAGAGAAAGGCTACACCGTCCTCAAGATTTATGAGGTTTATCACTGGGAAAAATCTTCAGACACCTTGTTCAGGGAGTATGTTGATACATTCCTCAGAATTAGGCAAGAGTCTTCAGGATACCCTGGATGGGTCAAAGATCTAGAAGATCGCAAGACCTACATCCAAAACTACCAAGAAGCAGAGGGGATAATGCTGAGGCAGGAAAACATCTGCCATAACCAAGGTCTAAGAACGGTAGCCAAACTGGCGCTCAACAGTTTTTGGGGGAAATTTGGAGAGAAGCCGAACCAATCCAAAAGTCGGTACATCTTTGACCCCTCCAAATTCAAACAACTAGCCAATGACATATCGACCGAAATCTTGATGATCTACATGGTCAACGAAGACTGCCTACTGGTAGAAACAAGAAGTAGAGAAACTTTTGAACCTGACAATATCAAGACTAATGATGTCGTCGCGTCATTTACAACATGTTGGGCAAGACTAAAACTCTACAGTCTCATAGAACAGCTGGAACGAAGGGTCCTCTACATGGACACAGACTCTGTCATCTTCACATCCCTTGAAAGTCAAGATATGCCCCCCTAGGCGACTTTCTGGGTCAGCTGACCGACGAGTTACCATCAGGGGCATACATAACAGCATTCATTTCTTCAGGACCGAAGTCCTACAGTTACAGACTTAACGACAACACTGAAATAGTCAAATTCAAGGGCATTGTCATGAACCCTGTCAACAGTCAGCTCGTCACTTTTGACAACATCCAACAAGTCGTAACCATGGGACAGGTCATCAGACTACCGACCTACAATATGTTTGTTAGAGATAAAGTACATGGTAGAGTCTTTAACAAGGCAGGTTACAAGACTGTAAGATTAGTATATACCAGAAGGGTATTACTAGACAGTTACGACACTCTACCATATGGTTATTAGCTGGTTAATATGTACATATGTAAATATACTGAAAAGTGTATATATCATGTAAATATATATATATATATACATATAAAGCTAGTCGTTTGTGCATATGTATATACTAGGCAAAGCTTCATTGTGGAATGTTTACCACCTATGTTGTGATTTAACTATTTCTACATGATGATTATGTCTGTGAAATTTTCCACATACACTATAAATAAAGATGTGAAACAAAATCGTGATCAGTTTGTCATGGAGACTCAGTCCTAAAACAACGAGAATTGGCAAGTCTTGGGGAATAAAATCCCTAGGAGCGAGGTCTTATTTTTCAGCCAAATTATCATACTCTATGTAGTAATAATAGCATGTATCATCAATCTATCAATCAGTCACCCCCTGAGCGAGCTCTGGGTAGGACTTTTAAGCAGTAGTATAGGATTTCTTCTCCCGAACCCCACTATAAAAGACAGAAGAGTATTACTCAATAATGGATAATTATTTAAAATCGATTTACTACAACCCTAGTAAACCCGGTAGTTACTCAGGAATAATCAAACTCTGGCAAAGTATAAAAACTGACGGTAACCCTCTCAAGCTCAAGTTCAAAGATGTAAAGAACTGGTTATCAGGACAGTACACCTATCTGGTACACAAACAACCTACACTAAAGTTTAAACGCGAATCTATCATAGTAGGAGAAATGAACGAGATTATGGATACTGACTTAATGGATGTTCAGAAATTTAGCAAGAGTAATGATAGAGTAAAATACCTGGCAATATTCATCGATTTATTTTCAAGATATCTAAGAATTGAGCCCATGAAAAGTAAAACAGGGGAAGAGATGGTTAAAGTCATGAAAAAAATTTTCAAGGACAGCTTTAAAGTAAAAGAGTTAAGAAGCGACCAGGGTAAAGAATACCCAGCTAAAATTGTCCAGGGTTACTTGAAGACTAAAAACATAAACCATGTACTAGCTTATAATGTTTACCATGCAAACTATGCCGAGCGAGTATTCAAAACCATCAAATCACGAATATATAAGTTCTTTACAAAACATCAAGATCATAGATATATCGATCATCTTCACGAGATTGTCTCTAGTTATAACAACACTAAACACTCTTCAATAGGAATGGCTCCTTCACAAGTTACAATAGAGAATCAACAAGAGCTTTACGAAAAGTTATATCTACCCCTTGAGCTTAAAAGAGAAAAAAACACCTATTGTATATAAATTTAACATAAAGGATAAAGTAAGATTATCTTTAGCCCGGTTACAGTTCGAGAAGGGGTTTCACAGGAAATGGACAGAGGAAATTTTCATAATTGACAAAAGAACAGCATTTCACCCCCCACGTTATAGAGTAATCGATTTAAACAAGGAGGGGGTCGACGGTAGCTTCTATGAGCCTGAGATGCAGGGGGTATTGGTAACTGATTACGACCTATATAAGATCGAGAAAGTTCTCAGATACCGCATTAGGCAAGGAAAGAGAGAGTCACTAGTTCGTTGGCTAGGTTACAGCAAGAAATTTGACTCTTGGATTAAGACTTCCGAAATTAGAAAATATGAATGACTTCTACGTTATACTTAACAGTTATTATAGATCAGAAAATCTTGAAAATACTTCTGTTAATTTCAAAGTAAGGTTAAACAGAGCCTTAAGATTGGGAGAAGGATGGAAAGTTGCTCTCTGCCAATACAGGTCCACAGTTACCCCTCATGTATACATATGTAGTAACATTTGCGACTCTACAATTGTCGGTCAAAAGCAGTTAAATGTACTGAGATACATAACCAATCAAGAAATGAATCTGACACCTTACTATGTACCAGTCACACAAAACTTTATAGATAATATTCACATATACATGTTAAACGCTACTACAGAACAAAAGCTTGAGCTAGGCGATGGTACTACACATATCACTCTACACTTTGTATATAAACCCTCACAACCGCCTTTCTAGTCATTCCCTCAAAGACCGCCATAATGGAAGCATATTTTTCTACTCAGGAAAACAGACCTACCCCCTTTGTAACTGATGGTCTAAGACGTTATTCAGGATCAGACAATCCTCAATATATTATAGAAACCCCTAAGACGCATAAAGGGGCCCCCCCCGGTCAAGGTCGAGTTAATATCAGATATTAAAAAAACTTTAGATCAGACCAAAGAGGAAATGGCAACCGTTAAACGTAAGAGGAAGGCGGCGCCAAAACCTCCTGCTCGGAGAAGAAAGACAAACTCAAATAAAGCTAAACCAAAACCCCGAAAGCATTCATACGGAAAGAAGAAGCCAAAGAGTCAACACCGCAAGAAGAAATAATGGATGTTAAAACAACTAGTCTCCCCCAACTGGACCTTTTCTCGCCTCCAGCACTTCAGCAAAATGTTGAAAGACAGTATTATATGGATTACAGACCGGTCAACCAACTGACTGATGACGGTCCTATACTTTTCGACATCAACGAGCAAAAACACTTTTTGGATCTCTACAATAGCCAGCTATATGTTAAACTGAAAATTGTTAAACAGGAAAATACATCTATGGCAGCGAATAAGAAAGTAGTAGCTATAGACAACTGCTTACACTCTCTATTTGAGAAAATCTCCGTTTCGCTGGAGGGGAAAGAAATTAGCTCGTCTAACAACTATCCTTATAAAGCCATTTTTAGCACTTTGCTGACCTATGGTAGAGATGCTAAAAATTCTCAACTAAGAGCCCAGGGATATGTAAAGGATGATTCCGAGCAGATTGATTTGATTGATTTAAATAAGGGAGCTCAGATAAGGAAGAATTTCTTTCAAAAATCAAACATAGTAGAATTTCAAGGGCCTCTGTATGAGGATATTTTTATGCAAAAAAGATATCTACTAAACAATACACGCTTAACAATAAAGTTGGATAGAACCTCTAATGAATTTGCTCTCATTAACCATGAACCTACAGGTTCATATAAAATTCGTTTGGAAGAAGTAATGTTCAAAGCTCATATGAGTCAACTTGATCCTCTTACACAGTTTGCTATTGGTAGGTCATTAGAAACTAGACCAGCACTTTACTGTTACACTCAGCGAGAAATTAGAGTAGAAAATATAAACACAGGCTTTACTTCCGGAACCCTGGATAATATTTTCCCCAACAGACTACCCTCCAGAATTCTTGTCACCCTCGTTCCTACTAAGGCCTACAATGGGGATTTAAAACTAAATCCTTTCAATTTCAAACCCTTTGACCTGCAAAGAATAACACTTTCTGTAAATAATGATACTATCAACACTTTGATGCCTACTTTTGATCATGCTCAAGGAAACGGGGTCTCTAACAGTTTTCTCAGTCTCTATGAGACATTTAGAGAGCTGGGGAATGATTTCGGTAATGACATTACATTGTACGACTTTGCACACAGCTACTGCATGTACGCCTTTAATATAAAACCTGCTTACGGCACATCTTATGCACCTGACCACGGTCATGTATGACTGTCTCTGAGTTTCAAGAAAGCACTGACTGAGCCTGTAGTATTAATGATTCATGCAGAAACACCAGCCATTATGGAGATAACAAACACCCGTAATGTTACAGTTAAATAGCCACTATTTAATCATACCGATATCATTTACCATGGAGAGGTCAGACACTGTAGACCAGGCTTTTGTAGCATCCAATAATACCCCAGATTCTTGAAAGATCATGTCTGAAGACAAGGTTCTTATGCTTTTAAATACACCATGCAATATAATAATATCATCGCCGAGTCAAGGAGGGAAATCAACATTTGTTTATCGTTTATTGAAACATGACATGTTTTGAGAATCCCCTGAAAAAATTCTTTACTGCTACAACAGCGTCTGGCAGTCAATGTTTAGTACCCTAGAATCAGAAATGGAAAATATATCATTTCACTATGGCATACCAACCAAAGATGATCTGGAAGCCTTCCAGACTATGAGTACTGGACACTCTGTCATTGTATTTGATGATCTAATGATTGATACTATTTTAAAACTGTTCACAATAGGCACACACCATAATAACTGCTCAGTCATCCTACTGACTCATAATCTGTTTTTAAAGTCCAAACATTCAAGAACTTTAAATCTAAGTACCCATGTATTTGTAATAATGGCTAACAATCGAGACAAGGGGCAGATTACAGCTCTGGGTCGCCAGCTGGGCTATCGACAGTTGCTTCAGGCTTACCTAACAGCTACAGCGGCCCCCTACTCATACTTTGTTATCGATCTGCATATGAAAACTGACAAGAATTTAAGATTACGGTCAGACATTTTCCCTGACGAAGGCCCTACAGCGGTTTATAAGGCAGAGTAACATTGGAAAAGCTCATTTGTCATTATGACAGCTCTAAAAAGGAACATGGCCTTTATCAAGCTATTATCTATAGCTGAGAATAAGCAGAAGGATGTCTTACTGAATACAATGAGTAAGAGTCAGATCGAATTACTTAGACAGTTAGCAAGAAATATTGTTGAAGGCGATTTAATTGTCAGCAAGCAGTTCGATAAAGAGCTAGGTAGATATAAAAACAAGCTCATTAAGTTGGCAGATAGCAAAGAGAAAGGACGAAAATTACTCTGTCTAAAACTGAGAACCGTCTGGTCTAGGATTATTAAAGCTGTTTTACCTCAACTAGAACTCTTGGAATAATGAAACACTTTATAATACCTGAGTCAACATATCACAGACTTAAGAATAAGCAGAAAAAAGACCAACAGTCTGGACAGGCTGAACAGCCCGATGAAATATTTGAACAGACTGAGGAACCAGATGATTCCTTCATCATTGATGCATTTCCCAGAACTTCAAAAGAAAGGGCATTGAGACTTGTCACTTATATCAGAAGACATGATCCTGAAATAACATGGTCATCAAATGGTCTAGTCACTATTGATGGTAAATTGATTACAGGCTCAAACATTATTGATCTGCTTAGATCAGCCATTCACGGAACAATAAGAAAGCCTGATGGCTGGGCAGATTTCTTAGAAGCAATTAAGCGTATCAACACCCCCTTGTCACTCATAACCCTGACACCCCCCGGGGTACCAATTAAGCGCCTCCGGTGGTTAACCCACTAACTGTATTCATAACTGAATCTAGCACAAAAGACTTATAACACTTGTTATGTAACATCTCTATAAATAACCACCAATCAGTAATCTCTTTAGCCTACCAGTCATGTATATAAGAAGATCAGAAACAGGCTGTGACTATCCTGAACTGAAGATCATGGCTGAGACAACTACCACACTCTTCAAGCATAATTTCGGTCATGCTAACCAGACATCTTTGACTGAATATCAGGGGAAAAGAAGACTAAACCTCAGAGTACTGGATGGTTCATATCCAGCTCGAAAATACCTGAGTCTGTCAGCTAGAGATGTCAAGCACTTACAGCAACCGGATTTTTACCACGATGATCGTTTTGATGATTAGGATGCTTGTTTTGTCATGTGTGATGGGGTGTCGACAGGAGGCCCCAGGACTTCTGATATGCGGCGAGGATGACGTGGAAGACATCAGATATCTGGATCTCGACACAATTGAAGAGATTAGGTAAGAATTATTAATTGTTTTGTATGGTCATTACTTGATGATTTTGAAAATAATTGCTTCATGTCACAGAGATATGCATATTTGACCCCCTAGATGTTCACCTTTGCATTCTGCTATGTGTTAATATATTTAATCTCTATTATATTATTATATATATTTATATACATTACATTATAATCATTGCTTGCGCTATATTATATTTATAGACATTACGCTCATTTTTATGAGATTCTCAGACATTTATATATGGTAAAATCTACTTTTGTCTTTGCTTGGTAGATTGAAATTATAAATATTAAAATCCTTACCCTATGCTGTGCACGCGTTAGCTGACATGAATGTCTTAACTTAAATATATATATATATATATTATTAGATACATCCCCTATGCATTATGACCATTTACGTCATATTTATTGTAAGGTAATTGGATGCGAAGTAGTTAGGGTAATTGGATGCACACAAGGTTATGACATGAATTAAGCAAATAATTAAATACCTAATATGTAAATTTATTGTAATTAGGGGGGTATTGACATAATGAGTGGCTGACTTTCAAACAATTAAGAGCTCTTCTATGTAAATTATGGTTGTTCAACTTATAAGTTTTTATTCCAGATTTTTCACTCTTCATGAGATGGAGGTTGTTGACCATCTGTCAGCAATGAATGTAGCTCTGAAGGTGGTTTTCCGCTCAGGGAGAGTTGTGACCTTCCCCCGGGTCTCTTCAGCCTCGACCTCGGAGGATGATCTGCCAGCTGTCACTTCAGCGACAATCAAGATGTCAGATGCCCCTGATACATCAACGGATAAGATAGCAGTCACCGCCGATACGACACTGGACAAGATGTCAGTCACCGCCGGCACGACGATGGACACGATGATGGATAAGATGTCACCCCCCTCCGACACAACCACCGAAACGCCGACAGTCAAGACAACTGTTAAGATGTCCAGAAGAGGACCTTCTTTCTGGAAGCTGATCATACCGGCGACCATCGGCTCAACCGTAACTGTCTTAGTTGCAGTTATTATATGCATTAAGGGTACACTATATCAATATAATATATACATATATATATATATATATTTTTTTTTATCTGTGTTAGTTGCAGTTATTATATGCATTAGGGATACGTTATATCAATATAATATTTACATATATATATATATATAAGTATATTTTTTTATCTGTACTTATTTTGTCTACGTAGTATCAACATTATATTTTTTATTTGTAGTGATCTTGAAGAGAGTTCGCCACGGTGAAATAATTGAGAGAGGTATCCGTGACAGGGAGGCCATAGAGCTGGATCAGAGGCTATTTGACCCCGCTATCATCCCTCATGATGAGTCCGATGAAGAAGGTAAAATAGTTTATTCATTATTGCCCCGTTAACATTTTTATTACAAGTATGCTCATTGATCTGGTAATATATTTTTATTTTTTATTACAGTCGTGTTCAACATGCGTCAAGAGAACTGGGATACTTCAAGCCAGGGTGGTGATAGTAGCGGTAAGTAACTTGCTGGTATGAGTCGAATTTGAAAAATATATATATGTCAACAAAATCTTGTCTACTTGACATGACATTTTCAGATGCTTCTATTCCAGATGTGCGTCAGAGACGCAGGGCTTTCCTGGATGCCAAGGAAAAAATAAAGAAGTGTTTCTAGGTAAGCATTTTTATTTTAATATATATATATAATATACAAATATATAAATGTGTGTAAAAATCTGTCTGTAAAAATATTAAGTACTGATATTTATTTTTGCAGATTCCCCTCTACCCCGGATGTTTGAACTTTTTGTAGATTTTTTCATTTATATATATATAGACAGTGCTGAAACTTTTTGTAGATTTTTTGTGTAAATGTATTTTTTTGTATGTTTTTAATGCTTAATAAATTTTCTGGTAAGATATGAAGGACTTGTTTTGATTTTATAGAAATCTAATAGTGTTAAAATAGTAAAAAACAGAGACATATATATCAGAGGTGAAATATTTTATTTCCGTAGTACATCAAGGATTACGTAGAAATGAGAGCAGTCTATCTTCTGTAACATGCAGAATTTCCATTAATGGTTTCAAAACTCTGTAAATAAGGTCTTGTTGGCTAGCGATTATGTCTACATTAACTCTACTCGTGACGTCCTCGAGGTATATTCCTGCAGATTCTGCTGACTTAATTATTTGATCGATTTGTAAAAGACTGTAGATGCTCAGGGTTTGTCCTTGAGAATTGATGATGCGTATATCCCTTGTTTTGCATGAAAAACATGATACCTGCTTAACAGGGTTGTCGTCAAGATCAAGTACTGCGTAAGTGATGTCTTGAATGGCATTCCCCTGAAAACAGTGGTAGCAGACCTTCATTCGTTTATTATTCTTTGCAAAGCAGCAGGAGTATGCATATTTCGCTGTTAGTACGGTGCAGATCTGGCATTTTCTTGGTCTTCTCATTTCGGCGAGGAGTTGATCAGACAGAGTCAGTAGGAAGAACATAATTCTACTGATAGAGTCTGGGGGAGATCTGCTTATATACATAGGCGTTATGTAATGAAAAGTATTTTTAGATTTTAATCAGTGAGCATATCCTGGAGGTATATAGCTGACCATTGTTGAATTATGATATGTACTGAAGTGGAACTCTCTCTAATTGTGGCATTGTGATTGAGTTTCAATAGAAATAAATAACTCAATATATACCCCTCTGGCATTTTTTTATAACTTTGTAGTTTTGCAGACTGTAAAATTAAATTTTTGTTCTTTTTATGACAATGGTGTTTGTGACTTGAGGGCATGCACTGTTGCGGAACTACATCCTTTGTGAAATAATGAGTCATCCAGTGAATCTGGTTTGCACTGGTATTGTCCAAAAAAATAATAATCTATTATGATACTAAATAATTAACAATGTTATGTCATGAATATAATTAGCTCATGAATATTAATATCTCATGAATATTAATTAGCCTTCCCCATTTGTCACTAACAAATTTATAGTGAAAATAATTATGGTCACTAATGATGTTATGTAACAATTTTAGTTAGCACTAAAGAAAATAATTATGATCACTAACTATGTTATGTAACAATTTAAATTATCACTAAGGAAAATTTTTTTTTGATCATTAACGAGTAATGTAACAGGTTTATTATAAAGATGTTATGTAATTATGAATATTAATTAGCTCATGAATACTAATTAGCTCATGAATACTAATTAGTGATGAATATTAATATATCATGAATATTAATTAGCCACCCCCATTTGTCACTAACAAATTCATAGTGACGATGTAATGTAACAATTTTAGTTAGCACTAAAGAAAATAATTATGATCACTAACGATGTTATGCAACAATTTTAATTATCACTAAAGAAAATATTATGATCACTAACTATGTTATGTAACAATTTAAATTATCACAAAAGAAAATTTTTTTCGATCATTAACGCGTTATGTAACAAGTTAGTTATAACGATGTTATGTAATTATGAATATTAATTAGCTCATGAATACTAATTAGCTCATGAATACTAATTAGCTCATGAATACTAATTAGATGAATACTAATTAGCCACACCTCTTGACATGCCCCCTTTGGCCACGCCCCTTTTTGGACACTCAAAAAGAGTGTCCTACCCTACTATATACAGTAGTACTCTGGAAATTTCGGCTATTTTCAACACCTTCAGTGAATTAGCTAATCCATAAGAACACAATTTCTAGAAGTGTTTTTTTTGGGGCGGGGGGGGAGGCTTAGCTTAATTTAAATCTGACATTACTATATCTTAAAAATTGTGGTGGCTAAGATTTAGTGAGTAATGAAGCCCCCCCCCTCCCTCCAGTCTTGGCTACTTTAACCTTGAAATTCAAAGCTCATATCAACTGAAAGTTTCTGTTCCGCAAAGTACAGTTATCCCATGGGATAACTGTACTTTGCGGAACGGAACAAGTTTGAGGCAGTGAACACCAGAGGTCTCCACTACCAGGGTCCAATCTGCTACCAGTGCTACCAGTGCTCAGTGAAAGGTCAGCGTTGCCATAGCAACCATTCACTGAAACCTGAATGGAGACGTTATGAAATTTTAAGGTGCTTGCTGAACTAATTGGGTCACATCATAAAACCATTGTCTCAATTATAATCAGAATGACTGCAATATTTAATGCAAATTTATCTGCTCACTATTATATATTTCATAATGGATCTTTTACCAGTCTCTATCAGTAGAGCTCAGCTGCTCAGTAGACATTATATATAGCCCTGGGCTTTGCATAGCATTATTTTAAAAGTATTATGAGCAATGTTAATTCAGGGGCAGGGCAACGTGTCTCTCCCCCCCCCCCCTCACTTTTGCACACTTTTTATATTGTAACAGTATATCATGGCGAAAATTTAGGATTACTCCTCCCCACTTTTTCGCTGCAATTAAGGCTCTTTCCAAACCGACTTATCTTCCATAATTTTCTAAAATTTTTAATTTAATTTTTTTAAAACGTGCCCCATTGTGAAAGAATTGTAGTAGATTAAGCAGAAAATTAAAAATTAGAAGCTATAAATGACTCACATATACAGGAATCCAGGAAACTTAACATTTCTGGCAGGAGCGTGTAGCCATGTTAGAAACGACAAGGCTACCTTGAACATATGATATGAGATGCACTTTATTGTACATGGAGAGTTGATTCAATCCAGTAAATCTGGAATATTACAAATAATTAAAATGAATATAAAGAAACAATGATGAATTATATGAAGTATAGAGATGAAATGATGCATATGTATGTCTTCCAAGTAGTATGTCTGCATTAAGCAATGAAACACATTAAATGTATATCTTGAACTAAGTCATATCCATAAACATGTCTATAAACATCATAAATATACCCCTCTTAATGAATGATTATTAAATATTACAACATGAAGTGATATATTAAGTGTTGAATTAATGTCCAATTAATTGTACATTCAAAGTAAATGAATTCATATCAAATTGACACTAATTTTCATAATTTGATCCACATAATGAATAAACACATGTAATAATTTACATGGATAAAGTAGAGTACATGAGTACAATTGATAAATGCAATAAAGTACTTACAACAGTGTGCAACTCAATATTGACATGGAATATGGTGACATATGTTGTCTGTTGGCTTCTGTGATTTAAATGCCAGTGAAGTTAAACTGCCACAGGATAGACTTCCTGTTACACTTCAATGAACACAATATAACAATAGTGAAGGAGGCTGGCTTTTGCAGCTTCAGAAAGTGTGAAAGTCTTGTCATGCATGGCTTCACAACACTTTTGCGATTGCTCAACACAGCAATGTATTGTACAGTATTGTACCATTGAAATGTTAACATAAACCAATAATTGAGCTAATGGAGATTACAGCCAAGTTGGAGTTGGTGTCAGGACTCCCCCCCCCCCTTCAGGCCCTAAGATTTAAAAAAAAAATCATGTTGTATTTATTAAAATTGTAGTAATATTTCAATATATTTATTCGCACTCACTGTGACACAAACATTTTATTTAATTTAAAAACAGTTTGTAAAAGAAAATTGTAAAACCATAATGAAATATTAAGATCACTGGCTAAATAATGCTGCTAGGACGCACTTTGTTTTAGCCAATCGCAATCAAGGGCGGAAACTTTATCAGCAATTAGAATTGCAGTATTCTGTCATATTCCTGGTGGAAATATAGCGAACCTTCCGTGAAAGTCCACTATTACGTCCACTTGGGTTTTTATATTTTTGCATGGACCTGCACAAAATGAACAATGAGCACTATGTCTTGCTATTATGCTATTGTTGCAAAAATGTGTAAATTATTACGATTGAAAAGATACGGAAGATGAATAATTTCAGAAAGGTTAAAAATAGTAAAGGAAAAAAGTGCATGATCTGAGAATTTTTCCCCTAAGAATTATTATTTACATGTCATGTTTGGTATCATTTTGCATGTATTTTTATGACTAATGTAATAGTGGTGTTAAATAATTATTATCTACATGTTCCACCAAGTTTGATAACTGAACTACAGTTAAAAAACCACACTGCAAAACTCAATTAGGCCCATATGGTATACATCTGCAACTTGCTATGCTTGACTGATCACAAGGCCTGGGCTCAAGTGGGGGGACACTCTCAAGATTTTTTCAATTCTATTCCTTTTTTTCTACTTTTTTTTAGACCATGTGGATAAAATAATACTTGTTTCTATCTAACAAGGCTTTAAGTATATCATTTAGACAATATATTGTAAAGTAGGCCTACTGAGGCTTCCTTGGAGACTGGTAGGATTTTGTTTAAATTACTATATCATCTTGAAAAGCTTGAAGCAGCACAGAATGGACAGAAAGGTCACTAATAAACCCAACTTTCTAACTCATTAAACTCTATATGAATCTCATTTAAGTTTCCAATTTTTTCAATGATAATTTTTTGCTATAAAATGATGCTTAAAGTGTTTATATGAATCATAAATAATTCCTCTGTGGATTATTCACATTTTGAAATTAAAAAGTTGGCGAAGTGTTCCCACATAATCTTATTTACAATTAACAACAATACAATGAATTTAAGTGTTTATGAACAACCATTCGACGTAACAATAATTTAGAATAAAGACAATAATTTAGAAAAAAGACACAGAGGATGAGTAAAGCCACATTTAGATTAATCTGTTTGCGTATATTTTGACGTGCACCATACATGCACGGAGACGGTTCAAAGTAAATGTAGCTTTAATAATCTATTGTGAAAATGATGACATGCACATTGTTATTGATTTATCCGAATGACAAGTCAAATCAAAGTAGTAGTACTAAGATTACGACAAACTAATAATAAGAATAGAAGGGCAGAACCTGGGGAGTGGGTCACTAATATAGTGACTAATAAGCCCACTGGCACTGTTGGGCTAGACAAGTGATGAATTTCTTTTTTAATAATATTATTCTGATTAATATTCTGATTAATTATACTTGTATTTCACTGTAATAAAGAAAGTCTAAGTATATTAATGACATGTAACAATATCGAAAAAAAAAAGTCCCTGGATGCTTTGCCCCGTATGAGTAGTAGGTTTATGGGTACGTAGTGTTACTATGACTGCCTTTTTTCGTTTCGTGTTGTGTTGAATATTCAAAATATGTAGAAAATATATAGAAATCAAAAAGTTCAAAAATTTTGACAGTTTGACATAACCTTTAACTTAACCCCTGATCTTCGGGCATCTCCCTGTCACTCAAATAGAGGGATGAAAGGGAAAACAGAATTTTCACACGGAAGCAAGCTTTTACCCTAATCTAAAAATAGGTATGAGATCATGGAAATATTGCATCACCATGATGCAAGACACTCACAGGAAATCACATGACTTACTCACATGATTTCAGAATCCAATGAGAACTCATCATTTCAGAGGGAGGAGCTAGCTCAGACTCACAATAAAAGCAGAGCAGGAGGAGGAGGAGGAGAACATCACTTCCTTCCTTACCATGGCAATGAAAAGCACATCTTTCTACAACATGACTAACAAAGGAGCAAAAAGTAAGTGGTCTACTCAAGTGGTCGACATTGGTGAACTCAGAAATGTGCAAGTCACTGCACATGAGAAGGGAATGAGAATAGCCAATGC
Source organism: Alitta virens (assembly GCA_932294295.1). NCBI lineage: Eukaryota > Metazoa > Annelida > Polychaeta > Phyllodocida > Nereididae > Alitta > Alitta virens. Next base: position 39,644,502 of record OW028578.1, read on the forward strand.
GCAGTTAAAACCTGGAAGAAAACCTGAAGACAACATTGTTAATCTTGATGCTGGATCTGTGAAAGTGTTAGTTATATTTTTTGAAGATGTGCGCCATGCTATGAACGATTGTAGGGTTGGAGAGTTGGAAAATGAATATTTCCTTCCTTTGGGAAAGAGATATTTCGTACAAATCAAACCAGACATCAGGTGTTTGTCTATCAGGAAGTTTTTCAGACCACGACATGACCCAAAGCTCCTTTATCCTGGATTTCCAGGGATTGCACTGAAATTTAAAGAATTCCAGAATTTGGAATCAGAATGGATTGAACTATTGGAATCAGTTCCATATCAAAGTGCAACTATTTGTGATTTTGATGATCCAAAAGACCACAAAGATTGTCAGTACTGTTTCTTTTAGGAAGGTCCTATTATAATAAAATATTATAAAAATGATAAAAAATAAAATAACCCTCCAAAAAATTTAAAAAAACAGTGAAATGCTGTACAAAATTATGGTATTACAAGCTTGCGTTCTCGTTCGCAATACCGTTAAACAGATTACACAGCATTGTGAGGATTACAAGACTGTGTAATTTGTGAACTAAAAGCTTAAAACTGACTGAGTGGTATAGGTGAAAGATATATATGAATTTATATGTAAATATATATTTAAGGTCCCATGCAAATCAATCCACCATCTTTTCTATCTATTTCTAGATCTATGTCTATTTCTAGATCTATATATCAGATTGATTTCATCATTTTCATGATTTCATAATAAAATATTCATTTTCATATACATCCAGATGAAATGATGAAATTGTTGATTAGTTGAGAATAATTAGTATTCAATGATTAGAAAAAATAAAATTAACTCCTAACCGAAAGTATACCAACTCCCCTCTATTCAACGGATATTCCAATATTTCTAGGAGGGGTCGATCTTACAGGATCTATCCTTATTATATCCCTGTGAATTAATTAGAGGCTTATTCTATGATATACATTAATAAATATATGAGAACCAAGCAATCGATATTTTCTATCATTTTGCAGTAAGCAGATGAAAATACAACATGCTAGAGTTTAATCCTGGATCCACTCATATTTTGAGTGGACAATCCGGCTCTGGAAAAACAAGATTTATTCTCAGAATATTACAGAATATGGATAAAATATTTGGTGAACATCCACCACTAAAAATAAGATATTACTACGGAATATGGCAAGATAATTATGATCAAATGAAACGAGAGATAGAAAACATTAGCTTCCAACAAGGTCTTCCTTCAGAAGAAGAAATGATAATCATTGATGATTTAATGGATGAAGCTTGTAATTCTCAGGTTGTGGAATTAATTTTCACTAGGATAAGTCACCACAGATTTTGTAGTTGCTTCTATATTGTACAGAATGCTTTCGTTCAAGGTAAGAAACAAATGACAATTAATTTAAATACTAAATACGTGTAAGTGTTTCGTTCACCTCGAAGTTTATTACAATTAACTTATCTCAATAATCAAATATTTCCTAACAACCCAGGTTTATTAATTAATTCTTATAAGGATATAATGAATCAAGAACCATTTGGTTATATTCTAATTGACCTAACTGCTCAATGTCCCGATGATCTCAGAATCAGAACTAAAATATTCCCTTCAGAACGCACTATAGTTTATAAGTACGATTGAATGAAACATAATTATTTCGTAATTAGCTCTAACACAGGGATATAAATATTCGGAGAAGTAATGATGAGTTCAGTTCTTAACTTGAGATGGATGAGAGAACATCCAGTACTGAGACATGGAATTGTTGTAGTGGAACATTTCGCAAAGGTCAGATCGCATACATATGTCAAGTTAGCATACTTTACATCCTTATAATCACAGCGTTAATTAATCTATCAATAGGTAATGGTGATAAAACTCCATTTTCCACAATTTTGGGATCTTATATCGGTTATTTGCTCCCTAATCCTTCGATCAAACGACTTTCAATAAATCAAGGTAGTTTAGGTATACCATGAAAAATACATATTTCCTACACCTTTTATTAACTTGCGGAAAAAATCAAGGAAAAGCATTATTGGAAACTGCAGATAATAAACAAGTGAATAGTGTGGTGAATGTTGTATATAATCTCACATTGAATAGTTCTGTTCTCAATTCACATTCTAAGAAACTTTTAACCATTCATAAAAAGTTAATATCTAAACTGTTATCTAAAAATAAATCAATTAAATCTAAATATACTATTATCAGAAATAACTCAGTTGAGATATACAATCTATTGATTTCAGCTAAAAATACACTTCTCAAAGTATCAAAATGAAGAAATATGTGTTAGTACCATATGATGAAGTGAACAAGACTCCAAACATTTATTCACATCCTAAATTATCATCAGATGATATTCTAGCATCTTTACCTAAGAATATTAAGCATAAAGCTATTGCTATATTGAAACACATTTCTCAGAATAGTGATTACATTACTTGGAATGAGATAGGTGAAGTTAGTATAAATCAAAACGTTATTGCAAATAGTCACATCATCGATTTAATCAAATGTAGTTTATATCCATATAAAAATATTAACCCTCCAGGATTAGCGCAGTTTAATACAGCACTTCAAGAAAGCAATATTCCACAAACTCTATTACAAAAAGGTGCAGGTTTAAGTTTAGTTAGTTCAGTTAAGAAACCACCTCCAGGATTTCCTTTGATCTCTAGAGTTTCAAGTACTGCTAGTACGGCTAGTATAGCTAGTACTGCTAGTAGTACTGGTAATACTTCTTCTCAGGGTAATACTAGAGTATCTACAAAAAATCAGAATCCACAAGGACGGATATGGAAGAAGATATAAAGAAATATCTCTTAGAAAAATACCAAGATGTGAACTTTCCAGGTGCTTACACTGGAGTAGATAAATTTTACAAAGCTATTAGAAAAGAGAAAAAACGGAGTATAACTAAAAAACAAATTAAAGTATTTCTTCAAAGTCAAGAGTATTACACACTTATGAGACAAGTAAACAGAAAATTTAAAAGAAATAGAGTTATTACTCCGTATAAAGGATATCAGGTTGATCTAGATACGGCTCATTTACATCAATATGCAAAATCAAATTTGGGATATTCATATATCTTAGCTGGGATAGATTGTTTCAATAAAGAAGCTCATACAGTTGCTTTGAAAAGTTTGAAGACTCAGGAGTTTATTCCAGCTTTAAAGTCCCTGCTATCGAAGTTTAGTAAAATCCATAACTGCAGGACCGATTCTGGACCCGAATTCAAAGCACAAGCTACTAGAACATTATTTAAGAACCTAGGAATAAACCACTTTTTCACAAATAACATGGAAACCAAACCTAATATCGTTGAAAGGTTTTTTAAAACTCTTAAAAAACATTCTATTTCGCTATATGGTATCAAAAAATACTCATAAATGGATAGATCAATTAGAAAAAATCACAAACTCTTATAACAATACTTATCACTCCAGTATAAAACAATCACCAGCTTCCGTGAAACCATCTGATGAATACAAAATATGGAAACTACTGTATGAAACGGAACGACCTGATGAAATTAAAACTAAGTTTAAGTTTAATATTCATGATACTGTTAGAATTAGTGTACTGAAACATTAGTTTATGAGAGAATTTGATGAAAAATGGAGCAGGGAATATTTCATTATTGCTGATAGATTTATGAAGGATGTTCAACCAGTTTATATTCTGAAGGATATACAGAATGAAGCCTTAACTGGAAGGTTTCAAGAAAATGAACTTCAGAAAATTCTTGTATCAGATGATGATACGTATATAATAGAATAAATTCTTAAAAAATCCAAGGGACGCGTACTTATAAAATGGCTTGGATGGCCTAGTAAGCATGCTACTTGGATAAAAGAAAGCGATATTCAAAATTGGCAGAAAACTAATAATTATGTAATGATAATGCAGTGAGTGTTAAAATGGAACACTGTTGAATTTCAGTGGAATTATTCCCCTGGAATTATCCCACCAGTGCTCTCCACATTCTTAAATGACTTGACAGAATGTCTAATCTATTTCACTCCTTTACAGGGTTTCAAGTTCAAGTTCACCCCTCTTTACCCCTCTTTTACCTACTTCTATTTCACCCTTTTTTTCAAAGAATTTAGGAATCTAGAACATCTAGGATAACTAGGACATTTAGATCAACTAGGTCACCTAGTTTATCCACACATGGAGACACTGCGCTAGAAATTTATCATACTGATCCTCATAGGAAACTATATTTAACTTCATACACACCAAAATACAGACATTTACCACTATGTCTTCGTATGTAGTGCACGCTTCTGACAGAGATAGTATAGAGATATTTAAAGACAACAAACCAGAGGATTTCATTTTACAACTAGATAGGAATATAGTGTTAAATGATGACTCCACTGTGGAATTATTAGAGTTCAGATGTAGGATGAATGAAAAAGATAGAGATTTCTTATATATTCAGAGCGATATATGCGAAAATTCATACTTATACGGGAAGTCATTACCAGTTTTAAGAATTATTCCACTTCCTGGAACAAAAAATCATTCTGTTGTTTTTGATAATCCAATTATATTAAAGACTGTTACTGGTAGTTTGAATCGTTTTCGGATCTATATAAGTCCTAAAAATTTTAGTGAGTTCTCAGTTTCTCTTCTGGAGGTGCAGGTAACACTTCGATTTAATAATGTCAGTCATCAATGATTACGATAATTGGAGAAAACATTATTTAGCTATGATTATTGGAAAAATTTTACCTAATCAGAAAGTTTATGTGGTAAATGACTCGAGTAATCAAAATGGAAAAGGACTGCAAATTATATCTTCTGCAGCTCAGAAAGATGCAATGGCTAGAGCAATGGTAGAAAATTCAATAAAACCAGTATCAAAAAGGAAATCCGTTCAGTCTAGATCTCAATCCCGGAGGAAGAGGAGTGTTAGTAAGTCTAGACCTAAAATCAGTAAGAAAGTTATTCAGAAAAAGAAGAAAATTACAAGGAGGAAACGGTGAAAATGCAGGGTCACGATGAATCACTTAGTCTTTTTTCGGAACAGTTAGTTAACAAAGGTTTACTTCATACTCAAATGATTGAACACTTACCAATTTCACAAATTGGAAGCGGATGTATTGAGTTTAACGTAACTCCTCAAAACTTCATAGATTTATCTCGTTCATATATATACCTCAAATGTAGAACAGTAATTGATGCAGATACTGCTATTACATATGTAGAATCACTGGAAACATTTGATGCAAAAGGAGATGTTGCTCCATGTAACTGTCTTCTCTCAACTATGTTTCAAAAAGTTGATCTTTCCATTCAACATAGAACAGTATCAAGCGATATTCCTACCTATTGCTATCCTTACAAGAACTAATTAGATAAAATTTTATCAGTGACATCCGATGAAGATATGGGAATCATGTTCGCTAAAGATGCAAGTGTATCATTGAATAGCTGTAGTCAATGGAAAGCAGTTGCTAATAACAAGGATAACGAAACTCCTAACCCAGGTTTAAAGAAAAGAGCAAAAGTTATTAGCAGAGGACAGGAATTTGAACTACAGGCACCTATAGGTATTGATTCATGAAACAGAAAAGATTACTTATGCATAATACCAACATTGGATTGAAATTCTGGCCCTCTACTCCAGAATTCTCTTTACTATCCTCAGATTTATCTCAAAAGTTTAATATAAAATTTTTAGCTGTATCAACTGCAATTAGTGATGCATTAGTTCTTAAACCAGCTCATTTTCCGTATATTAATTCTAAAATGAGATCACAAACTGTATCTAAAGGAAGTCAAGTTGCTATAATTAATGATATTTTCGGTAATGAATGTCCAGACCAATTATATGTATGTATGGTTAAATCTGCTGCTGCAAGCGGATCATTTCATGAAAATCCATTTTTTCTTAATCATTTCAATATAAGCGAAGTGGGTTTCTATTTTAATAATATCTCCCTTCCAACAAAACCTCTCAAGTTAAATTTCGGTGAATCCGCATATCAATCTCATTATTTAGAAGCCTATCAAAGAATACAGAGACAGAATCCTGATTGGATAGTGTCTTATGAAGATTTTTATAGAGGATACACAATTTTCGCTTTTGATCTTACAAACAGAGAAAATTTTGAAGATTTAACACCGAATACATATACTGGGAATAGTTAACTAGAACTGAGATTTTCAAAAGCATTGGAGGAATCTATTGTTGTATACATGTACGGTAAATTCAAATCACTCTTGACAATTGACGCAGCTAGAAACGTAGTTATACAATGAATACATCAGAAATAAATAACATATTAAGAAAACACTCTCTAGGGTTTTCAGGAGTCTATCCTGCTAATAGTCTAAGTTTAATTAAAGGAAACAGTTTTGTAATTTTGAATACGCAGGAAGCTAACAAAGCAGGAGCTCACTGGATTGCAATGTTCTATAATGATCAAAAATGTGAATTCTATGATTCCTTGGGTAGAAACCCAAAGTTTTATCATTCTTATTGGCATGACTTTCTCATTAACAAAAGCGGGGAATACTTATTCAATGATGAGAGACTTCAAAATGAAAAATCAGATGATTGTGGTAAATTTTGTATATTCTATGTAGTATTAAGAAGTCATGGAATTCAATTTAGTTCAATAATCAATTTATTAAAGCGTGTAGACTTAGATAGTTTTGTAACATATTTAATTATGAACTAATATATAAATATACATAAATATATATATATAAATATCTTAATCAGTCACTGGCACAATGCTAATAACATTTGTAAACTGATTAAGATCAAAAAGATAAAAGTTAATCAGTCACTGACAAGTTGATAATACAATTGCAAACTGATTAACACCAAAAAAAATAAAGAAAATAAATAAATAAAAATAATTAAGAAAAATTATGTTACTCAGTCACTGGTAAGTTGATAATACAACTGTAAACTGTTTAACAAAAACAAAAAAAATTTCAAAATTTCCAAAATTTCGTTATTCAGTCACTGGCAAGGTGATAATACATCTGTAAACTGAATAACTCCAAAAAATTTAGACTTACGGTATCAAAGAGGTGACCTTCTCGTTTGGTGATACTGTTAAGGGATTACTACCCGAACCAACACCTCTATATATATATTTATATATTTATCTAACTTCTCAAACCTCTCTATATCTATATCTATATCTATCTATCAATATCTATCAATATCTATCAATATCTATCAATATCTATCTATATCTATCTATATCTATCTATATTCATTCACTCACTAAGATGAATTTCATCCTCGTCTCCTTCCACATTTTCCCATTCAACACTTTCTAAATGACCATTTATCATTCCTACTCTTACATTTGGAATGGTTTCAAATTCGATTTGAGTGTAATCTATAATCATTTCACCCAGGTCTAGATCAAAATAGACATTAGGATAACCTACCTCATCTCCTAGTCTAAAAGTATCATCCTGATTTTCATCTATTCCATTCTCACCTACCTCATTTCCGATCTCTCCCTCCTCAGTTTCGACCTGAATCACTTCTGGTAAAACTTCATCTTTTCCATATCCAGCTATTTCAACATCATTTCCCGGAGTTTGGAGAAAATATTGCTCTTCATCATTTCCCTTCCAGGGATGTCGACAATGAGGACACCTTAAATTCCCCATTTCTTCGAAATCAAATGAAGTAATATCAGTAAAGAAATATTCTCCGTGAATGTATCCATTGCAACAAACAAGGGATTCTTCACATCCTTCCAAACAGATAATGCAGATTTCATTCATGCTTTCACTTTGCAAGCTATACATACACTGTTGCTCTTCCAAAAAATCATAGAAAGATTGAACAATATTGCTTTTCTCTCTATCTTTGAATATATTGAAGAAACATGGTGAAAATTTGAGAACGTGAGAAGAAATATCTTTGAATATATAAATTTGACATTTCTACAATAACTCAAAGAAATAGAAGTTCTTTCTATAACTCTAATGTTTTTCAGATTCTATAAAACAGCTTGAAATAATTTTCTAAACACAAACTTTCAAAGTAAAAGGAAATTTTATTGATTTATATTTATCCAACAGAATGTGGTATTCATTTCAACCAGATGTCTATGTGTAAAAGGCACTGGCCTTTTGCTCTTAATTTAAACTAAAATAATGATTTCTGATTTTAATATGTAGATTGTTTGGAGCTATGGAAGTGATGGCTGCAGATGGCCATCACTGATTGCAGTCTCAACTAATTGTATGTAGGTCATTAGGAGAGGCAGGGGATCCATCAATGTACCATGGCCAGCTGGTCAGATTGTACTCCTCTGTATGATCTTGATCCTGATGGTCGAAATGGGATCAAGGGTGATTGGATCTTCCTGGCCTAATGACTATGCAGTCTCCTGGGGTGTGGAGTTGATGAGGAGAGGAGGGGGTGGGTCTGATTGCCTGCCACCTGTCCTGTGTGACCCAGTGCACTTGGGGGTAGGAATTAATGCATGAATGAGTTTGTCTATTGTATGGCATGTGAAGTGATGGATGACTGACCTTGGGTGCACAGTTGTGGGGGGTGTGCTTGGCCACCGATGAAAGGGATTGATTAGTGATTGAGATTGTTACCCCTCCATTAGGGAGGGTTCTTTGTGTGTTGAAATGATATAAATAATAAACATGGAAAGTTTCTGGCATCTTTGGTTTTGACCAACATGCAGAGCAGACCAGCTTGACACAACTTACTGTTTGAATTATCATTTATAATGAGACTATGAACCACTGGAAAGAGACATATTATGTCACTAACTACACTGAGGATTTTACATTGGTGACCCCGACGTGATCTGTTTGGAATTGGAAATCACAAAAGGAGAAGAACAAAATCAGGAAGAACAAAATGGACATCACTTTGAAAATTCAAGAGCTACAAACTGAAATACAGTCAAGACTGCAAGGTATGAACACTAATGAATTGGAAGAATTAATGAATTTTATTGACCTGGAAATGGAAAGCCAAAGCTTGGAAATACCCACTCTCTATCACTCTAGAGTGCCTCAGGCTGTTTTTATGCTGTTGTGTTTGGCACAAGTAAGAATGGGCAGATGCTGAACTATTAGACAATGAGCAGATGAGCCAGGAAATTGTCAATATAGGAAAGCCCATGTGAAAAGCTGTCATCATGAATCTCGACCAGTTCCAGGAATTTCTGAGGGTACAGAAAGCAAGCAATGGGTCCACAGCCTCCATGATAGAGACTCAGACTAGACATATACAAGAAAATGGGGAGAAACATGAGGCCCAGGCTCAGGCAAAACGAGTGGCTGGGTGTGATGGATCAACCACCAGGAGACTGAGGCAATGGTTCAGGGATGTGGAACTGACCATACCTTATACAAAAAGGACATTGTTTGTGGCCGCTCAGACAGCAGAGGGAGCTCTGAGGGTGGAATTGGAGAGATTTTTGGATACTGCTGAGGATCGCAGGACAGTGGAGTGGAATGTATTGAAGACCCATCTGACCACAACATTTCTATCTAAACATGAGGCAGACAGAATGAGGGATGAGATAGAAAAAGTGCAGCAGGGAGCTTATGAAACCACGGCAGCCTATGGCAGAAGATTTAGGGAGGCGGCTGACTTGGGATATCCTAAAGACAACAGGAATGTGGACCAGCAGCGCACAATGCTGGGGGCCTATTTGCGGGGCATGCGGGACAGGAAGGTAGTAGAGCAAGTGGTCAGAGAGGGAAGGCCCAAGGATTATGTGGACGCCATGGAACAGGTGGCCCAGTATGAAGGAGATGAGTATCGGCTATATCGAGCTCTCAATGGATGTGCCCCAGAGGATTCCCAAGAGGAGCCCATGGAAATAGGGGCCATCGGCAACAAGGCTTTGGACAACAAACCCAGGGAGGCGAGCGGGGAACTGACAGAGCTGACCAGGAGAGTTAATGGACTGTCCAAGGAGTTCACCAGACTCATAGCCGCAACAAGGGGGCCAAGGCCTACAGGACGAGCCGAGAATGCACCTGAAAATGCCCGCAGGCACGGCGGATCGAGCACACCTGTGGACACACTGGGCCGACCACCTCTGAGATTCACAGAAAACAGACGACCGATATGTGCCTCTTGTGGAAGGCCTGGACACATTCGCAGGGAGTGCCAGGCAAACCGACCAAGAAATCAAAGGAACATGGCAGCAACCCACCCGGGGGGCCGCTAAGCGCCGCAGCGGATTGCCGGGCCTTCGTGGGGTTACAACTCCACGGTCACCACGTATGGGCCTTGGTAGACACCGGAGCTGCATGCACGGTGCTGCGGCGCAAGGAATTTCAGGAGATATGTCGGAGCATGAAGAGGCTTCCGATAGTGAGGGCAGCTAGGGGGCTGCTAGGAGTAACAGGACATGAGTTAATGGTGTGTGGGGTAACCCAGATGATGGAGGACACTCTGGGGGCAATTGAAATAATTATTGTGGACAATATATCTCATCAGGCCATATTGGGGCGAGATATCATGCGAAGAGAGAAAGCTCACGTAGACTATGCCAATGGGGTATTACGATGGCGAGACTTGGCTCTACCTCTGGTCCCGGCCCCAGACAATGAAAGAGGAGAGGAGATGATGGAGATAAGAGGGGGAGAAGGATGGAGGACTGAGGAGGGAGAGGCGACTGAGGCGATTGCTGAATGCATGCGACGCAATCCAGCAGCCTTCAGTGCCTCAGGGCAGAAGCTGGGCCGACACAAAGGGATTGAGGTGAGGATTGAAACCACTGGCCCACCAATAAAACAGAGGGCCTATCGAATGCCATTTATGAAGAGGGAGGCTCTCAGTCTGAAATTAGACGAGTTGTTGGAACAGGGCGTCGTGGTGCCCTCCATGTCGCCTTGGGCCTTCCCGGTGGTGCTGGTGGAGAAAAAGGATTCCTCGGAGGGACCAAGGTTCTGCATTGACTTTACTCGACTGAACACGGTAACCAAGAAAGATTGCTATCCTGTACCACTGATCCAGGACGTGTTCGATCAGTTGCATGGTTCCACCATTTACAGCACGCTGGATCTGAAGTCGAGATTCTATCAGTAACCTTTGGAAGAGTCCAGTATGTACCTGCTTCAGAGGGCTGTTCGATTTCACCACGATGCCTATGGGCCTTTCGAACGCGACCGGCTCTTTCCAAAGGGCCATGGACGAGGTGCTCAGGGGATTAATAGGACGCTGTTGCATGATTTATGTAGATGACATTGTGGTTTACAGCCAGGACATGGTAACCTATGCCAAGGATTTGCAGCTGGTGATAGACCGCTTCCTGCAGTACAACCTGACGCTAAATCCAAAGAAATGCACTTTTGGACAACAGGAGGTGAAGTTATTGGGATATGTGGTGAGTGGCAATGGACTACGAGCAGATCCAGACAAGGTGTCGGCCATCAACCGTATGAGTTCCCCGCAGACGGTCAAAGATGTCAGGTCATTCTTGGGAATGACAGGCTATTACCGGACCTGCATGCCAAACTACGCTGATGTGTCAGAGCCTCTGGTGGCTCTGACCCGGAAACACGCCCGCTTCTATTGGGGAAAAACAGAACAAGACAGCTTTGAAAAACTTAAAGAACTATTGGTCAGTGAACATGTCATGGCACACCCTAGAACAAAGGACCCATATTTGTTATACACCGATGCTAGCGACATAGCCCTGGGGGCCATATTGTGCCAGAGGGATCCAGAGACTGGGGTGGAGAGGCCAATAAGTTACCTGTCCAGGTTGCTTTCCCCCACTCAACGCCGTTGGGCAGCCATTGAGAGAAAGGCTTATGCTCTGATCACTGGCTTAAAGGTGTTCAGACCATATCTTTGGGGAGCCAAATTTGAAGCCTTCACGGATCATAAACCCCTCACTTCCCTATTCACCAAGGAGATGCAGAATACCAAAATACAGAGATGGGCAGTGCTGTTGGCTCAGTTTGGCTGCAAGGTGCAATATAGGAAAGGGAAATTGAATGTGAGAGCGGATATGTTGTCCAGGATAAAACCTGAGAGAATGGACACATTTGATGTGGATGAATGGCGACTGGGGGATGAGCTGCCTCCTGGCCTGCCTGCAGACGAAGCCCTGCCCATACTAGGAGATGGATTGAACCCTGAACAGGTGCAGGCAGAACAGAGAAAAATGGAGCAATGGGAGGAGAGCAATGATCCTGACAGTCCATACGAGGTAATTGATGGGCTGTTATATTCCCTGCAGAGACCATACCAGTATGGGGCAGAGTATCACCGCCTGGTGGTACCAGACATTTATAGGGAAACTTTGATGAGCCAAGCTCACAAGGAAGTGGGACATATGGCCTATGTAAAGACTATGCAGAAAATACAAGAGACTTATGTGTGGCCAGGGATGAGAGCTGAGGTGAAGGCTTGGGTGAAGAAGTGCCCCACGTGTCTGGTGCACAACAGGAAGAAGGAGCACACCCCAATGGGAGAAATGCCCCTAGCGGACAGTATAGGGCAGTTCATCTCCTTGGACTTAGTGGGACCGCTGGTTACTTCCAATCAGGGCAACAATTATGTGTTGACCATAATTGATCATGCCTCTGGCTATGCTGAATGTTACCCCATTCCTAGGAAGACCAGTGAGTGCATGTGGGCTAAAATGCACCAGGAGTATTTCCCCAGGCATGGCTATGTGCTAACTGACCAAGGAGGTGAATTCAACGCTGCAGCCTTTACAGAATATCTGGCTGCTGTGGGAGTGAGGCATAAGAGAACCACCCCCTACCACCCACAAGCAAATGGAAGAATCGAGAGGTTCAACCGCACACTGAAGGAAATAGTGGGGAAGTTGGTGAACAATAATGCAGCATTGTGGCAAGAACAATTGGGCCCTGCTATGCTATGCTACAATAGCGCGGTGTCAGATGTGACACAACATTCACCCTACTTTCTCCATTATGGGCGGAGACCACGCCTGCCTCTGCATAGGGCCTTATCTTCGGGGGACATTGTGTATGGACGTGTGCATGAACTGTATGAGGCAATAAGAACTGCTCGTCATCTCACTGAGGAGTCTAGGAAGTACAACTGAGACAGACTGGCGAAGAGAGCTAATGCAGGCGATGTGCGAGTGGGAGATGCAGTAGTGATCAAAGCCGAAGAACCAGTGACCTTGACCAGCCGGTGGGATCCAGAATGGTTGGTCACGCAGACTCGTGGCAAGGTGGTTTGGATCACCCATCAGCTTACTGGAAAACAGAAAATACTAAATAGAGAGAAGGTCAAAGTGGTGGATTCAGAGGTGGTATGGGATTCAATACGCCCCAGGCCACATAGGAGAGCAGCGGGTCGGCCAAATGCTCAAAGGCCTTGGCAACTGCCCCCCCTCTTTCCTGAGGAGAAGAGGGATACGCCTGAGCAACCACGGCGGGGGGAGGAGCCTAAAGCAGCTGACCAAGGGCAGAGTTCAGGTCCAAACTCCGCCCTCATGAGGGATCAGGCGGCGGCTCATCCCCTGCCTGATAGTGAGTGGAGCGGATCAGATGAGCGACCTCTGCGGCCCTCGGCCAATAGGAAGCGAGGTCCTGACCACTCCGACGTCAGTGGTGAGGACTACAATAGACCAGCCCGGCCTGGACACGACAGTAAGCGGCATCGTCCCTACTTGTCCAGACACGTCAAGCACAGCCAGTACTACGCGGATGACAGTGACAGCGACTCTCCTCCAAGACAAAGGAACAGAAAGAGGAAGGGCAACAAGCATCCCATGGCAGAGTACAGAAAGACTGAGCGATTGGACAGTTCTCCACGCAAGAGACACGGCACTCAGGGAGAATTGGGAGGCGGACATCGGAAGACTGTACACGTTGATCACCATCAGAGGAAGCGCAAGGATCGAAGTGGCCCCAGTGATACTGAGGAGGGACTTCACCGCGCCAACAAGGATTCAAACAAAGACTTCGAGTTAATCAAGCGTGGATACTCCACCTCTGGTAGCGACCGGGATGCCAAGCATGCCAAGGGAGACGACCTGTCGCCTGCTGAGTCTATCTCAGGAGGCCTGTAAGGTGGGTCTGACCTTGTTAATCATTATGATTATGATGGGAGACGCTGGGGCCAGCGATGGATCTCAGGGATCGGCGATGTGGAACACTATGCTGAGGGATGCCCAAGAAGCTCCTCCGAGAGCCATCACGGAGGATGAACTGCGTGAGCGGCCAACACCCCCAAGAGATCTGACAGATGGTGTGTTGGTGAGAGGTGGAGCATCTCTGAGGACCTTGGAAGCTTCATGGGTGGTGTTGGTGACTCTGGAGACACCTCGTTATCCAGAACAACTGGGCAAGCTGATACGACTGGTGCGAGAGAGCCGTAAGGACATCAAAGTACATGGGTATGTGCAAAAATCCTGGGAGTGGCGACTCCGGAGACTGCAGCCTCTGGACGGAAGCTATGCTGGTCGTAGCCGAAGTGACCCTCCCACTCTTGAGGGATGCCACAAGAGGGGAGCCTTTGACTTCATAGGTACAGGGCTGCATGTGCTCTTTGGAATTGCCACCGACTCCCAGGTACAACATTATGCGGACGCCACAAAAATACTGCAAGCTCGCACGCAGGACATTTTACATCTGACTGACAGAATGATGACGGTGGTAAATCAGAATAGACTATACATCAGGAACATATCGGTGGCCGTAACACAGGTGGATGACCATGTCGTACAGCTAAGTAAATATGTGGGAGAATTGGCCAGGAGACTGTCTCAAGTCGACACTCGTATCAACAACTTGGAGATTCGCATGGAAATTGAGAGAGCAGTGGAAGAGTGTGAACATTTGTATGAGCAGTATAGAGAACAAATGAGGCTGTATCAGCAGCAGCGAGGGGCACTAGAGCGTGGTGACCTGACCGAGGACATCGTGAGTCCCTATGTGCTGAGGAACATTGTCAACGCCATTGCTCAGTCTGGAAACAACGTAGTGCCTGAATTGACCTGGTATTATCGAAACATTCACATAGAGCGGATTGTGATTGACAGAAGAAGGATAATCTTCAGGTTTAATGTACCAACTGTCAATAAGGCCAGTTACCTGCTTTATAACATTCAGAGTTATCCTTTGCCCATTAGGGGATCGAATATGACTGTAAAAATTGATTTTGGGAATAGTTATGGTGTGGATACAGCCACAGGACTGTTGTTTGAGCCCGAAGCATGTATTGGAGGGGAGCCGTTGGTGTGTAGAGCAGGACCATTATTTGATGCAAGGCACATGCCGTGTGCTAGGGGTTTGATATTCAACCAATCGGAGCTTATTAAAAGCTGCCGATTTGATATTGTTAAACAGGCTAACGTCACCACAGTAAAGCGAGTCTCTCTGAGAACTATAGTGGTGATGACCTGGGGGGAGTCTGTCTCTGCCAGGTGCCCTGGGAAAGTGTACCCACCTGTTAGACTGGGACCAGGGACATATGCCATGCATTGCCCTGCTCCTTGTAACATAGCCGGAACAGGATGGCGGGTGCATTGTATACCAGAATTACACATGGCTAGGCATAAAGTGCTTCCTCTGATACATGTGGAGGGACAGTTTAATTTTACAAGGAATCTGGGATCTGAGGCCCTGGTGAGGTCATTTCCCCAATTGAAGAGCGTGTCCACGGCCCAGGTCAATGATATCAGTCAGGCGATGCTGATGGAGGCCATTCAGGTGAGTCAGAGGCCGTGGGTACAATTCAGTAAACATACTCCCCTCGCGGCATTGATCCTATCTTCCAAGATCAAAGATTATGCACCTGTAAAAGAAATAAATTGTGAATAAACCCTTATAACGAGATTTACTTGATTTCTTTATTTTTTCATTAAAATATAAGGTTTAATGCAATGAAAAATATTCTTGCTAGTTCGTTATAAAAAAAATGTTGGTTACAGATGTAACCATTAAACACTTTTCTTATATCCACTCAATACCAACGTGGAGGTTGCAAGAAATATTGAGCTCAATTTGCAATATTGACAGTTGAAATCTGTCAGGCTTTAACTTTTTTAATTTTTATTTTTTGAAAATGTGATTGGTTGTAGCTTCTTCTTAATGCAAGCATCAGAATTATCTGATTATCAACAGTGAAAATCTAGCCTTGGCCGGATTTGTCTGCTTGAAAATTATGAATACGAAATGAAGCATATTGCACACAATTAAGCGGCTCAGCAGATTATGAGTTGTGTGGATTTCCAACACACAAGATGGCGGAGTTTTAGATCCTTAAACCACCTTATGAAAAGAAGCTTATACCCAATCACTTAATAAATATTCATTCCAAAACTTATGTACATTCAATGAAAATGTACAATACAATATATATATATATTCAATGAATGATGAATGATAACTAAATCTAGTGATTTCCAGTGGTAACTAGTGCTAGAACTAAGACTAAAACTGGGACTAAAAACTAGATCTAAATACACATTATATCATATGTTATATAATATGATATATCCACGGTTGTATAGATTACATATCAACTTGTATTTATCCATCGTTCTTATAACCCAACAAACGTTTGGATTCGTTTGGATTTCAATGGTGATAAGTATTTGAATTGATTGTTCTATTACTCGAATACTTAAGAAAAGATCTTTCAATCGAACAAAACATTCGCAATCCTTCTTGTGAATGAATTTTGGATATTTAATTTCCATATATTTAACAGCAGAGTTTAAAACTTTAAGAAATAACTCTGCAAGATGTTTGAGATCAGAATTTGGATTATGTAATTCTTCATTTAATAAATCGATTAAATCAGAGACTTCATTCAGTTGTTCAATCACTGATACTTCACCCAAAACACTACCTTGCTCAGGAAGTGTAGTAGTTTGGATAGAAGTCATGATTGATAGGGTGTCTTATATGGATAATTTAGAGAAATTATTTTCAAATTCGGATAATGCGTTAACCAGATCTTGCCTTTTACATTGCTTCAATGCTTGTATAAACGATTGGAATGCTCTAGGTCCGCGTCTCTGCAGAATAAAAAGAAGAGCATAATTTCTTTTGGAAGTTGGTTCTTCTAAAATTTCGCTCACAACTTGTTCACTTAATATTCCATCTTGATATAAATAAGCCAAGATTTCTTGACGTGGAATTTCTTTTACTAAGAGAACAAAGTTACTTCTCAATGCATTACGTTCACTTCTGAGCATTTTGACAAAATGATCTCAGAATTACTGAATCGCATATATATATATATAAATGAAAAGAAACCTTATATTTTAGTTCTAAATTTAGAAATAGAGGGAGTATCATTTCTATGAAATATGTCATATCGTAGCTTCCATGTAAAACCCTGTCGTAGCTTCCAGGGTTAAGTCAATTACAAATAATTTTTCGTAGCTTCCATTTCATTAAGACCACGGTTTTAATTAAACACTCCTTTGTGAAAGTTGTATTGTTCGAAATAGCTAGGGTGAAATATACAATAGTCTTTAGAATTTGAGTGGTGTCAAGTCTAAACAATGACTATAAGTATATAAACCCTAATATTTTCTGAAAACAGTATCACTTCCTGATAAACATTCGATATGACTACTTCACGAGCGATGATTATTCTCGTTTTATCAGCAATTTTTTCTGTATCCTACGGAATTCCAATTAGAAATGGAAAGGATTTACATCAACAAACTAATCAACAACGGCATTATGGCTGGTATGAGATTTCGACTTATGGAGGGATATTCTCGATGATGTTATACATGATCTCCGTAAGTATTTAGATAATACATTATTTATTATTGTCTAGTATAACTTTTATAATCTAAATATAAGGCTTTTTCGTTTATATTGTTTACTTTATGATCTATCTAAATATTCACAGCATGTAAATACCAATGATAGTGTTGTTGATTTCACTTCGAAAATTAATTTTGAATTTTCAATTGTTTTTACAGAAGGATAGAAAAACCATCAAAACGTTCATTCATGCGTTTGCGAAACGAATATTTGTACTGACAGGAAACAGTGCAGAGGATATCGAAATGTAAGTTTAAAACTAAGATTTTAGAATGAATTGATGATAAGATGTATTCTTTAGTATTACTATTTTCTAAATTTTCAGTAATAAATCTCAAGTTTACTTATCTTTATCAATATCAATCAATGTCAGAAGTAATGAACGAAATAATAAGTATTCTTTGTATTGAAATACTTTAAAAATAAATACTTAATATTTATATATTTATTAATCTTTCTAGAGAAGAAGATGAAGAAATGACAGCTCCAGTAAGAAGACGGGTTTCTTTTGCATCAGACAGCCCAAGAAGTTTAAGATCACTGAGTTTAGATTCTATTGCTGCTGCTGCTGTTAATGCTGCTGTTGTTGCTGCTGCTAGTAACTTAGCAAAACCTTCAACCTCATCTACTCCTAGAATGTACAGAAAAATTCACACTAAACCTATAATACATGTTTCACCCTTGGATAATTCTTCAGATTCAATCGAAGTTATAGATGAATGAATATGTGTATATTTGAAATAAATGATTTATCTTGTATATTTCGTTTGTATTGGTTTTAAAGTGATGTTTAATGGTTTGGTTGAAATTCCATCGGCTAGAACGATTCTTTTAGGATAGAAATAACTAAATCCAGATCTGTTCTGTTCATATGTGAAAATGGAGTTATTCTTGCTTATGAATCCTATATTGCTTGATGAAACGCTTTGTTTCGTTTCAATTACACTTTTAAATATTTCCAGAGGATTATTGACTCTATTTTATGAAACTCCTTTGGAACTGAATTTACAATTTTCTTCATTTCCTACAAAATATGTCTTAGAACATAATCCATAAAATATATCTCCAGAATATTCAAGTTTAAATAATCCTGGAGTGCGACTATCATATTTTGCATGATGATGACAGCATGTTCTTGGGAACCAATGAGTTTCTGCAGAGATATCATTATTCTCACAAAACCCAGTAAGTTGATTATTGTATTCATCAAGAAGCTCCGGTCTAATTACTTCTTGTAATGATTCACCAGCTAAAGAAAAATAGTTGCTATCCGTATCCATTTCCAGTAATTCAAATTTATCTCTAGGTATATATTTTATTAGGAAATCGTAGTAGAATTGAAGCATTCTTAATTTTGCATATTGTAAAATAAAATATCCTATCTGGATGGGGAGATCTAGCTTTATTCTGCGTTTTTGCATTTCTATTTCGTAAAATTTGTATTCCTCAGATAGTTGTATCATAGTTTTAAATCTATTATCATTAGCAGTGAGACAGGCTGCATTCTCACCTTCTACATACTTAACATCGCTATGAGTTAGTTTATTCATAATTATTGATCCATAGGCCGAATTTCCTATATTAATTTATTTAAATCTGCAATAATTGATAAGTCTTCATCTTCGTCTCCAGCTCTTCTTGCTTTTGTAACTTCCTTAACGAATTTTTGGAAGCATTTCATTCTATTATACTCGATAACTTGATAAATTTTAGTTACTTCCATTCCATGATTTAAATACCATTTAAGTAAAGGTGTAGCTATAAGCATTTTCTCTCCTCTCATCCCACCTACTAATAACCTCCTAGGTTTTGTACTTAAACCGGCTTTCTTAGCAAATTCCTGCATGTGCTCTCCTATGTCTTCGAAATTAATATCCACACTGCAAAACAAGGGACACATTTCAGAAAAATAATCACAAGGACTTAAATTATACGGAGCTTTAAATCCTTGAGTATTCCATTCCTTAGGAACAGTAATATCTACTTCAAGCATACCGAATAGTTTGTCTTGAAGGACTCCATCTATGATTTCTTTTTCAGTTAGTGTTTTTTTATATTTTTTGTAAAAATTGGGTCTATGCTCGTTAACAAACTGTTGTAGTTCTGGAGTGGTTTTAATCATTTCCTGGAATTCGCACTCCTATATTTGTTCTAGTTCATAACCTTGGTTTCTGTAAAAGTTATCTCTGTCAGTTTTTCTTTTCCGAACTAGTAATCCTTTCTTCTTTTTGTTTTCCGAAATATTTTTACTCATTAATGGACAATTACCTCCGTGATGATGATAGTAACAACCATCGAATTGATATATTTTTGACATAGTGCTACCACATTCTGTTGTTTCGCATGACCACCCATCAGCTAACCATCTTCGGTCTCTCTTTTCAGCATTACTATTGCGTTTATGATAAATTGTAATATTTCTTTTTTTACTAATATAATCCATTCAAAAATACATGTTATCATATCTATCTCTAACTATTGGTTTAAATTTATCACTAGCATGTCTCCTTACAAAACTACCCACTGGAAATTCCTAACCAAAAGACCACAGATACAGGGCATTACCGTCATGGCCCACCACCTTCTTCACAATTTCAGAATTTCCTCTTATAAATGTCTTATCTTTCTGACTAAATCTATTAAAAATAAGTGATGGCCCTCCAAGTAAAAATCTCTGTTGTCTCCGTCAATTAACGAAAAGTATGCACCTTCGTTTTTAGCGGCATGGAATACTAATTGTCTGGCAATTCCTGGGACTGATATTGTAGTTTTGAAAATGTCTATGTTCTTATTACGGTAGAAGTTTTGAAGTTTTATAACTGCTTGGACAAATGGTCCTACATCTAAATTATTATACCAAACCAGAAAGTCTTTAAAACATATCATTTTTCGAAATTCCCAAATACTCTGTAGCCATTCGTAATTTTCGTATTTTTCAAGTACATTACAATTTTTCAATTTTGAATGGAATGCTTAATACGGTGGTAATGAGGTAAAGTCTAATTTAGAGGGATCATCAAAAAATTCATAGGGAAAATATCCCTTTTGTTCGTTAATTTTAAACGCTTTCAAGAATTTACTGTAACTAGTACCAGGAGCAAGATGATTAATTACATCTAAAAATTTGAAATTTTCATTGGCTAAACAAGAGTAGGCATTATTTTTCTTTACTACAAAACTTCTTTTGCAGTCATGCAAGTCCAAACATCTAGCTATATGTCTTTTGATTAAATTAATATCGTATTTCGCTGAATTAAAACCTAAAACGGGTATCTGACTACAATATTGTTCAAAATTATCTATCACGTTTTGTATTTTTTTCCTCATCATAGCATTAAAACTTTCTTTATCGTCTAAATCCGAATTCCATGAATGTAACTGAGATTCTAGTTCTTCACTCACAAATGATAATTTCTCTTGAATAAATCCACAAGCGATTGATTGAATTTTTAACATGTATTCTAACATGGAAATTACTAATTTCTCTTGATTTTGTTCCACTATACAATAAGGATCTATGAATCCTGGAACATTAGAGCATATACTCACTGAAATAGGAATATGTTCTGCTGTAGTAAATGTATTTTTATCGGTGTCATGATCTAATTTTTTCAAGTATGCTTCGAAATCGTATACTATAAAATACTCATAGAATCTGATATTATTAGGAACGAAAATTCAGATTTCAGCGAGTGTACCGAAAATTGACTTTTTCATTTCGTAAAATCCTCCTGGGAATTGGTAATTAGTTGAATTGGAGCAAGTTTGGGTATGTCTTTTACATCTATAGTAGGTTTTGAAGAATTTTTCACAGCTAGAGCATTGATATTTCTTACAATAACGATTTAAATATCAGATATATAAGATAGATGCTTCTCATATAGATTCAAATTCATTGCATTAGCATATCTGCATGTGGATTTGAAAATTGGGAGTGCTGTATCATCTTCATGTAGTGTAAAAATATTAACATTAATTTGAAAGAACTTCTCGAATTCGGGTATTAATTCTAAATCCAGTCCAGCTTTCAAATCGAAATCATTATTTTCATTAAAGTCATTATAGTACATCATTACTCTCTGTTCAAATTCTCTGTGATTCTTATAAAGCTCCTTGTGTTTAAGGTAAGCTAAACACCTAAATAGACATAGATTATCATTATACTTAAACCTATTGCAATTATGCGTTAGAGAAAATATTGATTTCTTTCGTAATATGTAATCAGGATGTTCCCCATGTCCTAGAGGAAAAGCAGTCAATGTAACATAATACCTTACATTAGTTAATAATACTGGGTGGGTGGGTGGGTGATTAGGGCTTTACGTCCTGTGTTTCTGCACCAGTTGGGCTAATTAGGACAGGCAGGGACCATGGCAATGAGACGAACGATGAAACAGCCATCCAACTTAGGCTCGACCGGGAATCGAACCCGGGACCCAGCGGTTGGAAGCCCAGAGCGCTACCTCTGAGCTAGGCCCCCGCCCTAGTTAATAATACTAATTTCCAATGAGAATTTGGGCGGGATTTCTTTACGAGTGATAATATATCTAATGAACTAAGTTTATCTCTTAATTTTTCTAAATCAGCTCTATTAGCAACTGAACTAGGCATATCTAATAATGGATTGGAGCTGTACGCTTTGAAATATCTGAATTCTTTGGAATCTATGTGTTGTAAAATACTACCAAATGATAGGTTAATTTTGAATGATTGACTTTGATTATCATATATTTCTTGAGTATGCTCCATTAGATCATCTATTGAACAGTCTGAATGAACAGGGAAGTTATAAAATGATTGTGGTTGACCTAATTCATGATGATCATGAATGAATGAATGGTATTTATCATAAAATGACTTCAATTCTTCATCTTGTATTTCTACTGATACTGCATTCCCTCCACCTCTCTGTCCGCTTTTAAGGTAATAATTTCTGATATGTAAATTTAGAACATGTCTATCCTGAAATTCCTGAAGGCATCTGCTACACCTAACTCTTGATTTCTTAATTTTCTGATGACAAATGTGTTTTTCTAATGATTTCTGTGATTTATATTTCTTTTTGCAGTGCTTACATTGAAATTTGGAGTGAATGTTTTGGTTTTCTTCAATAACATAACTACAGCTGGGTTGAGGACTTGATGGCGGTGAACTCTGTTGACAATCTTTGGAACTATTTTGTGAATTGCAGTGAGAACTGTTCTGATAAGATTTCTCATGATCTTGTTGAAAATGTCGTTTTCTTGAGGATTGACATACATGTTTTCCATGAGCTTTCTCAGTTTGAAATGTTGTTACATTTTATGCATGAATGATTTGCTTTCTGGTTCGTATCTTCGAAAATTGTGCAACATTTGCTACATTTGTATTTACAATTGTGAGATTCGAAAGATATGGTATTTGAAAAAACTTTACAACAAAGGTTGCATTTCAATACACCTTCACAAACTTTGGAGTGTTCATTTAGTGATGACTCTTTCTGAAAGGTTTTCATACATATTGTACATGTATGTTGTTCTGTCTGTTGTTCTGTCTGTTGGGTACACATATGTAGATCAAGCTTAACTTGAGAGTAGAATTTCTTTCTACACAACTGACAAAAGAAGCACTTATGACGATTCCATGTGCTCTTCCTATCAAATTGTTTGCTGCATTTTAGACATTGTTTACTGAAGGGTGCTGCTTTTGGAAGCTGACATTTAGTTTCATGTTTTTGTTTTCCATTGAAACTGCAGAAAGATTTATTGCAATATTTACAAGTCAGATTAGCACTACATCTATGTTTACTGAATGAAAGAAGAGATGTGAATATCTTTCTGCATTGTATGCATTCTTTCACTCCAGAACACTTCTTTTCATGTCTCTTCCTGGAATTCGTATTAGCAAATGTTTTCTGACACTTAGAACATTTAACCTGGGTTTGCTTCAATAAATGAAAGTTCTCTGTGTTTGTGGAATGTGTATTCAAATTCAGTTGTGATGGGTTTTCATTTGAATTAGTAAATCCTCCACAGCAGTAACTTTGATGAAGTTGAGTTGAATTTTGGTTAGTGAATAATCTAAAGCAATTTCCACAGTGCAGTTTGGTCTTAAGCTCACTAAGTCTCTTTTGAATTTGGCAGTCTTGCAATAAATTATTTCTTTGTGCGAATTTGTATACTTCTTGTGGATCCGAATAATTATTCAACATTTTATTGAACATGTTACACGCTGAAACATCATTAAGCTGATTAATTCTTTCTGTAACTTGTTCATCATTGCTAAGACCGTTATTCCTTGCAAAGTATTCTAATTCTTCAACGTTCTGGAAAGCATTCAAGATTTCTTCAAAATAATCAGATCCTCCTACCTCATCATTTCTTGCCATGATAAAAATCCCTGTGAATAGAAGCAGAAAACACTGAGGAAGTATATATGTGTACAGCTGTTTTAGATGCTCCACCTAGTGCTAGAATCTTATTGGATAATATTTTTAAATTTGTGATATCATATCTATTTTTAGAATAGGGTAAAAACCATTCTTCCACATATTTACATCAGAACTATTTCCATGTGAAAATTCTGTTTTCCCTTTCAACCTTCTATTTGAGTGACAGGGATATCCCCTTAGGACAGGGGTTAAGTTAAAGGTCATAGTAGTAGGGAAAGTGGTCGCGAGTGTCTTAATGTTTTATTGTAGTTTATTTTCAGTCGGTTTTTTGGCTACTACGGGGGTCCGACCACGTTCGGTCATTAACATGCTCGGTAATGGGGCCCCCCTCGGGCGTTTGGAGCTGTTTTACCCGTCCCTGTTTTTTCCTCGTGGAGAAGTATAGGTCGCAAGTGCGCTCTTATTTTTAACTAATCTATTTCTCTTCGGTTTTTTGGGACTATTCACACATAAACAACTTCCTTGTTTGTTTAGGTATGTTAGCTTTATATGCACAGGGTAAATAACAAACAATATGCACAATGTAAATAACAATCGGAAATGTTCAAGTCGAACATAGTATAAAGTTCAATCGATAATGTTCAATGCATTAATGCAGACATTACTGTTTGCTTACTTGCCGCTGTGTGTTTCAACCCCCATGTGGTGGTGGAGTGACAGCGCGCTGTGTTTTTGCCCGAATAGCTAACAAAAAACTCCTAACAAGAAACATGAGGCAAAACATAGTCTAGTTGTCCAAATGAGACCTCTAGTTGTACCTGCCATATTGAAAAAACATATCTTGACATTTGGGAGATTTTGTTATGTCTAAGGTTTGTCTTAACCCACTTGCACAGTGTTTGGTGGTTTCTGGAGTGATTGTTTTTTGACCCACTGACAAGGTGTCTGGATGTTTTTTCGTGTGGGCCCTGTTTGCACTAGTCGATGAAATCTTTGTACTAGGTCAATGTCCTATTGCTCCTTAATCCAGCACATAGATGTGTTGCTTGTCTTCACTCAGGTGGGAACGGAATTTCAGTTCTTTTTCACAGTTTGACCAAATTGAGAGGTATCCGTATGGTTTGCTGGTTAGTTGCTCAAAAAGTGTCACAATTCTGTTTGGGTCTTTTATGTGTACTTTTTGTGCTACGAGTCTGATCACTGTTTTGTCCAGGTTGTTGGGAAACAACACGAGGTGTGTGGTGTTTCTGATTAAGGTTAACCTTTCTTTTCCTGGGCGAAAAATGTTCTGCGTCGTGAGGATGACGCTGGAGCTCAAGTGATGGCTGTATGCTGTGAATATTTTACTGATGAGGGGGGAGGAACATGCTTGTTCGTCCAGGTCTTCAATGACTAGAACCGTTGTTCCATCTGGATTTTTTAAGAGTGGTAACACAATGTTCTCGGGTGGAATTCCATCCAGGGTGATTAGTTTGGTTCCAAATTTTTCCTTCCATTGGACCTCATTGGTGATTGGCACACCTCTCATGTACACAATTCGGGTGAAGTCTTTTTCCAAAATCCCATTTCTGTTTTCTAAAATTTTCCCAACAGTGTGGATTTACAAGTAGAACTTGCCCCAGAGATGACCATTGGAAACAAAGGAGGCAGACAACCATTAAAAACTCGTTCCATTATGTGACGGGTTGAAGTTCGGCTCGGTAGAAGACACCTGTGATTGGTTCTGAGTCTGTCAATGAAGCGATTTTGTAGGTAGTTGGTTTAGTATGTAGCACTTGTGAAATTATGAATTTTTCTCCTGTGAAAGTAGTGTCCATAGATTTCTTGAATCTCCCAGGGTATCTTGTTATGCGTATGATTTGCCCTATTTCTAAATTTTTCTGTCCAGCATAACCCGCCGCTCGCCTGAAATATCGAGCAAACTGGTGTTTCCACACTCTAGTCTCATTTTTTGGGTTCACTTCAGCGGGGCTCATTGACGGGGGTAGGGCAGAATGCGTACTTCGGTTGTATGCGGAGACAGAGTCTGGTAATTTGTGGATGAAAATGCTCGTCTTGTTATGTGTCATGTAGCGACCAAACTTTTCACGTAGTGTCCTAATGACTCTCTCCACGAGAGCTGCATGGTAAACATTTTCCGCGGTGAAATGTATGATGCTATATCTTTTAAACAGGTGTTGCAGGTGTGTGTTCAAAAATTCTGTGCCCTTATCAGTCACTATTTTTAAAGGAGGGATGGACTGGTTCTCTTTTATGATGGCTTGCAGTGCTGCCGCCACTTCTGGTCCGCTTTTGGTTTTCAAAGGGTGGGCAAACAATTTCCTACTAAAAGCGTCTAAGCAAAATAAAATATATCGGTACCCATTTGTCTTAGCAAGACCATCATTTAGTACAAAAAGATCTGCTTGAAAATAATGGTTGAGACCTGGACTCAAGTATTACCTTGTCTTGGGTACTTTCCTGATGTACCGGTGTAAGGTGTAGCTTTCAATACTCTGGAGGATATTCTTCACTTGATCGCGAGTAATAGAGGGGATGACGGTCTGCGCTTTTTTCCAAACTTTAGTCGGACTGGCGAAACCAGCAGGGTTTGTAACATCGGTAACAATTTTTTTCACTAAATTTGTTTGAGTCCTCGCACTCATGTCACTGACGCTTGCTTTGATTGTTCACCATTCCTCTCCCAGGATATGTTCATATTTCCTCACAGAGCAATTTGATGGGGTGTTGCATGAACGTTAACCTTTTGTTCATGACCTCGAACTGTTTGATTAGTTCTAGGTTTTGTTCAAATAGTTCCAAGCGTCTTTCCCTGTTGATTTCACAAGGCTTTTCTTTTAGAACGGCTGTGATTAGCTTCTTTTCTTTCGGGCTCATCCCAAGGTGTCGAATGGAGCGTTTTTTCACACCTCCTCCCCGTGTGACATCGTAGGTTTCCCGGAATTTTCGCCAAACATCATCTAGCTTGACTTCCCAGTCACCATCCGAATCCACACTATCCTTTGCTTCCATCAGGTGCACCCCCTCCTTTATTGGCGCGTACGAATGCACTGCTATAACACTATGGTGTGTTTCACCCGTCCCCCGTCCCGTGTATCGAGGTACGTATCACCTTCTTCACGGTTGGTATGCGCTCCCTCGTCTTCTATTAGCGCATTAAGACACTCCATGGAAAAGTCAAAGTCTTCCTATGCTTGATTTGTTGGATTAGCAACGCTCGCGTAGGATGGTTGACCTGCAGTTGCGCTATCAGGGCTCACCACGGGTACAGGGGAGACGTTTTCGCACATCAATGCGCTGTCCACATTACACTCTGCGGTGGGGCTGTTGATGAGAGCCGATAAGTTTTTGGTTGCCGCCCCCCGTCCTGTTGATCCCATCAGAGCGTAAATGGGTGAAGGTGGATTACATATAATGCTTGCCCCACATTTGACATATGTTGGCGTGTGGTCTTGGGTCACATCCATGTTTGGGGTGGTGGTGCAGTGACCCCAGCCTCCTATCACCAAGACAAAGTCCACTTGGAACCAACTTTTCAATTTGTGTAGCACATGCCCCATTTCTTCGGGGGTGAGGGCAATGCTCCCAGCTTTCCTCCAGGGTAACAAATTTTGCAAGAGCGATTCCACTGCGGTTTGAACGGATGTGTATACCCTTTCAAAGACCGAACAACAAATATCCAAGTTAGCCATCCATAGCCTCTGTGTATCAATGTTCAGGGCAATGTCTTCGATGAAGTCACTCATCTTGATAAATGTTTCGGGCATTGTGTTGATCCTTTGACTTGCCCAGGGTACCTCCAAGATTGGTGGTGTCTTCTTGCTGTCTCAGGGGGCAGTGGTGTAAGTTTTGAGCGTGCGGTAGATGTAAGGTTCGCTCTCGTGTGGGGGAGGGTGTCATTGACTACGTATTCCCCCTCATCAGTCCACGTATTGTACCAATTGGCACTACCTTGTGCCCCTCGAGGCACGCACATGTGCTCAAGATACTCACCTATCAGGTTACGTAATAGGGCATTTCCTGCAGGCATGTAGTCCCTGGGAGAAAGCTACATTTGCCTCCTCATAGCAAAAGTTAATAAAATGGACTTTAGGAAAAATTTAACCTCACGTTACACCATTTCCCTGACTGAGTTTAAGGGACGGTTGTATATGCACTTGGTGGATACCAGGTTACCTCCTGGTGTATCTGATCGTCGTAAAATGAAGCGCGTTACGCTGCACGCAGAAGCCATCCTACTCTTGAAAAAAGGGTTACCCGAGATTGTAGCTAAAGTGCATGCGTTTGAGGAGGAAAAAGACACCTCACCAAGCGGGTCCGAGGCTGATGATGAGGAGGATGATGATGAGGATGATGATGATGATAACCCCCCAAAAATTAAGAAATCTAAAAGCAAGAAAAGCCTGGGGGAAACCAAGAAGGGGGGTAAGAGAAGTTGACAATGATGGGTCAAGTTGCAAGCAAAACGGTTGGTAAAGGAAGCTTACCCCCATTGAAATTACCTGACCTCGTGTGTGTATGTTGTCACTCCAATTATCATAACCAAGAAGTCACAGACGGAGAAGTCGAGGACGCAGCGGAGGAGGGGGAGAAGGTGGAGGGGGAAGCGGATGACAAAGACAATTGTGTTGCCTCGGTTGCTGGGACTGAGCCCCATGTTGATGCTGCAGCTACTGATAGGACCAACAAATAAGGCCCCTGGGGAGAGGAGGGTTTGATGGAAAAATACGATGTTGAGTTTTACTTGAACCGCAATGAAGGATTGTAGATTGTGCGGGCGAAAAAACACTCAGGGTGCGGGAAAAAAGGAACCTTGTAGTATCTGCAAGGAAACATACCCCATTTTCTGTCGATGCCGTAGTTGCTGCAGAATTTTTCCAGATGGTACTTATTTTGCTTGTGAAAAATCTGAGCGGTGTACGACCTGTGAAAAAAGAAGGAAGCGACGTTTGAGTGAGGTGGGTGAAACGCCGGTGAATGACGTGGAATCTCCATCAACCGATGCGTCTGCTGTGGTCCATGCTGCAACTGACGTGATCCCCCATGCTGCTGTAACTGACGTATCCCACCAAAGTCATGTTAAGAGCACGGGGCGGGTGAAGAAGACACCAGTGGTGAAGAAGCCTCGGAAAGTGACAAAGTACTTGCATTTATCTATCGATGACGTGGTGGTTGGTAAAGTGAAGCTTTTGTAATCATGACTCGGGACCTTGCTCGGCAGAATTTTTTTGCCTCTCAGCGCTTTCGCAATGAGACCATGTGTGTGGATGATCAGAAAAAAACTTTTCTCATAATGAAACGACGTTACGGACTCGCTAAATCCCCTTTACTTCTTCACGCTGGCAAATATATGGACCCCATGCGTAGGAGTGTGATCAAGCTACCTTTTCACTTCTTTTCGATTTGTTTATCCCTGTTCGAGGATGGATTTACAGGCATTAAGCGCGTGTCTCGTTGTGTGCTCATCATTTCAAGCAATGATGTAGCCTTGGATGATACTTTATTTTCAAGGGGCATGTTTCACAACTTGTTACAGCGTGCCCAATCGTGGATTGATGATTCGCTGTGTGTGGCTGCGGCTGAGAAATTTGTTCTTGGACAATACCATGAGAGGAGTTTACGTCAACATGTTTTCAATGTTTCGTTGGGTCTTCATTGGACAGTTCAACAATACGCTATGCACGTCACCATCCCTGTGATGTTGCGGTGGGTTTGTGTCCTATGTCGGGAGCAGGGAGTGATGTTGGAAGGGGACAAAGTTGAGAAAAAGTTTTATGAAGCCATGTCATCCATTACACCCAACCATCTGCGCGTGGCTAGATGAGAGTTGGGTTATTTTGATTTTTTTGTAACCTCTGATTGGATTTTAGAGCAAACTACTAATCCACTTTCAGAGTTAACCGTGGCTTTACTAGATGTCCTGCGCCACTTCTCTGTGTGTGGTCGAAGCACCTTGCATCAGAACTTTTCCCTTCAGCTGGACTATGTCAAGCTGCATACGGTATGTGCGGGGTTCACCCCTGTAAGTGGTGGTCAAATCTACCAGGCTGTGACGTCATTCAGAGAACGTCACCCAAATGTTGTGGATGACTCTGGTTGGATTTATTTTGATCTTCTCGCTCAGGAAAAATTTCATGGAAGTGCAGCATTAGCATGGAGCATCATCAGGGGGAAAATTGCCAAAATATGGATGTTAACAAACCTGCTCTGGCCTAACCCATGTTTTGTGCTGAGCAGCTTCTTCCCTCCACAAAGTATCACCCCAAGCCAACAACACCCCCTGCTCGTGGAGATTAGCAGGGTTGGTTGCCAATGGGCCACTATTTTGATTAGGGAAAAAAGGGGAGTCGTCATCTGTAAATCACCCTTGCTCATGCTTGACACAGTTTTACAGGCTGTGAACTCATATGTTTTCCCCCAATCCTTACCCCATGTGTGTGGATGTGCTTTCTGTCAACGACTGATGGATCATTTGACAAAGATTAACACTCTGCAAGCACTCTGTGTGGAGGTAATAAAAGACGTTATATTCTCACTACCTGCATTCCACGACTTACTACAGGAGGGGAAACATTTACGCACACAAATTCTTGCTCATCTGCACGAGTATATATTTTAAAAACTATGGCGCAGGTAGGGTACGCGAGATGGCTCCTCCCCGATACTTCTTTCTCACCCTCGGTACCGGCTGGGAAGTTTCATGCGCTCCGGTTATCACCCCAAGCCAGTTGGATCCATTATTGGCAGACGATGATGGTGACATTCACACATGAAGCTCGCCCATGCCCATGCGGCAGTACCCTGTTCGTCCTAGTGATGACGCTTGACTTCTTCTCATCATGCGTGCGGGTCATGCAGACGTGGTCGAAGCGACCCGCTCGGTGGCAGGTCGTAACCGTAAGGTTACGGAGGGGTGGCACCATCACGTTCACACCACGGGGTGTGATTTTAGTTCAACCCCACGGTGCTACCCCGAGCAGAAGCCGGTGCAACCAAACTTGCTCCACCATCCGAGTGCCGTTCACAACTTTTGCAGATTGGCTGCGGCGGGGCGACGCGTGGGTGCAGCTGATGGGCCGTGTCATCAGGTCCGATACTGAGTACGTTACCTTCATGAGTCGACCCACTCTACGCGGATCTTTCTCACCCCACGTCTTGGACCTCCAGCGGAATTGTCTGGTCAAGCGCAGCGCTTTCATCTACCGTCTGTTCTACATCTGTGTCATGAAACACCTGGCCGTGATGTATCCTGATCGGAAGCATTACCCCACGTTCGCCGCATTCTGGTCCTCGCTCACGGGTTTGGAACAGACGGATGCTGTACAGGGAGCCTGCAGAGCCATACCTTTTGTGGAGATGCGGAGTTTGCTATTCTCATTCGTGGCAATGGAGTACACCCCACCCATATCTGTCCTCCGTGCGACGGTGGCTGATTGCCCGCCCACGTTGTTGCTCCGACTCGAGACGGGTTTGTCAGCTACGACGTCTTGGGATCCATATCAGGCATTCTTACCTCGATCTGTCGTGTCCACCCCGCTACTGGTGCGCTTGTTTGATCTGGCCTCTAAGGCGGAAATTATCTTCCAACAAAGCCCTCAGGATGACGTGAGCCTGATCTGTTCTGATGTTTACTGGTTTTATTACGTCCCCGATAACGTTCGACGTGGCCCTTGGGTGGAGCGGTCCCACAACTCCATGCATCTTGGGTACCAACTGTGTACTAGGAGGATGAACTGGTTGCGGCAGGCGTTGGGGTATAGCATCGCACAGCCCCACTTCCGCTTCCTGGATCACCAAGTGGTTGAGAGACCAAACCAACACACCCAGGACATTCAATACGGGCCTTGCTATGTGGAGGTCCAGTTGACTTCCCCCACAATTTGTGTCGTGGCAGCCATGACAGAGGGAACAACGATCTGTCGAAGTGCTGGAACTCCCGTGGTGGACCTTTTGCTTGACGTTGTTGACTTTGTTCATTTTTCCCCTTACTCCGTTGACATCTTCCCTAAAATTGCTGCTGTGTTGGAGCGCAATGCTTCGTTGGAGTACCAGTGTGCTTCATACCTGCGGCGCCACTTCAACAATATCTAAGTGTACTGGGTAAAGGAGTTGTTTGGGGTCGGGTCTCTTCTTTTCTTGTTCCATTCAGTTTATTCACAAATGCTAAAATTGTTTGGAAACGAGGTCAACACCAAAGAATATGCTACAAACGTTTTGGCCACGTTACACTCACGTTAATGCGTGCTCACGTCTTTCTCCATCGCATACAAGGGAGGAAAGAATTCTTATGGTAGATGGGGCTTGTCCAGTTCCAAAAAATAGCCAACCGCGCTCGCATATTTTATGGATTACAGAAAAAGTTAACAGCAGCTGAACGCATTCATGCACAGCACATGAAGAACTCTGAAAGAGCATGGATGGTGTGTTTACCCAGGAACTGTTTGGTTTCCAAATGGAGCTTTGCGGTGGTTTGCTTCTACACACTGGTGGGAAATAATTTGTTGCACCCTCCTGAGGGACCCATAACTCTCCCTCCCTTGCGTTTTGGTCTGTCCTGGGAGCGGAAATGAGAGATAAGAAGTTCCACGAGGCGTTAGCTAGGATCACACTGTACCAGTTCATCCGTGTTTATAAGGAATTAAGTTTGGTGGATTTTGTACCTTCCTCAGGTGGACTATTTACAATGTTCCTGCAACGACACCTGGAAATGCGAGCTGTCCTGCATGAAGTGCGTCACCGTTTGGACAGTGCTATTGAGAGTCGAGAACTGTGGTGAGAGGAATGTGATGATCAGAAGACACCCTTCTTGTTAGATAAGTTGCGCTACCTTGTATACAGAACCAACCTTATGCACCAAAGAGGTCAACCGGTGTGTAATACTTTGCTAGACTGTGACGCATCATGGTATTATTGGGCCCGCCCCATTTTGGGTGGACCTTTCTACGTCCCTTTCCAAAATTTTCGGTTTGGGTACAAGCTTTGTACGGGGCAATTTGACTGGTTGAGACAGCAATTAGGATTTAACATGGCTTACCCCATCTTCCGTATTGTGGATGATTTGATCAAAGACAGGGGAGAATGCTACGACAGGAACGACCTCGAGAATGCACCTTTGTACGTAGCGGTGGAATTGAGCCCCGCCGATTTTTGTGTGGCTTCGGTTTCCTCCGGGGGTACAACAGTCTGCCGGAGTGGAGGACTACCCGTCCCCGAGTTCCTAAGTGACATCAGGGATCACATGTTACACGCCCCTCAAATTTACCATCATCGTCACGCGTCCGTGGAGCACGTTTTGAAGAGAAACATGTCTTTGGAGTATCAATGTGCGACAACTGTGCATTTGCATTTTTGTAATATGTTTCAAGGAGGTAACGGGCCTTGGGGGGACATCGACGTGAAGTGGCTCGACAATCAACCCATCAGTGACGTTTTGTTGTCCTTGGGTCTCCCTCACCGTTTGGTGCAGCAACATTTTACCTGCTGCTGACGGAGGTCCATCAACGGTTGACGTCAAGTTGGGGAGTATATATATATAAAAGCACCCTTCCCTAACGAACTCACCAGTCTCATTCTTGACTTTGAAGGTATACGATGGATATTACACCCAACAAGTGGAGTTCAACTTGCTTCACCCACTCGCGCGGTACCCTCGACTCGGAACACCCCATGCCGCGGGCTATGATGTCTACGCCATTGAGGGTTGGGACATCCCCCCGATGGGGCAAAGGAGCTTTAGGACGGGGTTGAGCATCAAGACCATCGCATGTTTATACAATTGATCTCAAGGTCTGGACTGGGTCTGCACAAGCAGTGTTACACCGTATTGGGTACGATTGATTGTGATTTCCGTGGAGAAATAACTGTTGTGCTTTTCAACGCCTCTCCTTGCAGCGCTCTCGTCATCACACCTGGGCAACGTATAAGTCAAATGCTTTTCCTTCCTATTCTTCACCCCACATCTCGTACTCTACGTCAAGATGCTTGCCGCCCAGCGAGGGGTGATGGTTGCTTCGGTAGCACGGGAGATGGGTCCCCTGGTGGGACCAGCTCATCCCATCCAGTGAGGGAGGAAGGTGACACTGGTACGCTCTTAGTACTGGAAGGTTGCATTGGCGCTGGCAAGACAACTCTGTTCAAACATTTGCAGACGTTATTACGTCAGCGCAACGACGTCTCTTTTTCACCCGAGCCAACTGAGCTTTTCTCAAACACCCTTTTCAATGGTCAACCATTTGATCCATTATCCCAAGCATAAAGTGGAGACCAGGCAGACTATGTTGTGAGCCAGGGACACTTCATCAAGACGATGACGAAGAAGTTCATAGAGCTAACCCCAAACAAGTTTGTGATATCTGACAGACACCTGTAAAGCTGCCAGGCGTTCGTACAGGTTAGGCAGGACCGCTATGAAATTACTGACTATCATTACCACTATCTTATAGATCACGTCAATGGTGGTTACGAGGCTATCCGTCAACTCTGTTCTTTCCAATTTACCAAAGTGATTGTGTTTGTATTGGACACACCGATCGACACCTGCTTGGAGCGTATCAAGGC
The DNA here is from genome assembly GCA_932294295.1 of Alitta virens. NCBI lineage: Eukaryota > Metazoa > Annelida > Polychaeta > Phyllodocida > Nereididae > Alitta > Alitta virens. Next base: position 39,679,221 of record OW028578.1, read on the forward strand.
GCGACAAAGACCTGAGGAAAGCGCTAGCAGCGATGGTTTTTGGTTGGAATACAACAAGCATTTGAGGTCAGCCTTTTTGACCACTTCAGATACCTCGGTAACTCTTGTACGATGTCCCGACGAAGTTGTGTTGGTCAATCGTCTCCTAGCCGAAATCGGGCCAAACCCCAGAGGAAAAGAGAAGAGGGATTAATGCACCATTCCCTGACCCTGCTCACTGTGAATGGGCGTTGCTCCAAACCTATGCAATTGCATCCCATACAATCAGCCCAGCTGATAGCTGAACATAAAATAAGAAGAGTGCGGAACTTTGTTGCTTTGAAATTGCGAGACCTGGGAATTGACATTATGGTGTATGCTCGAGGTGGTTTTAAGGTGACTATCAGGAACACAGTGTATGTCAAGAATATTGTGTTTTGCTTTGAATTATTTTTAGAAAAAATTGTGGATATTCTAGAAATTTTTTACCGGTGTCCAATTGCTCGGGTCACTGTAAAAGTAAGCCAGCTGGCAACCGTGCTGAGATATCCCTTTGTTACCCCTGAGGGGTTTGTTTTGACGTACCAACATCTCTTGGCAGGTAGAGAGCTAAGGCAAAACAAGTTACAATATCTATGCCAGACTCATTTGTTTGTACATACAGTTAACTGGGTAGGTTTAGAGGAAGGTGTGTCGAGTTTTTACTTCAAAATCAGAGACAGTGCTGGAGTCAATTTGGGTGATTTTAAGGTCTACAACAACTTGAAGATCATCTTGTTCACTTACAACGTCAGCCAATTACCCATGTTACCCATTCTGGTTACCGATTTTGTACAAAACGTGTTATTGACAACACTGTAAGTATGGCAAACTACCGGTGCAGCTTAGCTTCTGTTTTGGTATGTTATAATAAGCAAACCTAGTTCATTCCGACATCGAAGTGTCGAGCGTGTTATTCTATATATTAGATAATTTATTATATATATGTTAGTGGAATGTTTGCAATAAAAGAAAAAAGATACTAGCCTATTTGTGCGTGTTGTTCTTCCAACGGTACACCCGTGTTATGAGGCACTGTGTGCTGGTGAAAGTGGTTAGGTGCCTCACTCAGCCTGGGGAGGGAACATGTGGGCCACCCCTTGAGTAAAGAAGCAACTGATCCCTGGGAGAGAGATCACAGAGCAATGTTGATTAGATAACCGTTACACAATGTCATCGCTCAAAAAACATAAAGATTTCTTGCGAATACTCATAAGGCATGGGAAGAGCCGGGGGGAATCCAAGAAACTCATTGACATCGCTACCAAAGGTGAGATAGATGCTTGTTGTGAGATCTACCTCAATGTTTTGAAAGGCAATGTGCACATCACACCAACCTTGGCTAAGTCTTTAAAAAAGCATCGTAAACAGTGCCGGGAACTTGTGGACAAAAAAGCGAAGACGTCACGCAAAAGAAAAATCCTCAAAGGACAAGTCGGTGGTTTTCTTCCCGCTTCGATTGGCTCTTTAGCAGCCCCGCTACTGCAGCCACTTATACAGAGTTTTTTGCCTAAACGACGATGACGGGTTTCAGGGAGTGTTACCTCATTCCAAAGCAAACTCATGACGCTGTCGTGGGAGACCAGCCAGCACACAAGGAGCACTTGCCAGATGACATTCAAATGAAGCTCAACGATTTTCGTCAACACTACAATTTTGATGAAAACGGAAAGGACAAGGGCAAATTTAGGAGCACACACGGAGAAGGCACGGAAATTTTAGAGGCGGTGCGTGACTCGGGTAAAAGGGAGATTGCTAAAAAAAATTTGGATTTCATCCAAACACGAACCTGTGGAACCATCAAGTGGGACCCACACTTTAACGTCATCATAGACGGACAATTCCTGTTTGGCGTCGACATTCGAGATGTTGTGCGAGTGCTCGTGGGGGATATTGGAGATTTTGACCACCGTGCGCGACCAGTGTTCGAGAAGTTGGAGGCGCTCGGGATTCACCCCAGCTTGTTATTGTTCTATGACCGTGGTGGAAACCCATGGGTACCCGTCCACCCGCAAGAGGTGGGTTGGAGTTCGCTCAGAGGTACCTCCCCTCCCCCACCAAATCTTTCACTGTTGGACCAGACCTCGAGTGAAGCCTCCTCGGGTGAAGTCTCTCCGAGTCCGATGATCCCCCGCACCCAGCGTGTTACCCGTTCCCCCACCCCTAGCTCCCACTCCATCCGCGGTGACCTTTTGGGGTTATTTCCCACGCCTATGGGTGGAGTGGAGGCACCAGCGTCTCCTTCACTGTGGGAGCGATGGTTTAGTACTGGAAGAATCGTGGGAGACCGAGGGAGAGCGGCGCAAGCACAAGAAACATGGGAGACCCCAGTGAGACCACCACCTACTTCGAGCAGTACTCGACGCAAAAGTCAGCGTACGAAAAGGTCAAGAAAACTTAACACACCACCCACGGCAGGTCACACCTAATGCGCACATGCAGTCAGCAAAAATGGCTTAATTTTCATTCGTGAGGGAAGAAAAATATTTCTTCCTCACACAATACACCCATCCGCAAGATGTAGGGCAGTTTGTTCTGCACCTTCAAGAAGACTTGAAGATCCCCGCAAGAAGCGAGAGTTACCTGGTTTTGAAAAAATGCGTAATCCCAAAAATATCACAAAAAGTTGATTGGGGTATTTTGTCCGTCAACGGGCTGCGTAAATATAATGTTCCCACCTTTTTCATGTACAGTCCTTAAGATTTAGTCAACAAGCTTAATCAACGTTTGGCTGAAGAAAAGGACTTTGAACCTTTGTTATTTACGAGACGAGGTCACACCAACATGGTGCAAGTGATGTTACGAGGGGGACAATTGCTGCAAGTCCCCCCACATTTCGGTCAATTTCTATTCGAGGGTAAGACACTTTTGCAACATCTTACGGAGCAGGCTGTGGTGTCATACCTTTTCAAGTGCCAAAGGGACTATGAGGAGGGTACTTATTATATATCTTGTGACCTGGCTGAGAGGATACCGGTGGCATCACGGCTCCTCCCCCTGTTGTCGACTTTGGTTGTACGCTATGAGGATGGGCAAATGCATGACAACTTGCTTTGGAACATGGAAGAGACCCAGGGGAAAGTCTACATCCAACCGGGCATATATACGAGGATAAACCTAGCCATACACGATAGCCAGGGGGAACCTGTCAGGTTGAAGGGTGGTTTTTTATTCTTACACTTGAAAATATGTATATGATTTTACCTTCCAACACCCCAGCTGTAAATTATCCTAACAATAAAAGCTCAGATTTTAACATACCCTTGCCGACTACTTTGTTCACGCCCACTCGCGAGAAATGGCAAGTTGGTCTGACACAAATTCAGCTCCCCCTCACTTTTTACAATGTTGAACAAGAGGAGACGGTGACGGTAGAAGACATCCACCATACCCAAACGATGCTGCATATGGAAGAAGGGCTTTTCTTCACTCCCACGAAACTCGCGGGTATGTTATCCCGAGTTGGGGTACACTTGTTCAACGTCAAATGGAAAGATGGTTTCAGGTTTAAAGTGGGGGATGAAGTTGAAAAGTTAACTTTCAGTCCCAATATCGCTAAACTCCTAGGCTACCCCCAAACGGTGCCCACAAACAGGTCGAAGAACCACAAAGGCTATACTCAACCACAAGCGTACTTGTTTGATCCGTGGATTAACCTCAAAATCATCTTTATCGAAAGTGAGCTTTTACAAAGCTTGCAGGTCAATGATTGGCACCTCCCCGTATTGCAAGTGGTAGCTCCACCCCCTCATGAGTTTGGTGAAACTTTTTCTAGCGCTTTTCATCCAGTGGATTTTGTTAATATCCAGGGAGAGGCACATAGCGTTATCCGCATCAAAATTATGGATGTACGTGGGGAACGTATTAGGTTTCGGGCTGGAAATGTTGTCGTAGCCTTGTTGTTGATGCCTGCGAATGAAGGAGCAAGCCGAAATTTGTCTCATCGTATCTAGCCGCTTCTCGATAAAGCTGCACCAGCCTTTGGACTTGGACGATAGTTGGCGTCTAGCATTGCTGGAGATCATTGTCCCCAGTCAAGTAAGTTTCTTACAAGCGGGGCAAGATGTAATTAGAATTAAGAAAAATGTTCCGACCCCCTCCCCTGATGAAAGTTCTCCCCATAGCGCTTCGCGGGAGGGGAGCCCCCATCCAACCCCGGGTGAGTCCGATGCGCTCCTCGGTGACAAGCTATTAGAGGATTCATCCCAACCGCTCGGGAACACGGAGGTGGATCGCAGGACTCTAGCAAGCGAAGATTCCACCGACACGCATGATCGTGGCGGGGAGCCCCAAAGCGGACGCACAAGGCGCTCGACCACGACTGACCTATCCTTAGATGACCGACCAGACAAAGCGGAAGCTTTGAGTCCAGAAGCAGGTCCTCTAGAAATGTCTAACCCAAGTGCTGGGTACCTCCGCAGCCGATCCAGACGCTCGACAACGACTGTCCCCACCCCACGAGTCGTTCTTGCCCAGTACTTCCCCTGGTTTAAACGATTGGGGGAAGTGACTGGCCAAAAACAAACAACTTTGTGGACATCACTTTACCGGGAAACGGGGGAAGTGGGCGTGGCAAAAGCGGCACAAGATTTGGGTGTGGAACTGGATTTTACCTTCCTAACCAAAGTTCTAACACTACGCGTGTTTGGGGAGAGGATAGTCTATCTGGATACCCACCCGCACGAGGCCTTATGGGAACGCTTACCAGACTCTCCGCAAACGTTATTGATGGAAAGGGCTGGTTTTCAGCTCCTGATGAATAGTTCACCATGTTTCTCATTGAAGGATTTCTTCCCGTGGTTTGCTCGCTTGATGACTGCAACGGGGAAATCCCAGGATAATTTATTAGAGTATTTGCTGGAGGCGGTGCGCAGCAACCGGGTTGAGGACCTAGCCCAAATTGGAGACCTCAGTACATTGGAACTTTTCACTAAAACGGATAAGTTGATTTCGATAATTCTCAACGGGCACACCAGCACCACCCTGCGTAAGCTGCATCGAGAAGAGCGCATAAACAGGGTCCTGATGGAACTCGAAGCACTAGTTCAAGAAAACCATGCTCCTAACCCTTGGTTTACAATAGCCAACTATTTTCCATGGTTTCAGGAGGTCCAAGATGTTGAGGGTAAGAATCAAGAAGAAATGTGGAATTTCTTATACTTGGGAGGCAGGAAGGATTATAAAGCTCTGTCCCGGAAACTTAATCTCAGCTTAAACCGCTTTGCAGTGGGTTTTAGGGAGGTACTGGATGTTGTGCAAAGTCTGCATCAAACAGAAGCCACAGAACCCTTACATGCGCGGGTTTTGAAAATTTTTGAGTGGGAAACCAGCTGGGTGGTCTGTCCTTTATTTGACATTGCTAAACAGTTCCCCTGGTTCCGCAATCTGATGAGAAGTGGTCGTCTCTCGAAAAATATGCTTTGGCGTGTTGTGTATGGTCCATCATTCCATGAGAAATTCAGGGTCACCGCTCAAGGTCTGGGTATGACGGAAATAGATTTTTTTCGAAATTATGACCAGTTATTGACTGCCGCACGGGAAGAGCAAATGATCTTACGAGCATATACACACCCACCCTATTTTGACATCTCAAATTACTTTGGGTGGTTCCGCACTTTGCGCTCCACGCTCGGTGTTTCGCAGTGCAAGTTGTGGGACTATTTGTATGGGTGGGGTAGTGAGGGGAGGAATTTAAAGACAAACGAACGGGTACAGATGGAACGAGAATTTTTCTTGTTCAATTATTATAGCTTGCTCTCGGTGGTTAAGGGGATGAACAGGTTAAAAAAGCGACACGCCCTCACTTCCTCCGCTTTGAACATGTTAAAGCTTACTGGAGCAACGGTCCCGAATCCTCCCTTCCGTGTCAAGGAGGCCCATCCCTGGTTTGGCATTTTGGAAGAAAAATTAAACAAAATCCAAGAGGAGGTCTGGACGCACTTGTATACGGGTGGTTTTGATGAGCGCCTGGAAGCCGTCGTTAAATTGCTACGCATGGGAGAAGTTCGTTTTTTCTACCTTTATGATCGCTTGTTAACCAAAGCCCGTCGAGTCCAGGAGGGAAAAACGCAGGAAGAAGTACTCTTCAAAAGGATTCCACCTGTTACCTTTGTCATTTCAAATTATTTTCCCTGGTTCAAGCACCTGGCTGAGCAAATCGAGCAGCCCCCCACACTCCTGTGGTGGGCTCTGTATGCGCAAGGGGGTGAAGCTAGAATTTTCCCGTTATACGAGCAGACGGGGATGTCCTTGCAAGAATTTCGGGACTCCCATCAGCACCTCCTTGCTTGCGTCAAAGCATTGAGTCAGTTGGGAGGGGATGACAACTTACCACCACGGGTTTTGAGTTTGCTGAAATGGGTGAACGTGACCTTGCCACCACCCCCCTCCCTTGAGGTAACTTACCCTTGGTTCCTCACTTTGAAGACTAAAATGAACAAATCCCAGGGCGCATTGTGGGAACACCTGTTCTCCCCAGGTTTTGATGCAAGACTAAGAGTCACGGCATCAACCTTAGAGGAGGGTGAAGTGTCTTTTTTCAAGAAATATGATGCCCTCCTAGCATGGGCTCAAGGTGGGGGTGAACCAGGTTCACCCACGACCACCCCACACAAATGTCCACCACAACTCTCCCCACCCAGCCCTCTTGATTGTCCTGTCCCCGCCTCAACCCCGGTTTGTCCCTCCCCACCCACCCCCGTCGACTGCCCACTGTTTCCAGACCCACCTCCCACTCACATCCGTCCTAGCCCCCCACCGACAAGACCTTCTTCACAGATGCCACCCAAGAACTGCTCCTAGGGGAAAACTACCATCCCGTCCTGCAAACATTCCCCATGCAAACCAATCCACAAAGTCATTTGACACACACCATTTTTCGTTCTCCCTTGTTTGTGCGACTAAACAAACATCACATCGTTCGGTTAGAATTAGTTATTTACAACAAAATCGGTGAGAAAGTCCAATTCCTAACCTCAATCCCGTCCGTTGCCAAGCTGTTATTGAAAAAAATCTAAATGCCTTGGGAGAAGTGGGACGCCTTTCACCTTACCCACACTACCTTCATACATAAGGCCGGCGTCACGTGAGGAAATCAAGCACTATGCTCAGTGTCTGTTGAGGCAAAACCAACGTGGGGGAGGACGACCCTGGGAGAGCGGTGTCGTCTTCCGTGGTCGCAGAGGACAGAGAGGCTTTGGTTTTGGTTCTCTGTTTAGCTCAATCGGACGAGCCGCTTTACCAGCCTTAAAGTCTTTAGGAAAGCACGCTTTGAAGGGTGCCTTGGACGTTGGAAAAAGCATTTTCATTGATAATAAAAAACCTGCTGAGGTTTTGAAAAGTAAAGGGAGGGAAATTTTAAGTAACGTTTTCGCTGGACAATTGGGACAGGGACGAACCAGGCGAAAAAGACCCAAACGACAGTCAAGTCCTAGACCTTCACTCAACGACGACATTTTTGACCAACCATGGATGTCAACAAAGCGGAGGAGGAAAGCTTAGGTGAAGGCACAGATTTCTTTACCACCCCGCCTGTGAGCCTTACAGAGGAAGAAAGTTATTATATGAAAATCCACCCCACAAGCAGCATCGATAACAATGCCCCCCTTATATACGAATTTGACATTGACGACTCGCATTACGCCGACCTATCAAGCTGCTTCCATTACTTGAAATATCGGATCATGCAAGGTGATCGTACGACGGCAATCGCCGCACCTGCAGCGGGGAATGACGCTACGGATGATCAGAAGGTGGCCCCAATTAACTACTTTGGGAACACACTGTTTCAAAACATTGAATTACACCTGAATGGGGAACTTGTAGAAACCAGTAATAACTTGTGCCCGTACAAAAGCTTCTTTCAAGTTTTCCTCTCATTTGGTAAAGAGACCAAAAATACCCAACTAGCTGTCAGCGGTTATTACCCTGACACAGATACGATCAATGTGGATGCAATTCGTACAGCAATGGACAAGTCCACTTGTACAAACACTGGGTTACACCAACGTTATACCTTGAGTAAATACTCCACACCTTTCACCAGTGTAAGTCCTTTACACTTGGATTTTTGCACGCAAAATAGGTATGTCCAAAACAGGACCCATGTCAAAATCAGATTAACCAGGGTGGATCCCAATTTTGGTCTCATTGCGAACGTGGACACCAAAACTTTTGCGATCATCATCCAAGAGGCTTTCCTCCAAGTGCGGATGGTCCGACCGAGAGAAAGTCTGCGTCTGGCTGTGGAGCAAACTGTCACAATCAGATCTACATTCCAAAATGAAATAAATGAAAAATCATTTGTTTGTGGAGGCAACTGCATGGTTGACTGACTCTGGTTAATCCAGGCTGACCTAGATTTGGCAGACCTGACCCTCCCACCTGTTGATGCACATGTGTTTTTGAGAGTGGGAATTTTCTCTGGTATAAACCAGATATTTCATGTATCACGTGAGTATTGTTTTGTGTATTGGTCTCATATAAGCTAATACGCACCTAGAATAATTGTAAGGAGTATTCAATTGATTTGTAGCTCCATAAATGTATTTTCTGTTAATGTCTGTGAGGAGAGCCCTGCACAGCATGGTCCTCCCATGTGGCTTTTTGCTAGGCAGGGCAGTCCTGTCAAAATACTGTCTATGCTTAATTATTAATATTAATTAATTACAGTTAATATTATGGACTGTAATCTATCACTAAATGAGTATATATTATGTTTCAAGATTATTTTTATGTGTCATTTTCTTTAATTCATCAGCTTAATGGATAAGTTCCAAAAGGGAAAACTTAGTGGCTAATTTATGTTGGACCAGCTGTGAATGGGCAGGTTGTGATGGATGTGTCTCTTCATATCTATTGGGTGGATCTTGCTCATTGAGTTATTCATTCACGTCCCTGGAAATATTGTTTGATGCTTTTTGCACTCTTGGGGTGAACTGCACTTGATTGTTGTGAGTCCACGGCAGAGCCACTTCAGTGATATTTGGGTAATGCGCCACCAGGGTATATATTTCAATTGGAGGTGTCCACGGCAGAGCCACTTCAAGGCTTCATCACCAGACATCGTTGGATTTCATGGGATCAGTTTGGCGATATATCGCGAGAGTACATTGAGTGTCCAGAGACAATTTCTCCGTTTATTTTTATGTAAACTTATGTACAGGTTTTGCTTTATTAAATATTTCAAATTGTTAAGTATCAAAGGATTTGAGTTGTTTCTCAGGATTCCTCACGTGGTGGGTCATTCTCGACAAGCATATTGTTACACTCGCCACATAGGGGTGTGACAAGTGGGGGCTCGTCCGGGATAGTCTTGTCGGCTTGATACTAGTGCGTTTGGTGTCTTGGGATACAACTATTTTTATAATTTACCACTTGTGTATACTTATCCAAATAATTTGTGATATCAATTTATTGTCAATTCTATTCTCGAATATTGTTGAGATAGTTTCTTTGTCCACTGTCCATTGGGGTGATACCATGCTTATGCATTACATGTAAGCAACAACAGTTGACATTCACAATTAGTATCACTTTAGAGGTTTGACCTGACTGTCAAGTCAGCATTGCAGTTGTTAGTTGGGTCAGTGCTACGTACTTCATTTCATAATTTAATGTCTTTCTCTTTGATAGAATTGACCTATTGACCAACTTCATGTGCAACCATGGAAAACATTGCAGAGACAGCAGAAAAGCTTGGGCTGAAGGGAGAAGATCTGCAAAAATTTATCACCGAACAACAACAGGCTGAACGTGAGAGCAGGCAGCTACGACGTATTGAACTGAAACATGAGCGGCCAGCTTTTGAGAAGCAGAAATTTGAACAAGAGAAGCTAGCCCATGAAGCCAAGGTGGCAGCTGAAGACAGAAAACTCACCATTGAAGTCAATCTAGGAAAGAAGAAATTATACCAAGAGTACAGGCTGGAGGAAGAGAGGTTAAAGATTGAGAGGGAAAAGTTGCAAATTAAGGTTGAACAAGAGGCCGACCGTCGACTCGGTAATTTGGGGAAAGCAAAACTTCCCATATTCGATGAAACAAGAGACCAATTTGATGCATATGTTGCCAGATTCGAAAACTTTGCCACTTTAAGAAAATGGGATCGTAAGAGGGAGTGGGCCTTACAGCTCAGTCTGTTACTTACAGGTAAGGCCCTTGAGGCTTATGATGGTTTGCCAATAGAACAACAGAGTAATTATGATGATGTTAAGTCTGCTCTGTTGCGAAGGTATGCATTTACAGAAGAAGAATTTCGAAAACAATTTTATTCTTTACAGCCTGACATTCATGAAACTGTTACCCAGTTTGGGGTGAGAATAAATAGATTGTTGACCCGTTGGTTAGATTGTACCGGCATTAAGTTTACTTTTGGTGACCTCAAAGATCTCTTGGTGCGTGAACAAATCTTGCATAGATGTCATCAAGACTTAGCAGCTTTCTTACGAGAAAGAAAGTTTATTTCAATTGAAGCATTGGCAAAAGCTGCTGAATTGTACATAGATGCCCACGGGGGTAATATGAAAGATCCTAAGAGTAAAAGAAACCCGGTGGCAGTGTTTTTAAAGGAAGGGTGACTGAGGTGACTGGTAAACAAGGTGACAAGCATGACAAAGTGTGCAAGTATTGCAAACGTACGGGGCACAGCGTGTCTGAATGTTGGCGTGTCCCTGGTCCTGAGGGTAAAAAGAAATGTTACAGATGTGGTCAAGATGATCACTTAGTTGCAAATTGCCCAAGTAATTCTTCCAATTCAAATGTCTCAGCAAAGGTTTCCCCTGTCAATACCAACATTGAAGGTTTAAGAGAACACTTTTCAAGGGGTAAGGTCAATGGTAAGAATGCTGTTGTGTTCAGGGATCATGGCAGCAATGTTGTAGTTGTTAGAGCATCTCTTGTGTATGACCATCAATTGACGGGTGACACCTGGGATTGTCAATTAACTGATAGCTCTCTCCACCAATGTCCCGTTGCAAGAATTGATGTAGTAACTCCGTACATAGTAGGACCTGTTGAGGCTGCTGTGATGCCAAATCCTTTGAGTGATATTATAATAGGCAATGTCAAGGGAGTAAAGGATGATGCAGTAAAACCAACTGCAAAATTTGTTGATGCCTTGCATGTAGATGACAAATGTGAATTTAACCGACATGTTAATGACTCATCACAGAACTTAACTGAAGTGGATTCAAAGTTGCCAGGCACTAGCGCTGGCAAGGTAAGCATACAGGAATTAAGGAGAAAGTATCTCCGTAAAGCCAAGCGACTCCGGGATAAAATTAATACTGATGCTGAAAAGGTGGAAGGTAGTCAGGGTCTCATAACAGATTTGAATGGAGTCACTGATGGTGTACAGGTAAAGGAATTAACTGGATTGCACACTGTTGGTAAAGCACCGATGAATGGTGGTCCCGGAACTTATGTGGCCTCTGCTGGTAGCAGCGAGGTGCACCAAAATGAACAATGTAAGGTGTATCCTATTGTGTTGGAGGATTGTTATGTTACTGGTTTAACTGAGGGGCGAGGACTGACTGCAGCAGTGACTCGTTCCCAAGGGAAAAAACCGCCTAGTTTGCTTAATGTTCCAGATAATGAGTTGGTCAGCTCTGATGAGTTGAAGGGAGATCAAGCTTCAGATTCCTCCCTGAAGTGTTACTGGAAGTTTGCAGAGGATGCAAGTGTTAAGGAAACCAAAAGAGCCCGAACAACATATGAAGTCAGAAATGAAGTCAGAAATGAAGTGTTGTTTCGGATTCACAAGAATTTGGTAAAAGGTGAAACTTTAAAACAAGTTGTTGTCCCTGAGAAACTTAGAATCAAGGTGTTGAAGTTGGCACATGATGGTTTGCTCAGTGGACATTGTGGTATTAGAAGGACACTGGAAAGAGTGCAAATTTCTATTGGCCTGGTGTGAATCAGGATGTTGCACGGTACTGCAGGTCATGTGATATCTGCCAAAAGACAGTTGATAAAGGTCGGCATATCAAGGCACCTTTAGGAGAGATGCCCATTATTAGAACCCCATTCAGTAGAGTTGCAGTGGACTTGATAGGTCCAATTTCTCCTGCATCTGAAGGCGGTCACAGGTGGGTTCTCACAGTTGTTGACTATGCCACTCGTTACCCTGAGGCAGTAGCCATGAAGTCCATTGACACAGTGAGTATTGCAGAGGCTCTGGTCGATATATTTAGTCGAGTGGGCATGCCGGAAGAAGTATTATCTGATAACGGGTCTCAATTTGTTTCTGATTTAATGAAAGAAGTTGACAAGTTGTTGTCCATTAAACAATTACATGCAACTCCATATCATCCTATTTGCAATGGTTTAGTCGAAAAATGGAATGGCACTTTGAAAAAAATTCTGAAAAAGTTATGTGCAGAAAGTCCTAAACTTTGGCACCGTTATCTACCCGCTGTCCTTTTCGCTTATCGATCAACCACGCAGGATAGTACAGGCTATTCGCCATTTGAGTTACTGTATGGCCGCAAAGTAAGAGGTCCCATGGACTTACTCAAGGCCTATTGGACTAAAGAGCAAGAAGAGCCTGAAGCAAAGGTTGTGTATAAGTATGTGATTGAATTACGGAACAGGTTGGAAGAAACCTGTCGCCTAGCTCATGAAGAATTGAAGAAAAGCAGGGAAAGGTACCGGATGTATTATGATCGTAAGTCACGGCCAAAATCTTTGAAGGTAGGCGATCAAGTGTTGTTATTGCTGCCCACAAAGAGTAATAAGCTTTTACTTCAATGGCGCGGGCCCTACAATGTTGTCAGGAAACCAAATTCTGTTGATTTTGTTATTTTAGTACGAGGAAAGGAGAAAACTTTCCATGTGAATATGCTAAAACCCTATGTAACCCGAGAGGGTAACTCCACCGGCAGAAAGCAAAAGGTATCTGCAAGAGTGCTCTGTGTGAGAGAGGAGGAAGAATATAGCCCGACAGAAGGTGTAATGGAATCATGCCCTTTAGTAGGAACTGAGACCTTTCAGGATGCCAAGGTATGTGAGGCATTGTCTAATGAACAACGGCAAGAGTTGATGCTGGTTCTTCAGAAGCATAAAAGTACACTGACGAACTTGCCTGGTTGTACAGATGTGGTAACCCATTCCATTGCTCTGATGACTGACGAACCAGTTAGGGTCAAGTCGTATACTGTTCCTTACGCTGTTAGAGATAGTGTTGATCAAGAAGTTAGAGAGATGTTAAAACTTGGAGTGATCGAAAAATCCCAGTCACCTTATTCAGCACCACCTGTCATTGTCAAAACATCGGATGGAAGCAATCGGTTTTGCGTTAACTACAGGCGACTTAATGCGGTATCCGTTTTTGATGCAGAGCCTATGCCTGATGCAGAGGAAATATTTCTGAAATTGCGTGGCAAATCATTTAAGTCCAAGTTTGATTTGTGCAAAGGTTACTGGCAGATAAAAATGGATCCGGCATCGATCCCTCTCACGGCATTCACAGTTCCCAGTGGCCATTATGCCTTCAAGAGAATGCCATTTGGGCTCATGAACAGCGCGGCCAGTTTCAATCGCCTGATGAGAAAGGTTGTAGGGTCAATCGAAGGTGTTGGTTGTTTCGTGGATGACATCATTATTTTTAGTGATGACTGGCAAAGTCATTTAGATCTGGTAGACAAGGTCTTAGGTGAGTTACATAAAGCTGGCCTGACAGCAAGACCTTCCAAATGCATGTTTGGGTACTCAGATTTGGTGTTTCTGGGTCATGAGGTGTCAGTTTGGGCAATCAGTCCGAGAGAACAAAAAGTACAAGAGATCTTAGCTATTCCAAAACCCAGTAAGAAGCACCAATTGCGGTCTTTCATCGCTATGGCAAACTACTACTCGAAGTTTGTTCCCCACTTTGCCGAGTTGACCGAGCCTCTTACAAGACTGACAAAGAAATGCCTTCCAAATAAAATACAATGGGGTGTATCTCAAGAACAAGCAATTCAGGCAATAAAGAAACATCTTTCACAGAAGCCAGTCATGAGGATATTGGACACAGGAAAGGTTATGTACCTCCAAACTGATGCATCAAATGTGGGACTTGGAGCCGCATTACTTCAGGAGTACGATGGAATGTTGCACCCCGTTCGCTATCTAAGCCGAAAGCTGAAGAAGCCAGAACTGAACTATTGCATCCTTGAGAAGGAGTGCCTGGCAATAGTATGGGCGATTAATAAGCTTAAGGTGTTTTTGTACGGCACGGAATTTGTTCAGCTGGTGGATAACAAGCCTCTGTCTTTCATGAAGGAAACGAGTATCAAGAATGCACGTGTTGCGAGGTGGTTATTAAGCCTGCAAGATTGGTCAATTCGGGTCAAGGCTATCAAAGGTATCGAAAACCATATTGCCGACTGCTTAAGTCGTGTAAACTAAACTAAATGATCTGATTGTGCTGATGTCAAAATTATGTCATAATTTCATTCAGGGGGGAATATTGTCACAATCAGATCTACATTCCAAAATGAAATAAATGAAAAAGCATTTGTTTGTGGAGGCAACTGCATGGTTGACCGAATCTGGTTAATCCAGGCTGACCTAAATTTGGCAGACCTGACCCTCCCACCTGTTGATGCACATGTGTTTTTGAGAGTGGGAATTTTCTCTGGTATAAACCAGATATTTCATGTATCACGTGAGTATTGTTTTGTGTATTGGTCTCATATAAGCTAATACGCACCTAGAATAATTGTAAGGAGTATTCAATTGATTTGTAGCTCCATAAATGTATTTTCTGTTAATGTCTGTGAGGAGAGCCCTGCACAGCATGGTCCTCCCATGTGGCTTTTTGCTAGGCAGGGCAGTCCTGTCAAAATACTGTCTATGCTTAATTATTAATATTAATTAATTACAGTTAATATTATGGACTGTAATCTATCACTAAATGAGTATATATTATGTTTCAAGATTATTTTTATGTGTCATTTTCTTTAATTCATCAGCTTAATGGATAAGTTCCAAAAGGGAAAACTTAGTGGCTAATTTATGTTGGACCAGCTGTGAATGGGCAGGTTGTGATGGATGTGTCTCTTCATATCTATTGGGTGGATCTTGCTCATTGAGTTATTCATTCACGTCCCTGGAAATATTGTTTGATGCTTTTTGCACTCTTGGGGTGAACTGCACTTGATTGTTGTGAGTCCACGGCAGAGCCACTTCAGTGATATTTGGGTAATGCGCCACCAGGGTATATATTTCAATTGGAGGTGTCCACGGCAGAGCCACTTCAAGGCTTCATCACCAGACATCGTTGGATTTCATGGGATCAGTTTGGCGATATATCGCGAGAGTACATTGAGTGTCCAGAGACAATTTCTCCGTTTATTTTTATGTAAACTTATGTACAGGTTTTGCTTTATTAAATATTTCAAATGGTTCAGTATCAAAGAATTTGAGTTGTTTCTCAGGATTCCTCATGTAGTGGGTCATTCTCGACAAGCATATTGTTACACTCGCCACATAGAGGTGTGACACAAACGCTGGAAAATAACCTAGTAAAGTATCCCTCAAAGCAATGTGAGATGCGGTTCTTCACCTTTGGTGGAAGAGCAAATACGCTCAATGAACCCAACTTGTACTCTGGTCATCTACCTACCAGGATCACTATTGGGTTGGTCGATACAGATGCACTAGACGGGCAATGGAAGAAATCCCCCTTCAATTTCAAACACTTCAGCGTAAAGGATGTGGACCTGAAGGTGAATGGGGAGAGTATTCCCAACGATCCTATGAAAATAGATCTAACAAACAACGATTACGTCATACCCTACACCATGATGTTTACAAGTACTGGTGGGTTGTTCAATAATGAACCATTGATTGATTACGAGCAGTTCAAAAACGGTCATTTCATATACGTCTTCGACCTGACGGAGGATGGAGAACATGGGTTGGATCATTTCCATCAACCAAAGAGTGGGGTAGTGTCGGTAGATATGAGGACCAGTGATCCACCAAACCACTCTGTGGCCATGGTTGTGATGTTTGAGATAGAAGCCATCTTGACTTGTGATAAGGAACGAGCTTATCGGACCCTCAGTTAAAGCACTTGGGAGGGGGAAAAAAGTGGGACACCAAACGCATTGAATGGAGGGGGATAGTGGAAACAGTGAAAACCATGAATACTGTGCAACTGCAAAGGATTTTCCAACAACAACCTAACTTCCTGGGGGTGTTCCCTTCAGACAAAATCCCACCCCTCACCCTAGGTAGGAAAAAGATGAAATGCCTCATAGTCAACGTCGACGCGGCTGAGGATGAGGGCAGTCATTGGGTTGCTATATGTTTACATCAAGCGCTTGGGAGAAGGACAATAGAGTACTTTGATAGTTATGGTTTACCCCCACTCTTCCCCATCCCCAAAAAGGGAGAGGACTGGTTACTGGTGTATAATGGTATACGTCTTCAAAAACCTCAAACAAAAGTGTGTGGACAGCATTGCATCTACTTCCTTGACAGTCGCATCAAAGGTCTTAGCTTCCGGACGATAATTATGCTTTTAAACCGAAAGGCAGACGCAGACGATTACGTAAGGAGATACGTAGCGAAAAAAATAGGAAAAATCTGCTCATTCCCAAGAGTGTGTGACGGTGGTAAAACTTCGCAGTGTTGTCAAAGAGCTCCAGGTTGTGAAGCGACCCCACCCTGCTTGAACCAGCTCACCCATGCCTAGGATTTTGAACGATGTCATTTTTGAAAAGAAATGCTTACCTCGGGGTAAAACCAAGTACGATGTGGAGCTCTACTTGGTGAAGTGTGAGAAAGCATGGGGCGCGCACTTGAAAAGGTTGTGGAAAAAACACAATTCCCTCAAATTTGATGTAAAAATAGTCGTGCGTCTACAGAAGAGACAGGGGGAGAGTATATTTACACTTCACCCTGCTTTCGCTCTCCAGTCCAGATAATATTAACGGAACAAGACATAGCAAAGACTCTGCAACTCAGTCAACAGAAAATCTTGGACGCTTACGATATGTACATGAAAGAAGGCAGTGGGTGGACACTACGTCGCCTTGAGCACTCCCAAATAAACGTGTACCGGTACTCCACGCGGGGAGGGGGAGGTGTGTACAAGAACGTACGGGAGGCGCTTCTCCCACCAAAGTTTGTCAAACATTACCGCAGCATTCTTACCTTCCCACCAACGCACGATCAAAGATGCTTCCTCTACTGCGTTCTCGCAGCACTGCACCCCATAACCCGGCAGGGGGGTAAGAACAAGAAAAGCTACGGACCACGCCATTATGAGCAATTCGAAAATACGTTGGACGTCAGCACCCTGGTGTACCCCGTCAGACTGAACCAGATACCAGAATTCGAGAAGAGGAACAAGTTGACGATTAACGTGTTAGGCCTCAGAAAAGACGAAAACCTTAACTTCCTTTACAAAAGCGAAGGTGGGCAACAGCAACAATAAACCTGCTTTTGTACAAAAAACATTTTCACCTGATTAAAAGCTGGAATTGCTTTTTAAATTTTGCCAGCAGTCAAAAAAGAAAACTGTGCCAAAAATGTGGCCGGTTCAACCGGAGGCAACAACACCACCAGTGTTCAGACTGTAAAGGGGCGGCGCGCAATGCCCGGCAAGGTGAGACATTGAGCAATCTGGTCTTTATGGGAAAAGACGTCAAGCAAGAATTTTGTAACTTCAACAACCTCAACAAGCACCCTTTTGTGTACTACTGTGACTTGGAAACAGTCCTGTCCGATGATTTCACCCGGGAAAACCATACCAAAACCAAAAGAACCAAAAGACACGTTCCGGTGGCAATTGCATGTCTAAGGGTGTGCCGGGTAAGGGAATATGACCAAGAGAGCCCTGTTATACACACAGGGTCAAACTGCATAGCAAGTTTTTACCGCACGTTGCAAGAAGAAATAAAATTCATGGATAACATCCTCTTGAACACCGTTCACCCGATTAACATGAGCAGAGAACAAGAGTGGAAACACTTGGCCTCAGAAAAATGCTACATTTGTCTCACCCCTTTCTGGCGCAACAAGCTGAACAAGTTGAGAGACCATGACCACATTAAACGAAGAAGAAACTATTTGGGTGCCATCTGCAATGCCTGTAACCTCAACCGAACGGATACACGATTTAAAAGAACCCCACTGATATTTCACAACGGTGGACGTTTTGACATTCACTTCCTCATCCAGAATGTGCACCACCTTGAGCAACAGCAAATGCGTTTAATAGGTAAGACTGGGGAGAATATCATGTCCATGGAGTTGTTCGGTGGGAGGATGGTCGTTATTGATTCTTTCAATCACTTGAGTGGCTCACTGGCATCCCTTGTCAACATCATGAAAAGCTCGCAAAAAAAATTCACCATAAGCAGAAATATCTACCTCCGATTACGAGCACGCTGAAAAAGTCTGGGAGCATTTCAAGTGTACGAACCTCATGGCGTATATGAAGATTTACCTGCGAACAGACGTGACACTCTTAGCTGACGTGTTTGAAAACTACCGCAACTTCTTTCTTGAACGCTTTGGGTTGGATAGCACGAAATACCTTTCCTTACCAGGGCTCTCATATGACTGCATGTTGCGATACACGGGCGTCAAACTAGACTTTGTGTATGAGAAGGACATGTATGATTTCCTCAGAAAAGGAGTGCGAGGGGGTGTTGCCATGATACCAGTACGCTATGCCAAAGCCAACAACCCTCAAGTTGGGACGTACGACCCCAAGCAACCCACATCGTACCTGTTGTACTTGGATTGCAATGCTCTATACAGTTCCATCATGACCAAAAAACTCCCACACAAAAACTTTCGCTGGGAAGAAAACTGGAACAAGGAGGACATGAAGGTGAAAATCGAAAACTACCATCCACAGGACAAAGTAGGTTACATGATCGAGTGTGACCTTAAGTACCCCGCGGACATCCATGATCTCACCAAAGACCTACCGCTTGCCCCAGAACACAGGGTGGTGGTAAAGGAGAGCCTGTCACCCTACGCACAGGCATTATCCACCAAGCTCAACATCAAACCAGACAAAATACCCAAACTTTTGTCCACGCAATACGACAAGAAACGCTATGTATGTCACATTGAGAACCTGCAATTCTACCTGAATAAGGGCATGAAGCTACAACGGATACACAGAGTTCTACGATTCCAACAAAACGTCATCTTCAAACCCTACATTGAGCTTTGCATAGATGAGAGGAACAAACCAGGTACATCACCAGATGAAAAGCAAATGTGGAAACTGAGTTGCAATGCAATTTTCGGTAAAACCATCATGAACATTGAGAAGAAAAATGCAATGAAAATTGTAACCGATGGGCAACAAGTTCTCAGATCAGTGAGTTCCCCCGTTTCAAACACGCAGACGTCGTTCACCCACAAGTGGTGCAAATAACCAGCGCGCACAGGAGAAATTTCGTAAAAACTCCATATCATATTGGCATGGCGATCCTTGAATTGAGCAAACTTCACCTGATGCGAATGCACTATGATCACTTCCTAAACAAATATGGGCGCTTGAAGCTACGTTTGTGCATGACAGAAACCGACTCGTTACTATACCACATCACCACCGAAAGCAACGTGCTCCAGGACTTGGAAAATATGGGGATCATCGACTTTGGGAACTACCCAACAGATCACCCGTTCTATGACGACAACCATGCTGGGGAACTCTTTTACCTGAAAGACGAAGGCAGGGGTCAACCCATCAGCTCGTTCATTGGTCTCAGGGCGAAAAGCTACAGCATCGAGTACCAAAACAACGACAAAGTGGTAGGTAAAGGTATACCGAGGAACAAACTGGAGAATATCAAACATGAGGACTTATTACGTGTGTTACAGGAAAACACTCAAACACAAGTATTTAGTAATCACTCGGCAGTTTCAAACACCATATGTATAGTATACAACAGGAGAAGAAAGCGCTTAGCCCTCTTGACAACAAGAGGTATTTGTGCGAAGGTGGGATTGAGACATTACCGTACGGACACATTGACACGGTCCCTTGGGAGAACCACGAAAAGAACACAAGTGAAACAACAATATGCCTAAGCGCAAAACGGAAAAAATGAGTAGAACCACACGGAAATGCCTGCAACACCTCCCGGTGATCTTACAAGACGCTTTAGCGGAAGGATCGAGCAACCTTGGGAGCGTACGCAGAGCGGAACCCAGCTCAAAAAAGCTAGGAATACCACCCAAGTTCACCAACCTCAACACCATGGTGGACTACCTAACCACCAAAGTCCCCAGACAACAAGCCAACATTCTATTAAAACGGGAAAAGAGAGAACAGCTACTACCTTCATGGTTCTTGGGAGAATATGAGAACTATAGGCAAAAGGAGGATTTCCACGTGACACACGTAAGAACGTGTATGAATAAATTACTACCTGCCCAATCAACACGATCACTCCAAAGACGAACTATACTTCCTAATCACAACATGCGCCTACAATATCACGGATGACAGATGCAAAGTGCCCACAGCAACAATTGACAAACTGGTAGAAGAACACTACCGAGCGGAACCACATCATCCAGAATATGAAAAGCTAAACAAAGAGGGGAAAATCAAAGATAAGGATATCATAGAAACGGCGGTAGACCGGCTTAGTCGCAACTTGCAGTTCAACCAAGGGCAGTACAACACCGCTGATCTGACCAAATACGAACCAAAATTTGTTAGAGATCATAAGAACAGAATTACGCTATACAGAGCATATTCAGATGCCCTAATGCCAATGGTATTGGAAACATGGGAGACACTGGAGAAAAAGCCTGCGGTAGAAAATTAAAGATCGTTAGTTTCCACCTGGCAAACAATACGACCCACCCTGTACCTTTCACAGACCCAAGCCGAGATGGAAAGAAGTGGATCCGGAAAGCTATGAAAAGGCGAGAACGTCACAAACGCATGAAAATGACTTTAGTCAACAGCATTGATATACAAACTCCTCCCGTGAACAGCAGTATTGATATAAAAACCCTGCCTGGACAAAAAGGATTGTTTTTAAATTTGACACAATGAACTCTATACAGTCATATTTACTACTTGCTTTGATTGTTTTGTGATAATACACCATATTGACAAAACCGCGCACTTACTACTACTGTTACTACTACTTTACTACTACTACTACTATTACTACTGCTACGTAAGACAGATGTGTGCAAAGCTATATATATATATATATAATATTTTCTTTGTATCTGTCTATGATTGGATCAAAAAAGACTGACTCCACTTGGCATTTTTCTGTTCTGTCAATTTGACATTACCATTGTTATTTTGAATGAATAGTCACCATTGTATAGATTTAAGGCATGTAACTTTAATTGTAATATGTTCAGTAGATTTCAAAATATACCATCTTGAGTAATTTTCATTAGTTAAACATTCACTAAAATATATATTTTTTGCTCCTAGTCTATCTGCAGTCCTCAATCAAACATATTATGGCTGGGATAGCTCTTAGTAAAATGGTACACTAACCCTGTTTTACACAGAAAACTGTATACCATATACACATGGAGAATAGCTGTAGTCCCATTGTGCAGGGAACTCAAGTCATTGACTATAATAATGACTGTCTTATAAAGTATTGCTAATAAAGCTACATAACACATGTGACAATTAATTTTCTGATTAACTGTATTCACAAATCATGAATATAGTCCCATTGTGCAGGGCACATTTATTCATTATAATTATACTCAAATGAATGGACTAAAGTCTAAATTAGCAAACAGTTGACCATTTGCTATTTGAATCACAGTATAAGTCCAACTTTAGCCATAGTTCAATTGTTCAGGGAACTGTAGTCATTCACTATAATCTTGACTGTCTTACAGTCTATATGAATGGACTGAAGTATTGCCAATAAGCTTCATGAGTGCCACAGATGACTATTGGCAATTTGAGTTACTGTAATCACATTATACGACAAATTAAAGACATAGTCCCCTTGTGCAGGGAACTGTAGATTGACTATGATCATGACTGTCTTATAGTCTATATGAATGGACTAAAGTTTTGTCAATAAAGCTTCATGAGTTCCACAGATGACAATTGGCTATTTGAGTTACTGCAGTCACAGTATAAGACAAATTATAGACATAGTCCCCTTGTGCAGGGAACTGTAGTCAATGACTATAATCTTGACTGTCTTACAGTCCAAAGGAATGGATTTAAGTATTGCTAATAAAGCTTCATGAGTGCCACAGGTGACATGGCTATTTGAGTTACTTAGTCGCAGTATTAGACAAATTAATTACAAGTAGTATATAATTGGGTGCGTAATGTTACTATGACTGCTTTTTTTTCATTTCTTGTTGTGTTGAACATTCCAAAAATATAGAAAATATATAGAAATATATAGAGTTCAAAAAGTTCAAAAATGTTGACAGTTTGACATGACCAGTAGTAGGGAAAGTGGTCGCGAGTGTCTTAATGTTTTATTGTAGTTTATTTTCAGTCGGTTTTTTGGCTACTACGGGGGTCCGACCGCGTTCGGTCATTAACATGCTCGGTAATGGGGCCCCTCTCGGGCGTTTGGAGCTGTTTTACCCGTCCCTGTTTTTTCCTCGTGGAGAAGTATAGGTCGCAAGTGCGCTCTTATTTTTAACTAATCTATTTCTCTTCGGTTTTTTTGAAAGCTAACATATCCACACACACTAATTGCATTAATGCAGACATTACATGATGTTTATAATACTAATTTCATACTGTTCAGTGCTATGACATATTGTTACACCACGGTGGTTTGCATCTCGCACCTTTCCACATCGTTGAGAGTTGTTTGTGGGTAACTGGAGCTGTCCCTTAGGGTATTGGTCTGGCCACAGCTTCTGCTCCTCTTCTTGCACGCACAGCATATCTGTAACGATGAAGTTATGACCTTTTAAAAAATGTTCTTGTGCTGTTTATCTAGATATATATATATATGTATGTTAAGATACACTTATACTTACTAACACAACCAGCACTACTAGCGAGATGATACCAACCAAAATAAGGTATATCGTAATTGGTCTTGCAGTGTTACCAGCAGCACTGGTTTCGGTGGTGGTGGTGGGGACCATGATCTTGTTGACGTTCCCAGAAGCACTGACCTTGGTGGTGGTAAGATCCATGGTGTTGGGGTGGGTTGTGTCACTCGCTTCCGTTCGGTTTCCGGTCAGGTATTGATCACCTGAAAAATCTTCTAGATCTGAGGGAAAAAATTAAAGTAGGTAAAATAATATGGTTGTGAAGCATATAAGACATAGACTTTTTATGACCTCTAAGATTTCAATAATGGCAGCACTTACCAAAATAACACAGAATGTAGCCTGATCGCATGGCCCTGGTCCTGCAAAAAGGAGTTCCGGTCATTTCGATCTGCTCGATTTTACCGAAGGATTGAAAGTTCGGAGGTAGACTCAGATCCGTGTACAAGCAGTCTATTTGCAGTTTACCCTGTTCATCCTTTTCACACATGCACCCTTTACAGGTGTACACATCGTTGCACCTGCCAAGTGCGTGCATTGATAAGGTAATGAACAGGGGCAAATACATCTTCACGTTCATTTTTGCTCTACAGTTTTACTCCAATCACTCCAATCTTATCCAATATTTTGCTCAACTATCACTGTAATCCTTGCTTCACAATTTAAAATCAAACCAATATTTTGCTCAACTATCACTGCAATCCTTCCTTAACCTTTTAAATTCATCCAATATTTTGCTCAACTATCACTGTAATCCTTGCTCAACAGTTTAAATTCAAACCAATATTTTGTTCAACTATTATTGCAAACCAATATTTTAATCAACTATCAATCTCAATCTTTGTTCAACAAATTTAAATCAATCCACTTTTAAATCAATGCAATTCACTGCTTAGTAACATTTCACCCAATTCACTGCTTAATCAACTGAGAAGCACATGATTCTTCCACATATTATTTAATTATTATATAATAACATATTACCTTGCATATTTAGCAACTTTTTGTCTTTTTTGACATAATGAATATAGCCAAAAATGGTGAAAACAAGGGTAAAGGGGTGAAATTCCACTGAGCAGAAGTTTATTGTACCCCCAATTAGCATGGTTATAAAAGTGTGAGCGAGACAGTGATTCTACTTTTGATCTACAAGACTGTTCTCTCCTGTTCTGGTGGCTCCATGGTTCAACCATGGAGCCACCAGAACTCCATGGTTCAACCCCCTCCCTTCTCTGCTTCACCTCTCTGTGATTTCACCCCCTACTGCTTGTCACCCCCTCCAGTAGCAGCTGATAGCCATATCTTTATCATGTACAATATATTGATATCAATTAAAAAAGGGAGATAGAAACTCTCCATAGAGAAGAGGAAATTTTCTATTACACAACCCACACATTATTTGTTATACAGACAGGAAACTATTTAAGCAGAAATCTAATGTTTGTTTAACATTGATAAATATTAAATGTTACATTCAAATTTTTATCTATATTTCTGTTTTGATTGCAAACAGCCAATCAACCAATCAATTATCAATCTAACCTCCAATCAATCAGTCTAACTGTAATCAATCAATCTAACTATCAATCAATCAATCAATCAATCTAACTTTCAATTGATCAACTGACTATCAGTCAATCTGTCAATCTAACTATCAATCAATCAATCAATCTAACTATCAATCAATCCATCTATCAATCTAATCAATCAATCTAACTATCAATCAATCCATCTATCAATCTAATCAATCAATCTAACAATCAATCAGTCTATCAATCTGTCTATCTAGTTATCTATCTATCTATCTATCTGTCTCACTGTCTGTCTGTCTGTCTGTCTATCAAGCTATTATGCAGTGTGAAATATAATTATATAAGTTACTGTCATTCTTTCTTTCAATCAATTTAACAATTAATCAATCTATCTATCTGTCGATCTATATATCTATCATCTATCCTTCTATCTATCTCTCTATATATCTGCTATTTCATTTTTTTGACTGATGAGGTTATTTCAAAAATCTTCAACTTTGGAGAAATTACACCATCCAGACAACCTTACTATTATGACTGCCTTAAGACCACTTCTCTATTAGGCCATCTCACGCAGACCACCTTACTATCAAGACCTCACTATTAAGACTATCTCATTACTGACCACCTCCCTATTAAGACTACCTTGCCACTAAGATCAGCTTATTATTCAAACCACCTCACTATTGAGACCACCTCTAAAACAGGCCACCTTACCATAAAGACCACTTTTTCCAATTATTGACCACCTCACTGTTAAGACCACCTTACTATTGAGGCTGCCTTACAGTATTATAGCACCTGGCATACCACCTTACAATTTAACAATGTGCCATTAGGATCAGCAATGCAAGGTCGGCATGATGCTATTATGGAACGACAACATGATGTATAAATTGATTCAATCACTATGTTTGCTGGTCATTATATAATCTATTTTATATACTTGCAAATAGATTTATCTATTTCATATTTAATGTCTCGCCAATTCTCCAGCAAATGTATGCAATAATACCCCATGATCACATTATTAAAGTACCTAACACTATTTTGAACCTAGATCTGTAGATACAAGAATCTGGAATAAAAATAACATTTCATAACTTATTTTAATCTGCTCAGTTTTATAATAGCTATTAAAGAAACTAGACCTAATTTCACCAAGATAAAATCAGAGACGGCTGGCCCCTTCACGGAGAAGTTTGGCTTCAAAGCAGAAATTAAGTCCCCTTTCAAGCCCCCAGCTGCATATGCAGTGCCAATATTATATATATGTATATTATACATGTGTGTAATGCCAAAGCCATGTATGCCCCTTCCTCAGGTTTAGATGTTTTATTAACACTTTTCCATGTATTTCGGAAAAAAAACTAATTCTTAGGCAGGGTGAATACAAGGGTCAGTCAGTCAGTTACTTACATTTTGCTATATTATGACACATATATTTCCATCCAAATCTTAACATAAATTTTTGTGGTTAATCAAGACCATTTTGCATGAAACAATACCTCCAGCATGAAGATACTTTCTTGACCTATGTACGTATGAATTTATTTCTTATGAATTCACACGCAAATGTTATCAGATTATTTATGTATTATGATAATTTTTAGGCTTTAAACATGGTAATTTGTTACAATGAATAAAACCAAGTATATTTCACCATGGAGCAAAGGTTATTACATACAATATGTTTGAGGCATTTTTATGCTCTGTTTTGAGATGGCCCCACTTCTATAAGTCAGAGCTAGGATCTTATCATGCGTCTTGGGCTAAATCATTGGGGACCATCTCAAAATGATAAACTGCTGAGAATTTTTATTTTTTAGAAACTTTCTACTTTTAATCAGAAGTTATATAAATCAGTTCATCTATACAATTATCATTATAACATGTTATAGTACTCTCTTTATACCCAGATAGCATTCCAAATAGGGCAAGTGTCGTTTCTACATTGTTTTGATGTCACCAACATGGCACCGACGTCGATACGATTTGGAATGCTTGCTGGATATAAAACATTCAAATGCACTTGACAATATAACGATAAAATCAGAGTCTCAAAATTGATAAAATCTAATTAAAATGAAGTCAACTGATTTACATAAACTAAAAATTGTTCTCAGGAGAAAGTAAATTGTTCTAACGAGAAAGTAAATCATTCTAACGTAGTAACGAGATATTATCTCCTTTTATCTCGATACTACCTCATTTGAACGAAATAATATCTCGTTCTAAAGAAATAATTAGATAGATGGATAGATAGATAGACAGATAGACAGATAAATAGATAGATAGACAGATAAATAGATAGACATACAGCTAAACAGACATACAGACAGCTAGACAGATAGATAGACAGACAGATAGATAGACAGCCAGATAGATAGACAGACAGATAGAAAGACAGCTAGACAGACAGACAGACAGACAGACAGACAGACAGACAGACAGACAGATAGATAGATAGATAGATAGATAGATAGATAGATAGATAGATAGACACATAGACAGAGAGATAGATAGATATTTCTCAGGAATAATGTGATCTTAACAGTGAGGCAGTCTTATGTAACAGTGATAGTGAGGTGTTATAGTGGTCTTATTGATGATGTGTTCAAACTGAAGAGGTGGTCTTAATAATGCAGTGAACTAACATTTTGAGAAATATCATGATAGTGTGAAAGAAATTTTGGGGAAATATCAGCAAAAATTTCCCAATAGGCCTGTGAAAGGGAGGGGGGCACTATACATGCCACTTCGTATAGACTACAATAATGAGTTTTCAGATTAGCTAATACCATGGAGACAAGAGTAGAAGAATTGGTGCGAAATTTGTTATTTTTAAGGAAAACTGACCGCCCCCTATTAGTGGTAATGACAGCAGATTCTTTCATCTTTTTAGGTATAAAATAATTGTAAATGTCACAAAAATTAATAATAAATTGCAGAAATAGTGTAAAAAATGGCTAGTATTCATGTCAATCCCTGGTGGAAAAAAACGGACTTTATGCATGTACAATGTATTCACCTATACATGTGCTATTGCAAAGGAAAGGGCTTTTAATTCTAAAATTTCCATGATATATTAAGCAGTTAGGTAATGTTTATCACAGTCCAATAAATACTTTTTTAGAAATGAACAAAAAATAATAATTACATTAAATTTGAAATGTTTACTGTTGTTTCAATCACAATGACCTTGAATCTTTTTACATTGTATATACATATATATATATATATATATTTTTTTTTACTATATTTCCGAATTTTAATGATCAAGATTTTAAATTTATCATAACCTTGTATTATCTCTGAATTTAGCTGAATGTATCATAACTTTAGAGGAATATAGTACTTTTCAAGGGTTTTCAATACAAGGTAACTGCAACAAGGGTGTATACTGACCCTCTCAGTGCCACAGTGAGGTATGTGACAGTCATTTGGGGGGTGATTTGTAGTAATAAAAGAGGTGATAAACAAGATAATGTAAAATTTCACAGTTCTTTCAAGACTCATCTGAGATGCTGACTGAACCTTTAAACGTGCCGGGTTTCCACTCCTTCTACTCTTGTCTCCATGCTAATACCATGGAGGTATTATACCTCCATGCTAATACAGTGTATACATACTGAAGATTATATATTTCTGTTTTTATTTATATTTCTATCTTTTTTCATTTTTATTAATTTCTATCTGACTACCTTTCGTTTTTTCTTCTTCCTTTCTAGCTTTCTTTCTATCTTTCTTTCTTTAATCTTACTTTCTATCTTTTTTTCTTTGCTTCTTTCTATCTTTCTTTCTTTCTTACTTTCTTTCTATCTTTCTTTCTATCTTTCTTTTCATCTTTCTATCTTTCTATCTATCTTTCTTTCTATCTCCCTATCTTTCTTTCTGTCTTTCTATCTTTCTGACTATCTTGTTTTCTTTTCTTTCTTTCTTTCTATCTTTCTTTTTTTTATTTTGCTTTTCTTCAATAGGTTTTTACCCTTCACACCAACTTATACATTATTAATAATATGCATTATACTTATTATTACTAATCATTTTCAAGTAATTATTTTCAGTGAACATCATCTAAAATGAAATTAAGTTCCTTAAATTGTGTCAGATATCTAGCAACAAGCTGAAACTGCCATTTACTTGTGAACTTTATTATTATGACAAAAAAAATTGAGTTTATGATACTGACTTATCAAAGGAGATGGATATCATCATAATGTACACTGCTATCTGAATACAGTAGACACCGGTCAAGGGGTGCAGAGCTAGCAGAGGAGGGGGCAGTCAGAAAAGGGGTGGGGAGTGTTAATTGGCTATCAGATAAGAGAGGTAAGTTATTGTTAACCTTTGGGGTTGTAAGGTTCCCCAATAAAGACAAAGTGCGTAAAGTCCAGTTTAAAATAGTTTATTTGCCCTGCCCCGCCGTACAGCCTGTCTATTGCCTGCTTCCTCAGCTACTGATGCGGCCTGGGTGGATTCCCGCCAAGACCCCGTGGTCACGTGGTCCGGGTCACCCAGTACGCATGAAGTCGGTCACTGACCTAGTAAGGCCAGTGACCGGGGTTATCACAGGGTGAAAATGATAAACTATGATATGCTTTTAAGAGGGGTAAACACTGACCTATATATAGGTCAATGGGGGTAAACTTCTATCAACCCCTTATTTTAAGGAAAACTGACAGCCCCTTATCAGTGTGTAAAATGCATAGCCTTTTATCCTGCTGTGAAATGACTAAAATATTAGAATTAAATACTTAAAGCTACTTAAAGCTAATTACAATGTATATCACATATGTAAATAGATAATGGATAAATATGTTTATGAAATATGAATATGAAATATGGATAACAAATATGAGGGATATATGCAGGATGCAGGCTTGTGAATTATGATTATGAAATATGAATGTGGAATATAGTTAGTAATATTTGTGGGTTACTTTATATATATAAGAATGACTTTATGGGTAGAGTTGTCAGTTGCTTAAGGGGTTATAGTTTGAATGTTGTTTAAGGGGCTTAAGAAATGCCAAGGAGGGAAAACCACCATTGTGACTTCTGTGAAGGACAAAAGGGGTTGGTTGACAATGGAGCTGAGGGGCATTAGATTGGTAGGGGTTGAGAGTATGGGGGTCAGCCAGAGGTCTGCTCTACTGTGGACAATGAACAGTCATCACTGGGACAAGTGTGAGGCTGGTAATGAGCAGCAGGACAATGTCCTGGCAGTTTGAGTGCATTCTATGCATTGTATGGGTCTGAGCTGACCAAGTTTGATGTGTTGGGAATTTGAACTTTAGGGCAAAAGCCACCAGGGGGGGGGTTAGTGGTATGTCTGTTTAGGAAGCAACTGAAAGGGGGATGTAACATTGTAAATTGACTTGTATGATTGGCCTTGGGCCTAGAACCAATCCCAGATAGGGTGGTTTCTGGGGGGAGCTGCTTTTTAGCCCCCCATGGTATATATATTAAATCATCTGGGCAGAGGCATCTTTCATTTGGATTTTGCACTCACCAGTCTGACACCAAATTCATGACTTTGTATTCTTTTGTGTTTACACCAAGTGTGTTTGGACTATGCTGCTGAGCTACAGCAATTTCTTATGGAAGATTATTTAGGACACTGGATACTTTACAACTGGTGACCCTGACGTGATTCTATCTGGAGAATAAGAATCAAGGAATTTGAAATTGTGATTTACCAGGACTTATGAGACACACTCAGGAATTAGGAGTTATGACTTGCACTCTGGAAATCAAGATAAGTGAACTATATGGAACAATGAACAACATTGGACTTGCTTGATTGATCTAAGAAATGCAAATGTTGTAAGAATTGGCTAAGGTAGTTTGAGCAGTCTGACGAGAGCAGAAGCAGAGAAAGGAGCAAATCATGAATGCTGAGCAATTCCAGCACTGGTCCAAGATCCAGAGGGAGGGGATTGTCACTGCCACCAAGATTCTGGAAAACCAGGCCACTGAGAGCAAGGAAACTTCTGAGAGGGTGAAGGCAGAGGCCCAGGTGAAGAGGATTGCCAAGTGTGATGGGGCATCCACAAGGAGGCTGAGGCAATGGATTGCTGATGTGGAGCTGACTCAGCCCTACACTCCTTATTCTGTTTATGTGGCCTCCCAGTCTGCGGAAGGAGTTTTGAGGACTGAGCTGGAGAGAAGTCTCAATGCCCTTCCTGACAGGAGTCAAGCTACCTGGCCAGCTTTGAAGAAGCATCTCTCGGATACCTTCCTGTCCAAGCACGAGGCTGACAGGCTGCGAGATGAAGTAGACAAACTCCAACAAGGCCCATATGAAGTTTCAGGAGCCTACGGCCGCCGATTCAGAGAGGCTGCAAACCTAGGATATCCGACAGCACAGAGGAATGCTGACCAGCAGAGGATAATGCTGGGGGCATATCTGAGGGGGCTGACTGACAAGAAGCTGGTGGAGCGGGTAGTGCGTGACAGCGACCCAGCTGACTACGTTGATGCCATGGAACAGGTTGCCAGGCATGAGGGCAATGATTACAGGCTCTATCGAGCGTTGCACGGCCATGCGCCCGAAGATTCAACCGACGAACCCATGGAGATCGGAGCCCTCGGAGCGCCACATGAAATACGCCCCAGCAGACCACATGAAGCACGACCAAAGCTGCCGCCAACCGTGCGTCCTGAGCCTCACAGAAGGGACCAGTTTAAGGATTTGAACAGACGGATGGATGGGATGTCCAAAGAGTTCACAAAGCTGATGGCCTTTGTGAAGAATTCTCATTCCCAAGCGTCTGGGGCTTCAAAAGGGGTCCCAAGTAACAATTACAGAGGAAGGGATCAACGCACTGCTAATGAGCGGCCTCCTTTGAAATTCACAGAAGACGGCCGCCCGATCTGTTTGGCTTGCGACAAGCCAGGCCACGTGAGACGCGATTGCATGAAGTCGCGAAATGGTCAGGGCAGGGGCAGAGAAATGAATTTCCAGGGGGGGCGCTAAGCACCGCAGCAGACTGCAGGGCCTTTGTGGATCTCAAGATTCACGGACAAATTATAAGGGCCTTGGTGGACACTGGCGCTGCGCGTACAGTGCTGCGGCGCTATGAGTTCAAAGATCTGTGCAAAAGATTAGGTAGGCAACCCATTTTGAAGACCACCCTGGGCCTGCAGGGAGTCACTGGTCATGAACTAAAAGTGTGTGGGAAAACTCAGGTATTAGAAGATGATGTAGGCATATTGCAGGTAATTGTAGTGGATGGAATCTCCCACCCAGCCATATTAGGTAGAGATGTAATGAGGCCTGAAGAGGCTACTGTGGATTACTCCACTGGTCAATTATTGTGGAGAGGAAAGAAGTTCCCATTGGTGCCTACTCCTGCGGATTGCTCCCAGGAGGAGGATATGTTTTCTTTTCAGAAATCTGTGCAGCCTAGTTTGGAAGAAGAAGCAGCCCAGGAAGTGGCTGAGTGCATGAACCGGAACAGAGATGTGTTTGCAGCTTCAGGCCAACAACTGGAGTTGTGTAAAATGCATAGCCTTTTATCCTGCTGTGAAATGACTAAAATATTAGAATTAAATACTTAAAGCTACTTAAAGCTAATTACAATGTATATCACATATGTAAATAGATAATGGATAAATATGTTTATGAAATATGAATATGAAATATGGATAACAAATATGAGGGATATATGCAGGATGCAGGCTTGTGAATTATGATTATGAAATATGAATGTGGAATATAGTTAGTAATATTTGTGGGTTACTTTATATATATAAGAATGACTTTATGGGTAGAGTTGTCAGTTGCTTAAGGGGTTATAGTTTGAATGTTGTTTAAGGGGCTTAAGAAATGCCAAGGAGGGAAAACCACCATTGTGACTTCTGTGAAGGACAATAGGGGTTGGTTGACAATGGAGCTGAGGGGCATTAGATTGGTAGGGGTTGAGAGTATGGGGGTCAGCCAGAGGTCTGCTCTACTGTGGACAATGAACAGTCATCACTGGGACAAGTGTGAGGCTGGTAATGAGCAGCAGGACAATGTCCTGGCAGTTTGAGTGCATTCTATGCATTGTATGGGTCTGAGCTGCCCAAGTTTGATGTGTTGGGAATTTGAACTTTAGGGCAAAAGCCACCAGGGGGGGTTAGTGGTATGTCTGTTTAGGAAGCAACTGAAAGGGGGATGTAACATTGTAAATTGACTTGTATGATTGGCCTTGGGCCTAGAACCAATCCCAGATAGGGTGGTTTCTGGGGGGAGCTGCTTTTTAGCCCCCCATGGTATATATATTAAATCATCTGGGCAGAGGCATCTTTCATTTGGATTTTGCACTCACCAGTCTGACACCAAATTCATGACTTTGTATTCTTTTGTGTTTACACCAAGTGTGTTTGGACTATGCTGCTGAGCTACAGCAATTTCTTATGGAAGATTATTTAGGACACTGGATACTTTACAACTGGTGACCCTGACGTGATTCTATCTGGAGAATAAGAATCAAGGAATTTGAAATTGTGATTTACCAGGACTTATGAGACACACTCAGGAATTAGGAGTTATGACTTGCACTCTGGAAATCAAGATAAGTGAACTATATGGAACAATGAACAACATTGGACTTGCTTGATTGATCTAAGAAATGCAAATGTTGTAAGAATTGGCTAAGGTAGTTTGAGCAGTCTGACGAGAGCAGAAGCAGAGAAAGGAGCAAATCATGAATGCTGAGCAATTCCAGCACTGGTCCAAGATCCAGAGGGAGGGGATTGTCACTGCCACCAAGATTCTGGAAAACCAGGCCACTGAGAGCAAGGAAACTTCTGAGAGGGTGAAGGCAGAGGCCCAGGTGAAGAGGATTGCCAAGTGTGATGGGGCATCCACAAGGAGGCTGAGGCAATGGTTTGCTGATGTGGAGCTGACTCAGCCCTACACTCCTTATTCTGTTTATGTGGCCTCCCAGTCTGCGGAAGGAGTTTTGAGGACTGAGCTGGAGAGAAGTCTCAATGCCCTTCCTGACAGGAGTCAAGCTACCTGGCCAGCTTTGAAGAAGCATCTCTCGGATACCTTCCTGTCCAAGCACGAGGCTGACAGGCTGCGAGATGAAGTAGACAAACTCCAACAAGGCCCATATGAAGTTTCAGGAGCTTACGGCCGCCGATTCAGAGAGGCTGCAAACCTAGGATATCCGACAGCACAGAGGAATGCTGACCAGCAGAGGATAATGCTGGGGGCATATCTGAGGGGGCTGACTGACAAGAAGCTGGTGGAGCGGGTAGTGCGTGACAGCGACCCAGCTGACTACGTTGATACCATGGAACAGGTTGCCAGGCATGAGGGCAATGATTACAGGCTCTATCGAGCGTTGCACGGCCATGCGCCCGAAGATTCAACCGACGAACCCATGGAGATCGGAGCCCTCGGAGCGCCACATGAAATACGCCCCAGCAGACCACACGAAGCACGACCAAAGCTGCCGCCAACCGTGCGTCCTGAGCCTCACAGAAGGGACCAGTTTAAGGATTTGAACAGACGGATGGATGGGATGTCCAAAGAGTTCACAAAGCTGATGGCCTTTGTGAAGAATTCTCATTCCCAAGCGTCTGGGGCTTCAAAAGGGGTCCCAAGTAACAATTACAGAGGAAGGGATCAACGCACTGCTAATGAGCGGCCTCCTTTGAAATTCACAGAAGACGGCCGCCCGATCTGTTTGGCTTGCGACAAGCCAGGCCACGTGAGACGCGATTGCATGAAGTCGCGAAATGGTCAGGGCAGGGGCAGAGAAATGAATTTCCAGGGGGGGGCGCTAAGCGCCGCAGCAGACTGCAGGGCCTTTGTGGATCTCAAGATTCACGGACAAATTATAAGGGCCTTGGTGGACACTGGCGCTGCGCGTACAGTGCTGCGGCGCTATGAGTTCAAAGATCTGTGCAAAAGATTAGGTAGGCAACCCATTTTGAAGACCACCCTGGGCCTGCAGGGAGTCACTGGTCATGAACTAAAAGTGTGTGGGAAAACTCAGGTATTAGAAGATGATGTAGGCATATTGCAGGTAATTGTAGTGGATGGAATCTCCCACCCAGCCATATTAGGTAGAGATGTAATGAGGCCTGAAGAGGCTACTGTGGATTACTCCACTGGTCAATTATTGTGGAGAGGAAAGAAGTTCCCATTGGTGCCTACTCCTGCGGATTGCTCCCAGGAGGAGGATATGTTTTCTTTTCAGAAATCTGTGCAGCCTAGTTTGGAAGAAGAAGCAGCCCAGGAAGTGGCTGAGTGCATGAACCGGAACAGAGATGTGTTTGCAGCTTCAGGCCAACAACTGGAGTTGTGTAAAATGCATAGCCTTTTATCCTGCTGTGAAATGACTAAAATATTAGAATTAAATACTTAAAGCTACTTAAAGCTAATTACAATGTATATCACATATGTAAATAGATAATGGATAAATATGTTTATGAAATATGAATATGAAATATGGATAACAAATATGAGGGATATATGCAGGATGCAGGCTTGTGAATTATGATTATGAAATATGAATGTGGAATATAGTTAGTAATATTTGTGGGTTACTTTATATATATAAGAATGACTTTATGGGTAGAGTTGTCAGTTGCTTAAGGGGTTATAGTTTGAATGTTGTTTAAGGGGCTTAAGAAATGCCAAGGAGGGAAAACCACCATTGTGACTTCTGTGAAGGACAATAGGGGTTGGTTGACAATGGAGCTGAGGGGCATTAGATTGGTAGGGGTTGAGAGTATGGGGGTCAGCCAGAGGTCTGCTCTACTGTGGACAATGAACAGTCATCACTGGGACAAGTGTGAGGCTGGTAATGAGCAGCAGGACAATGTCCTGGCAGTTTGAGTGCATTCTATGCATTGTATGGGTCTGAGCTGACCAAGTTTGATGTGTTGGGAATTTGAACTTTAGGGCAAAAGCCACCAGGGGGGGTTAGTGGTATGTCTGTTTAGGAAGCAACTGAAAGGGGGATGTAACATTGTAAACTGACTTGTATGATTGGCCTTGGGCCTAGAACCAATCCCAGATAGGGTGGTTTCTGGGGGGAGCTGCTTTTTAGCCCCCCATGGTATATATATTAAATCATCTGGGCAGAGGCATCTTTCATTTGGATTTTGCACTCACCAGTCTGACACCAAATTCATGACTTTGTATTCTTTTGTGTTTACACCAAGTGTGTTTGGACTATGCTGCTGAGCTACAGCAATTTCTTATGGAAGATTATTTAGGACACTGGATACTTTACAAGTGGAAATGACAGCTTAATTCACTGGATGTTTCTTTTCAGGTAAAAATAAGTGTAAATGTCACATAAATCAATAATCAATTGCAGCAAATAGTGTAAAAATGTATGCATGTACAATGTATGCACCTATGTATAGATGTATATAGATTATAATATTATTGCAAAGGAAAGGGCTTATCATTCTTAAATTTCCACAATATATTAAGCAGTTTGGTACTGTTTACCATGCTCAAATTTATATTACTTTAGAAATGAAAAAAAAATAAGTATGGGGATTTTTTCTTTCTTTTTACATTGTATATGATTTCCTATATTTCTGAATTTTAATGATCAAAATTATTAAAACCTTGTATTATCTCTGAACTTAGCTGAATCATGGAGTCTCTAGTGACTCCATGGCTGAATGTATCATTTTGACGAGTATAATACACTGCAACAAGGGTGTATAGTCAACCTCTCAGTGCCACAGTGAGGTGTGTGACGGTCATTTAGGGGGTGATTTGTGGTAATAAAAGGGGTGATAAACCAAAGGCCTAAAGGGTGCCATAATGGGGTGGGCTGGGGGGGGGGTGCTTTACCCCTCCAACATTTTAATAAAAAAATCTTTTTATATTTAAAGTTTGTTTGTCATTATTCAGTCCAAGTCTTCAAGATCTTTCAAAATATTTGGGGGGGGGGGGGGGGGGAGAGAGGGGATGGCCAAATTTTCAAATAAATTATTTGGTTTCCAGAATTTTCCATGGTGACTATACAAGAGAGGGAGTTCTGACTACTCTTGTCTCCATGGATTTACCACAGCTTTGGAAGAGCCAAATGGAACAAATCATAATGTCATGACAGCACCCTTTCAAGACTGTAGGCACCCCCCCCCCCCCCCCGCACCACTTTACCCTTTTAATTAATGGCACCTTGACTGATTGAGAAATATGCTGTGTGAAGTATTTTTTTATCATGGAGCCAACATTTCTGGTTCTGGTGGCTCCATGTTATTATTCACTGCAACTGTTGTCTGCTCTTTATAGCTTAAACATTCCTACTTTTTAGCATATCTGTAAATATATCAATTAATTTTATGTTCCAGGTTGGTACAACTGGAAGATTTTTTTTTTATGGAAAATTAATTCCAATGACTTCATAATTTGTATATATAAACTCAGGTTTACTTTAATGGCCAAAAAACAGTGATATCTTGTGATATTTAGATGCTTGCAGATGTAAAGAAATTGTAAATTTATAGTAAGCCTTCTAAAAAAAAAGCAAATTTCTATGAATCTGTGATGCAAAATGAACAGGGGTAAAATGCACAAAGTTTACTGATTTTAACCTCAGCCTGATCTTTAATTAGTCCATTGCCTGAGTGACACTGATGGTATGAATGTAAGGGGGGGGGAGGGGGGAGGAGGCAACTGATTGAAAACACATGCCCTTCCAGCAGTTTGCAATTAGCAAGACTTAACCTTGGATATCCAAGTTTCATGTAGAAAAATGGTGCTGATATTCATTTGAACAAAATATAATTTATTTTTTGTTTATTAATTTTTTTTATATGAGGATTCACATAAGCAACAGCTTTTATGATGAGTAAGTCTAATTTTCCCAATACATATAATTCTTCATTGACTTTTTCTTATTTGTTTAAAGTGGGATGTTTAATTTGACCCTATTATAGTTATGATTATGAAATACATGTCATTTTTGGTATCATTTTACATGTATTTTTCTTGACAAATACATCCCTGATATCCATTTACCACAAAAACCAAGTCCAACTAACTTAGATACTTGAACTGGCAATCTTAATTGCCACTCAGTTAGTCTTAATTACTACCATGCAACACACCCTGCACATTAAGCAACCACTAGCCCAGTATTTATCAAAGTTGGGGAGGAGCTTTGATTCTATTTTATCATGGAGCCATTATCTGTCTTTTAAGTTGAATGTATTCATAAATATTGAAAAAAAAAGGGCAAGAATTTAGTCATTCTTAGCTTTTTTATATGATTTTAATTTTATCTCTCTTTAAGTTTTGATTACCTTCCATGTGCTATAGTTATATAAATAAGCATGCTTTAACCATGGAGACAAGAGTAGACTGGTCTCCATGAGCTTAGCCAAGATATTGGTTTTCTTAAAGGGCCAAGTGGCCACCCTCCAAAATGGTCATCAGTGTCATGTATAAAACCCCATTGGTCATGGAGCTCCATGAAGGAGAGGGGTATGAGTGGAGAGGGGTACAGAAAGTTCTGAGGTCAAAGATCAAATGAGAGGTATCAGATTACAAAGGGCAGACCTGACCTCTGGTGTTGATTTGACAAATTAGTGACCAGTGAGTCCACCTGTGAGGGGTACTTATGGCTCATTAAATCATGTTTTTCTCCAGAACTTTTTTTTTGGCTGGAGCACTTTGCCTGGAAAAATTCACAGAGATAGTTAATGAGATTTTACATCACCCTGCACTGGAAGCTACTTGATATCTCAATTAGAACAGATTTTAGAGGCCTTTAAAGATTTGTACAGTCCCCCTCAACAGGGAACTCAAATCTGAGCCCCCAAGGGAGTCCCCCTGATAAGGAGACCTCGCTAGCCAGAGTCCCCCAGAGAGGGAGACTTCGCATGAGTTCCCCTATGCCTGGGTTCTCCCCTACTGCTTAGGCTCTAGCAAGGTATAAAATAAGCGTGTAACGATCCCAAAATGTGCAGTGATCAAATCGTCTCTGGATATATTTCCCTCATACTTAACATATATGTGAACTGGCATATTGATATTTTTGCGCAGATATTTCGTGAAATGTGCAGTGATCACTTTTTTTTTATTTTATACCCTGTGCTCTAGGGACAGTTATGTTAGTGAATGTGGTTTTCAATGACGCAGCAGTTGTATACTTTAGTCTAGGATCGAAACCATGCCAGTAACTTGGAATGCCTGTATTTTGTAGAGAATTTTCTACAGATCAAAATAGTGTATGGTAATGAGTATTGCTTGGTACATCCAAAGAGTATTTCAGTCCTCTGAAGCTCAGTGTGGTAGTATCTTCGGCCATGGCCAAAACGACCTCAAAGGTCCTCAATTATTTTTGTATATTGATCATGTTGATGCAGTCTACATAAAATATACATGTGCAGAAATATGTTTATTGAAGTAACAGGGCCATGTCATCCTCAAATAATATAGTCGTTATGCATTCTTGCTGACCTTTGAATGCTGTAATTTGGTATTGTGATAGACCATCAGCATTTGTGGGTAAATAGGTGTAAATTCTTAATGAACCTGGTTCAAAGTATTACTGCTGTCCCGCCATTGGCTGTGAGATCGATTTTTCCATATCATGGCAAGAAATAATAGCTGCATCATTGCAATTTAAGCCATTTAAGCAGTGGAGCAGGGGTAGTAGGGTAGCTTATGTGAAAGAAAGGTAGGTAATTAATTTCACACCCCAATGAATTTTAATGAATTTGACACCCTGTCAATGGCATCTCGTAAAGCGGTGGTGCTAGGGTAGCTTATGTGAAAGAAAGGTAGGTAATTAATTTCACACCCTAATGAATTTGACACCCTGTCAACGTCATCTCATCATAGGAAACCCCCAATTCTAAAAATAGAAATATGAAGTCACGGTGCAGTGAATCAGGCCCCCCCCCCCTCCATTGTAATCCATTGCAGCCTGTTGGAATGAAGTCATTTTCTAAAAATAACTAGAGATCCAGCATAAAAGAGATTGGTACTCTTGTTCCTCATCATTGAAATGGCAGAGAGCAGAGATAACGCTTTGATCAATGATATTTTTCCAAGAAATTCTAAATTCATTCGATGATGCTGAGCAATTAGCAATATTTGCCCATAGCAATGATCTTGCGAGAGACCGGCAAGTTATTTCAAGATACAATGGGCTTATTTCACCCTATAATTGTAAGGGTTTATTTGTATATAATATATGGTGTGTATATAAAATATTGTGTATAATAAATAATGACTAGAAATATTAGCATGTTGTTTGTTACGTGTATAATAACATTATGTGGCACTAGAGGGAGATTCTCCCAGTGACCTTTGATCAGTGATGTGTGGCCAATTCTCTGGTGGGACTTTTGCACTACTGGAAAATTCACTGAAGCAGCAAGACCTCAGGAACTTATGTTCATGTGAATTCATTTCTATGTATGGAATACACATACAAAGTAAGTTTTATTTATTCAGTTCATTAAAGTAGTTTTATTATTCATTTATGGTACTATAAAATCCTATATAACATTACATTTCCCTTTTAAGGCACAAAACACCTTTCTTTGAGAATAATAGTTGTCGACCATTTTGTGAGAAGACCCCAGATAGGGTAATTGTCTTTTGCTAAATATTCTCATTTGTATAAATTCATTCATTACATGTTTGAATATATATAGCGTATATTTATATACATTGATGTTTTCACATAATTTCTAATCATGTAATATGTACATTGTATGAACTTTAATAATAATTTAGGACATAAATTATGTTACCGTCATTAACAATGAAGTGGTTAAAGCATATTATATTGTTTTTTTGTACAAAGCACTAATGTTTGTGTTATGTTGTTACAGGGTTTTTTTATCTTAATTCAACAATAAAGATTCGAACCATCACTGCTTCGTTTGGTGTGATTGTGAGGGCGATAACAATGGCGCAGTTGACAGGGTTGGTCATCTCAGGAACGTCATCCATCAATCATGATTCTGGACTCATCCGTTCGTAACGCACATCCGTCTCATCCGTGATCGCATCGTACGAGGGAGAGTCGTAAGCTCTGTGCACAGGAAGGAAACCGTCATACGTCTGATTACATGTCGCATGACAAGTTTAACAAGTAAGAAGGGACAATCTGTGATTGATTGAAATGTACTAAAGTGCAGAATGAATAGCTGATGGAATACTAGGCACCAATATTTGGTACCATTAAATAGCTGAGGCATTTGGCTATCTAATAAATACACTACCAAAATTCTGCTACCGTTCTAAATACCCAGCTCCCAGATTGTATGTGTCGTTTTCTCAAAAAAATTTAACTTGCTCAACAAAATTCTGGTAGTTCGATAGTTACCTATCCATTAAGAACCAGTATTTGGTACCATTAAATAGCCAATAGAAACTATCTAGTAAATACACCACCATATTTCTGCTATCATTCTATACACCCAGCTCCCAGACTTTTATGTGTCATTTTCCACAAAAACATTTAACTTTGTTCAACAAATTTCTGGTAGCTGGGTAGTTGGTCTCAAGTAAGCACCAATATTTGGTACCATTATATAACCAATAGATTAGGCTATCTAGTAAATACACCACCAAATTTCTGCTATCATTCTATATACCAGCTCCCAGACTTTTATGTGACATTTTCCACAAAAACATTTAACTTTGTTCAATAAATTTCTAGTAGCTGGGTAGTTGGTATCAAGTAAGCACCAATATTTGGTACCATTATATAACCAATAGATTAGGCTATCTAGTAAATACACCACCAAATTTCTGCTATCATTCTATATACCAGCTCCCAGACTTTTATGTGACATTTTCCACAAAAACATTTAACTTTGTTCAATAAATTTCTAGTAGCTGGGTAGTTGGTATCAAGTAAGCACCAATATTTGGTACCATTATATAACCAATAGATTAGGCTATCTAGTAAATACACCACCAAATTTCTGCTATCATTCTATATACCAGCTCCCAGACTTTTATGTGACATTTTCCACAAAAACATTTAACTTTGTTCAATAAATTTCTAGTAGCTGGGTAGTTGGTATCAAGTAAGCACCAATATTTGGTACCATTATATAACCAATAGATTAGGCTATCTAGTAAATACACCACCAAATTTCTGCTATCATTCTATATACCAGCTCCCAGACTTTTATGTGACATTTTCCACAAAAACATTTAACTTTGTTCAATAAATTTCTAGTAGCTGGGTAGTTGGTATCAAGTAAGCACCAATATTTGGTACCATTATATAACCAATAGATTAGGCTATCTAGTAAATACACCACCAAATTTCTGCTATCATTCTATATACCAGCTCCCAGACTTTTATGTGACATTTTCCACAAAAACATTTAACTTTGTTCAATAAATTTCTAGTAGCTGGGTAGTTGGTATCAAGTAAGCACCAATATTTGGTACCATTATATAACCAATAGATTAGGCTATCTAGTAAATACACCACCAAATTTCTGCTATCATTCTATATACCAGCTCCCAGACTTTTATGTGACATTTTCCACAAAAACATTTAACTTTGTTCAACAAATTTCTGTTAGCTGGGTAGTTAGCTATCATGTAAGCACCAATATTTGGTACCATTATATAGCCAATAGATTAGGCTATCTAGTAAATACATCAACAAATTTCTCCTACAATTCTAGATACCCAGCTCCCAGACTTTTATGTGTCATTTTCAACTAAAAAAGTTAACTTTGCTTAACAAATTTCTGGTAGCTGGGTAGTAAGCTGTCCAGTAAGCACCAATATTTGGTACCATTAAATAGCCAATAGGTTAGGCTATCTAGTAAATACACCACCAAAGTTCTGCTACAATTCTAAATACCCAGCTCCCAGATATTTATGTGTCATTTTTTACAAAAAAAAATATACTTTGTTTAACAAATGTTTGGTGGGTAGTTAGCTATCCAGTAAAGTCCAATATTTGGTACTATTAAATAGGCATTAAATTAGGTTATCTAGTAAATACACTGTCACATTTTTAATTTCTGCCATTTTATTGTAAAATGTCCAGGCACAAAATTGCAGATCTTCTGCGCTACTGCACCTAGATATACTAGATATACTAGATATACTAGATACTTTATTTTGATGGGAATGGTTCAATAATTATCGTACAGTAAGACATTTACATGATGTTAACTATGAATTGTAATCTATTGTAAATATAAGCCCATCTGGTGGCACCTTCAATAAAAAGAAAGAATAGTAATACACTAATATTCTGAAATTTCAGGCACTGCTAAGTGTAAATCTCCTTTTGTAGCCTTCCATGACACTTGTATCCTTTACGGTCTGCCACATGTTGGACTTTAATAGTTCATCTGTTCCAGTAATGACATATGATACTGTCTGGCTCTCCTAGGTTGGTAATTTGCTAGGCTTGAGAAATTTTGCCGAAGCTATAGTTTAGATGCCTATAACATTGCCAAAATAAGTGTAAAATAGTGTTGTTGTGCTGTTTGGGGGTTTCATGAACAAAATTATATATGCAACTTGTGTAGTCTGGTGAAAATATGATTTTGCACCTATCATATCAAATTCATAGCACTGCTTTATAAACTTGACATCATTATAATGCTTTTTATACTAATGGAAAATACGCTAAATATTGTGTTAAATTATATTTTCAGAGCAGAAATGTAGCACTAATGCACTGAACCTAATAACATTCCATACAGCAGTATAACTCTATATCACCTTTTTGGTTGTCACATTCATGCTATATTTTTCAAAATAAAAAAAGAAAAACAATTTGTTATGTTTAAATCCTAGTTCTCACATAGCGAGTAAAACTGTGGCAACTGTAGATATGGATTACTGGGGTGAAATCAAAGGTATAAAACTTGTATTGTGACCTAAATAAGATAATCCCTGAAGTATGGAAGCCTTGATG
This sequence comes from Alitta virens, assembly GCA_932294295.1. NCBI lineage: Eukaryota > Metazoa > Annelida > Polychaeta > Phyllodocida > Nereididae > Alitta > Alitta virens. Next base: position 39,722,650 of record OW028578.1, read on the forward strand.
GCTTTGATGATTGCATTACAGCTAATCGGGGACAACTACAGGCTACCAGCACCTACCTACCTAGTTACGATAGAGATTTTGAGGTTACCAGGAGTCCAGGAGGTGTATCTGTAGAGGCTACTATCATTGTTGTTATTTCCGCGAACTGCCGGCTTGTGTTACCTATTCAAGGATAGATCCATTGCAATGGAGAACGAAGCCATCATAACTGGGAGTGCATACGTAGCAACTGTGCACTTTGGTTGCAAGATGGCCCCAGCAGCTCCTATGGAAAAGACATGAAGCCAACGGATACTCCTCCTAGACTCCTGGTAATCTCAAAATCTTTACTGTAGCTGTATTGGGAGTGTCTATCGCCCATGTGAGACGTTCCTTAGAGATCTAGAATATTACCATTGTAGCTGTAGGATAAACTTGAGTGTATCCATCGTAGCCGGCCGTTTGCTGGCTATGTACCTTGGCTATGTTGGCGGTTGTTGTCCCCTGTTGCCCCCAATTAGCCATAATGCAATCATCACAGTCAAGACTTCCATACTTCAAGGGATTATGTCATAATGGTCACGGTATGAGCTCCATACATTTGATTTCATCCCGGTAATCCATAGTTTTACCGGCTATGTAAGAACTGGTCTTTAAACAAAGCAACATAAACTTTAATTCTTTTCATATTTTGTAAAACATAGCAGAGATATATTGATGTGACTACCAAAACAAATATTATCATAACATTAAATATAGAAATAGGCTGCGCTGCAGCTAAACCCTCAGCGAATCCCACATAGCGGACAGACATCATTTAAATTGTTATGTGTTCATCCAACAAGCAGGAGGGCGGGCGTTGCACTTTCATTTCCAGAGCAGAACTCTAACATACACTTTTGTTTCTGGAGCTGAACACTTAACACTAATGCACTTACCCTAATGAAATTTTATACAGTAGCACTCTATATGGTCTAGTGGTGCCTTGTGATAGGCTACCTAGTAAATACACTGCCAATTTTCTCCTACCATTCTAAATACCCAGCCCAAAAATATTATTTCTTGATTGTTTATATAGTGTGTGCGATGAACCAAAACAATTGCCACTTGGCCTACATAGCCTGTTATGCAAGATGTCCAATTTTTTAAAACTCTTTTGTTCATTATATTCTGTGAAGCGTAAAATAAAACTGTTCCCATGAGTTATAAATTTTTGTAAAAACTAAGGCCCTTATTAAGTATAACTTTTGTCCACTAAGTCTTACATTGTCCCATTTTGATGCAAATATTCTTGGATATTAACATGTGTAGACATTTTGATATTCAGACGATTTGGTAAATATAAATGAATAAAAATTATGCAAGAACTGCAGAAAAATCTACATAAATATCTAAAAACTGGGTATTTAAAATGGTAGCAGAAATTTGGTAGTGTATTTATTAGATAGCCTTAACCATTGGCAATTTAAAATACCAAATAATGGTGCTTACTGAACTGCTTACTGGACAGCTTACTACCCAGCTACCAGAAATTTGTTGAACAAAGTTACATTTTTTGTGGAAAACGACACATAAAAGTCTGAGGGCTGGGTATTTAGAATGGTAGGAAGAGAAAAATGGTAGCGCATTTCATTAGATAGCTTTAACCATTGGCTATTGAATGGAACCAAATATTGGTGCTTACTGGACAGCTAACTACCCAGCTACCAGAAATTTGTTGAGCAAAGTTAACTTTTTTGGTTGAAAAGGACGCATAAAAGTCTGCGAGCTGGTTATTTAGAATGGGAGCAGAAATTTGGTGGTGTATTTACTAGATAGCCTAATCTATTGGTTATTTAATGGTACCAAATATTGGTGCTTACTGGACAGCTAACTACCCAGCTACCAGAAACTTTTTTTAGTTGAAAATGACACATAAAAGTCTGGGAGCTAGGTATTTAGAAATGTAGGAGAAATTTGGTGGTGTATTTACTAGATAGCCTAATCTATTGGCTATAAAATGGTACCAAATATTGGTGCCTACTGGATAGCTAACTACCCAGCTACCAGAAATTTGTTGAGCAAAGTTAATTGTTTTTGTGGAAAATGTCACATAAAAGTCTGGGAGCTGGTATATAGAATGATAGCAGAAATTTGGTGGTGTATTTACTGGATAGCCTAATCTATTGGCGATTGAATGGTACCAAATATTGGTACTTACTGGACAGCTAACTACCCAGCTACCAGAAACTTTTTTTAGTTGAAAATGACACATAAAAGTCTGGGAGCTAGGTATTTAGAAATGTAGGAGAAATTTGGTGGTGTATTTACTAGATAGCCTAATCTATTGGTTATTTAATGGTACCAAATATTGGTGCTTACTGGACAGCTAACTACCCAGCTACCAGAAACTTTTTTTAGTTGAAAATGACACATAAAAGTCTGGGAGCTAGGTATTTAGAAATGTAGGAGAAATTTGGTGGTGTATTTACTAGATAGCCTAATCTATTGGTTATTTAATGGTACCAAATATTGGTGCTTACTGGACAGCTAACTACCCAGCTACCAGAAACTTTTTTTAGTTGAAAATGACACATAAAAGTCTGGGAGCTAGGTATTTAGAAATGTAGGAGAAATTTGGTGGTGTATTTACTAGATAGCCTAATCTATTGGTTATTTAATGGTACCAAATATTGGTGCCTACTGGATAGCTAACTACCCAGCTACCAGAAATTTGTTGAGCAAAGTTTACTTTTTTGGTTGATAATGACACATACAAGTCTGGGAGCTGGGTATTTAGAATAGTAGCAGAAATTTTGTGGTGTATTTATTAGATTGCCTAATCTATTGAATGGTACTAAATACTGGTGCTTACTGGACAGCTAACTACCCAGCTACCAGAAATTTGTTGAACAAAGTTAAATGTTTTTGTGGAAAATGACACATAAAAGTCTGGGAGCTGGTATATAGAATGATAGCAGAAATTTGGTGGTGTATTTACTAGATAGCCTAATCTATTGATTATATAATGGTACCAAATATTGGTGCTTACTTGATACCAACTACCCAGCTACCAGAAATTTTTTGAACAAAGTTAAATGTTTTTGTGAAAAATGACACATAAAAGTCTGGGAGCTGGGTGTATAGAATGATAGCAGAAATTTGGTGGTGTATTTACTAGATAGTCTCTATTGGCTATTTAATGGTACCAAATACTGGTTCATAATGGATAGGTAACTGTCCAGCTACCAGAATTTTGTTGAGCAAGGTAAAATTTTTTTGAGAAAACGACACATTAAAATCTCGGAGCTGGGTATTTAGAACGGTAGCAGAATTTTGGTAGTGTATTTATTAGATAGCCTAATGCCTCAGCTATTTAATGGTACCAAATATTGGTGCCTAGTATTCCATCAGCTATTCATTGCTATGAACAATGTTGCATGCTTACTTTATAGCTAACTTTCCAATAACCAAACAGTTGCCCAGATATTTACTGGTAGCTGACTGGGAACTAGAACTGGGAGCTGAGTTCACTTTACTGGTAGCTGACTGGTAGCTGACTGGGAACTAGAACTGGGAACTGAGTTCACTTTACTGGTAGCTGACTGGTAGCTGACTGGGAACTGGAATTGGGAGCTGAGTTCACTTTACTGGTAGCTGATTGGTAGCTGACTGGGAACTGGAATCTGGAAACTGACTTCGTGGATCTTCATCAATTAAACAGTCAACTCATTTTACCCTACAATGATTTCGCTGAAATGCTTCAAACTTACAACAAGACTTATTATTGTTCGCATACAGAAACAACCTAATCGAAGATCCACAAATTCAAAACAGACTTCAACAGTTACAAACACATCTTCATTGTGGAAAATGTTTCAGTCAATTCAATGACAGAAATTCTCAAGAATTACATCAAAGCAATTGTCAAGGTTATGTTGCATATTTAACTCAAACAACCACTCAATCGCATCTTCTTTTCAAGAGCAGCTTTGCCCACACCTCTAACCATACAGCCACAAAGGATATCCCTCCTAGCCAAGGGCTAGGAGATGGGGTTATTGCTGCTGCCCGGGTTCTTGTTTATACTATCTGACAGTTCTAACTCCTCAAATCAGTCAACCGGTGCATCCCAAATGCTATAATTGTAATGTTTGTGGTAAATCTTTCACCACTAGCTTTAAGAGGAATACACATAAAAAGAAATGTACAGGAATCAAGGAATGCGTACATTGTCATACACAATTTACTTCAGTTTCTTTATTTAGTGTACATAAATGTCAGGAAATGATGAAATGTCAGCACTGTAACAAACAATTTCAAAGTTTCTACGCAAAGCAAAGACACAAACTTAAATGTCAACTTCCTAAGCGAGCAAAACACAAATTTATTAGTCAAAAAAATAATCCAAAGAACCCAACTGATCTGCAGCTACTGCAGCTACTGCAGCTACTGCAGCTACTGCAGCTACTGCAGCTACTGCAGCTACTGCAGCTGCCGCAGTTGCCGCAGCTGCCGCAGCTGCCGCAGCTACCGCAGCTACCGCAGCAAACTTTTCCGCGTCCAAATTGTTGCAAAACTTTCCAGAAAAATCCCTCACTAACTGAACACATGAAAGTTTGCGAAAGAGGGTTTAGATAGATATTTTTATTTTCATCGAAATTTAAACATACATGGTTTATGAGACATTTCATTTTGACACAAATATTTCGATGAGGGGGATGCACACGAGTTTCGTGGAAACTATGTTTAATTGTGCGTCCCCGCAATATTATTATACTAAATAATTAACAAAAGTTATATATAATAATAAAAATAATTAAAAAATTATCTAAATATAATTTATTATATGTAAATTAAAAAAAGACATAAATGATATAATGATATAAATGATATAAAGAGAAGAAAAGAGAAGAAGAACCTGCTGTCAGTTCTGCTTAGCAGACTGTTGTTCCCTAAAAGACCTAGCAAAAGCTTTTATAGTATTTTTTAATTTCAAAGATGGTGATACATCTAACCAAAGACCTGGTGCCTTCCCCAAAAAACTATTATTGTATATTTGTGTTGTATGGTGAAGTGCTCTTAAATTGTTTCTGTTCCGTGTATGGTATTCATGATTCGCTAGGTTATATAAGTTAAGAATTCTTTTTGGTAACAATACATTAATATATCTATACGAGATTTTCAAAAGTGCTAGTTCTATCAGGCCATTTATTATTAAAATTTTTCCTTTTTTGTAAAATTCAGCTAAGTTTGTTCTTCTGCTAAGATTGAAGATTTGTCTGACAGACTTATTTTGTTGTACTTGAAGTCTTTTGACGTCTTTACTTTTTAACAAAGGTCCCCATGCACTAAGTGCATAATTTACATGGGTATATACATTGCTATTATATATAAGCAATCTGGATTTCACTGGTAATATATTTTTAATCATACTTAAACTGTAATTTCCTGCTACCATTTTCAATAAAACACTCTTTACTTGGTCATTCCATTCCAGATATTCATCAATCAGTACACCTAAAAATGTAATACTTTTAACACGAGATATTTCTTTTCCACTCAAAAATGTAAGAACATTTTCACCAACAGTCTAGCTCATGATTCTCAATTGTGTGAAATTAAATGTCACTCTGTATTCAAATCAGAAAAAAGTTTTGGTAAAAATATTTGTAAAGAAACTCGAAAAAGAGCTCTTACTGATTCACACTGACCAAGCATGTAGAGCAAGCACGACAAGCCAAGCATGTCAAGCATCCGAATCAGTCTAATATTCAACCAAGCACTAATGCACATTCAACTATACAACAGAGTGCACATATTCAGTCAACTGTTTAGAATTTCTCAAATGATAGTCCAATTGCGCAATATTTTCGGCTCAAGTTGTCAGAAGAAATTAGGATAATTGCCAAAATAAGCTTTAAAAAGAAATTTTGGTGTCTAAACCTATGCTTTCCACATAGCTGGAACTGTATAGGAACTATGTAGGAACTATGTAGGAACTAGGTTGGAACTATGTAACTGTGTAGGAACTATGTAGGAACTATGTAAGAACTGTTTAGGAACTATGTAGGAACTGTGTAGGAAGTATGTAGGAACTTTCTAGGAACTGTGTAGGAACTATGTAGGAACTTTGTAGGAACTCTAGAAACTATGTAGGAACTATGCAGCAACTTTGTAGGAACTGTGTAGGAACTATGTAGGAACTATGTAAGAACTGTGTAGGAACTGTGTAGGAACTGTGTAGGAACTATGTAGGAACTATGTAGGAACTATGTAGGAACTTTGTAGGAACTGTGTAGGAACTGTGTAGGAACTATGTAGGAACTTTGTAGGAACTGTGTAGGAACTATGTAGGAACTGTTTAGGAACTATGTAGGAACTGTGTAGAAAGTATGAAGGAACTATGTAGCAACTGTGTAGGAACTATGTAGGAACTATGTAGGAACTAGGTTGGAACTATGTAACTGTGTAGGAACTATGTAGGAACTATGTAAGAACTGTTTAGGAACTATGTAGGAACTGTGTAGGAAGTATGTAGGAACTTTGTAGGAACTGTGTAGGAACTATGTAGGAACTGTTTAGGAACTATGTGAGAACTGTGTAGAAAGTATGAAGGAACTATATAGGAACTGTGTAGGAACTATGTAGGAACTGTGTAGGAACTATGTAGGAACTTTGTAGGAACTCTAGAAACTATGTAGGAACTATGCAGCAACTGCGTAAGAACTGTGTAGGAACTATGTAGGAACTATGTAGGAACTGTGTAGGAACTTTGTAGGAACTGTGTAGGAACTGTGTAGGAACTATGTAGGAACTTTGTAGGAACTGTGTAGGAACTATGTAGGAACTGTTTAGGAACTATGTGAGAACTGTGTAGAAAGTATGAAGGAACTATGCAGGAACTGTGTAGGAACTATGTAGGAACTGTGTAGGAACTATGTAGGAACTTTGTAGGAACTGTGTAGGAACTATGCAGGAACTGTGTAGGAACTGTGTAGGAACTTTGTAGGAACTGTGTAGGAACTGTGTAGGAACTATGTAGGAACTGTTTAGGAACTATGTGAGAACTGTGTAGAAAGTATGAAGGAACTATGCAGGAACTGTGTAGGAACTATGTAGGAACTGTGTAGGAACTATGTAGGAACTTTGTAGGAACTGTGTAGGAACTATGCAGGAACTGTGTAGGAACTGTGTAGGAACTTTGTAGGAACTGTGTAGGAACTGTGTAGGAACTACCCTACAAACATTTTTATATTTGTATGATATTATGTCAATATTAGAAATTCCTTGGCCCAATATTATTTGGGAATATTATATAAGGTTAAAATGTGGACAGTTATAAGCTGATTTTGACCTTATCTGTAATATTTTCAACTGTTAGTTTCATGATATCATCTTAATATTTCCTAAAATATTAGAATTTAAGGTTTAACTAACATTTTCACAATGTTTGAATAATATTATTCAGATATTAGACAAATATTATATCATAACATTTGCCTAAGGTTTGACCAAGGTTTCACAAATGTTAGTCAATATATTAGTTACTAACATGATGCCGATATTTACCCAAGCATCTGAAAACATTAGTCCGACCTTATTTATAATATTTTGCATAATGTTGAAAGGAGCTTTTTGGAAAGATTACATAACATTATCTTCTTATATCAGACTCATATTTTCAAACATATTTTTCGAAGGTTTAAATTACTATTGATATAATATGTATGATAAATGATATAATATTCTGCAACAGATCTCATTATGATCAAGTAACAAACAATACAAATCATTTCTCTCTCACAAATTTATTTTGACTGTAAAACAACAAAATAAAAACAGTATAATACAAAATGTAGCAACATTCAAGTGACACAAGATTTAATGACCCTCTTCTTTAATAACATGTAAGAATACATCTTTATGACAAGCATCGATCTAATAACACTAAAGTCTTATATTTTGCTCATTACATGTAATCATGGTAATGTAGTTTACTGAACCCAGGTTAAAAAACCTCTTAGTTCAGATCGTTGTAGATAGGTTGGTGATATGTACATGCGTGGAGTGCAGGTTAAAATCAGTACGAATTTGGGGTATGATGAAGACTCAGTATTCTTTGAAAACTAATGAAATGTATAATTGCAACAAAGTCATGTCTGCATATGGGGTTTTACACATTTTTAAAACCAGTCTTCCCGGGTGTAAGGGCTTTATTGTCATATTTCACTGTACAGTCAGAGTTCATGAACCCAACAAATAGTCTCCAGGGTTATGTCATTAGTCAATGCACTGCAGATGTAGTATTTCTGAAATCTGGAAGATCAAAGCTGTTAAACTGTCTGTTGCCTTGCAATTTTCTGAAATACAGTAAAAGATACATTCTGTAAATTGTATAGGTATGCATTGATATGTCCTGTAATTATATAAATTTGGTACTGTGTAAGTGCCCTCCTGAACGATGATTATGACAATTATGTTTGAATATTTACCTTGAAACTTTGATCAGGATGTGCATTTGGATGGCATGGCAACTGATGTTGAAAAGTAACCTGCAAATGATAAAATTTGAATTAATATGTGTGTGGCTTTCTCAGATGTTTTCAACTTTGCAAATAAATGGAACATTTACCAAAGAACTCCGTACTCAGAACTCGGAATCAATTTACTCATACCAATGTTTACCCTACCTGGAATCTGGATCTTCACTGGTATTTGGAGGATTGATCGTCATTTTAGACGTAACGTCTGAAAAGAGAACAATTTTATAAATCATCTTATCTTTTAATATATATATCCTAAAAAAATTATCTTATACCTTATATTAATTGATCTACATTGATCTGTATTTCTACATCACAAAGTCCTACACCGCACAAATCCAAGGCCAGTTGTTTGGGCATAAAGCATACAGCAGTTATCAGTAGGTGGCAGCACATGCCCTGACATATAAAAGCTATTATTATTACTCAAATTCATGTAAAAGAAATGGAGAAACAATATGATATAGCATTTAATATTCACAAAATTTCCATTGACAGCAATGAAACCATTTAAATTATCATGACATGATACCATGACATATTTAAATCAATTATCACTAGGTGGCAGCACAATGCCATGATCACCACTGATCAAAACTGTAATCCAATCACACAAAGGAATTTGTCAAAATCTACCAATCATATATCACAGATAATTGTTTTGATCACGTTTGCACAGAATGTTTGCAGCAATTTTAGGTAAAGCGCCGCACATGAGCTGATATTAATTTATTTTAAAACTCATTTGTATATATTATTTAAAAATGGATTGATCAGCATTGAAATTCGGTATTTTAACACTCATTGGCAAAAATGACAGCTGGACACTGATTGAATTATCATGGCATGAGACCATGACATATTTAAATCGCCATGGCTCCAGGATCTTTGTTGATCAAACTGCATGATTGATCTCATCAAAGAACTTTATAATTATAAAGCATTATTCTTTGTGATTGTCAGCTAATGAGGAGATATGGGTTTTTAATGAAGTGATACAAGGCTCGATCATGACACCAATCATACAAAAGCACATGGATCCACAAAATAATTAGTTATCAAAGATTATGTAATGATATAGAATGTCACACAATAAACTATATATGCATTTCGCAGAATGTTGTGCATATGGATCATATAAAAGCAAAATATGGCCAACATAATGTCACTTAGCAATTTATTATATATACTCATTTGAAAGTGGATTATATTTAATATACATATTCATAGTACTATTCAAATCATAATTTAGAACATTATATGTTTAACCCCCTCTAGTGAGCAATTATCATGCCATAATATATGCTAATGAGTGTTCTGCTTCAGTTAATTTCAAGATATCTGGGTCTAATTGAGGGGGTTATGCAAGTTGCACATGTAATGTGATACCATTGCACAGTCTAATGCAGTTTATTGTTCTTGTATAGTTTCTATCTAATTCTAGAGAAAAAAAAGCTATGCATTAGACATGAACTCTAATTGACAACAACCTATGCTTTGCAAAGATATATAATAAATTGTTAATGTCATAATTCACTTTAATAAAGATTTCTTATCCTTATTATACTTACTAAATTGATTTAATTATTTTAGGTTATTCATATTTAAAATTCAAGCTAAACTAATTAATATTGTTATATTTTTCAAGACTTTTGGTTCTTGAATGTTTATAAAGTATGCAAATTTAGATAGATAGATATAGATATAGATAGATATATAGATTGTTTGATTGTTTGATTTATTGACTGATTGATTGATTGATTCATAGATAGATAGATAGAAGATAGATTGATATTAGAAATGAAGATAATTATATGCAATCTGAAAAAAAAGGGTAACTTACCTACATTATGTGCATGTTCACTTTGTAGCATGCCAGTCCTTGCAATGTCTGTCCAAGTTTACCTGTGTATAAGCTGTTAACTGCTGTTGTCTCCAGTGCTGACTGCAGAGTGGAGAGGGGTCCAAGGAGGGAGGGGGTCAATTGCCCAGTCTGTGTCTAATTAGTGCATGTTAACCTGCCTGAAGCAGGGAAGCCACTCATGCATGGATACACGAGTGATTGAGACTTAATTTATATATTTTGCTACTGGGTTATCCAGTAACAATGCATTACATCAGTATGGGTAGCTGTTTCTCTTTTAAAAACAAAACAAATGTTGAATTTTATTAAGGATAACCTCTACCCACATTTAAGTTAATATAGAAATTAAATAAATTATCACAGGAAAGTGTAATTATGTATTGAAATTAAATCACTTGCATATTAAAAAACTTGATGTGAGCATTATATGCTCTAGACTTTTAAAATTGAAAGTATTTTACCTATTAGTGCATGGGCATGTTTAATTTTTTCACAAAGAGGTAAATATACAATCTCTTTGGTGGCCAAGTAGGTAGAGTGCTGGCTTGCCAATCACAACTTTGTGGGTTCAATCCTAACACTTGGTTTTGCTGAAGTCCTACTTTTTTTCCAAATAACTTAGTTTATGATTTGCTGATAAGCTATTTACTGATATTTTAGCAGTCATGCATGTGTTAATTATTTTGACAATGTCTATAATATATTTTCATAAAAATAGTAAGTGCTCTTTTATTAATAATTACACAATTGCATACGTAAGTATGTCATATATCTTATAAGTTTGAAAATGAATTTTGTACTGACAAATATTAATCTGAATATCTTTCAAGCTTATTATAGGAAAACATAATTCCCATCTCGAAAAAAACAGCAAAAATGTTGGATTGACAATAAGAAAGAATATTATGGTTGATTAAAATATAAATATTTAAACTATCATGAATATGACCTGAATTTCCAACATGTGGCAAATATTAGAATAAATATTTGCAGAAATACTTTGATATTATTAAATCAGTATTACACCAAATATTTCTCATAATTGTTATGATAATTTTCAGTTAGCATATTTTCATGACATATTTCTCAATATTTAGCAAATATTATAATTTAAACTTTCCTGTAATACCTGGTCAGTATTAAATCAACATTAACATAAATATTTTTCTGAAGTACCCTGGTAATGTTTTCAATTAACAAGCCTTTAATATTAACTCGTAATATCGAATGAATATTTTGTTTAATATTTTTTCTTATGTTATCATCGTGTTAAAATAACATCAAAATCGAATGTTTGATATATCATTTCTCTGATGTTTGAAAATCATATCTGTATAATAACTACTCCTAATATGCTATGAACATTAAGTTTAATATTTTCTATGATGTTAATATTATGTCAATGCAACATTAAATGTAATGTTATTTAAAGACCTTCTCATAAGATTTAAATATGAGGTGTGCTTGACCTTTGAGACTAATGTTAAGGCAATATGTTAGTTAATATTTTCACCGATACCACAGTAACCTTCAAATCATATTTTACTTTGATATTAGAGTCTAACATTAAAGTCATCTTGAGATTTTCATCTTGATGAGATCATTAGTAAATATTCAATCAATATTAAAGAATAAGGATATTTTTAAATATTACAGAAATATTAGCAGAACCTTAAATAATAATATTTTCTGCTAATGTCGGCACAACCTTCTCCAGACATTAATGAAATGTTATGTGCAATCTCAGCAGCACCTTAGACAATAATATTTCCATGAAATATTCAACTAAGGTCTGCTAAATATAGTTGGAAATATTTTTGAAATATTATGTTTGCAGGGTATGTAGGAACTTTGTAGGAACTGTGTAGGAACTATGTAGCAACTGTGTAGGAACTGTGTAGAAACTATGTAGGAACTGTTTAGGAACTATGTAGGAACTGTGTAGGAACTATGTGAGAACTGTGTAGAAAGTATGTAGGAACTGTGTAGGAAGTATGTAGGAACTTGGTAGAAACTGTGTAGGAACTATGTAGGAACTGTTTAGGAACTATGTAGGAACTGTGTGGAAGCATGTAGGAACTTTGTAGGAACTGTGTAGGAACTATGTAGGAACTGTTTAGGAACTATGTAGGAACTTTGTAGGAAGTATGTAGGAACTTTGTAGGAACTGTGTAGGAACTGTGTAGGAACTGTGTAGGAACTGTGTAGGAACTATGTAGGACCTGTTTAGGAACTATGTAGGAACTGTGTGGAAGTATGTAGGAACTTTGTAGGAACTGTGTAGGAACTATGTAGGAACTGTTTAGGAACTATGTAGGAACTGTGTAGGAAGTATGTAGGAACTGTGTAGGAAGTATGTAGGAACTGTGTAGGAACTATGTAAGAACTGTGTAGGAACTATGTAGGAACTGTGTGGAACTATGTAGGAACTATGTAGGAACTGTGTAGGAACTATGTAGGAACTGTGTAGGAGCTATGTAGGAACTGTGTAGGAACTATGTAGGAACTTTGTAGGAACTCTAGAAACTATGTAGGAACTATGCAGCAACTGCGTAGGAACTGTGTAGGAACTATGTAGGAACTATGTAAGAACTGTGTAGGAACTGTGTAGGAACTGTGTAGGAACTATGTAGGAACTGTGTAGGAACTATGTAGGAACTGTTTAGGAACTATGTAGGAACTGTGTAGAAAGTATGAAGGAACTATGTAGCAACTGTGTAGGAACTATGTAGGAACTATGTAGGAACTAGGTTGGAACTATGTAACTGTGTATTCAAATCAGAAAAAAGTTTTGGTAAAAATATTTGTAAAGAAACTCGAAAAAGAGCTCTTACTGATTCACACTGACCAAGCATGTAGAGCAAGCACGACAAGCGAAGCATGTCAAGCATCCGAATCAGTCTAATATTCAACCAAGCACTAATGCACATTCAACTATACAACAGAGTGCACATATTCAGTCAACTGTTTAGAATTTCTCAAATGATAGTCCAATTGCGCAATATTTTCGGCTCAAGTTGTCAGAAGAAATTAGGATAATTGCCAAAATAAGCTTTAAAAAGAAATTTTGGTGTCTAAACCTATGCTTTCCACATAGCTGGAACTGTATAGGAACTATGTAGGAACTATGTAGGAACTAGGTTGGAACTATGTAACTGTGTAGGAACTATGTAGGAACTATGTAAGAACTGTTTAGGAACTATGTAGGAACTGTGTAGGAAGTATGTAGGAACTTTGTAGGAACTGTGTAGGAACTATGTAGGAACTTTGTAGGAACTGTGTAGGAACTATGTAGGAACTATGTAGGAACTATGTAGGAACTGTTTAGGAACTATGTGAGAACTGTGTAGAAAGTATGAAGGAACTATATAGGAACTGTGTAGGAACTATGTAGGAACTGTGTAGGAACTATGTAGGAACTTTGTAGGAACTCTAGAAACTATGTAGGAACTATGCAGCAACTGCGTAAGAACTGTGTAGGAACTGTGTAGGAACTATGTAGGAACTTTATAGGAACTCTAGAAACTATGTAGGAACTATGCAGCAACTGCGTAGGAACTGTGTAGGAACTATGTAGGAACTATGTAAGAACTGTGTAGGAACTGTGTAGGAACTGTGTAGGAACTATGTAGGAACTGTGTAGGTACTATGTAGGAACTTTGTAGGAACTGTGTAGGAACTATGTAGCAACTGCGTAGGAACTGTGTAGGAACTATGTGGGAACTATTTAGGAACTATGTAGGAACTGTGTAGGAAGTATGTAGGAACTATGTAGGAACTGTGTAGGAACTATGTAGGAACTGTGTAGGAACTATGTAGGAACTGTTTAAGAACTATGTAGGAACTGTGTAGGAAGTATGTAGGAACTTTGTAGGAACTGTGTATGAACTATGTAGGAACTGTTTAGGAACTATGTAGGAACTGTGTGGAAGTATGTAGGAACTTTGTAGGAACTGTGTAGGAACTATGTAGGAACTGTTTAGGAACTATGTAGGAACTTTGTAGGAAGTATGTAGGAACTTTGTAGGAACTGTGTAGGAACTGTGTAGGAACTATGTAGGACCTGTTTAGGAACTATGTAGGAACTGTGTAGGAACTATGTAGGAACTGTTTAGGAACTATGTAGGAACTGTGTAGGAACTATGTAGGAACTGTGTAGGAAGTATGTAGGAACTGTGTAGGAACTATGTAGGAACTGTGTAGGAACTATGTAGGAACTGTGTAGGAACTATGTAAGAACTGTGTAGGAACTGTGTAGGAACTATGTAGGAACTGTTTAGGAACTATGTAGGAACTGTGTAGGAACTATATAGAAACTGTGTAGGAACTATGTAGGAACTTTGTAGGAACTGTGTAGGAACTATGTAGGAACCGTGTGGGAACTGTGTAGGAACCGTGTGGGAACTGTGTAGGAACTATGTAGGAACCGTGTGGGAACTATCTGGGAACTAGGTTCAAAACATATAGGAACTAACTAGAAACAGGAACCTTGCTTCCATCATTTGGTATTTTAAATCGACATTTCTCAAACTATTAAAGATCTTGAATGAGTGGACTGAGGCACTAGTTGAAGGAATTCATATTGAGAGCATATAATATATATATATATATATATATATATATTCTTTTATTGACAACGCAATATCAGTGCAGATACATGTGTCATAAAAAATAAAATGAAATAAAGCAAAGGAAGAGAAGAAAATAATAATATATATAAATAGACAAAATATACAAAAATAAAGGCATGAAATTTTTATAAAACGCAATAATAAAAACATAAATAACTATATACAGCACCAGGTAATGAACTAATAATAAATATACGTATATGGATATACAAAAAGCTTTTTCCCCACCATCAACTTTGTGAATTAAACTTTAAAACTGTTGTCACGTGATTTGTGTATACAAACTAAAATTGTAGTTTTTATTGCAATTTATTCATTTTATAAAGAACATGCAGCTCCGTTCTGATTGACATGCTTTGAAAAGGGAAAATAATTTTTAATTTATTAAGAAATTTAGAAATTTTCTCATAACAAGTAGTAATGAAAAAACAACTGCGCCAAGTTGTGTTGTTTGCTATATTTTCTGAACCTTGGCACTCTATATCTAGAAAAATATCAAAACATGTAAAGTGTATATATCAGTGTATATGTATGTTTAAAAAATGTATAAGCTTTTGGACTTATTTGTATTTAGGACATATTATGAGGGAAATTTTGGAAATTCATATTTTCCAAACTTCTACATCTCAACTTATAGCTACATGCATGACATTATGGTTTAAAATTGTATGAATCATTGTTCTTTCACTTTCAGAAAGTAATTTGACCTTTCATACTTTTTCTGTCCATGGAAAATATGAAATAAAACTGCTGAAATTTCCTAAATTACATAATACTTTGGAAAAATGATGTATATATTTATGTTGTAAACATTATTACCTTATTGTCATACTAATTATTACTACTAAGTAATAAGACTCTATATTTATGAAAAAAAGTACTTCAATAATTACTATCTATGCTATGACGCATTGTAAAATTATATTGCTATAAATTTCTTATTTCGGGCCAGTTAAACAAATCTAAAATGAGTACGCTCTGGCCAAAATTCATTGCATACTTTTTTGAGGATATGCAGCAGACTATATGTTTGCATAGTGAATTGTTTTAATTTGAGTGGCTAGTGTAGACACCTTTCAAATACAGACCTGTTATAGCATAAGAAAGGGTTATTTAGCCCTCGGTGTCATGATAGGATACGATACCGATGATTCTGAAATCAAAACAACTAATAGCTTGCCATGCTACAGACTTATTATATACAGCTAATATTATATTGCTGGTTACTAATATTTGCTATGACTGAAATATTACACCCAAACAAAAAACAAGTTGCCTGCTACAATTTTGCAGTCCAAGCACATCCACCTCTGCCTTGCACTGGAGCATAAAATGTTACAGAAATGCAATTATGGGTCATTCTTTCTTTTTCACTTCAGTTTAGTTTGCCATTCTTGTCTGAGACTGAAAGTACTGTTCTTTTGCAGTCTGTGGATGAATTCATTCATACAATGTCTTCTGGAGGCCTTGTATCGGAGGTATATATGATTTCTGTTTTCAACACAAAAGAGACTGTGTGTTTGCAAAAACCATACAGAGGTCACATATTTTAAAGCTACAACTAAGTTGCTCACCATCGAAATTTCTGGTCAAAAAGCCTTATTTATGGAATTATGAGGCTTTAAAGTTTAAAGGGGAACTAAAGGAAATTTGCATGTTTATCTTAAAAGTTCAATTACATGTAAAATAATATATTGCAGTGAAAGAAACGGTCTAAAAGTTTAGTTTAGTTAATCCATGTCTACAGTACCATAATCGCATTTGGAAGACTGAATTATACTGCATGCCCTGTAGAAAATGCCACAATTTTGTTATTCCATAGTGTATCCCTCCCCCTTTGCTCTGGCTACGGCCCGGTCTGTTTCAAAGGCGTAATACACTGTATGCAGTTTTGTCTAGATTAGTTTTCAAGATTATCAGCATGTATTAGTCAACAAATTGTACTGAGTTCAATTTTTTTAGACTTGCATTGCAAGACATTTTTAAACTCAAATAGGTGGAGGAAGGGCTATGCTAAAATTCAAGTTGTTATATAAAAAAAAACCTTAACTGATGAATGGATTTTAATTGTTTAACATTGTTCTGTCAACAAGTGCATATATATATATATATAGATAGATAGATAGATAGATAGATAGATAGATCTGTGTTGGCAACATAATACATATATACATATAATATTGAAATCGGATCAAAATATAAACCAAAATGTTACATATATGTATATAGGTGAACACAATCATATCTTTAAAAGCATTTTTCGTGCACCTCAGTGGTATAGTTTAATAAATTTGTATTCTATAATCAGTGTTTAACAAAGTTGGCTAATTTACATTCCCAAAGATTTCAGTGTTTCTGTACAATTGTGTAGCCTCAAATTATTCAATGGCAATTAACTTGACACTTGGTTAGAACAGTGACATGCTCTAATTTCAATTGCAATTAACACCTTTTGCCTGCTTCTGACACTGCTAACCTATAGTAAAGCAGTTGGATTGCACTTGGCTCTCATTGACTGAGATCTATAGTACAACAGTGACGTATTTCTGGCGAGTGCAAAACACCCGGGTTAGTCAAAAATGGCGGCCTCCGTAGTTCACAAAACGGAGCTAATAAATGCAGGATATTACTTTACCAGGGCATATATACACATTATGAAATGCGTAGATGAGTTCCAATGGACCAAAGCTAACATCTGAGAGGTAAAGTGCTGAAGGTGTTAGTTCCCCTTTAAGGCAAATTTAACCTCGGCGGCCCTAAAAAAATATATAGTAAAAACACACCATGTTTGAGCCTTTATTTCTCCATTAGAGCGCCTGGTAGTGTCATGTTAAAATATTCACATGTTATAAGTTTAGAATATCACGATGATCATAAGTTATATTGTAATTATAAATATTGTATATATGAGAAGGAATGGCCCATATTTGCACTTGTGTAACTTGTTTTGATCCATGCGCATCATTTTATGCTCCAGTGCACAGGGTATAGAATAAAAAAAAAGTGATCACTGCACATTTCACGAAATATCTGCGTGTAAAGGAAAACACCTCAGCGCCATCGGTTACACTGAATCATGCGAGTGGCGAAATAGAAAGTTATTAACAATGTTGTGAAAAGTGTGATGTCAAAAATATCAATATGCCAGTTCACATATATGTTAAGTATGAGGGAAATATAACTAGAGACGAGAATCAAAGTATCAAATGCATGCATGTCTTTTATTCTAAATTTTATGAATCAAATTTTCAACATATATGGTTAAAATCAGGATGATCACTGCACATTTCACATTGATCACTGCACATTTTGGGATCGTTACACACTTATTTTATACCCTGCCAGTGCACAGGCAGAGATGGAAAGAAACTAAAAGATTGATCTAACAGTAAAGTTACATCACTATAGGAATAATGCAAAGAGTCAGTTTAACAGTTGACTTAATATTGAGGTACATTGTAAAACACAATATTAAGGTACACTTTCATTATATAAAAGTTTAGGTAGTCCTTTGTATAGTAAAGAACATTGGTAGGCCTTAATAGCCTTAAGGTTCTATGCCTGCAGTATGTAATGGGCTACTGCCCAGACACACATATGAGGTTTTGTAACAAGCCCCCTCAGGCAACCAATAATAAATAGGCTTGTATATGAACATCGTGAATGGTCAGAGTTACTGACAAAACCCTGCTGCATCCTGTTGTAAAAGTCCATCCATTAAGACTCCAATTAATGGCATTGCAAGTCCAAGTTGCTTAACTCCAAGCAAGCAGCATAAAGTCAGAGTGACTTGATAATGTAGAATTTCCTTTCTCAGCATAAGATAAGACAAGTTCTTCCAGTTCCAATATGTGTAGAGTTCCAAAGTGCAGTAAGCACAAGTAGTAACACAAAAAGTAGTTTTGCTTCCTCAGCTGATAAAAAGAGATATTTTTATTGGTGCATAGGCTTATGTATTAAACAGACAAATCATAAAGTTTCCCCCCAGCAGGGCTGAGAGGGAATTATCAACCAATCACATCACAGTAAACTCAGTTATCATTCACATTGCATGGGGTGATACCTCCCCCAAACAGGGCTGCTACAAGCATCTTTCCCCAAATTCTGCCAGGGATTAGGGCAGCTAAGACAATGGAGAAGAAATGGGCCCCCTGCAGTGCACTGCATTGTGCTGAGGCTATTTTTAGCTCAAGTCACAATGGGCTTTTGTGCACAGTGTCAACTTTGGCTTGGTCAGTAGTTTTGGAGGGAAAGTTAGTAGTCAGGGGGCCAGCCCCTCAAAATTGGGATTTCTGTTTCCACCGATCCACACCTCCTCAAATTTGGTATCATCGAATTGGAAATTTTCTGTACTTTTTGTAATCTGTACTCGTTTTGTCAGTTTCTTGGACCGGAGATGTTTTTTTCTGGTATCCATGGCAACAAGTACGTTTTTGTATTGAACAAATTAAAAAAAATAACTTTGGTGGTATGCTGTTAATTACAGTGCTTGCCATTTGTTGGTACCATGGCTAATCTGCATGGCTGAACTCATTAAAGTTTTGCAGTAAACACTAGTTTTTCTCCATTTCCTGTTGCTATGGTAGCAGTTTTACAAATATTTTCATAAATTGTGTTAATTTGCTTTGATATCTTTGACTGTCAAGCTTTTATAACACAGTAAAATAATATACATTTGGTATTTCAAGACACCTTAGGAGAAACCCTCTCAGAAAAGTTGCTATGGAAACTTTTTTTAAAATTGTCACATTTTCAGAGAAAGCCTCAGTAATATGCTTTTCATGACGTTTGCCTCGACTTACAAGAATCTCGCGTGAAGAAAAACTTAGTAATCATGGGTCAAATGACCTCAGCTCCTGCCTGCTTGACAATATTACCTACGGCCTCTGGGCCTTTGGCTATGATTTCAAAATTATTGAAATTTAGATAACTTAAACTGATAGTAATTCAACAGATACTAAATTCTAAAATTCTATTGATTGGCAAATGTGCAGTTTGCTGTGTTTGTCAGCCTTTATAAGGTTACTTTGCTTAAGTGAATTGATCTTACCTTATGTCTACTGTAATAATCAATGTTGGCATTCACATGCTTATGGTAGCCCAAAGTCGCCAGTCAGTATGACTGATTCCATCAGCGGCATAATCATCCAGGCCTATGTTTATGGTGGCAGGCCTACTTTATGGTAGCAGGCCTATGTTTATGGTAGCAGGCCTATTTTATGGTAGCATTCGTTTATGTATTTGTGTATTTCTATGAAAATATCGCCAATAAAATGATATATAAAATACATAGTTACAACATTTAATATAGATTGTTAGCTTAACACTTTTAGTATTATTTTCTTATTACTGTAAAGTACTGTATTATTGTATGTTATTATTGTATGTTATTTGTATGTTTGACTAATGTATCAATTATGATAATATCCTGTCAATAAAATTATATATATATATATATATATATACATTATTCGTGGACAAAAACTTACTGGATGATGTGACATTTATCACTATGTTATCCTTAAAATAATCCAAAGTGGGTAATATGCCAGTTCAGCTATGATACAATATGAGGCGATGTAGATAAATAAACAAACAAATATAAAAGTAACAATTGTACAGATATTCTACAATCTTTGCTCTTATAATCTTTAAGTGAATGCAGAACATATAGTCACTCTTTATAGGCCACATGTTTGTGTGTGTGTGATTAGGGCTTTACGTCCTGTATTTCTGCACAAGTTGGGCTAATTAGGACAGGCAGAGACCATGGCAATGTGTGTGTGTGTGTGATTAGGGCTTTACGTCCTGTATTTCTGCACAAGTTGGGCTAATTAGGACAAGCAGAGACCATGGCAATGTGTGTGTGTGTGTGTGTGTGTGTGTGTGATTAGGGCTTTACGTCCTGTATTTCTGCACAAGTTGGGCTAATTAGGACAGGCAGAGACCATGGCAATGTGTGTATGTGTGTGTGTGTGTGATTAGGGCTTTACGTCCTGTATTTCTGCACAAGTTGGGCTAATTAGGACAGGCAGAGACCATGGCAATGTGTGTGTGTGTGTGTGATTAGGGCTTTACGTCCTGTATTTCTGCACAAGTTGGGCTAATTAGGACAGGCAGAGACCATGGTAATCAGACGAAGGATGAAACAGCAATCCAACTTAGGCTTTATAGGCCACATCTCAGCTGGATGTCGTTGTTAATTTGAAGGTGTCTTTGCTTATACAAGAGAAAGTCATGTGAATTAGTCCTGGATTCACATGAAAAGGGGGCAACACATGACTATTAAGGTGTATCTGGATCACTCTGTAATTAGCCACTATAGAAATGAAGGCTTGTGGGGGGGGGAGGCATGGCCCCTTGCCCCCCCCCCTGGATCCGCTAGTGCCGTACTGTATACCAAAGTTACAGTATTTTAGCATAATAACTGTGGTTCTGTGATGGTTATTAAAAAAAAAGATTTTTCTGACCTGGACTTCCGTATACATTGGCTACTGTCCCCAAGGCAGGTGTGATTCCATTTGTGATTGAATCCATCGGAATGAATATGGCCGCAGAGAAACTGCAGAGATTATAATGGAGAATATAGCTAGGTTTAAGTAAATTGTTTCACAGATAGATAGATAGATACTTTATTTTGATGTAAATGGTACAAAAATGATGATACAGTAAGTCATTTACATGATGTTAACTATGCATTGTAATCTATTGTAAATATAAGCCCATCAGGAAACCACCGGAGCATTAGCTGTAATGGTGGCACCTTCCATAAAAATAAAGAAAATTTAATTAAGATTAAACAAAAATAATTATTCTAATTATAATGAGGCAAAAACCTTACATTTTCCATTCCTTTTTCCAAACGCATGGAAAATGCACGTGGCACAATTGGCCATGTATTATTATAAGTTATATAAGATGGATTGGAAATTTTTAACCAAAATGTAATAATGATAATGTAATGACATGAAAGTGATGGGATGAGTTGAGTTTTTATGACTGACAAATATAGCAGTTTCTGTGTTCACAATTAGCTGGATATCGTTTAACTAGATGGTCATGGTATCTATTGCAAAAAGTGTGTATTGAATTTACAGAGTACGGTTTAAGAGAGTGAGGCAAATGAGGGTTTAGTGCAGTATAGCGGACCCAAATGTATGCCCATATTTGGTGGCCATTAAAAATTAAATTATCAAATATTTCACTAGTTTTAAGTTCTAGCATAATTACAATAACATATGGTGCAGATAAGCAGGGGTTTGGGGGCAGTAGCCCCCCAAGAAAAAGCAAAAATAAACGCTGTCTTCACCGTGAAGATGAAACCGCTGTCATAACTACATTAGCTTGTGACGTCATTTTACATTTCAAGCGTTTTTACGTCATAGGCCTGGCAATGAGGCTTGTTAAATATGGTCATAAATCTGGGTCCGCTATACTGCACTTTTTCCGGGGCTATCAGGACATAGAATATATCTTGACATGTACAGCAATGAGCTGGATGGCACCTGTGCTATGACCCAAACATCAAGTTCACATTTATTTTTAATCCTACTATGACAGATTGTGTCATTCAGGACACCATAAGTTCACATAAGTACCTTTTTCGAGCTCCTTTGAAAAATCAGCTTCATATACTCCAAGACTTGCTTTGAAAAATGTCAGATTCGTTGCTTTAGGACAGCAAATGCAGAACTCACAACCAGTTGGAGTCAAACCAAATCCGATACATGATTTGTCCATTTTTTGAAAACACTCAACTGCACAACTTATTGGAGTAACTTGGTCAAATTGTTCGGTTGCAGAGCACTCAATGTTTTCTTTTTCAATGTAATACATAGTATTTTGGTCCATATATAGAGCAGTGCAAAACATGCATCTTAAAGTTTCCAAACAGAGCAAAACTACTGTGATAGTTGCACTCATTTTTGGTTGATTGACAAAACTGACTTGAAACTTTTTGATGCTGTGATTGTACAGTATAATGTCCAAGCCCTCTGTGGTATTCGCTGTCTCCTAAAATGTTTGGAATGATTACTTTCTGGATCACAATTTGGTGGTTAATTCCATCTCTGGAAGCCTAACGTGTGTGTGTGTGTGATTAGGGCTTTACATCCTGTATTTCTTCATCAGTTGGGCTAATTAGGACAGGCAGAGACCATGGCAACGAGACAAAGGAGGAAACAGCCATTCAACTTAGCGCTACCTCTGAGCTAGGCCCCTGCCCTCTGGAAGCCTAGTGACTTCCCGACATCTAAAGCAATTAAAAAAGTCCAAATATGCTGAAATCTATAAAGCTGTCCGTCCTTTGTAGTTTGTAGCTCAAAATATAAAAGACTTTCTGCAAAACTTAAATCAACAGTGATCCAGCAATGAATGCTTTTGATTGAAGTTTTGTTATCAGTTGTTGATGTACACATTGGCCTTTAGACAATGAATGCTGTTGATGGTCACACTGGCCTTTAAACTAAAAATTTTATGACTGCAAACTTAATTTATTAAAAATGTTTATGTATATCACATTAATATGTATGAAGTTGCATGAGTATAAACGCATGGTTGAGTAGCTCAGAAACATCACTGAATTGAAATAAGCACTATTTGAATGACCCCAACCTACAGTTGCAGACAAAAATATTCATACAGGTGTACAAGACAGACAATTGCATTCTTTAAAAAAAATTGTCATTCATCTTTTGTCCTCTAGTGGCCTTTTTAACATATCAAACTGTTAAAGCAATGCAATGAACAGAATTAATCCAAATGTTTTTTTCAAATTGTTGGATAGACAAAATTATTCGTAGAGTAGCGATTACATAGCTTGAACTAAGGAAATTATTACAAGTACAATAGCAGACTTGGAGCCTGTAATAATGTCTCAAATAAGTGAATTAAGTCCAGGACAACTAAATGGAAAGGGAAGGCTTCAGTTTATTAGGTTGACATCGTGTGTTTTAACAGTATCCTGGTGACACAGTCCCTGCTGAGGCATGTCCAAATCGATTGTGGGGAACTGGAATTTATATTAATCACCCAGATGTCAGCAACACTGCTAATTGGAAATGCCAGAACCTGCTTGGCCAGATTCTTGCCAAAATCCGCAATGAACTGATCTGACTCAGTTATCAAAAAATCGACAATTTCTTGTGTGAACTGATTCTTTTTATTTACCTATTTATTTAGGTGGCCAAGGAGTACATTTTCTAGTGCGAAGCCTAGCCCCCCGCCAGAAGAGCCTCTTCCTCCTATTATTACTCTCCTAGGTATTAATCAGGGTTTTAGATAAAGTGTGCACATCCAGAGATAATTGCGCCTAAACACAGGCTCCCAGACTGCATGAGAGGGGACTTGGGCACCCGGCCGGCCTGCCCCCCTTGCCATTTGTTCTTTGTCATTAAGTCGACTAATATTGCATCTATAGCATTATTCTTGGTCATGTAAGATGTATCTATGATAGAGGCATTTGTGGAGCAGCATAAAATCTCTGTACGTTCAATATTTACAGAGATAATTAGAGGGGGGGGGGGCAACTTTCATGATACAAAAGTTGGTGATACGAAAGTTGGTACTTTTGTGGGGCGAAGGGTAGACTCTCGTGGTGAAAGTTGGGGCTGTTGTGGTACGAAGGTTACTATCTCCCCACGAAACCCTGATACCTCGAAGTGAAATCCTCGGCCACTGTAAGTTTTCCTTATTACCTTGTTATTATTTACAAATATATCTTTATAATTGTGTACATTTGCCCATAAAGTGTTTCATCTGTGTCTAATGACTCTTGAATAGTGACCACTGAACATAAAAACTGTATTCCGACCATATTTACTTTTTTATAGCCCTGATAATGATTGAGGTACTGTCAGGTCTGTTATAGAAGTTCTTTATTAACTCCATACACATACTTACCTAATGGCATATTATATGTTCATTTTTTGAATTCTTCTGGATCTTTATTAATGTTTTCTTTTTTCCAAAGAGAAAATCAAATTTCAGACAAAAAGTGGCCCAGTTCTCCCACAATTCAGGACTCAGTAGTGAGGCAGAAATAAACATTCAATCAATTAATAATTAGAAATAAACATTTAATCAATTAATAAACAGAAATAAACATTCAATCAATTAATAAACAGAAATAAACATTCAATCAATTAATAATTAGAAATAAACATTCAATCAATTAATAGTTAGAAATAAACATTCAATCAATTAATAGTTAGAAATAAACATTCAATCAATTAATAGTTAGAAATAAACATTCAATCAATTAATAATTAGAAATAAACATTCAATCAATTAATAGTTAGAAATAAACATTCAATCAATTAATAATTAGAAATAAGCATTCAATCAATTAATAGTTAGAAATAAACATTCAATCAATTAATAATTAGAAATAAACATTCAATCAATCAATAATTGGAAATAAACAATCAATCAATCAATAATTGGAAATAAACAATCAATCAATTCCTTGCAGCAGGCGAATTTAACATAAAGCTAAGCATGAGTAACAAGAAATTACTGACACATGTGAGCAGAGCAGTGACTAGCACAGTGAAATGATGAGGACACACAACAAACTGCATTTAAGTCACACATGAGCAGAGGCCTGCATAGTGCAGGTGCATTGAAGTGCAACCATATTGCACCTGACATGTGCTTGTATAATATAAACATTAAACAACAAGCAAAGTGTAAAAAGGCAAGTGTAATGAAGAGTGTACACAATCAATGTACCTGTTGAGCGCAAGGTTAGGGATGACATAAGATGACGTAGATTTGAATTGCACTTTATTTCACTCAGCTGTGGTTGCTGCTGGTAAATCTGTAATTACAATAAATTACAATAAATGCCTAAGCAACAAGTGATTTGGGGTGAGCGGTGATAAATCAAACACCTCAGCACTAACCTTTGTTAAAGGTCTGCTGTTCAGAGTAGATTCCACTTCACAGAATAAAGTACTGAGTACCTCATCTGTTAAACAGACAGGGTTGCATTGGAGCATGCTAGTAAGTACTTTCCTGACAGACCTGATGAGGCGTTCCCACACACCACCCATGTGGGATGCATGAGGTGGATTGAAGATCCATTCAATCTCATTTTGGAGATAGTATTGCAGAGCTGCAGGATGATCCTTTAATCAATGTTGCAACTCACGCTTTGCCTTTTCCAGTTCAGTTTGTCCTCCAACATAATTGGTGCCATTATCAGACCACACCTTTCGTGGCATCCCTCTCCTAGCTACGAACATTCTGAAGCCACTGAGAAAGTCATCTGTGTCCAGGCTGTAGAGCATTTCCAGGTGGACAGCTCGTGTAGTTAGGCATGTGAAGATACATCCATATCGTTTAATCTGTGCACGTCCATACTTAACAAGAAAGGGGCCGAAACAATCAGTACCAACATAAGTAAATGGAGGTTTATTTGCTTGTAACCTCTCAGGTGGAAGGTCAGACATTTGCTGCTTGAGAGGTGCTGCATTAACTTTCTTGCACTGAATGCAATTTCTTAGAATGGTCTTAATTGCCGGTCTGGCCCTGGTGACCCAAAATTTTCTCCTAAGCAGACTCAGAGTCCACTCCACACCAACATGGGTGTCACAGTGAATGTCTCTAATCACCAAAGTGGAGATGACATGCTTATGAGGAATAACATATGGGTGTCCTCCTAAATCACCCAAAGTTGAATGTCTGATCCTGCCACCAACTCGAATCAGGCCATCATCATCAACATAGGGCGTGAGATCATAAATTTAACTAGATTTATTGATGGGTTTGCCTGCAACAAGTTTCTCAAGTTCATTTGCATATGAAACCTGTTGTACATACCTCAGTATGACGACTTCTGCTTGTTTAATTTCACTCACAGACATCTTTTCATTCACTTTCCGTGCCTTCCCACGCAGATAGATCTTCAGCCGCAGCCACCATAAAACACCCTTTTTTAGCCTAAACCAACTGGAGTAGTGATTGGCAAGTCGATCAATGGGATGCTCCTTCACTTCAACTGCATGGCAAGTTGCAGTCTGCAAGTTGCTGTTCACTTTCTTCACCTATGGATAGCTAACTGGCACCTCCAAACCAGATGCAATCACAGGCCATTGACTTACATAGGTGTGCAGAAACTGCGGTCCATGCAGTCATTTGTTCATGTCCATGGATCTGGAGTCAACACCCCTGGTGAGTAGATCTGCTGGGTTGTCCCTACCCACCACATGGTTCCATTGCAGGGGGTGTGTGACTTGACGTATCTGTGTAACTCGATTTCCTACAAATACAGTGAATCTGAGTGAATCGTTCTTGATATATCTAACAACAATCTCACTATCAGTCCAAAAGTAAGATTTAATCACTGAGAGAGAAAGGAGTTCACAGAGAATTTTGTTAGCACGTGCAGCTAATACAGCTGCTTGCAACTCGAGCCTGGGAACAGTAAGTGGTTTTAAAGGGGCGACTCTACATT
The DNA here is from genome assembly GCA_932294295.1 of Alitta virens. Lineage (NCBI taxonomy): Eukaryota > Metazoa > Annelida > Polychaeta > Phyllodocida > Nereididae > Alitta > Alitta virens. The sequence continues at coordinate 39,750,106 of OW028578.1, forward strand.
TACTCATCAAAAGCTGGACCAGTATTTCTCCTGACTTATTAGTACAGCAAACATAAGTACAAAACCCATATGCTGATAAGCTTGCATCACAGAAGTGATGTAATTGGATGGCCGCATCATTGAAATTTGAGGGTTTTACACACCTGGGGACTCTGAAATCACCCAAACTTTGAATAGCTCCCAACCAGGATTTCCACCTATATTTGAGATCTAGAGGAACCACATCGTCCCAATCAAGCCCCAAACGCACTGCATCTTGGAAAAGCAACCTTCCTGAGACAACGACAGGGTTAACAAATCCCAACGGATCAAATACAGAAGAAACCATACTCAACATGTTCCTCTTTGTAAATGAAGTCATAAGATCACTGACACTCACATCAAAGTAAAATTCGTCCCTGGAGACGTCCCACTTCACTCCCAGCACTTTACTTTGTGCGCCTGTTGAAAGGTCCTTGGGTTCAGTGGCTCTGTCATCAGCTGGTATATGTTGCAGCACATCAACATCATTGGCAATAAACTTAGTCAATCTGAAACCTCCCTTACGTAATAGAAAGACTGTACCTTGCACAGTCTTCATTGCCTCATTTCTGGTGGGAAATGAGAACAAACAATCATCAACATAGAATGAGTTGCATAACACATCAGCAACAGCATTTTCAACATCAGGATTGTCCTGCAGGAGCCTTCTCAAACTATAGGTGGCGCTGCAGGCACACCAGACACCTCCAAACAAGTGTGAGGTCATGCGACAATTGATAACTTGACCTGAAGCATCATACCATAAGTAACGCAGGGCATCACAATCATACACAGGGACCTTTACCTGGTGATACATTGACTCTATATCCCCCATAACAGCATACTGGTGCTGGCGAAAACATAACAAGACATCAGATAATCTATTGTTAAGATTAGGTCCTTGATAGCAGCGATCATTGAGAGAGATACCTTTATGTTTAGCGGCACAATCGAAAACCACCCTCAGTTTTTCAGGCTTTCTGGGATTGAGGACAGCATGATGTGGAAGGTACCATAATTTGCCTTGAATGTCAATTTCACAATCTGGTACTAATTCAGCATACCCCTTTTCTAGGATTTTGCCCATCTCTGCATCATACCTTGACCTGAGACCACGTTTTTCAACAGACTTTACGGTAGCAATGAGTCTGCACATGGCTTGGGACAGGTTATTGGTAAATTGCACATTTGGCTTCCAGGGAATAGGCACTTCATAATGACCCCCAATTAACCTTGTTGTGTTATCCCAGAGTTCAATGTCACTCTTGTCCTCAGTAGACCATGTCATTGACACATCCTTTTGATTGTCATGCTCAACTTCCCATAAAGCCTTTAGGTCATTGTCAATAGTTACATCTTTCGTGGTGATGAAATTGGCTACAACACGTTTACTTACTGATCTGTGGGACACAGGACCATTTACTGACCAGCCAAGTAAGGTACGCACTGCAAAAGGCTCGCCTTTTCTGCCTCTTCTAGTTTCTAGTGGAAAGAGAGCTTCAGAGTGATCTTGACCTATAAGAACATCAACTTTGGAAACACTGTGTCGCACAGCCAGAGAGAGACTCTGCTTTAATGTGTCTTGTGCTGTCAAGAAGGTTTTTACGTAAATAGGTTCCAGCTGCAATTGCCTCCTGTAAATATGACTATTTCAAACTCAATGGCAATGTATGACTGTAATATTTTTATGCCATCTGATTTTAGTAATGTTGAACCTGTGATAGATCTTTTCGTTGATGACTGTGTGGATGTGGGGGATGGTTCTGACATTAATACTAAGATTGTTGTAGATACAATTACACACTCAGACATAAACTTAATTCATGATATGACTCAAATGTTCAATGAAAAATCTAGATTTTGGAACAGTAACAAAGGCTCAAATGATAATTTTCTCAAAATAATTTCATGGAACATTCAGGGCATTGGTCAAAAATTAGAATTAGAGGAGATTAGAAATATGTTTACCTGTTATGATGTCATCTTCCTGTATGAAACCATGAAATCAGATACCTTTGACCCACAAATGGAAGGGTACCACTACTTCCATTATGAAAGAAAGTACAGACACCCTAGAGCTAGGAGGCCATCTGGCGGCATAGCCGTATTGATTAAGTCAGATATTTTTGAGTCAAAAGCTGTAGCTATCGAAAAAGCAAGTGAACATGCTATATGGCTGAAAATTAGGGGATCAACTCATGAAATTATTATTGGTGGTGCCTATATTCCCCCTGAGGGTAGCATGATCTATTTGAATAGTAGATATGGAAAGGATGTGCTGAATGAATTGAGGGAGGATCTTGCATGTTTTCTAGATAGAACACCCTTTGTTTCTATTTGTGGTGATTTTAATAGCCGGACAGGTGATATGAATGATTTTGAAGAACCTGTAAATGGAAAAAATTCTTCTCTCATCTCTGACTTAGGCACTGTATCTCGTGTTGCAACTACAATGCAACACAAATGGTCCCTTAAGCACAGACTGTGTAGAGATAAGAAGGTAAACGCCTTTGGAAAGGATCTCATTAACTTATGTAGGGCAAGCAGTATTAGAATAATGAATGGATTCTTTGATGAAAGTATAACCGATCGATTTACCTGTCATACTCCTATGGGACAAAGTGTTGTTGACTATTTGCTTTGTAGTGAACCAGCGTATAATTGCCTTCATGAGTTTGTTGTAAATGATAAGCTTACTGAGTCTGACCATACACCACTTAGCTTTTCTTTTAACTTTCCCAAAGTACCAAAAATAAATAAACAGACTAAAAATAGTCGGCAGACCACAACATTCAAGTATGTATTTGACAAGAGTAAAACTGAAGAATACCTCTCTAATTTTGACAATGAAAATGCCAAGAACACACTGTATAAGCTATGCTGTGATATTGAGTCAGACTATGATACAGATGTGGTCATAGATACTGTATACCAATACTTAACTGATAGAATACGGCCAACGTTTGAGAAAAAGAAATCTAAATCTGCAAAAAGCACTTTTCCTACTAATAAATGGTTTGATAGTGAGTGTAAAAATCTCAGAAAATCTTTGAATGACTTTGCTAAACAGAATGATTTAGCCCTGGATCAAAATAAAATGCAATATGGTATTATGCACAGATATTACAAACGAGTAACTCAAAAGAAAAAAAGAAAATTTCAAGGAAATAATAGAAAGGAAATGCAAACTCTCATGGGTAAAAATCAAGCAGATTGCTGGAAGTATTGGAATAAATTAAAATCTGTTGGAAAAATCCAAGTTAACTGCCCAGACTTAGATACCTTTCATAACTACTTTAAACAACAATCGCTTCCACCAGAGCGTGACTATTTTGACACTGAAAATATGGCACACATAGTTAATGCTGTGCAAAATTCCGGTTATAGCTGCAGTAGTGAACTATCTACTCATATTTGTGATAATGTAATAACTGAAGAAGAGGTCGCCCTGCATTTCAGGAGACTCAAAAATAATAAAGCGGCTGGCATTGATGGGATACCCGCAGAATTCTATAAATATGCTGGTGAAAATCTTATAACACCATTTTGTGCTGTATTCAACCACATTTTTGATAAAGGTGAATACCCATCTCAGTGGTCAGAAGGGCTTATTAATGCTTTACATAAAAAAGGTAACCGCACAGATCCTGATAACTATAGAAAAATAACTGTAAATGTAGTAATGGGTAAGATTTTTGACTCAATCCTAAATAGCAGATTATACTTTAAAAATGAGGCTCTAAATCTTGATGATCCTTGTCAGTTTGGGTTCACCCCTGGGTCAAGCACTACTGACTGTGTCTTTGTTCTTGACACAGTTATAAGTTACCAACAAGCAATGCGAAAACCTGTATACTTGTGCTTTGTTGATTTTACTAAAGCATTCGATTACATTAATAGAAATGCTTTGTACTACAAATTGATGCAGCAGAATATTGGTGACAAAATGCTCAAGGTTATCATTAGTATGTATGATAACGCAAAAGCAAGAGTAAACCAAGGTGGTAATACCGGTGGTTCTATTGACAGCAAATGTGGGGTATTACAAGGTGGAATCCTCAGCCCAAAATTATTCAATGAATTTATGTCAGATCTACCCGATCATCTTGAAAAATCAGATGGAATAACATTAGGTGATTTTACTCTTACACATATATTGTATGCCGATGACATCGCACTTGTAGCTGATTCTCCTAATTGCATGCAAAATAGTATAAATTCACTTCATAATTACTGTAAAAAATGGCACCTTATTGTAAATGTTAGTAAAACCAAAGTGATGCAGATTGGTAACAAAGCAATAAGCACCTTCTTCTGTAATGGGGAAAAACTAGTAAATGTTGACAGCTTCAAATATCTTGGCCATATGCTTACTAATAAGCGTAGAATACATAGCAAGATGACGGAATACCTCTCAACACAAGCTCATAAAGCGCTCTTTGCACTGCAAGGTGATTCAAAACAAGCATTAGGAAAAATCGATCCCATGCTATCTCTTCGAATGTTTGATACCTATATTTTACCTATCCTGGAGTACAATAGTGAAATATGGACAAGTGAAAAATCTATGCCTGAATTAGAAAATTTGCAACTTGCATATCTTAAAAACATATTAGGAGTTAGAAAACAAACACCATCTTTAGCAGTCTATGGTGAAACAGGTAGATTCCCATTGCATGTCAGACAGAAAATTAGAATGGTGAATTACTGGATAAGATTGGAAAGAGCACCTGATGACAGTTTACTTAAGAAATGTTTAAATTTTCAGAAGGAAATTTATGTGAATGCAGTAAATGGAAATAACTGGTTCAGTAAAGTGTGTCATGTATTAAATAACTGCAACATTGAATATGATATTAGTAACCTCAGAAACTTTGACATTGATAATATCTCTAACACAGTGAAACTAAGACTCTATGAAGCCGAACATGAGCGACTTATAAATGCAATAAATGACAGTTCACAACAACCAAAACTTAGGACATATAAACTATTTAAAACTGATTGTAGAATAGAACCTTATCTTGAATTGCAACAAATTCGCAAAGTGTTAACTAAAATAGCTAGATTTAGGACAAGTTCACATAGCCTGAAGATTGAAACAGGTCGACACCATAAACCAATAATTCCTGCTCCAAATAGAATATGTGAAAAGTGTACGTTAAACTTTGTAGAAGACGAAATTCACTGTTTGATTGTCTGTCCTGGCAATGAGCAACACCGTGTTAACCTTTTTTTGAATGCAACTAAATTTATTAACAACTTCTTGTCTCTAGATGATATAACTAAGTTTACAGCAATAATGACAAACAAGGAACCTGAGTTATTAATTAGTTTAGGAAAGTTTCTCCTTCAAGCTGATGTGTAGAGAAAACCATCTCCTGTATCCACACAGTTATTAATTTAGTTTATTAGTTTATTAGTTATGATGTGCTTGTCATGTCTTGGACTTTGAGAGTGAAATGTTTTTATTAGTGGCTTGTATTTTTTTCTATTGTGTATGTGGATTTTAAACACGTATTATAAGTTAACTTGGTGGCTGGAACCTTGATTATTGAAATTTTATTGCTTTCTGTACTTACATTAATGTCTCTTTCATGTTATCTTTTAACTGAATGACATATGTATCATTTATGATATTTTACATGTCAATAAAATCTATATATACTGTTATGTACAGGCAATTGCCGCAGGTGATCATAATCATAATATGCAATATCATGTGCAACATTAACAGGAATTTCGTCTACAACATAAACGTTCGACATTTCAAAGCAACATTCACTGTCAGCAGAACTCAATTTCAAATTAACCATATTTATTTGCATCATTTCACCACAAGCATTAAGCGTACTCAATGAAAGATTGACCTCATGACCCTTCACAGCTAACAAGTCAACTAAACGCTTAGAGCAGAAAGAATTGGTGGAACCAGTGTCTTGCAAAGCACAAGTCCTTTGCTTGTCATTAACGTACACCTCAACCACTGGTAAGACCACACCTTGTCTGCTACTTACATGGGCATTTTCAACATTAACCTGGTTTGCCTTTACTTCAGAAATATGTTGGCTACTAGAATAATTGTTACTGCGATTATTGTTCTTGTCAATATGAATAAATTTGGTGTGTTTTTCACCACAGTCAGGAACACTACAGACAGATGGCTTGCGACAATCCAATGTGGAGTGGTTAGCCAACAAACAGTTCTCACAAAGTTTATGAGTTTTTACTAAAGTTACCCTCTCTGGTGGCTTCATGCGCTTGAATGCATCACATTTGAAGAGACGATGGGCTTCCCCGCAAACCACACATGGAGGACATGGACACTGTGGTGTGACACTGGATGCAAAGGATTTTGAATGAGCGGATGATGATGAAGGAGTTTGCCTCTTGAAGTCAACAGAAGTCCTGGCTGGCGCTTGCGCAGGCTTGGACAGGAAGGAACCATAGACAGGGTCAGTTGCCTCCTCGGCCTCTGTGACAACGAACTGGACAAACTGAGGGAAGTCTGGGTACTTGTCTTTCGTCCGCTTGGTTTCCATGGCCTGACGCTTCCATTTGGTCTTGATGTAGGGCTGAAGTCGGCTGGCGATTTCAATGATGGACGATTGTGTGTCAACTTCATACAGTTTCTTAAGACTAGTCAGAGTAGCATGACAAGTTGATAATTCATCAGCAAGAATCTGAAGATCTTCAGATGACTTTATGGGCTTCCCGGTTTTCAGATTATTGATGATAGGATTGGCGATAAGATGGTCGTTCCCGAACCTTTTACGCAGGATGTCCCGTGCTTCTTTGTAACCTTGCTCCCCGCCAATGAGCGAGGTAGAATGGATGGCATCCTTGGCTGGACCTTGGGTACACTGCAGCAACCTGGTGAGCTTGATCTTGGGGTCTGCAGATATTTTCTCAACATGTTCATCGAACATGGCAATAAAGCTATGATACTCGAGTGGATCTCCATCAAAGGTGCTCAATTCCAGTTTTGGCAGGTGCATTAAATTGAGGAGATCAGCTTGACTTAGCTCACCAGTTTTAGACTCTTTGTCCTCACTGATTTGATGCTTGTCCAGCCATTCCCGAACATATAGCAGGTCATCGACAAAGTCCTTCTCTGCAGCTTCGAAGTAGTCTTCACTTTCAATGACTTCATTTTCCTCAGTGAGGTCTTTGTGGTAGTCTTGATGTGCCTTTTCAAAGTCTTCAAACTTCTTTTCCAGCCTCAGGAGGCTTTCCTCGACATCTTTCATTCGACCGAGAGCCATGTTTCTCTTGGCTTGATTTACCTCTCTCGTAATGGCAGACTTGTGGCCTCTGCGAGAATTCTTCTTGCCAGGATCGCCCGGCATTGTAATGGGTTGACTTGGCGGATGTAGGATGTCCTTTATGATGACATTTGTTATTTACTATTGAGCGCGAAGCTCAGGGATGACATAAGATGACGTAGATTTGAATTGCACTTTATTTCACTCAGCTGTGGTTGCTGCTGGTAAATCTGTAATTACAATAAATTACAATAAATGCCTATTTAAGTAAATTAATAAAGGCTAATAAATAAATAAACAAAAGAGTGACTATAATGATATCACATTAAACTACATTATCATTGCATTAAATCAGATTCATTAAATTATACATTGAATAAATGAATGTACTTACAACAAATGTGCAACTGGGGACATGAGAAAGAAATAGCTGTTGACCATTGGGTTGCCTGCTGTCTTGTGAAGATTCAAAGCAGGACCCAAAGCCTCTAACTCATTAGAATGACATCATGAACATATGAATATTAATTAAGCTATTACCCAACATATGGAAAGTTACCAAAACTTGGACAAAGACCCAAGAAAAGCAGGAAGCAATTCACAGTTGCAGAGTTCACACAATAACTGATTCTGGGACAGTCATTATTGCAGAGTCACAGTTTATTGTGCCTATTAAAAAGGATTTGACATACAGTTATTGAAAATAAACATTTTGACATGTTTAAGTTGAAAGTGGAAATCAAATTGTAAAGTGCAGCCCCTGGCAACCACTTATTATATGTCAGTTAGAGTTATATGATTAGGCAAAAGATATATGTCAGTTAGAGTAACATGACAGGTGTATTGGTTGTACGCTCCTCATTACACTTGCCTTAGGCAAAGTATATATGTCAATTAGAGTTATATGACAGGTGCATTGATTGTGTGCACTCTGCATTACACTTGCCTTAAGCAAGGATGTACAGGCAGGTCAGATTGTGTTATGCTCTTCATTACACTTGCCTTAAGCAAATATCTGTCAGATTGAATGGATGTATTAGGTACAAGTTACTATATGTACACTTCATTACACTTGCCTTAAGCAAATACCTGTCAGATTGAATGGATGTATTAGGTGCAAGTTATTATATGTACACATCATTACACTTGCCCTCTGCTCATGTGTGACTCTATGCAGTAGTAGTGTGTGCTCATCACTACATTTTTAGCTAGTCACTGCTCTACTCACATGTGTCAGTAATTGCTTGTTAATTATACTTAGTCTTAGCTAGTTTAGCCTGCTGCAAGGAATGTTGATTATATTATTAATATTGATTATATTGTTAATATTGATTATATTATTAGTATTGATTACATGATTAATTGATTGATTGAGTCATTAATTGATTGATTGCTTATGTCCAATTGTCAATTGATAGATTGTATTGTTCATTTTGTTCTTCATATTGATTTATTGTCAGTATTATGTGAGTGCATTGCCCTGTTAGGATGCCTCACTGTTAAGTCCTGAATTGTGGGAGGAGCTTACCAATTTTCCCTCCAAAACTTTCCCTCCAAAACTGCTAACCAAGCCAAAGTTGACACTCAGTACAATAGCCCATTGTGACTTGAGCTATAAATAGCCTCAGCACAATGCAGAGCACTGCAGGTGGTCCACTTTTGCTCCATTGTCTTGGTTTCACTAATCCCTGCCAGAATTGGCAGAAAGATGCTGGTAGCAGCCCTGTTTGGGGGAGGTATCACCCCATGGAATGTAGAGTTTACTGTGTTGTGATTGGTTGATAATTCCCTCTCAGCCCTGCTGGGGGGAAAACTTCATGAATTGTACTTTAATACATATACCCTGTGCACATTAAAAAGATCAGTTTTCATTTTGCCAGCTGAGGAAGCAAATCTACTCTTGTGTTATTTACTGTACACTTTGGACTCTGAACATATTGTGCTTACTGCACTTTGGACTCTACCCACCTTGGAACTGGGAGAACTTGACTTGCTTCAAGCTGAGATGAGACTCAGTTGAAAGTCTGCATATTCAAGTCACTCTGACTTTATGCTGTTTACTTGGAGATGAGCAGCTTGGACTTGGAAATGTCATTATATTGGAGTCATTAATGACATGGACTTTTACAAAATGAAATCCATTGCTTGTATAATAATGAAAAAATAAACTATACATATTCAGTAATTTGTGCATAAGCACAGCACAAATAACAGTACCTAACATATAGTTCTACTTGAATTGTATGTACCTCCTTTGCTTAAGGCAAGTATAATGAAGAGTGTACATAATAATTGTATCTGACATGTATGTACATCCTTTCCTCAAGGCAAGTGTAATGAATAGTGTACACAATCAATGTACCTAACATGTAATTCTACTTGACATGTATGTACCTTCTTTGCTTAAGGCAAGTATAATGAAGAGTGTACATAATAATTGTATCTGACATGTATATACATCCTTTGCTCAAGGCAAGTGTAATGAAGAGTGTACACAATCAATGTACCTAACATATAGCTCTAACTGACATGCATGTACATCCTTTGCCTGGGGCAAGTGTAACGAGGAGTGTACACAATCAATTTACCGAACATATAATTCTACTGACATGTATGTACATCCTTTGCCTAGGGCAAGTGTAACGAGGAGTGTACCTAATAATTGTGCCTGACCTGTGTATACATCCTTTGCTTATTGCAAGTGTAACGAGGAGTGCACAATCAATGTACCTGACATATAATTCTAACTGACATGCATGTATATCCTTTGCCTATGGCAAGTGTAACGAGGAGTGTACAGCTTGGTTATGTCATACTGTAATATGACAGCTAATAAGTGGCTGCAAGGGGCTGCACTTTACACTGTGATTCAATCAGTTTGGTTCCTGTGATAAACAGGTTACAAGAAACAGGCCACCCGCTCTCTAGCAAAGCTCCTGACTTTGTCTTACATCCAGACATCATATTATAGTTCTGAAATAATCTTGTCTTGAATTTTCTATAACAATCAGAAAATTGGTGGGAGTGAGTTTTCCTATATATATATATATATATATATATATAAGCACCTCATCTGAGTTCAGTTTGAGATCATAGAAATTGCCTGAGGCAAATACGTATCACTTGTTCACATTGGGTCCTCAGGGTTTCCAATGATGTTTGGGCCAACCTATGATCTGGGCCTAACCAACGCAGATATGACCTTATAAATACGATTGTTTTCATCTTTGCGTTAGATGTTCTACAAAGTTTTCTTGAATTTCCTAAAAATTCAGCCTGGCTTTTTAAATCATGAAATATCAGCCAGATGGCTAAAAGAAAAAAGAAAGAGAAAAGAGAGAGAGACCTTTGAGAAACAAATTGATGAAAATACATCAACATTTTCCAAACAGAAACTCTTATACCTACCTGTATGAAAAAAGTAAAATAAAATCACAGTAAAACAAAGATATTGCACTTACTCCGTATAAAATGTATTAATATCATATATATTAGTACACATGGAATGGCTTAAATACCTTTTCATGTTAATTATACACAAAAAAAAATTCATTACAAAATGTATATATGCTGACTATTATTTTATGAATCTGGCCCAGCAATGAGTTAAACTAATATGATGTTGTAACAATAGTGGCCTACATGGAAAAGATGCTGGACCGATTTAGAATGCTATCTGGGTAGAATGGAAAGTATGAATGATCTTGACTAATTTTAGACAGTGTGTGATTTGTGCAGGATAGTTGTGTCAATTATGTCATTAATTATCTCATCTTACACTCAGACATAGATATAAAAACATCTCCGTGTCAATGTTAATCCTATGGGGCTTTTGTGAACAGAAGTAAAATAATGCACTAACACCTGCAATGATAGGATAGATCGATCTGATTTGAATTAAGGAGCAAAAAAAGCTGTCATTTGACTCTCTAGGCCTTAGAGTTGCTAGTTATCAAAGCAAATGGCTATTGGTATGGGACAGGCCAGAGTATAGTGCGCAGACACTTGTCAAGAGGTAAAGTAATAGTGGATCATTGATGCCAAACTACTTTTACAGAAAAACTTGTTATGTGATATGAAATGTAAAATGTAAAACAAAGCAGACATGTTCCAAAACAAAGCGTTGAAAAATGGTAATTTTCATTTCTGAATTTCAGCAAGTTGGGGGGGGGGGGGGTGGTAATGATTCCACTGATTATCCCCCCTTCACAAAAAGTGGGGGGTCAATATACCCTTTATCGACCCCTCCCTGGTCACACCTGCCCACCCTTTCATCTGCCCATCTGCCTGCCCATCCGCCAACCCAACCGCTCGCCCATCCACCAGCCCATCCACCACCAGCCCATGCGCCCTCATGGATATCAATTTTTGAAAGTGATAACAATATCCTCTTCGAACCTTGTTCAGTTTAAAAAGGAAACTGAAAGCTATGTAAGTATCTAGCACAATGCAGTGTAGCTGATTACAGTCTGCAAACCTGATTGTTCAAGGAATATTTTCTAAACCTTGTTAATGAAACAGACTGCTTTTGGTGCACTTCTTATATGCACAACCAATGATTTATCTATTGTCTTTTTCAGATGACTGGTTGCAAGCGACTATATGGTCTAATGATTCTGTTGAGCATATGTTTGATTTTTTCTATGACCGTATATATACTCAACGATGACATCTATGTGAAAAAATATCGAACCCAACCTCAGCCAGCTTCGTTTACAAGTTTTAAAAGAGCAAGAACACGGGCATTTAATATGGTGTGTTTCACCCACAGAAATGTCAAGTTGTCAGATGGATGTATTAGAGGCTGCTGGTATTCCAAGAAACACACATACACCACGTTCTGCAGACGTTGCTTCCATGAACAGAAAATCATAGACATATATCACAGCGATGACAGCGATGAAACACATGACTTAAACAGAGAGAATTTTTACAAGTTACTCGGATTTAGGTTGAAGTTCAAGCATGCTTCACAGTTACCTGCGCATTACACTGTCATAAAAAATCAGACAGCCTACTTTCTTGGCCAAACAGACCATCCATATGTTCCTAACAATTTCTTTCATTTTACAAAGCAAATCTTCTTTCCTTTATACTGGCTAATGAAAGCAACTAATCAACTTGATGATGCTGCCAAAAATATTGTCTTTTACCCTGCGCCATATGCAATATGCGATCACGAGAAAATATTTTATCATGACATTGATAAATATAAACATTTCAGAGACCTTTTACATATCAAGAATAAATTAAATAAATTACTTAGATAAGGCAGAACCACATGAAGTATGTTACAAAAATGCTGTATTCTCAACGGAGTTGTTCCTTGACAGAGCATCGGAGGCAATAGATTATATCAAAAGTTCTCTATTTGTGCAAGATAACGTTTGTCAGCCTAAAACTCTTACAATAATAAACCGATCCACATATCGGAGGATTTTGAAAGACAGGGAGTTGAAAGAGATTGCTGACAGTTTGGGATATAACACAAAAGTAGTTTTCATGGAAAAGATGATATTGAAGGAACAAGCTCAGTTAATCCACTGCACCAACATCTTGGTTGGGGTGGCTGGAGCTGGGCTGCAGTGGGCTTACTTCATGAAAAATCACTCGAGTGTCATCGAAATTGCTTGGCCTGATAAGGAATGGCCTTTCTTCTTCTCTTCAACTGGATGTAAGTAGAATTTATTCTTATATCTAAATAAGTAATTGCACAACACAAAACACCCCAATATGTGTTGGTATGAGACATGTAGGAATATGAGAATCATTGTATGGTCTTTCAATTATGTCTTGTTTGGTTTCACTCTCACATATTCTGTGTTCTGTACCAGTGCTTTATTGCAATTTCTTGATCTCACTCTCACAATTTCACCTGCTGGCCACTATTATCCATCAAAGTACATCAGTCAGCAAACTACCAGAACTTGCATTCACATACACCATTACAACGGTTCTCCCGCTGTTAAACCTGGGATGTTTCAGTCAGGTGCCAAGTATTTAACATTATCCACTAATTGGGAGTATCATTGATTCTCATATAATGTATATGTATATATATGTATATATATGTATATATATATATAAAAATTAAATTCATGAGTAATCTTTATATTTGTAAATGCAATATCTTCCTGGACAATGTACAGTGATTTGAACATCAAATTATTTTGCAGCATACAGGAGTGAAGAAATAGATGTCATCCGGCCTCTGAAGTTTGTCCAGCTCAAGGCCACATGTCAATTAAACCCACCTGCAATCAACCTTTATGCAAAGGAAATGTTCAACCAAGAAACCAATATTACTTATGAGGAAAGCTTGGCAATATTGAAAGATGAGAAAAATTACGATTTCATGAATAAGCAGGTACATAGTGTTGGCAAGCTATGTGATGCCTTGATTGATAATGATGCATTTATGAAAGCTTTGTTAGCAGCAGCCTAGATTTACAGGAGTTAATTCAGTTGTTGGAAAAAATTATTAAAATCTGATAGAAATGTGTAAGAGATATGTCAGATTTTGCCTAATGGTGATTCACAATTGAGCAAAAAAAGGAAAACTATTTATTGATTTTTATTTTATTGAATAAAGCCACTCTTCCCAAAGGCATAATGACATGCCGCTTTAGGGAAGAGTAAAGTTACAAATGTATTAAATGCATCTAATGTATTTGATGTAATCACAGGAAATCGGTGTAAATGTAGACGATTTTGAGAATTTATTTTAATTTGCAGGCCTATTCAGTAACAATTTGGTTTATCACATTCCTCAAAATAAGGTTTCAACTGTCTTCTATTTTAGTTCGATGCTAATCATGTATAACACAACGTGGTATTTTTTACCTCTCTCTGTCAATATTTTCTGCATGCATTTGTACCACTGCACTTTACATCCAACCAACACTCTGCTTTTTTCTGGAAAAAATTAGAAAAAGCTTTTGATTGCGTTAAATAACTTATGTTATTTGTAAACTATCTAAGGATCAACCAGGAACATAGCAATCATGCCAGTTAGCATCTATGATTTAGTCTATTTTAGGTTATTAATTGTGAGGTATTTCATGAGTTGTATGTGTTTTTGCACTGGAGGTGTTGGGACGTCATGAATACGTTCTAAGATGGAATTCTCATGAAAAGTTTTCTGTGGACCATCCAAAAAAACATTTGGAAAACATTTTATAAGATTGTTTATTTCAGATTTTCTTGACATGTTTCCAGCAAACAACTAAAAACGTCTTTTAAAAGTTTTATAAAATTGTTTTGTTTAGAATTTCCTAAAATGTTCCAGCAAATGGCCAAAATATGTTGTCCAAATGTTTTATAAGATCATTTTACTTGGACATTCTTAGAATGTTTCTAGGAAACAGCCAAAACATGTGTTATAAAATTGTTTTACATGGACTTTCTAACAACGTTTCAAACAAGTAGTCCTGCAATAATTGAAAAACGTTCCTGGATATTGACTAAATAATGTTTTGGAAACATAATAAATTGTTGAATGGTATCTTCTTAATCACTTTTCCAGCAAATGTCCAAATGTTGTTTAGAAAATGTCTCATATAACTCTTCAATAAAGCCTTCTGAAAATGTTTCATAGAATTTCATAAACACGTTTAAAGTACTCATGTTTTGAACTATTTTCAGAGGGCCTCCTTTAAATGTTTCTTTTATAATGGCTTTATGTAAAACATAGCCAGAACCGACCTACAACACAGGCATAACAGATATATCTATGATGCTACATAATAATTTGATATTTATACATGACATTATTCTTGTCATAAATGGCTACTATTGGCAAGTATCAATGAGCAACAAATTAGCCTAGTACTGGATCTTGATTAGGTTGCCATAAAATTTTTGATATCTCTGCTTTGAACATCTGTTATAAATAACAATGTGAAACAGAGCTACTGATCAGTGTAAAAAAAAATGATATTGATTGCATGTGTCGAGTTAGCTTAGTTAGAGTATATGCCACGTGAAGCTGTTCTTCTGGGACCTGGGTTCAAGTCCAATCTAGACTCTGCATTTTTACCCGTAGGTTAAAAAATGTACCTTAGCTTTTTAACATCTGATAACATAATAGCCCATGCCAAAAATAAGTTGATCCTCCTTTTAATTTAATTTATACCACTGTCATTAATGTCATCAATTAATTATTGATACAGCATCCAGCAAGACATCTAGAGTCATTGTGTTTGATTTTACCAAGACAAGCTATCTGGCTTCTACATTACTGGCTGGTGTAGTGGTTAGGGTGTAGGACTGTTAGGTAGGTAGGTTGTAGGTTCAAACCTAGCTTGGGGCAATCATGAATGAAGGCTGTTCTCAACAGCTCTTTAGTTCATCATTAGTTGTAACAAATGAATAATATCAATAGAGTTCTAACCTTTCATCATTCACTCACTGGACTTCCAACCACTGGGCCCCTGGTTCAATTCCCATTCGAGCCTAAGTTAGATGACTGTTTCACTCATCATCTCATTATCATGGTCCCCGCCTTTCCAAATTAGCCCAACAGGTGCAGAAATGCAGTACGTAAATGCCATAACCACTAGGCCATATATAGATTTAAATTGGGGTAAAGACTTTGAACCTCAGCGGCCAACACAGAGCACTTTGTAGTGCACTCTTGTCATCCTAGCTCTTCCTATCACAATATATCAAGAAAATTACTATATTGTAACTCCAGCAAGCATACTAGAGATGACCTGAAGATCATATTGTAACTTCTGTGTACCACATAAGTGCAGAACTTTTTTATGATATTCACTTTAATTTTTATTCAATGGTTTTTGTTTTTTTACTTTTACAAATAATTTTGCCTACCAATTTTTTTTGTTTTTACCATACACCATGACTTGTAAATGATTAGGCATGTGTGTTAATAAATATATATAAAAAAAATATGTTTTCAACATTTTCCACAGCGTTCATTATTTTGACAATTTTCTTCATTTTATTTCATTTTTATTTTTTTGGTGACATCATTTACACTATATCTGCATGCTTGTCTAAGGGCCACACTTTCATATTGTCGTAATATTCTGGAAATATTTTGGGATATGTGTTCCACAATATTGAACAAAGAACTCTGGCAATCATTTTTCGGGCAAATTATTCGTAACATCCCTGCAAGGTTTCTTTTTTTAGCTCTACACTTTATTGTTACAGTCAATTGTTGTGGGATAATTGCCCCACTCTGTATTTTATTTTTATTCTTAAGGACACATCGTTATCTTCCTGCGTCCAAGACCTTCTGTTCACATGTCTATAGAATATGGCTTCTGCTTGATCACATTGCAGCTTAATGACCATCTCGCATCAAGATGGATGAGGTCTATAAACCAGCTGCATGACATGTAACAAGAAAAGGTGTGAAAACTTACTCCCCAAAATGAGCCACATTTCAACAAGGCAGGCATTCATATCTAGTTTCTTCCTTTATTAACTAATAGCTTAAAGTGACTTTTTATGACGTTTCATGACAGCTCATCTGGCCTTAATTAACACCCAATCCGAATCTGCTTCACCTTCTTAAGATGAGTAGCATAAAAACAACGGCTTTTGGAGGAAACTTATACTTTTGGATAGCTCAGTTGCATGCGAGTGCTTTTTTTGGGCGTTTTTTGTTTTGTTTTTGTAGGGTGGCTTTTATCATGTTTTTATTGCTCTGTGCTCTGTTATTTCCCCCTTTATATTTATCTGGTTCCACCTTAACTTTCTTTTCCTGTTTAACTGAATATATTCTTGTTTTGGATAAATTTTGTTGGAGTCTCTCTGAAGTTGGGGGGGGGGGGGGCACCTCAGCAGCGACACTCCATGTCTTGGAGGTGTCCCCTCATATTACATATGCAATGAATATAATTATTTCTTGTATATATGTTATGTAGTTGATATATGTTATATGAAATAAATGATTCTGATTCTGCTCACACAAGTATCCTCTTTGGATAACAATGTCAATGTCTCAATGCTATTGGTCTGAAGTTTAGCAAGCTCATATGACCAGGCAGACGATGTCAAAACGATGTTGTACCGAAGGCCGATATATCATGGAATGCTATTTGGTATGCTACACATTTACTCCGTGGGTGGGTTCTTTACCTGAGATAGCATAGTCGCCTAAATTTAAATATCCAGCTGGGATTGCTCTTGCTCAGGATCAAACTTGGCACATTCAGAAGAGATGGCCATTGTGGAATTGGTGGATGCACTACCCATTAGGCCACCCAGCTGCTAACCTATTCTATCCTAAACATTCTTCTCTGCATCGGGCCAAATCCCAGATAGCATCTCAGAATGGGTCGACATTGTTCCAATGTCAGTCATGGCCAAGTCATTGAAATTGGCCACCCCCGACAAACACAATTACACAACTTGCACTTTCATAATTTCTTACTATAAGTGAGAAACTAACTCCTCACGTCATATACAATGTTCTAACACTCCAACTAGCATCCTAGAAGTGTTCTTAATAGTTTATTTAAATTGCCGAATTTCGATGATAATTGTGAGAAATTAGTTCTTCCATTTTCTATTTAAATTTGTAATTTACAAAAGCCAGTGTGCTGCTTCACTATGTATCCAAACTGACTAAAATTAAGCCAATGCTGGCTGGGTGTTCTGCACTGGTCAGTATAACAAAAATCGATGGAATTGAATTACATTTTTTAATTGCCATTTGCTAGATCACATTCCTCACTGGTCTGACCACAGCCACCAACCACCTATTGATGTTGGAAAAATATTACCCTGATCTCACATACTATCTGGGTTCAAGTTAAATTACAGTGGTTAATCCTGTAATAGATACACTAAGAAAAATTGGGGGTGTAAAAAAGGTTGTTGCAACTCCTTCGCGTTGTTTAGCAGGCGCTTCTTTTGATGTATCGCCATGTCTGATTGGCTCAACGGCCATTAAATTAATAGTTTTTTTGATTCCGTGCCTTGACCACTTTCATAGTTTAGTACAAGTCGTTATAAAAAAAAAAGAATATTTTTGGACATAGTGTGGAAGTGGTCAAGGCACAGATGCGATTTCAGATAAACTATCTCAGTGAAATTAGTTGTCATAAGAGCGATAACATAGAAGATGTGGCTTAAAATAAAAAAAGAGTTTTTGGAATTCATCACCAGGATGTACATTTACAAGTCGTTATTGCGACTGCAGTGTGGGAGTAAGCCAGATATGTGCTTCGTCTGATGGACCATTTCATTTCGTACTTCTGAAGGATTCATCCTTCAGAACTGTCGACAGATTTTTTTGGCTGACAAAAGGAGGTGATGATTTGCCACGTGCTTGGCTAATTATAGCTGTCAAACACACATTGCATTGGTGATGTTTTATTGGCAGGCAGCAAAAAAGGTACAAGACAGATGATGAGCTTTCTATATACATTAACATTGTAAAAAACATGGTGGGAGTGATGCCAAAAATGAGTTTTGACAAAAAAATGGTTAGTTGGTTATCATAAGGGACACAGAACCTTTCCGTTCACACTTATAAAAAAGTATTGGCTCAAGTATACTTTGGCAGTGTCCGTGGGACGGTGCCCTGTAATGGGCTAAATGTAATGCAAAAAATTTAAGTCTCCAGTGGCGGTGTCGGTGTGTCAGTATGATGGACTATACAGGAATCAATATGTATACTTTGGCAGTGTCGGTGTGACAGTGCCTTGTAATGGGCTATATATAATGCAGAACATTAACAATGATTAAAGTCAGCAGTGGCGGTGTCGGAGTGTCGGTATGATGGACTATGCAGGAATCAATATGTATACTTTGGCAGTGTCGGTGTGACAGTGCCTTGTAATGGGCTATATATAATGCAGAACATTAACAATGATTAAAGTCAGCAGTGGCGGTGTCGGAGTGTCGGTATGATGGACTATGCAGGAATCAATATGCATACTTTGGCAGTGTCGGTGGGAGAGTGCCCTCTAATGGGCTATATTTAATGCAGAACATTAAAGTCAGCAGTGGCGGTGTCGGTGTGTCGGTACGATGGACTATGCAGGAATCAATATGTATACTTTGGCAGTGTCGTTAGGACAGTGCCCTGTAATGGGCTATATGTAATGCAGAAAATTAAAGTCTGCAGTGGTGGTGTCGGTGTGTGGGTATGATGGCCTATGTAGGAATCAACATGCATACTTTTGCAGTGTCGGTGAGACAGTGCCCTGTAATGGGCTATATGTAATGCAGAAAATTTAAAGTCTGCAGTGGCGGTGTCGGTGTGTCGGTATGATGGACTATACTGGAATCAATCTGTATACTTTGGCAGTGTCGTTGGGACAGTGCCGTGTAATGGGCTATATGTAATGCAGAAAATTAAAGTCAGCAGTGGCGGTGCAGTGGCGGTGTCGGAGTGTCGGTATGATGGACTATGCAGGAATCAATATGCATACTTTGGCAGTGTCGGTGGGAGAGTGCCCTCTAATGGGCTATATTTAATGCAGAACATTAGCATACTTTGGCAGTGTCGGTGGGAGAGTGCCCTGTAATGGGCTATATGTAATGCAGAAAATTAAAGTCTGCAGTGGCGGTGTCAGTGTGTTGGTATGATGGCCTATGTGGGAATCAATATGTATACTTTGGCAATGTCGGTGGGACAGTGCTCTGTAATGGGCTATGTCTAATGCAGAACATTAAAGTCAGCAGTGGCGGTGTCGGTCTGTCGGTATGATGGACTATGCAGGAATCAATATGTATACTTTGGCAGTGTCGGTCAGAAAGTGCCCAGTAATGGGCTATATGTAATGCAGAACATTAAAGTCAGCAGTGGTGGTGTCGGTGTGTCGGTATGATGGACTATGCAGGAAACAATGTGTATACAGCAGTACGACTCCAGGTATTGGCATTGTCGGCGTGACAGTGTACATGTGTGGCAGTGTCAGTATTGGGTGTGCATCAGATTAAGTGGACAAGCAATGTCTGAATTGGCAGTGTCGGTGGGACAGCGCACTGGGCTATGTAGGGAAGTATATGCAGAACAGTAATGTCTGCAGTGGCGGTGTCAGTATGTTGGTATGATGGAGCTACGGAGGGAACAATGTGTGTACAACAGTTTTCTTGAAGGGGCAGTGTCAGTATGGGGGTGCTTTCAGATTATTAGGAAACTACCAGTGCAGAGCATAAGGTCTTAATTGGCGGTGTCGGTGGGACAGTGCAAGTGTAATGGGCTGTGTAAGGAGGTATAGGTAACAGTATGTATCTAGAAGGGAAGGCTGTTGTGGTGGTATTAATGTGACGCAATTTCTAGGTAATACTAACATTCATTTTGACTGTAGTTAGGGTGGCCCAGCTCTCCCTATGGCCCAGTTCTCCTTACTTTCCCCTACATAAAATAACAATTCGTAGAAGGTTCAGAAACATCACTGTATTGAAATAAGCACTATTTGAATGACCACAACTTATCCCGTCAACGTGCATGCAGGTTTCAAGTTGTAAATCATGACTAGTCTGCAATGAAACACATGGAACTTTCACATCTTTCTGATATTTTAATCAAAAAGTATCTGAAAAAGTATGACCAAAAGTAAATGTGAACATTCATTTTGAAGTACCTTTTATGCACTCTTAGAAATGATTGTCTGTTTCAGACAAATGTTATGTCGTTCCAAGATTTTGTTCGCCTTTAGACATTGACAAATGCATTAAATTTATCTCTTTGTTCTACTTCTTTGTTTTTTTAACTTTACTGCAAAATATATTTTTCCGTTATTATTGTAGCCCTCAGTGCATTGCAATAAAACCTGGTAATGCGTAACATTGATGAATGAATGACAATGATTAAAGCCATTGTCCAACTGCCGAGCAGATAAATCTAATGAATTTTACATCAAGTAAATGGCTGTGGTAAAGTCATTATCATACAATGGTACCTAAATGTTTATGCACACCTTAGTAGTTTGCCATTGCACTTTCAGCAAGGGGTAGGGGTAGTTGGAAGTTATAATGTTTTTAACCTATATAGGGTCATTAATGTCTGACTGTGGTATTGGGGCCGGGGTAGTTGGAAGTTAACAATGTTTTTAACCTATATAGGGCCATAAATGACTGACTGTGGTATTGGGGTAGTGGTAGTTGGAAGTTATAATGTTTTTAACCTATATAAAGTCAATAACGTCTGACTGTGGTATTGGGGTAGGGGTAGTTGGAAGTTAACAATGTTTTTAACCTATATATGGTCATAAACAACTGACTGTGGTATTGGGGTAGTGGTAGTTGGAAGTTATAATGTTTTTAACCTATATGAGGTCAATAACGTCTGACTGTGGTATTGGGGTAGGGGTAATTGGAAGTTAACAATGTTTTTAACCTATATAGGGTCATTAACGTCTGACTGTGGTATTGGGGCAGGGGTAGTTGGAAGTTAACAATGTTTTTAACCTATATAGGGTCATAAACGACTGACTGTGGTATTGGGGTAGTGTTAGTTGGAAGTTATAATGTTTTTAACCTATATAAGGTCAATAACGTCTGACTGTGGTATTGGGGTAGGGGTAATTGGAAGTTAACAATGATTTTAACCTATATAGGGTCATAAACGACTGACTGTGGTATTGGGGTAGTGGTAGTTGGAAGTTATAATGTTTTTAAGCTATATAAGGTCAATAACGTCTGACTGTGGTATTGGGGTAGTGGTAGTTGGAAGTTATAATGTTTTTAACCTATATAAGGTCAATAACGTCTGACTGTGGTATTGGGGTAGGGGTAATTGGAAGTTAACAATGTTTTAAACCTATATAGGGTCATTAACGTCTGACTGTGGTATTGGGGCAGGGGTAGTTGGAAGTTAACAATGTTTTTAACCTATATAGGGACATTAACGTCTGACTGTGGTATTGGGGTAGTGGTAGTTGGAAGTTATAATGTTTTTAACCTATATAAGGTCAATAACGTCTGACTGTGGTATTGGGGTAGGGGTAGTTGGAAGTTAACAATGTTTTTAACCTATATAGGGTCATAAACGACTGACTGTGTTATTGGGGTAGTGGTAGTTGGAAGTTATAATGTTTTTAACCTTTATAAGGTCAATAACGTCTGACTGTGGTATTGGGGTAGGGGTAATTGGAAGTTAACAATGTTTTAAACCTATATAGGGTCATTAACGTCTGACTGTGGTATTGGGGCAGGGGTAGTTGGAAGTTTACAATGTTTTTAACCTATATAAGGTCATTAACGTCTGACTGTGGTATTGGGGTAGTGGTAGTTGGAAGTTATAATGTTTTTAACGTATATAAGGTCAATAACGTCTGACTGTGGTATTGGGGTAGTGGTAGTTGGAAGTCAACAATGTTTTTAACCTATATAGGGTTATAAACGACTGACTGTGTTATTGGGGTAGTGGTAGTTGGAAGTTATAATGTTTTTAACCTATATAAGGTCAATAACGTCTGACTGTGGTATTGGGGTAGGGGTAATTGGAAGTTAACAATGTTTTAAACCTATATAGGGCCATTAACGTCTGACTGTGGTATTGGGGCAGAGGTAGTTGGAAGTTAACAATGTTTTTAACCTATATAAGGTCATTAACGTCTGTCTGTGGTATTGGGGTAGTGGTAGTGGTAGTTGGAAGTTATAATGTTTTTAACCTATATAAGGTCAATAACGTCTGACTGTGGTATTGGGGTAGGGGTAGTTGGAAGTTAACAATGTTTTTAACCTATGTAGGGTCATAAACGACTGACTGTGTTATTGGGGTAGTGGTAGTTGGAAGTTATAATGTTTTTAACCTTTATAAGGTCAATAACGTCTGACTGTGGTATTGGGGTAGGGGTAATTGGAAGTTAACAATGTTTTAAACCTATATAGGGTCATTAACGTCTGACTGTGGTATTGGGGCAGGGGTAGTTGGAAGTTAACAATGTTTTTAACCTATATAAGGTCATTAACGTCTGACTGTGGTATTGGGGTAGTGGTAGTTGGAAGTTATAATGTTTTTAACGTATATAAGGTCAATAACGTCTGACTGTGGTATTGGGGTAGTGGTAGTTGGAAGTCAACAATGTTTTTAACCTATATAGGGTTATAAACGACTGACTGTGTTATTGGGGTAGTGGTAGTTGGAAGTTATAATGTTTTTAACCTATATAAGGTCAATAACGTCTGACTGTGGTATTGGGGTAGGGGTAATTGGAAGTTAACAATGTTTTAAACCTATATAGGGCCATTAACGTCTCACTGTGGTATTGGGGCAGAGGTAGTTGGAAGTTAACAATGTTTTTAACCTATATAAGGTCATTAACGTCTGACTGTGGTATTGGGGTAGTGGTAGTTGGAAGTTATAATGTTTTTAACCTATATAAGGTCAATAACGTCTGACTGTGGTATTGGGGTAGGGGTAATTGGAAGTTAACAATGTTTTTAACCTATATAGGGTCATTAACATCTGACTGTGATATTGGGGCAGGGGTAGTTGGAAGTTAACAATGTTTTTAACCCATATAAGGTCATTAACGTCTGACTGTGGTATTGGGGCCGGGGTAGTTGGAAGTTAACAATGTTTTTAACCTATATATGATCATTAACGTCTGACTGTGGTATTGGGGTAGGGGTAGTTGGAAGTTAACAATGTTTTTAACCTATATAGGGTCATAAACGACTGACTGTGGTATTGGGGTAGGGGTAGTTGGAAGTTATAATGTTTTTAACCTATATAAGGTCAATAACGTCTGACTGTGGTATTGGGGTAGGGGTAGTTGGAAGTTATAATGTTTTTAACCTATATAAGGTCAATAACGTCTGACTGTGGTATTGGGGTAGTGGTAGTTGGAAGTTATAATGTTTTTAACCTATATAAGTTCAATAACATCTGACTGTGGTATTGGGGTAGGGGTAATTGGAAGTTAACAATGTTTTCAACCTATATAGGGTCATTAACGTCTGACTGTGGTATTGGGTTAGGGGTAGTTGGAAGTTAACAATGTTTTTAACCTATATATGACCATTAACGTCTGACTGTGGTATTGGGGCAGGGGTAGTTGGAAGTTAACAGTGTTTTTAACCCATATAAGGTCATTAACGTCTGACAGTGGTATTGGGGCAGGGGTAGTTGGAAGTTAACAATGTTTTTAACCTATATATGGTCCTTAACGTCTGACTGTGATATTGGGGCAGGGGTAGTTGGATGTTACAATGTTTTTAACCTATATAGGGTCATTAACGTCTGAATGTGGTATTGGGGCAGGGGTAGTTGGAAGTTAACAATGTTTTTAACCTATATAGGGTCATTAACGTCTGACTGTGGTATTGGGGCAGGGGTAGTTGGAAGTTACAATGTTTTTAACCTGTATAAGGTCATTAACGTCTGACTGTGATATTGGGGCAGGGGTAGTTGGAAGTTACAATGTTTTTAACCTATATAAGGACATTAACGTCTGACTGTGGTATTAAGTATGGCTAGCAAGTATATAGGAGAATACTTAGATGTAGAAAGAGAATATCAGAAGTCTGTACATATGAATGAGGGAGTTATTTTTTACCATACAGTATATCTGACGCTAGGGCTAGGGACAGCCAATTTGTCTCGCTGCAGTTAAAAATAAACCCTGGAAAATACCAAGTTCAATACAATTTATTCCACTGTCAGATCCGACCTTATGAACAACAAAATCATCTAGGTAGTCCAGTGGTTAAGACATTGACCTTCTCGGCTGAAGGCCCAGGGTTTGGATGCTGGTCCCAGGTTCAAACTTCAAATTCCGAAAATGTCCGTTCCTATGGCTACAGCTATAACTAAAGTTAGTCATCAACAACGATACATAAATTGAATATCTTTTTGTAAATTATTCATCTGAAATAAAAAATTTTATTAGTGAATACGATAGTGCCATAACTAACCAACATGAGCAGCAAAATCCTGTGAGGACTGCACTACCCTAACCTTATCAGGCAGAACAAAGAAAGAATTTCTGCTTTATGGAGTTGCAGTATTGTTATTATCCCCGTAATAATTACGAAGAATGGAAGTTGTTTTTTTGCTCTCAGTTGGCAGCTGACATCATGAATTTCAACCCCCAAAAGGCACCACTACACTATTTTAGACATATTATGACAAAGTTTTAAGCATGTAGGTGCAGTGGTGTCAGAGTTCTGCTCAGGAAACAAAACAAAAATGTTTTTTTCTATTTTTTCCAAATTTTGTAAAACATAGCCAACATTTGTCAATGTGACTATCAAAAGGCCATATAGAGTATTATTGTATTTTGTAAGGGTAAGTGCATTAGTGTTAGAGTTCTGCTCCGGAATCGAAAGTGTTACGCCCGCCCGTCCGCCAGCCCTCCGGCCCGACTGTCGGACAGACATTGATGATAACAAAAACCCTTTTCAAACTTCGTTCGCTGAGGGTTAAAAATGCTACATTTACTGAAGCTATCCATTATGTATGTTAATGTGGTAAAATGAAACATGATTATATTTTTTTCACTGGTCTTTATATGGAGAGATAATGCAATGAGAATACGATGGAGTCTAAAAATAAATAGTACTTATGGTGAGTCGGTCTACTAATTAGTGAGGCAGTTCAAGCATGTTTAAGTTTTATTTGATTTTTGGTTGATTCTTCTTTATTTTACTTGATCGAGGTAATATATATTCATTAAAGATATACGATTGATGTCAGCTCGGCATCGCCCATGTAAGATTGACATCATATCAGGTGGATAATTAATTTTGAGTAGAATACCCAGACAGTATGACAGATTGGGTCTACAGCGTTTCAGCATTAATCTTGTTGGCATGGGTGGGTGGGTGATTAGGGCTTTACGTCCTGTATTTCTGCACCTGATGGGCTAATTAGGACAGGCAGGGACCATGGCAATGAGATGAAGGATGAAACAGCCATCCAACTTAGGATCGACCGGGAATCGAACCCGGGACCCAGCGGTTGGAAGCCTAGATTAATCTTGTTTGCCAATGCGACACTGATGTCAGGCCAATGTAGCATAACCCTGATATTGGATTCAGATTCATTTTATTTTGCCCACTATTAAAATAATGATACAAATAAAGTTATTTTCATTTAACAAATGTCATCTGCACAACATCTGATTTGAGCAGGGTGACCCCTGTAAGATGATCATGTCATCGCTAACGAGGGGCCACCCACATACCAACACTAAGTGTAGAAAATTGCAATAATGTCAGCGCCTGAAGTACATTCTCACAATGAAGTATATCGAGTGATATTAGAGAAATTATAGCTTTTTTTTCAAATATAGTTTTTTTTACTTCAGTTAACTAACAAGTATAATTACTCAATAAGGCACTACAAGTTATGACACACAAAACAATATTCAGATGTCATCTGCACAACATCTGATTTTTGGACTGTCTTCCAGTTGAGATTTAGCTCACAATAAATAATACAAATAGAGTTTTTCATGCCATCAAAAATACTATATGTAAACAAACCTAGTAATTACGTCACACAATACTGAAAAATGGGTGTTTCCAATGTTTTAGTTGGCATTTTCTTTCACTTTATGATAATTCTTTTGTAATCAATGCCTGATAGACTGACTAGATGATGCAAATTGAGTGTGCCTTGGTAATTTATAGCAATTTTGAACTATTGGATAAAAACTTAAAAGTTTGCAATTTTGACAGACAGCACAGCTATCATATTGCTATCAAATCAAAGGTACTGCATTCCATTAAAGTGCCTAGCAGATAATTGGTTACATTGGCAAACAGAGCATTCTTTTCCCATCGATCAAAGTAACTTTGTCATGTCATATTGGTTGTTATTGCTTGTAGAATAAAGCTGTGAAGGACCATTGAATACATCCAACCAACCCTGAATGTTTATAAAACATAGTAATTAACTTATTCAGAAAGGCCAGGAGGGACACTCTAAGAAATGTTAATAGCTTCACCATCAAGTGCCCTCCTGTCAGTTCTGACAGATCCAAGAAAGTCATTATTAATTAATAATTTTTCAAGTAAAATCAATATATTTAATAGATGTATTATGGAAATCAAGCATTGGTAAAGAAAGGAGACCACTGAGCCCATGTGATGACATTCACATGAGATATTAGAACTGAGCATTTTAATGTGCCTACATTATTTTGATGACATTTACATGTGATATTGGAACTGAGCATTTTGTAGTGGCCATATAAGAGATTAGATCTATGGGTTTCCGTAGTCTGCCTCCCTCCCCCACAATCGAATTTGATAATCAAAATAATGTGGTATTATCTTGTACTAGAAATTAAGCATCTTTTACATCATTAAATTTCTCAAAACAAGATTCCAATTTAGTGGAGCAAATATATTGGATGATATACTCTTGATCATGTCCCTGGTTAGATGGAGTGATTGTTGCCCCATATAATGCATGAAACAGACCACCAAATTTATAATTAAAAAGCATGTACCTAATTGAGGTTATTTAATATTTTCAGATTATTTACATTGGTATTGCCATGTTTGCGCCATCCACAGCTTTGTGAATAGGTAATATTTGATCAAACAAACTCAATGTATAGTGTGCAGTTACCCCAAAGTCTCCTATCACATAACATTTATTGCATTATAGACAAAAACCATTTACTTTCCTAATTGCAATTTCAGCCACTGGATTTCCTGAGGAAGCTGCAATTGTGATTACCATAGCAGTGGCAACATTCTACACTGCAATTGTGAGTATTCCTATATTACATAATAGTCAGTTAGGGTTAGGGTTTGGTGCTGTGCAACTCAAAAGTCCAAAATTAGAATCACTTCAGTTTCCAGCCCAATTTGATGGAAACTAAGCAGTAAACAATTTGAGTAAAATAAAAATTAAAAAATAAGCTGCTGCAGCAGCATGCCCCAGGCAAATTTGAGCAAAATAAAATTTGGTCATTCCTACAACAGCAATTGAGCCCTGTTTCAAAGATTTATAGTGCTCTGGCAAATGAGAAGAACTTATAAGTTTTCTCTCAGATGAGACAACCTATATAAGAAAGAAAATAAGAAATAACCGAAAATAAAATTTAAAAATTCTGGCACTGCTAAGAAAAATATGAGTGATTTTACTGTATGTCTTAAGGTTTATAATTACCCTAATATTGCCAAACTGTGCACCTGATGGAACTTAAAATCCATGTTTCGTAAAACTGGAAGATGTCCTCTTTTATATGATACCAAATTCAAGTGGTGCCCTCTTGTCTGAACTAACTCAAAAACTAAGCCTCTTTTCAACCTCAGCTTAATTGTGTAAATGTTGATCTCTGTGACATCATGTGACTTTGGTAAAAGCCATGTCAATAAATGCTTCCAACACTGTGGCAAACATTTTGGCTGAGCCATAATTCAAGAAGCTTAGCACTGGTGTGATAAACAATGTACATGTCTTTAATTGTACATATCAGATCTGATATAGGTACTTATTCTTATATTATCATACCATTTATAGTTAACTGGTTCATACTTACTTTAAATACAGGTACATTTGTCCCAGTATCGCTTTCCTTCCACCTTTCATCAAAATTAAGTGATTTGTGATAAATTGGTTATTGTCTTTTTTGTCCAACACCGGACACTGCAGAGTCCCAGGGTCAGTGCATCACTGCTCTGGTAACTCAATCATCAACCAGATTCTACACATTCCCAGGGTCAGTGCATCACTGCTCTGGTGATCTGCAATCATCTTCTGCACCCTATCACAGACTGACAATTATCAATCTGCTGTCGTAGTCCCAGAGGTCAGTGCAACACTGCTCTGGTGACTCCAGCACACTTGGACTCCCTCCTGAACTATTTCGCATAAAACAGTATTATATTATGCTGTGTATGAATACATATATTATTTTCATACATCTTCATAAATGTTTGTTCATACTGTACATGTAAAAAGAGCAGGTCTCTTCGACTGTCTGTATAAAATGAAAGAACTGGGACCGGACATCGATTTGTTAATAGTACTATATTTGCTATTATTCAGTCTTCTGTACATATTCTGTAGTCATAACCTGTAGTGAATGTTCTGTAGTTTTCAGTTTTTGTTGTTTTGACACATGTATCAACTCATGATATTGAGATTGTCAATAAAAAATTATATATATGTAATTGACGGGGTGACTCGAGAAGCGATGGCTTCTCTGTCTTGGAGAGTCCCTCCTCACTTGTAACACATTTTGTACAAGTGGAATAAACAATCTGAATCTGAATCTGTGAAGCACATGGATAGTTTTTATATCAGCTATTTAAAGCTAATCATATCATATGGATTTGGCTGTAGACTTTGTTAGATCACTCAGCATTGAAAACAACCCAAGACTTTTTGCATAAAATGAAATGAAACAATTGTACCATCAAAAATATCATTATTTAAGTGGGATTCCACACTTGAAATTTCATTATCATCGCTTCTGGCAACTCTGAACGCAGTAATCCAGTGGACACAGGGAATTAGTGGGAGTGGATTTGAAAAGGCCAACGAAATCGTAGTAGGGCATCTGCCACTTCAATGAGCATGGATTTCACAACTACAGTGCTTCCCTCCCTCTATAAACAACAATTATTTTTTCCTGGTGCCAGCAAGTCCTGATCTGAATGTAAAAAATTCTCACATCATAATATTGTCTAACATGTATTTTCACTTCAAGGTGTAATACCCGAAACAGGTCTTCTCTGAAGATTCTCATAAAAAAATATATCCCGCGAGCCGGATTTGAACCAGCGACCTAAGGATGTCAGCGTGAGACCTCTACAGTCCTCCGCTCTACCAACTGAGCTATCACGGGATGTTGAAGGGCTTGTGAAGTCTTTTAATTTAATGAATTTTGCTACCTGTGCGGTTGTGCCTGAGGCCATATATTTATGCCACAGATTTTCCACCTGGTGGATGATTTCAGAAGTTATTACAACAAAGCTGGGCTATCTGGTGATTAATCCAGCACAGGTTGAATAACAACCTGCTGTAATTTGCCAAATCTCTCAATTGATAAGGTTGACACTGATGGATTATGTTGGCCTTTTGTTATGATATGGTTCAGCCAAGACCTGCCAATATCACAGGCATCACAATCGCCTCTCTCTCTCTCTCTCTCTCTCTCTCTCTCTCTCTCTCTCTCTCTCTCCTCTCCTGTCCTGTCCTGTCCTGTCCTCTCCTCTCCTCTCCTCTCCTCTCCTCTCCTCTCCTCTCCTCTCCTCTCCTCTCCTCTCCTCTCCTCTCCTCTCCTCTCCTCTCCTCTCCTCTCCTCTCCTCTCCTCTCCTCTCCACCATACCAACACTGCCATCTCTGACTATGTTACTCTATAACCCAGTTGCAACGCTGCACCGACACTGACACTCATTGCTGCCACTTTCACTTCAGAATTTAGTGCTCCCACTAACCCATCTCACTGTCACACCGACACTGCCACCTCTGACTTACTACAACCTACTTGCCAGTCGCACCGCTGCACCGACACTGACACTCACTGCTGCCACTTTCACTTCAGACTTTAGTGCTCCCACTGCCCCATCTCACTGTCACACCAACACTGCCACCTCTGACTTACTACAACCTACTTGCCAGTCGCTCCGCTGCACCGATACTGACACTCACTGCTGTCACTTTCACTTCAGAATTTAGTGCTCCCACTGCCCCATCTCACTCTCACACTGACACTGCCACCACTGACTTACTACAACCTACTTGCCAGTCGCACCGCTGCACCGACACTGACACTCACTGCTGTCACTTTCACTTCAGAATTTAGTGCTCCCACTGCCCCATCTCACTGTCACACCGACACTGCCACCTCTGACTTACTACACCCTACTTGCCAGTCACACCGCTGCACCGACACTGACACTCCTGCCTTGTTTGTTATTCACATAGTGTTTTGCATTGCTGCATACCGACACTGCCACCTCATTTTTATTACTGCCTACATTGGCACTGCTGTACCGACAGCGACACTCCTGATTTGCGTATCACTCACATAGACTTTTGCATTACAGATGCCTGACTTTATTTCTCCCAATATAGCCTCACTGCCTCACCGACAGGGCCACCTCAGATTTTGTTTATTCCCTCATAGCTAGTTGCACTACTGCATTTACACTGCCACTCCAGACTTAGTGCTGTCTGCGCTGCCTTGTCTCACAGTTTCCATGACTCTGTCACCATGCAGAGCTTAATTTTGAACTCTTTTTGAATTTTGTGCAATTATTGATAACTAAATTGTTATTAGCCAAAATATTCTCTTGTTGTTTTTATCATTAGAGTTTACAGGCTTCCTTTCTTTCCTTTTATTTGTTTGGAGAATTACCAGATTCTCTGTGTGCCAAAACCTGTCTCCCAACTATTTGTAGACTTACAGATTTAAAAAATCTGCCAACCCTAGTGATTTTGGTGATATTACTTTATCAGTGCTCATAATAGTCATATTATCTATGATATTTGTTCATTATGCTCAAAGGGTATTTTTACATGTGAGTCTAAGTGTTCCCTTGAGCTTGGTTTAAAACAACATTGTTAAACAAACAAATCATGTCCCGGGTTTACATTTGTTGGCTCCGGACATGTATTACATTAACATTGTATTCGCATTATTGTCAAGAAACAGACCACTGCAATATCTGTGACACGTTTGTTTGTGTATTAATCATGACAGTCATTTGGCTATGATTATAAATCCGTGGATGTTGTAGAGCCATGTCATTCTATGTCTGCAATTAAAGATGGCAAATGCTTCATTCCGTTCACCAAGTATCATTGATATCGGCAATGCCGTTCAAAGCAAAGAGTTTTGCATTAAATTTATGAGAAAACACAGATTTTTAAGGAAAGCATCAAAGTGTTTTCGGTGTAATACTGACATGACTCTAATCAGCAAGCCACAGGAAGTGACCACAGATCGTCAAATGTGGTTATGCTCCAACTGTATCTCTTGTAAATCGATACGGCATGGAACTGTATTTGCTGTAAGTATCATTACCAACGAATGGTTTTTTTTTTCAATTTCAATAATTCAGACATCAATACATGATTGAAATATATATTTTCTTTATTTCAGGGCTGAAAACTGACATTAGAATCTTTATTGATGGTCTACTATTTCTTCTGCCAAGACATTTTGATTTATCTGGCTGAACGTATCTATCATGACATATCCCACACAACTTATGTCAGGTGGTACTCAAAATTTCGCTCATGCCTCACCAACAACTTACATTCCTCTGGCAATGCCCTAGATGGTCATATTGAAACAACACTACAAAATATTGATGAGTATGAAATAGATGAATCATTCTTCGGTAAAAAAAGAAAATACAACAAGGGTGCTGTGACTAAAAATGTTTGAGTGTTCAGCCTTATGGAGCGAGAAACAAGGAACACAGTTTTCCAAATTGTGCAGAAGAGAGACAAAAATACCCTTATACCAATCATAAAAAATCATGTTGCTACAGGATCAATTATTTACAGTGATGACTGGAAAGCTTACTCCTGCCTTGGTAAGGATGGATATGTCCACAAAGTTGTAGTTCACAAGAAAGAGTTTGTGTCAAAGGAAGGTGCCTGTACAAATGCAATAGAAGGTTAGATTCACTTACTCTTGTTTATACTGCTGTGCAAAAGTTTGGAAACAATAATTTCATTGTGCCTGAAGTTGATACTTTTAGAACAAGGTAGAAATTATCTAATCCACATGTTTAGCACATAATAATAATAAATTTGATAAAAGAAACAGCAGAATACTTATTAATACCAAAATGCTAACTTATCTAAATAATTGATAAGATGTTCAACTTACTTAATTATATCTAATTACTCAGAATTGTTTTTGCTTATATTGACCTTTCATTGTTTTTGCCGTCCAGTGTCAAAATGTATTTTGGAAACGCGTGACTGGTAAGCCTCTTGTGGGCTGGGTGCAATCAGCACAAGTCATGAATAAAATAATCAATCAATGTCTAGCACTAACATTTCTAACAGCATTATCACAGTAACTGATTTATGTTACTGTTTTGTTATTAATATTAAAATTGTGGAAATGTATATGAGTTTCCATATTTTAGCATGGTAGTGTATATGTATGCCACATACTTTTATTTCATTATTGTGAAATTATATCTAATTACACATTTTAATTGCAGGTTTGTGGGGAATGTTGAAACAACGCATATGCAGTAAGAAAGGACTACGTTCTGCTTATCTGCAGGAATTTCTTGATGAATTCTCATACAGATACCGCCACAATTACAATTTATTTTATGAACCTATTCCCCACTTAGCTCATAGTGAAAGTAACATCCACAATGACCATTGCTAATTGAAGTTTTGGCATTGAAATTGGAAATTATGAGTCATTGTCATAGGAAAGTGATGTTTTTATATTTTCTAGCAATAAATGTGATACAAAGAGTTGAAGGTATTCATGTGTTTTATATCTGTGTGATTTATGGGTATCTGTTGCTGTTGTATATCTAAAATCTGTAATACATGTGTGTCAAAAATGTTTTCACAATTACACCTTCTGTCAGGGAGTCTAATTGACAAGCTACATAGAGTGCATAGGTTTGTGTAGCCTCAATTGATAATGCAACAAGAGTATTTATGTGTACTGTACAAATATTCTGTTTATTTTGACAAGTGCAAACAACTTGATATTGCATCAGCTTATCTAAATCACTAATGCTCTACCTAAGCTCTTCACAATTACCAACTGAAATGTGATATATTATTGTGATGTTGAATACTCAGAGTCACTGATGCTAATCTATTATAACGTAATCCAAAATGTAGCATTTATTGCTTCATTACAGTGAAATTATGAAAGAATGTACGGCAATGGGTGCTCAGATTTCACATTTGTAAATGACAGTTTTCCCTGTCTTAAATTCGGCTCATTAAGCATTAATTTTGTTCCAAAATAATTATAATCAGTTAAGCCACAAAGGTAATAAAAATCTGCAGCACAAGTAGTGAATTCAAATGACAGTGGACTGCATCATTATTGTTGCTATGTAATATATAACTGTAATGTCATCTCTATAACACACATTTGTATGAAAGTTTCATGTTGACTTAAGAGAATAAAAAATCATCTCTGTTTTCTTTTTTTCATTATCTTATTATAAACCCTTGTCTGTATACACATGGACACACCAACACTGCCACTCTCATTGTAGAACAGGAACACTGACACTGCTCTTAATCTGGGGACTATATTTGTCCCCCTACAGACATGTCACTCTGTCCCACTGACACCGCCACCCATTCTTATTGCTCCCCTGCAATGACCAAGGACACTGATTTGTCAGTGAAAGTGCAGATATAATGCAGATTAAATTCTGCAGTGGCGGTGTCGGTGTGTCGGTATGATGGACTATACAGGAATCAATATGTATACTTTGACAGTGCCCTGTAATGGGCTATATGTAATGCAAAACATTAAAGTCAGGAGTGGTGGTGTCGGTGTGTCGGTATGATGGACTATACAGGAATCAATATGTATACTTTGGCAGTGTCGGTGGGACAGTGCCCTGTAATGGGCTATATGTAATACAGAAGATTAAAAACAGCAATGGTGGTGTCGGTGTGTCGGTGTGTCGGTGTGTCGGTATGATGGAATATGCAGGAATCAATATGTATACTTTGCCTGTGTCGGATAGACAGTACCCTGTAATGGGCTATATATAATGCCGAAAATTAAAGTCTCCAGCGGCGGTGTCGGTGTGTCGGTATGATGGACTATGCAGGAATCAATATGTATACTTTGGCAGTGTCGGTGGGACAGTGCCCTGTAATGGGCTATATATAATGCAGAACATTAAAGTCAGGAGTGGTGATGTCGGTGTGTCGTTATGATGGACTATACAGTAATCAATATGTATACTTTGGCAGTTTCGGTTGGACAGTGCCCTGTAATGGGCTATATGTAATGCAGAACATTAAAGTCAGGAGTGACGGTGTCGGTGTGTCGGTATGATGGAATATACAGGAATCAATATGTATACTTTGGCAGTGTCGGTGGTACAGTGCCCTGTAATGGGCTATATATAATGCAGAACATTAAAGTCAGGAGTGGCGGTGTCTGTGTGTCGGTATGATGGACTATACAGGAATCAATATGTATACTTTGGCAGTGTCGCTGGGACAGTGCCCTGTAATGGGCTATATATAATGCAGAACATTAAAGTCAGGAGTGGCGGTGTCGGTCTGTTGGTATGATGGACTATACAGGAATCAATATGTATACTTTGGCAGTGTCGGAGGGACAGTGCCCTGTAATGGGCTATATGTAATGCAAAACATTAAAGTCAGGAGTGGTGGTGTCAGTGTGTCGGTATGATGGACTATACAGGAATCAATATGTATACTTTGGCAGTGTCGGTGGGACAGTGCCCTGTAATGGGCTATATGTAATGCAGAAGATTAAAAACAGCAGAGGTGGTGTCGGTGTGTCGGTGTGTCGGTATGATGGAATATGCAGGAATCAATATGTATACTTTGGCTGTGTCGGTTGGACAGTGCCCTGTAATGGGCTATTGTCATGTTATTATTACCATTCTTCTTGATTATTACTATTATTAGTATTCTTCATAATTATGTTATAATTATAAGATATATGCTCAGACAAAGGATTTCCTTTGTCTCTTCATTGTGTATGTAAGATAGTCAACCACAGCAGTTGCATCTGCTGTATTATGTAATCATAAACAATAGACCAACTGGTCAGCTTCAATGGCCCAGTGGTCTGTACTTGATCCAGTATCCTTTGTCTGGATCTCGTCACTCATGCCAGCTGCTCTTTGTCCAGAGCTCTGGCCTTTGTTCAAAGATAACCTATATATACTGATCCACAGAATAACTGGGGGTCAGACTCAGCATAGCCATCAGCTTGAATAAACCTTATTCATCTACACTACACAAAAACCTGTGTTGTCTTCAATACTATATGGTGGAAATCCAGGCTCTTTTCGATCCAGCAGAAGACATCAGGACATCAAAGCTAGCTACACCAACAGCAACAACTACAACAGCTAAATAAGGTACTGTGTAACTGTAAATGGCTCAGAAATTCATGTGGTACCAGTAACTACCAAATATTGTTGACCAATTTAACTATGTTCCTTTCTTTTAACACTTTTATGGTACAAAACACATAACCGGTTTTTTTATATTTCATTTGTATTTATTACTGTTTCTATACATGATTCACAGTAATTTATGCTCAATGTTTGATGTATGTACACTTTTACAAAACCTTGGCTGATAGGAAAATTTACATTTGCCTATGAAAATGAACACTTTACATTTTTATATATCTTCATAAAATTGCTATTTACAAAGGCTTAAACTATTCACAAAGCACCAAATACAAATTCCTAGTGAACTATCAAGTTTAAACTTCACTCACCTTGGCAAACAACAGCATTTTCTCGTTAAAATACTAGTCCATTGCGTAATTAGCCAATTATTCACGTGGAAATCCACATTATATCCATATACATTGAGTGTCACATTTTATAAAACTGCTCAAAGTCTGAATTATGGCTACACACTATATAGTCCAGAATGATTGTATGCCACCAAAATTTAATGCTGACCCAAAAGAAAGTGCATCCCAACACTGATTAGCATTTCTAGACTACGTGGGCGAACATTCTTTAAATGCCGATGATTCTGTTAAGCGTTTTAGACTTACATTGGGTAAGGACGCAAGATGGTGGTACGAGGCAAACAAAGCAAAATTCACAGATCTGGAAACGCTCCAGGCCGAATTTAAAGCCAGGTACTCCAGGCAGACACCTCGTTCAGAGCATGTACGCGCATTTCGTGCACTCTCGCTACGTCCAGGAGAGACGTTAGCATCTTTTAGGAACAGGCTTGACATAGCAGCAGGAAAAGCAGGAGTCAAAGAACAGGAAGACATAATCATCCAATTTATCGAAGCCATGCCGGTCCACATCAGATCGCATTTGAGGGCTCAAAATCATAAACTATTGCAGGCAGCAATGACAATGGCTCAAGCTTATCTCTCAGATGAGAGTTTAAATACTCCAGCTCCACTAGTCATGGCAGTAACAGCGGATTACGCATCCAGAACAGAAGTCGCCAATCTAGAAGCCAAGATGTATGCAATGCAGCTTGAAGTGCAGAGAAAATATGATAAAAGGGACAGGTCAACAAACCGAAATCCATCCAGGTCGCCATACCGAACAGGCTTTGCCTCCGCATCCAAGGAATCCTGAGGACAATGGCAGGACCGCCGCAGAAGTGGAAGCCGAGACGGAAGACCACAATGGTCAAATGACCGCAGACAAAGTAGCAGCAGGGACAGGTTTAGCAACCAACAGCAATGGTCAACCGATCGCAGACGCAGCAACAGCAGGGACAGGCAAGGCACCACATACATGTATAACCCACCACAGCGTAGGGAGCACAGCGGAGATAGACAGAACTCACGCTGGGAACGCCGGAACAGCGGTGACAGACAGAACTCACGCTGGGAACGCCGGGACAGCCGAGACAGGAGACCGCAATCCCGCGAGTCCAGAGATAGACGGCCACAAAGAGGTACTTCACCAGCCGTACCAAGACGCCAAGTATCCTTCCAAACAGACGACTGTCAATATTGTGGTGAGAAAAACCATGATTGGCGTGGATGTCGCCAGTTTGAAGATGAAGTGGCGAAACAGCATTTTTAAGCGGGGACCAGAATGTGTGTGCCAGTCACTCTGCATCCCCTAAAGTAAAATCCATGGAAAACCAATGTAGATATTATCAACCAGCCAGTAATGTAGGTTCATGTTGTACGAAAGTAGCATCTTCTAGTTCTCCTAACCCTCAATCTATCTCTCTCTCTCACAAGCATCCATCATGTCACGCATTATCAATCACCAATCATCCTGAGTCGACCGCTCAATCTGAAAACATAAAGGGCAATCATATATGTACTGAATGTAATCACCATAGTAAATGTAATCAAGTCCTTAGCAATGTACTAGATATTTGTAATGATAGTAGTGATGATACAGTGAAATGTAAAGTAGAAATGAAACTTGAAGACGCTCAACAGCAGACTGTTTACGCAGCAATAAACACTCAGTCAACTGAAACTGACATCCCACAGATGACACATGTGCCAACCCCGACAGATACAATGACTCTGCACCTCAACAAGCAGAACATGATAACAGCAATGTTGCCAAATAGAGAAAAGGTAATCACTCTATTTGATTCAGGAGCAACTCACTCATTGATATGCGAAAATTTTATTCAAAATAGCCGGTATATGTCAGAAATAAAGAAAACTCCCACCAAACCAATACAGTTCAGAGTTGGTAATGGTGAGTACATAACAGCAAATTATTCAATCACATTCAGCTGTAACATCAGCTCACATGTTTTTCAAATGACACCAATGGTTGTAAATGTACTAGGAGGTATAAATCTAGTAATTGGAAATAGTGCATTAGAACAGATACAGGCTAAATTAGACTTTTCAAAGCAAAAGCTAATGTTCAAGAGACAACCTATACGCATTTATCCCCAAGATGACATTATATTGCAGCCAGGACAAACAAAAACAGTTAGTGTAATTGGCAGAATGCCCAGACAATTTAGGCATGCACAAGGTAAAATAAAAGCAACGGCAAGCTTAACTGCTTTTATGCCCCGCTTGATGCTAGTCAAATTTCAAGCAGGTAGTGCAAATATTGCCATAACAAACTCAAAACAATCAATAAAGCAGATTTCCAAGCAAACTCCTATTGCAACTTTCAGTACGTCAAGTGTGCTTCACACTTACAATATCATCAAATCTATTGATACAAATTGTGAGGAAACCACATTCAACTACTACAGTGCAACGGGTCAACCGCACCAGACAGACGCAAAATACTGTGACACAGACACCGACAAACAGACAGACACCAATGACCGTCACCTCACAAGGAAACAACTGTATGCAATCAAGAAACAGAAATTTCCTTTCTTGGAGCCGGATGATCTGCGACTTAAGATGTTTGATGATGAGATCATCAACAGAGATGTCCAACTGAAGGACAGCATCTTAGATATTGATCAGCAAAAACAGGTGAAAGACTTATTGCTAAAATACAAGCCAGCATTAAGCTTACACAATGAAGTTGGAAACTCGAATCTTACGGTGGATTTTGACCTTTCGGATGAGACCCCATTCTACATTCGCCCATTTCCTGTTTCTCCCAGAGAAAAGCCACTAATTGATAGAGAGTTCCAGAAGTTAGAGCAAATGGGAGTACTGAAACAACACACGTCTCAGTATGCAAGTCCAATAATGCTCATAAACAAAAAGGGCACTTCAGCCAAGAGACTTGTTACAGATTTCAGGCACCTTAACAAGCGAATAATTAAAAGAAATCTGCCATTTCCGCTCATTCGCGATGCTATTCAGACCATCGGTCACGCTGAACCTCAAGTTGTCAGCGTCATAGACTTAAAGCAAGCATATTACTGTCTGCTTTTAAGCGAGAAAGCATCCAATTACTGTACAATTGTTAGCTATACCGGGTGAAAGTCCCTAGCCTACCGCCGTTTACCGATGGGCCTCAGTCTCTCGCCATGCGAATTTCAAAAACATATTAACAACATTTTATTACAGTGCAAGGCAGCCAAATTTTGCATAGATATAATGGATGATTTAATAGTCTATTCAAAAAATGTGCAGGAACATTTCCAACATGTGAAAACAATCCTAAAAGCCTTACAAAGCCACGGTCTCAAGATCGCGCCCGACAAGGCTAAATTATTTAGAAAGAAGGTTGTCTACATGGGACACGAAATTGTCATTCAAAAAGACCACGCAGGTATAAGGCCATTGCAAGATCGCACCGACGCAATTAGAAACTTGCCAACGCCAAAAACAAAAAGACAACTCAAAGGATTCATTGGTAAGGTCTCATATTTATCCATGTACTTGGACAATTTACAGACATTACTCAAACCACTACATGCTATTGCCTCTAAAAAGGCAAATTTTGAGTGGACAGAAACAGCACAAATTGCATATGATGCAATCATCAAATTGTTAATAAAACCACCATTGCTTGCAATGCCAAACAGCACAGGTACATTTGTCCTATATACAGACACTTCGAAGACAGGAGTCGGAGCCAGCCTTTGGCAGAGACAAAGAAACCAAGAAAGATTGATTGCATACTTTTCAAAATCATTGCCACCTGCAGCAGCAAATTACAGCATTACAGAACTAGAACTCACTGGTCTAGTGATTGCTGTCACAGCATTTCGGTATCTACTGAAATGTACAAATTTTGAAGTATACACTGACCATTCAGCAATACCTCAAATATTAAGGTCAAAACATGAACCAGCCACAGAGCGGATTACCAGGCTGATTGAAAAGCTAAGCAGCTACTCAATGGATGTGCAGTACACAAAAGGCAAGTCGCTTGTAATAGCAGATTACTTGTCAAGATATCCACAAATCGTTGAAGAAGCCACAGACGACATCGCTTTCGTTGTGACAAGGAACCAAGCAAAACAGCAACAAATGCAGCAATCAAGTCAGAATTTAACACCTGTGACAAACACACCAACTCAACTGGCTACAGCCGCTCCAACGGCTAACACCAGCTCAACACCCAGACTGAACCTGACTGACCCACAACAACAGCCAAGACGAAGGGGATGGCCCAGACACGACCGCACTTTGTCAGAAGGACGTCTGGTTGCGGACCTTAGAGGCCCAGCAACACCCCACTCGCCCCTAGGTACAGAAACAGCAGCCTCCGCTCCCACGTTTCCACCACGAGGCGATCAGGGTACAGTTAAAAACAGCAGACTAACTGGCACAGCTTCAAATCCAGTAACTCTGATAAAACAAAACACTTATGGAACAAACAAGCTACCAAGACTGGTAGACACTGTGAAAAATCATCTGAAACAACAGCCCACGGACAGAACAACAAATAATGACATTACAGAGACAATCCATGAGACACACACAGACGTACCTAACTACATGACGAATGCAACAAAACTGCTAGTCATCGACAAAAATGTGGTAATGGCAAAACATATGCCAAATCAAAAACAAATTAATGAAATGTTGCGAAAATTACAAGCAAAAGTGTTGAAAAATTATCACTTACCATATGAAAAGCGCGAAGTCGCTAGATTGCAGTCTCAATGTCCAGACTTCAAAGATACGTATGCTTACATTACAGAAGGCCTCTTGCCCCCAAATAAAGTAGTGGCAAAACGTGTTATGATGATCGCGGAAGAATATGTCATAATTGATCACATATTGTTCAAAATAGTCCTCAAGGATGATGACCAATGTCTTAAACTGGCAGTTCCAAAAATGTTAGTTCCATTTGTAATATCTCTGCATCATGACAATCTACTGTCATGCCATCAGGGTATTGTACGTGTAACTGCAACAATCAAGCAGCGCTTTCACTTTCCACGCTTGCATGAGCAGGTCACGCAGTACATACAGACATGTACAACGTGTCAAGCACGCAAGACACCTCACAACGAAGAAAGACCATTTGAACTAAATATTCCGGTATCTTATGCACCGTATGGAACTATTTACGCAGACCTAAAACAAATGCCAGAGACACCAGCAGGCTACAGATACATATTAGTTCTGGTTTGCAACATTACACGATTTGTTACATTAATCCCTTTGCAGAACAAAGATGCCGCCACAGTAGCAGAAGCTGTGTTGCAACGTTGTGTATTACAATACGGTCCATGTGAGCAATTCATAAGTGACCTAGGCAAAGAGTGGGACAACCAAGTACTACAGTATGTATTCAAAGCACTGAAAATAGACCACAAATTTGTATCTGTGGGTAACCACAAAGCTAATAAATCAGAAAAATTCATTGGTACTATTTCAGGTCTAATAACAACGTGCCTCACAGACAACGGCCATGAATGGCCCATGTTTGTAAACTCAGTTGCATATGCTTACAACTCATTCGCAAGTCCAGCGTTAAAAAACGTGAGTCCCTACTATTTACTGTATCTCAGAAACCCCAGAACAACTTTTGACTGTGGGAATATTTCTGATATTGTGCCATCATACAGACAATATGCAGATACATTAAAGAGAAGGTTAGAGAAAGTTGGGAAATCAATGCTGGAAATTCAAGCACAGTTACAACAAAATCAAGCACGTAAGCAATTAAATAAAACAACTAAGTACCAGGTATTCACTGAGGGTATGCTAGTTTATTTACTTGCCCCAAGTGCCAGTGCACTCCAAACCAATTCAAAGAAAATTCGACTAGATTTTGTTGGACCTTTGGTCATCCAACACATGTTGGATAGATCACACGCAATACTAGAAACCTTAGAAGGTCACAGACTATCTGGAGTCATTCATGTGAATCGGTTAAAAGTAGCTTGGGTCAGAACTGATGCAGGTAGTGTGAATAGAGTCTCAGATCTCAAAAGGGACACAATCTGTAAAAACACTACAGATGAGACTGGAAAGACACACCCAACAACACAACAATATTGTAACATACAGTCGAACACAAATATGGTAAAATCATGCATCAAAAATGCCTCACAGAAAGCACAAAAGCAGTACCATTGCCCGTGCACAACGACCACTTGAAGAGACTACAGGTCTTCCCAGTTCCACCTGGGTCTTATTTTCCAATCAACAAGGCAAGACTTAAACATGGAGAGCTCCAAGTGTTGATCAATACACATGGTGAGTCACATGTAGGTAACACATGGCTTGACATGAGGTCACACCCTCAATGTTCCGACTATGTTAAGACATTATTGCAAGAGAAACAATTACGAATTGCAGGCTCACAAAATGCATTTCTAAACAACTTGCAATGAAAATCCTAGAAATGACACTATTGCCTATAACATAGATGTTGTACTGTATTAGATATCTGTTGTATTTTAAATTTTAGTCAAATGAATAAGGCCATGTGGAGGTATATGGTAGGACCACATATCATGCCAAAATTCATTTTAGAATTGTATTTCTTGCAATGAAAAACATGCAAGGCCCTATGGTCGCCCACTACCGGACGGATGTTTTAATTATAACCTTGAACTTTATCGGTTTAACTGTCATTTAACAAACATGGTATTTTCTGGTGCAAACCGTTGACATAATTGAAATGTCATTTTATAGCGCTCGCCCCTAGGCGCTATCTCAATATAAATTTAGGATCACCATAGGGCCATGCAGGCGCTATTTTTCAATAAATATGCTTATCAAACAGGGCCCGGTGGTGCCGGGGCGCTTAAACAAAAATTACAGGCTACCTCATTTACTCGGGCGCAGATCCCCGCGCCCATAAAACAGAAATTAGGGATTATAAAAACGCAATATCCCATGCGTTTCTTTAATTATCAAATATGGGTATATAGGTGTAGGGTCCTCACACCATGTAGAAGTCATTTTACATAACTTCAAGAAGGACCACTGCCACTTAGCAAAAGCCCAAATTTTAATTGTAATGCTTTCACAGGCAATTACGTCCTTTCAGGACGTACATACCGTAATTTACGGGGTAGGTGTCACAATCTGCCGAATTTACAAAACCACTTAACACTGCAACCCTTTCTACCATAATGGTAGAATGAAGATAAAAGGGGTTTACAATTCCCATGCGGGCTCACAAGGTTGCATCTTTGCATTGTTTC
This sequence comes from Alitta virens, assembly GCA_932294295.1. Taxonomy (NCBI): domain Eukaryota; kingdom Metazoa; phylum Annelida; class Polychaeta; order Phyllodocida; family Nereididae; genus Alitta; species Alitta virens. The sequence goes on from OW028578.1 coordinate 39,794,024, forward strand.
CTTTCTCCAAACCACTTGTAAAATTATACCTAAATACATCCTTATTGTGTACCGAACTCTTTAGGATTCCATCAAGCTGTCAGCACAGCATGGACACAAAGGAGGAATACACACCATTTAGAGCTAAACGCTCAAACATTTACATCTCATTACCATTGTTTCATCTCATACCATTGTTAATATGCACCCTGGCTTTTGTTACCCATTTCAGCCAGATGTCTACAGTTCCAAATTGCCAATTAAACTCCTTACAAACCAACCCACATATTGCCAGCCAATTACAGCGGACATCACAGGCAAACCCCAGTTGTAAACCACCCGTACAAAGCGGACAAACAAATCCACCACTACAAAGGTATAACATAACAATGGAGGGTAACAATACAATGGAGGGTCAATTACAGTCAGGCAGGAAAACCCGCAGGTCACATGTACTGACCACGGCCCGCCCATCAGGCACCCTAACACACTCCAAGCCACACCCACAAAAGTCGGTATCTACAAAAGCAGCAGCAGCCCCATACATCTTCAGTTTTTGCCTAAACAGCCAAAGCACCACGATGTTCACATACATCTTCATTGGGATTAGCCTCGCCATATTGTCTCTATGCACTTTTGCAGCACCAGCAGCACAAGTCATAGTTCGACCAAATGTGGGAGCCGTATTTGTAAAGGAGAGAGACAATAATGTCTCACCCATGGTATGGCATCATACCCTGGCAATACCATACTTTATGGACTTTACATTACTCTATCCAGCCGTTTCCTGCTTCACCAATGATAATCCGGAGAAAGTCAACAACACCATATGTACCTTAGTAAAGGACATGGAGGAAAATATTTATGATTTGACTGCATAGATTATCATGGAAATCAACACCGCCCAGAAATCCATCAAATCCATGATGGACAACAAGCCTCATGTATCCGCACGTACTCGACAAAAGAGGGCATGGTTCAACATTCTTGGCACCGTCGCCAAGAAAATCATGGGCGTCGCTACGGAGGAGGATGTCAAAATTCTCCAATCACACCTTCAGAAGCTGGCCATATTGATTTCCACGGAAAAGAACGAGCGCATCCATGATGTGCAGCAATTGCAATCCTTCGAGGTACGCATCAACAAACGTGTGGACACATTTCGATCGCACCTACAGACCTTGGATTCTGTCATCACCGACCTACGTGACAACATACACGACCTACGTAAGTACGAGCAGTTTACGGCATCTTTGGCAAAACAGGTTAACATAAATACTGAACAAATTAACAAAACCAGGACATTTTTATCCTGGGCGCAACGATATCAAATACATATTCATACACTTAGCCTATTACACATGCATACACTGACCAGCGTTAAGGACATGTCCGAGTTGATTGCGGGTAAGTTGACTGCAAATCTACTGTCACCAGATCACCTGCGTGAAATCCTGGACGATGTGAATAACAAAGTCAAACACATTGCACAAAACCTGTATGTTCAGTCTGATATCAGGCCATATTACAGGGACACCCATCTCACCACTGCAACATACGACAACACCCATATATATATCAAAATTTGCATACCTGTAGCAACTCCATCCTCCATCTTTTCTCTCTATCGGATCGATATATTGCCTGTGCCCTCTGCACAGCATACTGATATATATACCTTAATAACTAACACCCAACCTTGGTTTGCTATATCAAAATTTAATGATTCTTACTTTGAGTTACCAGAAAATTCTCTCCCTCTTCATGACCAGATTAATGTTAAAAATGTCATTCCTAAACCTACATCTCAACTTTCTTGCTCTCTAGCACTATACTTTGGCTTTTCTTCTGGTATCTTACATGCATGCACTCACACTATTCTTAACACTCCACCTCTGACTAAAGAATTCGAATACTCACAGCCTTCGGGTGGCTACCTCTTTTATACACCAAACAGGGTATGGACCCAATCATGTCACCCCAACCAAACCATAGAACACAAAGGCCTGTTTGTTGTAGAACTGCAGTGCCAATGCTCACTACAATCACATCACACCCAAATACATTCGGATGCTCTTGACTGCCACAGGTCAAGCTCCAACATTCAATACAGCATAAATTTTTCAGTGTTTACAAAATTGTACAATCACACAATGCCACACAATTTCACTGCATCAGACTACACCCCTGAACAGTACAATTTTCATTTGCCACAAGCTCTGCATGATAAACTCAAACTGACGACTCTCAACTTAGACGACGATGACGCTACGTTAGCAACAGACTTAGACTCGTTTACAGCGACGGACCACAATCAGGCAGAATTTAATGTGATCGAATGGATTGGCAGTGATCAAGGCGCTGTCATGTCTACAATTGCAATTGTAATAATCATTATTACTCAGGGCGCCACGATCACCATGGTTATTTTCATATGGAGAAAACTACATGCCGCCCAGCAGCTCCTACTGACCACGGCAGCTCTCGTTGGAACTACACAGGCTCTGGAGTTCTACGCCACTACCACTGCACCTACACCTTTGGTAGTAGCAGAATACTCTACGCCCTTATGGCGCACAATAGTGATCAATTCAGCTCTGCTGTTATCTATTATAAACACTGTTTTAATTTTATGTGACCGCATGAAACCAGCATGTCATACTTTAACTGAGACTAATGCAAGACTATCTTCATTAGAAACTGAATTATACATTTGTCTCTATTCAAACTCAAAGTTTTTACATTTTAAAATCACCACGTTACCTTATGACCTGCAGGCCATAACAGCAGCTGCCCATGCAGAGGTGAAAAACTTTTATACCATCTGGCGAGGCATGTGTGGTTACCTATTCATCGATTGGTCTCCCCTTGACCTCACAACTGACACCAACCGCATTATCCCGCCAGCGGAGGTGTAGCTCCCATGGAGCACTTACACCGGATGTCGTCGGCTCACCGCAGAATTTCATACCGTCAAGGTCATCCTCATCCAGGCAGACCAGGCCTTTACCGTAAGTTCCTGGACCAAATTATCCAGCCCCAGAAGTGGCTTTCCCTTGCCATACTCCAGAACTCGCACCACCGAGGAATGGCCGGCATCCGCGTCCCTTCTGCCCCCTGGAACCGATGGCTTAGACCCCTCCAGAATACGCTGGAGACGAGCAACGGAGCAGCCGCAAGCGCAGCCCGACACCATCCCCGCCGATGCCGCAGCCACCGAATCACAGGAGTCTCCCAATGACGCAGAGACCCAACCAAAGTCTACTACAGTCATACTGACAACCTCCCGCGGCTTGCCTTAAGCATAGGCACAATACAAACAATATTTTGGCAAACGGCATACAATAATATTTTAGCAATACGCATATAAGACAGTTTTGTTTTAAAATTTTCTGACACATAACATGTCACCCACTTTCAGCAGGGTCATTTAACATGTGCATCACTCATTTTCTCTTAAAAATCGGTTAGTCAGTTAGTAGAAGATCCTTTAGTGAATGTTTAGGCTCATAGGAGCGGTTAATGTTGTTGTATCCCAGAAAAACTTGATTGTGCAGTGTGAAACTACGGTTATTTCTACAGTATTATTTCATTACATATTATTTCTTTAAACTCCAGTGTCAAGTTTCAGACGGCTTATGTACGCAGCCACAAGGTTACCATAACTTTCCACCTACATGTTATATGATATGGTTACTATAATCGTTTCATGTACAACTATTCAATCATGTAACCTTGGTCAAACATAACAAATTTGGTCGTGAAATTACCATGTGTTTTATGAGTATATTGCAGCTCACAGCCTTCCATAACCCATCCTCGTCCATGGCACCAACACCATCCATGCAGACCCTGACCTTGCTCCTTTACTGGAATCCTCCTCCGATATTCCAGTTCGGACACAAGGGTCACCACCGCTGCAGAAGTTCATAAGTCGTGTCCCTGTTTGACAGCCAAATGCGGAACTTCTGTGTAAGTCGCGTCGAGTTCATCCGTTCACAATGCAGTTCATCAGGCAGTCCTAAACACCATCAGGTCGAGCAACCACAATCCACGGAAGAAGTATATAAGTCGTGTCCCTGACTAGTCAGCCAAATGCTCTACTTCTTCATCAGTCATATCTTCAACCACTAGCAGCAGAATTGCACTCCCCAACACGACCAAAACGGGCATCCCTACAGGGGCAACACTCGCAAATCAACCAGCTCCATATGACGCTCGCTATCAGGACACTATATGCAAGATATTAAGCTTGTGGACAATATTGAACTTTAACAACATCTGATGTTTCCTATGTTACATACCTATCACATACATGTCTGTAGGTATGGTATACAATACACAATGTTATCGAGCAACTATAACTATGTACCCAACTATAACCAGGTACCCATCATATAACATCAATTACTGGATTGTCACATACATGTGGTGATGGGTTCCGTATTAAATTTAATCTAGTCATTATATTAATCAACTTATAATTCTATAGATTAATTTAATAACCCCAGTAGGGGCATGTCATGTTATTATTACCATTCTTCTTGATTATTACTATTATTAGTATTCTTCATAATTATGTTATAATTATAAGATATATGCTCAGACAAAGGATTTCCTTTGTCTCTTCATTGTGTATGTAAGATAGTCAACCACAGCAGTTGCATCTGCTGTATTATGTAATCATAAACAATAGACCAACTGGTCAGCTTCTGTGGCCCAGTGGTCTGTACTTGATCCAGTATCCTTTGTCTGGATCTGGTCACTCATGCCAGCTGCTCTTTGTCCAGAGCTCTGGCCTTTGTTCAAAGATAACCTATATATACTGATCCACAGAATAACTGGGGGTCAGACTCAGCATAGCCATCAGCTTGAATAAACCTTATTCATCTACACTACACACAAACCTGTGTTGTCTTCAATACTATACTATATATAATGCTGAAAATTAAAGTCTCCAGTGGCGGTGTCGGTGTGTCGGTATGATGGACTATGCAGGAATCAATATGTATACTTTGGCAGTGTCGGTGGGACAGTGCCCTGTAATGGGCTATATATAATGCGGAACATTAAAGTCAGGAGTGGTGATGTCGGTGTGTCGTTATGATGGACTATACAGGAATCAATATGTATACTTTGGCAGTGTCAGTGGGACAGTGCCCTGTAATGGGCTATATGTAATGCAGAACATTAAAGTCAGGAGTGGCGGTGTCGGTGTGTCGGTATGATGGAATATACAGGAATCAATATGTATACTTTGGCAGTGTCGGTGGTACAGTGCCCTGTAATGGGCTATATATAATGCAGAACATTAAAGTTAGGAGTGGCGGTGTCGGTGTGTCGGTATGATGGACTATACAGGGATCAATATGTATCCTTTTGCAGTGTCGGTGGGACAGTGCCCTGTAATGGGCTATATGTAATGCAGAACATTAAAGTCAGCAGTGGCGGTGTCGGTCTGTCGGTATGATGGACTATACAGGAATCAATATGTATACTTTGGCAGTGTCGGTGGGATAGTGCCCTGTAATGGGCTATGTCTAATGCAGAACATTCAAGTCAGCAGTGGCGGTGTCGGTGTGTCGGTATGATGGACTATGCAGGAATCAATATGTATCCTTGGGCAGTGTCGGTCGGAAAGTGCCCTGTAATGGGCTATATTCAATGCAGAACATTAAAGTCAGCAGGGGCGGTGTCGGTGTGTTGGTATGATGCAGGAAACAATGTGTATACAGCAGTACGATTTCAGGTATTGGCACTGTCGGCGTGACAGTGTACATGTGTGGCAGTGTCAGTATTGGGTGTGCATCAGATTAAGTGGACAAGCAATGTCTGAATTGGCAGTGTCGGTGGGACAGCGCACTGGGCTATGTTCGGAAGTATATGTGTATACAGCAGTACGACTTCAGTTTGTTGGTGTGATGGAGCTACGGAGGGAACAATATGTGTACAACAGTTTTCTTGAAGTGGCAGTGTCAGTATGGGGGTGCTTTCAGATTATTAGGAAACTACCAGTGCAGAGCATAAGGTCTTAATTGGCGGTGTCGGTGGGACAGTGCAAGTGAAATGGGCTGTGTAAGGAGGTATAGGTAACAGTATGTATCTAGAAGGGAAGGCTGTTGTGGTGGTGTCCATGTGGAGTTGTACCTGGGTGATGGTGCAATACTCCAATGATGCAATAACACAGTGTAAAAGTCCATGTCATTAAAGACTCCAATATAATGACATTTCCAAGTAAACAGCATAAAGTCAGAGTGACTTGAAAATGCAGACTTTCAACTGAGTCTCATCTCAGCTTGAAGCAAGTCAAGTTCTCCCAGTTCCAAAGTGGGCAGAGTCCAATGTGCAGTAAGCACAATATATGCTGAGTCCAAAGTGTACAAGTAATAACACAAGAGTGGTTTTGCTTCCTCAGCTGGCAAGATGAAACTGATATTTTTATTGTGCACAGGGTATATGTATTAAAGGTACAATTCATGCAGTTTCCCCCCAGCAGGGCTGAGAGGGAATTATCAACCAATCACAACACAGTAAACTCCACATTCCATGGGGTGATACCTCCCCCAAACAGGGTTGCTACCAGCATCTTTCTCCCAATTCTGCCATGGATTAGGGCAGCTAAGACAATGGAGCAAAAGTGGACCCCCTGCAGTGCTCTGTATTGTGCTGAGGCTATTTATAGCTCAGGTCACAATGGGCTATTGTGCTGAGTGTCAACTTTGGCTTGGTCAGCAGTTTTGGAGGGAAAGTTTTGGAGGGAAAGTTAGTAAGCTCCTCCCACAATTTAGGACTCAACAGTGAGGCATCTTAACAGGGCAATGCACTCACATAATACTGACAATAAATCAATATGAAGAACAAAATGAATAATACAATCTATCAATTGACAATTGGACATAAGCAATCAATCAATTAATGACTTAATCAATCAATTAATGATACAGTCAATCAATTGATAATGTGATCAATATTATCAACTAGTGACTCAATTAATTAATTAATAATACAGTCAATCAATTGATAATGTAATCAATACTAATAATATAATCAATGTTCCTTGCTGCAGGCTAATTAAGTATAAGGCTAAACATGAGTAATGAGAAAATAACTGACACATGTGAGCAGAGCAGTGACTAGCACATGGAAATGATGGGAACACATAACAACTGCATTTAGGTCACACATGAGCAGAGGCCTGCATAGGGCAGGTGTAATGAAGAGCAAACAATATATTAAGCAATTGCTAGAGCAACAAAACGCTCAAGGCAAGTGTAATGCAGAGTGCACACAATCAATGTACCTAACATAATTCTACTGACATGTATGTACATCCTTTGCCTAGGGCAAGTGTAACGAGGAGTGTACCTAATAATTATGCCTGACCTGTGTGTACATCCTTTGCTTAAGGCAAGTGTAACGAGGAGTGTACAATCACTGCACCCGACATACAATTCTAACTGACATGCATGTACATCCTTTGCCTAGGGCAAGTGTAACGAGGAGTGTACAATAATGCCTGACCTGTGTGTACATCCTTTGCTTAAGGCAAGTGTAACGAGGAGTGTACAATCACTGCACCCGACATACAATTCCAACTGACATGCATGTACATCCTTTGCCTAGGGCAAGTGTAACGAGGAGTGTACAATAATGCACCTGTCATATAATTCTAACTGACATATAATAAGTGGTTGCCAGGGGCTGCTCTTTACATCAGGAGACAAGTGTTTCATATGCAAATAGCTTCTAATTTGCATCTAATTTGCATATTTTCTTGGGAGGGAACTATTTTGTTGGATACTATACTTGAGCCGACATATTTACACAGGTTTGGGACTTTAAAAGAAGTACAGTCGTTTGAGCGTAGCTTTCCAAGATAAAACCTGGCCTAAACTTCTTCTAGATGACTTTTCCTAGAAATAAATGACTTTGATAGCTTCTTATTCTTAACCACCATGACAGAGACACTCGTCTCCTAAAATACCATAAAAGCAATAAAAAATTTTCTAATTCAGTAAAATGAATTGAAAAACTTTACCCATTATCATGTGTGGAATATATAAATATATCCTTATATAACCAGCCCATCTATCATAAATTGTATAACCTCAGAAAAAACCCAAAATAAAATCTGTTAATTACTTAAAAAAATGTTTAGGAGGCGGTGGGGGTGGGGCAATAAATCGCACTCCCCCCCCCCCTGAGGACAATCCAATGAAAGCTCATTAAGCACGATCGATTAAAGACCTCGTGCGTGACCGATATCTGTGTCAACTGCGTCAACTGTGTAAACCATGCCACCCAGTGTCTAGACAGGATCATTGATATTTACCTTGATGCTAAAACTGATATAATACTTAACTTATCACTTGTTTGGAACTTCAACATGGAGAAATTTGTTTGGAACTTCAACATGGCGAAATTACAGCAAAGTAGTAAGTACCTGGTTAAAATTCATTGCCATTAATACATATAATTTTTATTGACAATCTCAATATCATGAGTTGATACATGTGTCAAAACAACAAAAACAGAAAGCTACAAAAAATTCACTACAAATACTACATAGGTAACGACTACAGAATATGTACAGAAAACTGAATAAGAGCGAATATAGTACTATTAACAAATCGATGTCTGGTCCCATGTATATTTAAACATAGTATAATACTGTTTTTGTGAAATAGTTCAGGAGAGAGTCCAAGTGTGCTGGAGTCACCAGAGCAGTGTTGCACTGACCTCTGGGACTACGACAGCGGGTTGTTAATTGTCAGTCTGTGATAGGGTGTGACATTGTTGAATATGTTCTCTTAAAAGTTGAGAAAACAAATCATTCACAATTTTTTATTAAGAAATTCTTATAAAATTGTACTATTAATTTTAAAGAATAAAGTAAAGCCAAATTTGCTAAAGATAAACAGAAAAGAGCTTCAGGCTAATCATGAATATTTATATTCACAAGTAATATTTATTTTTCATACTAAAGAATGTATATACTGTTTGCAGCAATTTCGAAGGAGAAAAGCAGTTGGTCATGATAATCAAATTAAGCACAAAAAAAAAAAAAGTAGTTCTTTGGTACTTTGTGAAATGGTATACGTATACCCCAAACTCAGTGAACCAATCACATAATACACATATCAATGGTATATCTCACTGGATACTTTTATATATCAATAGTGAATGGCGAGGAGCTCAACATGCAGTTTTGTGGGATGAAGTAAGAGTATATTGCAAAGCCCAGCTGCTGAAATTTAAGAGGCAAAGAAAGAAAATCAAACCAACAATTAACACAGCCAAACATAATTTATTCTGCAAATACAGAATAAAACTTTTAATTATTCGACAAATATCAAGGACGGTTTGACTTGACTGTATGCAATTTAAATGGTTGTTAGCATACAGCTGATCAGAGAATATATAAGCATTGTGCATATCTACTTACCTATTCTAAATATATGGCTACGCCCCTCCCCCCCCGGTAAATTATATGAAATATGATTGGTTAGCAGACGAACCGGAGGCACCCGGAAACGGAGGGGAGCATGCATTAATGATTTACTAAATTTATGATAATAAATTATATTTAAAGCATGTGAGTATATTAAAAAGCATGTGTGAACAAACTCAGCTAGCAATAACCAGTTATAAGTCATGCATGAATGATCATACAACAACAAGTCTTTAAGATTCTGAGTCGCATGACTTTTGTATATATGTAAATTTATGCACTCCATGACTGTTAAATTTCGTCCAACCCTACATGTATTGTTTGTATGTTAAAAAATATGTAACTGGCCAAATAATGTAATATAATATTTCTAATATTGCTTGATTATGTCATTAAATATAGCTTTAAGACTATATTAATCATGAAAGCTATGTTGTAAAATAGATTATAGCAAAGTGAAGTTTATAATTAATTAATTATATTGAGTTATTGAACATCAAATTGTTATTAAATATAGTTTAGTTATGACAATCTATTAACTTGTACAGATTAAGACCTTTTATCACTTTTAATTAGACATTTTAGATATTGTAAAAATTGCATGTCCTCACAGCTATATATTACGAAAAGGGGTTGTGGTCATTGTCCAAGGCACAAACCAGAGGCAAGTCATGTATATGTGCAATGAATTCAGGAAAGAGAACCAATAGGAAACCATAATACATACAAATTATTCATCTGTGTAAAAACACTCCAGAAGAGCTACAAAACTAAGTAAACATCATTTAATGATGCCGGACACATGCACATGGAATTCAGTACTAACTTTAATACATTACATTATGTTTTAGACTTTTTTTCACAATTTCAGCAGTTCTTTATTTCAATTCTTGACTTTTTGAGTGAATGTGCATTTAAATTTTTGTTGTTTACAGCTTATTTCAAGAAGTGTGCCTTGGGTTCAGTGGTTCTCCTAGCAACTGGAATGATTTTGTAAGTTTTGTTGTCGTTGTTGTTTCACTACATTGTCTTTGTAACATATTGTAAATTATTCAGTTCACGGGGCCCTTGTTTAACACTGCCCTTGGTTAAAGCTTGATTGTCACTCAATATGACGTGGGGGCCTAGCTCAATGGTAGTGCTCTGCATGGGCTTCCAACCACTGGGTCCTGGGTTCAATTCCCGGTCGAGCATATGTTAGATGGCTGTTTCATCCTTCGTCTCATTGCCATGGTCCCTACCTGTCCTAATTAGCCCATCAGGTGCAGAAATACAGAACGTAAAGCCCTAATCCACCACCACCACCTCACTCATTATGACAGTGTCATTGCATTCACTTCATTGTCTTCAACTTTAATTTTTCATGCCATCAAAAATTCAACATGTAAACAAACCAAGTGATGATGTCACAATAGTCAACAATGGGTGATGATGCCATTTCCATTGTATTTCCAATGTTTTAGTCTTGATTTCTTCCAATGTATCATTTAATTTTTGGTAAATAATGTCTGATAGATTCATTAGCTTACATATATTTAGTGTGCCGTGATCAAATAAGGTGATTTTAAATCGTTTGAAGTTTTAGAAAATAGTAATTTTGACAGACAGTGAAGCTTTAACGCTGTGTGCTGTTACCTCACAGCCCAGCGACTTAATTAGTGACATTTTTTGCTAGTTTACCTAGTTAAACAAAAATTGGTTTGTGCATTGATTTAAGAAATCTTGTCTTAAAACTAGTTGCGTAAACTCAGCTTGAACATATAATTATTCTGTAATTTCATTGTTAGACCTTTAACACTATAAGCCAGCCTATAGACTATGACAGAAATTGATTAATTTAGTTTAGCTGATTAAACGAGCAAAACATGTGCATAATCAGGGCGCTGGGCTTTGGGGTGACAACACACTTCATATATATTTATCGGATCAGTGAGCCATAGTACGGAAGCCATTTTAGGACATGAGAAAAAAAAAAAATTAAATTGTATAAACGATGTAGTAAATTGTATATACAAAATACTAAATTGTATATATAAAGTACTAAATCGTATATACGAAATACTAAATCGTATATACGAAATACTAAATCGTATATACGGAATACTAAATCGTATATACGGAATACTAAATCGTATATATGAATTACTAAACTGGCCATATCTTAGTTAATATTTGGTCTACAGTGATGTGCAACCTATGTAGAGACTCGTCTTGGGCAGGGCTATCTCATAAACAAAGTTAGAAAATTCTAGATACAGTTTGATCTGTGACAACGGCATGTCTGTCCGTATACCCAGCTCTTTCTATCAGGCCCCAGTCTTCCCTTCCCTTCTTAGTAGTATTTCCTGTAGTTGGGTTTACTATGTGATGCTGACTTTAATTGTACCATGCTACATTTTAATAATATCTTGATCCATGCTTATTGCATATTGTCAAATTGCATAAGTATTACATATAACCTGCAATTATAGACCAAACATGGATGATATCGGGAAGGAGGACTTTAAAATAACTTTTCCGATCAATCTAGGAGGGATCCAAGATAGATAGATAGATAGAAAGTTAGACAGGTGATAAATTAGATAGATAGATATGGGAAATGCAGCCCTCTAAGGCAAGTATTTGCCGCTATCGAGGGTTGATTGATGAGATGAGAGGGAGGAGGAGTCCACCCATGTTACACTCTTACCCCATGGGTGGGGTCTTGTACTTGCCTTAGCATATGGACACTGACTGGTTATAATTTATCAGGGCCCAATAGATTCCAATATTGCTCAAATAAAAGGGGAGGGAAGGAAAAGGAAAGGGAAGGAAAGGGACAGGGAAGGAAAGGGAAGACTGGGGCCTGATAGAAAGAGCTGGGTTTAAGGACAAGGGTAATAAGGATGTCATATTCTGAAACAAAGTTATTCCCTTTGACTGCTGTTGTGCTGTACCTAGAATTTTCCAATATAGAGTATTAAATAGCGCTGTCCAAGGCGAGTCTTTAGATAGGTCACACATAATTGTAGACCAAATATTAACAAAGATATAGTAATTCGTTTAAACGATTAAGTATTCCGTTTCAACAATTTAGCATTTCGTTTATACAATTTAGTATTTCGATATTCAATTTAGTATTTCGTATATACGATTTAGTATATCATATATTCAATTTAGTATTTCGTATATACGATTTAGTATATCGTATATTCAATTTAGTATTTCGTATATTCAATTTAGTATATTGTATATTCAATTTAGTATATCGTATATTCAATTTAGTATTTTGTATATACAATTTAGTATTTCACATATTTAGTATTTCGTATATATAATTTAGTATATTGTATATTCAATATAGTATTTCGTAAATACGATTTAGTATATCGTATATTCAATTTAGAATTTTGTATATTCAATTTAGTATTTCGTATATACGATTTAGTATATGGTATATTCAATTTAGTATTTCGTATATTCAATTTAGTATATTGTATATTCATTTTAGTATTTCGTATATACGATTTAGTATATCGTATATTCAATTTAGTATTTCGTATATTCAATTTAGTATATTGTATATTCAATTTAGTATTTTGTATATTCAATATAGTATATCGTATATTCAATTTAGTATTTCGTATATACGATTTAGTACTTCGTATATACAATTTACTAAATCGTTCATACAATTTAATTTTTTTTTCTCATATCCTAAAATGGCTTCTGTACCATAAAAATGTTTGGCATAAAATGTTTGCATATGCCTTCACAGTTTTTGGCATTGTGCCAGCGTAATAATACAGTTGGATCTCTAGCTTAAAGACCACACTACATCTAATACTTGGTTTTACTGGTAAAAAAAAGAGAATGTTGAGTGGATCATACACTTTATTGGCTAATGTGTTGAGTGGGCAGGGCATTACCAATTTTCTCTTTTAATTTGATTGGTTATTAGGCATATTAATATTATGTCCGTGATTGACAGGTTTTGTATAACTATTTTATTTTACTGAATCTACATAGTAACAAAATTGAGTGTTACTACACAAAGTAGCAAAGAAATTATAGCCTAGACATAAACAATGTCTGGAAATTTTTGAAGGCCTTTGCATTTGATTTTCAAGATTCTCATATAAATTTACAGGGGCGGATCCAGGGGGGGGGCCCCTTTTGTGAAAAAAAAGGGAGTAAAGGTAAAAAATTTCTGCATCCGTCCCTGATTTATTAATAATAATCACAAATTTACGGAAGGATATCAGTTCAGTCATATAGTGGAAAATATCTAGCAGAATTTCATTTAGAAATGATAGCAACCACAGAAAACATTATATAGTATACGCTACGATGTCATTTGCTTGACAAGTCATAGATATAGCACAATCTTGTACTATCGGAATCCTTAGAAGTAGCTCTTTCAAGCTACGGGGGATGCCATTTTTTCCGAGGGAAACTTAGCTTGAAAACTGTTACTATAGCAACGAAATCAGGTTTTCTTTATATTTCTTTACCACTGGCACTGACAGACTCTATCCAAGTTGCATAATCAAATCTTTTAACTACATGCTTTATGTTGGTTATGTGACCTTTAAGGTCAGAGGTCATTGTCATAGTGAGAATTGGGGTTAAATGTAAAAGTATTTGTCATGTTGGGATCTTAATATAAATGTCACTTGCAGAAATTAGAACACAGTATCAGACAGCATTAGATTATATTCACTCCTGTAGGGCATAAAATGGTGGCTCATGGGTCATTGACCTTAGTTGTCATCATGACCTTGACCTTTGACTTTGATAATCACATAATTGAAATCTTCCTTGATATAAAAAACAAATATATTACAAAATTTAAGACCATACTGGCCCTGTAAAAACTACTTATCAGCCACCAAAATCTCTCCAATTTGAGAAAGTTGTCATTCATCATGATTTTGTTTGTGACGATTCTAGCCTGGTTGCCATGGTTACCAATTCAAACTATATTTGTAAAACAAGCTAGGACTACATTAAATTTCTCATGAACCAATGTCAATTTGAAAACTGCCAATCAATGTAGCATTTGGTAGGATTTAATGTCTTCTTTTGCAAAAATTGACCAGATTTTTGTTTTAGCCTAACTTTTATCATGATCTTGACCTTTGACCTTGAAGGTCACCTGAATAAATATTTCTGCAAATAGATTATATTAAAAATTACAAATCACAGAAAGCTGCAGGAACAGTGGAATCGCATATCTGGTTTTTTGGGATTTCCCATTTGTCTATGTTGTGAAGGACATCAATTCGTTTAGGATCATTTAAACCTGGTTGCCATGGATACCAATACAACCTAAATATCCAGAACAAATTAAGACTATGTCAAGTTACTGATGAATAACTGTTTGCATGGAAACAGGTATTAAGTGATACGCATAATGAATCTAAAAACTTTTTTTTGTGAAAAAGGGCCAAATTTTTACATTTAACCCCAATTCTCACTATGACAATGACCTTTGACCTTAAAGATCACATAACCAACATAAAGCATGTAGTTAAAAGATTTGATTATGTAACTTGGATGGAGTCTGTCAGTGCTAGTGGTAAAGAAATTTAAAGAAAACTAAAATTTCCTGAAAACCTGGGTTTGTTGCTATGGTAACATATTTCAAGCTATGTTGCCATGGGAAAAAATGGCATCCCCGTAGCTTGATAGAGCTACTTCTGAGGATTCCAAAAACTATAAAATTGTGCAGTGCCTATGATTGTCAAGCAAGCCATTTTTTGTGACATAGTAGCATATACTAATACCAAAACAGCATGGATGATAATTACCAAAATAGACATGTTTTGATATTATAATATATAAGGCCTATAATCAGAAGAAAAAAGAAAAATAAGTGACCTGTATATTATGTGCAGTGCAATATACCTAAACAATAATTACAGGATTACAGGGGGGGGGGGCAGCAATGTGTCTTTAAGCAAAGTCCTATACACTTAAGTTAAGATTGTTTGGAAGTTAATGCTTAATTTTCACTGTTTTCATAGTGTTTACATACACTCCTGATTATAATGAAAATCAAAATATTTTCATGCATATGAATGACATGATATATGTTACCAACATTTGGCATGCCCTACCATGTTGTGTATTTATTGTCTACATTGATAGAGTAATTGTTTTTTTTGTTTCTTTTTTTGGGGGCGGGGGCATTGGAGCTTACTGTTTCACGAAATGATCAAATTTGATTGACAGGTGAAGGTTGTAAAACCGTGTGCAAAAATAATCCAACAAATGAATATGAAGACTGCTGCATGGCCCTCAATAGTCAGTCAGTGTCAGACAAAATCCTTTCATGTTTTATAATATTATTCGCACTCAGGTTAATATACTTGACATCAAGGCAAGTAAAAAAAAAAACTCACCTATGGTGTGAATGTGTTAAATGTTTGGGAATCCAAGCCGTATCATTTTATCATTATGCCTGCCTCTGGCAGATGGTCATATAGGCCGAGTAAACTTCAGGGTTCAGTGGAAAGATTAGAATAGTTATGTAGGAAACATTTCAAAGGGTAAGCGGAAAACTTAAAATTATTTATAAATATACTGGATTTCAATAAGACTATTTTCCTTGGTGAATACATAAGAAATGCAAACCTCACAATTAAGACCTTGGTTAAAATAGACATACTAATAGTGAGGTCTTAATAGTGTGGTTTTTAAGCCTAGGCCACTGAATAGCCTTTGAATACTGTGAATGAATATTTTGGCAGTGTATATGCCATAAATATTCATTCACAGTATAAAGGCTATTTATGTTCATTAGACTACAATGACAGTTAAAGATAAGGAAATTGTAAATATAAAACAAATACATAAAGAAAGTGCTCAGGAATATGCTGTATTTCTATTATTAATACTATTTAACAATAATTTAATGTCTTCCTTCTAGACACCTGGAATTCATCATTATTTTACTGTTTAGCAATAACATGACATTTAGTTTGCACTTCAGTGAGAAACACTTTTTGCTTTGGCCTAAATCTTTGGCCTTGGCCTATATTCAGAAACTGCGCATATCTTGGCCTTCTCACCTGACTTTCTTTAACTAAAGACATTCATCTTTAACTCACCTGAAGATGTTGGAGGAGTGCATAACTTCAACTGGCATTTACTTGGTTTCTAAACATGATAGAACAATGCAGTTTTTTTCTAAATAGTTCAATTGTAACTATCTTATCAATTATCAATTTAAAACAACACAATGAAAAAAATACACTAATACTTAATTTATTGAGAAAGAATTACTGATGACAACCCTAAGGTTTATGTCGCTGAATCTATAATTTGCAAATTATATTTAAGGTACAGGAATAAAACCACTGTCTGGTTGCCTAAATGACTGACTAGTTGTCAGCTGGTATGTTATGTTGTGCTGATTGACTGACAGACAGACTGACATGACTGAACTGACTGACTGAACGGATGAGCTTAACTGACAGACAGACAGAATTGACTGACTTCAACTGACTGATTTAATTGACTGAACTGACTGAATTAACCTGACTTGGCTGTACTGACTGATTTGGCTGAACTGACTGACTTTGCTGAACTGACAGACTACTGTAGAAGTAGTTATATGTAATAAAGAAAAGAAAAAAAAGAAGGAAATAAAAGAAAGAAAACAAAGGAGTCATTGACATTATGGACCTTGACTTAGCAAGTGGTTCACATATCAATATGTATAATTTTTTTATTAAGTTATACTGTATTATGCTGAGGTAAGTTACGGACCATGAAACTGACCATACTTGTCAGAAATTCACACCCAGTTAATCAAAAATATATCTATACCATGAATCAGCACAAAATAGACAGAATCAAATATAATCAAACCCCAACTTGTTAGGTGATGAAAATAGGCTATTATTGCAGTTTTAGTAAGTTGGCTTCTTTGTATATTGGTATCCAAAGTACTAAATAATATACAAATCAACAACTGTCAAAAGTTCATTGAACCCAACAAAATTGATCTGCTTATTCAGTTAACAGTTGTTACAATTAGTTGGTGTTTTGACTGTGCCGCTCACATTGCGTGATCATTTCAATGACATCCCTCTCTATGTCGTAAGACTTCACAATACCTACACTGTAAAACAGTGCGTTTTACAAAGCCTAATCGCCTGATTAGTCAATTTGGACTGAAACAATTTTCTAACTATGATAAACAACGAGGGGGGTTCCCGACTGGGGGGTCCCTCTGCATCATGTGATCTCCCACAGAACAGCACCATTTCTAGTCACTCTTTTTCTTTCAGCGCTCATGTCAACATCATGGACTGGAACTATACCACGTCTGTAGTCTCTGTTCAGGCTATTGGCTAGTTGGATCTTACCTTGACCATCCTTTTTTATGCTTGGTCGTTCTTCGTCGCATTCTCAGCGTTTTGACAGCTCCTTGTCTGTACGTCGTACGCTCTGTTTTGCTCGTCACGCTTGGCTGCTTCCACTTGGTCGTGGTTGCCGCCGTTTTGGACTGTGTCCTGGGCACTATACCACGTCTGTAGTCCATGTTCGGGCTCTTGGCTGGGTGGTTTTTGACCATCCTTTTGTGCTTGGTCGTTGTGCTTCGAATTCCCGGTATTTTGACTCCTTGTCTGTTCGTCGCGTCGAATTCGTCCGCTCTGTTTTGCTCGTCACGCTTGGCTGCTTCCACCTGCTGGCGTGTTTGACGGCCCGCCGTTCACGTGCCTGAACGGAAGTTGCCGTCCCTTGCCTTCCCGGGAATCCCCGCTGTCTCAGAGGTAGATCGCTGGCGAACTTTTTTCTCACCGCATCTACTTTCACGGCGCTATATAGGGCGGACCTCGCGGACTTCAGGTCAGTTCGCTTGTAGCCATTCTGAGGTCTGGTCACTGCCTTGCTTTGGTGTTTGCACCACTTAATTCTGTCAGAAGAAGCAGAAAATGATTTTTGAGGTGCCACGTACCCCCACTGGGTCCCCTGTATGGAGCCCAGCGCTGGAGGATTCACCAGGGAATTCTCCAGCCCGTTCGTGGCGTCCGGAAAAGCGGCATCGTTCCACTAAGGCTAAGAAGGCCAAGCGGCCCAAGCCCGCTCTCAATGAGGCTGAGGCGTCCGCGGCTGTGCTTGCACGCCCGGCGCCACGCCCGGCGCCTTCTGCTGCCCTGGGTGCTCCTCCCCCATCTCCTGCTCGAGCGCGGGAGCCAGTTACCAGTGTGGTGCTCCCCTCCCCTGTTCGGGTGGTGGCTGCTTCACCGGTTTCACAGAGGCCTTGGGTTGACCCCAGATGGGTCCCCAAGATGACAAACGGCTTGGCGGATGGGTCCCGGTGGGTCTCCCCTGGCTCGGACACCCAGTCAGACCTAGCCCCATGGGTGGCCTCCGTGGTGGTCCAGGTTCCCCCTGCCGCCCACCCTGTTCGGTGGTCCGGCGGATCTGATAGCCCCGCCTTTGGCAATGCCCCTACCCTCGGGGCTGGCTCGGTCTGGCCTGGAGCCGCCGTTGATTGGGCATTTTGCTCCGTCACCGCCGGCCTGGCCTAGCGGGTTGGCACCGGGGGACAAGGGCCTGGATCGCCCTCCTCCCTCACTCAACATTGCAGGGTGGTTGGCTTCCTCGGGCACACCTCAGATGCCTCCCTCATCATGGGATGAGGTTCTGCCCTGGGACCAGTATTCCCAGGCGGCCTCTCCCTGCCCTTCGGTGCGGTCCTCAGCCGGCAGGCCTGATGAAGTTTCCCCCGACATCACATGGCGGCAAATCCTGGAGTTTGCATACTCCACGGAGTTTGCCCAGGAGTTTCCCATCCGGGAGGGCACACCTGGGTCCCAGACTTCCGGCCTCGTTATCATGCCTCCCCCGGGCTGGACCTTCGTCCCGCCCGTCTGTCCACTTGTGAGAAGGCTTGGGCAGGCTCCAGCCTCCTGCCGGTCGACCATGCGTGGGTCACTGACATTAAGGCCCTTGCTCGGGCCCAGATGTCGTGCCTTTCATCAGCTGACTGGCTGTTCGGGATGTTTTTTGGTTCCGCCTCAGCATCCCCCGAGCAGCTGTTCACGCTGAAGAGGCACACCCTGCGTGAGCTACACCAGGCCACCCAGTTCGGCGCCACTCTGGTGACCTCCGCTACTCTGGCCCGCAGGAAGGCCATCCTGGATCGCCTGTTTACAGGTTCGTCTGGGTTGCTGCCTTCCACCCGGGACTGGTTGTTGCTCCAGCCAGTGACCCCCGTGTCCAGCCAGGGACTGTTTGGCCAGGCGTCGGCTTTGGTGCCAGACATCCTGCACTAGCAGCAGCCCCAAAGACCCGTCTGGCCACGGGCCCCGCAGCGGGCTCCGCAGAGACCCCGTGGTGGTCGTCCACCGGCTGCTCCAGCTGTGTCTGCCCCTCAGGCGCAGCCTGAGCGGGCCGCCCCTGACGTCGCTCCCGTCCCCGACACAGGCGGAGGGCTGCGTCGTCTGGCAGGCCCTATCAGCGTTCCTGAGGTTCCGGTTGGGGCCAGCCTCCTGAGCTTCAGCTCCCAGTGGGACTTACTTACCCTGACTCCTTGGCATCGCAGGATTCTGGCCACCGGTCTGACCTGCCACTGGTTGGGCCCGGCTCCTTTGTGGGACCGGCCCCGCTTTATCCAGTTGCCTTGTCAGCCGGCCCGTCGGGAGGCCCTCTTAACCAAAGTGGCCTCCCAGCTGGACAAAAGGGCCTTGGTGCTTGCGAATCCTGCGACGCCGGGATTCTACTCCCACCTGTTCGTGGTAGTCAAAACAACGGGGGGTTTTCGGCCTGTGTTAGATCTCAAGGCCTTAAACCAATTCATTCTATGTCCCACTTTCTGTATGGAAACCCCCCGTTCCATCCGGCGGCAAATTCAGCAGGGCGAATTTACCACGTCAATCGACCTAGCGGATGCCTATCTTTACCTCCCTGTGGACCCCAGGTTCCAACCCTTCCTGCGGTTGGCGGTGGAGGGCCACGTCTACCAGTTCAGGGCAATGCCCTTTGGTCTGAACATGGCCCCAGAACCTTTACTCATCTCTTGAGCCCGGTGGCAGCACACTTTCGCTCCCTGGGCATTCGGGTCCACAGGTACCTTGACAATTGGCTCATCCGCGGGTCGACGGATGCTGAAACGACCCAACACACGACCATTGTGCTCGACTTGTTTCGGCAAAAAGGGTTCCTTGTCCGTCTCGAGAAGTCGGACCTGGTGCCCAGGTCGGCCTTCATATTCCTAGGGGTGCACTTCGACCTGGCCTCCGGCACGGTCGCACCTCCAGAGGCCAAGGTTGCCACTGTGCTTCGGCTTTTGCGGTGTTCTTGCCCTCCCGTGTTTGAATCACCTGGCCGACTACGTGCCTCTGGGCTGCCTGCATCTTAGGCCGGTCCAGTTCTACCTGCTGACTTTCCCACGGGAGCTGCAAGCCCAGTTGGATGCCCGCCTTCCCGTCCACCCCAGCCTGCGGTTGGCCCTTCAACCTTGGACCGACGGGTCCTGGTTGCGGGCCCGGGTCCCTTTATGTCTGTCGGACCCCGAGCTTACTCTCGCCACCGACGCCAGCCTGGAGGGGTGGGGTGCTCACTTCGGGGACCAGCTCTTGGCAGGCCCCTGGACTCCGGCAGAGCGTCTCCTCCACATATCTATTTTGGAGTTGAGGGCAGTCCGGTATGCCCTACGGGCTGTAGAGCCTCAGATTTCAGGCCGCTCGCTTCGGGTCATGCTCGACAACTTGGCGGCGGCCGCTTACATCCGACGCCAAGGCGGAACGAGGTCCCTTCCTTTGTTTCAGGAAGCATGACTCCTCCTTCTATGGTGCCACGCCTGGAACATAACGCTGGTCCCACATTTTCTTCCCGGACATCTGAATGTCCTCGCAGACCAGCAGTCTCGCCCCCACCAGGTGATTTCCACTGAGTGGACGCTGTGCGAGTCCGTGTTCTGGTGTCTCCTTTCCAGGTTTCCGGAGTTGGATCTCTTGTTGTTCGCCACCCGGATGAACAGACGATTGCCCCGCTTAGTGTCCCCCTTCCCCGACGTGGAGGCGGTGGACTCTGACAATGGATTGGGACGGGTTGCACGCTTATGCGTTTCCCCCGTTTGCCATTCTGCCCGAGGTCATCCGGAAGGTCGGCGGCTCCAACATGACGTGTGTGCTGGTGGCCCCTTGGTGGCCCGCCCAGCTGTGGTTCCCGGAGGCCCTTCGTTTACTATCGGGTCCTCCGGTGCAACTCCCACACTACCGTCGGTTGTTGAGCCAGCCGGGCAGTCGCATGTGCCATCACGCCCCTCAGTGGTTAAACCTACACGCGCTGCCATTGTCCGGGAATGCCTCCTTCAGACGGGGCTTTCAGCACGGGCTGCAACCCTGGCCTCAAGCCACCTCCGCCCCAGTTCCCTCCGGCTGTACCAATCACATTGGCATGCCTTCTTCAACTGGTGTCCCACTTTAGGGGCCCTGGCGGACTTCCTGGTGTACCTCCATGATGACCGAGAGTTGGCCCCTGCTTTGGTGGCTTCCTATCGCTCGTCCTTGGCAGGTGTGTTAGGTGCTGTCGATGGGGTTCCACTGGCTCACCATCCGATCGCGCGGTGCATACGACAGTCCTATGGGTCGGATAACGCCCTGCCAGCGCATGCCCATGAGGTCCGCCTTGTGGCGGCAACCTGGGCCTATGTGGGAGGCCACCACTCTTTGGAGGATATTCTCCTTGCCGGATGGTGGGCTTCCCCTTCCACTTTTACCAGGTTCTACCTGGCCCATGTCTGCCCCCAGCTGGACAACCGGTTCCGGTTAACTCCGGTTGTCGCTGGCCGACAAATTGCGGTGGGCTGAGGGGGTCATGATGTTGTCTGGCCCGCCTCCTTGTTAGGAATCTGGCTTTGTAAAACGCACTGTTTTACACAGTGTAGGTCCTGTGAAGTCTTACGACAAAGAGTGACACCCCTCCCCCACAAGGGGGATAGGGGTTCTCTCTGTGAGTAAGACTCACAGGACCTACACTCCAGAGTGTCCCACCCTCCTCCCCTCATTACAGCGCTTCCATTTGAGTGACTAGAAATGGTGCATGTCCCAGTTGGGAACCCCCCTCGTTGTTTATCATAGTTAGAAATTGTTTCAGTCCGATTTGACTAATCAGGAGATTAGGCTTTGTAAAACGCACTGTTTTACACAGTGTAGGTCCTGTGAGTCTTACTCACAGAGAGAACCCCTATCCCCCTTGTTGGGGAGGGGTGTCAGTTTATTCATTAATCACGTGGGTTGTTTAACTCAGTACATTTAAGGTCAAGGTCACAAATTACAAATTATATCAGACAATATTTCGCTTTTGCTGGTGATTAATAGCTATCAATTGAGCTATTCAAGTGTTTACATTCAATTAACTTAATTGATATTGTATTTTATTTTCTTGGATTATTTGCAAAACTCCACTTCTAGAAATGATAAAAATATGCAGTTTTAATTTCTACTGAAAGCAAAATCAGATAGATCTATGACAAATTTTCTGTGTGGACTTCAATCTGGTTGTACTAGTCAGAGCTAGAATTTTGTCAAATATAAATAATTTTACTAAAGTGAACATTAGAAGCATGACCTTTGACCAAATTGCCCTCCCCCCCCAATCAAATTTTTCCCCAGGCTACAATTGAGACATTAAAAAAAAGTAATGCTGTAATGAATGGGTAAAAGGATTATATAAGTTATGCACAAAACATCATTTCAAAGGGTTTGAAGAAAACTGCATATCTTTATTATTGCTAAAAGTGGAGTAATGCTATTTCCATCTCTCATTATCATCATAATAAATATAAGAAATACAGGTGAAAGGTCAAGTCAAGTGCAGTTCCTGAAAAATGTTCAGACATTGTTTAGGTCTGAGTCATTATTTTTTGCTACATTGTGTATTGTTGCTACTTTTCGGTTACATGTAATTAAACTATCAAGCAAACAATTGTTACATAATCTGTCAATCATTGACCTATTAACCAATCAAATTAAAGAAAACTGCAATGCCCCTCCCACTCAACACATTGGCCAATTGAATAGGGGCATGTGCATATTGGTGGGGGGGGGGGGAGGTGCCTAGATGGTGTTTGTCTTTGACAAGATGAGCAAAGAAATCAATAAAAGATAATCTGTATTTGAAGTTTTTGATAACAGATAGCATGTAGTGAATCAGATGAAACATCTCTGCAATAGCAATTAGGACTTTATCCAGGATGATTACAAAGTGTTTTATGTATTGATTACAGGTAGCATGTAGTAAATCACTAATTGCTAATTGCTAACAGCAATTAGGATACGGATATTACGGTCACCGAATTTACCATTCGGCGAGTTCACTGGGCCGAATCCACCTTTTTTTGCCGAATTTACTGTTTAAGACGTGCCGAGTGCGCATTTGCGCCGAAATTCACCCGAATTCCAATAATGCAACTACCAGTGCTGTATCTTCATCATCGTCATGCAGGCCTTGCAGTATGCTCTGAGACATCTTGGAATCTAACAAATAAACGGGTACGTTACACGTACGAATGTAAACACCACACAGTGCGTTTTACGTCCGTTGGTTTTGTCGTGCACGATCGTCATACATGTATACGCGTACGGAGACGCATCCTTGTGAACGTAGCTTAATTAATAATTAGTCCCAAATAACAGGGGCAAAAGCTGTTGGACTCCTATGGATTCGACGGTTAAGACACGGGTTGAATTGAAATCGCCAGGTTTTCAATGGTACTGAACAGTAGCCCTGCGGCCAGGAGCAAACTCAGCCTTTGCAATGTCCTCTGATTGTGCACTGGCCTTAACAAAACATAAGGGCACATGTTCTTCTTGGGTGATCCAATAAACAATGGCGCGTTAATGAACAGCAGAGCTGGAGCAACATTTTCTGTACATCTTCTCAATCTGGGCTTCCTTGAACAATAGAGCACATCAGGGGAAACCAATGGTAGATTGCCATGTCCCACACAGAAGTCGATGAAGCCAATTTTAGCTGTGGTCTGTATCGGGCCCTCTGGACACATGTGGTTCATCATGAACTTTTTATCACTCCCTTTTAGACTCCTCTTTTCAAACACTTTGAAACGGTACATTTAATGCAATTAAATATTGTTTTGTGACAATTTATCAGTGGTGTGCACATGTGAAACCACTGATTCCATAAGGTTGAATAAAAAAAAAAATTGTGTCTTATTATTTTATTGTCAAAAGTTGGGTCGGTACAAGGAATTTTTACCCCCGTCAAATTCAAACTTTAAATTAAGCAAAAACATTTATAAAGTGACAAATTTCAATTGTTTGTCAAATGCCTTTTTGAAAAACTATGTCCTTCCCTATGCACAAATCATTACAGGACATTTTTAGAATTTTTTAAAAATTTCCACAGATTTGCGAATTTCTTTGTTGTAAATTTTACACTTTTGCAAAATTGTCATATATTTTTATTCATATTTTAGACTTCACCAGTACCAGGACATACCACAGGGCAAGAGAGTATCTGAATTATTGGAATCCCAGCAGAACGAACTTTCTCAGTTGAACAACAAAATGTCCCACAAGGCTGCGAAATACAGGTGAAAGGTCAAGTCAAGTGCAGTTCCTGCAAAATGTTAAGACATTGTTTATGTCTGGGTCATTATTTTTTGCTACATTGTGTATTGTTGCTGCTTTTCGGTTACATGTAATTAAACTATCAAGCAAACAATTGTTATATAATCTGTCAATCATTGATCTATTAACCAATCAAATTAAAGAAAACTGCAATGCTCCTCCCACTCAACACATTGGCCAATTGAATAGGGGCATGTGCATATTGGTTTAGGGGGGGGGGGGGCTGGAAGGTGCCTAGATGGTGTTTGTCGGCCGATTTTCTTTGACAAGATGAGCAAAGGATTCAATGAAAGATAATCTGTATTTGAAGTTTTTGATAACAGATAGCATGTAGTGAATCAGATGAAACATCTCTGCAATAGCAATTAGGACTTTATCCAGGCTGATTACAAAGTGTTTTATGTATTGATTACAGGTAGCATGTAGTAAATCACTAATTGCTAATTGCTAATTGCTAACAGCAATTAGGATACGGATATTACGGTCGCCGAATTTACCGTTTGCCGAGTTCACCTGGCGGAATCCACTATTTTTTTGCTGAATTCACTGTTTTAGACGAGCTGAGTGGGCATTTGGCCGAATTCACCTGGATGGTGTTTGTCGGCCGATTTTCTTTGACAAGATGAGCAAAGAAATCAATAAAAGATAATCTGTATTTGAAGTTTTTGATAACAGATAGCATGTAGTGAATCAGATGAAACATGTTGTAAATTTTACATTTTTGCAAAATTGTCATATATTTTTAATCATATTTTAGACTTCACCAGTACACGGACATACCACAAGCTTCAGAAGGTGTAAGAGTACCGTCTGGGGACAAGAGAGTATCTGAATTGGAGAATTCCGTCAAACTATTGCGATCCCAGCGGAACGAACTTTCTCAGTTGAACAACAAAATGTCCCACAAGGCTGCGAAACTTTCTTGCGAAGTCGAAAAACTGACGAAGCCGCCCCAACAAGACACTTTTGTCAGCGTCACTGGTGGTTGGTGTGAAATTAACACCCCAGAGATCATAAAATACAGAGCTGCCTTTGATCTGACCTATGCCATATCAGCTTTTCTGCAAGGAAAGAAAGTTGGTAGCTTTGGAGATGGCCCTGGGAGTTACAAAAGGATCATGGACATGGACAAAAAAGTGACTTCATATGATGGTAAATATCCTTATTCTTAAAGCGACATGAATTGTGTATGGTTATTCATGTAGAGACAGCTGTAGTTAGCAGAAGGTAGTAGAGTACAAATGTGATAATTGTGATATAGCCATGTAAAAGCCTGAAGATGTAAGATAGTTGACGCGAATGACATCTTAACCTATAAGGTCATTAACATCATTCTGACTAGGAATGGACATATCCGTATTGCTAGCAAGTGTACAGGAGAATACTAGGCATAGAAGGTGAACATCATAAGTCTGTACCTATGAGTGAGGGAGTTCTATCCAAATCTTAGCAAGCTTCGAAGCAACAGAAAGCATGTAATGTAGGACGAGTGTCAGTAATGCAAGATATCCTTGCTAAACATGTAAAAGTCTGAAGTTCAGTTTGAGGAGTAATGTATACCCTTACCAACACCAAAACTACATGTAGAAAACCATATTGGCACAATGTCTGAAGTAATAGAATATTCATCTATTTGCTAAATTTCAGCCTGGGATGGTGGTCCATATTACTTCGAAGGAAGCAACGGTGCCGTAAAATATTTGGATTTGACACTACTGCAGTACGGATTACCTTTATACGACTGGGTTATATCGTTGGAAGTTGCAGAACACATCGATGCCAAGTTTGAGTCCATCTACCTTAGTAATATTGTACGACATGCCGCTGAAGGAATAATAATAAGCTGGGCGGTTCCAGGGCAACCGGGTATACAACATATAAATTGTAGGGATTTTCCATATGTTTTGAAAGTTATTGACAAATTAGGGTTTTACTATTCACCAGATGAAACCCAGAAATTGAGACTGACAACAACTAATATATATTACAAAAGAAATGTTAGCATATTCCGAAGGAAACTTACTGTTCCAGTAGATCTTGGTATGTTGTGATTATCTAGTTAATTGATATATATTTATGTAAATATATTTCAAGTTGTGGGTTATTATGATTAATATAATTACATAAAGACAATTTCTTGGTTTTGATATTTGAAGTGTTCAATAAAACCAATCTTAGAAAAGAGTTCACATCTTTTCTCTTTTTGCTGTAATGATAAATTGAATTTCAGATAGCAAACTAACAATGATTTGTGAAGTTTCCTTTTGCCTGACTCCTGTGATTATTATGGTGATTTGGAGTTATCCCAATTCTAATGCTTATTCAGCTGGCCAGAGCATGGGCTTACCTGAGCGGTAGCACACTTGGTTGCCAATCACTGGGTCTTGGGTTCGGATCTAGTCAAGTCGGAAGGTTGCATTATTATTTACCTCATTACCTTGGCACTTGGCTGTCCTGATAAGCCCTATCTGATGCCGGGATGCAATCCCATTCATCTTCCCTGAAGCCTATGCGACCAGGCCACCCTGCTCTCATATTGACTTTGATTGCATCCAACCGCTTTTGTAAATATATATACCCAACAGAATTGAAGCCATAAATAAAATTGTTTAAAAGCTCACGATGTCAATCAACTTGGTGTATTATGAGTTCTCATTTGTAATGTAAAATAAATGTGTACCATGAGAAAGAAAAAAAAACATGGATAAGACATATCAATGAGACTAATTTAGACAATATTACTGCAAAGCCCTTTTATTGTCGTGTATTCGTTATTGCGTATTGTGCACCTTGAATTATATTACCACCTGAATAGAACTTACATAGAAATTACATGGAACTTGCATTGATTCAGAACTTGCATTAAACTTACATAGAACTTCAATAATATCATTCAGTTCCTAGGTTATAAATTAAATGAATTAAATTTATAGCAGCATCATTTAATGTGTAGTAGGAAGACTTAGTTTCGATGGCTTGATTGATTTAACCCTGTAAAAATACTATGTGAATTCTTTATCATAAATATATCGGATAAGTAGTATGAGCCTTATCAAGTTGTAAAGTATGCATGGCCATTGAATATTAAACAGTATCATAATTATTGCCTACACTGTTAAATGGACATTTTGACAAATAAGACATAGTTTCCCACTTCCATACCTTCAGGCAAATTCAGTCACATTCTTAAATCAATAACATAAAGTTAAATTCAACACTCAAAGTCACTGATTTACACATTTTGCAGTGACTACCAAACCCTTACATTAGGTTTACCTAAATGCTGAGAAATTTGTGCGCCAATGTTTTACATTTACTGTAATAAATTAGACACTTATTTTACATCAACTGTAATTAGACACTTTTTTTACATTGATTGTAATTAATTATACACTTTTTTTTACATTAACTGTAATTAGACACTTATTACCAGTAATTAATAAGACACTTTTTGACATAAACACTAATTAATTAGACACTTTTTAACATTAACTGTAATTAATTAGACACTTTTTAACATCAACAGTAATTAGGCACTTTCTGACATTAACTTAAATTAATTAGACATTAACCTGTAATTAATCAGACACCTTTTGACATTAACTATAATTAATTAGACACTTTCTTTCTTAATTAATTGCTCCTAGAGAATATTCATTTCAACTGGCAATACACTGTACACTCGGGGTCATTGAAATTGGCCACCCCGACAAACACGCCTTGCCGCTTCATAAATTGCCATGAAACTAATTCTTCTGATCACATACAATGTTCTGAAACTTCGACAGGAATCCTAAAGCATTAGTAATAATTAATTTTGAGCAGCCAATTTCGATGACCCCGGCCAATTTCAATGACCCCGAGTGTGTAAAGATGTAATCGTATTACTAGATTTAAATAGCAGTTATTTTAATATAATTGCAATCGTACTCTAATTCACACAGATCACATAATTATGATTTCTATGAGTCATGCAAATTCAGTCATAAATAATGTCTTTCTTTGACAATAACAACTGTGTGGTAAATTCACAGACATGTTCATCAGATCTTAAAAATGTTGAGTTTAACATGAAGCCACCAGTATTGACATGTAAAACTAGGTATGAAAAGTTATAGCACATTGTAAAAGTCCATGTCATTAAAGACTCCAATATAATGACATTTCCAAGTCCAAGCTGCTCATCTCCAAGTAAACAGCATAAAGTCAGAGTGACTTGAATATGCAGACTTTCAACTGAGTCTCATCTCAGCTTGAAGCAAGTCAAGTTCTCCCAGTTCCAAAGTGGGCAGAGTCCAAAGTGCAGTAAGCACAATATGTTCAGAGTCCAAAGTGTATAAGTAAATAACACAAGAGTGGATTTGCTTCCTCAGCTGGCAAAATGAAAACTGATCTTTTTAATGAGTACAGGGTATATGTATTAAAGTACAATTCATGAAGTTTTCCCCCCAGCAGGGCTGAGAGGGAATTATCAACCAATCACAACACAGTAAACTCTACATTCCATGGGGTGATACCTCCCCCAAACAGGGCTGCTACCAGCATCTTTCTGCCAATTCTGGCAGGGATTAGTGAAACTGAGACAATGGAGCAAAAGTGGACCCCCTGCAGTGCTCTGCATTGTGCTGAGGCTATTTATAGCTCAAGTCACAATGGGCTATTGTACTGAGTGTCAACTTTGGCTTGGTTAGCAGTTTTGGAGGGAAAGTTTTGGAGGGAAAATTAGTAAGCTCCTCCCACAATTCAGGACTTAACAGTGAGGCATCCTAACAGGGCAATGCACTCACATAATACTGACAATAAATCAATATGAAGCAAAAGGAATGATACTTGTCATCAATTGACAATTGATTGCTAACACAGTCAATCAATTAATAACATAATCAAGGTGTCATCAATTGACAATTGATTGACAATACAGTCAATCAATTAATAATACAATCAATGTTAACAATATAATCAATGTTGATAATTAATTCAATGTTAACAATATAATCATTGCTAACAATATAATCAGTACTAATAATCAACATTCCTTGCAGCAGGCTAAACTAGCTAAGACTAAGCATAATTAACAAGCAACTGCTGACACATGTGAGTAGAGCAGTGACTAGCTATAAATGTAGTGATGAGCACACACTACCACTGCATTGAGTCACACATGAGCAGAGGGCAAGTGTAATGATGTGCACACATAATAACTTGCACCTAACACATCCATTCAATCTGATAGGTATTTGCTCAAGGCAAGTGTAATGAAGAGCACAACACAATCTGACCTGCCTGTACATCCTTGCTTAAGGCAAGTGTAATGCAGAGTGCGCA
This sequence comes from Alitta virens, assembly GCA_932294295.1. Lineage (NCBI taxonomy): Eukaryota > Metazoa > Annelida > Polychaeta > Phyllodocida > Nereididae > Alitta > Alitta virens. The sequence continues at coordinate 39,824,372 of OW028578.1, forward strand.
CAATCAATGCACCTGTCATATAATAAGTGTTTGCCATGGGCTGCACTTTACATCACTCCCCCCCTTATTCTAGCTCATTGATGGCAATCAGCAAGGAGCGTGCTTGGGGATGATCAAGAAGTTATCAGCCTGGCAATATAAACAATTCTGACATGCTAAACAGTTCTGACATGTTTAAACAATTCTGACATGCTAGATAATTCTGACATGCTAAACAAATCTCAGTGACATCAATATATGAAGCACAGTGAGTAAAAAAGAAAAAAAAAAATGGCTACAATAATGCTGCAAGGATAAAACAATGGTGATAAGCCTGAGGAAACAAAAGGTATTTCTTATTTTACCTAAGCTAAGAACAGAACTAATATTGTGGGGATGTCATGACTACATGTCGTCGTGACCATGTCTCCCCTTGAGGTAAAGTTCAAGGTGTCCGGCTCATTGAAGATGCATGCTGAGGTGCTTGGCATGCTAGAGTCAATTGTCTTGGTGTCGCAAGGCTGCCTAGTCGGTAGAGCTCCAGGCCAGCCTGCTCTCTAGTGATGCATCGGACAGTCAACTCCACGTGAAGGTAGCTGGTCATTTCCGTGAGACACTAGTCACCAATGTAAAAGTCCATGTCATTGAAGATGCATGCTGAGGTGCATGGCATGGCAGTGTCAATCAACTTGGTTGTGGTCTGGGCTCAGCTCAGCATGCTGCCGCCATCGTGCCTTGAGACAATTCGTTCTGGAGGATATCGAATCCTGGCAGTGACATGGTAAAATCCAGTAGGCAATCCATTCCATCCCTGGCAAACAAGGTGGGGTGCGGTAATTCTGCCGGGCCTCACATCCATGAGCACCAGGAGATTGCCCTGCGGAAAGGCGAAATCGGCATTCCTATCTTCCACGGCCGTAGAAGGTAAAGAAAGAGGGCTGCGTCCAGCACACTCCCGAATGTATCACCTGACCACTCACAATCCATCAGTGCACCTGGCGAGCTTGGTCGACAGGCAGAACCAACATTCTCCACTTCGTACCAGGTTAAGAGTGCGTTTATCATTTCCAAGCGGGCGTGCTTCTGCTGTTCCAGGGGACAGTAAATTCCGCACCGTGAATTCTATCAGCCTGTGAATTCTAATGGGCCGTGGATTTCATATCATGAATTCCATCCGCCAGTGAATTCTAGTAGACAGTGAATTCCAGTGGTCAGTGAATTCCGTATAGTGAATTCCATCAGCCAGTGAATTCTAGTAGATAGTGAATTCCAGTGGACAGTGAATTCCGTGTAGTGAATTCCATCAGCCAGTGAATTCTAGTAGACAGTGAATTCCAGTGGACAGTGAATTCCGTGTAGTGAATTCCATCAGCCAGTGAATTCTAGTAGACAGTGAATTCCAGTGGTCAGTGAATTCCGTATAGTAATTCCATCAGCCAGGGAATTCTAGTAGACAGTGAATTCCAGTGGACAGTGAATTCCGTGTAGTGAATTCCATCAGCCAGTGAATTCTAGTAGACAGGGAATTCCAGTGGACAGTGAATTCCGTATAGTGAATTCCATCAGCCAGTGAATTCTAGTAGATAGCGAATTCCAGTGGACAGTGAATTCCGTGTAGTGAATTCCATCAGCCAGTGAATTCTAGTAGACAGTGAATTCCTTTAGACAGTGAATTCCAAGAGTTAGTGAACTCTACCATACAGTGAATTCCAGGAGTCAGTGAACTCTACTATACAGTGAATTCCAGGAGTCAGTCAATTCCAATCAACAGTCAATTCCAGGAGACAGTCAATTCCAGTCGACAGTCAATTCCAGGAGACAGTCAATTCCTTGATTTTCTTGCCAGAGGCCGGCTGATCCTGGTCGTGTGTGTGGTGAGTGGCTGTCCTGTGCAGACTCTTGAAGTCCTTGTTCCTGGGAGGAGCAGCTCTGGTCACTGCAGAGGTCCTGGGGTCAGGAGGGTCACCAGGAGACTGGAGGTCCATCCTGGAGGCTGCACACCTTTTAGGGTGATTTAGAGCATAAATGCCTCACTAGCTCATCTGAGCCTCAAGCACATTGTCAATATGTGCTTGGCTGTACTTGCAGTTGCAAGTGTTGACATCACTTAGCAGTGAAGGGCTTGTCTCTCTCTCCTTCCTGTGGCATAAGTGTGTTGTCTGTCCTGGTCCATAATCACGTCGGGGTCACCAATGTAAAAGTCCATGTCATTAAAGACTCCAATATAATGACATTTCCAAGTCCAAGCTGCTCATCTCCAAGTAAACAGCATAAAGTCAGAGTGACTTGAATATGCAGACTTTCAACTGAGTCTCATCTCAGCTTGAAGCAAGTCAAGTTCTCCCAGTTCCAAAGTGGGCAGAGTCCAAAGTGCAGTAAGCACAATATGTTCAGAGTCCAAAGTGTATAAGTAAATAACACAAGAGTGGATTTGCTTCCTCAGCTGGCAAAATGAAAACTGATCTTTTTAATGAGTACAGGGTATATGTATTAAAGTACAATTCATGAAGTTTTCCCCCCAGCAGGGCTGAGAGGGAATTATCAACCAATCACAACACAGTAAACTCTACATTCCATGGGGTGATACCTCCCCCAAACAGGGCTGCTACCAGCATCTTTCTGCCAATTCTGGCAGGGATTAGTGAAACTGAGACAATGGAGCAAAAGTGGACCCCCTGCAGTGCTCTGCATTGTGCTGAGGCTATTTATAGCTCAAGTCACAATGGGCTATTGTACTGAGTGTCAACTTTGGCTTGGTTAGCAGTTTTGGAGGGAAAGTTTTGGAGGGAAAATTAGTAAGCTCCTCCCACAATTCAGGACTTAACAGTGAGGCATCCTAACAGGGCAATGCACTCACATAATACTGACAATAAATCAATATGAAGCAAAAGGAATGATACTTGTCATCAATTGACAATTGATTGCTAACACAGTCAATCAATTAATAACATAATCAAGGTGTCATCAATTGACAATTGATTGACAATACAGTCAATCAATTAATAATACAATCAATGTTAACAATATAATCAATGTTGATAATTAATTCAATGTTAACAATATAATCATTGCTAACAATATAATCAGTACTAATAATCAACATTCCTTGCAGCAGGCTAAACTAGCTAAGACTAAGCATAATTAACAAGCAACTGCTGACACATGTGAGTAGAGCAGTGACTAGCTATAAATGTAGTGATGAGCACACACTACCACTGCATTGAGTCACACATGAGCAGAGGGCAAGTGTAATGATGTGCACACATAATAACTTGCACCTAACACATCCATTCAATCTGATAGGTATTTGCTCAAGGCAAGTGTAATGAAGAGCACAACACAATCTGACCTGCCTGTACATCCTTGCTTAAGGCAAGTGTAATGCAGAGTGCGCACAATCAATGCACCTGTCATATAATAAGTGTTTGCCATGGGCTGCACTTTACAACATGATGCACATCCCATATTTTTAAAGTTCATCTTTAGATTTTCCTTTCAGCGTATTAGGAAGATTTAACGTCGTAGCTAATGAAGTTAGAATTGGTTCTTCTAGCTTCATGATGTCTTCTTTAGAAATAGAACCTTTTCCTTCCATGTCCAGGATTTGCCAAATGGCATCCGATCCTTCGAACACTTCTCGGTCGAGCTGAAAATCTGAATAATACATAATGGAAATATTGTATTGTGTGGCCTCAATTTCACTGGCCTGAAGCATAGTCAACTTATATACCGTTTAACTCGAATAAATGTCTTCTATCTTTTTAGAGGCCATCTCAGCAGGACCTTTATATAATGATTACTCGAACGTAACATGCTATCATTGTGGGCAACGTGGACATTTGAGAAGAAATTGCCCATCACTACGTCGAAATTACAGATCAAATTCACGGATGATATACTCTTGATCATGTCCCTGGTTAGATGGAGTGATTGTTGCCCCATTTAATGCATGAAACAGACCACCAAATTTATAATTAAAAAGCATGTACCTAATTGAGGTTATTTAATATTTTCAGATTATTTACATTGGTATTGCCATGTTTGCGCCATCCACAGCTTTGTGAATAGGTAATATTTGATCAAACAAACTCAATGTATAGTGTGCAGTTACCCCAAAGTCTCCTATCACATAACATTTATTGCATTATAGACAAAAACCATTTACTTTCCTAATTGCAATTTCAGCCACTGGATTTCCTGAGGAAGCTGCAATTGTGATTACCATAGCAGTGGCAACATTCTACACTGCAATTGTGAGTATTCCTATATTACATAATAGTCAATTAGGGTTAGGGTTTGGTGCTGTGCAACTCAAAAGTCCAAAATTAGAATCACTTCAGTTTCCAGCCCACTTTGATAGGAACTAAACAGTAAACAATTTGAGTAAAATAAAGAATTAAAAAATAAGCTGCTGCAGCAGCATGCCCCAGGCAAATTTGAGCAACAGGTACATTTGTCCCAGTATCGCTTTCCTTTTACCTTTCATCAGAATTAAGTGATTTGTGATAAATTGGTTATTGTCTTTTTTGTCCAACACCGGACACTGCCGAGTCCCAGGGTCAGTGCATCACTGCTCTGGTAACTCAATCATCAACCAGATTCTACACATTCCCAGGGTCAGTGCATCACTGCTCTGGTGATCTGCAATCATCTTCTGCACCCTATCACAGACTGACAATTATCAAGCTGCTGTCGTAATCCCAGAGGTCAGTGCAACACTGCTCTGGTGACTCCAGCAGACTTGGACTCCCTCCTGAACTATTTCGCATAAAACAGTATTATATTATGCTGTGTATGAATACATATATTATTTTCATACATCTTCATAAATGTTTGTTCATACTGTACATGTAAAAAGAGCAGGTCTCTTCGACTGTCTGTATAAAATGAAAGAACTGGGACCGGACATCGATTTGTTAATAGTACAATATTTGCTATTATTCAGTCTTCTGTACATATTCTGTAGTCATAACCTGTAGTGAATGTTCTGTAGTTTTCTGTTTTTGTTGTTTTGACACATGTATCAACTCATGATATTGAGATTGTCAATAAAAAATTATATATATGTAATTGAGGGGGTGACTCGAGAAGCGATGGCTTCTCTGTCTTGGAGAGTCCCTCCTCACTTGTAACACATTTTGTACAAATGGAATAAACAATCTGAATCTGAATCTGTGAAGCACATGGATAGTTTTTATATCAGCTATTTAAAGCTAATCATATCATATGGATTTGGCTGTAGACTTTGTTAGATCACTCATGTTGCAACAATGAATTCTAAACAGGCAAATTTCCGCCAAAAACTGACAATTTATGTGAAGAATTTTGCATTGAAAACAACCCAAGACTTTTTGCATAAAATGAAATGAAGCAATTGTACCATCAAAAATATCATTATTTAAGTGGGATTCCACACTTGAAATTTCATTATCATCGCTTGTGGCAACACTGAACGCAGAAATCCAGTGGACACAGGGAATTAGTGGGAGTGGATTTGAAAAGGCCAACGAAATCGTAGTAGGGCAACTGCAACTCCAGTGCTTTCCTCCCTCTATAAACAACAATTATTTTCTCCTGGTGCCAGCAAGAGTAGTATGTAGTGCGCGCTGATGTCAGAGCAGCGCCTCTGGTGGTAATTTTGGAACTAGGGATGTAAACCCCTGGTGGAAATTTTGGAACTAGGGATGTAAACCCCTGGTGGAAATTTTGGAACTAAGGATGTAAACCCCTGATGGTGCATTTTGGAACTAATAACTCTGCCCCTAGAGGTAAATTTGGAACTAGAGGCTCTGTTCCTATTGGTAAATTTTGGAACTAGGGTTCTGCTCCCCCCCCCCCTAGGGGTAAAATTGGAACTAGGGGGGTACAGATAATTCTGCCACATGCTGCATGTAATATTAGTTATGGAATTTCAATATTTAACAGATGCATATTTATAATTGGTTGTGACTTGTAGCCAATCACATGTAAGCTAAGTTAACCAATGGGGATAACGGTTCGTTTAATATAAGATTGCAAATATAGTATATGGATTAGTATACACATTAGTACTAAGCAAGGGGCTTTAGTCATTTAGCTATTCTTATAAATATAAAAATGGCAAGCAAGCAACTTTATTACGGAGCACCTGAAAGGTTGTTAAAACTTCATATGTCTTCTCAAACTCGCTTTATTACCTGTGAAATGGAAAAAGAAGATCCAGATAAACTTTTGTTAGCAAGAAGTTATTGCGAACTTCTATGGTGCCTCAAACAGACGCTATCAATTAGCCATGATTACTTAAGCCACAAAGATATGACATGTGGATGCAAGGATATCACACTGCACAGCGATCTCAGATCTATTATACACCAAGGTCAAATTGTTAATGATCTGATTGGCATCCAAATTGATGAAGAAAAAAATGACTGCTGGATGATATCTAATAGCAAAAAATTCTTTTTGATATGCCAAATTCTTGACAGCACATCAACTGAATTTCAAGACATGGAGGATAACATGGATTTTTTAGAATATCAACTTGAATCCGAAATGAAGCATAGTGATATAGCAAGAAGATATTACAGTATACTGAAGGATCTGGAGAGCTATCTTCAAATGAATTGCCCTACATTAGACCATTATACAGGGTGCCAATGTAAATCCTTTCTATTACTGAGCTCTGTATTAGCACGATACGTCACAGTTGAAGAAAATATTGATGAAATAATCAAGCAAGAAGTGGAAACTGACCCTACATCTTGCTGGCTTACTCAAACTATTGACAAATACAGGTTGATATGTTAAATTCACAATATGGCGAGATGGATGTAACACTTTGCATTCCACTGAGAATTGAGTCATTCACACTCAACCTTTCACATTATGTTTATGGCAATGTGTGACCTACCAAGCAGTCTAAATGTTTTATTATATATATATATATATATATATATATACATAGTAAATATCATGACAATTCAGTTTCACTTGGACATCTGATGGGAATCAGTACAATCATGATTCTAACCTGCCACATCATGTTTATGGCACTGTGTGACCTACTGTACAGTCTAAATGTTTTAATATATAAACGAAAAATATCATGACAATTCAGTTTCACTTGGACATCTGTCGTGAACAAGCGCTATCATGATTTTAATACATTGGGCGATAATAGGGCAGAAGCTCTGTGGAAATGAACTGCATAATGTAATACTTTTCAAAAGCAGGTCTTTTAACACACTGGAAAAATGTCAAAGGAATTATGATATTTAGGCCGTTAATGGGATGATTACAGCATTGTCAAGTCAATTTCTCAGCTACAGTGTAAAGTACATTATAAATAATGTGGAAGAAGAATCGGAATCGGAATCAGATACGGAAGCGGAAGGCGAGGAAGAGATCGAGTCCAAGAATGGCGTAAAAACTGCTAAACTCGGAAAAAACCCTAAAAATGGTCACCCTGCAATGTCCCATCCATCAGGCTTTGTTCGACACAATGGACGACCCGAAGATGTGAAAATGAAATGGAGACTGTATCTTGTAGACAAATGTCGTTATCGAGACCACTGGGAAGAAATTACTTCTAGTACAGAAACTTTCCTAACTATAAGAGACGGCTTGGTAAATTTTTGGAATTCACAATTCGATAGATTTAATCCTGGAATTAAATATGAAGTTATTATGGAGCTTGTAAACTAATCATTTTACAAACTATATCAATAACATGCTGTAAAGTTTGACAATAAATGTATTCAGATACTTTAAAAAATTGTTATTACGTCACATATACATGTATCACGTGATATGACCGCTAACTGATTTCTTTAGTCGCTTCGAGCTAGTAACTAGTTCAGTCTTATCAATGATACCGGCAGCCAAGGTATATGTAACAAATGGATAAGGTATTTAGTTCCTATCTTGAAAAGATTTATTACCAACCGCAGTCTCCAGGAAGTTTTACAAGCAGGGATAAAATTTGGAGGTTTATCCGGTCAAGGCGTGACAAACCCAAAGGTTTAACATTAAAAATTGTTGAACAATGGTTGCAACTTCAAGACACACCATCTGTGTATAAATCTCGAGGTTCTAAGTTTAAAAGAGAAAAAATAATTGTCTCTTGTAGAGATGAACAATGGTCTGCTGACCTAATGGATACAAGTAAACTAAAAAAAGAAAATGACAATGTAACTTTTATATTAGTTATAGTTGACATCTTTTCCAAATTTTGCTGGGCAGAGCCACTTATTAATAAAAAAGCTGAAACAGTTAAAAAAGGTTTCACTAGGGTTTTCGACCAGGGGTGTATCCCACAAAGAATTTGGGTAGACGCTGGAAGCGAATTTCAAAATAACTTACTAAAAGTATATTTCAAGGAAAAAGACGTTCACATGTTCATAGCTAGGTCAGAAAGTAAGTCAGTCTTTGCGGAACGTCTGATTAAAACGTTAAAGTTGAAAATGTATAAATATATGTATCACAAACAAACTTACAAGTATATCGATGTTTTAAGTGATATAGTGTATTCATACAACAATTCATATCACAATTCAATCAAAATGGCTCCAATGCCGTAAACAGTGCAAATGAACTTGATATTTACACCACGCATTACATGCCGACTGTAAATAAAAACAGTGCCACGGTGAAGAAATCGTCATTTGCCAAAGGAGATTTGGTCAGACTATCTCATGCTAAAGGTAAATTTACTCGTTCCTTCAGAGAAAGTTTTGCTGAAGAAATATTTAAAATTAATTACGTTATATTATCCACGCCACCCAGATACACAGTTGAAGACGGTTTAGGCGAAAAACTTAAGGGCAGTTTTTATGCACATGAATTGGCACTAGTACACCCTGACGATAATAGATCGTATAAAATAGATAAGATAATAAAATATAGAAATAATAAAAGGCAAGCTCTAGTTTCATGGTACGGTTATTCTAGCAAATTTAACTCTTGGATACCATCAAGTAATATAAAAAGGTACAAGTGAATACATTATTTTTAAATTAATATATCTAATGGAGGTGACTAAACGCATAATATATGTGTCTAGTGAAGATTCCAAAATATTTTTTCCCACGAACAATCAGCAACGTTTCACATACGTTTTGAGTGCACCTTTTATTTTAGAGGGAAAGGGGAAGTTGGATTACGAGATATAACTGTCACTCTAAGTACTGCAGTACAATCTATGGATCCAATTATACTTGACATTAGTTTAGAACAGGCCAGTGGTAACATAAGACAGGGCATTGAAATGGTCATAAAAAGAGCTATCTGCAATCCTAGAAAAGATTGTACGTCAATTTACTCTCTGTCAGGCTATTTAGACACAGTTAAGCTGAGGTCACCTTATCTGGATCACCTGGACTTTGTTATAACCCCAGTTCAACCAAACAATTTGTCATTTGATAACCAGGCATCTGCACACTTAACACTCATTCTGCAAAAAGTCCGAGAAAACTAAGTACAGTAATAATGATTTTCAAAACTTACAAGTTAAACATAGAGCAGTGGGAGGATTATTTTATGAACCAAGTAAAAGGAAATGAACAAAGAAAAAGAAATTCAGGGCAATCTATAGTTAGTGGAGGCATAGACCATGGAGAGGACTCAGAATCCTTATCTGTGGTAGGTAGTTTCAAAAAGAAGAATTCACCAGAAGATCCAATTACATTAACCATGACGTCACCAGCTTCAGCTACAGTTGAAATGGCCAAATCTGAACTAGTTAATATTAAAGATGAAATACATACAAATATAGGCAGTTCGAAAAGATCTCTCAAGAGGAAGTCATCTAGCCCTGCCAACAAAAGGGATATTAAGAAAAAAAGGAATAACAACCAGGTTAATTCATACAAAGACGTAGTTTCACGTCGCGGGAATAAGTCATAAAATATAGTATAATATACTATATTACATAAACAGTAATTATCATTTTACTTAAGTCTCTGTTAAGTTATTAATATTATCATGGATATCATAATGAGTCGTGACAGTGTGCCTGATAATGCAATGATGGGTGTTACACCTCAGCTAGATTTATTTCAACCGCCCATTATTCAAAACGGTGTTGAAAGAAATATCATAATAGAGTATAGACCTACTTCACAGATTAGTTCACAAGAGGCACCGGTATCATTTGTTTTGGGGGTGACTCTAAACATTACCTTGACCTCAGAAAAACAAAATTGTATGTTAAAGCTAAAGTGACAAGAGAAGACGACACAGCTGTGCCAAAAGATGAAAAGGTAACCACAACTAATCTGACTCTGCATTCAATGTGGAATCAAATTGATATCAAAATATCAGGTCATTCCTTATCTTTATCAGACAATGCCTATGCATATAAAAGCTATATACAAACGCTATTAAAATCGTCAAGTGATGTTAAGGATTCACAGTTATGTGCACAGATGTATTATAGTGATGACGGCGATATGGAAAAATGTACATTAAATACAGGGGCCGCTAGCAGAATGAAACTCTTTGCAGAAAGCGCTAGTGTGGAAATGGAGGGTCCTATATTAGACGACATATGCCAAACATCACGGTATATTTTGAATAATACGCAAGTAGAACTAAAACTCTTCAGATCAAGACCAGAATTTATAATTTTAACTGAAACTGAAAATAAATATAAATTACACATAGAAGACATTTGCCTTAAAGCGTGTTATGTGGATGTTAATCCAGGTGTTATTACAGGGCATGCAAAGGCATTTGAGAAATCTAATGCAATTTATCCCTTTGTCAGAGTTCAAATGAAGTCTTTTAATGTCAGTACAGGAAATAGACAATTCTGTTTTGAAAACTTATTCAACACAGAGTGTCCTACCAAAGTTCTAGTAGCTTTTTTGAAAGTGATAGTTTCAGTGGCAATTTTAAGAAAAACCCTTTTAACATGCAACATTTTAAATTGAACGAGATAGAGCTTTGTTGCGATGGCACAAGTGTACCTTCAAGACCAATGAATTTACTTTGATGATGAGGGTCGTGAGGTAGTGACACTTTATCTTAGATTGCATGAATGTCTGGGTGGTCATTGCAACTCAACATTTGGTACAGGTTTAACAATGGAAAAGTTTTCTAAGGGCCATTCTATTTACTCGTTTCCAGTGTACGGGGCGGGAGGTGAAGGAAGTTTTATGGAAGTTAAAAAGAGTGCGAATGTTAGAATACAGGGCACATTTTCAAATGCTTTAACACAAGCAGTAACTATCGTTATTTATGGGGAGTTTCCATCTGTGGCTGAAATTGAGGGTAGTAGGAATGTAATAGTAAATTAAGTGAGATGACTCATAACTACTATTTATTTTATTTTAGAAATAGCTGAAAGGAAACCATGGGTCCTATAATACAACAGGATGATCAAGGTCATTGTTATATACCTTTTGAATCACCCATTTCATTAACAGTATGCGGATCATCAAACTCTGGAAAATCTACATTTATAGCAGCTTTATTGGACAACAAAAGTAAAATGTTTACACCTGAGCCACAAGAAATAATATTTGTATATTCTGCGTGGCAGCCATTGTATGATAGGCTAGAAAGGACGGTACCAAATATAAAATTTATGAATAGAATTCCAACAAAATCTGAAGTTGTACAAATGACTGAAGATTTAGAACATAGAATGATGATACTTGATGATCAAATGACTCAACTTTCATCATGTCCTGACATTACTGAGTATTTTACTGTCTTCAGTCACCACAGAAATCTTTCATGTATTTTAGTATTGCAGAATGCATTATATCAGGCCCAGTGTGTAAGGGACATATCATACAATGTTCAAGGTATGATTATATTTAGAAATCTTAGGTCTCCCCAACAGGTTGGAATTTTAGCCACTCAAATGTTTCCTGGAAAAAAAAGAAAATATTTTTTAGATGCCTATAAACAGGCATGCCTTGACAGGCAGTTTGGTTATCTATATTGTGATATAAACCCAAGAAATGATATGAAGTATCAGTTGAGAACTGACATCCTACCAGGTCAAGACACCATAATATTTTTACCTAAAGCAGCCTAATGAAAGATTTTGACAAATTTTTCGATTTGGTAAAGGTTATAACTACCTCTGATGATAAAGCTGTAAAAGCTATTATTAAAACATCTCCTGAGCAGTTTATCAAATTCATAGGCGATATATCCATAAATATTTTATATGAAATAATACCGCTCACTGTATATTATTTAGATAAATTAAATAAACATTCAAACATTGTTAGAAAAATAGGTTCTAGAAGATTGAAGTCTAGAAAGAGACGGATTTTATGTACCAAATATAGTCAAATTGTTACAGTATTACTAAAAGCATCTTACAATTATTTATATATGCAGTAAATATGGCCCAGGCGCATGTTATGATATCTACTGATGAATATATTAGATTATTACAGAGACTTAAAGACCATGACAATGCAATGGATGGTCAGGTTCAGAGGGGGGCGAATTTACAGGGCGACGCTACCGATAACATAAGCAGGCCAGATAAATCTTCCCGGAGTGAAAGTGATTTAAGTAAGAATAGCAATCCTAGTAATGCGAACAGTAGCTATAATAAAAAAGAATCTGTTAAAACGGAAAACAAAGATCTTGAAAACGAATTTAAAAATCTACTAAAAAGTGTTGAAGAATTAAAGACACAAACTGCAAGTCTCAAATCAGTAAAACAACCTTCTAGAAAACGTAATAATCCACGTTCAGACAGAGACAGTAAACCTGACTCCAAAAAACGTAAAACCAAAGTGGCTACTTCAAAAACTAAGAAAATTACCAAAAAGGAAATAGCTGCTAAGTTATTACCACCTGGTATCAGACAAGCACAAACTAAAGCTGCTAAGAATACCTCAAGACAAAAAGAGACAGATATAAAAACTTGGCTATCTGTATAAACATACAACATTTCCCACGACGCAGTAGGTAGTATAATTTTAATAGCTCTTACAATCCAGGGTATGCCTGTTAGTAAAGTTAGGACAAAGATGCTTCATTGTTTTGGGGGGTAAATTGTTTGTGATTGGCTAGAAGCTTAGTTAGGACGAATCTGAGTGGTTGTTGGATTATAACGTCATGGTACTGCCTCCAAAATACGTCACAAGGTCTTCTGTTAAAAGAAATGGACAGTACTATTGTAAAACACTAGTGAACTTCTTCTGAATTTTACAACAATGAGAGGCAAGGCAAGTCCAAGGCACCAATCGAAACTATTGTATTGGATGAGAGCGAAGAACGTGCGTCTGAGGCAACTTCAGCTCCAGTTAAAAAACACAAAATGGACAGGAACTCAAATGGACCTGAGGGAGAGGCTTCCTCATCAGCAGAAGCTTCTACTTCGTCTGGAGCATGCGGTGGACCGCTCCCCGAGAAAGAGAGACCTGGGTTCGAACCTAAACCAAAGGGCAATTCAGCCTCATCATTAGCATCTGCCGCTCTTGTGTCACCGGGTAAGTTCTTTTGTTTTTTCACTCATTTGTTGTTATGCTTAAATTACTTCTTTCTCGCAATGATATTAATTGACGCACTTTTAAAAGTATACATCCCTCCCTGTTGTGTAGAATTATATATTTAGCGATGTATGACCGTACATTATTTAATACGGTGAACGCTTGTGAATTCTGTACAGTGCTAAATATTTAATTATGTATGACTGTACATTATTTCAACACTGAACACTTGTGATTGATGTAAAGTACTAAATAATATAATATACATACATAAATTATTAAATAATTCGTTAGTACCTATGTATATTTAATGATTAGTTTATAATAATTATGTTATATAATTGTATTTATTGGAAATTTCGCTGATGAAATCGATGAAGACGTTCCAGCAAATACAGCATGTGACGCTATTCTGGAGGCGCCTCCTCTCCAGCCAATGGTGCTAAGTGAAGTCAGCAATATCCTACTTCTAAGGCCTCGTGCTATATTAGCTTTTCGCCTGGGCTATAGGGGTCGCTATATCGTTCTATCTTCTTTCGGTGAAACAATGGGGCTGCACATTCGCGAGTTCCAGAATACGGCAACTGGGGCAAAGTTTCCCACTAAAAGAGGTGTTAGGATGACACCTATACAAGTCGCAGATTTACGGTATCACCTCCCAGAAATAAGAAGCATTATGTATAGCATGAGGTCTGGACCTATCACTTTGGGAAGCTTTTGTTTATCAATGTTAACGATTTTGGTGCCAGTGCAGATTTGAGACACTTTTTCACTCTAGCTAATGAGGATAATAGACTGCAGCCGACCAGGCGTGGTATCAAATTATCCATCATAGAAATTGAAGCCATCATTTGGGCTCTTCCGAGATTTGCTGAAGTATGGCCTGAATTAGATGCCACTGATGAACCGTGCTTTGTTCGACACATGAGATGCCAAGGTCAAACAGAGTACATGGAATGCCCTCACTGTAACCCTGAATATCTTATTTAATTTAATGTTACATAGTGTGTGTATCAATAATAGAAGATATTACTGGAGTAATCGTTATAAGAGTAGGTTATGAAGCCTATTATTTATCTTGGCTGAGTTTTACTTGTTTAACTAGTACATGGAATGTCCTCTATGTAACCTTGAATTTCTTATATAATCACGCTTACTGTCACTTATATAATTGTGACAGAATATATAATTATGCTAGAGTAATAATTCATGTCACTTATATAATTGTGACAGAATATATATGCTAGAGTAATAATTCAGTAGATTACGTTATGAAGTCTATTATTTATCCTGGCGGAGATTTACATGTTTTCACTCATACATTAAAATGATACTGTTGTGATGTTTAAAATGTATTCATTTACGTAATAAAATGTTCTGATCTAAAACATGGCCTTTTACCTGTGTTGGGAACGGTGGTGATATATTTTTATATATAAATATATTTTGAAAGAGTGATTGACTTTGCAATATAATAAGAAAAAGATGAAGAAGAAGAAGACAAACATGATATGAGATTAATTGTGAGTTTGATAAATATATCCCTGAAATGAGCAGAATAAGTACACTTTTAGAAATACTAAGTGGTAGTGTTAGCGACACTTACTATAACTGAAACGCATTAGAGTTTTAAAATGCTTCAACTCTGAACACTTTTGAAATATAAATGTGTAGTAGTATTATTCACTTTAAATGCTCAACTTAAAATGTTCAGAAACGTCCTATATAATTCCCATGTGATACAATAACAAGATCACAACTTAATTGCATTTAAAATACCTGGTGTAGATTTAAGAATACAATTAAGTCATTATGCTTAACAATGTCTGTTAAGTATGTTTACAATATACCGAAGAGTCAGACAATCAACATGAGCATTTGTTTTGTCTGGCAATAATGAATTAAGTAGACATCCTTAAATTTAAGTTAGTCTTTAATGTCAGAACAACTTTTAAAACAGCAGTGTTCACATGTGTAAATTACAGAGCTGCCTAAAATGCAGTTTATTTCACAGATAATTATTTTCTACATAGAGGAGTTGTAGTATCAACATTCGGTCTTCGTTGAATATGAGTGCTTGCTCTAAGCCTCATGCGGTGAAATCTAGGGTCTTCCACAATTTCGTCGTAAGGAGCACATAAGTCTACATCACGCATTTCATCCGCACTTCGAGAATGACCCGGTCTGCGGGGTAAGTCTGGGTCTCCGCAACACAGTGAACCTCTATTTGACTGACTTTGACCAAAGGTCAAACAAACACTATTATTTACCGTATCATGTTGCGCAAATACCCTTAAAGCTGTTGGTGTAACAATGTCATTTCTTAATGTCACACTATCGTTTGCAATAGACATGGGCGGGGCAGAGGGCGCGTGAACTTGCGCCCTCGTATAACCGTCGTCGGTACAGATTGATGATGAAAAAACTGCCGGAGATGAGGCTGTTAATGAACTAAACACGTGTTCTGGAAAATTGTGAAGAATGGGTGAACATATTACTGCAGAAGTCTGATACAAGAAGGTTTCCAAATCTTCAGGGCTAGCTGACACAATTTCCGTCATAGGGATGTACTGGTCTTGTGAAGAGTATGCCTGTATTGAAGTATATATAACAATATAATTGTACTGTTATTAAATTAATTTAAGTAATGCTTGGAATTATAATTTTAAAATAGGAATAATTTAAGTAATGCGTTTATTATAATTTTAAAATAACAATAACTTTAGGATTATGATTATGATTTAGAATATTAAATAATTAAGAATTGCGTTATATTATAATTAAAAAATAAGAAAATATACTTACATCATTTTGACGACGTTTTTTAAACAATTTAAATAATTTATATAGCGAGGCAAAAATCCCTGCAGAAACAAACGATATTGACAAACTGCCTCCCATGGAAATTCCGACAATTTCACCTTCAAGGTTTTCTGAGGGCTCAATACTAATTTTAATTTTGGGCTTATCATCATCGGGATTTTCCTGTAAAAGAAATTAAAGATGGAAAATCCAAAACAGCAATGTTTATATAAAGATAAATACTCGTTTGATGTAAATAAGCATTACTATAAATACTTACCAGTTTAGTTGATATCTTGGGGGTATAATTAAAGGTTGCTGTCTGACTAGTACCTATGCTCATTGCAGATGTGGTCTGGGGGCTCATTTGTCCAGTAACCTTTCCAGTATTACTCTGTATAGTAGAACGCGAAGAAATAGCTACAGTAGGCTGCATAGTACTAGTTAGAGTAACATGTAGATTTCTAAACAGAGTACTACCTAGACTGCTAGGTAGAGTACTAGATATAGTATGCAATATAGTGCTAAGCGCAGTATTGCTAAGCGCAGTATTAGCGACAGTCCTAGGTAAAGTACTGGCAACAGTAGTAGGTAAAGTACTAGATATAGAACTTGTCAGCGTACTGTCAACATTGTCTGGTACATTACTCACTACAGTACCAACAACAGTACTATGCACATTGGATTGTGCATTGTTATTACTGTCACTGTCAGAAAGGTTTGCTGTGCTGTAATCATTTTCCTCAACACTCTGAGATGCAAAATCCTGTAACAAAAAATACTTGTGTTACGCGTTATATGCAGTAATTTTAGATTATGCTAAGGGGGGAAATATATGAGTATATAATTTGGCAACAGCCCTAATGTGTCTAGGCTTTTTTAAAAAAGAATAGAACATAGCCTCAAATATAACTGTGAAGTTTACAGTTGCACTATAAGCCTGTTGTATAATAATCTCTATCATGTTGTTTTATTTAAGCTTTAGTGTACCTAGATTTAAGATAATAGGATTAAGTTTGAATAAATGCACATTTTAATAAATATTTACCTCTGTTGTAGTAGATTTCAATGTAGCATTTTTGAAATTTAACTCTGTTGTAGTAGATGTCAATGTAGCATTTTTGAAATTTAAATTTCGGGTGACAAACAGTTTCTGTTAACGAGAAAAATATATAACTAAATAATTGTATGAAATAATTTGTATTGCAATTTATAACTGTGTTAATTATTAAGATAACTCACCTTACATTCATCTGGATATATTTCTAAAGGTTTCCAGCTAATCCTTTTCAAAATTGTTATAGGACAACCAAAGGGATATTTCACAGTAATCATTGTTTCTGTGCAGCCTGTCATGTCAACTATTCCTTTTCGTGTTAAAACGATTATTGTTGCATCTATTCCACAAAATGCAGGTGAAATAACTATCCTCATTCCAGAGCAGATAGTAGAAGTGTCGCTTGTCTTGACACATTTAAATTTCGAGCAATTTCCATGTGTAGAAAAAATTGCAAATAAAGCCACAACGTGCAATGCAAAGATCTTCATTACTTCTTTTCTTGTATTGAAAGAACCCCCCCAGGTAATTAAGCTGTCATGCATGATTTAACTTATTTACAGCCACCAGATGTCACTGTATGATTTATTCATATCAGAAGCTACCTACCGGATTTTTCTTGACTTTAATTAAATATTAGTGACTAAAGCATCTCTTGCCATTTCGCAGTTAGAAATACATGAGGGAAGTGTGTTTCTTTTTGTACTGAAGAATCAAAATGAGGTCTACAGATGGTCAGAGTGAAAGAATTGAAGACGGTTGCCAACCTACATTTGTCACTATAGATTTACCAAACAGAAAAATGGAAAATGATATAAATACATGAGGGAAGTGTGTTTCTTTTTGTACTGAAGAATCAAAATGAGGTCTACAGATGGTCAGAGTGAAAGAATTGAAGACGGTTGCCAACCTACATTTGTCACTATAGATTTACCAAACAGAAAAATGGAAAATGATATAATTGAACAATCTCTGGGTAAAAGACCTTTATTACCAGACAAATTAGGCAATAAACAAAGTCATAAATTTATAACGTTGCTATTGCTTACAATAATATCTGTTTCAGGGCTAATTGGGATGTTAAAACCTACATATAACAATGAAAGATTTGATTATCAGCCTCATTTAGAGGCACTAAACTCTTTAACAAATTTTTCTATACTAAATGGTACTATAAAGGTATTTTATTAATTATATGTCTTGCATTGCATCTCACATATATACGCTCCCTACAGTTTAACAACTTTCCTAACTCAGAATTGTTTAGCAGCTTTAAATGTAAAACTGGTGAATCATCATGTTGAATACCCCTACCCTTCCCATTTAACAATTTATAGGGGCTCTGTTTAGCATATAAATAGACTGAAGTGAAAAAGTGTAGCAGTTTGTTACTTGTCTTGATGAGAGACCTCCGATATACTGGTAGACAACACTGGGACAATTTGGTTAAAGATTGACACAAAAGCTTTGCACCGTTTGCAAATGGAGCTTTAAGGATTATATTCAGATTTTGGATAAATAACTTCCTTATAATGTACAAACGACAGAGTAAATAACATTATTATAGTGCACAAAAAAAACAACGACAATGGCATCAAACAACTTAAATACGCCAAGCAGCCAGAAGAGGGCGCTTGAGGATGGCAACGACTCTGAGACATCTGTTGGAAATACTGTAAGTTGTACAGTTTCTATTTTAATTGTGCAAAATTAATTCACTGTTGAAAAACTTGTATTTTACTTATAAGTATTAATTTTTGTTATTGTAGGGAGACAATATAGGATCATTTTTAAAACACCCTAGACTTGAACCGCAGCAAAAAAACCCGTATAATCAAAGTCTACTAAACACAAACTTGGTAAGTTTACTTAAGGGTTGTTATTTGAATATACTTCTGAATGTTATACTTCCATTTTAATTTATTTATGAACCAAAACAAAATAGTATGATTTTACATTCCTTATTATGGGCAAAATTTAAGTAGTAAGAGATAAGCGCTGATGGTAGTTTATAAAATACACATATTTTATTTAGTGACATGTTTGTTGGATATTTACTCTTCATTTTAAGGTGGCAGAAAGCAAGCCCTATTCCATTGTACAGAGTAGAATTACAAAAACATGGAAACGAGGTGTGGAAGAAAAAACCTACAGAGCCAATTTCAGCGCTGAAAATACAGGTATTTTACAATAATTGTATGTTATATTACTTTAACTTTGTATTATGAGTTATTGGGACTTTGAGTATTGTTTTTACAATTGTATACATTATTTTACAACAGGAGCCAGGCTATTAGATATTAAAGAAGACCTAGTGCATATGTTTGATGAGGTCATTAACATCGCTTCAACTAATTATGATGGGAAAGACAAGGCTAGACTTACTATAGCCCACTCTGAGATGCCAGAAGAAATATTTGTACACATGAGAGATGTTTCTAACCTAACAGGAAGAACAGTGATGGAAAGATTTGAAAAAGTGCTTAACTCCCACCAAGATATGACTGTTGATGAGTCTTTTGAGATATCAGTTGGCCTAATGAGGTTATTTAAAGGAGGCAGTCCTACAAAGAGAAGTGGTAGGACTCGCCCTCTATTTCCTCATTTGAACAAAACATTATATAGTTCTATTGTAAACAAAAAAGCCATTGTGGAAATAATTTGTGAAGACAATGAATTTATCTGTGCAGCAAAACGTATTGTTGTTTGTATGGCTAAGCTTGAAAATATGAGACGAAATGACTTTCTCAATTTGATCAGGAAGAACAGGCAATGTTCCAATGGTCCACAGACGCTGAAGACCAAAGCATTAGACTACAAGAAAGGGCTGGACTTCCCACTGATGAACCCCTGACAATTTCAGAGTTGGCTGCTTTTGAATCTGTGCTAAAGGTAAAAATAGCTGTAATTAAATTTGCAGACGAATCAAATACGCCTGTAGTTTCAGAAGTTTCAGGTAGTGAATATGACAATGTGATATTTCTGTATCATACTGATGACCATTTTCATGCCGTAGTCAATCACAGAGCCATGTTTCCCAAAAGTAACCTTTGCATGCAGTGTTTTGAGGTGTACAATGTGAAAGATAAATCCCATCCTTGCCTTGAAGGCCAAAAAAGCAATTGCATTGTTTGTAAAAGACATGAGTGTAACTTTGGTGAAACTATTACCTGTGATGACTGTAACATGACTTGTAGAAACATGTCCTGCTTTGATTCCCACAAGAGGTTAACAAAATCTGAAAAAACACAATGTGAAACAAGGTACAAATGTAAAGAGTGTGGAAAAGTTATCTTAACAAAAGAACAAAGCATTGTGGATCATGTCTGCGGTCAATACAAATGTCTTTATTGTTCAGAATATGTATATCAAGATCATTTATGTTACCTCAGAAGGAAAAAAATTAAACTATCATCAGGTAAATTTGTATTTTTTGACTTTGAAACAATGAAGGATGATGTCTTTCAATGTGAATATGGTTATGTTAAAAGAGGTCATAGCGGCCAAGGTGATTGCAGTAAGTGTACTGATGAATATGAATGCCCCTCTTGCAGAATCTGTGTCAATTGTAGGTCACCTAATTGCAATAGAAATTATCATATTCCTAACATGGTTGTATGTCAAACAGCATGCGATTCCTGTAAAGATGAAACTCTTAAAGAAAAGCCTAATTGCAGTAAATGTGGTAACCTTTGTATGCAGTGTCAAAAGTCAAGATCAAAAAAGGATGACAGTACAGTTGATTGTGATGTTAGTTGGTGTGGTGAACGAGAATTGGTTTTTAAGGGTCCTGACACAGTTTATGACTTTTGCACATGGCTAATATCGCCTTTACATAAAAATTACACAGCTTTAGCACATAATGGAAAAGGATTTGATTTTTCATTTATTTTGAACTTTTGTGTCAGTGAAGCCAGAATAAAACCTCAATGCATTTACGCAGGATCTAAAATAATGTGTATGGGAATAAAAGATGGCATAAATCTGAAGTTTATTGATAGTATAAACTTTATGGGAATGAGCTTAAAAAAGTTTCCAAATGCATTTTCATTACGACCTGAAAGTGAGCTTGATGGTGATGTACATGAACTTGCTAAGGGGGACTTTCCCCATCTCATGAATACAAAAGAATATCAAGATTACTGTGGAACTTTTCCTACTCTTGCCATGTATAACGTGAATGCAATGCCAGTTAAAGAACGTGAAACATTCATTGAATGGCACAAAAAACAAAGTGGAAAAGTGTTCAATTTTCAGAAAGAACTGTTATCTTATTGTAAGCTTGATGTCACCATTTTAAGGTTGGCTTGTTTGAAATTTCGAGATATCATCACTGAAATAACTACCATCAAAAGTGATGACGGTGATGTATTAGGTGTAGTAGATGTATTTGCCCATGTGACAATTGCCTCTGCATGTATGCAGATTTTTCGAGTTAATTTTATTGAAGAATACTATGATGTAACATTATGTGATGGCAGGGGTGGTAAAGCTCTTTTTAAAACTGGTAAATGGTATTTAGGCGAAGAGCCTATCTCACCAGATGATATAATAGAAAGAAAGTTTGTTTCCTCATCTATTGCACAAGTGCCAGCTCAAGGGTATGTCAGAAACAGTAATCACTCCTATAAGTCTATTTTATGGCTGGAGTGGGAAGCTAAAAAACTTGGTAGAGAAATTGCGCATGCTAGAAACAGGGGTGAACATCCAGTACGATGTGGTTCATCCACTTATCTACTAGATGGCTATGATAAAACTAACAATGTCTGTTACGAATTTAATGGTTGCAGGTATCATGGATGCTATTGTATAAAGGACAGAAAACTGAAAGATCCTAGAACAGGTTTTTTCATGGAGAACTTACATAAAAACACAAAAAGGAAAGAAAATAATTTAAAAGCAATGGGGTATAATTTGATAATAATGTGGGAATGTGAATTTGATAAGAGTGTAAAACAGGATGAAGAGTTACAAAAGTTTATCCAAGAGTTAGATGTACCTGAACGATTTCAATCAGATCTTCGTTCTTTGGGGGGCGCACGGAGTGTTTCAGTCTTCATCATTCATGTAAAGAAGGTGAGGAAATCCATTATATTGACGTCTGTTCAATGTATCCATTTCTAAATAAACATTCAAAATTAGTTGTAGGCCACCCTGACATTATATGTAGAGATTTTGACTACAGTATGCAGAGTTATTTTGGCATTGCACATGTCAAACTATTACCACCTAAAGATCTGTACATACCTGTACTACCTCTCAGAGTGACTGGTAAGTTAACATTTCCACTTTGTGCTGCTTGTGCAAAATTAGATATACCCCCAGAAATTTGTGAACATTCCAATGAAGAAAGGGCTATTAAAGGTGTTTATTGCACTCCAGAAATAATGGCAGCAATTGACAAAGGTTATGTCATCATGAAAATATATGAAGTTTACCATTATCCAGAGACATCTCAATATGATAGTGAAACTATGAAAGGTGGGTTGTTCACAAAGCAAGTTAATTTATTTATCAAAATAAAAACTGAAGCAAGTGGCTATCCTCAATGGGTGGAAAGTGAATCTGATAAAAACAAAAAAGTGGGGGTTGCTTTAGATAAAGACAAAATACAAGTCAACCCTGCTTTGAGAAGTATAGCAAAAATATTCCTTAATTCCTTCTGGGGTAAACTTGGCGAAAAAAACAACAAGTTAAAAACACAGTTTATTTCTGACACTTTATCACTTGCAAAATTACAGAATAACTCAAAATATTGCATTCAGAATGTTCATGTTGTTAATGAAGATGTTATGGTTGCTGAATATAACTGTGACACAACTTTTGAAAAAGAGAGTAATGTTACTAATGAAATTT
Organism: Alitta virens; assembly: GCA_932294295.1. Taxonomy (NCBI): domain Eukaryota; kingdom Metazoa; phylum Annelida; class Polychaeta; order Phyllodocida; family Nereididae; genus Alitta; species Alitta virens. The sequence goes on from OW028578.1 coordinate 39,847,508, forward strand.
TGGCTTCACTGACAACTTGTTATGCTAGATTAGAGCTTTTAAAGCATATGGATTTTGTAGGAAGACGAATTCTTTATTGCGACACAGATAGCATAATTTTTGTAACTGAACCCACTCTTGATTCAAATGGTCACGAAGTTTATAATAATTACCCTCCGTTGGGTGATTGTTTAGGTGACCCTACTAATGAATTAGAATTAGGTACTTACATAACAGATTTTGCATGCGCTGGACCTAAATCATATTCATACAGGACAACTGATGGCCGTGAAAGTGTGAAGTTTAAAGGTGTTAAAGTTAATTTTTTAAATTCACAAATAATTAATTTTGATTCTGTAAAAGAACTAGTCATGGATTTTAACAAAACTGTTACATTGACACCTCAAACTCAGTTTAAAAGATGTAAATAAGGTGGTATAATCTACAATACATCTCTGGTAAAAAAACTCACATGTACATTTGATAAAAGACAAATTTTACCATCCCTAGATACCATACCTTTTGGCTTTGTAGAATAGGAAAATATAATGCTTTTATTTTGAATTTGTGTTATCTATATTTATGTAATCTTACATAATTAACATGAACACCAGTATAGTCTGCAGAAAATGTTTTGTACAATTGTATGTCCTTCAATGTAATTCTTGAAAATATATGTTTTATACTATCTCACTTGTGTTTGATAATAAATGTTACTAATGTCTTTATAATAAAATTCTCAAACTGTATCTTGATTTTGTACTTATTTCATATACTGTTAAACTTAAATTACCTCAAATCTCAAGTCATACTAAGTATAGTTCAAATAGTATAGTGTTCAATTAGTATAAGTTTTATACACAAGGTGTCTAGACTGTAGTTTTAAAAATTAACCTTAGAGCGATTTTTACATCTAGTTCACGATTTAGCACTAGAGGGCTTTATGTCTGTAGTACCAAAATTTCAGCCAGGGGTTTAATTCCCTAGTTCCAAATTTAACACTAGAGGGCTTTTTACGTCTGTAGTACCAAAACTTTCCGCTAGGGGTTTAATTCCCTAGTTCCAAAATTACCACCAGAGGCGCTGCTCTGACATCAGCGCACACTACATACTACTAGCAAGTCCTGATCTGAATGTAAAAAATTCTCACATTATAATATTGTCTAACATGTATTTTCACTTCAAGGTGTAATACCTGAAACAGGAGATTCTCACAATAAAATATGTCCTGCAAGCCGGATTTGAACCAGCGACCTTAGGATGTCAGTGTGAGTCCTCTACAGTCCTCCGCTGTACCAACTGAGATATCACGGGATTTTAACGGGCTTGCGAAGTCTTTTAATTTAATGACTTTTGCTACCTGTGCGGTTGTGCCTGAGGCTACATATTTATGCCACAGTTTTTCCACCTGGTGGATGATTTCAGAAGTTATTACAACAAAGCTGGGCCATCTGATGATTAATCCAGCACAGGTTGAATTACAACCTGCAGTAATTTGCCAAATCTCTCAATTGATAAGGTTGACACAAATGGATTATGTTTGCCTTTTGTTATAATATGGTTCAGCCCCAAGATCTGCCAATATCACAGGCATCACAATCGCCCTCTCTCTCTCTCTCTCTCTCTCTCTCTCTCTCTCTCTCTCTCTCTCTCTCTCCCCCCCCCCTCTCTCTCTCTCTCTCTCTCTCCCCCCCCCCTCTCTCTCTCTCTCTCTCTCTCTCGTATTGTTAAACCCAAACACTGGTTGTACAATATGGGCCAACAATCAGAGGAACTCATGCCTGACAATTTGTCATGATGAGTGCTGGACTAGACCGCTTCCCCACTTCAAACAGCAAGTGTAGCTGCCCAATTGATCATGATGAGCTACTTTCAAAACGTTGTACTGTATTAATTACTAAAGTCTATTGATTTTGCCTCTTTCCCCTTCTCTATCTAATTTTGTAAGCCATACATTTTTAAAGATGGTTATTTTTATCACCAGTGTCAATCCACCAGGTGGGCAGGCCAGCCCGAGGGTGGGTGGGAGGCCACCGGGAAGGCAGTCATGCGTAACAATTTCTGGAGCAGCACTCAAACACTATAGTAATCTTCATTAAAAATGTCTACTCACGTTTTGGTCATATTTTTTCATAAAAGCTGACAGAAGTAGAAAAATTGCCTAAACTAAAAAAATATGCATTCATTTCTCTTGTATTTCTAAGAGAAGATTTCTTAATCAGCTTATCGCCAACATAGTTTAACAAATCAGTTTTCTTAACTAGGTAAACTAGAAAAGAATGTCCATTATTAGGTTGCTTGGCTTATAGGTGATGACACACAGTGTAATTCGCATACAGATGTCTGTGGAGGCAGGTGTAATGATGGAATGACATGTAAAGCTTATTAGAGTCCACACCATAACATAAACACTTAATTCCATCCAAATAGACCTGTAAAATGTTAAGATTTATTTGCTAATCTTACTTAATTATTATTCTTTTCACTATATCATATTCTTCAATGATCCATATGTCTGTAAATTGTTGTAATTTATTGAAATTATGTTGTTTCATTTCTAAATGAAACTCAACTCAATTAAAAGTTCATATCAAATTCAATAGTCCCAAGAAGACATTTTTTTTTATTGACGACGGATGATGATCATTCTAGTGTAAATTGAGGTCAAACATAAAAAGAACATTTTTGGAAATAGTGTAAACCGTGACCCGTCCCAACCTAAAATTCAAAGTGAGATATGGAACCCAAGACCTTTAGCCTGACCTTTAGCCTGACCATCAGCCTGACCATAAGCCTGACCTTTAGCCTGACCATCAGCCTGACCATTGGACCACACTTAAAATCTAAAAAAGTGTGTTAGAATAAAATGATATTATAAGGATGTGACTTTCTATGGTATTACTACTGAATTAATCAATAGTGAGTATTGGTAACATTCTGCAAATGAAACTCTCCAATATATATATTATATTAAACAATGAACTGTACTAAACGTAGTGGAGGTATGTAACACATTACGACTGAGTATATATAGGCAAAATATCTAGTTCCCATTTTCACCTCATTAATCATAAACTTTCTGAATATCACAAAGGTGAACACTGTTGTTACAACCAATAGCAATTACAGCCAAATTAGCTGACCTGGAAGGATATATTAGTTTCTTTGTCAAATAACAATCATGCTTACCATGCCTAGAACACTTAATTTTGTTTGTCAACATGCCTTATGTGATATTGTTGCTAGGTAAGCAAACTTGTCTGCCTGGAAAATTACCTTACTGACATTATAACTTTATGAAGAGCGTCGCCAAATCGCGACTTCGGAGTCTTTTTATGAAAAAATAAGATCAGAGATGTTTCCATTCAAGCCATAATCGCATTACCAATACATTTTTGTACATAATAAACCTTTTGAACTTAGATGAAAATTGAAAGTGCTGTTTAATAAAATGTACCACAAAACGATGACGTTCATGATGTTAATGTGTGCATTGTTTTTGTATTCTGTAGTAATTGCCATATGCAATATAACTGACTGTGATATTTGTCAGTGATATTTGATATTCTGAAATGAAATGGTGATATTGGTTTATTTGCCGAAATTACCTTTGGATTTAGCAACACTGAATATCTTTGGCGAACTAACATGTAGGTAATAATTTAAAGTACTTACTATACACAATAACCTAACATTTATTACAATCAGATTCAGATATTTTTTACCTACAAACTAAACAGTTACAGAGATAGGGATTACCCTCTCAGGAAGTTGATTTCAACTATCAAGGGCAAACTCCAATAATTTTTACATAAATGTATTATTTTACATAATATTATAAAGGTATATAATTATCAAACAACATAACATGTGTCAATAATTTTAGAATTCAAATAGAAGTAGAAGGGGGTGAGGATGATGCTTAGCTGTGACAAACGAATCCTAATTCATTACATCATAGCATAATAACAAATGTATGAAGTAACCATGAGCACCTTAATTTATTGGTAAGCCAAATAGCTGAACAGTGCTGAATAGTTACATGATATAATATATATATTAAATACAATGAAAATGCTGTGGGTGCAAAAATTAATTCAAGCACCCATGGAAGTAACAATTTATATCATAACATAATTTAAACAAATGTATGAAGTAACAATTTACCAATATATATCAGATATATATATATATATATATATATATATATATATATATATACCTTACAATTGCTTTGTTGACTTCAGCCATTCAAAAAATGGTATAATAGCTTTTTCAATCATTTCTGGCGTTGAAGTCCTACAATCAATTTCAGGAATTACTCCATAATAAATATCCCCCAATACAAATGCTAATCGACTATAACAAAAGTTTAGTTTTTTGCATAAACCTTCTATGACAATCGTTCCTGGTTGGCTGAAGAATATGTTTGACAATCCCGCTCCATGTGGACCAATCACCATAATTGCTCTGTTGAACATCAGCATTGTTTCCTGAAAAGATGGCATATGTCTATCAGAAAAGAGTTCAAGGTTGTATCCATATTTTGGTTCATACATTTTCAGCATATTCCAAATGTCATTGTGCCGACCAAACCACCTCTTTGAACTTCGTTGGATGACGATGACTGACTTACGTTCAATGTAAGGCATCTCTACGATCTGGCGAAGTCGCAGGTTCGTGATAAAGCTGGGAAATGTAGTGGCTTTACCACAAGCAACTCCAGCAGGCATATAAATTATATTAGCCTTAACATGGCCAGTGACTACATTGTTTGATAAACCAAATTGTCTTATGAAGTTAACTGTGAATGAGCTTTTTGTTTGACAGTGTATTAAAATTGATGGATGTTGACGTAGAAACTCCACATACATTGCCAATCGGGGAATGTTTTCAGTGGTCGAGTGGAAGAAGCCTCCACCCCAAAATTCAGATATAGTAAATACTTCATCATGCATTGGCAATTGATCTGAATTAGCTTTTTGGTACGACTGGTATTTGCATGCTTTTTGGTTAAGGTGAATGTTACTGTGCGCTACAATTCCTTCTGAGAACACTATACCATTTCTGATGATATGGATGAATGTTAAGAGAACGTTTGTGCTATTATAATCTTGGGCTACATTAGTAGTTTGTATCACTTCAGAATAATGCTTGGATGCTCTCACTGTGTTTTCCAACGTTAAGTTCTCATGAATCTGAAATGGCAAATGCTTATTCCGGTAGATGACTTTCTTACTCACAGCTTGCTTGAAAAATTTGTAAGGCCAAAATGAATTTATTGTCTCTAACGATGCACTGAAATTTACTGTCCTTATTCCTTCATACTTTTTCAAATTCTCAAAATAACCAGGTCCGATGACGCGAACACTATACTGTCCTCTATGTAATCCAGGTGTTAAAAAGGTGCTATTGGCAGCTTTCGTCATTGTCAAGAAGGTTTGTCGATATTGTTGTAACTTGGCTAAATTGTCCGAAAAGAGGCTTAAGACGCTGCTCAGTGTTACATTTGGACTTGTATAATTTGCTGAGATGATTCTGTTATTTTCAAAAGGATCATTGTAATTTTCAACCATCCAATCCTGAATTTTGTAATATTTGGCATCACCATTTGGAAAACTATGCTGAAATTGTCCAGGTGAAGTGAGTTGTGCACACAAAAATGCAACACTAAAAAGAGTGGCGGCAACGACTAACTTGATAAATACCTGTAAATATTTCATTATTAATGAGTTGATCAGTTTTTGATTAACATAATTCACAGAGATAGTTTTTCCACAGTTTGTCAAATTTGTCAAATTCTAATGAATATAATAAAAGGATATGTAACTTTTCCAGAATTTGCTAACTTCTGATGAACATATCCAAACAAGTTTCTTTACCAGTTGGTCAACTTCTGTTTAACATAATCCAAGAATATCTCAAGCATAATTTTATATAATAGGCTTTCTGATACATCAAGTGCAATGCCAAGTGAGAGGGAGTTTCACTGCTTTATATCTCTGCCAAAGTTGCTTCTCATAGTAATGTCCCTGAAAAGAAATTAGGAAAATTCAATGTATTAAAGTTTAATGATTTTTTGTTTGTTTTGAATATGTTTATTCACACACATGCATCATTAGTTTAACTACATTATATTTACATTAATATATATATGCTTTTATTGACACTGTTGTATCATAAATGATACATTTTGTCAAAAATAACAGATAACAAAATGTACTTAGTCTACTTCTACTCACTATTCCTATATTCAATATATATATGCATGGTATAAATAAAGTTAAAGGTATACATTATCAATAGATTATCTACACATCCATGGTCCCAGTTGCTGAACAATAGCACAATAATAAGAGCATTGAGTTTTTTTTACATACATTGGTTAAAAATATATAATATATATATACATATATCACATGTATACAGTGACCCTAAATACACATATTACTGCAGTTAAAACTGTTCATTATCATGATGTTAATATAAGTACAACATTTAAATTAGGAGTATATACAACTAGACATAGTCCACAGTTATATAAGTGGATGTAAACGCACAGAGATCACAATATATACAAATGCAGAAACTGCTGGTTTGGGGAGTGATGGTTAATCCTCGACGATGGATGATGACACAAACATTCATAAGGCATCAATATTTACAAGAAATTTTCCAAGGAATTTTAACAACTCAGGCTTTTTTGATTTCATGATGGTATTAAATTTGTCTTCATTGTTTAGTAATCATTAAATGGACTATTAGATCATCTTAACATTGAATATTGTTTTCATCATGTTATATATTATTTGTATCTATTGGACTTAGGGCCTTAATATGAAACATATAATGCTACTTAAGCATTTTTGATATAAATTCAATGAATAAGTTCAACAACTAAATGAATGTAAAAAGTGATAACATATATTGTCATATAAACATAATTACGGTTAGCTTACTGGAGAATAACTTTAATGGAATAAATCAACTTCCATTGCATTATACATAGGTGACACACAATCTCCTAGAAATATGCATTGGAAATATAGTTGGCAATAAAGTGTGGTTTTTTCAAAAATATTATATCGTAATAATAATAATAATGCTGACATAATAAAATAATGTATTTATATATGAAAACACTCATCACATAAACACACCAACTTGACACGAAAGAACGATTATGTAATTTATTTTAAAAAAAAGGAGAAAACATAAGAAATTAAATATATAAAATAAATTCATATTGTAATCAGTCAATGATAGAGGTAACATGTTATGATTGCAATGTTACTAGCATTATGCTCTAGGGGATGCTGTATACCTTAAGCTCTAGAGGGTGCTGCAAATGGCTCAGGTTTAGAGCTCAAGAAGGCAGCCTTTCATTTTACCTGGAGGCAGTTAAGAGAATCCGTGTGTCACCATCCTGCCATGATCTCAAATTTATACATCATGGGCGGTGAACACACTGAACAATAGTAAAAAGAAATAAGAAAAGAAGAGTTGACCTATGGCATTTCATTGATTACCTTCGACAGTAATTGATTAATTGTCATGGATTTGTTAACTGACTTACTGACTATTCTATTGACTATTTCATTGACTGAATTTTTTGACTGACAATTTCTTCACTGACTGAGTGACTGAGTGACTAAGTGATAGATAGATAGATAGATACTGGAAAGTGCAGCCCTCTAAGGCAAGTTTGATTGATGAGGTAAGAGAGAGGAGTCCACCCATGTTACATATTTACCACATGGGTGGGATATTTTACTTGCCTCAGCATAGACACCAAGTACAAGGGACTGCCAGTTTAACTGGGTGACTGTTTTATTACTGATTGACTGACTGACTGACTGACTATTTTATTACCGACTGATTAATTAATTGATTGAACAATTATTGATTATTGATTGATAGATATTATCTGTTTAGAAATCAATACATAAATTGTCAATTTTTTTGTGATTCTTTTCATGCATTGTTCAAAATATTTATCGACTCCCTTTAGTAACTATGCTTGCAAGTCACAGGCCCTGAGCAACCATACACACCAGTGTTGCCAGGAGCCATTGAATGCAACTCAGGATGAGGCTGAATGGTTAGTCATGACCTCAGAGAGTGACTAAACTGGGAGACCAAACGCAGGGGCAAAGTGCAGGATGGTAAACCCTCTGGTCACAGTTTTCATATCAACAAATATTTTTAATATAATTAAGCAGCATTTCAAAGATAAGAAACACATTAAAAGAACGGGTAAGCTGCTAGTTTGCATAAAAGCTCAATTAAGTCAATAATTATTGTCCAAACGGTTAGATCTAATAAGTGTCCTGTCATTCTAAAGTGATAACCCTTATTTCTAGCATATATATACAATGTTTGCTGTGCCTGAATGAGCATTCAGCATCGGCGTAATACTTTCGTTTCCGGAGCTGAACCCTAACACTAATGCATTTAACCTAACAACATTTCATGCAGTAATACTCTATACAGCCTTTTGATAGTCACATTGACATAATATGTTGGCTATGCTTTACTAATTTGGAAAAAAATATGTCATAATATGTCTAAAATACTGCATTAGTGCCTATTGGGGGTCCAAGCATGAAGGTGCAATAATGTCAGAGTTCTGATCCAGAATTAAAAAACAAAAATAATTTTTGTTTTCCAAATTTTGTAAAACATAGCCAACATATGTCAATGTGACTATCAAAGGGCCCCACTGGGCCATATAGATTATTACTATACAAATTTGTGTAAGAGTAAATGCATTAGTGTAGAGTTCTGCTCTGGAAACAAAAGTGTTACACCCGCCCGCCAGTCCACTCTCCTGCCCACTTGCCTGTCTGCCCGCCCTTTGGATGGACAATGATTATAACAGTAACCCTCTTCGAACTTTGTTAACTGAGGGTTAAAAATGGTATAACAATTTGCATGCACACCTGTCACCACCTAGCGCGGTTTCACAACATAAATGTCATACTAGTAACAATAAAGGGAAACATTTCTGGGAAACTATTAAACCCTTCATGACTAATAACGTTAAAACAAATAACCAAAACATAACACTCTATGAAAATAACTCTTTAATCAGTAACCCAAATGATGTATGTAACGTATTCAATGAATATTGTATCAATGTTACCCAAGACTTTTGTGAACCTGATACCATAAACAATATGTCAGCTGATCAGGTCATTGCCCATTATAAAGATCATCCAAGTGTGAAATCAATCACAGAGAAGGTCAGCCATGATCAACAATTTGATTTCAAACAAGTAACTCAAACAATCACTGAAAAGAAACTTAAACTTATGCAGACAAATAAAGCAAGTGGATTTGATAACATATCTCCAAAATTCCTCAAATTAGGAGTGGAACACATAAGTCACTCTCTCACACAATTCATTAACAATAGCATTAGCCAAAATATATACCCTGACTATACAAAGAGAGCTGAAGTAACTCCTCTGTATAAAAAATCTGACCAGAAAATTATAGGCCCCTAAGTGTATTAACATCAACTTCCAAAGTATTTGAAGGAATCATGTGTGATCAACTACTCGGTTTCATCTCCTCTTCCTTATCCACGGATCTGTCAGCTTATAGAAAATCCTATAGTTGCAGCAATGTCTTGGTAAAATGTGTTGAAAATTGGAGAAAAGCACTCGAAAATAACCACAATGTAGGATGCATTCTAATAGATTTGTCAAAGGCTTTTGATTACTTACCTCATGGACTATTAATAGCAAAGTTAAATGCCTATGGTGTATCAATCAAATCATGTAAACTTATACTTAATTACTTAAGGAATAGAAAACAAGCTGTAAAATTAGGTAACATTAAAAGTGAATGGCTCAACCTTAAAACAGGGATCTCTCATGGGTCATATTCTGTTTAATATTTTTATAAACGACTTTTTGTATGATCTGCAAAGCACATGTGATGTATATAATTATGCTGATGACAACACAGTCTTTCTCAAACAGTAACCCTCTTCGAACTTTGTTAACTGAGGGTTAAAAATGGTATAACAATTTGCATGCACACCTGTCACCACCTAGCGCGGTTTCACAACATAAATGTCATACTAGTAACAATAAAGGGAAACATTTCTGGGAAACTATTAAACCCTTCATGACTAATAACGTTAAAACAAATAACCAAAACATAACACTCTATGAAAATAACTCTTTAATCAGTAACCCAAATGATGTATGTAACGTATTCAATGAATATTGTATCAATGTTACCCAAGACTTTTGTGAACCTGATACCATAAACAATATGTCAGCTGATCAGGTCATTGCCCATTATAATGATCATCCAAGTGTGAAATCAATCACAGAGAAGGTCAGCCATGATCAACAATTTGATTTCAAACAAGTAACTCAAACAATCACTGAAAAGAAACTTAAACTTATGCAGACAAATAAAGCAAGTGGATTTGATAACATATCTCCAAAATTCCTCAAATTAGGAGTGGAACACATAAGTCACTCTCTCACACAATTCATTAACAATAGCATTAGCCAAAATATATACCCTGACTATACAAAGAGAGCTGAAGTAACTCCTCTGTATAAAAAATCTGACCAGAAAATTATAGGCCCCTAAGTGTATTAACATCAACTTCCAAAGTATTTGAAGGAATCATGTGTGATCAACTACTCGGTTTCATCTCCTCTTCCTTATCCACGGATCTGTCAGCTTATAGAAAATCCTATAGTTGCAGCAATGTCTTGGTAAAATGTGTTGAAAATTGGAGAAAAGCACTCGAAAATAACCACAATGTAGGATGCATTCTAATAGATTTGTCAAAGGCTTTTGATTACTTACCTCATGGACTATTAATAGCAAAGTTAAATGCCTATGGTGTATCAATCAAATCATGTAAACTTATACTTAATTACTTAAGGAATAGAAAACAAGCTGTAAAATTAGGTAACATTAAAAGTGAATGGCTCAACCTTAAAACAGGGATCTCTCATGGGTCATATTCTGTTTAATATTTTTATAAATGACTTTTTGTATGATCTGCAAAGCACATGTGATGTATATAATTATGCTGATGACAACACAGTCTTTCTCAAACAGTAACCCATCTATAATTAAAAGCACATTAGAACAAGCCTCTCAACAAGCAATGAGATGGTTTGATGTGAACTTCATGAAAGCCAACCCATCTAAATTTCAGGCCATCTGCCTTAGCGAAGAGAATGTATCTATTGACTTTGAAAGTGGTAGTCATGTAATAAAGTCAGACACCACTGTTAAACTACTAGGGGTAAACTTTGATAACAAGTTAAACTTTCACAACCATGTATCACTTATCTGTAAAAAAGCAGCTCGGCAGATAAATGCCCTACAGAGGCTATGTAAAAACCTTGACTATACAAGTAAACTCAGAATCTATGAATCTTTTGTAGCTTCAAACTGTGTTTATTGCTCAACTGTCTATAATTATTTTACAACAGGGCAGGATAAAAAACTTGAAAAACTAAATGAAAGGGCGATAAGACTCATCTGCAATGACTACGATAGCCCCTATGATGACTTACTGTTAAAGACAGGTAAAAGAATGTTATATGTTACACGTAAAATTAATCTAGCTGAATTTGTTTACAAAGTGCTTTACGATATGGCACCTCCAGTGGAAAATCCCTTCTTTACTAGACAAGTCACTCCATATGATATGAGGGATAACTTCAAATTAATCAAACCAGTATACAATACAGTCCAATTTGGCATGCGTTCAATTGCTTATCAAGGTCCTCTGGTGTGGAATGCTTTACCTATCAATGTAAGTACATGTCAATGTGGCAACTGCATTTTATGTGAAAGAAACAGCCCGTAAAATTTAATTTCTTTTTACACAATGTTACCAACTCATCTATTTATTTCTCATCTATTTATTTGTAAATATTTCACCTTGTTTTTTGTCACAATTTTCTGTCGGCGAAAAGCTTTTATAGCTTATGTTTTATTGTTATTTGTATCACCACCGACTTTAAATAAAATTTTATCTTATCTTATCTGATCTTAACATAAGGAAATCCTGCCAAAACTGTTTTAACTTGCGCTTTGATACAGTATTGGGGGTACGCCAATAATATTTACTCCATTGGAATCGCAGTACAAAAGCGCACATTTCAAACCAAATTTTGTCCAAATCTGATCAGTGGAAGCTGAGAAAACGCTGGTTTTAGTACAATATCAGGCCTTTCAAAATCCGTAATTTTTTGTCGTCGTACAAATCGTCCACACACATTAAATTTTCATCTAACATGATACAGGGAAGAAAAAAAATGATGGCTGTTGTTTTTGAAGAAACGAACCCTTGTTTTCGCTTTTTGTAAAACCAATCTTAGTATGTATGTAAGTTCTGCTAATTATAGGATATGTTACAGATTGAGATTCCGATACAAAAACCAAGTTTTTTTTAAAGTAATTTTTTTAAGTAATTGATGATCAATTGTATCAAAACATTTTCTGATATCCAGACAAATGCCTGTTACTAAACCGTCACACATATGATTATGAGATAACAAATATTGTACTCCGTGGTACTATAGAGTCAATTCCAAAAGATAACAAAAAAGATGTCTGTGATAGTAGTAACTACAGAGGTATAACTTTGTGTAACTCCATCTCTAAAGTTATAGATATTATTATTTTATTAAGGTACAAAGACAAGCTCAGTACAAATGATATGCAATTTGCCTTTAAACGTAAACACAGCACTGTGATGTGTACATTAGTTTTGAAAGAAGTTGTTAGATATTATATGAATACTGGATCAGATGTGTATACTTGTTACGTAGATGCAACAAAGGCTTTTGATAGAGTGCAATATGATAAGCTATTTTGTTTGTTAATAGACAGAGGGGTACCCCCTGTTATTGTAAGAGTGAAGACTTATATGTTCGACAATGTATAAGAACGCATTGGAGAGGGTATGTATCTGACGAATTTGGTACAACGAATGGTATTAGACAAGGAGGGGTTATATCCCCAGTACTGTTTTGTATTTATATAGACGAGTTATTATCAAGGTTAGAGAAAGGTGGTGAAGGCTGTTGGGTTGGCAACCAGTTTTATGGTGCTATAGGCTATGCAGATGATCTTACACCTTTAGCACCCACTGTATCAAGCCTGTCTAAGATGATTAAGATATGTGAGGAGTTCAGTAATGAGTATAATGTCAAATATAATCCAGATAAAACTGTATGTATGCTATTCAGTAAAAAAGAACAAAACAACATAGATATATCTCTGGATGGTAAACGTTTAGCTTGGGTAAAAACTGTAAAGTATCTAGGTAACTATTTAGACTGTGACATGTCAGAAAAGACTGATGTCAGAAAGAAGTGACCTTGTTTATAGAGTTAATCATACCATCTCAACATTAGGGAAATGTAGAAAAGAAGTTACTGTATATGTATTTAATACAAAATGTTGTCATTTTTTATGGTGCTCAAGCATGGAATTTATGCAAGGCAAATATTAGAGGTTCCATCAACAACCCATCGTAATTTGTTTCCTGGGTTAGTTGGGAGGCTAAGTGCCTTAGAGCAAATTTACTGTAGATTTATTAAAATGGTACAAACTATGTTAAAATCTGCAAATGTTAAGGTTAAATTTTTTATGAAAAAGCACTGTTAGATGTAAAAAGTATAATTTATTCAAATTTGACACTGATCTCAAAAGGTATTGGATGCAGTATTGAGCAACTGTTAAATGACAGTATTGTTCAGACCAAAAGGTGCTTATATAAAAGATATGCAGCCAGTAGTTGGTCAGATTAATGAATTGTTAAATATTGTTCGCACAGATGCAGCCACAGTAGACGGGTTCACTAGAGATGACCTAAAAGTCATATTGCACTTTATATGTACAGCATAAAGCGCAGTATTTTTTTTTTTACTTATTCACTTATGTTTTTATTCACTTTTGTTTTTATCTGTTATGTTTTTAAAGTTTAATAACGTTTACAATATATTTTGATAACCAATATTTTTGTACTATACACCACAAATTGTATCTTACTATCCATGTGTGTGAATAAACAAATTTTAAAAAAAATATTTTCATGCACAACAATATAAAACCTTAAGAGCTGATATCTTTAGGAGCTGTTGCACGCATATTTTTACCAGTTAGAATGTTAATCTTTTCCCAGAATTGCTTAGGGTCATTAAAACTATTACATAATTCATTCTCATAATATTTGCATTTTTCAGCTTTTATCTTTGAAATGACCTCATCTCTTAAACACTTATATGATTATTAATATATGGAATGCGGAACCTAATACTATTATTTACAAAGTCATGTCTACTTACAGGTGTCCTAAAGTCTCTAGCATGTCTAGTATCATAATTATGTCCATCTTACAAAAAAATGGGGATTTGAAATAAACTGTATTTTACAGTAAAAGTGTGTGTGTGTGTGTGTGTGTGTGTGTGTGTGTGTGTGTGTGTGTGAGTGTGAGAGAGTGTGAGTGTGAGTGTGAGTGTGAGTGTGAGTGTGAGTGTGAGTGAGTGTGTGTGTGTGTGTGTGTGTGTGTGTGTGTGTGTGTGTGTGTGTGTGTGTGTGTGTGTGTGTGTGTGTGTGTGTGTGTGTGTGAGTGTGTGTGTGTGTGTGTGTGTGTGTGTGTGTGTGTGTGTGTGTGTGTGTGTGTGTGTGAGTGTGTGTGTGTGTGTGTGTGTGTGTGTGATTAGGGCTTTACATCCTGTATTTCTGCACCAGTTGGGCTTATTAGGACAGGCAGAGACCACGGCAATGAGATCAAAGATGAAACAGCCATCCAACTTAGGCTCGGCCGAGAATTGAACCTGTGACCCAGTGGTTGGAAGCCCAGTGCGCTACCACTGAGCTAGGCCCCAGCCCTCAGTAGTATTGTGTTTGACTACATTTCAACTGCTGAAAACTATTCTTTTGTACAGGGAGCATTGATCTCGTCTGCATTCAATTGTAAGCAAAAGGTAAAAATTAAATTTCCAAAATAAATTATGTTTTATTGTTTTATTTTCTTATTTGTGTAGTTTATTCTTTTATATTATACTATATATTCTATGATATGATACAAATTGTAAGCAATAATTTATCTTTATCTCCATAACCTGAGGGGAAATATACCATCTTGGTATCAGCCCCCATTCTATTTCATCTAAGACGGTAAATACCCTAAGTTTTATGTTATAAACAACTGTGAATTTTGTATACATGTACAAATGTATGAATATTATGTACATCTGAAATTGTGTGTATGTGATTGTGCGTGTGTATGTAAATGAGTGTAACCTGAATGAATGAGAATGATGAATGGAATAAAATGAATTGGAAATTGAAATTCGAATAGGTGCTAAAATGTACTAGATGTGCCTGCTAAGACAGTCAAGTTGCTCTTTTGCAGCCACCCAATCAGATACTAAACAAACCAGTCAGTCAGATCATCCATTTGAGATCACAGTGCAGTATCAATAACTTGTCATTCCTACAATGACACAGTACTGTCCAGATGGTAAGGAATTAAGCTACCCAGTAATTGACACAGCTGTACTGTCGGAGAGTTCCATGTTGATTGATATAACACTTAGGCCCAATTGATATAATATCATCTAAATATTTATTAATATATATTTGTAAATATACTTACAATGCTGAGGTGACTTCTATTGAAAATAGCGCCAAAATGGTGCACCACTGCAGCGCCATCTAGCGTATTGTTGTGAAACAACTAATCCAAATATGTTTATAATCACAGTGCAATGATGACTCCAACTGGTTAGTTTCACTGTAGGTTAACTTGTAAATGACTATAGATCGATCTTTCTCGCTGTATACCAGAGGCAGCTATTGGTTTGACGCAACACGACCCACCAATAAGAAATAAATACGTAGTTCTGAAATTTTGACGAAATATTATGAATTCCAGGTAAAGTCAGCTTATTGTGAACCAGATTGATAACTGTCCCTTCAAACTGTTACGCAGATTTATAGTAAATAGTCAATATAATTATGATGGATGAGCTCACTTGAATATATTTAGGTGTTCACTGATTGATGATAAATTTCATGCAACATTAAATAAATGAGGATGGGCAGATGGAAGCTCAAATTGAGCATCAAATGGACAAGTAAAGGCAATTTATCACATATTTCAAATAATATATATCAAGTGTAACTGGCGGTGTTTTAGATAACATCAGTAAGTGATATTCAGTTATACCATAATTGTTATAAAATCGTAAGCATGAGTTAGCTGAGAAGCCAAAATAAAAGATAATAGTTTGGATTGTTATGGGATCAATAACTTCCTATATTTGGGGTCATTGGATAGTTATGGAATGAACAACATCCTGTTTTTGGGGTCATTGGGGAGGGGTAACTTGATACTTGCCTTAAGGTTCCTCTTTTGAAACATTCTACTGAACAAACCATTAACCATTGCATTTAATGTGAAAAGAAATGTGACATGGGCCTAATTGCTAATGCCTTGTCAAAATAACTATGTTTCCAATTTGCATTGTATTAAAAACCATTGTTAATGATAAATTTACCACAGAATTGTTGTCATAATAAAATGTTTGGTAATACTCAGCTTCTAGCAAACACAATGACCCCAACTGAATGTATATGCAAATCTGTTCATGCATAAGTTTATAATTCATTCCTTCATTAATTCATTCATTCATCACCAGTAGGCATTGTGTATTAACTTTTGCCCATATTTTATTTATTTATCTTTATTGACATGTGGTTTAACATTACAACAATACAAACATCAGATGTGGAAACATAAACCACCCAGCCCCATAAGGGCTTATATGTCACTCCATTTCAGTGCTTAAATACGTGACATATAAATAACAAAAAGTAACTGTTTTCTTATTTCCATAGCTTTCAGCAAAAAGTTAGCCAATTGTACCTGATATTCGTTATTAATAAACAAAAATTTTTCAAAATCATATTACTCATCGAAATTACTATTAATGTCACTAATATTATTATAAAGACTAGTTCTTATATCATTATAGGCATTACATACACATAGTACATGAAATTCATCTTCTATATTATTTGTAACAGAATTACATAGTTTACAAACTAATATACCCAGTAGGCTTTTGCAAACTAATTAAACAGTGAGAGAGCACTATCGGCTGTCCGGTAGACCTATTATGTAACACCGTGCACCCGACAGATAACATTCACATCCCCCAATTGCCTTGAATTTCCTGGGAGATAAAATTCAACATCCTGATTTTGGTTTTTGGGAAACATTACGAAAATTGTGCATTTCGTTTTTGCCTTTCATTTTGATAAGTCATGTTCCTGCGGGCATCAAATTAACTGTACATTATCCAGCTGTTTTAGTGTCTTAATTTCAGGTGAGTTTAATGATTTTTTCTAAGGTAGATGAAAAGTATCTAATATATATATAAGACAAATTTCAATTTCCATTAGTATTTCAAGTACAAATAAATATTCTTCTGTTATTTATAACTTTATACGCTAAAAAATGAAAGGAAACAATTACATTTTTGGCTTGATAAAGTCAGTTTTTCACACCACTGTTCATTAAAGTGCCCTTCCCAGTGTACAACTGAAATTGATTGAATACATATAATTTAGTCCCTATTCACACAAATACCATTCTGCAACCCATAACATGCGTAAATTGATGTGGTAAATAAAGCTTGATCACATATATTGAAATAAAGTGAAATGCTAACAAAACAATCTGCAAAATGTACAATATTTATATCATAATAATTGCCTAAAATAATATTTTTTAACACAAATTAACTACTTTTAGAGTGCACAGTATATACACATGATGGCCTTAATGATTTTAAAGGGCACTTAGATATTTTATATTTAGATGAAATTTTCACATTTTATTCAGGACCAATTTATAAACAAGGACATTATGCATAACATAAGATAATAATCTGTGGCAAAAGCATCTTATGATTTTATTCCTAGCTAGCTTATTTTGTCATTTTCAGAGTACCTGAATATGGAGCAAAATTCTATTCTGAATATAATCATTTATTCAGTCCTCGTGATTTCCATGGGCAGTCCTGCTTCAGCAGCATCAAGACATTGTCAAGGAAATGAGTTGAAAGGAAGATACATGTGCAAGTGAGTAGAGCCAGACCATCTCACAATATAAGAATTCAATTCTATGTCTCCATGCTACTGGGTCTGAAGCATAGTAAGCATATATGACCACATTGACCAGCTGCCAGAGGCAGACGTAATGATTAGATGATAAGGCTTGGAGCAAACAGCATGTTACACATTTATCCCATGGGTGGGTTCTTTTACTTGCCTCAGCATAGACACCAAGTACAAGGCACCTTTAAGTTAACGTCTCATGTGATCGACATCCATGCAGCTGGGATGTCTCTTATGAAGGGTGCCTGGGCCAGGTGATCAAACCTGGAACCTTCAGCAGAGCTGGCCAATGTGGAATTGGCAGATGTCTTAAATATTAAGCCATCCAGCTGCAATTAGTATAAAGACCACCAAATGTTGGGATCAAAGTGAATGTTAAATTGTATTTTAATTTTTCAATAAGACCACTCTACCATTATGACCAGAAAATTTCCACCAAGTGTGGTCTAGTATATTTCATTAGTCACAATGACTTTTAATATATATTTGTCAAACTTTTACGATGACTGACATATTAGTTTAATTACCAGCGCTTCTTTTCATCTGCTTTTAGATGGTGAAAAATATTGACATTGTCGGCATCACTGCTCCACAATTTTTCTTTTTCCACTGCTTTACACTTTTAAATGAAGTTATTAAGTTCACTTTTTAGCAATCAGAACACCATGAAGTTATATTTGAAATTAGAAAACTAAGTTATTAAACTATTGCAACACTTTCTTTAACTTTATTTGCAGCTGCCATGAAGGAAATATCATAGACTCAATAACAAGTACCTTTGACAGAAACACTGATGACAGAGTGTGGAATATTAGTTGTTCAGTGACAAGTCTTTATGTTGCGAAATCACGAACTTGCGAGGATTTGACAACAAAATGGACCGAGTACAAAACAAACTTCAATCTGACCTTCAAGAGTCATGCATATGCTTGTCTCTTCAAGCATGGAGTTTTGACAGGATGGGAGAGTGAATACGATTCAAGAATGAAGGACAGGAGGTACAGGTTTACATACACCATTCCACATATGTGGGGAGTTGTGATTGAACATTGCCGAGATCGGAAGATCAGTTCATTCGAAACCCAAGGTCATTTTGCAGTTTCTGAAGGTCAAGTGGTTCATGGAATTAAGAGTGTTTTTAACAGCAAATACAATGACAGGGAGTGGCATTTCAATGTGTGCAAGATAACCAGGGAATGTGATATCATCAAGGATATAACATTTTCGAATATTGACACCCCGGACGAGATTCTTAGCTATACAGAAATTACTAGAGAATCCCAAGTCACGGATGCAACCGGACACACAGGTAACATTGAAACGGAACTGACGTTATCGTCTGAAACAAGCAAAAGTTTAACTGAAACGCAGAGATTTGAATCAACTTCACAATCGTCAGTATCCAACACTGCTTCAGTATCGGTCTCAGCAACAATTGAAGTTCCTTTTGTCGTGATGCAAGTGGAGGGAGGGTATGAGTTCCGCTCTGAGCGAATGACCTCCAAAACGTGGTCGAGGGAGACAGCTACTGAATACACAGAAACGAATGGAAAAGAAATTGAGTGGCAATACACCTGTAATGCAGGGACAAAGTGTGAAGCTATAGTGTCCATTTACCAAGCTGTTGTCAAGGTGCCTTATACTATGAAAGTTGGTAGTTCAAACTCAATGGAAATGTGCATCGAAAAAGGTGTTTATGAACGAGTCCAGACCTTCACTAAATTTCATGTGACATCTACTGTTTCAACAACAACAACTTCATCAACACTGAAAACCACTACAACTAAAACAACA
The DNA here is from genome assembly GCA_932294295.1 of Alitta virens. Classification (NCBI taxonomy): domain Eukaryota; kingdom Metazoa; phylum Annelida; class Polychaeta; order Phyllodocida; family Nereididae; genus Alitta; species Alitta virens. The sequence continues at coordinate 39,867,470 of OW028578.1, forward strand.
ATAAAACAGACCACTGCACATCGAACACCAAGCTCCACAACACTGACTACTTCCACCACCCCTACCAGTACAGCAATGACAATGAAGACCACAACAGCAACGGCTTTAACGTCTTCATCTGTTCCCCAAACGCATCAGGCACCATTACCCTTAAAAGCAGAAAGGTTGTCCAAATCACCATCATCCAATTCAACACCAATGAATGAAAAACCATTCGATTCAAACCCAATGTCGCCAACGCCAGTATCCTTCAACAACTTTACATATGGTGAAGAAAAGAATCGATATAACTCATTATTTGGAATGGAAAATTCGACAGATATCACACAGACTAATCTGGACCTTGATGTGCCCAAAGATAGTATGGGTGCCTCAGGTGATGATTTGAAAGATGACAAAACAGATGCAGATAGTAAACGTCCCCTGATGGAAAACCAAGCAGTTAGCCCTCTAGTGGATAATAAGAATACTACAAGCAAAGCTCAAAATGGTGAAGAAAACAAAAAGAAGTTGTTAATTGATGAGGAGAACCTTACCACTAAAGGAGGCATTAACCTAGGTACTTTGCTATCAGGAAATAGCGGCTCGGTCTTAAAAGAGATCCTAAAACCAGGACCAGAAAACCACAAAGTAGATTGCAAAGAGGATGAAATTTTGCCATCATTATGTCAGAAGATTTATGGCTGTGTCAATGGTGTGCCAGCTGCTGCTAAAATTACAGCTTATATGTTTGCAATGGCGATGTCAATAGCTTTGGCAATGAAGCTTACTACAGTTTTAATGACTTGATTTGGTGAACTGTAAATAATATTGACTAGTGAATGAGTAAGTCAACGTTAACTAGTGCCTTTGAACCAAAGTGTTCTTCATAGATTCCTATATTTTTGTATACCTAATGCAATGTACATGTTAATTTAGAAATGTTTATACCAGAAGCCATGACATGAATGTGTGTACTCCTTTTCCTAAAAATGACATTGCCAAAAGAAGTTGATTTATTCAGGTGCAAATAATTGGAACATTTTACCAAATTCTACCAAAAAAATTACTGATATTCACAGTTTCAAATGTAAATTAAAAAGAATTATACACAGTGAGTAGCCATAACCGTTTCAAGGAACTGTTAGATCATGAACTTTATTTTACTTGTATATCTGTTCTGTCCATCAGTTGGGTGAATTATCATGAAACAGTAATGCTCTATCATAACCACAAATATGGTAGCGATAGAACAGCTACCATAAAAGAGGAATGCTATACTGTTACTAAATTCTGGTATTTGCAGTTCATAATAATATGTTAGATGGCAGCAGTATCCACTTGAAAAGGGGTGATTTAGATCTTTATCACTGACGATTGATACCAGCTAATGCTGGGTGATCAACCTTGTTTCTTCTAAGCAGCTGATAGCCACATCTTATCATGTAAAATATAGTGGTATTAATCAAGAATGGGAGATAGAAACTCTCCATAAAAGCTGGAGAAGAGAGGACATTTTCAATCACACAACCCATACACTATTTGTATATACAGCCACGGAACTATTTAAGCAGAAATCTAAAATTTTTGTTCAACATTGATAAATATTACATATTAAACGTTACATTCACATTTGTATCTAAATTTCTTTTTTGATTGCACACAGCCAATCAACCGATCAATTAATCAATCAATCAATCAATCTTACTATCTATCTATCTATCTATCTATCTATCTATCAATCAATCAATCAATCAATCAATCAATCAATATATCTATCTATCTATCTATCTATCTATCTACGTCTTTTTTTTATCTATCTATCTATCTATCTACATCTTTTTTTTTTATCTATCTATCTATCTATCTGTCTATCTATCTATGTCTTTTTTTTTTAGAAATTGTTGTTGCAGCGATGACCTTTTTGAGATACAAATCTACTTGTCACATATTACTAAAGTGAGAAAGGCTCAGGGTGGTACTAGTCCTCTGACAAAACAATTTTGATTGGGATGAACCTTGATCTTAAATTAGTGGTTAGTGTTTTTTTGGTTGTTATGGAAACAGTTTCTGTGTCTAAGATAAATACAAACGTGTCTAAATTTTTTATAAGAAGACCTGCTAGTCAAAATGACTATGGTGTGTCAGACATACTAGACACAGTCAACATATAAGAGATCTTAGTAAAAAAAAAGTTCCAGTATACTGCTATACTGTAAACAATCTACTACAAGCTACATAACAGAAAAGCCACTTTGCCACCCTTTGAAATAAATTAATGCTATATAAGAAGAAATCCTCACAAAGAGACTAAGGAAGGAAAAAGTGTAAGTGTTTACTGAAGGGTGACAACTTCCTGTGTCCTTAAAGATTGTTTATCAATCCAAGGTATGTTCAATAGACCATAATTTGCTCAATATCTTAGTCCAGAAATCAATGAATATATGGTATGAACGTCTATGTAAAGTGTTGATAGGAGGAGATAGTAACGGTACTGGGATATTTCATAAACTTTTCTCAAAGGTATTTCGACTAGCTGTTTTAGTGTACTCATGTTTGGTAATCAATGTGTAATCAGAAACAAAATTGTGAACATTGAAATCCACAACAACAACACCTTCAGGACATAATATGCATTATATACATTTCAAATATGGAATGCATCAATAACCGTTCTTCAGTCTAATAATCTCATGTTCAGAAAAGTTTTTAGATGCGCAATGTTTGTTTTATTTACAGTGTTTGTAGACAAACAAACATATACATGGTGCAAGAGGTAAGCCCTGCATAACCTCACAATTGCGACTATTCTGGAGAATTTCTGATATGACTCTAATATCAAGGTGATCTTAATTATTCAAAACCGCAAAAACTTTAATTAAAGTCATAGAAATGAGGCTGTAAACGAATTTGCTCCATCATAGACATTTTCTACGCAGAAAAAATTCATTCATTCTTTCAACCATTCATTTATTCATTCATTCATTCTCTGAGTGAAGATGTTTTGTAAGCATGGTGAACATTGTTCCAACATTGTAGTTTGGTTCCAGATAGCATTCCAAATCGAAACAACATTGGCGCGATGTCGACGATGTCAAAGCAATGAAAAAAAGCCGCTGGCCCCATTTGGAATGCTATCTGGGGTGGCCATCATCTGTTAAGAAATGTGAATTTATAAATTTATATGCAGGTTTAGAGTCTCCAATTATGTGAAACTCGTATACTGCCAACTCTGGAATTGCACCCCTTGGCAGGCCTGTTCAAGCATGAGCCTTTCTCCAATCCCTAGAGAGTATATAGTCCATTATACAGAAATACCTGCAGGAGGCTACAAGCACTCTACAAGCACTCTACAGTCACTCTACCGTCACCAGCATTACCTACAGCAGTGCACCATTTACACCTGGGTGGAACGGAGCAAAGAAGTTCTGCCCAATTTCTCCATACCATGGTGGGTGGCCTAATCCTGCAACCTTTTAGCCTGAAGGTGAGCGCTTTCTCCACTAAGGTATATTACCTCTAAATGCATATTACTTTGATTTATTCATTTGTTGAAATTGCAATTCATAGTAAATAGCCATGCATGAGAAATAGATGAGGCAAACCTCACAGTATCAATACATCATGAAAACTTGGTGCCCCTGGAAACACGAGGTTGTAGCATTCATGCCACAACATTTGACTGAAGTTGTCCCAGTATTAAAGTGTGGACCCAAAAAACTTGCCAGTCATATTTTCAAATAATATTCCCAAAAATGTTTGCCAGAACATCTTGACAACATTCAATATTGTAGAACATGTTGTCACAAGGTGATAACATGGATTCCCAAAACATTTCAGCAATACTTGAGGTTATATTCCCCGCAGATATTACCAAAATATCGACACAACATTCAAAATATCATGTTAACTAACATTATGTCAATATTTGGAGAACATATGGTCACATAATGAACTCTAGAAAAGCCTGCAGAAAATTATAAATTATATCACTAAACAAACTTGTCAAAATAATTTCACCAAGTGAATTACAATATAACATATTGCAGTAACATTCCTACACCTTTTTTTTTTCTTCGGAATGTTGAATGCTTTTTTGTGTTTGTAAAGACTATCAAAAGACTTGTCACCCATATTTGGAGCAGCTGAATGGTTTGGAGGTCAAGGCCAGATGTTGCACTGGGTGTCTCAGCATGCAGAAGCAAGGGAAATACCCCACCCATGGGATAAATGGTGTGGACTTTCCTTCTACCTCCCTCTGTCTCTCTCTCTCTCTCTATTGCTATTTCTTCAATTGGCAGGACCTTGACGGTCACATTGTCCATTCAAGTTGTTGACAAGTATACTCCATATAACATGTCAGATCTTGCCAATGTTTTCCATTGGCTGTCATTGGGCCAATATCTATCCAGTGAGGCATGGTATGTGGGACAGTGATGATAATATAAGATGCTGTATGTCACATTCAAGACGGTCACATCATTGTGTGAATTATTAAGACCAAATAATGATTTCATAAAGCCAATGTAAACTTGTATTGTCAGTACCAATGATTTTGCTAATTCAATGCTTGAGTAATGCTATCATAATTGTTATTAGCTACACAATGGTCCATTCACCAATTTCAAGGAACTCTGAACCATCAAAATATTTTGATACATTGTTTAAGGTGATTAATGCACCTGTAAGAACGACATGTACAAGAAATTAAGAGGTGATGATATTACTTATGTGCATATGGGTTGGGTTTTTTACAGCGATCTGCTCTGAAGTAAGTAAGGAATGAACAAAAGATAATAATTTTCGACCAATACAAACTAGAATACAATTTAAGGAAGCTTTGAATACAAACATTTGTCTGACTTGTTGGTGAACTTTATACAATGTATTTAGCAATTAATAATTTTTTAACCTATTGGTGAATATGATAATTAGTTTATTTGATGACAATGACAATGAAATTAATTTATTTTACACAACAAAATACATAATTACACACAAAGAAAGAAAGAAATTGTCAAAAAACACCCATTTTGTCTCAGGTAGGACGCCAACATGGGATGGGATGTTTCTGCTTTACCATATTTGCTTTTGTTAATAAACACCCTGCCAAAGGCTATGTCATCTATGTACAGTGAATATACATTAGATCTACACCAGGTGACTTCAATTTTAATGCATTCTTTAAGTGGTTCTACACCTGTCCACCAGGGGCATATTTGCTCAGGTGCATGAAATTATACACAATCTTGCCCCCAGCAATGCATGAACATGCTCCGCATTCAATTAAAATTAGAATACCTAGGATATGACACTAAACCCATTGTAATCCCGTGATAGCTCAGTTGGTAGAGCGGAGGACTGTAGAGGTCTAACAATGACATCCTTAGGTCGCTGGTTCAAATCCGGCTCGCGGGATACCTTTTTTCCTGACTAATCATTATTAACTCATTGCCTTCTGCACATCCGAATCCTAGTCAGCACTGAGTATATAATCCGCTTCTGATTTAAAAAAAATTATATTGCAAAAGCATATATTTATTTCACATCTTCTGTGTAGAATTTCAGGTAAATGTAATTATGAAATCAACCCTTCTCCTCTTCCACTTCATTATTATATCACTCCTATACTTCTCTATCCTATACCTTTTCTCTTCCCCTCTGAATGCATTCTAAATATAGACGATAGATTTAAAATCAGCAAAATGCAAAATTGGTCTATTATTTTGACGTTTCAAGGTGCTAAATGATTTAATGAAAATATAATCTAATTCAAGAGTATGCATCAGCGTCATTCTCTTGCTAACCTAATTGTGTGTGCTAGAACACCAACAGATGTGTTTTTCGACTTCTAGTATGATGTAAATGTAAAATGTACAGTTTTACAGTCTGTTAACAGTCAACAATATTACAGCATTGACAGAACTGTTCGAGCATGAGTCTGTCAATTCTATGGGGACTATTTACACCTGGGAGCTATGGCTGTATTTGAACCCAAAACATCGCATGTGCCATTTTAAGACACTGCTTGCACCTACAATAATTTAGATTCTTTAGATCATAGAGCCCCTCATTCAATTACCAGTGATGCTGATTGTACCTACAACATCCCCATGAGCAAGTATTCACTTTGATCATTGCCCCTCATTCAATAAATATTGCCAATTAGATATACACATTACACAAGAGGGTGTGAGTGTATATGTAGTTTCTGTCCTACTGACCAGGTGAGTGTGATTTGCACTTGGGGCTATTTGCACCTGATGCCCTCAGGTGTGCACTTGCACTCAGTGCATTTATTAGAGGTCAAAGGCCATTACTATTCTATAATTTTAGAATGGACCTATTGTCATCCCGTGATAGCTCAGTTGGTAGAGCGGAGGACTGTAGAGGTCTCACACTGACATCCTTAGGTCGCTGGTTCAAATCCGGCTCGCGGGATATTTTTTTCAGTGGATTAAAAAGTTTAAACATATGATATTAGATATCAGTCAAATTCTGCATGTGACAGACAAGTCTGTTACACTAAACACACTAAATGCGAATGTGGTATTGCATATATAACTTTTACTTCCATTCTAGAAAAATAAGCATCAAATTCAGTCCAAAATATTATGTAACTTTTCTATTTGTTGAACACATTAAAAAAAACTTTATGATTATACCTATTGTGAATTTACTATATTTTCACTGTATCCTACAAAATTAATGATTCATTTAAGGAAACAACATGCTTTACAGCCATTGAGTGTAACGTACAAATCAAGTAACACAATACAAGAAATGCATAAAAGAACATTTGTTAGCATGTAGCAAGGTCATTTAAAAAGATAGAATACCAAAGAAAAAAAAACCAATATAATGATATAAGATAAGATAAATCTTTATTTACAGTCCGTTTTACATGAACAAATGCTTGTCTTTGACTAAAATGTCAATGAGACATTATGTACAGATAAAAATGACTATATACAATGACAACAATTAATGAGAAGGTTAAAATAAGATCAATGCAGAAGATAAAAAGCATAAATTGCATTCACAGCTCTGCTTTCAATCTTAAATTCAATCAAATTAAGATTCCTAAAGTCCGTTGGTAATTTGTTATATAACCTGGCACTATTGTACCTAATATAGTTCAGATATGCGGTGTTTTTTTTTAACATAAAAGGGAGTTTTTGTGGAAATCTTGTATATCAATCTGATGTATATCAATCTGATGTAAATCAATCTGATGTAAATCAGTCTGATGTAAACCAATCTGATGTAAATCAATCTGATACAGCTGATGCTTTAAGGGAAATGTTTTTATGTAATATTAACTGAATATCATAAAGATTATATCAAGTTTTGCTGAAAAGAAACAGAGCTGGAAAATTTTCCCCAAGGTGGCCATCTAAACAATTATCATCCTGTGAAACTACAAAGCTGGCCTATCATTTGATAGAATGAAATACCCAAAATGAGTTAGTCCAGGGTGTTTTTCAATTTTTACTGGCCTAAAAGTATCCACTCTTTCAATAAACTGCACAGATCCTGAGGCTAAGATCAGCAGTGATGATCTGATGTAGACAAATCCCACCAGGTGACTGAAAATTCTACCCTGCACGCCACCTTGTGAATTATATGGCAACAATAACACTGGCCACTGATATCTTGGTCAGATCAAGGACTAAGGTCATAAACTTTGGTTTTTAATGGCTGTTGGCATCCCGTGATAGCTCAGTTGGTAGAGCGGAGGACTGTAGAGGTCTCACACTGACATCCTTAGGTCGCTGGTTCAAATCCGGCTCGCGGGAGTGTTTTGCAGGCAAAGAAGAGCCTTCCCACTGGTACGATACAACGTTTGAAGTGATGTTAAATATTCCAAAGTAGGCTTGCCAATACATGGCAAAGCATGTCAAATAGTTTCTACAAATGAGGCTTATTATTGTGTGATAAACTTTCTGTAGAACCAGTCTGCTCGTAATATATTGGAAAGGAATTTTCAATGCTACGCATGATATCATCATCCTATGAAGTTTTCTTGTGAAATGCCTGAAGTTTGTCAGAAAATTATTACGATATTAGATAACAAACCTGTGATAGACAGTTGTACTTTGTGACACATTACTGGGGCACAGTTGGACATAATATAATATAATAATATATATATACATAACATAATTAATGCATATTGATGTATTACGTCATAGCTCAGTTAGTGACTCACAGTGACTGTAGATGTCTCACACTGACATCCTTAGGTCGCTGGTTCAAATCCGGCTCGTGGGAGTGTTTTGCGGGCAAATAAGAGCCTTCCCACTAGTACGATACTGTTTAAAGTGATGTTAATTTTCCAAAGTAAGTTTGCTAATACATGGCAAAGCATGTCAAATAGTTTCTACTAATGAGGCTTATCATTGTGTGACAAAGTTTTTGTAGAACCAGCTCTGATCATGATATATTGGAACAGAGTTTTGTATGGTGCATGATATCAACATTCCTATGAAGTCTTTCTCGCAAAATGCCTAGAGTTTGTCAGAAAATGATTTCGATATTTGATAACAAACGTTTGATAGACTGCTATATCATTAATCTGGGAAATATTAACAGTCTGCCTGATGTTTAATCACTCCCACAAAAAGTCAATGAGTGCAATGTATGCTGCATTTTTGACACCTTACTTGGACACCGTTGGGCACAATAACTTGTCTTTTTTTTTTAGTCCATGGTGAGTTATGCTTATTAATTTATTACATAATAGCTCAGTTGGTGACTCACAATGACATCCTTAGGTTATGATGTATGATATTAGAAATGTGCAAGAGATCCTGGTAATCCTCAGTTGAATATGGTGATTCTGTAATCATAGGGTGATACTTCTATTGTTCTATGGGGATAAAAGGGAGGGTAATCTGGACACAATCCTTTCTGGTATGGAGGAGGGGGTCTGCTGTCCATGGCAATTCGATCATTAGACTTAATGTCACATCCATTGGGGGAACCCGCAAGGGAAACAGCTTCTGAATATGAAGGTGGCCTGGCACCTAATGGTCCAAAATAGACGTTCCTGATATCAGTAGGTGGTAGTTGTGTGGTCTCCGTGATTATACTACTGCTGCCATCTGGTTTAATTGCGAAAGATGAACCTTTGCCGCCCATTTTGACCTGCTCAAAATCAAAATAAAGATAGACATTTCAATGGTCACTTATGTGAAATGAAAATTGATTATATGGATTTTTTTTTAATAAACCCCATCGTCATCTTAAAGCACTAAAACAATTGTTTTCTTTAACCAATCCTAACCGAAAAAAATCTAAAAAGGGACAGACAGATTTTATTTAGTGCACCTGGGTTTCTAGAAGTGATTGCAATGAATACAATGTGAACGTAATGAAATTAGTATGCATATTGAACAGATGAAAAGTTTTGAGTAGCCACACAACCCATCACATATTTCGATGCATCTCACGCTGGATCAACTCAACATTGGCTCAACGAAACGCTATCACATGACGTCCATATGTTTCAAAGTCTATGAAATCAGCTGTAAAGAAACATTGGTAAAGTTTCTCGTGAGCTCATAATCAGATACATGCAGTACCTGTGAGATATTTCAGTAATAGAGAAATATAATATTATTCTGGAGTTTTGTGTCTGTTTTCAGCTCGAGCAACTATATTGTTAACTATGTTTTTGTGTCCTATACTCCTATGCTCCAGTCTATGGTTAATTCCTAACTTCCATAAAAATTATTATATCACTTTTGTAAAATAACTATAAGCAAGTAATTATAAGTAAGTAATTTAAAGTAAGTCTTTATCGAATAAGATAATCATGTCCACATTAAAATGGAATAAAACACAATATCAAAACTGATATATTAATTTACACAGCTTTTTAAAAATCAAATTGATTGGTTTACCGAAGCGATGACACTCCTACAACATTGCCCTCAACAAGACAGATCTACAATAGAATTTATCTGTGGACTGAACAGACCATTTACTTTCCGTTATGTTTTTGCCTCTAGAATCTTTAATTCTGGCATCAAGTAAGTTGAAGTAATCACTTTGATTCTGTAAATCGTTCGACCTTCAATCAATTATCATTGCCAACAAGATATACAGATTACACAAGATGGCATGAGCATATTTGTAGTTTCTGTCCTATCCACCAGGCAAGTGTGATTTGCATCTAGTGCTATTTGCACCTGAGGCCCTCAGGTGTGCACTTGCACTCAGTGCATTTAATTGAGGTCAAAGGACATTAGGATTCTATAATTTTAGAATTTACCTATTGTCATCCCGTGATAGCTCAGTTGGTAGAGCGGAGGACTGTAGAGGTCTCACGCTGACATCCTTAGGTCGCTGGTTCAAATCCGGCTCGCGGGATATAATTTTTTGTTAAATCTTCATTATAATATGCTTATTTTCCATATAATAGAGAAATAATATTAATCTAGAGTTTTCTAGATAGCATTCCAAATCGTCTTAACATTGGCGGGATGTCAGTGATGTTAATACGATGTTGTAATGACAGTGGCCTACTAGGAAACGATGCTGGTCTGATTTTGAATGCTACAGTTAGTTTCATAAAAAGCGGTTGACTCTAGACGGCTTTAGCAACCTATACCTGACTGTGATCTAAACGTGCTAAAGCCAGATGCTTCTGTCCGCTTCTATAGCTTATAGTCGGCTAACATTTATCACCAGAAAAGTGTAAATGTAAGAAATGAATGCAATATATCATAAATATGTACTTTTAGATCCGGTTTTGAGTAGCCAGCTATAGCAGCTTTGATGAAACTAACTGTATCTGGGTATGCATCTTTTTCATACATGTATCTTCGATTCGAGCAACTATACTGTTTAACTATGTTCGTTGTATCCTATGCTCCTATACTCATGTCTATGATTAATTCTTTACTTCCATAAAAATTACTCTATCACTTTTTGTAATCCACTCACCTGTCCTACAGCATTCGGGTGAAACTTTTTGATATGTGTCTATACATGTGGATACCACACACGTATGTCATGTGTTTTCTATATTTGATTGCATGTTTAATTGTGCAGGTTTACTCAACCATATAACATTTTTCTTAATCATTGAACTCAATTTCTAGTTTGGCAGCAGTGCCTATTTCTTCACACAGTTGTTCACCTTCAATTGATGCAGTTTAGTTGAGCATAAACACAGTATAATAATTGGTCTAATTTGGTTATATATATATAATATACTTTAATTTACTAAAATCTCAAGGTAAAAGGGCCATTTGGAAATTAAATAAGCACTAAATGTACTTTTTAAATGACTGTATTTTATTATTCAAAGTGAGAAGCATTGTTATTTCAGCCGAAAATATAAACTTTTTTGGTAATATTTTTTAATGGCCTTTTATCTTTTGCACAGAAGGAAAAGAACTAAAATAAATCAACCACATCCCAACTTTACAACTATGATAAGGAAACTACGTCAAATAACACACTGTTTATTTTTCCTTTTTTTGTGTTGTAATTCTGTCTCTGTGCATGGCTTGTCCAACATTTCCATAGTTTGACAAAAGGGCAAAATATATTTGTGAAATTTAAAGGAGAAAATAAGCAAGTAAGAAAGTATAAGTAAGCAAGCAAGTAAGCAAGCCAGTAAAAAATTAAGTAAGTAAGCAAGTATAAGTAAGCAAGTAAGCAAACAAGCAAGTAAGTAGGGTAGGTAAGCAAGCAAGCAATAAATAAACAAGTAAGTAAGCAAGCAAGCAAGTAAGTAAGCAAGCAAGTAATTAAGTAAGTTAGCAAACAAGCAAGTACAAATCTAAGTAAGTAAGCAATCAAGCAAGTAAATAAGTAATTATAAGTGGGTAATTTAAAGTAAGTCTTCATCGAATAATGTGACACATGGTGTGACCTCCAAAACAGGCCATTGCTCTGTTAAAGTTTTGTAATGTCAATCAAAATTGAGGGCAGCACCCCAGGTTTTTGCAAAGGGTCATTAATTTTCACGAAAAAAGAATAAAAATAAATAGGCAGACAGATGTTTTTCATGCAATTCAAAAATACCAAGTAAACTTTTGAGTATATTCATGCTTAGAATTTCATGATGCACACTTGAATTCACATTAAAAAAAAAGTGAAAAGATCAATTTATAGAAAAACAAGTTTTTGGTTTTTCTTTTAATAATTTTTTTCTGTATATATTTTCAAAGGCTAGCATTTATAAATATATTTTCCATAAAGAAAATTTATCAATACCACATATAGCATGCCAAATTTGAGATGAAACCACAAAATATATATATAACATAGACTGCGCTGCAGCTAAACCCTCAGCTAATCCCACATAGCACACAGGCATCATTGAAATTGTTAAGTATTCGTCCGACAGGCAGGAGTGCGTGCGTTACACTTCCATTTCCAGAGCAGAACTCTAACACACACTTTTGTTTCTAGAGCTGAACTTTAATACTAATGCAGATACCCTAATGAAATATTATAAAGTAACACTCTATACAGCCTAGTGGTGCCTTGTGATAGCCACACTGACATATCTGTTGTACAAAATGTTGTAAGAAATTATACCCAACATCTTTATGTCCCTCAAATTCATCCGTGATCATTCATGGAGAGGGCAAAACATTTTAAACACGTCTAAAACTTTGGTGGACATTCTAGGGGCAAATGGTTATTATGGGAATCAATTGTGAATCAATCAGTAGTCAATCTGGAGTCAATTGGCGAGCGTTCTACGTACGTTCTACGTACGTTCTACGTACCTCTGCTGCCATTTGCAGCAACAAGTGGGGACACAGGGGAGGCTGTCCATCCGTGTATACTTGCCATCCACGCATGGTCAGTCTTGGACTGCTCGGGAAACGCTCAGCGGACATCCGCCGACCATCCGCCCTGGATGCCTCTCAACGGATGTTCTCTGAGCAGTCCACAGACGTTTAGCGTGTGGACGTTCGCAAAGCGGTCGATAGACATCCTTTGAACGCTCGTCTAAAGAATTCATACGTGATTAACAGAACCACGAGTGAGCAAGTATAGTCCATTTTTGCCATCCGTGGTCACTCGGCTTTCTTGTCCGTGATAGTGTTAACTTAGGCTAAAATGTGCTTCGGTTAGTTCCATTAAAAACAGCCTGTCAATTTGAAACTAGAGAAAGCTATGCAACGTCTGCTTTATGATGCTACCTGTCACTAAACGCAACTGTCTGGCTATAGCTGGCTACTCAAAGCCAGAAATTTTGCATTTCATGTTAAAAGGAATGCAAAATTTCTTTTATGATATATTCGATTAATTTCTTACATTTACCAAGGTTTATATAATTTTTTGCAGTGGTGGTAGGTATAAGCCGAATGTAAGCCAACGGTATATACAAAAGCAGCTAGCTTTAGCTAATAGCTACAACAAGGAATGGGTCGCTACAGCTGTCTGTTGTCAATCATATTTAAAAACGGTTGTAAGTGTGCTATGAAATTTATGTTTATAAATACGCCAAACAAAAAAAATATTATTGATTATTTAAAACATGTTTATGTAGCGCCTAAGAATAAATCTATGCCGAAAATGTCCTAATGTTTTACTAAAAGTCACAAAAATATACTTTTTCTTACCTTGTCTGAGCTAGGTAACTTTCCAAAGTGAAAGTAGCAGGTTGAGCCCGACAACTGGTATTGCAGTTTTACACATAATTGCCTATTCGTAAGAAAAATGTTGTGTGACCAGATTTTATCTGGTATGCATGAGTGCATTTTGCTGAGAAACTATCCGACAAAAGTAGGATAGTTTTGACACTTGAAAAGGGTTCATTAAATATATTACTTTAGCAAGGCTGTGACCTTGCAGTTTTATGAGCTTTATACAGAGGCATAGCCCTATGTTGTCGTTGGGGGGGGGGGGGGGGGGGGAGTCTGACCCTTTAATTTGTTATCAAAAAGTTTCATATGAAAGACTAAATTCTCCCAAAAAAATTGAATTACAATGAAATCTTCTTGAGTTGGGTGTTGGCTAAAGTGCCTTGATTTCTGTGCATTAGGAGTGATTTCTTAACATTTTAGCCAAATTTGTTGACATCTTAGTCATCCACCTTTATTCAAATTGTGAACATGTTAGTGAAAATATGGCTATGTGGTGTCAGTAGTCACTTATAGATTCTGTTGTAGTTTTCAGAGATCATAATTAGTTTTTAAATTTAAATCCTAAACTAATGAAGAATATGCTTCTATGCCATGTCAATGCCATGTAAAGACTCTCTCACATACTATCTACACAAGCAAAAACCTATCAATTTTAAAATTATTTGTATATGATCCATACTAATAGTCGTGGTAATTTTATTAACCAAAGGTCTATGGCGACCAGAAAGAGCAACGGCTTATCAGGCTGGCTACCTTTACAGAATCAGCTTGAATTATATAAAAATAATGAAGGTCAATATCCATTTATAACAGGTATGTAACCACTGAGGAAGTAATTTTTGATGCTTTTGTGTAATGCTTTTAATGTTTTGAAATGATTGTTTTGTTGCGGAAAATTATTCCATAGTATCGTGCCTTCATAAACTGCGATTTTTTTGCTTCCTGTGTCTTTTCTCTGATTATCAATAGTTCCTTTTTTTTGTCTAGAGACTCCTCTGGCATTACATTTATAATAGTCTTGACACATGGACAAGATTTTTTATCACTTCGAATATAAATTCCATCATGGTAGCCTTGTACATATCTTTTTCCATCGTATAAAATAATGTTATATATGGTATATTTCCTTTGTTAGCATCTGTATATCAAGTCTATATAATACTTTTACTGCTTTATTTTGTAATGTTTTGAGTTTCATTATATGCTATTTTGCAGCTGTACCATAGACTTGGATTCCATATTTTTGAGTGAACATATGCAAAATAAAGTTTTTGTTTTTCGCAGTCAGGTACAAAGTTTTTAATTATTTCGAAATAATTTATAATATTATAATATTTTAGTCTCAGATTGTGCTGTTTCCATTGTAATATTTGTCATCTAGTATTATTCCAAGATATTTAACTTGGGGTGATCTTTTGATTGTGATGTCATTTACTTCGATACTGTTAAAGTGATTAGGAACAATTTATTTTTCCTACAAAAGAACTGCACTGTGTGTCTTTCTTACCAACTTACTGTAGCACAAAATGTTTTTATACAAAGTCTTGATCTAGTAAACATGAACTTTTGTATGTGAATTATGTAATTTTCAAGTCAAATAAAAGTTTTCAATGGACTTTTATATGCTATATTTATTTAACTTCATACCTACATGTTCTCTATAACTCTAGTGAGGGAAAATTTAAAGCAGTTTTAGCCTTTATTATGTTTTTTTTAATGCCATCAGATATTAACAAATATTATCCTATGTTATTTTATCTCACACGTATGCTATGTTAATATTATTTTATTATCTCCCCATAAAGTTTACACCCCTGAGTGCAGTCAAGCTTATAGAGAGTAAATACTTCTGTTCATCCACTAGATGGCGCAAGTGTAGCAGCTCATTATATTCGCTGGGGGCGCTGCGACTAGCTGACGCAGTACGCAGGTAGGGGCTGCCATTAGCCCGGAGGGATTCCTACCGGTAGCGTGCGTGCGCATCCTAGGCTTTAGCATTGAAAACGCGTGGACCGGAACGTGTTCCCCAGTCTAAAAATAGCACAGCCAATCAGAAAATTCAGTGCTTGGCCAATCAGCCGTGGGAGATTGACAGCACCGACCTGCCTAACGCGTTTACGCTTAGGCAGGTCCCAGCCAACTCATTATAAACACATAAACGTCAAAGTAGTGCACAGCAACTTTAAGTTTAAGGTACATATCAAAGTGCCTGGGCAACGGTCAGAACCCAGGACCTTTAGAGCTGACCAGTGTCCTAACCACAGGACCACCCAGATGTCCTATTCTTGAGCGCTCCAATACTTGGACAAGTACATCAAATCCCTGTCCCTGTAACCCCTTTCAGCTGAAAGACACCATTTCACCCTCGGAGCAATATCTCATACTCTTCCGAAGGCAGGTGATCACAGATGTCAAGCAATTGTCCCCAAGAATATCTCTAAAATGGGATATTCATGTCTATATCTAACAAGGGGAAAACCATAGTCCTCTCAATATCTAGTCATTCACACTCAATAGGCTGGCCACACATTTGCCAGTGAGATAAGCAACACAATAATGACATTAGACTTCAAAAGAATAATACTAAATATGCCTAGCTTTAATACAGGAGATTCCAAGCACTCAAATCGAGTGCAGTATGACACTAGGTTAATTAGCCAGATATCACCAACCTATTTTCAAGCATAATGGTAAACCATTATGCTCAGTGTTATTGTTATTGAACCTGAATTGTTGTGCTTAAACTATTTGTTGGCGTTTTTTGGTATTATTACTATTATTTGTTTAGTTCCGGGTGCTTTAGAATTTCTTAGACAGACTATGTAGTGTTGATTATTATTAGTCATAATATAGCTCTACTTATTTAATTATTTTAACTGTTGATCCATGTATTTCTATTATCTTTTTATTTTTTTGGCCATTATTTTGTCATGCTGACACATACATGTATCAATTTGATATTTTGCTGTCAATAAAAATCTATATATATAATAAATTGATAAAATTCACATGCTATGGAGACATAACATTTTGATGTTCAATCCAGTTTATGAATCATACTGCCAGAAATTCAATTATTGTACTATAGGACACTAAACAGAATATATGTCAATTTTGTTGCACACATCCCTATCATGTAGATATTACATTGATCAACAACTCACAAGTCAACAGAGCAGAAATAAAAACGGAAGAGGGCGCTACTGTCCAAATACACACTACTCCACCTGGTGTAAGAATAATTACTAAATCAAGTCTCTTGAGTAATTTAAGTTATCGTGATTTATACATATCGTTTTCGAAATAGATGCAAAACAATTTTCACCCTGACCTTTTAAAAACTAAGTTCATTGTAACAGGCAATTTTCTTCGAACTAAGGTACTCGAATCATAAGATAACAGGAGCATTTTAACTTGACCATGAAATGCACCACAGTTACAGTTGAGAATGATACCATGTGAAATAAGAAATAGCATTCTTCTAACACAGAAAACATCATTATAACATTTTAACTTCATCACTTGAGATGAATACTAGATTTATAGTTCTGATAGCATTCTTACACTATAATGTCTACTACCGGCCTATCACGCAGATATACCGCCGGTTCATGAAAATTATTTGTTGTAATAGAGGGAAAACATAGTGCAGATTTAAGATTAAATAATATATGCTTTATAATAATACAACATTTTCCTTCAACTTAAAGTGCAGGAAATTTTAACAAATTCAGAGTGCTACAGTGCCCGACGTCGAAGTTGTGGCCGACACCGGAGTTGTGGACTTCCAATAGTGTCGTCCTGGGGCCGATCCAAACATTCTGAATGAACAGGGTGATAGATGTCGCTATTATTCTAAATCTTTCTCTGTCAAAATGTTCTGAAACCGCCCCTGGACGTCACTATTGAAGTCCACAACTCCGGTGTCGGCCACAACTTCGACGTCGGGCACTGTATAACAAGATGTACACTGGATTGAAAGTTACACAAATTTCCACAATACTTGCATATCAAAATAAGTTCATATACACCGCTGGTTTATGAAAATATATAAAGCCGGTCAGTTCACGCGTGACCTAGGACCCGGAAGGAATAGGACAATGCATGGCATCAACAACACACAATATCAGATGACATCATCAATAATTGATCTGTGATGATGTCATGCATTGTGCTAATACTTCAGGGTCCAAGGTCACTCGCCATGACCTCTAGTTTTCACTTGAGTGATACTCAACTTTCTACAACCTATAGCTCAAAAATAATTCTGAGCGCCATCAATTGATCTACACTGAATGTTCAGTAAAACTATTAACATCACATCAATAATGACATATTTATATAAACACATTGCTAATTTATGAGAATGATTCGCTGTAATAACGACGTCTTCGGGTTGTAATACTTCCTTCCATAATCTCTTCGTATTCCGCCTCTCTTTGTCTTCTTTTGACGAACCAAATTAGAATAAAAAGTAGTCCGCCAATTGCTTGTGCACCGCCCACAACCTTTAAAGGAAAAAAATAATTATCATAGAATGTTGAAACTGTAGATAGCAATCCCAGCTAGGTAGCCGCACCACCCCCATCTCCTAGCACCACCCCGGGAGGTCCCTTTTAGCTCAAGTGGTAGGGGTGTTAGGAAAGCTGTTCTATAACATTATCAAAATACAGCTGAATGTGTTACAAACATGAATCAGATTTCGACAATCTTTCCTGAAGTGTGGAGCTCATTAGCTGCATAACGACGTTCATCTTACTAATGATGATGAATTTTACCGCCTTCTGTAATGAGTCAGTATTACGGCCTAAAAACACCACACAAAGGCAAAATTCATTAGCTGAGGTCATCAGAAATCCACACTTGAAATTAGTCTTGTTTGAGACAAAATTTAGTGAAAAATTACTAAAACCAACTAATTAGCGCTTAGATTTTGGTGGTGGTGGTGGATTAGGGTTTTACGTCCTGTATTTTTGCACCCTTAGATTTTGGTGGAATCCCTCTACCATTTTAGGATGTTGTCAGTAATAACAATATCTTAATTAGTGGTAAAAAATTACTTTAGGATATTGAAGCAACATTGGCGTTTTGGAATAACATTACAAAATTGTCACTAAAAATCATTTTTGAAATAATATTACAATATTGTCACTAAAACTCATTTTTGGAATAACATTACAAAATTGTCACTAAAAATCATTGTAGTCAGATACAGCTGCAGTGACCCCATATTATGTCAATAAAAACTATCTATAATTCATCTATCTACAATTGTCGGTGTTTAAACTTACTATAAATGGAATGTCATAGCTGTTGGTCTTCTCGAGAATCAGCCCTGCAAAAGAAACAATAATATATTATCTCCTGGAACAAAACTGAGCGGATTGAGTTGGGTAAAACAAGATGAATAATATTATTAAAAAGTGGACCAGTTTTCTTATCTTATCGTTTTTTTATTGTAACATCATAAGCATATTATCCTATTAGATCATGATAAGAAACTTGCAACAGTTTTTTTAATTTTTTTATCTTGTTCGAATATTTCAGTCATCATCACAGAAACACAGGACAAAAGAAAGAAAACAAAGAAATTGTTTGGTCAGTTGACTTGACTTTGACTTGTGTATCCAGGACTCCCATTGGTTCTTCTGCTTTCTTCTTCTTAATGTGTGCTATAATACCCCGGATTGCCGGGTAGCTCTACTCTGACTAGATTAGTGAGAGGAGCTGCACATATGCGTGTGTTCTGGTTTTTCTTTTTCAATGTCAATTTTTCGTGTTAGACTTTTGTTTCGTGTAAGGCTTTCGTTTCATTTCGTTTCGTGTTAGGCTTTCGTTTCACTTTCGTTTGGTGTTAGGCTTTCGTTTCACTTTCGTTTGGTGTTAGGCTTCGTTTCACTTTCGTTTGGTGTTAGGCTTTCGTTTCACTTTCGTTTGGTGTTAGGCTTTCGTTTCACTTTCGTTTGGTGTTAGGCTTTCGTTTCACTTTCGTTTGGTGTTAGGCTTTCGTTTCACTTTCGTTTGGTGTAAGGCTTTCGTTTCACTTTCGTTTGGTGTTAGGCTTTCGTTTCACTTTCGTTTCGTGTAAGGCTTTCGTTTCACTTTCGTTTGGTGTTAGGCTTTCGTTTCACTTTTGTTTCGTGTAAGGCTTTCATTTTCACTTTTGTTTCACTTCAGTCTTGAGTTAAGCACCGGAGCGGTATTCGAACCCGCGTCCTGAAAAGCCAGTGGATTCACAGTCAAGTGCTGTAACCATTAGGCCACAAGGTGCACCTTACTTGATAGACTGCTTTTAGCCATTGGGGATTATTGGATCATTGGGAGTCCAAGATCCACATGACATCCTCTGGGGTTTATTTTCCAAGCCTATTAAATCTGCTGAAAAGCGCTAAAGGCTATTCCATTTAAAAAAGAGGGGTGGACCAAAAAAATTCAATACCATGTCCACATGAAAAATAAGACCACTAATTTAGTAATTTACACACCGATATTTTTAATTTCATCATCCAAAAAATTCTGGATATTGGCTATTAAACAATAAAATAAACACAGTTCTTGTGTATTTAAAGAAATTTCATAAATTATATGATACTTCCTCTCGCCAACACAAACCAGAATCGCCTGTGTTTGTTTTCCGAGTATATTTGCATCAAAATAGGACGATGTAAGACTTGGTGAATAGGACGATGTAAGACTTGGTGGTCAAAATCAAAACCTTATACGGGCCTTACTTTAAAAAAAAATTAATGCAAGACTTTTTCGGACTTTGTAATAACCCGCAGGAACCCTGGAAAAAAATGGGAAAGGAAACCAAATAAATAAAAAATACTTTACCTGACATAGGTGAAGCAAGGAGAAAAGCAATTGACCCTGCGGCTAAGCATTGTCCTAAAGACTGTTCAATGACCTCTACTCCAAGAAGGTCGACCAAAATGGCAGGGAAAAGAGATGCCCAGCATCCTGAAATCAAAGAAAAATTTGGATAAAGATTTTATCAGCAACATACGGTGAAGCCCTGAAATTTAACCATGTTGTAGTTGTCCCAAACATTCGTGATTCCCAATTCTGCTATTAATGTCATAGTTTTATTAATATTCTTGTACATTTAATTGTACACAGCACCTTTAAGTCCTTATCTGAAATAAAAACTAAAAATATTTTGTATTCTTCTCTTCATATGAGGGCTGTTCCATTTAAAGGGGGGGGGGATTGGACCTTAAGATGTTCAGTTATCAGGGGGGGGGGGGGGAACTGATATCGGGAAGGGGGTGGTTGACCAGTATTTGTTTCCCCCCCCCCCTTTTTCAAATTGAACAGCCCTTAACAAATATATTTTGATTCATTTCATGTATAAGTTTAGCATACCTAATTTTTAATTATATTATTTCAATAGTACCATCTGGTCAGAAGCTTAGTCAGCTTCATGACAACATAGTAAGGCTTGGAGTCCACACCATGTTATATATTTACCCCCATGGGAGAGGTCTTTTACTTGCCCCAGCATAGACACTGAGGAGAAGACACTCCCACCTAGACGAGATGTAGCTCATGAAGAGTCCCTGGACTTGGGTTTGAACCCATAACCTTCAGAGAAACCCAGCCAGTTAAATCAAAATAATTAAAATTAAAAATCCATCCACTCACCGGTAAATGAACCAAAGAGCACACTATAAAGTACCATAAGAGAGTAAGTGGTGTAAAAAGGACTGAAGCACGACACCACTCCTCCTAACGTTAGGACGGAACCACCGAGGAAGAATCTGACAGAGGTACTCCGGTCTCCTACCCAGCCAAATATCAATCTGGAAAAAAAAGAAAAAAAAAAGACTTCATACATTTTTTGTACCAGATCTAAATCTATAGAACACCTCTAACTCAAGATATCCTACTGCTCAAGAGGTACTTCTGTGATCAGGTTTACGAATATATTGGAGGATTGGTACAGTTTCGTCATCACTTTCTGTGCATGCCCCTATAAGGTAGTTCTGTAGCTGTGTTGCTCTATGACCAGTTTCAGCCAATTTTAGCCAAATATTGGTTACCAAATGTATGCAAAATGCATAAATAGAACATTTTGGACATAAATGAATCGATAACCATGGTATTTTACTGCAATAAAACAAGCTACACAACATGGGTCTTGCAAGGGACTGACCATGGCCTACATTTGACTGTGATATAGTCCCAAGGAAAGTTGTGCTATAAATAGCCTGCTGCAGTGGCCAAAAATAAACAACAACAAAATTTTTATTCAGCACAATCTACAATAATCTTAAACAAGTATGGTACAGGTGTCTTTTTTTAGACAGCTTTTCTTGTTATTTATGTAGACTACACAATTTATACTTTCTGAATTATTGAAACCAGATAGTGTCAGCTTCTCTACAACCTGCATATGCGTTGCTTTGACCAAGCTATTTCTCACATTTAATATACCCAAAAAAACTTATTTTGGATAGAGATACATTTGTAGGCCATTGTTTGCTTGATTACCCATAAACTCAACACGAAATTTGGATGGTGGTATCATACATGAGGGAAATGTTTACAAACTTTAATCACATTTTTCACTTTCTTCAGAACTCTAAAAATTAACATGTCAATGTTGTTTAACGGCAAATTTTATTTCATTGTGAATTTTCCCTAACCAACCCTTAAAAGCTTAAAGCTGCACCGTCCGTCCAAATAGCAACTTTCTAAGATTATATACTAGTTTAAAATTGCCTTATCTATCAGGGCACACTAAATCTGTATCAGCTAGTCAGTCTATCAGACATTAATTACAAAAAAAATACATCATAAACTTAGAGAAAATCCAGACCAAAACATTGGAAACTCAATGGAAATGACATCATCAGTATTATGTCATCACTAGGTTAGTTTAGAATGTTAACATATATTGTATTTTTGATGGCATGAGAAATTCTATTTATATTATTTATTGTACCTTAAAGTTAAATGGCTCTGCACAAATGAGCATGTAATCGTAAAAAATATGATCAGACAAGAAGATAATATTGGTTTATATAATTATCTGCCTATGCTAAATCTGGAGATATAGTAACTTCAAGATCTAGGTGTGACCTTATGCTCACTGGAATAAAATGAGGGTTGATAATCGATGATAGAACTTCATAAAGTATGACCTACCTACTACACACGTTAGAGATACCCATTATGGACACCAAGAAAGCTGCCCTCCCTGGCTCGATGCCGTATACGGTCATCGCTCTATCCGGCGTATACGTGTACGGCACATGGTAGCCAAAACAAAATAGAATGATTGATGTACAAAATATAACAAAGATTGGATTCCTGTATAATGATGTATCTATCAGGCTGGTGCATGAAGCACAGCAACCTTTCTTTCCTTCATTCTGAAATTAGAAAATAAAGATATAAGGTAAGATAATAAAATATTAGATGTGATATTATATTTTGCTGGGGTAAATATAGTTTTCTGTCACTCATATTCCACTAAAATTTCCTCTTTTCTTGTATTTTTTTAAAATACATTTGTACAGAACTCTAGTACAACAAACGCACAATTTAATATTCCCAGATAGGCCCATACTCTTGGACCCACACTCTTGGAGATATGGACCCACACTCTTGGAGACTTGGACACACACTCTTGGAGACTTGGACCCACACTCTCGGAGACTTGGACCCACACTCTCGGAGACTTGGACCCACATTCTTGGACCCACTCTCTTGCAGACTGGACCCAAACTCTTGGACCCACTCTCTTGGACCCACACTCTTGGACCCAAACTCTTGGACCCACTCTATCATACATGTCTACATATAAAAATTGTATTTATGTAATTATGTAATATTGTGTAAAATGCCAACATGGTGTTGCTAACGACAACGTCCTATTTGTCGGCATGGCTATGTCATAATCATGCAACATACTTACATGTCTGGGGTGACACGGAGGAGTGGAGGGTCTCCAAATTAATAGTGTTATAATTAGGGCTCCTCAAAAGCAACACATTTTTTGTCAAGTTGAGGCCCATTACTATGCTACTACCTCCCTCCCCTTTTTGTTTTTCTCTTCATGATAATATTTATGATAATGATGATGCTAATGATGACATGCTAATGATGGTGATGAATACAGTTCTAAAGTTCTTACGCTATCATCTTCATATTCGTTTTCATCATTTTTCTCATCTTTCTTAAGAGTAACCTGTTCTTCGCTCCTCCCATTATCCGGTAAGGGACGGTATAATAACCCGCAAATTATTCCTATGAGAATCAAGGCTGCCTGAAATATACAAATCATACAAGATTATGTTTCTTATTGCATTGAAGTTGTATGAAATGTGGTCATTTTGGATGACCAGTGACCACTGTGAGAGGTTGCCCAAGCTCTGCCGCTCTTGTACACTGACCAGTCAGAGGACATTGCTGACCAGTCAGATTCAGATTCTTTTTATTTTGCCAAAAAATATTTACAATTTATTGTCATATTTTCATTTATAAACATTTGTTTCGCAAAGAGACCTCACAAAGATAAATATATTTTATCGCTAGTATGAGGCCACCTGGAGAGATCCATTAATATTACATAGTGAACTTTAAATCAACACAATATATTATATTTACTCTTAGAGGACATTGCATTGATTGAGTTTGTACACCTGAAATCACGTGTCCAGTGGTTTTTGAGGGCATTTAAAGCCTTGCTACCTCTCACAATGTGGAGTGTGATGAAATACTGCAGAATACCAAATTTTATTGTCTAGAAACGAATTTTAACGAAGTTATTTTCAATTGTTGCCCACCGCAATTTGATATGATTCGCGCCAACTCAGTGCAGTATAGCGGACCCAAATGTATGCCCATATTTGACGGCCATTAAAAATTAAATTTATCAAATATTTCACAAGTTTTAAAGTGATACGATGTCTTAGACCTTCTCAGGCAAATCCAGCCCTAAACTGAAGGAATAGCTACATCTACCACTAAACCTACTTGTTTTGTACTTGTTTGAAACATTTAGTTCACATTATTGACAGTACACAGCATCAAAGCACTGGTAAAATCCGTTAGGCAAGATTTTGGCATCATGGTGGAGTTACTGTGTGATTGGCTGCTGCTGCTGCAGGCTATGGGGTATTATCATAATTTATTCATGTGGCCCATGTGGTCAGAGCTGTCAAACTAATAAAAACAATTAGATGGGCTTGTCCTCCATTCACAGTGTATGATATTCACTCATATGAATTGTGAAAACATTTTTCCTTGTTCAGAATCACTTTTCATAGCTTCAATTAATGTCTAAACACAATTTCCAGAGTAAACAAAACCCTTGGGGTTCCTGGTGGTTGGAATTTGGCTCTGCCTGGCTGTGGTCACGTGACCCCAGAGAGAGTTTCAAATTATTTCGGTGTACACCAAAATCACTACAGCCAATTTTAAGACTGAAATACTCATTACTAACAAATGGATGGGCACAAAGCAAAGTGGTTTCTGACAATACACATCCTTCACTATCATTCAGTGGTAAATTAAAAGAAACTTTCAGTTTGACCTAGATATGAGACTTCATATCACTTTAAGTTCTAGCACAATTAAAATAACATTTGGTGTAGATAAGCAGGGGTTTTGGGGCAGGAGCTCCCAAGAAAAAGCAAAAAAAATATACGCTGTCTTCACCGTGAAGATGAAACCGCCGTCATAACTACATTAGTTTGCGACGTCATACATAGATTTCAAGCATTTTTATGTCATTGGCCTGGCAATGAGGCTCGTTAAATATGGCCATAAATTTGCGTCTGCTATACTGCACTTTTTCCCACAACAAATATTAATCAACAGCACATAAGTGAACAGCTCAGTGTCTCAGACAATGCGAGAGACAGATGTAATGATGAGATGATAAGGGTCAGACTATACACTGACCTGAATTCGGACGGTGTTCCTCCATCCAACCTCTTCGACTAATTTCTGAGTTAAATAACCGAAAGTAAGCGTTCCGACTCCTGACCCTGAGACGGCAAGACCCGTTGCCATGGCTCGTCGCTTGTCAAACCAATGCTGTACAGCGACCATGGAGGTGACATACATAAGACCATTTCCTATGCCTGAAATTCACAAACATGTATACACAGGGATGCGATTGATCAGTGATAAAAAAACCTGAAAATGTCAGGATGAACCAGTCCGGCGATACTCGTTCAGAGCCACTTCTCCCCCTCCCCCCCCCCCCAAAAAAAAAGGTCTCATTTGTTTAACTCACCTGGAGCTATCACCCATCTCTCATGGGCTTCCTCAGCTGTCTGAACATGCTCAGTTGGTCACATGACTGCCCATGGTCAGGTCATGTGACATAAGGCTGCAGAAAATGGGGGGTAGGTCCCAGCCTTGATCCCTGTTTAGCGATGGTTTGTTTCTTCGGATGGCTAAGTGGTCTTCATTGCCTACGATTTTAGTATTTTCCCAGTCAATTTTCTGCAGCCTTATGTCACATGACCTGACCATGGGCAGTCATGTGACCAACTGAGCATGTTCAGATAGCTGAGGAAGCCCATGAGAGATGGGTGAAAGAAAGCACCTGGTGAGTTGAAAAAATTCGACCTTTGAGCTTGGAAATCAAACTAATGAACTTCCAAAGGTCAGGATTAAACATTCATAGTTGGAAGAGTTATTTTGTCCACAAGGGATCGATAGACAAATGGACAGACACTCTGGTCTTCGAAATACTCTTCTGTCATAAATTGTACACAGATAAAGGTAAAAACTCACCCGTTAATCCTCCATAAGTTAGGTAAAGAACATAAACATTTGGTGAAAATGATGAAACGAAGAAACCAACAGCGCTTATTATTGATCCACATACGGTGACAAGCCTCCAACCAAACTTTTTGATTAAGGGACCAGCGACTATTCCTGAAAAAAAAAGAAACAAAAGATTGTGTAATATTATTAAAGAATGTGAAGTGATTAAATCAGCATCAAATGTAAAATTAGTGGCATTTTCTCACACAAGTTGTATTGCTTATTGGATTTATGACCATTGCACAAGTCAAGTGTTTGCTTAATTACTGAAATAACATCAGATGGATCATTTGAAACGGACAAGTTTACTGCAAAGCCTCAAAAGGCATGACGTGTATTTGGATAAGTTTAGCTAACTACCTGACTATCTATCATATCAGTCTATCTATCAATCTATCAGTCTATCTATCAATCTATCAGTCTATCTATCAGTCTATCTATCAATCTATCAGTCTATCTATCAATCTATCAGTCTATCTATCTATCTATCTATCATTCTATCTATCTATCATTCTATCTATCTATCTATCTATCTATCTCTATCTGTCTATCTCTATCTGTCTATCAGTCTATCTATCTATCAGTCTATCTATCTATCTATCTATCTGTCTATCTGTCTATCTATCTATCTATCATTCTATCTATCTATCTATCATTCTATCTATCTATCTATCATTCTATCATTCTTTCATTCTATCTATCTAGTTATCTATCTATATATCTATTCATCTAGCTACCTATCTATCTATCTATCTCTATTTATCTCTATCTATCTATCTATCTCTCTATCAATCTATTAATCTATCAATCTATCTATCTATCTATCAATCAATCTATCAATCAATCTATCAATCAATCTATCAATCAATCTATCAATCAATCTATCTATATCAATCTATCTATATCAATCTATCAATCTATCTATCTAACCAAACTCTGCTGCCAAAAACCAAAACTCTGATACCAAACTCTGATACCAAGATAGCTCAAGATACCAACACAGAATGACCCCTGATTCCATACTCAATGCCAAGCGCCGGTGAGCAGAATTCAATTCTGATATAGGCGCTATACAAATAAATACACAGTAATTTCATTATTATTTATCTATCTATCTATCAATATCTAACTATCTATCTATCTAACTATTAATATCTATCTGCCATATCAATCTATCCATATGACTATCTATCAATCTATCTATCCATTTTGCTGTTTTAGATATAGATTGCCCTCCACTATATAACTCATCACCAGCTATTTTAGATAAAGTCAATACTCACAGCCTCCCTGGATTCATCACATACATAAAAAATTATTTCTTTAATCTTTATGAAGATTTTTTTTATTAGGAACTGTTATATTTGTCAACAGTATTAAAATAACCCAGCTTTATAAGTCTTTTTGTAGAAAGGTCAATTATTTCATCCTAGTAAATATTTGCCACTGTTCCTCTAAGACCTGGTTGTGTATTCCATAAGCAGCTATACAACAGTGTCTTCGAATACACAACCCCACTCATCATCACAAATATATTCATAATCACTTTTTAAAATGTGTTTTTCTATATGTCAAAATTAGTTTTGATGATTTTTGACATAAAAATGAACTGAACTATCTATCAATCAATCAATCCATCCATCTATCTAGTTGATCTATCTTGTTGATCTATCTTGTTGGTCTGTCTAGTTGGTCTGTCTAGTTGGTCTATCTAGTTGGTATATCTAGTTGATCTATCTTGTTGGTCTATGTAGTTAGTCTATCCAGTTGGTCTGTCTAGTTGATCTATCTTGTTGGTCTATCTAGTTGGTCTGTCTAGTTGGTCTATCTAGTTGATCTATCTTGTTGATCTATCTTGTTGGTCTGTCTAGTTGGTCTGTCTAGTTGGTCTATCTAGTTGGTATATCTAGTTGATCTATCTTGTTGGTCTATGTAGTTAGTCTATCCAGTTGGTCTGTCTAGTTGATCTATCTTGTTGGTCTATCTAGTTGGTCTGTCTAGTTGGTCTATCTAGTTGATCTATCTTGTTGATCTATCTTGTTGGTCTGTCTAGTTGGTCTGTCTAGTTGGTCTATCTAGTTGGTATATCTAGTTGATCTATCTTGTTGGTCTATGTAGTTAGTCTATCCAGTTGGTCTGTCTAGTTGATCTATCTTGTTGGTCTATCTAGTTGGTCTGTCTAGTTGGTCTATCTAGTTGGTATATCTAGTTGATCTATCTTGTTGGTCTATGTAGTTAGTCTATCCAGTTGGTCTGTCTAGTTGATCTATCTTGTTGGTCTATCTAGTTGGTCTGTCTAGTTGGTCTATCTTGTTGATCTATCCAGTTGGTCTATTTAGTTGGTATGTCTAGTTGGTCTATCTAGTTGGTCTATCTAGTTGTTCACTGATCATAAAAGGTGAGGTGTACATGTGTACTCTATGATGGGAACAACCTGATCAAGTAATGATTAATTTAATTTCTGTATGATAAAAAATGCCCAATTCACATTTACTCTTTGCTATCTTTCCATGTCAACATGGTCGAGTTGCCTTGTTTTTTTATTACTTTTTTCCCCTAAGAAAATAAACCAATGCGTTTACAAAATGTATGGACCTGAATCAGCACTATAACTCAGGTCAGTCACTTAAAGAATCTACTCTTGCTTTGGTGAAAATCAAATTATCATTCAAGGGTTTATCACTATCTTTCCATAACTTGGCATTAGTACTCTAAGAAAAGTACAGACCTTCATCTCCAAAAATATCTATTACTTTCACAGTCAGTTACTTTGATGGACCCAGATTCCAGAAATATCTACAACCGGCCAGTCATTCTTATCTTTGATCCTAAGTTACTCAAATTACAAATTTGAATCAAGGATCATATTCATAATATGCTATGCTATTCAATGATGTTGGACATGGCTACATTAATGTTACACTTACTGATAAGGAGGACTCGGGTATCACTCTGACACAAAATCAATGTCAAATTGTTTAACACTGACATATTTCTCACGTATACTGAAATGCAGTTTTAAAGACAATACTTTTGGCCTTCATTAATTGGATAGAATTCTACATTGAGTTATCTCAACCGGTCAGAAACCTAGTCAGCTTGTATGCCCCTTGTACTCAGTGTCTATGCTGAGGCAAGTCAAAGATCCCACCCATGGGGTAAATGTGTAACATGGGTGGACTCCTCCTCGCTCACCTCCTCAATCAACCCAGCAGCTGCAGGCAGAAGTAATAATGAGATGATACGACTACATTTAACCCATGGGTGGGGTGTTTTCAATTGACTTGCCTCAGCATAGACACCACTTACAGGACACAACCCTCTCTTAAACAATCAAATATGAATATTGTTATTGTATTGCCTCTGGAGGCAGATGTAAAGATGAGATGATAAGTTTGAAGTCCACACCACGTTACACATTCACCCAAAGTATCTATTTTTTAATTTTTTTGTGCTTTAAATACCATAATATAATGACCGGCTTTTTTTATTATTATTTCAAATCATAGACGTCTCAAAGTTGTTAATTACCTGTAAAATAAAGCAACGCTGGCTGAATGGATCCAATCCATGAAGTGACAGCTTCGCTCTGTTTAAATTCTTCTAAAAGGGCCACGAAAAGAACTCCAAAAGTGTAAGTAATACCAATTGTCAGGGCCTGAAAAATGTATATAAAAGACATAGTATAAAATAATGTAAATTCACATAGACATTTGTTATAAAAGTTTACAGAACAGGAGCTTATTGTTACAACTTGGGGAGAAAAAGTACAAGAGCTATTGTCATTGACACCATAGCAGATAAGTATTGTTTAATGACGTCATCTATATTGTGACGTCATTTTGATGATGTCATCTTTATTGTGACGTCATTTTGATGATGTCATCTTTATTGTGACGTCATCCATGCAACAATGGTGTAGTGACATCTTATTGTTTTTTTATGTACTACGGTCAAAGTGCCCCCTGACTCGTTCCCGTCTCAAGTAAGGAGACAGGTCAGGTCTGCGAATCGCGAAGTGACGCCACAATCTGTGTATGCTATATAGATATTAACCAATCAGATCACAGAATTCGCCAGACCCAACCTGAGTGTTCTTCACTCAGGGAACCAGAGAAAAGTCCAGTAACACACTACCAGAGAGTATGCTACGGTCAAAGAATAATAAGTATCAGGAACCCGCACTCTCGTATGTAGGATGCGCTATGCTTACAGGGAAAAGGAGGCGCATTGTTAACCGAACAATCGGCGACTATTGAGTGACATCATACTGACGATTATGACGTCATTTCACATGATAAGCCTACGTAGCGTTCAGATCTAATGCTTGTCACATTGTGTAAATTGTGGTAATATTTAGCTCCATTCTCCCATTAAGACAATAAAATAATGTGGAAATGAACATTTTAATGTGTTGCTCACGTGAAATTGGTAATCTACGCACTTGACTGGAAATTTCTGAATGAATTTTGTATCCACTAGGGGCGTTAAAGAACTCCAGCGCGCTATGCATGCTGGGAAAAGGAGGCGCAGGCGTTTACAATGTAAAGTATAGCGAGTGGCGCTTCTTGGTAGTTATTCTTTGCTACAGTCACAGTGCCACGGTGCCACCTATAGGATCTGCTACTTTTTCTCCTCCATTTTTTTTTCAATATGATTTTTAACTTCACAAATAATAAATTGTTCATAAAAATGTTCTTTTAAAATATTTTTAAAAAATTTCAAAAGCGTCAACAGAAAATTAGAGGATCGAATCCACTAGATTCATAAGCCAATCAGTTATTTGAAAAATCAATTAAAAAACATAAATTTTAAGTATCTGTATCAAGTTGTTGGATGGTTCATAAAGTTTTCTGAATATTAACATAATATGCTTGACATTTAACACTATGCAATGACATACATCTAACTACCAAAGACACAGGTTTAATTGCAGTAATTCAATATATCTTCTCAAGTGACTTTCTTATCAGAAAACATTCCCAATACACATATTTTCAATGTTATAAAAATCATGCTGTCGATGAATAACTCCACTTTAAGACCACCTCATCATTAAGACCACTAAATTTTCGACCAAAGTTTATTCTTGCCAAATTTTGCATTAATTCTATTTCACTATTCAGGCACGGATCCAGAGGAGGGTTGGGGGGGGGGGGGGGCTCACAATAAGTAGCCCAAACAGACTGCCTCGCAAGCCAGTCCAATGGGGCTGACAATAGGGGTAATGGGGTAGATATTTACTCCAACATTATCATTTGATTATAGTGATTTTTAGCATCTGTTAATTGCCCTGTAACTGAAGCCATCATTCATCATTAACTAAATGGGGAGAAAAAGTAACAGAGCCTACAGGGGGCACTACCGCCATACCAGATTAAAAAGACAATAAGATGACGTCACTACACGCCTGGATGACATCACAGATTAGATGACGTCATCAAACAATGAGGAGAAAAAGTACCACCAGAGGTCACTGACACCGTAGCGGATAAGTACTGTTTGATGATGTCATTTATTGTGATGTCATCCATGCAACAATGGTGTAGTGACGTCATCCTATTGTCTTCTCATATCAAAGAATAACTACCAAGAAGCGCCACTCCCTATACTTCACATTGTAAACGCCTGCGCCTCCTTTTCCCAGCATGCATTGCGCGCCGGAGTTCTATAACGCCCCTAGTGGATAATAAAATTCATTCAGAACCTTCCAGTCAAGTGCGTAGATTTGCCAAATTCACATGAACACAAAAAAATGTAATTTCCACATTATTTCATTGTCATAATGATGCATGGAGCTAAATGTTCACTATATGTACGAGGTCAACAAACACTAAAATCTGAACGCTACCAATGTCCGTATCATGGCATATGACGTCATTATCGGTCAGTATGATGTCACTCAGTTGTACCGATTGTACTCTGTTCATGACGTAATCAGCTCGGTTAACAATGCGCCTCCTGTTCCCTTTAGGCATAGCGCATCCTACTTACGGCGACAAGCTTTTATAGCTTATTTTTTATTGTTATTTGTATCACCACCGACTTTAAATAAGATTTTATCTTATCTTATCTTATCTTTACTTATTATTCTTTGCTCATATGCTACTGTTGTAGTGCCCCCTGTAGGCTCTGTTACTTTTTCTCCCCATACTTGTCTAGCTGCTACGGTGTCAGTGACCTCGTGATACTTTTCCTCCCCATTACTTTTCTCTGAATGAAATAATCAAATTAATTCTTACCTGTAGCACAAAGGATGAAAACACAACGACCCATCCCCAGCCTCCATCCGGGGCAGGAGGTCCGTGATGACTGTGCGCCGGTCCGGCCATTGTTAACCTATCGTTTTCCAATAAAGTATGCTAGAATATATATCAATGTATTAATATTTCAACTCCCGTGGTGTCCAGTGTCTACTGGAAAAAGCGAGTGTAGAAATGCGTCCTTGTTGAGCTTATTTCTGGAAGCTTTTAACTGTAGTCAGTCACCAGATGCTTGGAGGAGATTTTTTGGTCAATGGTCAGTTGTATCAGAGTACTATCGGTGGAAAATTCATCTTGTGACAGGAAAAAGTTAATCTGAAATGTCAAAAACACACACAATGAGTCTCAGATAAGCAACAGAGTATATATACAGTAGTACTAATCATAAAGAAAGTTCTGCCCCTGGTTATACCCATAGCTGTCCAGAACTTGGACCAACTAACAACATGAAGCTTCAACAAGATGAACCTGGCTACAACAAGCTGAACCTAGGGACAACAAGATGAACCTAGCGACAACAAGATGAACCCAGCTACAACAAGATGAACCTAGCTGAATCTAGCAACATCAAACTAAACCTAGCTACAATAAGCTAAACCTAGCTATAACAACTTGACCCTAGCTACAACAAGCTGACCCTAGCTACAACAAGCTGACCCTAGCTACAACAAGCTGAACTTATCTACAACAAGCTGAACCTATCCACAACAAGCTGAACCTAGCTACAACAAGCTGAACCCTATCCACAACAAGCTGAACTAACTTAAAATTAACAAAATTTGTATCAATCAGCAAAATGAGCCACACTTGAAACTCCGATAATCCACAAATAGCAATTTTATAATCTTGGATGCTCCTTTTTTAAGGTGGAAAATTTCAATTACTGGCGAATTTCACTGATAGTAGGCTTTGCAGAAATTACATTAATGTATTAGTAGTAGTAGTAGTAGTAGTAGTAGTAGTAGTAGTAGCAGTAAAGGTAGTCGTAGTAGTAGTAATAGTAGTAGTAGTAATGTGACCTCTGAATTCCCAAGAATTTCATGTACACTCTAAAATAATCTGGCCAAAAAAAATGGAACGTTCCTTGTCCCCTAAACCATACCAATGTTGATTTCTTGAAAAACCAATATATTGGAAACACGCACTAGAAAGCAAAAGTTACTTGCATGTGGAAGTTGCTCATCTAAAATCATTGGTCTGTTTAAATATTACGCAACAATAGACGTCTAAACAATGATAGCATCACTTAACTGCGTGGATAATCCTGATTTAAAATACAAACTGTGAAAACTTCTGTTGGTTATTTGTGAAAAACCAAGCTGAGTCCTGTGGTTTCATGAAAAATCTAATATAGATAGATAGATAGATAGACAGATAGATAGATAGATAGATAGCTAGATCGGTTTGATTGATGAGGTGAGAGAGACGAGGAGTCCATCCATGTTACACATTTACCCCATGGGTGGGATCTTTTACTTGCCTCAGCATAGACACCGAGTACAAGGGACTACCAATTTAAGGTCTCACCAGAACGAGATTCTGTTTTTTTTTAAATCCATTTAGAGTAAGAAGTGAAAAAAAACTTCCATCCAACAGCTTTAGGAAAATATTGGGATCTGAAAATTTCCCTAAATATTTATAATTCTGCACCGCTTTACATGTTAATAACTGGCTAATGCACAAAAATGCCTTATCCTGGGAAAATTCCCATAGAAAGACTCGCAGGTTTGTGCAACACAATTCAGAATTTCAGACTATGACACATATCAAGTAAAAAGTAAAAAAAAAAAAATTAACTTGACACATAAAACCATATCAACCATATCAACCATATCTATACATTAATTTAAACCAATTAATGATGTAAATCGTGTTAAAATAACTCACCTTAATATGAAGACATTAAACGAGACTTCATTAGTCCTCAGTGGTCTGAAATGAAATGCAATTTATGCCTCAGATTGATGACTAAACCAGTTATTTACTCGAAATGGACTTTGTCCACTATGAGACTATGAAAAGATCATGCAGGGATGTCCACCACATGTCATTCTATGGTGAATTTATCTCATACGTAACCTGATTGTAATCAAGGACCCTAGGATTTGATATACTAATCCTCATATTTCAATATGGACTTTACGATGACTTTGTATTTGTTCTCGGTTAAGTAGAATCGACAACCTTTAAAGCTGGACTCGTTTAACAATGTTTAAGAACGAAAATTAACTGGTTACAAACACTTCAAAAAATATCTATCATAAAATCAATTCTAGCATTGGCACATGTCTATATATTATCGATATACAGGGCCCAACAACCATATCAGTCAGTTTACATAACTTACATTAATTTTACAAAATGTAAGTCAAGATAAAATGATAAAAAGTAACATTCACTCTGGTAACATGGTCAAGGTCTCAATGCTACTGGGTCTTAAGCTTTGTCAGCTTATATGACCAGCTACCAGAGGCAGACGTAATGATGAGATGATAAAGTTGCTTGGAGTCGACACCATGTTACACATTTACCCCATAGGTGGGGTATTTTGCTATCCTCAGCATAGACACCGAGTACAAGGCACCTCAAATTTAGTGTCTTACGCAATCGACATCCAGCAGCTGGGATGTAGCTCATGAAGAGTAGGTTAAATTTCTTCTGTTATGTAAAATCATAATATTACCAAATAAAATCCAGGCAACACAAAACTTGGGCATATACTATATAATATGATATAATATAATATTAGCAGCTACCTCAAAGATGTCTTAAAGGGGTCACCCTACTTAAAGAAAATTTTTTATAAACTTTAAATATTGCATGATTGATGAATTGCTTTGGGGTGAAATAAAAAAAAATTGAATCTACAATATAATATAACATAATAAATTATAATATAATATGTATTATATTTTGTATAATATTTCTCTTACCTAGGCATATTACAATTAATTGCAACCCGAATGTTATGGCACAGAAACTAGTGCAATTCATATTGGAGAAATCTGATTATCACCTGTAGAAGGTATTCCAAACATTACTGTGATATTAACAACTTTTCAATATTTAATATATATAACCTTCCTGTAATATATCAAGCCTGTAATAATGTTAAACTTGCAGATTGGAAATATAATGTGATTGTATAAAGATCTTGTACTTACCATGTATTGTATAGCAATGATGGTTGGCTTCTAAGAGCACTTTAATTCACCTGGTGTTGGCCCACACAGCATTTGGATATCATTACATATTTCCTGTTAACAATTGAAAACGAGTGACAAAAGCATTAAAACCTGTGAAAAATATACATAATAGACTTTTAGCGCCTTGACATTCTTTGAACGCGAAACATTAAACAGTGAAACTCAAAATTGCGCAAATTTCTGTGAATGATCCCAATAAGTTCTCATTATACCCAAAGCTGTGATCCACTTGTAGACTTCCCTGACCACAAGGATCTTGTTTAATTTGCTGGATGAGACCAGTAATTGACCACTAGTGACCAGTAACTGTCAGACTCAAAAGTTTACATAAGTTTCAGCAAAATACAGTTCATTCCCATTTCTATAAAATGAAAACATAACTGAACTTTCCAATGTTTCCACACTTTATTTTGTATCAAGGGTAACTCTATGGTATCAGAAAACTTTCTTTTTATAAACTTATGATTTTATTCACAATTTCAATATTACAGTAGGGCTCATATGTTTACATCCGAGTATTATGCAAATATTTTATTTTGACAACAATTCTTTGGTAAGTTTCTGGGGGACCTTATGTTGCCTTTTCCTTAAAAGTCTAAAACTGGTGGGTCACAAATGTACCAACATCTATCAATCTATATATCTATAATCTATTCATTGTTGTCTTTCTGTTGTAGGCCAATATAATAAAAAATATAAAAATAAAGCTTACCTCTTAAAATCATCATACAACAATAGCAGAGTGGGTAATTCAGCTCAGGTAGCATTTAACAGAGCAACAAAAAAGGCATTTATTGGTTCAAGGTCGTTCAAGGTCGTTCAAGGTCGTAGCCAGGAGAAGGTGCATGGGGGTGCAACTTATCAACTTAATTTAAAATAAATACAAAGGGGGGGGGGGGTTATGTACTTATTAAAAACATTTCCTATATGGGGGGGGGGGGTTGTCTGCCTTAATTAATTATATAGGCCTATTCAAAGTGTGATACTAAATTTCAGGGCAGCTAGAGGGAGACGGTTCTGAACTCCCCCCCCCCCCCAATACATCCTCATGGCTACGCCCCTATATTAGACTGGGAAAAGGCAAAGTTTTGAGGTCAAAGATCTCCCAGTAATATAATCTATGATATGAGCGAGCTTGGTCAATTTTGTCTTCACCTAACTAATGCAATTTAAGGACCATCATCTTTGTCTTTCTTAATTATAAAATTTTTCCATTATTAATTATAATCATAGATAGATTTCTTCCGTGGGGTATAGATTATATCTAATATTCTATCTGCCCCCAAATTTTATCAAACCCCATCCGTAACTTTTTGAAGTAACCAAATTCCACTATACCCTAACATATAAACCTCCTTGACAGAGGTAGCAAATACCATAAACCAACCTCGAGGCCCCTGCCACGAATGGCAACGGACATCCGTAGATCATTGGCCAATCGCTCACCGATTGATTCCTGTGAAAAGGTAAACAATTTCACTCGTCGAATGTCTGCCAAATGTTTAATGTTTAAACTTTTGCCCTCTCTACGGATATTCACGAGTGATCTAGAGGTACCAGTCCTGGTGAGCGTTCTACGGATTACCACGAATATCCTAATTCTCTCGGCGAGTGAATGACGTATGGACTAGGATATGTGTGTGTGTGCGATTAGGGCTTTATGTCCTGTATTTCTGCACCGGTTGGGCTAATTAGGACAGGCAGAGACCATGGCAATGAGACGAAGGAGGAAACAGCCATCCAACTTAGGCTCGACCGGGATGGACAAGGATATGCAGGAGTAAATATTTTTCGTCATCTGCGCTCACTCGCCAACCCAACTTGTGACTGTGTGAACTTCCCTTAAGCAGAGAAGAGGTAGCAAAGTGCACTCACTTGTTAGGCCTAGTCGCTAAATTCTGGACTGGTGGCAGCTGTGGGTTCTGACCAAAAACACACTTCAACCACTGGGGCTTTTCCATTTTAAATTTTAAATTGGAGTGGGGGAGGGGCTGAAAATAAAACCCCCCCCGCCCCCACTATTTCCTCTCAAAGCAGCCTTTGTCATCTCTGATAGTTTCATAGCAATTTCTATAGTTGTCAATGCTAATTTTAAGTTAATTTGAAACATTATCACAGCTGATCAGTAAAACTTTATAATATGTATAAATACAGTTGTTTCATTAAAAACGGCCTGTCAGATTGAACCTAGACAAAGCTACACAACTTATACTATATCTAAAAGTACATGTAGCACAATTTGGTGCATAAGTTGAGAGTTATGCATATATTTATCATTATTTGTCAAGATTCATTTTATTTACATATTTATGATATACTAGATAAATTTCTTACATTTACCACAGTTAATATTTTTTCAGTGGTGGTGTTGTATGCTGACTATAAGCTAGGATTAGACAGAAGCGGCTGGCTTTAGCAACAGCAAGGAATAGGTGGCTACAGCTGTCTAGAGTCGACTATATTTGATATAACTAACTATATACTGTATCTATGAATTCCAATGGAGGTGGGTGGCTATGAGAGCCAAAGACGAGGTCGTTCAACATTTCCTCAGAGACAATGAAATAAGCCTGAACACCATGAACAGTAAAATATTTCATATATTTCAGGCATTCCACAAATAATTCACATTCAATAAGTTAATAAATAGATATATTAATAAATTAATAACAATTAATATTTGAATCTAAAATCCATAAGATTCACCCAACTCTGTGACCTTTCTTATTAGCACAGTCGCAAAGTCCAAAGTATCATCGGTAGGTATCCTCGTTATATCACTCAGATTTTCAATAACCTATCAAAAATAAAGGAATAAAACATATATTTTTTTAATGCATAAGTTATCAATAGCCAAAAGGCAATAAAAATGGTTTCAATAGTATGTTCATTTGATATTTTGATATTTTGATATTTATTGATAAAAAGTTCATAAAATCAACAACATAAAAACATAGGGGTGTAAAGGTCAGGTGACATGCACACTCCCCCTACCAACAAAGCTTGGACTATTAATAGCACCTTTAAATTATTTTTAAACTGAAATTAATATAATATCAGGGTCAAAACTGTTCCATACATTGACAATTCTATTAGCAAAGAAATATTTTTAACTATGAAAAAGTCAGTAAATCCCTCTATATAATTATTTTATTACAACCATGTAATATTATACATCCAATAATTTCAATATTCTCCCAAAACAGTTGTGATGATGCCACAATGACCATATGAACAATGGTCAGTTAGAGACATCACAAAACTGAAACTGAGGTCATATGTGCAAATTATGGCTGAGGCACAAATAGACAGACAGACAGACAGTATTTACTCGACCATAAACTTACAATTTACATATACAAAAGTGACAGAAGAAAACTGGTTATGTTATGCTCACAGGAGACACACAATAAGGCCAAACGCCGCTGAAGTGCTTGCCACCTATGAGCCATTTGGTATTATAACATATGTATGCCCATATTTGGTATCCGTGAAATATTAAAATATCACTATTTTTAGCCAAATTTGTTCTAGCACAGAAAAGGAATAATATTTGCAGCCCCTGAAAAAAAATAAAATAAATAAACAATGTCTTGCCTTGTAGTTGTAAATGAAAAGAACAGTCGTTTTTCGTGACGTCATTCATTGAATTCAGGGATATGACGTCATAGCCATGACAAAAAGGCTCGCTAAATAAGGTCATAAATGTGGGTCCGCTATACTGTACTTTTTCCCATATGAATATTGACTACATATAGCGTCTATTAGTTCAAAGTTTTACTCCCATTTGTACACTTTCTGAATGCATGTTATTAGACTGTAACTTTGTAGTGGATCAGACTGGCCTGAACTGGGACAGAAAACAGTATTTAAAGCTACATCAGAATGGACATAATTGTCCTCATCTAACCTTAACAGCACTAGCTTCAGGGTCATCTGAGTCACAGTGGACCCTCGCCATTATTGCCCTTGAAAAAGGAAGGTACAGAAGTGTACTATTATGAGATCGATTGTGTAATTTATGTGTTGAAAACGAAATTGAGGAGTTGAGTTTCATGATTTATGATTTGTCCAAGTTTATTATAATTACGATTTTTTCAGAAACAATATGTTCCCAAATTTGGTAATTTAGATGCAATTTTAGTAATATGGATGATATAGATAAATAAATTCCAGAAGTATCTTGGTCAGTTTTTTGGTTAAAGCAATGCAGAAAATAACAAATGGATTAATTAGTGTCCGTCAGCTTAAAGGTGCACTGTCTGTCAAATTTGCACATTAAAATAATGATATAAATCAATACTGCCTTTTTGTCTCATGATATTTTTCACCATTACATACCCACTTTAGCACAACAATGTAGTTTTAATTTACAATAAATAATATAAATATTAGTTTTTCATGCCATCAAAAAATAATATGTAAACAAACCCAGTGATGACGTCACAATACTAAACAATGGTGATGATGTCATTTCCATTGTTTCCAATGTTTTGGTATGGATTTTCTCAATGTACAATTTATTTTTAAGTAATTGATGTCTTATAAAATCATTAATTCACACAAATTTAGTGTGCCTGGATTAATAAAAGTAATTTTCAACTTTGATAGCGTCTTAGAAAATTGCAAATTTGACAGACAGTGCAACTTTAATGTACAGATAGTGTGACTTATAAGCCCGGATGGCCCGGTGGTTTGTATTATCATATATATATAATGTTCTATTGTTGTAACTGTGCCACATGATGTCATTGATACGGCTGCTTGGAGTCAACACCATGCTACAAATTTACCCCATGGGTGGGGTCTATTAATTGTCTCAGCATAGACACTGAGTACAAGGCACCATCAATTTAGCATCTCATGCGATCGACATCCATCTGGGATGTAGCTCATGAAGTAAATTATAGACATATTAATTGGCCAGTTATGACCGTTTGAATATGTGCTATTCATGGTCATTGAGAAATTTGAGCAGCCAACTGCCTACATATGGAAATCCTCCCGAGCCGTAATGATCGAAGATCTTCAAGTACAATATACCCCAATTTTATCATATTGATATTATTCAATTCTGCTTATACTCGCACACAAGCAATCTTGAGTGAGTGACTACAACCTTCAAAATCGTTATTCTCCAAAAATTTGAGCAATTTGCAAATCTCATTTCATACAAGCGCGGTCATTGGTTAAATATGGCATTAACTAACTTTAGACACCACAATCCAGCAATAGAAGAGATGGCCCCTGATTTTTTGGACTTGAAGAAAAAAGGCTATAAACACTTATTCAGGGTGCCCACATTTTCCTGCAACAAGAACTTCCTACATTTTCCAGACCAGATTATTCCGTAATGAAACTCCTGCAAAAAATGTATGCCAAATATGTTTGCAATTCATTTTTGATGTGATCCAGAGTGAATGCTGCTTACATTTGCCTTATTTTTCATAACATAATGTCATTCCTGAAACAGACATGATTTTCAAGAATACAGAATAGAATTCCCCGCTTTTCCAGACCTTGAAAATGGGTTTTTCACATTCCCTACTTTTTTTAGGTTTCTCAATACCCTGGGCACCCTGTATAATATCATTTTAAACTAAACAAAGTTGTTACTACAGTACTATATATCAAGTACAATATCCGGATATTTTAACAATGTTTAACAAAAGAAAAGAAGAGAAAATAAACAGACAATTTATGGGTACAGTTTTTCTTTTCAAGCATACGCAATTTTTTGTTGTTGTTATTAAACTTTTCCCTGACCACTGTCCATCCCAGGCTCAGTCTGGAGCCTCAAATTTATACTTACATATTGCCACACCAGCCTACCTTATCAGTCTGTCTATGATCAACCAGATATGAACTTGTTGCGATAACTCCCACAGCTAGAAGCATCATGTCTCTCTCAACAGGTGCAAATTTCTCCCTGAAAAATAAGTGAGAATGAAAACAGTCAATTAAAGTAAGCATTAAAGGACTCTTTCAAATCTACTATAACTGTATAACATCTTTTTTATTTAATGTGTAGGTCACCCTGTGTTTCATATTTCTGCCAGACTGCATATAATTTACGGTTAACATGGATACTACATTCCCATGACATAAAATAATTTCATATCGATTTATATTTTGCGAGATCCTAAATCATTATTATCATAAAAAGATTTACTTTTTCCTTTTCCATTCAAAATAAAGCCAAAGAAGCTATTAGCAACAAATAATTATATAAATATATGGTGTCCTTTTCTAGTTTTTTTCTCTAGGTAAGTTTAACAGTACATATGAAAGCATCAGAAATAATTTCCCTTTTTTTCGAATTTCTATATATATTTTTTTTCTAAGAAAAAAATCTTTATGAGGGAGTGGCTTAGTAACATGCATTAGGTGGGAGAGTCTCCCAATACTAATATTAATGTCAATGTCTCAATGCTAGGCCTACTGGGTCTAAAGCTAAGTCAGCTTATATGACTGCCAGAGGCAGACGTAATGACGAGATGATAAGGCTTGGGAGTCCATACCATGTTACACATTTACCCCATGGGTGGTGTCTTAACTTGCCTCAGCATAGACACAGAGTACCAGGCAACTCCAATTTAACGTCTCATGCAATCGACATTCAGCTTGGATGTAGCTCATGAAGAGTGCCTGGCCAGGGATCGAACCCGGGACCTTCAGCAGAGCTGGCCAATATATCTTTTGGATAATTTATTGTTGATGGTGGCATTAATAATTACAATACATATATAGTTATTAGTTTTCCCATTCCTTTGAAGAGCAATGTGCCACTCAACTGAGTCCACACCCTTGAAACATTACATGAACTGACAATGAAAAACATCAGTAAACAATACACATATATTTGATATTTATAATATATTTACACAAAGGTATACTCCAATGGCAGCTGCAATGCATGATAGCCACTGACGGCATATATTAATTAGTTTAATGCATATGGTTGCATACTGTAGTGTTGTCATTCATATCAATTATTCATTCGATATCGCTCTCAGTATGCAATACTTTCAATATTGCAATTTGCAAAATCGCGCAAGTTTTGTATCATCAGCATTCGCAGTTAGAAATGGAACCATTAGTCATAGGAGTATATTTCCCAAGTCATTGTGAAACCATTTACCTTTAACATTGTTTAATATCATAACTACTAAGACAATTTGTTAGGCAATCAGTTTGCAATTTCGGGTGGGGGCTGCGTCTACAGTCAAGTGCTCGTCATGTCACAAATGTACAATTATAGAGGATAAACAAAGAATCGAAACATGCATTTTTTCGAT
This sequence comes from Alitta virens, assembly GCA_932294295.1. Taxonomy (NCBI): domain Eukaryota; kingdom Metazoa; phylum Annelida; class Polychaeta; order Phyllodocida; family Nereididae; genus Alitta; species Alitta virens. The sequence continues at coordinate 39,910,627 of OW028578.1, forward strand.
ATTGATACTATTTGATCAATTCACAGGTATACAGCATATTGATTACAACCTTATTGTATAGTGTTCTGTACTTGCCTTGTGACAGGAGATATTTGAGTTCTTTTAGCAGCCACCAGGAGCAGTTCATCATACAGGGGTCGCCACTGGATGTAAATGAAATCTAGAAGCAGCATGGATACCGCATGATAAACCTTTACCTCTAGGCCTTTGCAGTTGTAGCCTGTGAATCGTAAATACAAATGCGATATTATAAACCTAAAATATTTTTGGTGTTGTAAAAATATTGGGGATATAATTAGTTCAGCGCCATCAGTGGATAATTTAATTACTTCATTACATTCCTACTTTAACTAATTAATATCTCTAATTGTGTGGTTTTATAAGAAGTTTAAGTCAGGAGAACTTAAGTTATAAAAAGTACAGAATTTTAAGGATAGTCACTAAATTTTTAACCACATTAAACCTGCCAAAAATCTGATCATAAATATTCGCCATCAAAAGCACACATGACATAAAAAATATCAATTATCAAATAGCACAATACATACCCAGAATTTCAAACAAAGTCTCAATATAAAGCAAGGGCGACACAACCATTACTTTGAAGTCCAGCGTTTTCAATATTCTCAGCTCTGAATGAAGTATACTGTCCGCATTATATTTATGTCCCAAGTGTTTTAATGTTAATTGAGCTTGTCTAGGTGACACCACCTGTAAGGGAAGACACATAATTCAATGAGAAATCACCAGGTGGCACTGGTCTTTTAATTGTGACTGGTTAACCCAGGTGGCAGTAGAGTATAATACACATTGTCATTACAATGGAATAGATGTGATAACAAGTTAAAATCTGCTCTTTTTTATTCTAGAAGAATTGATGTTTTAATTGTCATAAATCACAGGGCCAGATTTGCTGGGAGTTTCGCCGGTGGGCTGCTGCTAGTACTGGGCTTGAAAAAAATTTTAAAACTGACTTTTCTTTTTTTCTGAATTAAGGAGTGGGCCACTCCTCATCCTCATTTCCAGGGCTGCTTTGGTGGACCCAATCCAGCCCTGATGAAACATTACAGGAACATTGAGGCGGATCAGCAAGGGACTAATTGCTATTGATTTGCCCTGAGTTGGTTAGAATTTTTTTTTTTAACGTTAAATTAGAGACAACTTAATCAGGTTAGCAGAATGCATTTCTAAAGATGGCTAAAACTTTAAAATGTCATGAAAACAAAAGGCATTGGTAACGAAATGCTACTTGTGGAGTACTGGTGGGCCACATTAAATAAAACCAAACATCTTTAGGACCTGAACAGAGGTGCAGAACTGTCATTTTAAAGTTCCTATGTCTCAAGATTTAGCTTAGGCAAATAATTATATAAATCAATACTACCTTCTTGTCATATTTTTTTACCTTTACATGCTCATTTGTGCACAGCAATTTAACTTTATGTACATGCCATCAACAATTTAATATGTAAACAAACCTAGTGATGATGTCACAATACTCAACAATGGGTGATGATGCCATTTCCATTGTATTTCTAATGTTTTAGTCTGGATTTTCTTTCAATTTATTAATAATTTTTCATAATTAACACCTGATGGACCAGCTGATACAAATTTAGATCAAGAAAATTTTAATTTGAAACTTGCAAGTTGCAATTTTGACATACAGTGCAGCTTTAATATATTATATTATTACATTTTATCAGTTTCTTGGGAGGATACCTTAATCAATCCAAAGATTGGCACCCAAGGACCTAAATAAAATATTATAATGGGTTATCCAATACATGCATCATCATCATCATCATCACTGACAAGTTTTTAATAAACAAACCTTGTAATGAGAAGTAAGTTTACTGGCTAATTGACAACATGTCACCATCCGAAGGAACACTTGGTTCTGCACCCGTTCACAGATGGCGTCCCAGTCTCTACTTTTATTTGGGGTTGAGAGACGAAGGACATGTTCGTATAGTTCTCTAACATGACGAGTCATGAATCTGAAATTAAGAAAACATTTTTAATCTATGCTTTACCTGAACTTCACAACTCCCTATGATATTTTGCCAGAGTCCTTTGAATTTTATATCTTATTCACTAAATTCCAATTATATTACTAAATTTAGATCGTGTACCAACTTGTCAAATAATTCCAGGGCCATGTATTTTGCTTCAGGGGGTATTTTAAATTTCTCTGCCAACAGGAACAAGAATTCCGCATTTTTTCCATGTTTGAAATGACCCTGCAATATAAAACCACAATTGAAAAAAATTATTGATTATAAAAGGAATAAGTATTAACCCATCAAATAACATGACATTAATTAAACTTTTAAAATTAATTTTAAAAACAAAAAGAAGGAAAAAGTGCAGTATACCAGACCCAGATTTATGACCATATTTAGGGAGCCTCGTTGCCAAGCCCAAGACGTCAAATGCTGGTATTCAATGTATGACGTCACAAACGAAGGACGTACAGCGGTTTCATTTTCACAGTATAAAAGAACGCAGTACGTCCATCTTGAGTTTTTTTTATTTTTCCCCAAACCCCCCCCCCCCCCCTTGTCTTCGCTTGTGCCAGAACTTCAAACTTATACAAAAAACAGTGACATTATTTGATATTCTGTGACGCCAAATATGGTCATAAATTTGGGTCCGCTATACTGCACTAAACCCAAAATCACACATTTATAAAGAAAAACATTAAAAAAAAAACTGACAATACCAATATGCTTTCAAATCAATAGGGCTGATCACTTTTAAAGGAGATGTATTCTCTTGTGTCCGTCATTAATTAAGAGCTTCAGTGACTCTTTGTCCCTGGTTAAGAAGGATTGTCGATTTTGTCGAGTTTTACCCATGTAGACCCATACGTCTTTAGGTTTACAGATATTAAAAAATTTTGTTAATTATGATGTTTATATTCCACACCTCACATTTCAACCCATTACGAACGGCTGAGTTGTTAATGTCTGCTAACACGTTAAGCCATTCCTCCAAAGTATCAGCTGGCATTCCATGGCACACCGAGTTGAAAATTGGTTCCGGAGGAGATCCAAATATTCCAAAGTTCATTGCAAATCAGTGCGCTTCATGGTTTTTTTTTCTGAGGGTGAGACTGTATGAAAGAATGAAAATATTAAAACTTTTCAAAAATTAGTGTTTTTTTTTATTTTATTTATAATTATCACATATTATACTTTCATTTTCAACCTCTACCCCACTTCACATATATCTTATTCTAGGACACAATCATATCAATCACATATATGCAGTAAAAATGTCCAAACAAAATTACATATTTTGGTACCAGTTTGTTGACCGATTTTATCAGTTTTGGCTTGGTTATGTACATCTAAAATAAGCTTCACTTACGAATTTAGCACTTGAAACATTCTGCTAAGCAATGTGACCCAATAACTGCTATAACTTGGCACTGTCAGGCGCAAATTTACAAAAAAATTGGCAGAACTGGCTTCATCTTCTCTCCATGGAATTTCGTCTGCTAAAATTACGCAGTGGCGACACCTGGCTACTTAATTGACTGCAGCGCCACCATGAGTAAAGTTTTACCACAGATTATTCAAAGGTTTAATTAATCCTCTGATTATTATCTTCTTCGGTTTCACGGAAATATAAATTCGGATGGCTATTTCAACCATTAGATAAATATGAGTGTTTACTAATAATAGATTCAAAAAGCTCGTTTTTTTAATTTATCATTTTTTGCCAGAAAACAATACATTTACATCAGCTATTTTTAGGAAAAGAAATGTCATAATACCACTAAAAATTAAATTGTATAATGACAATTTTATAACAGGCATCAAATTGCATAGTGCAGGTATATATCCTCCAAAGCATATATATGTTACAATTATTTCACTAAAGTTTCAGCGCAAAATGTACAGAACTCGCTGAAATACAAAACCCTTTTTTCAAGGGTTGTATCCACATGGAGGCATGTAGGCTCTCACAGATTAGAGCTAATTAGTCTTGTACATTACTAGTATTCCCCCAAACTTTGTTTTAATGTATTTAAGTTTTCAAAGTTTTCAGACATCCAAATGCATCAAAATTAATGCTTTGATAATTTAACAAAAATCTATGAAATAAATAATTATCACCCTACAGCATCACAAATAACAAGAAATAGTTTCACAGGTAATTTTTCACTGTTACAAACAGTTCTTTATTGCCCTTTTGAGATAAACTCCCTTGTTTCAAAGTATCCCAGTGGCCTATATATTGTATGGCCTATATATTGTATGTGTATTGCAATGGTGGAGGTCCAACATATATTCGTAGTTCTACAAATAAATACGCTCAAAAAAGGTATTTCCAATCTTAGCTAGGTGATCAAATGAATATCAGGTTTAAATGTTTGATATAAATAATTATCATATTAAGGAATTATAACTGATGAAATGAACAAAAATTATAAAACATCTATAAATTCATGGAAAACAAAAATAAATGTATACACAATAACAAATTACTTATATAATGTTTAATTGACTAATAACAAACAACAATGTCTGCGTAGCTGACAAAGTCTACATCACTAAGCAATAAACTAACACAGTTCGTATTCATAACTTAACAATTTTTTAATTATGTCAAATTCTGTGACCAGCATTTCCACATGAAGTACCACATTGAAATCATACAAATACTACTAACTTAATTTCATTATGTTCAATCAAGAAAGGACTTATACAATTATATCAAATCAGTACACTGTACGCAAATTAAACAGGTTAATTCATTAATATTCATGCAGATAGACATATCAGTCAGGACTACATTGTATTACAATTGATTTGTGCGAAAAATTTTAATTCATTTTGATGTATTATGGCAAAATTTTGTCAAACTTTGATCAAAGCGTATATGTCCGCAAGTAAATTATATGTCCGCAAGTAAATTATATGTCCGCAAGTAAATTATAGGTCCGCAAGTAAATTATATGACTGCAAGTAAATTATATGTCCGCAAATAAATTATATTGCACATGAAGTTATATTACACCGGATAAAAGATCACAGGGTTGGCTCAGAATATCACTTCTTAACACACCTTTGCGTCCGATTCAACAGCTATAAATCTAATTGTACATCAAATCAAATTATAATAAAATCAGTTATCGTAACATCGACACATCTAATTGCAATCGCATTGCAATCAAATTGCAATAAGCTAGTTAGAGTTACCCGAGTGTATAATCACCAGAATTTACATTATTACATTATGAACACATGTTACACCATTTTTCTTACATTCTATATTGTTAACATGTAAAAAATTGGAAAAAGTGCAGTATAGCGGACCCGGATTTATGACCATATTTAACGAGCCTCTTTGCCAGGCCTATAACGTAAAAGTGCTTGAAATAAATTTATGACGTCACAAACTAATGTAGTTAGACGGCGGTTTTCATACTCATGGTAGAGACAGTCGTTTTTTCTTTTCATGGGTGCTGCCGCCCCCAAACCCCCGCTATTCTACACCAAATGTTATTTTAATTGAGCTAGAACTTCAAACTTGTGAAATATTGGATAAAAATTTAATTTTAATGGACGCCAATTACGGGCATAGATTTGGGTCCGCTATTCTGCACTAAACCCATTAAATTAAATACATATAAAAAATATGGAATTGTTCTGTGTATTCAGTAAAGTTAGAAGTGATTTACAGTGCATGCCTCTATTACAAATGTTTAAGTAATCTTTCATAATATAGATCTGCATATTCGATATATATATATATATATATATATGCCATTTCATACATTTCTTTACATCAAGTGACTAAATCATTAAATAATTCACATATAAATACACTGAAAGTTCAATTGCAATTATGAAATGAAACAGTGCTAGCTTCACAAGTGCGCAAGTGATGTCAATGATTAATGGGCAAGACTCAGCTGATGAAAAGTATGAATTTGTGATGAAATTATTTCAGTCCGTCTACATTCTACAATCTGTCAGATCAACTGAGATTTAATTTGAAGCCGCGAGAGCCGCCTCTTTCTTGTATTCTGAAAATAAATAAATACAATAAATAAAGACTGTTCATTTCAATGAAGATTTTTGAGATATCGGGGGGGGGGGGGGGGGGAGGGTCTAAATATTTTCATGTCCACCCCTCCCCTCTTTTTTTAAACGGAACAGCCCTCACCGTGTTTGCCTTCATCTACTTTCGATTTTTACCTTTTGTGTTATATCTATTAGGTACAGTCACATCTTGCCGTTAAGACCACCTTTAAGGGTGGTGCAATTTAACTGATCTTAACGGTGAAGTGGTCTCTATAGTGAGGTTCAAAGTAAGGATGGTCTTAATGGCAAGGTTGTCTTTAAGTGGGATTCAACTGTATTTTCTGTGGGAAATAATTCTATTAAAGTAAGACATATATTGTATTAATATTCTATTTTTTTATTATTATTAAAAATGTAAAAGACAATTGTATAATTTATCTAGCACACAAGTCATGCAAAAGTGGCAAAATAACTTTTAAACACACAAAGAAAAATATCCTAACACAAACGAATTCCATTTTTATGACGTTTCAATCAAAGAATGGACAAAATCAATTATAAAAACATGCAGGGTTTATGATTATTTATTGACAGGCAAATAACTAAATCAGTATATCAGGACATATGTGTATTATTACAGTAGCGGATTTAGGGGGAGGAGGGGTTTTAAGGGGTTAAATCCCCCCCCCCCCCACTTGGCCTAGTACATTTTAATTAAAAAATTCAGCGGCCCTGACAATACGTTTAAATTTGTCAACCCCCTGTGAAATTTTTTCTGGATCCGCCCCTGTGTTTTATCATATCATTACTACAAAGTTGCAGTCGACAGCGAAGTTACGGCAATATCATAACATCCAGGGGCAAATCAACAACATTCTGACAGACAATATATATAACTTTATATTTTGTTATAATATAATCTATCATACTTTTCAGTCCCAATGTTTAAGATCCACCCGGACGTCATTATTATTGCGCACAACTTCGATTTCGGCTGCTACTTGACTGACAGGTGCTGCATCATGGGAGGGAATATCCTCAAATATAGGTTTCTTGCGATAAGTAGAAAAATTAAATTTTACTAATATGATATAATCATCTAAAAACTGCGGCAAATAAGTTTATTACCCTCTTCATGCAGTTTCATTCTTAATTTTGGGAATATCATGTAATGTAATGGAATGAATTTTATAAATGGAATGTGGATTTTGGAGTCTAACAATTAATTCATCGAACACTAAATTACGACAACTAAAGGGGGGGGGGGGGGGTAAACAACAAACTTCAACTAATTATTACCGCACGTTACTTCTGTACTCACTTCAATCATGACTTCCACATTCTATAAGCAATAATAATATACCTCAAATGGCAATTAACCAATAAAATCTAACATGGATTGGAATTTAGGACGGATTAAGTTGCTGGGAATCTTTCAACAGCACCAGATTAACTCAAGCACTCTTAGCAAGTCACAGAAGGCTGAATTGATGTACATGTATTTCGTCAATATTTTCTATACTTCCATTTATCATTATCCATTATCAATATACTGCAAATGATTGCATAGTTTTTACGGTAGTATCCTAAGCTTTAAAATTACCAACAGGAGGACTCTATGGAAGCCTCAGTAAATCTATCTATCTATCCATCTATAGATCTATCCATCCATCTTGATCTGCAATTACCAACCAGTTAGTCAGACATTTAACTCTGACTGAAGATTCAAATCTTGAGTAACAATATTCGACTTCGAGAAATAACGAGTAATATTTAATACTCGACTATGACAAACCCAGGGCTACTAACAAACCTTGTAAAGACTTTTAAATACCTGAACTACTAATAAACCTTGTGAAGACTTATACCATGTTGGAATAATCAAAAATACATCATATAATGATTTACTCACCCTTACAAACTCGATGGTAACGGTTCGGAAACTTCTTCTGAGATAAGCAGAGCATCTCGTTCACGACTTTGAACAAACAGTTTTCCATTGGAAAGTCATTGTCGACTAGATTAACAAGGCAATAGTTTTTCTGAATACAATCGATCAGTTTCCGTGAACAAGATCCCTCGGGATACAGTTTTCCCCATTGCTCTTTCCACAAGCCAAAAGCTTCATCCTGTAAAATAATAATAATAAAAATTAAAAAAAAAAAAAAAAAAAAAAAAAACATTAATAAATAAAATAATAAAAACTAAAAACATAACCTCATCTCGCTGAGCTCCCTAACATTACCGTGACATTTTGTTGTACTCTTATTACCTCAATTAACTGGGACCAGAAACAATTACTCAATCGCTTAGTAACTTAATCAATTAATGTATATATATTTAGCTTTATCTTAACCATTCATCAATTTTCTGATCATGTATATATTTTATGTTATGCTATTATTTCACAACCATTATTGTTCTAATACTTGAAATTGCATGTATTGTTAAAATTGTAGTTGTTCAATTTGTAGTATTTGTTTATTGTGTATGACGAATGTATCTAACCATGATTCCAAAACGTCAATAAAACATTATATATATGTAACATATTAAAGAGGGTAAGTTTTGACGAGTCCCGTAAACAGCCAATACATCGGTTCTTTTTTGAGGGGGCATCGCTCACTGAATCTTCAGAACAACGTTTGGAGACAGATCATAAAGTAGATAAGGCAATGTTTATGCCATTAAATTGATGTTAGGAGCCTCAGATTTACCCCATTAGCATGATTAGGCACATGTTTATCCCACAACCCCAAATGGACCAATGCTACTTTTTATATTCTCCTATTCTCCTAGACAGCAACAGGGTCAGATACCGTGACCACATTATATGTCAATTAATGACCTCACACATGTTGGACCTGTGGTTTAACCCCCTCATAATCTAACTTTTTAAATTCATTGTCTTCAAATGGTGTTCTGATGATCCAGTTAGCGATGCCCTGTCGAAAACTGCTGTGTGTTTAAACTACATAAAATGTACCTGGAGGTGTCATTTAACACTGACAAATTCTTCCAGTTTCAATCATAGAACTCAAAACAAATTCATTTGACAGTACATAATTATCTTTAGTCTTTTTTAATTTATTTTCTTCACTTTTTTTATAATTATTATATTTTTTTTTGCATTATGTAAATCTGTCACTTTTTAATTGAATTGTGTTTAGGTAACAATTATGTTATGTTAGCGTTCCTTTGGGAACTTAATCAGTGTTCCCTTGATCCAAATATAATTTACTTGTGTAAACTTTTATACACATATGTTATTGGATCAAAATAAAGTTTTCTGTCTGTCTATATAAATATATACAAGGTCGGGAGGGCCCTTTTAAGACAGCCATGCTGTCGCTGAGAAGAGGCACCCATGGAACTGGGTCAAAAATTGTTGATGACCCTAAGCCTTCACATTTTAAAATGGAACAGCGCTAAAATTATTACTAAAATAACGTTACCTTCCAACTCTTGAAGGCAAATGAATCTACGACGGTCGGTTGAATAATTTCACGACCTGGAAATACTCCCCATGTGACCGCGCAAGGCTGACTGTCATCGCAGTTGGATTCGTCAATGCTTCCCTGAAAATGAATATTTACAAAATTTCAAACGATACGAAATCTTGTGTATTAGCTTGATGCACGTTAGTCATACACTGAACTTAAATCTGAGAAGTGGTCTTGGAACTAAGAAGAAGAAATCAAATGATGGGGTTCTAATATTCAATAGGGCAGCTCAGTTCTTGTGTGACTTTGTACCCGGAGTACATTACCAAATGACGTCATCAATAATTGGGCTGTGGTGACATCATGTATTGTATTGGTATTTCCGGGTACAAGGTCGTACAAGGTCACACGAGAACTGACCAGCCCTATAAACTTTTAAGAAGCATTAAATAATTGAAAATAATGCACGGATAAAATCATTGAAAATAGGCCCTGCCAAGTTAATATCATGGATTATTGTGGTGCTGTGTATACTTCATGTCACAGTTGTAATTTTTTCAATAACTCTTTAAATTAAAAAAGAAAAAAAAAAGAATTATGTGCATTTATTTGTAAAAAGCATGTATTTTTTATAAAATCATGAAAAAAAGAAAGGTTACTGCTTTAGGTTCACGGTAGATCAAGGTTGCAACGGCCTATTGACTCTATTGTTAAAAACAAACCCTCTTTTCTCATGAAATGAAAGGCCATATATAATATAACAAATACCGCACAGTGTCTCGTGCATTATGTGTTTTAACTTGGTCGCACTGCAGTCTCATGTTGTTTAATTGTACCCCACTTCATGTTGATAGTTTTCATATAACATTCCAACGTTGTCATACTTACATCATGGTTGATGATGTGGTAATTGACTTGCGGATATTCTTGAAGTACTTCGCGCATACATTCTACATTTTCTCTCGAAGTGAAGAATTCCAAGTATGCCTGAAATAATGCAAAAAATACTGTCATTTATATACACAGAAATATGTCTAATCTGGCCTCTATGGGGTCAACAAAATTACTACTACATACTTCCAACTCCCCCAAACTGAATTATCTTCGTATATTTTACTTACACATTACTTTATGCCCAAATTTATAAATTCCATTAAATCTGGTTTGACTGAATCGAAATTATCCTATAACTAAAATGTATAACAACAATAACCAATTTTTGTTTCATATAAATCACAGACTTTCGCTCTATTTCCATTAAACGACATTCATATTGTATAATGTATCCAAATAAACATTTTAATAGCACACATTACAAGCATGTTAATGCCCATTTGAAATAAGCAACATGTTGGACCTGCATACATTGATATTTTCTGCATTTTGATCAATTTCGACTTTTACCTTCTGAAACACATAGCCGCCATGGTTACCCCATCCATACACTGGATCAGATGACTTTGCTCCATTTACATTCGGCTGGGAGTTGATCGTAAGGACGCCATTTTTGTTGATCTCCAACAAGGCATCTTTGATCGTGTTTGTCTCGAGACTCAAGGTATCGTCATTCCACGGAATTCTAGTGACCTGGAAGAAACAGTTGGGAAGAATATATATATACTGTTTCTTGGGAAGAATATATATATAGTGCAACCCTAATTGTTAAATTCTTTGTACTCACAAAGTTGTAGAGTTAGTGTACCTAATTCTGTGAGGACCTGAATTTAATTTTCACAGTCACTGTATAACTTCACTATTCGTTTTTCTATTCATGTGCTTTGGCCGCCAGTTGTGGATTAGGGTTGAGGGCAATCACGTTATTAGTCCCTTCACTTAATTAGATACACTTACTCTATCAACTTTTGATTTAAATCTTCACGTGTGTCAACTTTGATTTCATAGACATTTATGCAGCCTCAAAGACAACGATTGTTCAAATTCCTAGAGCAGACCATTTGGGTGCAAAAACTTTAATAGAAATTCATATTACTAAAGCAACATAGGTCGGCTCGAAATTGGCGGTTATTAGGGTTGTCATTGATATCAATTTTTAATCCGATATCTATATCAGTATTCCACTTTCGATATTGCAATATCGCAAAATCAAGCAAATTTTGTATTATCAGCATTCGTAGTTAGAAATGGAACCATTAATCATAGGAGTATATTTCCCAAGTCATTGTGAAACCATTTACCTTTAACATTGTTTAATATCATAAGTACTAAGACAATTTGTTAGGCAATCAGTTTGCAATTTCGGGTGGGGGCTGCGTCTACAGTCAAGTGCTCGTCATGTCACAAATGTACAATTATAGAGGATAAACAAAGAATGAAAACATGAATTTTTTCGATACTGATATCAATATTTTGTCGATTTAGCATATCGATGACAACCCTAGCGGTAATTACACTGATGAGGTTTTAATAGTTTTAACAAGATAGCTGCTAATTTTCCAAATAACGCAAAATCACACCTTTATCCCTTGTTCATTGGCATCTCCTGAGATATACTGATGAAACACATTCCAAACTTCTTGCTCGCATCTCAACTCTGCACCCCACATCTTTAACAAGTCCTCTTTGGCCGCTCGGCTTTTTAGGTAGAACAAATAGTAGTCTTTCAATTCACCGAAAGACGCCTCTGAAGAGTGCCCCCATCGTCCATTGGGAAATTCATCCCAGTCGGAAGTTCTGTGAATGTAACTTTTTGGTCTCGTGCTCCAGAAGATGGGTCTAAAAAGTACCCAAAAGAAATGTCATTGAATAATTTCCTCATATAAAATCAAATTAGATTTCGTAGCTCTGAATCCAAGACATAAAACTGTTAAATTGTTCATTTGGCAAACAATACAACATGACATGCTACTCTGGCATGTTAATTCATAAGTTAAATAAATTTTTCTGTGACTTTGATTTCGTTTTGTTAATTTTTTTTAATCACAATTTTCAGAATCGTTATTTAATCTTAATTGAAATTTATAAACATGAATTCTATTTTTCCCTTTTTTCCCAAGAATCTCTTTGTATCCCACACTCTTTCTAGAGAAACAATTTTTTGTTGTTGTTGTTTATAGATCCCATACCTGACATCCTCTTGACACCGCTTGAAATTAGCTGGCACCTTCCAGGGTAAGGCTCTCCTCGGTTCCTCACACCAAAGACCCAGCCGCTTCAAGATCTGGATGGTGGCGACCTCTCTGTTTAATGTGTAGAAATGAAGGCCGTTCACAGCGCCACTATCCAGCAAATCTCTGCATAGCTGTAAATATATGTAAACTCAGATCTCAGTGAACGTTTTTCTATGGCACTGGCTGCTACTATAGTGCAGTTATCAAGTAACTCTGGTACAGTTATCAAGTAACTCTGGGTACAGTTATCAAGTAACTCTGGGTACAGTTATCAAGTAACTCTGGGTACAGTTATCAAGTAACTCTGGGTACAGTTATCAAGGAACTCTGGGTACAGTTATCAAGGAACTCTGGGTACAGTTATCAAGGAACTCTGGGTACAGTTATCAAGGAACTCTGGGTACAGTTATCAAGGAACTCTGGGTACAGTTATCAAGGAACTCTGGGTACAGTTATCAAGGAACTCTGGGTACAGTTATCAAGGAACTCTGGTACAGTTATCAAGGAACTCTGGTACAGTTATCAAGGAACTCTGGTACAGTTATCAAGGAACTCTGGTACAGTTATCAAGGAACTCTGGTACAGTTATCAAGGAACTCTGGTGCAGTTATCAAGGAACTCTGGGTACAGTTATCAAGGAACTCTTGGTACAGTTATCAAGGAACTCTGGGACAGTTATCAAGGAACTCTGGGTACAGTTATCAAGGAACTCTGGGTACAGTTATCAAGGAACTCTGGTACAGTTATCAAGGAACTCTGGTACAGTTATCAAGGAACTCTGGGTAGTTATCAAGGAACTCTGGGTACAGTTATCAAGGAACTCTGGGTACAGTTATCAAGGAACTCTGGTACAGTTATCAAGGAACTCTGGTACAGTTATCAAGGAACTCTGGTACAGTTATCAAGGAACTCTGGGTACAGTTATCAAGGAACTCTGGGTACAGTTATCAAGGAACTCTGGTACAGTTATCAAGGAACTCTGGTACAGTTATCAAGGAACTCTGGTACAGTTATCAAGGAACTCTGGTACAGTTATCAAGGAACTCTGGTACAGTTATCAAGGAACTCTGGGTACAGTTATCAAGGAACTCTGGGTACAGTTATCAAGGAACTCTGGGTACAGTTATCAAGGAACTCTGGGACAGTTATCAAGGAACTCTGGGACAGTTATCAAGGAACTCTGGGTACAGTTATCAAGGAACTCTGGTACAGTTATCAAGGAACTCTGGGTACAGTTATCAAGGAACTCGGGGTACAGTTATCAAGGAACTCTGGTACTATGTTAATAACCGGGCATATTCTATATTATCTGGACAGTACTGTGTCACCAAAGCCAAGACAAATTATTCAAACCACACCTGTTATATGTAAATAAGTCAGCAATGCCAGATTATTACCTAGCATTGTGTCAGCAGAAAATTTGCTATTTAATTGCCCATTAAAATAAATCGCATTAGTCATTATATATTTTGTCAAATTACCTCATAAGCCTGGTGTATGCCATAGTTCCTGATAGCTTCGTCGTTGTGCTTAATTGGTTCAATTGCGTCGAGTATCTCTTGTGGTACTTCCAATTTTGACAGTTTGACAATATGTCGAAGGGACTGGTATGCCTGTGATAAGCAAACATTCTTAATAAATTACAAAACATTTAATTACTTTTAATTGACTTTTTTATTCAGTTAAGCCTGAAGGACAATAAAGTGATAATTAATACGGCGACACTTATTCAATTTTATTTAATTTTTGACTTTATAACTTACTGACCCATTAGAAATTTCCCTAAGAGGATCATAGAAGTTACAGATCAAATAATTGAATTATCAATTAACAAGGGCACCCACCTGGATGGGCAATATTCCTGGTACGATTGGACACGTGATACCGATGGCTCGGCAATCCTGGAAAAATTTCAGGAATGTCTCAGATTTGAAAAATAATTGGGTGATTATGAAGTCCGAACCAGCGTCCACCTTTTCTTTCAAATGTTGTAAATCTTCTTTGTAAGATGGGGAGTCTGGGTGACCGGTCGGGTAGGCTGAAATAACAGAAATTAAAAATAGTTTTATTGGTATCAGATGAAGCGTACCATAATTGCTGTGCATGGTAAAACAATTTATTATTGTAAACCAGATTTGAAGGTTCTGAAACTATGATATATGAATGGCAACAGAGATGAGTGATAATTCATAATTTGCAAAAGCATATATTTATAAACACATATTCTGTAAATATATGTATGTATGTAAAGGTTTATTTAAAGTTGTTGTTTAAAAGCGTAAACACTTCTGTACGACTCTTTACGTCGATGTATTATACATGTAACTATTCTATATTTTCATAAATTCTGTATAGCTGTATATCTAAAGTTATGATTTTGTTCACAAATCGTGAGCCACACACTTCGCCATGCTTGTTCAATTGGACACATAGGTTATCTAAACCTGCGCCAAGAATAAAACACTACACTATGTATGGTGGTATGTTAAAATTTTATCAAGAACCACAGCAGTGTAAAGATAATATTGCTACATGAGCTCCTATCAATTATGATAATTTCATTCAACAGTGATAAAGAATAAAATTAAAAGAATGGTAACTTTAATCAAAAAATTATCTAGCATTATTTACGCAGTTAAACAATATCCATTTGCAGCTGATAACTAGTCTGAATTTAAACAAAATCCAATGTTAAATATTGTTCATAGCATCAGGAGACAAGTAAAAGACCCCACCCATGGGGTAAATGTGTAACATGAGTGGACTCTTCTCTCTCACCCCATCAATCAACCCTCATGAGTGAATAGAACTTGCCTTATTAGAGGGCTGCACTTCCCATATCTATCCGTCTATCTATTGCCAAAAGTTACCTAGGCTTCCACTAAACGTTCGCCACGGTCCTCTTGGCGAAATTTATGTAACTGTGGCTAAATTAAATGCTTGTGTGGCGAAAATCTGTCAAACTTAGTGGCGAAAAGACAAGGTTCTCGGTATCATTTTTCTACCATTTAACATCACAATACATTAAGTCAAGTATGTTTTTGACTGGGAATTAGAAACTTATGAAAGCTGCTTCGAATAATGGTGGCTAAACTGTCTCTGTTGTGGCAAAAATAATTGGACTTAGCCACAGTGGCTAAGGCTGGAATTAATTTAGAGGAAGCCTTGAGTTACTAGTCACAACTTCACTCACAAGGGTTAGTGAGTATCATTGAACAATAATCTTACCTGCCACGCAGATTGTGAAATAGTCGCCATATTCTTTACGGATGTATTTAACCAAGTCGGTTGCATAACAAAAGCCATCCTCTGGAGCCTGCCATTCCTCATCAATTGGAGGATCTGCAACAAATTTAAAATCTTTTATTACTCTGTATGTTTTTAGATTATTCATATCTGTAGTGGGTCTGACAACATTTGCATAATACGTTAAGGCACAGGACAACTATATGATTAAGTAATAGTTATATCCCAAATAGAAGGGAGTTAACTAAATTTTTTTTGGTTTTGGTTATATTCCGACGCAGAAGGCGGAGGGATATAACGAACAAAAATTTAAGTTAATTAACTAACTAACTTATACTCCACTAGACATACCGTAACAGAGGGTATTATCGACAGGGTTGGTATTTTCGACACTTAAATTAGTTTGTTAAAATTTTTTTTACAAATTGTTAACATTTTAATGTGAGTGTCGAAAATACCGGCCCTGTCGATAATACAAATTTGTTTTGTTTGTTTAATTTGTTTAACAAATATGTTTAACTGCTGTTATCAAGCAATTAAAGTACAGTTTGCAATCAGGAGGGAGTTACCTAACATTTTCGTTGGTTATTGCCCGCTCAGTGCAATCGGAAAACAATCTATATACTTGGATTATAAAAGGGATTAATTACTATTGGTCTGAAGCTTAGTCGGCTTATTGATTTGGGAAAAAGTGCAGTATAGTGGACCCAGATTTAAGACCATATTTAGCCAGCCTCCTTGTCAAGCATATGATGTAAAAAGCTTGAATTCAATTTATGATGTCACAAACGGATGACGGCGATGTTTATTTTTATTTTTTCTTGGGGGCTACTGCCCCCAAACCTCTGATATGCTACTAAAATTTTATTCTTGTTGGACAAGACCTTCAAAAATTGATTAGTGTCGCTCAAAATAATGATATATTTTATATTCTTTGGACGCCAAATATGGTCATAAATTTGGGTCTGCTATACTGCACTAAACCCTACATTTGTTATATGACCAGCAGCTAGAGGCAGATGTATCATGGATAAGTTTTACGGATTCATTAATTTCTCAGATATCTCAACAGTTAACTATACCATATCACCTCATCATTACATCTGCCGGTAGCAGCTAGTAACATAAATTAACTATTAAAACTTAAATTTCAAACCAGGAGCATTAACATGACTAAGAATGATTACAAGTCCTACAGTGTTCCAGCTAGGATTTGAATTTGGCATGGCGCACAAGAATATTAGGGCACCTAAATAGACTCATATAGGACACCTAGCTGGTTGAAAGCAAAAAGCAAAAAATATATAAAAATAAGGTCTTCACTTAATTTTGGCATGGGGCTGACAAAATTGCTCATATGGCACCAGGGGCAGATCCAGGAATTTCTAAAAAGGGGCAGGGGCTCAATAACATTAGTTTGAATATTTTAAATATTCAATTGAATAATTCATGTACAATAAAAATAACTGGGGAGGGGGGGGGGGGGGGGGTAAAGTGTTTGTCACTTGACAATTTACAAAGTTAAGTTTTTGTTTAAAACTGGATACAGAGTGGCAATGTACAACTATATAACAGCAAAGGTAATCCCAGTCACTATTCTGTTTATTCAAAACAAATTTTCTTTCCTCAGTGATGCAGTAATATTTTTATAAATTAAAGTGAAGCTATGGGAATTTACAAATTGTATGAAGCACTAATTTTTTAAAGGTGAAGCCCTTCTAAGGTTGTACATGCAATCAATGTTGGCGATAAAAATGGGAGGTTGCCCCCTCCCCCCTGTGCCCACCCTGGATCCGCCTCTGAAGACACAAATGATACAAAGACAATGACATATTCAGCTTGTGTAAGATATATAAACAGCCATGGAAAATTTCCAAATCTTCCACTAATATCCTAATGCAATATAAATTTCAACCTGTAAAATTCCATTCTCAGTCAATGTAAGCAACAAGAGTTAATTTCGTCCTTCACAAGATTTCTCAAGTGAGATAAAATTTGGACCCTTTATCTCAATTCCTGGTAAAAATGGATAGAACAATGTGTCACACGATTGCCACTTCGAAATCACTAAAGCCCATCAACCACATGAATAGGCCTACATTCAGACATTTTGTCTACCATAAGCCATATAATATTATGTTGAAAGTGAAAGCTGTGCTGTATTTTTTGGCTAAAAAAAAAGGTAAATTTATTCAAAACATTTTTAACGATAATTATTTCACATTAAAAGAAAAACAAGAACTCTCCGAATATCGAAATTCTGAAACTACACCTTCATAAAACTGCACCCACTTCATAATTCTATTATAATGACAAGTTTGGGAAATTTAGTTTACCATGGTTTGTCTTTCAAAGAAGTTTTCCAAGAAATTAATCCAAATAATAACACTACAGTAACATGCTGACATCAAGTCTCTCAGTGACACACACATGGTTAGTTCGTGGAATATTTCCACTCGAATGTGAGGGAAAGATTCTCAGTCACGTTTAAATATAACACTTATATTCAGATTAGATAAGAAAATAATACAATCAACAGATGAGATACTGTTGCAATTTTATCATTTTTCCTGGCACAATCAGCGTATCTTGCAAACGACCGATAAAACATGTGGTTATCTGGAAAGTATGATTATTCCGTGTAGGAACTTGCTGAAGTGTTTACAATCGTCCATAAAATGGAAAATTCCAGAGTGAGGAAAATTTATATCATTCACGAAGCAATTGTTGAACCCTGTACATACTTTAAGAGGGTACATCTTTTGTTATTTCAGCAAAAAGGTATCAAGGTTCTATTGATAAAAACTAACCATAACAGGTTTTCGCAATAAATTGGACTTGACTGGTCCAGAATTTTCTCGACCCTTCCAGTTCCGTGTAACTTTATAATAATTATTCCTTTAATTGATTTTGAAGAATTTAAAAAGAACAAAGAAAGTTGTTTCCTCAATTAACATTTTAAAACTAAATGAATTCATGCGGAAATTTGGACAATTTTCATGCGGAAATTTGGACAATTTATTTTATTAAAACATACTATCCTTGACAGCATATGCTGCATGGCACTAGAGCACCACCAGATGTCACTGACAACAAAACAGACTCGCGCGGCAGCCATGTTAGCATCTTCACCTAATTGACCTCATTTTGATTATGTCATATATTATGACATCATTACTTCTCCATCGTTCTCCCACTTGGTGACTTCACCATGGCCATTGTCTACTGATGACGTCACAATACTATATATCTGAGTGCAAAGAGAGGTCAATGAGGCAAAAAGCCAACATGGCTGCCGTGTGAAAAGGGTCGATACAATACATGACGTCACCAGTCCAATTAGTGATGACGTCATTTGGTATTGTGCATTGGTAACGTCATACATCACACGAGAACTTACCAGCGCTATTGTGTGATGATGTCATCTATTGAGTGATGTCATTTTTGTTACAATGGATGATGATGTCATTTCATTGTGCTGTATATGTTAGTCTAGTTCCTTATTAAAAATTACTAAGGTCAGTGAACTCTGACATGGCGATTAAGCACAAGTTCACATAGCATGTACCATTTTCTACCTTGTGAGGGATTTTCCCCATGTTTTTGCTTTAAACTAATTAACTACCACACAAACAAATCAACAGTTATTCATTTGTATACATGTCTAGATTAGTTTAATATTGTTTAATGCAAGTCTGTACCATGTTCATTGGCTAAATATCATATTTGATGATACATCAGAAAAAAATGCAAAAACTTGTGACTCAATTCAGTCATTACTTATATATCATTCAGAATCAATACATAGAACAAAATCAAAAAAGAAAACGCAATAGCTTAAAATATACTTAGCATCACTACACAGAACAAAATACAGAAAAAAAAAACTAAAAGCAATAGCCGAAAATATACTTAGCATCAATACATAGAACAAACTACAGAAAAAAAACTAAAAGCAATAGCCGAAAATATACTTAGCATCAATACATAGAACAAACTACAGAAAAAAAACTAAAAGCAATAGCCGAAAATATACTTAGCATCAATACATAGAACAAACTACAGGAAAAAAAAACTAAAAAGCAATAGCCGAAAATATACTTAGCATCAATACATAGAGCAGAATACAGGGAAAAAAAACTAAAAAGTAATAGCCGAAAAAATACTCAGCTTCTAATATGATGAAATGGCTACAGAAAAAAAGTTCATACCCACGAAAAATGAGCTTTTGTCTTACCTCCTCGCAAAGCCAGCAAATTACGGATTCCCAGTTCTTTCGCTCGGCACAAATTAGCGGCCAACTCTTCCTTGTTTTGCTGACAGCAAGTGATGTGCAGCATTGTTTCGATGCCGCAATAGTTCAACATCGTTCCCGCTACAGTCGTTGAACTTGTTGGTTTGTCCGAACCAGGGTCCCCGGATGGATGCCATGTGACGTCGCAGAACAAGGGGTTACCCAGGGCCATGCGCTCAAACCTGAAGAATCATCAATGAACTGTTAAAAGCATGTTATTTGATGAAATAATAATATCCATGTAAGATGTTCCTCATTTAACATTTATCCATACAAAGCTCTTTACTAAGATCGTTTGATCTTGGAAGAAACATACATTTCTTCCAAGGTTTGATTAAATCAGTGTTTGGATAATTCCGGAATTTTCTGGAATATTCACCTTCATGTCAGTCTACTTAGTTTTGGATATAAGTATAATTGAGTCTTAATCTTTTTAAATAAAAAAAGTAGTACACATTGAGTGAAATAACATGTACTGACCACACATTTGACCTACTCTTATCTGATGGTACATGGTCGCTTTTACCATTAATTACATATAACATATAAGTTAAATCTTTTAATATGTGACAGTAATTATAATTACGCAAGTCACGAAAGTATAATAACATTTTTCGATACAATACAAAAAGTAAAACCGTGTACTTTTCAAGGGCACCTTTCTTTCACAAACACGAAAAGATTATACTGGAGCCCACTGCACAAAATGAATGAAGCATTTCGATAATTATAAAATCTTAAGTGTGAAGTGCTTATACATGGTTTTTGCTCCTGTTGTTTGCAAGAAATATTTTAAATTCTTTACTCATCATTTTTTTGTTATAATTGTGTGAATGGTAGAAATTATTCCAGGAAATGCCAGATTACACCATTTACAATGATTTTACCAAATGGGAAATTCCGGAAAATTCCGGTGGAATATTCCAGAAAAAAAAAATGCCGGCCAACCCTGGATTAAATATGGAACTGCAGGGATCTCAGCTAGCACAACATGATTATGGAAATAAGGGAAAACTGGAATTTGAGTTTTAGTCTTTTGTAATCAAAGGAAAAAGTCAGGGAATTTGAGGAAAGATTTTAACTCCCCCCCCCCTAAACATAAAAGGTCCAGAAACTCTGAAGATTGTGAAAATGCACTAGAAGGAAATATATTTGGAAGTTTATTGCACACAATTATGCTTCTCCTGCTGTGTGTCCAGTGAATGTGAATAGTACTAAGTTTCCCAAGGAAAATGTTTTTTAAGGAAAAACCCCGGGAAATTTAAAAGGAAATACAGACTCCATGAACATGACGGATTTCTGGGAATACAGTTTGGATGAAAACTACTACATTCTGGGCAACATTTCTTAAGATAAAAATTAGAGTTTTATGCCGGACAATAAAGATTAGCTTACAATAATAAAAAAAACGGTCGCATACACGGCTATACTTAAAGATAAGAATACTTCAGTCTTTTTTTAAACTTTTTCAGTAAATTTTTCCTTAGTCAGACATTTCCTTTAACTAAGTGACAGTTGAGTGAAAACAAATGTTAGTCAAAAATTAGTTTTTTTTTTAAACAAGATGGCGGCACCCTCTAGAGCATTGATTTCTTTTTAATTTTAGCATAGGGGTGCCTCCTTGGTCTGAGCTCTGACCAATTGTTAGTATCTGGGTAATATTGGACTTAAGCCAATATTTAGTTGTCTATGTATTATGTAATAATATGTATTTAACCCGTTTATTCTTCCATAAATTTTAAAGCGTGGAATCAATTAATAACCAAAAGCAAATATAATAAAACTTCCTTTGTAAAAGCAATTCTTTACAATCAATGCACAGAGACAAGCCGCACGTGCGTCACAGATCAATAAGCTGACATATCATGTATAAACTAAAAGAATTATCTAAAATAGAATGGAAATAATCAATAATACTAAAAAGATTAAGCGGAAAATAACCAAAAAAATTATAAAATACCTAGCGATGAGATTGACGGCTCCATTGGCAGTTCTTGGAGGGAAAAATTCAAGTGAGAAGAAAGTGGCATTAGCATCGATGCGGTTGTAAATTCTTTCTTTCAAAGATCTGTATCTCGATGGACAGCAGTAACTGTTATCCAACCCTGAAGTAGGGGAAGGCGTTCGTGGCTCCATCATGCAGCTGTTATTTGCTTCATCTTTCAGTTTCCGAATAACTACCTCTGGCATTATTTAATGTCTTCGTTCCTGGAAAAAGGATTTATAAAACAAATATTACATAAAATCACATTGACTGCACAAATTGTACGTTTTTCTGAGCAATATTTCACAACAGTAGCATATTTAGGGGGTTTAAACTCCTCTCCCCCCCCCCCCCCTTTGGCCTAGCACATTTTAATGAAGTATAAAAAAATTCAGCGGTCCCCCCACCCCAATACATTTTAATTCGTCAACCCCCACCATTGAAAAATCTGCTGGATCCGCCCGTGTACAATAACTATAAAGCAATATATATCAGTTTTGACCAAAACAACAGCAGACAACCGCAAACACATTTCATGTTTGATAGCATTTACATCAAAATAGATCCATATTTTTTGTTAGCAATTCATTATCAATCATTTACATGCCGTGTACAAGTCTATATATAGTCTTTGTATATCAAAAACTTCCAGGAATCAGGATATAACTGACTGACACAACAAATATACATACTAACATAGACTCTACATGCAAGGTATATACAATTCCATGGCATGGCCATGGGCCTCTGGCAGAATCTAAACAGATCAAAGTTAATTTGTGCATGTATTGCAGAGGAAAATTTGATTCAAATTCAACGATGATCATCCATAATATATTATCTTCCCATAAGATACAATGACAGTGAATGTCACCTCTTAAAAACAAGATTAACAGCATCAAAATATCAACTGAGAACGAGTTGTCAACATTTCCTAGAAATTCTAGTAGAATGCGAGCTATGTCAATTCCAAGACAATGAAAACAAAGAAAAAACACAATGACATCGAAAACTTTCTCTGTTTTGACAAAACTAATCAAGTGTCAAAAGCTTTGGGAGTTGCTACGTATCAATATTCACCTTGGTAAACTATAATTCGACAAAATTGTGTCGCACCCCTAGTTTCCTCAGTGGTGTTCAACTTGCAAGAGGCAGACTCAAGAGAATCGCCGGTATAAATACCTGCTGCTCATTTGCATACCGCGAGGTCACCAACCAATCAGCGCTCACCTTTCTGTAAACATTGCCCTGGTGGTGCCCTAGCGAACTACATAAACAGTGTTCACGTGCAAGATGAATGATCCACGTGGTTGACATCGATTTTAATTTTCCTGGCCTTGAAATTTGCCCAGGGGCGGATCCAAGCTGATCCAGTCTTCCAGAACATACAGTGAGACTTAAAAGTGGCATTGCTATCCTGTTCGTTCAGAATGAAGTCCACAAATAACATATATCTTTATTATATAACTGTCATATATGATACAAATTACAATTGCAATTTTAAAACATGGCAATAATAGTTAAAAAGTTCGAGAATGCATATATATTCTACAATTATCATCATGCCTAATAAGATATCCAAAGGCCAGGGGCGGATCCAGAAAAATTGGCAAGGATCGAGGGATCAAGGGGGGGGGGGGGGCCGGGGGGTTGCGAAATCAAAATAATTAGTCTATACATATATGTAAAATGTACTAGGCCAAGGGGGGGGGGGGTTAAACCCCTAAACCCTCCCCTTCTGGATCCGCTGGAATAGAAGGCTAGATACCAATTTAGCTGTCCTATAATTTATTTAATTAATAACTTACAGCATTAACTGAATATTATGGGACCCCATTGGAAAGAAGTCCATGTACAAATATGATGTAGGATACATATAATATTTTTATTGATATTGATATGTATACATGAAATGTGTTTTTTATTGATATGTATTTGTGTTGTTTTTTCCCCCTGTATCTTTCATGTATTTTGATTTTTATATTACTGTAAGACAAATAGGTCAAATTTGACCTAAAAAAGTGTCAATAAAATTTATCTATCTATAAGCACCTCCTTGGGATAGTGGGTCTATTACAAAAAGGTTAAAATTATCATTTGTTACCTTAGCAATGGAGCATTAAGAATTCGTTCAAAGAGGTATTGTAGTTACTCTAGCAAAATAATGTCCATCCGGCGGGCGGTCGTCAAACCATAGAGCTCTGATCGACGCTACTGCACGTGCATTGACATTTTTCAAATTGTAACTTCATTGTAATTTTATTTGCATTTGATCGAATTTGGTACACCACTATAGCCATTTGCTAGCCACATTAAACGAAAAAAATATTTCCTTAATTGCTAACCCAGTGGGCAAAAGTGGTCTCATTGACGTCATTTTGACGTCTCTGCAAGACGTCTCATGACCAACCCATACTGGTCTCATATGCAAACTTCAATGACGTCTTATATGAGACGTCTAAAAGACGTCATCTGACGACGTCTTTTAGACGTATTTAGTTGACCAATATCTGACATCTAAAATATGTCATCTGACGACGTCTATAAGACAAACTTTGCTTACAATTTTTGGACATATTTAATGTACAGAGAACACACACAAGTTTAAAATTAATAAAAACACTTTATTATATTGTGTGAAATAGGATACTTCACATTTATTTGATGCATGCATGCACATATTATGTAAATCTATAAATGGGACTGCTGCAATTAAGTAAGTTTTAAAGAAATGTGTTTTTGTGTCTATCATAATTCTTCAGCTAAATTGTGTCCATAGTTCCATAGTTCTCGGAAATGAATATATATTCAGAAATTATACTATATAAACACCAAATCATATATGAATCAGCATGTGCAACATATTTTCACAGTGGTTAGGAAAAACTTCACTTACCATGCAATGATGTGATGAATTTTAATGGTATATATCCCTCCATAGATTAAGTTTAAAATCCAACTTCACTAGTATCCCTCCAAAGTTACTGAATGAATTTTAAATTCTTAACTGACAAGATGTGTCCTGTCCTGCAGCTGCTCAAGATTTCTAGGGTTTTGATTGGTCAGCCAGTTCAGATAATGATAACCACAGGGCTATAATATGGGGTGCACGGGGGTCAGGGTGATATTATAAGCCCATTTACCCCAATTGATAAACTTCACCTTGGTTAGAGAAGTTAGTTCTATGTTATACATTTGCTATACATTGATATATATTCTGACAAGGAAATCACATTGTATTTTTCTATCATAAATTAACTATATATATGAAGTAAAACTAAATGTGAATTTAGTCATTATATATTAATTGCTAAAAATGGTAACTTGCAAATTGTATGAGCCTTCATGGTTAGAGAATTGGTATGTTAATGACCACAAGATTACGTTGATAAAACGTAAAAAAATTACGTATTCTTGACGTAATTTTATTGACGTAATAAAGACGTATAAATTAAGTAAAATAATTACGTCTGCTTGAGCACCAGAATAAGACGTCTATAAGACGTATTATTTCCTGGTCATTTTGACGTCTTGAAAAGTACGTCTTATTTACGTCTCAAATTGGTCACCGACGTCATGACCAGTTTGAGACCAGAAAAAGACGTCATTTTTACGACTTGCGCCACTGGGAAGACATGTTAATTTGCGGAGCAGTAGGCCTATTCGGCTATTCGGATTCTAGTCCACCTACTAAAATAGTGTAATTGTGCCTTTTGGGACTCATGGCCATACATTTAATTAACAAAATTGGTTTAACATGGGCAAAAGTGTGTTAAACCTGAGGAAAAGTTCCTGCAAACTCACTGCATGGGATTCCAAATTAGTAGAAATACATAAAAGAGTTAGACGTGTAATATTATGTAGAAATAAAATATTACCTTCCTAAACTTTACTTTGATGGCTGTCGCTGAGCTTTACACACTTTATGGGCATCACTAAGAAAACTTGCTGGTCTAACAAGAATATTAAT
Source organism: Alitta virens (assembly GCA_932294295.1). Lineage (NCBI taxonomy): Eukaryota > Metazoa > Annelida > Polychaeta > Phyllodocida > Nereididae > Alitta > Alitta virens. The sequence goes on from OW028578.1 coordinate 39,936,733, forward strand.
TCTTTTTCAAAAAAAGAATAGATACCTGGTGTTGCGTGTAGAATGCCAGCAGCACTACGCCTACAATGTAAACACTTTAATACAGTATGATGGCTACTGCCTCATTGAGATCAGTTTTTTTTGGCCTTGTATACTCGATTATTTACTCAGAATTTTACAAATTTATTAATCTATTGTATAAATATAAATTCTACAAATTTTCCTGAACAATTCAGTCTTTATTTGAAGAAAATCGGACCAATATTAGAAGAGCAGCAGCCTTTTAAATTATATGAATACCTATGCCATAGCGTAGGCATCCCCCTCCCTGCCTACGCTGCTGCTGCTGCGTTAGGGTAGGATGATTCCCAGAAGTGTGGCCTTGGACTAGTCTTGATGAAGAGATGGTGGGGTACTGAAAACATCCCAAACCCTTTTATGTGCCAGCATGATGTCATTATTTGATTTACTATCGTATATATGTCGTAATCCTACCATTGAAATGTGCACTGAAATAAAGGTAATTGTCATATACACAATACATTTGTTTAAGTATGCAAGGTATTTCTGAAAATGAGAGGGAAATCTCAGCCTGTGTCAGTAAAATGGGTTTATTTTCTGACATTTCACTGAAAATTAACATTTTTAGAGGCGGCAGTATTTGGCAGACTGCACTGTCTATGGTCTGCAGTAGAAGGCAACACGATGTGTGTGTGTGCTGAAGCTGCTGATGAATGCATGTGATTGACTGATCGTCCTCCTTCCAGTTGAGCACATTGCCAGATATTGAAAGAATGGGCTGAAAAAAGAAATGCGCAGTAACTCGAAAAGAGACTGCAACCAGATGCTAAAGACTATGAGATTGCCAAACTGATTGCCAAGGATGTCATCGAAATTTGGAAGGCAGTTAACCCACGGTTGCTGGTATACGATGAATATTATGTTGTGAAAATGGTGGATAAAGTGTGCTTCAAGAAAGCAAAAGAGATCAACAGGAAATCGCTTTCAATAGCACAGGAACAGAACTTGGAAGAAAAGCTGGACAGGCTTTTTGACATCTCTGCTTGCACATGCAAGTTACCAGTTCGCCCTTGTGATGACCCTGCTGTTAATGTAAGAAAGAAAATTGCCAAACACAGCATATAATCTGTACTTGTCCACCAAAAAAGAAAGTTCCAATAGAAGACAGGGAGTATCTGCGAGATCAGAGGGCCAACATAGGAGCCAATGGTTCTTTCCAACTGGGCTCTGTTGATAAGGCTGCTGTGAAGAGTGACCATAGAGCTGAAGCTAGAGCAGAGAGATTGCAGAATCAAATTCTGAAGCAACGAGAGGTGGACACATTTGCCTCCACCTCTTCTCAAGATATTCCTTTGGAATTCAGCTCAGCGGAATCAGGAGATTCATCTGATGTTGAAAATAGAGACTTCAGTCCAAGCGAGCCACCCCGTGGATCTTACAGTTTTTTGAAGACCCCCAGAAATGCAATGGAACTCATCAGAGGAGATGTCTCTTCCAATCTTGGGGCAAGTCTTGCCAATGCCATCCTGCTGGATCTGAAGGCTATGGACCTGCTCAAGCCGGGCCTTGATGTTCAGCAAATAATAACTGACAAATCGAAAATTGACAGGGAACATAGTGTGGAAATGGTCGAACCACGGATGCGATTTCAGGTAAGGTTTTCTTAGTCTGCATTATAATATCAATTGATGGATGCAATTCCTGAATAATGGTAATTAGTGATCTACAGACAATTGGACAATCTGACAAAAACAGACTTCCAAATAATTCGAGGCTTTAGCTGGCTGTTCGCCAAATCGCTATTTGCTAAACAAACTCAAACTGGCGAAATGTGTTTTGCAGTGATTCGCCAAATTGGCGAAAGGCCGTGCAGTTAACAGTTAATCAGATTTGCTGGCCCGCTGCGACTAGCTGACGCAGAATGCAGGTAGGGGCTGCTATTTACCAGGAGGAATTCCTCCCGGTAGCGTGCGTGCTCATCCTAGGCTTTAACATTGGAAAAGCGTGGACCGGAATGTGTTCTCCAGTCTAAAAATAGCACAGCTAATCAGAAAATCCAGTGCTTGGCCAGGTCCCAGCCAATTAATCAGACTGATCAGGTGGCGCCCTCTAGCATTATATCTCATAACTATGTTTTTGGCAGCACAACACCCATTTTGGCTAAAGGAAATTACATGGCTTTAGTCAAGCTGGCTAAAGGATAAAAATACCAGCTAAAGCCTAGAAATATAGACATTCAGTTCTTATAAAACTATAGCACATAGGACCATGATGATTTAGTTTGAAAAACACTTATGTTACTATAATTTTAGAGCTAAAAATAATGGTGAAAAAAATTCTAAACCATTGATCTTGGTTATGTCCTAACATCATGAAGCATCAGCTGTGCAAAGTTTATGTTTAGAAAAAATAGTGTTCTGTCTTTCCTGCTTAATATTTGCACCTTTACTGATTATAAATTGCTAAGGTTTGCTGCGTAGCAGCTCTATATTTCAAAAAAAAATCTCATTACAATTTAGCTCATTCCTTTTTTAAATAAGTCTTAAACTAGGCTTATTACAGTCATAAAACTGCAAAAGCACTGACATATTTTAGGGATTTACTGGTGGATGAGCTGTCATCGTGAATGTGGCCCAGCCCATATATATTATGCTGATCGTTTAATTACTCATCAGTTCATTATAATAATTAATATATAATGATGATTAATTGTGTACACTAGGAGCATATGTATCTTGTCGCCAACTGTGTTTAAACACAAAATTTGTACTCTATAGGTATGGCCATCCTCAAGATCAATTTCATATATCAACAGTTTTTTTGGTTATTTTTTTTAATTATTTTTTTTTTAGAGCAGACACAAAAAAAATCTCTGACACGTATACATGTATACATACGGAAGCCTATTCGGGCCACACACAACTTAATTTTGTTCATTTGCGCTTTTTCATAATTTTTTTAGGATTATGTAACAAGCTACGGAAGCGTAGACGTCTATTGCTGCCAACCAAAAAAATATATAAAAATAGTTTTCGTAATTACTTTTTCGTAATTACCAAAAGTTGTTCGAAATTACCAAAAGTTTTTTTCGTAATTACCAAATTTTTTTTTCGAATTACCAAAAGTTTTTTTCGCCCCCCGGGGAGATCACTGGACCCCAAGATCGTACGATCGATCGCAACACCCCTTAGGTACTTATAGCTCGTCACTTATAGATCTAATGACGTCCCGTCGCCGCCGTAATTACGAAATATTATTTACGAAAAAATTTTTTTTTTTTTTGGTTGGCAGCAATACGCTTCCGTACAAAATCCTAAAAAAGTTATGTAGAAAAAACGCAAATGAAAAAAATTAAGTTGTGTGTGGCCCTAATTAATGGGCTCCCGTATATACATGAAGGTAGTTTCCATGACAATTATCTGTCTTGTGGCTGATATGTAGGCTATATAATGTATCACAATCACTAAGAACTGATCCCTGTTGTAAACTCTTTATTAAATTTGCAATTTGTTCGCCATATTTTCATTTTCATCCATTCACTATTTCTTATATTTACACTCGGCGACGTGAAATTCGCCACGACAACGAGATTAGCCACTTAAAGTAAAGTGCAATAAACATTTCCTAGATGGTTGCAAGGTGCATAATTATGTCTTAGGTGGGTGGCGAATTTCGTTGTGGCGAATTTCACTGTCGCCGAGTGTAGATCTTGTTATTTATAAATGTATTTTTTTTTTTTTAATCATTAAAATATGAGATTTAGGGGGCATCCATGTCAGCGTTTTTTTTTTAAATAAGAACTTAGTGGATGTCTCCTGACCAAAGGTAAAGAGTATATATGTATTTTGACTTTTTTATATTATTTTATTAATTTACTGCTTATATTATGTGTAATAACATACATTTTAGTTGTTCCTTGTAATTTGCTGCTTTTGTTTTTTTGTTTTATTTGGTCAAATAAATTCTCTCTCTCTCTATAGGCCCAGTAGGCTAAGTCATACAGCAGCATATAGGTTCACTGTTCCTTTTTTTACTCCAGTACTTCAAAATAATTTTAGAGCTATAAAATGAAAATGCTAAGTTACTAAGCCTAAACTATAAAGGGATTGGGGTAATGTAACCTTTGAAAGAAATCAATTGTTCAGATTGACTGATTTGATTGATAGATGAGATATAGTTGTAAACTCATTAACATGTACATACCCTATGTATACATGGGACCTTTCACCTGCCTCAGCACAGACCCACAGCAAAAGGTCCGCCAACTGACAACCAGCTCTGCTGAGATTTATAGATCCCAGACAATTTTCCTCTTCTTGGCATGACACACAGTACACTGCATTTATCATTTATGTACATGGCCAAATGTGCCACGTGCGTTTTCCATGCATTTGGATAAACGCATGGTTTTCGCCTGATTATATTGAGGCGAAAACTATGCGTTTTTCACGCATCTATCCTTCTCTTGGAAAACGCACGTCGCACATTTGGCCATGTATATCTTACTTACAGCAAGACTCAGCCCAGAAAACATATGATTACGGCAACTGGGACCTTGAATTTTTAGCCATGTATACTTCGCAGATTATGCATAAATAATGAGAACTTGTATATCATACTTTTGTAGGTGTAGCTTTAGATAGACTTAGTGAGTTGGGCTATAGATATATGTGACATGTGTATCTTTTCTGATATGAACAAATGTCAATAAAAGCCATATATTTATTAATTTCATTCCATTGTATTTGGGGTTGAACCCACAATCTATATTTAGGGTGTAGGCCTTCCAAGTTATCAATTTAGCCTCAAGGTTACATTCATTAAATTTACCATGCATTTTGATGGATCGATATTAATTGGCAATATAACCCAGAGCCTGGGGGCTAATAAACCAAATGGACAATTCAATTAATTTGGAAGGTCATTTTTTTTTAAGTATCAAATTGTGTTCATTTGAATCGCGATGGCAAGAATGAGACCTTTACCACTTTTCAGATTTTCTATTGCACTATTTGCTTGTTTGACAATTTACATTGGATTAAGTGTTGATCAATTACATCGGGAGGCTTGGGTTGTGTACGATGGCTTAGAAAATATTCATGTAGCCAAATTGGAAAATATTAAAACTGAATATGAAGTTGAAATTGATAACCATAAACTCATCCATGAAGACTTACCGAGGATAGTAATGGAAAATAATAATATTGCAGCTGCCATGGATACTAATTTGAAAAGCGATGATACTGTTGGGAATTCCACAGAGGTCAAATTTGAAGGTGACCTGGAAGTGGATCCAAAAAGTGGACTTCCTCCAAAAGGACAAAGAAGGAATGTCATCATGATTATTGCTGACGACATGAGGCCAAATATGGGGGTAGGTTCTTTCATTTAAAGCTGCACTGTCTGTCAAATTTGCTTGTAAGACTCAATCAAATAGTTCATAAATAACCTTTATTAATCAAGGTACACTAAATTTGTGTGATCTAATAATTTTATCAGACATTAATTACTAAAAAATAAAGTATACATTGAGAGAAAATCCATACCAAAACATTGGAAACACAATGGGAAATGACATCATCACCATTGTTTAGTATTGTGATGTTATCACTGGGTTTGTTTACATATTGAGTTTTTGATAGAATGAAAAACTAATATTTATATTATTTATTGTAAACTAAAACTAAATTGGGTAGCATGTAATGGTAAAATATATCATGAAGCAAGAAAGCAGTACTGATTTATATCATTACTTTTATGTGCAAATTTGACAGACAGTGCACCTTTAAATGAGACGTTGTGGGCGTTTAGTTCACTGGTGTGCATAGTACACTCAGTCATGATGCTGGACCCTCGATCATGCCTCTACGCAGGAGAGGGTCTTGGGGAATTCGGAGAAAGAATCCTAGGGGGGGAAGAAGAAATTTGACAGCGTTGATTTTTTATATCATTATTAGACTACAAACTGACGACCATCCGTGCCTGATAGAGTGATGCAACGTCGTCTCAGGCGAATAGAGCCTTTTCGCTGAGTAGCCCTGAATTCAGCAAGGCATAAGACTTACTTCACTTCTTATTACTCATTTTGCTTCAGACATAGAAAACCATAACCCACAGATTCAATATATATAACTTTCTCAGAAAAATAACAAACATCAACTAAATGATAAAGTGTCAAATATACATTAAAATACTAAAAATACTGCTGCTAGGATGCACTTTGCTTCAGCCAATCCCAGCCAAGGGCCGGAAATTTATCAGCCAATAGAATTGCAGTATTCTGTTTCAGCCACCTGGTGGAAATACAGAGAACCGTGAAAATCCACTTTTTTAAAAGACTATTTTGTTTACCGCTTAGTTAAATTTATCGTGCATAGTGATTGACCTACTTTCGTCGTGCATCTGTTCGTGCTTTCAAATCAGCTTGAGTTTCTACAGACTGTAGTACACTCATTTAAAAGGTGGAGCAAACAATTAGAGATGGTAATTACCAGTTGGGGTACCATAACCCCCCCCCCCCCCATTAAAAAGTTACAAAATAACGTAAACGCCTGTACTGTTAAATATTAATAAGCTGCTCCCATTATCTTAATTGTTTGGTCTGTAATGCTCTCTTTTTCGACCATCCAAAACAAATATTCTGCAAATATGTTATTACATCTTTGGCAGGCCAATCCAGAGTCTTTCTCAACTCCAGGAGTATTCACCCTTGGACACAGGGTTAACCGCATGGGCTTAAGAGCTCAAATCAGTGCCATCACTGAGGTTGCCTAAAACCAAGTACCCATTGTAATGGGTGGGGCGAGGCAGTGGTTAACTAGTGGTCTAGCTGATGTCATGAATGTGAGAGAAATGTTTGCTCTGAGCAAATATTATGAAGTGATCAGGCCTTTATCACACTGACTACTTATTTATTTAAGAACATAGTTTATGAGAGTAAATTACTCCGTTACAGAATATACTGTGTTTCAGTAATACCTGTTTTTTGTTGAACCAACCATTCGCAATGAACAACCCTGGTAACCAAGGAACATTCTATTTTTAGAAACAACACTGCAACAAACCGCAACTGTAAATAAACCTTTAATGAAATCTTACCTATTTTCCGCCTTTGCAATTATACAGAAAAATCTTAAGATAAAAGTAATATTATTATCTACATACAGAAATAAATATTGTGCAACAGCCCCAGAAACGTTTCTCCTCAAACAATTACTCTTTTAATGCAAATTTATGCAAATGAGCAAAATCAAACACATCACGGCTCTAGGCTTAAAATGTTTAACAAAATGCTAAACTCTTTTGATGAGTTTTATATTAAAACATTTTCAATGTCACTCAGACTGCCCTTGCTGCTGATGCTGCTGCTGCTGCTGCTGTCAATCATCACTATCTGCCCATGCACATTAGCTTATCTTAATTTGTAACGGACTTCCTCTAGCTGGCCTCATCAGGTCAGTTTTAAACTGACCTTCACTGCAGCAGCAGCAGCACTACTTTGCTCTCCTTTTTCCCACCCTTTACCCACCCTCATTATTTACTTTATCAACCACTGACCCATGTCTTATCTTGTGTATTATCTGTGCTATGCTGTGGGATTTTATCTACATTTAACCTGTCTTGCTTATTGCACAATTTTCCTTGATTATGTAATGGTTAATTAATTTGTTTTGTTCTATGTACATGTAGTTGGTTACTGTGGTTGATTAAAGTTCCTTTTGCCACACTAAGGTGTTCTGTTTGTTTGACATTGAGTGTAAATGATCTATACTGGCATGAGTGCAAACTATAAACTTATAACAATAGTGATTGATGAAGAGTCCCACATGGAGTTTTGTGGGATGAGGGAAAATATTGGACAACTCTATTTAATATTGTGTATTTCAGGCTTACAAAGACACCATGCCCGAAGAGGATTGGATAGTCAAAACGCCTGTCATGGATGAACTGGCAAAGAGAAGTCTTTTTTTCAAACAAGCTCATGTGCAACAGGTCAGTATTATTGCACTGTAAAGTATTTTGTTATATTATATGGCTAGCAGAAATCCTGGCTTCTGATTGGCTGAGATATTGCACGGCTATATTGCACGGCTATATTGCACGGTACATTTTGGAGATGGAATAGGTATTTTATAAGTATAAACAAGTCATTATACCTTCGTACTTACGTGAATAAAGAACAATTACGCTCTTACAATAACATTTGCCGCATTTTGCGGAATTGCATGACTACAAGGTAAAGAACCTCAATAATGTGTATAAAAGTGTCAAATAATGATTAAAAGATTAGAGAAAATAGTCCATAGCAAAAACAGGTCTATCATTTATGACATAGGTCTAAACTGTGTTTACTTTATGTCACAGTTGTAATTTTCATCAATAACTCTCTTTATCGTCAATTACTCTGCAAAGTATAAAACAATTATTTTTGTACAAAACCAGCCCTTTTTTCTTGTTTAAATTCAAAGGTCATATAATATAACAATTACTGCATAGTGTCTTGTGCAATATGCGTTTTTATGGAACCGAGACAACTGATATTGCACTCGGCTTCACCTCGTGCAATATCTGTTGTCTCGGTTCCACAAAAAATCGCATATTACACTCGCCACTGTGCAATAATTGTATAGTACTGTAATGTATTTATTGTATTGCATCAGCACTATAGATCTAATGTTTAGTCTACTTATAACTATTATATTATAAACAGACTTTAGACAATCAAATTACCCATGAACCAAATCATAATTTAGGAATCATAACTTTGAATAAAGTTGTAACGAACCATTGGATGTCCTCACATTCACTGTATTTGGTATGTCCATGTCTCGATATACATAGCTGCCAGAGGCGGATGTCATGATGAGATGGTAAGTCTTAGAGTCCATACGTGTTACATATTTACCGCATGAGTGAAGTGTTTTACCTCCGCATACTGTAGACACCGAGTATTTGGTGGATGCCCTAACCATACCCAGTTGCTTTTTACTATTAGGGGAACCTCTGAAATCATGGGTGGCACCTCAGTTGCGATATATATTTATCTTGGAGGTGTCACCCTTATTACATATATATATATGTCATGTTCATGCACCATGTGTGTCGTCATGATATCTGTACAGCTATATATACAGTATACTGCATAAGTGAGTACACACCCCTTGCAAGGTGGGTTATTCAGCCTCAGCTCACAAAATATTAGAAATACAGGGAATTTGCTGCAGCAAAATCTTTGTCTGGCAACATATAACTGTTTCGCAAAGAATGATCACAATTGCTTATATCAACAGTTCATATTATGTAATAGTTTATAATACAGTCAGTGCAAAACTGAGTACACACCAAAAATAACAATTTATCATGTTGCTATTTAACCAGATTAAAGTTTACAGTTTATCAAATACTTAATAAGAGATGTTTGATGAAGCGTTCCACCCAATTAATCTGAATTAAGAGACCCTTAAGTTGTATAATAGGTCAAATTACCTTAAACAGTCATCTTCAAAGTGATATGACAACAATGGCACCACATGGGACTGAGATTTCTTGTCAAATAAGGAAAATAATAGTCACACTGCATAAGAAGGGGCACAGTTACCAGAAAATAAGCAATGCTTTGGAAAAAAGCCGAAACACAGTGGCTAAAGTGATTCAGAGATTCAAGAAAAATGGAGAGGTGCTAAACATGAAGCGGTCAGGTCGTCCTAGGAAGTTGACTCCAAGGGATGAGCGACATCTGGGGAGATCCTTGGAAAAAAACCAGAAAAGCAAGTACTGTGGAGCTTGCAAAAGGTACCCACAGTGAAGCACGGTGGTGGCAGTGTTCTCTTATGGGGTTGTATGAGCTCTGCAGGTGTTGGAGAACTCCATTTCATTGATGGCATTATGGATTCTAATATGTATTGCCATATTCTCAAGGAAAAGATGCTACCTTCCCTCCATGACCTTGGTCGTGGGGCCATATTTCAACAAGACAATGACCCAAAACATACTTCAAAGTTCACCACTGAGTTCCTGACAAAACACAAGGTGAAGAAACTGGATTGGCCTAGCATGTCTCCAGATCTGAACCCAATAGAGCACCTGTGGGGTGTTTTGAAAAGGAAAGTGGAGCAACACAGGCCCAAAAGTATCAATGCCTTGAAAGAGGTCATCCTTGAGGAATGGAGGAAAATTGATGCTTCAGTATGCCTTGAATTTGTCCATTCAATGCCTAGGAGGATTGATGCAGTGCTGAGAAACAAGGGTGGGCACACTAAATACTGAGACACTATACTTATCTTTACTTTATGTTACGGTGTATTCATTTTTGCTTTGTCTTTATTTTAAACCATTTATATAATATGAACTGTTGATCCAACCAATTGTGATTATAATTTGTGAAATGGTTTTTTGTTGTTAGATAAAGATTTTGTTGCAGCAAATTCCTTGTATCTCTTATATTTTCTGATCTGAGGCTGAAAAACCAACCTTGCAAGAGGTGTGTACTCACTTATGCAGTATACTGTATATATATATATGTAATATGAATCAAACGATTCTGAGTTCTATTAACAGTCTAATCACATTGGAATGAAAACTGGCTCTTTATCATGAATACATCTCCTTTATGCTGAATATAACCCTAAAAACATATCTTTTTCTCTTACAAGGCAGTTTGTAGTCCCAGCAGAGCGTCTTTCTTGACAAGCCGTCGACCGGATACGACGGGAGTTCACGACCTGTTCACCTACTTCCGCAAGTCTGGAGGAGACTTCACGACATTACCCCAGTACTTCAAAGAGAGTGGATACAACACCATAGGAGTGGGGAAAATATTTCACGAAGCACAAGTAATGCCTTTTCGCATTAGGGTTGGAATAATCAAATTTATAACCTTATTGAATTATCAAAAGTTTCTCATAAAATACAGGCCTGCCCCAATTTGTAGACCCAAACATTTTGAAATGATGAACACTAAATTCCCATGAATTATACCTGCAAATCCCCTCAGGACCCCTTCACAAATTCACAAGGGGAAACCCCACCAGGGCCCCTGAAGTTAAATGAAGGTCACAGAATTCCCCATCAAAATGATGACGTAGTACACAGCCATACGCCGGGGCGGGGGCCTAGCTCAGAGGTAGCGCGCTGGGCTTCCAACCACTGGGTCCCCGGTTGGATTCCCGGTTGAGCCTAAGTTGGATTGCTGTTTCATCCTTCGTCTCATTGCCATGGTCTCTGCCTGTCCTAATTAGCCCAACTGGTACAGAAATACGGGACGTAAAGCCCTAATCACACACACAGCCATATGCCATTCATGATCACTTCAGTACTTTTGGTGGCATGTTACACTACTGTACACGTATACATAATAACATTTTTAAATTCTAGGTAGCAAGTGGACACAATCAGGATGAGGAAAAATCATGGACTTTTATGGATCCCAAGTTTTTTAAATGGAGTCGTCTGAAACCAGATAGAGTGGCATACGGAAACTTCACTAGGGAAGACATTCAGGTAAAACAAAAATAGATTCTACTAAAGGTCCTCATACGATGTAAATTATCACAAGACCAATTATTATTGTAGTCCAGGAGCACTCTTCACAGAGCGGCCATGTTGTCATTTTTGCCTCATTGACCTCTTTGTACTCGGATATAGTATTGACATCAATAGACAATGGACATGGTGAGGTTACTGAGTGCAAGAACAATAGAGAAGTAATGATGTCATAATATATGATGTAATCAAAATGAGGTCAATGAGGCAAAATTGCCAACATGGCTGCCGCGCGAAAAGGGTGTAGGGGGAACCACCGTGCACACCCTCTCCCCAGAGTATGCAAGGTGGGCCTAGAGCAGTGGTAGCACGCTGGGCTTCCAACAACTGTGTCCGGGTTCAATTCCTGGTTGAGCCTAAGTTAATTGAATGGCTGTTTCATCCTTCATCTCATTGCCATGGTCCCTACCTATCCTAATTAGCTCATCAGGTGCAGAAATACAGGACATAAAGCCCTAATCCACCACCACATTCTGTGATTATGGTATCAAAATGTTTGTTTGGATGTCAAAAGAATTGGGGATTCATGAACTACATAATATTTGTAAATTATTGAGGGATCATCTCATCATAAATACATCAATGAATTAATGTGCACCAATGCTACTCTTACCACTTAAAATAACATATTGAAAGTTTAACAGTTCTAACATGTTTAAAGCTCACTGTAATTGATATCACAGAAATTAGGACATGAAACCAGTGAAGAGCAAGTGACATCAACTGCTGAAGAACTAATTACTTCTTTAGGAGATGGGTGGAAAAATACCGGGCAGAATTTCTTCTTAGCAGTTGGTTACAGAAGACCCCATCTTCCTTTCATCGTACCCGAGGAGTTTGCTACGATGTATCCTTCCGAGAACACTTCTCTTGCGAGGTATAGTGAATATACAACTAGTATAGGGCCTCTACAATATCTAACAGAACACTAAGAAAACTTTACCGGAAATCACATCTGTGCCTCGATTCCACACTACGTTCACAACTATGAAAATGGTCGAAGCACGGAATAAAAAAACTATTAATTTAACGGGCGTTCAGCCAATCAGACGTGGCGATTCAAAAGAACTACATCAGCATCTTAAACATAGGTATCTCATGGCATGTTAAACTAACAAGCGTTACTTTCAGAGATTGATGTTTTCAGCTTCCATTTGAAGGGTACCAACCATTAATTGTCAAACTTCAGTTTGACACAGGGAGCTTGATGAGAAAAAAAGTCGAAACATGGTAGTGGTGGAAAATGGATAATTACTCAAAGAATGCATGGATCTATTTTGAATTGGATTTCATAACCCCAGCATTTAGCAAGTATAAACCCAGTAATGCCAATATAGTGAACCTACTAGCTGTATTAATATGTTTTCACAGAGGGGCCCATTTTGTGAAAACCCTACGGCAAAATTTTATGCAAGTGTAAAAAATGCCAATTTTACAACTAGAAAATGATGACAACAGGAGTCAATTCAGCCTTTGATAACTTTGATGCACAACAGAAAAAAAGATATAGAACAAACATAGCCTATGTTAGAGGACTGTAATTTTTTTTTGCCTTCATTATGCTTATTTTCCCACAAAAGGGACGCTGATGCCAAATGGGTAATACAGCTTGGAGGTTCATCATATTTACTGCACTTGATCCACGCAATCTGAATGTCTGGAAAATGAAGTCCATAAGTTTATAAATGCATTTGAGTAAAAATCTGTTTTTCCGCACAACCATATTTTGGCTATTTTTCATATTAAGCACCCTGTGCTTAACTGGAGTGAGGCTATCAATTATTTTTACCCTTCCAATAGAAGTGAATTACAGCAGTAACAACCTCTGAAAGTTTTAGTGTAGTCAGATGAACATGTCCTGAGATATATATTTTTTTAATGCTACATTATTGGCAGGCTTCCACAAGGGTGTACTCAAGGGTGTGATTGGCTGAAGCAAAGTGCATCCAAGCAGCAGTATTTGTAGTGCATTTTAATGTATATTTGACACTTTATCATTTAGTTGATGTTCGTTATTTTTCTGAGAAAGTTATATTTATGGAATCAGTTAGTTATTACCAACTGTGTCTGAAAAGCAAAATGAGTAAGAAGAGGAGAGGAAAGACTTATGTCCTGCTGAATTCAGGGCTGTTCAGTGAAACGACTCTATTACCATATCTTTTCTCTTAAATCAATAATACCTGCCTGTTTTTTTGGGGCAATTCTAATGTTTCAATTATAATTTTTTTCCAATTGTGGCTTTTTCAAACAACATTTTACTGTATATACAGTAGTACATCATCAATAAGTTTTAAATTCTCATAATTTCCAATATTTTCAGCAACCGCTATACTACAGCTTATGCACCGCAGTTTGCTTGGCAATTATTCAAAGAACTTCGGAGTTACCCCGGCTTCAAAAACTACACAGGAAAGTGGGGTCAACCGTTAGCAGAATTCCACCAAATCCAATTGAGGAGACACTACTTCGCTGCGATTTCATGGGTAGATTCGTTAATAGGGAGATTGATGTCAGTTTTAAATGCTGATGAAGAAGTGAGAAAATCTACAGTGGTGGCATTTCTTGGTAAGTTAATAGGGTGTGATAGGGTCATTCCATGCCAAATCAACCAGGGGTCCCCAGGTGACCCCCTCAGAAAATCCGAAAAAAAAAAACATTGTTACTCTCCTACTAGCCACATGGACAAAGCCAACATTTTTGAGATACAGCCCTTTAAAATTCACACTAATTTCTTTACTTTTAGAAACGTTCATTTTCATCAAGGTTTACTGAATTGTATCTTATGAACTATTATAGCTACATAGCTCATACTTTCAGACTAGGGCTACCTGAACCTGAAAATTCCATTTCTGGCATCATATTAGTGGTATGGCTTTCTCCGTGTGGCTTGTAGCAGAGTAACAATGATTTTTTGCAGAATTTTTTGAGGGGGTCACCTGGGTCACTTTCCAAAATTTGGTTGATTTGGCATGGAATGACCCGATAGTGAAAGCAAACTCTACGGTGTGGGTGCGCGCAAAAGAAGTACATCTGGGGGACTATGGATCCAGTAAGGTGCATGTGCAATAGACATACATACAGTTAGTTTCATTAAAAACGGCTCGTCAAATTGAACCTAGACAAAGCTGTAACTGACTAAAGCCAGCCGCTTCTGTCTACTTATATCTTATAGTCGGCTTAAACTACCACCACTGAAGAAATATAAACCTTGGTAAATGTAAAAAATGTATGTAATATATATCATAAAATATATGTATGTGCAATCTACATGCATATTTTCCACAAAAGATTTCAAATATGCATAGGTCTCAACTTATGCTCCAAATGGTGCTGCATATATATGTACTATTAGATCCAGCTTTAAGTAGCCAGCTATAGCAAGACAGTTCTGTTTATGAGCTTTACGATGCTACCTGCCAATAAACGGAACTGTCTGGCTATAGCTGGCTACTCAAAGCCAGATCTAATAGTACATATGCAGCACCATTTGGTGCATAAGTTGAGAGCTATGCATATTTGAAATCTTTTGTGGAAAATATACATGTAGATTGCACATACATATATTTTATGACATATATTACATACATTTTTTACATTTACCAAGGTTTATAGTTCTTCAGTGGTGGTAGTTTAAGCCGACTATAAGATATAAGTAGACAGAAGCGGCTGGCTTTAGCCAGTTACAGTTACAGCCAGAAATAGGTTGCTACAGCGGACTAGAGTCAACCATATTTTATGAAAATAACTGTATACAAATAAAGACAGCATTTCATGAGTTCTTGTCCAGTGGGCAAGGTGTTGGACTCATACACGCAAAGTCATGGGTTCAAGCCCCTTAAATGCAGTAACTAAGCAAACTGGTTCAAAATTGAATATATAAGTGAGGCAAGGAGTGAAAGTTCACCATCTTCGCCTCCGTTGATTTGGTTGATTTGCTGCCTGGCAGCAGTCCTGTCATTTTTCGTGGTATTTTGCAACAGGTTGAATAAATATTGTCTGGACGGTATACATGCATCAGTGCCAACTATCACCATTTCACATCATTGAAAAGGTGCAGGCCTAATTAGGTTTTTATCGGCGATGACTAAGTCATTCAGTGATAACATAAACATTTTCAGGAGCAGTTAAAGTTGAAATGGCTGATTCATTAAATGAAAATTATTTTGAAAAAAAAACAGCATGTTAAGATTAGTAATTGTGCGCACTTAGTATTTTTCATAAAACATCAGGTAGGTATGAAGGCTGTAAGACTGTGCACATATATAATTCCACAAAATATATCGACTGCGGATAGTAAAGTCAAGGGCGGAACTATCAGATGTGATAAACACAAGCAAACAGAACACAAGGCAAAGATAAATATAGGGACAAATGACAAACATAAGATAGTTGTACAAACAAATAATAAGTGTGACAAACAAACATCAATCAAAGCAAGTGTGGTGGACATATTAACCAACAGAGGGGGCGCGAGTATTGGCTGGGAACTGCCTAAGCGTAAACGCGATAGGCAGGTAGGCTCTACCTATCCCGCATGGGTGATTGGCTAAGCACTGAATTTTCTGATTGGCTGTACTATTTTTAGACTGGGGAACACGTTCCGGTCCACGCATTTCTAATGTTAAAGCGTAGGATGCGCACGCACGCTACCGGGAGGAATTCCTCCCGGCTAATGGCAGCCCCTACCTGCGTACTGCGTCAGCTAGTCGCAGCGGCCCAGCGAAGCGCGAGTAGCGCTACACTTTCGTCCGCCTAGTGGACAACACATGCACTACACAGGCAAGTTTAAACAACCACACGTGTGACAAATGACCATACATACCACAAGTTAAGTGTAATAAATAGATGGCAAGAAGTTCTGAACATAAGACATTTGTGACAAACATAAAATAAGGGTTGACGAACAAAGTGTGACAAATGAACATAAGACAAGGTGTGATAAACACAAGAGAAGTGTGACAAAAAATCATGTAAAACAGTGTGACAAACAAAGATAATATGGGATCACAGTTAATTTAACCCAAAAAATTTGCCTATACAGTTTAATAATAATATAAGCACAGAATTTGTTCAGTTTAAATAGCATGCTAGCGAATAATAGAAAATGATGAATCCTAAAACAAACATCTTTACCTTTATATTTTTTTAGGCGACCATGGATGGCACTTAGGAGACCATGCGATGTGGTGCAAATTTACCAACTTTGATATGGCCACCCGTTCCCCACTTTTCATAGTGATTCCTGGAATAACAGACGGAGGAATCAAAGTCAGCGTTCCCATAGAATTTGTCGATTTGTTCCCCACTTTAGCAGAAGTGGCTGGTCTGCCCCCAATTCCGCAGTGCCCCATGGATTCAGCAAAGGTATATATATATATAATAAAATGTAAATGTAGGTGATCATAATCTAGAATCATCGCTCAGCAGTTTTTGTTCAGACTTCACAATAACACCTTTGGCAGGCCAATCCAAAGTCTTTCTCAACTCCCTGGGGAGTATTCAGGCGCAGGGGCTTAAGAGCTCACACCAGTGCCATCACTGTGGTAAATAGGAACATCACGAAGTAGTTCAGCCAATGTAAGCAACGCACTGTAAGCAACGCACTCATCGTTCAAAACGCTTAACTGTCACTGTAGACCACGTTGCTGCGCTAAATATGGATACATTTCGTAAACACTAATGCTGATTTAGCGCTCCACAGATCTTTGTGACCAATCAGATAAGTATGAAGAAACCAGTTAATCAAGCCCATTTCTAGCAAGGCCGCTAAGCGCAGCTTCGTGAATATGGCACCCTTGCTTTAGGAAGATGACTTTATTTACTTTCATTTATAAATCGCATCTTAATTGCTTAAGTCCTGTCGAGAGATGGAGCTACGACCACACCGGTCTTGCTATTGTTTAATGACGTCATCAACAAAAGGTCAATCAGTGCATTTGATGACGTTACAATTGGATGACGTCATTAAACAATAGCAAGACCGGTGTGGTCGTAGCTCCATCTCTCGACAGGACAGAACGCCATTGCTTAAGTAAACGTGAACTTAGGGGCCTGACTCTTAATATGCCCAAAGTAAGTTTCAAACTCATGTAGCTGGGTTACCTATTTCGTCTGCTCCATGACCTCAAGTTGTCAATATTCTACATGCGACTTTTTTGGTTTCATTTCAAGGTAAATTTGTGCACTGAGGGAGAATCCCTGTTACCCCGAATACAAAATCCAGAAGATCCCAAACATAAAAACATTGCCTTTTCGCAATATCCAAGGAACGGGGTCAAGGGGTACAGTCTACGAACACCCAGATACAGATACACTGAATGGATTGCTTTCCGCAAACAGAAATCAACAAACCGAACGATTCACCAATTATTCTGGAAATCCAATTTCGGAATGGAGCTCTATGACCATAAGCTTGACGACCAGGAGAATGTCAATCTTGTGAGTTTTTTTCTTCATTTATAATTTCTATATCTCTAATGAAAATATGGTATAAATCGTAAAAATCTTATTCACAGCAGAAACTGTAGACTTCGTCATGCGAATCCAGGACTTTCATTGGCTGAGGGACTGTCCTAATTTAGCAGCCAATGGGAGTCCTAGCTTTACATGACATCCTTAACTGCCTTTAGCCAATGGGAGTCCAGCTGCTGGATCCACGTGACATGCTAATATCTAATTAGCAATGAATGCCAATGTGGCTCTTGTTTGTTATGATTAAGTGAAAGTATCTAACCTGGTATCAATTTTAAAGACCAGAAAGTAATAAAATGAATGTCTCTATATTTTCGGTAAATAAGATCCATGAAGTAAGCTCCCAGATTCCAGTTCCCAGTCAGCTATGAAGTCAGCATGCACCATGGTTTGTAGCAATGAATAGCTGATGGAATACTAGGCACCAATATATGGCCGAGGCATTAGGCTATCTAATAAATAGACTGCCACCTTTGTACTATTATTCAATGTACCCAACTCCCAGATTTTTATGTGATAAGTTTTCTCAAAATATTTTACTTTGCTCAACATATTTTTCTTAACTGTATAGATCCAGTAAGCACCAATATTTAGTACCATTTAATAGCCAAGGGATTAGGCTATCTAGTAAATACACTACCAAATTTCTGCTACTATTCTATATACCCAGCTCACAGATTTGTACGAGTCATTTTATCATAAAATTTTACACTAGCCAAACAAATTTCTGGTAGCTGGATAGTTAGCTGTCCAGTAAGCACCAATGTTTGGTACCATTAAATAGCCAAGAGTTCAAGCTTTCTAATAAATACACTACCAAATTTCTGCTACTATTCTATATACCCAGCTCCCAGATTTTAATGTGAAATCATCAAAGCCATCAAGGCTTCCCTACTTCAGAGATTATATCTTAATTAGGTCATGATCTGAGTTTCATAATTTTGATTTCACCCCAGTAATCCATATCTACAGTTGCTACAGTTTTACCCGCTGTGAGAACTAGGATTTAAACAGAGCATAACAAATTGTATTTCCTTTTCTTATTTTAAAAAACATAGCATGAAAACCAAAAGGCATAACTCGGTGATATAGAGTAATACTGCTGTATAGAATGTCATAAGGTTCAGTGCATTAGTGCTACATTTCTGCTCTGAAAATACAATTTAACCCAATTTTCAGCGTACTTCCATTAGTATGTAAGAAGCATTATAATGATGTCAAAATGAAGTTTATAAAGCAGTGCAGCTATAAATTTGATATATGTGCAAAATCGAATTTCTCACCCAACTATGCAAGTAGAATATATAATTTTGGTCATGAAAAGCACAACGCTATTTTACACATATTTTGGCAATGCTATAGGCATCTAAACTATAGCTTCGGCAATCTTTCTCAAGCCTAGCAAATTACCAACCTAGGAGAGCCAGACAGTATTATATATGTCATTACTGGAACTGATGAACCATCACAGTCCAACATGTTGCAGACCAAAAAGGATGCAAGTGTCATGGAAGGCTACAAAAGGAAATTTACTCGGAGAAGTGCCTGAAACTTCAGAATATCAGTATTTGTATTAGTATTTCAAGATGAAATAGTGCAGAAGTTCTGCTCCGGCAAATGTTTTTTTTTTTTCCAAATTTTGTGCCTCGACATGTACTACTAGAAACTAAAACTAAGGCAAGGGTATTTAATAGATAACCTAATCTTTTAGCTATTTCATGGTAGCAAATATTCTGCTCCGGAAGAAGAATAACTTAGACATGTCAATGTTGCTATGAGATGGCAATAATAGTGTATTTCCTAAATTATTATAGATTATTCCCTTGGCTATTTAATGGTACCAAATGTTGGTGCTTACTGGATGGCTAACTACCCAGCTACCAGAAATTTGTTGAGCAAAGTTAAAATATTTTGTGGAAAATGACACATAAAAGTCTGGAAGCTGGGTATTTAGAACGGTAGCAGACATTTGGTGGTGTATTTACTAGATAGCCTTATCTATTGCCTGTTGAATGGTACCAAATATTGGTGCTTACTCGACAGCTAACTACCTAGCTACCAGAAATTTGTTGAGCAGAGTTAACTTTTTTAGTTGAAAATGACACATAAAAGTCTGGGAGCTGGGTATTTAGAATGGTAGGAGAAGTTTGGTGGTTGATTTACTAGATAGCCTAATCTATTGGTTATATAGTGGTACCAAATGTTGGTGCTTACTGGATAGCTAACTATCCAGCTGCCAGAAATTTGTTTGGCTAAGTTATATTTTTTTGCGACAAAATGATCCATAAAACCCTGGGAACTGGGTGTTTAGGATGGTAGTAGAAATTTGGTAGTGTATTCATTATATAGCCTTATCCCTTGGCTATTTAATGGGACTAAATATTGGTGCTTACAAGACATTTGTATATGTTTGGATAAGTTTTTTTTTATCAACATGATACAAATCTGGGAGCTGGGTATATAGAATAGTAGCAGAAATTTGGTTGTGTATTTAATAGATACCCTAGACCCTTGGCTATTTAGTAGAGGTGTTTACTGGATAGCTACCAGACATCTGTTTGGCTAAGTGTAATTTTTTTATGATAAATATTGGTACCTGCTATTCCATCAGCTATTCATTGCTACAAACATTGGTGCATATAACTTTCCAATAACCAAACAGTTGCCCAGATCTTATTCTGGCAACTGACTGGGAACTAGAACTGGGAGCTGAGTTCAATTTACTGGGAACTGGCTGGTAGCTGACTGGGAACTAGAACTGGGAGCTGAGTTCAATTTACTGGGAACTGGCTGGTAGCTGACTGGGAACTAGAACTGGGAGCTGAGTTCATTTTACTGGGAAGTGGCTGGTAGCTGATTGGGAACTAGAACTGGGAGCTGAGTTCATTTTACTGGGAACTGGCTGGTAGCTGACTGGGAACTAGAACTGGGAGCTGAGTTCAATTTACTGGGAACTGGCTGGTAGCTGATTGGGAACTAGAACTGGGAGCTGAGTTCACTTTACTGGTAGCTGGCTGGTAGCTGACTGGGAACTAGACCATGGCCTAATTCATTGTAAATTCATTCTTAACATTGAAATTGTCACCAAATTATATTTGTAGGCCTAGCCGAAGTATAAGCCTATATGTGACCTCTACAATCCAGATCTAAATTGTGACAAGAAAATTGGTGGTGTGGTTTGGTTGATTAAAACGGGCAGATTCAGAAAATTATTTAGGGGGGGGGGGTTTAAATGTATTGCGGGGACCGCTGTAATGTGTTTAGGCCAGGGGGTGGGGTTTAAACCCCTAAACCCCCCCCCCATCCCATTAAATCCGATACTGTAAAACATTCAGTAATACATTTTAATTTGTTTATAGGCCAGCTTTACTGCATACAGACACATAGTCCTGGCTCTATCTGATGTCTTGAGGGCAGGATGGCGACATGCCCCGAACTATGCAGAGGCAGTGGAGAGGTTGAAACCAGCTGGAAACATTAAAAGAATAAAAGTCATCATTAACCTGTCAAAAGAGCACAGTCGTAAAGCTATGAAACCTCCACCAACATTACTTGATTTAGGCATAAACTGAGAACAAGGAATGATAGTACTACTGTGCCCAATGATTCTGTCTTAATTACAGATCATTGATTGTGACATTACCATGATATGCTGAAAACTGGAAAGGGCTTAATTAATATTTGCATGAAACCTGTACATGCATAACCATTTTATTAATTTTTTTTTATTGTTTTTGCGTCACCCTTATTGCAATGACCAGTACCCCATAACCATTATAGGGTAGGTACTGCAATGACCCAGTGGACTCACAAACAAACATTTATAAAGGCTAAATTTGTAAAGAAAAAAAAAAATTAGCCATAAGGAAATATATATATATAATATAAAGTTATTATTCGATTAATTCAATTGTGTATTCATGACAATAATTGCAAAATGTATGACATATAATTAAAACAGTTTATTAACTATGCTGCTGTGTTAATAGTTGAGTACAACTACAACTATTTTTATAAATTTATTATACATGTATATATGTAGAGCAGGCCTATACCTACAACAGAGGCTTTTAAGATAGCCATATTTACAAGATCAATGGCTTTTAAATAAATTGTGATGGGAAAAGCTTATTAATTGATAACTTCATGGTTCATAAAAAATCCTATCTATAAAATTCTCTGCTGGGAATAGAGGAAAATTCCCGTTGTTGAATTCTCTGAAATATAAATTATAATAATTTTATTCAAAACTAAGCCTATAGATATATATACGATGACATAAATCTATCGATCTTTTGTTCATAATTTTGGCGCGAAATCGGCACTGGTGACGTCACCCTGCGTGTGCACAATTATAAATGACGTCACACTCCAAACAACGTCATCTTTGAAACGGGAAAAACATTGAGAACAAAGCGAAAATGGCTTACTGGATTTACTTCGTTTTTCTGTTACCTACAGTAATCTGTGAGTTAGAATATTTAAGAGCTATGCGCGGAGTGTTGGATGGACTATGGACAGACGAAAATTTCGACAAATATTTCACGAACAGCACTCGTTTTAGTTGGTGTGAGAAACAATCATACGTCGGCCATTGTTTTGATGATCTAAAAGGCTTTCTAAACCATTCAGGAAAGTCAAATGAGTATCCTTTGACCCAGAGAGTGACTTTAAGAGTTTTAACAAACGAAATGGCAGGCATGGAATATATGATTTCGGATCCAGCCCATGAGCACGCTAAGCAAGCAATTAAAATGATGAAAAGAGTGTTCCAGGATATGAGAAGTATTTTGGAAAATGCCACTGAATTAACTTCAAACAAAAAGTTCAAACGTTACTGTGATGCTTTTATGGAACTGGAAGAGAAGTTTAAAGAACCAACAATTTGTCATGAAGATTGGAACACCAGAGGCACCCAAGAAGTTTTGGCGCATTTGCACGAATGGTCCAAAAGTAAAGTATGGATTCTTTACCATTATTACGAAAGATGTCTGATCGAACAAGCTGCAATGAATGCCCGTTTGACCTGTTTGCGTGCCAAGCACATTGCCACGAATCAAGTGCGAGCAAGCCTTGAAGAAATAAAAGCAGAATTAATAAAGCGTAGACAGCCACCGATAAGCCACAATCAAAAAATTGAAATTGTTTACATAGCCCCAAACAGGCCATGGTTGCGACGTCCCAACCAGCCGGAGCCACCGGATATCATGACTCGTAAACCACTTATAATTCACCAGGAACCGACCACTATGCAACAACTTCTAGATCATCGCAAACACTCACACTCTACGGCTGCCAATTCTTCAACTAAGATGACAAGAATAATACCGACCTCAACCCTTACAACAAAACCGGTCAGTGCGAAACGACCATGGCTACCAACACGGACGCCACCACATATGCATCACGGACAACGTATACCGTCTAAGTCGCAAAAGATCAAATTACAGCTCACTACAAATCCCACACCTAAACCTACCATCCTCCCGATACCATTTGAATCAGTTGGTAGTTCATCTCGGAAAATTGTGGAACCTACAAATACTTTACCCAGCGCATGCAATGATTGTTCCAATGATTCAATGAACGACTCTTTAGGGTCTGAAAATTTAAACACAGAGGATGAAGTCATGGCAGAATTTGACAAAGAACGTGATCGGCAACCAGAAATGATCGAATTGGAGCCAGAAACCATAATCTCTCAAATGGAGTCCAATCAAGTGGCACTGGAGTCATCTATCAACAGCTCTTTGTTGCTGAAGCCATCTACACACACAAATGAAAATCCCGAAGCACATGGCAAACACAGACATCCTAGGCCACATCATCCACACACAGGTAGCCATCCTTATCAACCTCTACCCGACGGACCAAGTGGCGGGCGGAAAAAAGCCAACCCACACCTGGATTACCCTGATATCAGTGGCATAAGTTCTCGGTCTTCTAACAACTCCAAAATTATGCCAGTTAATGTGATCATAAACCCGAATTACGTACAACATAATGCCAAACATGTCCACTACGAATACTATCCCCCAGCAGATTCTGCTGGAAAGAGACCCCCTGTGTATCCAGCGGATGATGCACTAGCTTTAATTCCTTACGCATATGATGACAATCAGAGCGAACTGCTCGTGCCTAACAATTCTGCTCATTTTCGTTCGCGACATGTGGTGATTGGCCCGATGGTTATTGTGGTACTCATTGCCATCATCTTGCTTGGATTCATAACTTTCCTGGTACGAAGGTAAGGATGCACAGTACAGCATTTAAATATACCAATGAAAATACTTAACAATGCCTCCTCATAGTCTGTCCTAACATTAGGAACCTTCAGAAGAATTACAAATATAAAAGCCATAATTTTCTGCGACAACTCATCGTCTTCGTCAGTGGCTGGGATGAAGAACACACCTCCAGAAGGAAGACAAATTCAGCAATTAAAGAATATCGAGAACAAACAGGACATACATGCACCATCAATGAAGTGAAAATCTTAGAGAAAGAGGACAATTGGTACCGAAGGAAAATCAATGACTTACAGGTCATGTGACACCTCAGCCCCACAACACAGCCACTGACGAAGATGAGACATCGCCGAAAATTATGGCTTTGATATTTTAAAATCTCCTGAAGCTAAATTCATAAATTATTATGAATTTGGAGATTGGGAATCTACATTCCAGATAAAATTTCTTTGTTGCTGAAAAAACATCCTAGTGGACGATTCTCTTGAAAGTGTCAATAAACTAAAAGGTTTCCTGCACTAAAGAATAAGGCCACATATTTTTATCTCAAAAACAAAATTTCCACAAGAAAGCAAAATATACTCTCCTAGAAGCCCTGCATAATTGCCATGACAATCTTTGTAACTTAGAATTTAGTGGTTTTTTTTTCCTTCAGCATCAAACCATGTGGAGGCAGTCCAAAGCCGCTACCCGCCAAAACCAAAACAGCCTCCTGGATCCCCACCACAAAGGCATGTTTACACCATTATCAAAGCTCTGATTATGTACTGTATATCTCATTATTTATGGTTCATATTGGTTGCAAGATATACCCCTATACATTTAATGTTAAACAGGAATATATTTAGGATATTAGATTTTTATCATTTTTCATTTCACATTCTAGTCCACAACCACCACAATTTACTACTGGAAACACTGCTGTGCAATCCGTGTGGCCAAACTTTCCGCCAATGCAAGTTTCAAACGTTATTTAACAATTTAACATCATGGCTTTGAGTAATGTACGTGACTCCAGAATAGTTTTTTCGGAGTATCTGGTTTCATTTTGCCACACTCAGTTATATAAATAATTGAAAATACGAAATTATTCCTAATCATTTCAGCCCAACGACTACTGATCAAGCAGCAATAGCACCAAATGCTACTCAGAATATTGCACAACCGCCTGCAATGCCATCAACTTCAGAGTAAGGAAGTGTACACAAATTAAAATGCCGAAAAATATTACAAAGAGATAAATAGATAGATAGATAGACAGATAGACAGATAGGTAGGTAGGTAGGTAGTATAGTATTACGATCTCGGTACACAACTACCTCGCCTACTAGCACTTGGCTGGTGGGCAGCTGCTCTTTAGCTTACTGTTAGAGTGCAGGAAAGTTGCACACAAGATCTTGAGATCGTAATACTATATCCCCAATGACCACTTGAGGTTGTGACTGGTCACTCTTAGTCAACAACCTCACCCCACCAATGGGATTCGAACCAACTACCCTACACATGGGGTCAGAGGGGACCGGATTCTCCACCATCTTGTGTGCAACTTTCCTGCACTCTTAACAGTAAGCTAAAGAGCAGCTGCCCACCAGCCAAGTGCTAGTAGGCGAGGTAGTTGTGTACCGAGATCGTAATACTATAGTAGGTAGGTGGCCTTAATTGGCCTTACGCTATTAAAATGTAAATACGTGACCATGTACATAACTGTAGTGAAGTAAATGCAGCAAACAATTTCAACGGATATTTGCTATGTCAAGACTTGTCAAGTCATGGTAATGTTTACAGTACCAATTTATTATTGTTGTAATAATTACGTAGAATAGTCTTTCGAACTTTTTGTCTTCATCCGTGACATAATTGCTAAACTGTTTTGGCAGAACTTAATTGGCAGAACTAATGTGTTGTTAGCCTCACTCCATGATGCTCCAGATAAAATTATCTTGGAGGCTTTTCAGAAACAAGTGTGTCACATGTATGGAGTGCAGGCATGGGATCTAAGTGATAATGGGACAAAAGCCTTTCACACAATGTGGAACAGGTGTGCAAGGAGAGTGCTTGGATTACCTGCACAAACACACACTAGGTACCTGCCTCATCTCTTGAAAATAGACCACTCCAGTGTACAAGTTTACAAAAGGATAATAAAGCTTGTGCACACAATGCTAAAAAGTACGAACGAAACTGAAACACCTTGCAAACAATGGTCTGAACTCAATGAAGAGTATCATAGGCCAAAACTTAAGTATGATTAGTCATGCCACTAAAGTAACGGTGAATGAATTAACAAAATTAAATTCAAACTTCACACAAGTATTGAAATGCTCTACTGAAGACTACTGTATTATACAGTTAATCAGAGATTTACGAAGTCATGAACTTTATGTGGATCCAGATTCACACAAGGACACTTTGATTTACTTTTGTACTATTTGATTAATTATTTATAAAATTTTGTTATTTGCAATTTGAATTTAACTAATATTTTGCAAATACACCATATTGTAATGCATTATGTGTGTCTACAGCAATAAACATATATATATATATATATATATATATATATATATATATATATATGTCAGATAGGCTTTTACAATGCTATCTTGTTTGACTTGAGTATTGTTTTGTTTCATTACAAAATAAAACATGTAATTGATAGTGCAAACACAAGAGAAAACTGTGACATTATACTCTTAGAATCAAGAGAAAACTGAAGAGTGATTCTACGTAATTATTACAACGATAATAACATGTTTAGTTTCACTTTTCAGAACTACTGAGGTCTCTGCCGTCGTTAAGCAACGTGTTTTACTATCACCGAAACGTGCTACATGTTCACCTCCATGGTTTGTATGCCATTATGCGTTCATTATACAGTGTATATATAATCAACCACTGATAGCAAACAAATTCTGGGTTTAGTGCAGTATAGCGGACCCAATTTATGCCAATATTTGACATCCATAAAATATGAAAATAATCAGTATTTTTTACGAAATTTCATTGTGGCACACAATATGAATAGAAACGGAAAGAAAAAAAACAATGATATGCGTTCTTGCCTTGAAAATGATCACTGCTGCCGTTTATTTGTGACGTCACATATTGAATTCAAGCATTTGACGTCATAGGCCAGGCATCGTGGCTTATAAATATGGTCATAAATTTGGGTCTGCTATACTGCACTTTTTCCAAATTCTACCGTAAAATTTTTTTCTCAACCATAGTATACTCATATATAATGACGGCGATTTGTCAAACGTACAAGTTCTTATAATTTCTGATATTCTCAGTGTCGCTCGAATTTTTTTCTGTGATCTAATCTAAACTTCTTTTTTTTTGTTTCTTCAGTAAGCAACAGAAGTCTTCAAATCAGAATGCAAATTCGTGTGGGGCGTAAGCGTGTTAAATTACCTCCTTATATCACATATATGTAAATAGTTGCCATTCTGTTTGGCTATAAAAGCTGAACATTTATGACAGAAACGTGTTTCATGTGTATTGCAGTGTTCGAAGAACTGTTTCAAATGAAAGCGGTGAAGCTTCAGGATCTCTGTAAGTTTGATAGTTATCACACAACATGAACCAGCACAAAATGAACAGAAACTTTTGCAGTGCAACAGGTCAAACCAGCCTCAACTTTCTGACATATTTTTTTTTGGGTCTTAATTGGCCTTTTGTCATGGTCAGAGAGAAAGTTACATTGCATTGGAAAATATAGCAAAACTGCAATAATATATCAGAGGTGTTCTACAGGTCAGGTTTGATTAGTTACATCTGCAAATTTTGCTTGCAGCCTGATATATTACACAATATCACAGTATTAATTATCTCCAGGTAAAAATTACTTATGTAATTTACTCACATTTCAGTTTGGAAAGGATGCAATCGAACCTAGAGAGTGTGATTTCAGCTTCAGAGTAAGCAATTTTTTACTGTACCTGAGAGTTACTGACGTTTTATTACAAAAATACTTGCACTAAAGTGGGAAAGCTTATTTGTCATTTAGAGAATATATACTTCTATCAGAATCCATAATTTGCTTACCAAAGCTTTGTTCTAAATTTGTCATGTATTGGCCAAGTGAAAGAGATACATGGTTTGATGCGATAATTACAATATACTGCTAGTTTCGTAACTTCATTTCATCAGTTTAATTTTCAATCGTCATTTGATTCCCTTCAGCGAAAGTATAATGAAGACAGGCTCAGAAGATGCATCATCCCACACTCTTGAAAAGTAAGTTAACAAGGTTGTTGCAGTCAAAACTTCAATATAATAAGACAATCTACTGCATAAAATACATAAAATTATATACAAAACATATGTATACATAATTATATATATATATATATGCCAACCTGTTCTTCATTCCAGATGGTTCAATCCGAACATCTCCGCAACAGATGCACATGACCTCCTTGTGTATCGAGGCCGAGATGGCAGTTTCTTGATACGCTCCTGTCAGACACACTCTGAAACCAACAATTACATTTTATGTGTCAAGTAAGTTAATTATGTTACATTTTGACATTAAAGCAGTTACAGGCATAGCAATATATGAAGTAGCTTTGCGCTCAGCTGATATTAGGTGGTGAGCACTGGGGAAATTAGTTTTTCCTCGATATTTCAACTGTTTGGTATGTGCCCAATATAGGTGTGCATCATTGTCACAAAATTTTGGAAAAAGGCTTCAAACAATATTTAAGTTTGTAATAATATTTTAAGGAGTTTGTAATAATATTTTGAGGATGTTCCAACCCCTAAATCACCTTCCTTTTGGCCTTACTAATCTTGCAAATGTACCCCCATTTTGTGGAAGCCCGGCCATGTGTGCTATAGCACAGTCAGATATAAGTAGATACAAGGTACAAAATCTTTATTAATCGCTGATGCAAAACTAGTTTTACCAGAACAGCTAAAGGTGCACATCAGCATATCCCTTAATCCAGCCCTAATGTCATGAAGTGTTTTTTATTCTTCTTTTTCTTTTATTCAGGAAAGGGACTCAGGTGATAACCTTCAAGATTCAAATGATAGACGATGCTTATGAATTTTGTGGTGAGAAATTCTCAACTTTGAAGAAGCTCATCGATTATTACAAGCAGCATCTTTCCGAGTTTGAAGAACTCGTTGGTGTCCCTGTTGAGCTGAAACACCCGATGGCCTATGACTCATTACCAGATGGCAGGTAAAGTATTGTAAACCAAAAAAATGTAATCTTTTATTCAATATTATATATCGCCTAGAATAAGACAGACATTAAATTTAATTATCAAAGTCCTTAGTAGTGCTGCTCCATTGAAAAGTGGGAGGGGCTCTGTGAAATTATCATACCACCCCCCCCCCCCACCCTACCAACTCCATCAACACTTTTTTCTTTTCTCAAAGAAGTTCTTCCCCCTGCTTTTATATTTATGATACAAACACTAACAGCCATTCCATGTCCCTCTCTCTCCCCCCCCCCCCCTCCCTTTTTACATATTTTCTGTGAACCTTCCACTCCCCACCTTCCTCCACTTCAAGTGGTTCATCCAAGAAAAATAGTGGTAAACGATGCACATCTCTGACAAAAAGCCTGCCACAACTGCCAACAACTTAAATCTCAAGATTTTGCATCAATGACCGCTGACAAAATACTTTGAACATGGCTATATTTTCAGATGCTATCACCCAAACATAAATCGGGAAGGAGCTGATGAGCTCTTGATGCTACAAGCAATGGATGGATGTTACTTGCTTAGGCCGTGTCAGACAGAACCCGGCCATTACTACCTGTCCTTCAAGTGAGTTTGTCATTTAAGTTTTAGTATCTAGCATGCCGCAGTATGCAATTACTAACTAGATCGTAGTAAAACAGATGCCAGTTTCTGTATTCCATAATTGAAGACTGACAATGATAGGATACACTGAAAGCTAAATAATGAAAATCTGTAACTAAATGCAATTAACACCATGTCATGAAACCAGTGATGCAATCAGAAAATGAGTAATTGACTAGTTGCAGTTGCCCTCAATTGCAATTATTTGCAGGTGATACTTTACTTTAGTTTCATTGGCAGCTAAGGTTGAACCAATTATGCAGACCATGGCATTTAGGCCACCTTAGAGAAGCAAGCCGACATTTTTGGTGCACATAAAAGACAATTTGCCATCCCAAAATTAACCGACAGCATAATTGCGTGCCATCATCCTGCCACACAGACATAGGCCTGCTGCAGATGATGATCCACTGAGTTTTTCATAAAGTCGATCTTTATCTTTCGCAGGAGAAATAACAAAGTACTCCACAAGAAGATACACAACATGGGTGACTACTACTCAATCGACCAAGACAAGTTCAAGAATCTCCTTAGTCTGATACGAAGATACTCGGAGCTCGAGGTTCCTGTTAATTGCTTTGACCCTAGTCCTGCAAGGTATACAATAACTGTGAAATATTGGAATATAGGGTTGTCATCGATATCCTGTAATCGACAAATCAACAAAATATTGATATCGATATCGAAAAATTACAAGAAATTTATTTTTCGATTCTTAGTTTATTCTCTATAATTGTACATTTGTGCCATGACGAGCATTTGACTACACAGCCCCCACCCCTAATTGCAAACTGATTGCCTAAATAGTTTCACATTGACTTGGGTAATAAACTGCAAATGCTGATAATGCAAAATTTGTATGATATTGCAATATCAAAGGTAGAATACTGACATCGATATCAATGAAAAATTTATCTCAATGACAACCCCAGTGGAATATTTACTATTTGATGATTGAAATTGAGTTTTGAGTTTAATGGAGCCTCTATAATATACTCAATAAATAAATGAATAAGTCTCAATGTATCATTTGTCTGATCTTCCAAGTGAAGTTCATATTTTAACTAACACATTTCAAATTATCCAGCAGAATTACTGCAGCACGTAAAATACTTTCTCATGATAAATATTAAGCCTGGCTTGTTATACACATTTTTTTTCCCAGTTATCCGCCAAGGTCCCCGACAAGATCCCAAGACTTCAACCTCAAAGAACAAAAGTTAGACACATCGTTCACCGCCATTTCTATCAGCCAGAAAATCAGAGAGCTATCGAAGCTGTTTTTCAACTCTGGAAAGTCTGGTTTCATGGTTGAGTTTGAGGTAAACTTTTCCAGCTATCTCACATCCGCATTTTACATGCATTTATTGTAACAGGAACAGTTATATGGCCCTCTTGTAATGGCAGTAAACTGATGAATATCTTTATAATTTCATCAGCAACTGAAGTACTATGATGATGCACCACACAGCACAGAAATCGCTAGGTTACCCAGGAACATTAGCAAAAACCGATTTGCAAACATTTTGCCATGTAAGTATTGCAATACTTTCCTTTCTCTCATTACAAAATGCTCATTTATGTAAATGTTGCACTAAAAATGTAGAGTTTGGTATGAATTTCTGTCAAATGCCCAAACGAAGGGTAAACAATGATTCTGTCACATAAATCCTGGAAGTCCTGCGAAAAGAATTAAGGCATTTAGGTTTACTCTAAGCAGCACACTGAGTGTACTTAATCTACAGCAGAGTTCATTATACAAGAAGTTTTGAGCACCCCAAGGAATGTGATGCTTTGTGACTTTTACAGAAAATACCCGCATAGCTCATTTGGGAACTTTTTTTTTTACATTTCAGATGATCACAACCGCATAGTTCTGTTGAAAGATGAAGGAGAGGACTACATAAATGCCAGTAAGATTGTTGTAAGTGTAATGTCAATTCTGTGCCATTTCTCAGTGAAATTGTAATTAGCTATAGTTTTGTAGCAAAGTATGAACATCTCCCTGACTGACTAGTTCTTCAGTAATTGCATTATGGCAGAGCCAATAGAAACGAGCTGAGTCACTTATCTGCCCTCTTGCGGATGCAGGAAGTTACACACAAACAAATTGATGACATCATAACACAAGTCCAATAATCAATAAAAACAACAACATCAATTGAAGTCAAGGCGATTATTTCCTGCAACAGCTAGGTGCGCAAAAAGCTTACGTGCCGGCTCTCCCTAAACGTCTGGTAATGGTTACACCCTGCTACACCAACAAATTCCACACATTGATATTTGCCAAACTTTTTGTAATTTATAGATCCCTTCAGCAATATTTGATGGCAAGACATACATTGCAAGCCAGGGACCAATGACGCAGACTGTGGCAGATTTCTGGTTAATGGCTTGGCAAGAAGAATGCAGAATCATTATCATGGCATGCGACTTGGTTGAGCAAGGCAAGGTGTGAATTGGTGCAAGATCTTATAAATAAGTGGACATTTTTTCTAGTGTAGATTGCACCATTTTAGGGCGGAAAGTCCAGCACATCTAAATGTGCACCCAGTGCACAATAAATTTCTGCCGAAAGATGGTGCTTGTCCGGTGAGTAGCACCGGTCTTTCTGAGACCTGACGCAAAGTTCAAGGGATACGGTAAAAAATAAATCGTTGAGGAGCGACGCCGTTACAACGCCATTACAACGCTTGTTCAGTGCCATTTACGAAAATAGTACCTTCTGCAGTTGGTGGAATTCCACGGTAAAGTTGTTCAATTTCATGACGTTAGTAGAGTTAAAGTCAAAAGAAATCGTCTGAATTAATTTTACAGTGAGTGGCTTCTTGGAAGAAAGAAATAAGGCGTAGTAATCGCACTACTTTGTGTGCAGACGACGCGCGGAAGCATTTCCCTCTCCGATTCTGGGGGAGCGGCAAATCGGTTATCAGAAAGGCCGATGCTTTGCACCGGATCGTAGCGCCGCCTTTCATAAGAAAATGAGTGCACAATGCAACTAATTATCATGATTTACTCTTCTAAGGGCTGTTCCAAAAAAGGGGGGGGGGGTGAACCAGAAAATACCCTCCCAGTTTTCCCCAGAACCCCTTCCCAATATCTCAAAAATCTTCAGGTCCATCCCCCCCCTTTTTGAAATGGAACAGCCCGAAGCTAACATCACCACTCTACTATCATTATTACACCAACTAGCAATATAGTTGAATATACACCAAACAATTCATCAATATTTCATTTGAATTGCAATTTGCATTGCTTCATTTAATAAATTTATTTAATGAGTCAAATAAATGTTAATTATATCTTCAGCTGAAATGTGAAAAATATTGGCCGAGTGAACGCGAAGAAAAGACAGTCATTATCAGCCCCACAGCAAAGATAACGATATTGAACGAAGGCATCACTGAGAAGCAAGACTTCAGTATTAGAGAATTCACAGTCACGTACATGACCGAGGTAAAAAGATTTAATGATGTTTTATTCTGCAGTTTGAGAAATAATTTAGATATTACACTATATTAGAAAGGAATTGTAGTTAGTTTGTATATAAAAAAGCTATTGAAATATTATTTATTAATGAGTGACATTTATCTAGGAATTATATTGTGATTGCAATATTTTCTGATAAAGGATGTCTTGTTCTCGCCAATATTGACAGTATATCTATATTTATACCTCTTGCTTAGTTCTTTCGTTTATTTTCGACTAATATACCTTCATAAATATAATGCATTTTTATGAAATCATGAGCGAAACGCCTCAGGGCATCAGCTCAATATTTATCTATTCATGAGTTATAAGATTTCAGATATGGATGATTCATGATGACACTTATTTTCCATGGCGTAATTCCAGAAACATAAATATAATGCATTTTTATGAAATCATGAGCGAAACGCCTCAGGGCATCAGCTCAATATTGATCTATTCATGAGTTATAAGATTTCAGATATGGATGAATTCATGATGACACTTATTTTCCATGGCGTAATTCCAGACACAGTGCAGCACGAGAACCTTATGGCATTACCAGTATATGGCCTGGCCACACTTTACAATCCCCAAGTTTCCAGGATCAGTCAACAGATTCATGCGGGAAGTTAACGCCAGGTACCAAAGGATCGGAGCTGCATCTCCGCTACTGATACACTGCAGTGATGGAGCTGGAAGGACAGGCGCTATTATCATTATGGACATTATCATGGGTCAAATCAACAAACACGGTGAGAGTTTGTTTAAAAACGTTCAAGGACAAGATAATTAAATAAGTTTTTCCTGCTATTTCCGAAAATCTAAGGTATGTCTCAAACAGTAAAACAATAATATATATCTCATACCATCAAAGCAAGGTTTTTTAGTTACATGCAAGGCAGATGATATTTTATATACAATGCATATTTTAGAACTAAAACAATGCAATTACCTGTTCCGCTATGAAGAGATTTTAGATATTTCAACATTATATTCAAGCACACATAATCATCATTATGTGACTAATTATATATTTATTACTATATATATTGTGATAGATACACCAATTGTAATTCTGTAGGAAATAAATGTGATATATAAGTATAGCAATGAAACAAGTAAAGTAATAAAACATGCTTGAATCTTACAGGTAAAGAATGCTATATCGACATTCTGCAACTCGTACGAGTGCTGAGAAGACAAAGACCCTTGATGGTCCAAACTCCAGAGCAGTTCCGCTTCATATACCTGGCCACTCAGAGCTACATCGGATGGTACTTGCAACAGATTCAACAGGTGAAAAAGCAGCCCAGGTATTAGTAATTGATAAGGCAGTTTCTCTGCATGGTTTATTCAAAGTAAATTGACACTTACAGCACATAATTTGAAGGTAGAGACAGGAAAGTGGGTTGAATCCCCAGAGAAGGGAGACTATGCATCTGATTTAGACCTAGTTCAGGATAAAGGACATGTAATCGAGGAATGCCCTCTTGTGGAGAATGTAAGATATACCAAAATATAGTAGTTCTGACTCGTTCCCGTCTCAAGTAAGGAGACACGTCGGGTCTGTCAATCGGAAGGTGACGTCACAATGATCTGATCGATTGTTATCATCCGATCAGATCACAGAACTCGCCAGATCCAACCTGAGTGTTATTCACTCAGGAACCCAGAGAGTAGTAGTTTGGATTTTCATTTGGATGAGATTTGTAAGGGAGATAGCCTGAAAATTTTTGATATTTATAAGTTTTACTGCAGTTTACTTCTGCCAGTTATTATTATTATTGTACTATGTTAGACCTTAGGTCAAGTGAAATTTACTATTCTAACTATACACGGTTAATCATCCTCAAGAATTAGATTTTGATCCCACAGGTTTTTCACATTTAGAGGTTGTTTGGTGTTCTCAATGAGTTACATCCGTATCTCCCAATAAAGACCATATATGGTCTCATATATACTATGCCCATTGCCAAATGATGGGAGTCCTGGATTCTCTGCTGTCCCACGACCATCTAAACAACAAAAGAAGGCATGGCTAACTCATTCGTATTTCCCATAGCGAGATGGCTCAGAATTGCAAATTGAGAATTTTAAATCTAATGGTCATTAATGTAGTAATGACACATGTATCTTTTTGATATGGATTTGTCAATAAAAGTTTATATATATATATATATAATGTAAAAGTGGTTGTGTTAGCATAAAAATAATTTCGTAAACTTTATTTCGTTTCAGAGCCCGACCTTTACCAATTGACGACGTGGACCCTTTCGATTCAGAAGTGCGTCCAGTGCCACCTTCTGTCTACCAAAAACTTTCGCAGAATTCCGTAGCAATGTCTCTGACTTCCCGAGGTTCAACAACAAGTACACAATCCAACTCTCCACAGGAATCGGTGGTTAAGTATCAACCGACTCCTTGTTCACACCCTGTCATGGATATACCAGCACCTTTTGCAACCTCCACACCCTCATCACAAACAGGGACACCAGTCCGACAGGGGCCTGGTGATCCCTCGCACGGCTCAGACACACCATTGACCTACCAACCGACCTCTCACAGAATTGGTGGGATGCCTACGCAGCCAGTCACGCCAATCCCACTGGCACCTGGCCAGCTTTCTCGAAATTCGGACACACCGACGATAATGGAGCAAGTGTCATCACGTAGACTGAATTACGCTCATCCACCCATGATGCCAATTCATCTGTCATCTGAGGAGCCGTTTCAAAGCTCAGAGATGTCAGTAATATTTGAAGAGACTTCCTCCCTCGAACCAAGCACAACGCATTCAATATCTCTTACATCAGATATTATGACACCGGAGAAATTCTCCCAAAGTGCTGAAATGCCCCCAATTTACGAACAAAGTACCTCAATGGATCAGAGCTCAATAGCATACTCCACTTATGACGGAGGATACAGCCAGTCCGACACAAGTACAGAACAATCCCCAATCAGACGACATTAATAGTCCCAACATTAATAGTCCTGTTACCATCATTTAGAGACATTGCTTTTGTACATAATATATATTGATAAATTTACAAATTCACTGCCATGAACTGCACAGAATGTGATTTACTATCAAATATCAAAT
Source organism: Alitta virens (assembly GCA_932294295.1). Taxonomy (NCBI): domain Eukaryota; kingdom Metazoa; phylum Annelida; class Polychaeta; order Phyllodocida; family Nereididae; genus Alitta; species Alitta virens. The sequence continues at coordinate 39,973,389 of OW028578.1, forward strand.
TGTGATAACCTTATTTCAATCTGTAAATTTACTCCCAAAAAAACTCTTATATTTGTTAAGTGTATTTGTTAAAAGTGAAAACATGTATGAAACGTTTGTTAAATAAAATTGTGAAGCATATGGAATGTTTGTGTATTGCAAATTTATTACTTTACTATACAGGTAATAACCGGGTCACTCACTGATACTTCCTTCACATTTAGAAGAGTTGTTCATTGTGTTCTTGATCACAGGTGTACAATTGATTTGCACGCCGTTATGCAGCACAGTGTTCGAAATGAGGGCCGGTCCATGGGTCCTGACCAGCAGCTTCAAGGCAGGACCGACAGGTTTGATGACTTCCCGGTCCTGGGGACTGGCAGGTCTGAATGAAAGGCTAATGTTATGGCCTAATAGGGGTCAAAACGGCCTATTGCCAGAATGGCCCCCACCAAAACGGCCCCTTACCTAAACAGCCTCCCCCATTTTTTAAAGTTCGTTTTTCAGCGTCGAAATCCCACATGAGACTTCTTTTCAATACTAGTAAGGTATTTGTTGCAATTTGGCGATGGTGTTGTGGAAGTGTACTTCCTGTACGGCCACTGCTTCAGTATGCGTCATCAAGGGATGCTTGATACACGTCTGTACAGGGGCTCTCCACCTATCTATTATACATAAATATCTGTTATACATGATCACCTCTGCTGGCAGGTATATTTAGGCAAATATTTTCTAGCTTGCAGAATCTACCAGCTGGCAGGCCCAAATCGCAACAGCCGCTGGCAGATTCTACCAGCTGTAGGTTACTATATAATAAATAACAAGTTTTGATCTGCTTGTGAAATGTGATTATATGATTAGGTTATGGCATCAAAATAAAAAACAGAGGAAGTCAGATTACAGGCATTACTTTGCTATGTACATTATTCTTTTTTCTTCATTGGATTTCCCTCTTGGACTTGACTTTTTCAGCTTTTCCACTGTTACTAGATCACAATAACCCAAAATTGCAGAAACAAATAAAATAAATTTGTGAAGCTGCCCCCACTGAATACCACCTATATCTGTCTCAATCGATATCTCACTACTTGAAAATTATCACATGTCAAGAGGGCTTTAACATTTGATGCTACTGCTCATTGTAAATCTGGTGGCAAACAGCAGGCACTTTTTTTTCAACCAATAAGATTTTTTCCACAGAGCACCTCAAACTGTGAATCTGGAAGAGTCTGCTTTCTTCTGTTACTACTAAATTTTCTTTCCAGTGCAAAATTGTTGCCATGATTAAGTAATGCAACTTAATTACTTAATAAGGCATCAAATTCACATTAAAATACACTGGAAATAGTGCTGCTTGGGGTCCTCGTGCTTCAACCAATCCAATCAGAATCTAGGATGGGAACCTGAGTAACCAATAGGACAGCAGCATTCTGACAGAACCACCTAGCGGAAACATCAAGAAGCTTTATTGAAAATCCACTTTTTTACCATTTGAAGCTGCTGCCCTCTGGTGGAAAAACACAGTGTATGAGCCAATCAGATGCTTGGTGAAAAAATAACCAGTTTGTATGATTTTTTTTTACCCGCAATTGAGCCCCTTGAACATGCAATGACTTCCAGTTGCAACCAATGAGAATGACTGAAAATTGAGTCATTGACAACTGTGTCACTATGCCAGCTCTACAGCAACTTTTGCCAGCTGGTTATTTTTTTATAATGGGTTTTTTTTAAATTGTGAGCATGATACGTGTCTGTGTATAATTTACAAATTGAAAACCATTCACCCCTTAGTGTACCAGCAGAATAGACCTTTAAAATGTGATAACTCTACTGAATAACATTTACAAGCCACAACAGCTTTTTTTTATGAAAGAAAAAAACATAATATACATTGTTTAACTTCTTTATTGAAGAGAGTACAGTTCATTTTTATAATTATTCCAAGTGTCAAATAAAATTTAGTAACAAGGGCTGCTACTACAAGCAAATCACCTACTTGATCAATGATCTCATTAAACAAATAATCAAAGAAATCAAAACTCATCATGACGGATTTCGGCAACAGTTAACCACTGAGTGAAGCACCATTCACCATTATACTATCTACCATTCAGGCACTGTCATGCTATGGCATATTTTGTTATACAATAAGTTCTTCACAGATTTCATGACCTAACCATAATGTGTTGCAATTTTATGTACATCTAAACAATTATCCATTGTTCAACGTTACCTGTCTTTGTTAAGCATTTACTTCATCAGTCCATTAGCTAAAGTGAAAAAAACCAAACAAAAACACTTCAAGCATTGCTGTCGGCTTCCCTCACTCCTCTCTATTTTTGTTACTGTTGTCCTCCCTTGACTATTACTGGCTTTGCCTTCTCTTTTACACTTAGCCCTCATGATGGTGCCTGACTAAACCAATGATTGCCTGCAACTATGCCTGGGTATGCCTCAGCCTTTCAGTAAGTCTGCTCCCTGTATTGCCCCTGCCTGGATATGCCTCAGCCATTAAATAATATGCCTCAGCCAGTTACTAAAGCTGCTCTTCTATTGCTATTCCTGGATATGACTCAGCAATTAACTAAAGCTCCTCCCCTATGACTGTACCTTGATATGCCTCAGCCATTCACTTAATCTCCTCTCCCTATGGGTTGATATGACTCATTCAAATGTATCAAAGCTGCTCCCCTTTCTCTATGCCTGGATATGTCTCAGTCTTTCAGGAAACTCCCTTACCTATATCTTGATATCACTTAACAAATCACTAAATGTTCTTCCTATCTGCCTATGCCTGGATATGCCTCGGCTCTATTTATCAAAGCCCACCCCTTATGCCTATGCCTGGATATGCCTCAGCCATTTACTGAAGCTTCTACCCTATGCCTATGCCTGAATATTTCTCAGTCTTTACGAAACACTTCTGTCTATGCCTCAATATGCCCTCTATATGGAAATTCCTTAACCAATCATTACATCTCCTTCAATCTGCATATGCCTGGATATGCCTCAGCCATTTACTAAATATGCCTCAGCCATTTACTAAAGCTCCTCCCCTGTGCCTATGCCTGGATATGTCTCAGTCTTTCATAAAACTTCTCTGCCTCTGCCTTAACCAATCACTAGGTCTCCTATCTGCCTATGTCTGAATACCTCAGCCATTTACTAAAGCTCCTCCCCTATGCATATGCCTGGATATGTCTTAGTTTCTCATGCGTTAACCAGTCACTAAATATCCTATCTGCCTATGTCTGGCTATGCCTCAGCTATTGACTAATTTGTGCCTCAGCCATTTACTAAAGCTCCTCCCCAATGCCTGGTTAAGTGTCAGTCTTTCATGAAACTCCGTTGCCTATGTCTTAACCAATACACTAAATCTCCTATCTGCCTATGTCTGGATATACCCTGGCTATTTACTAACTATGCCTCTGCCATTTACTAAAGCTCCTCTATGTCTATGTCTGGATATGTCTTTGTCTTTCACAAAACTCCTATGCCTATTCCTTAACCAATCATTAAAACTCCTATCAGCCTATTCCTGACTATGCTTCAGCTATTTTCTAATTATACCTCGGCCATTTACTAAAGCTTCTCCACTAAGCTTATGCCTGGATGAGTCTCAGTCTTTCACAAAACTCCTCTGCCTATGCCTTAACCAATCAATAACTGTCCTATCTGCCTATGTCTGGATATACCTCAGCTATTTACTAAATATGCCTCAGCCATTTACCTAGCTCCTCCCAAATACCTATACCTGGATGTCTCAGTCTTTCACAAAACTTCTCTGCCTATGCCCTAACCAATCACTAAATGTCCTATGTGCCTATGTCTGGCTATGCCTCAGCAACTGACTAATTTATACCTCAGCCATTTACTAACTCCCCCCCCCCCTATGCCTGTGCCTGGATAGGCCTAAAGAATTCACTAAAGCTCCTCTCCTATTCTGTTCCCCACTTCACCTCTGATAACATCTAATTGACCAAAGTAGTTCCTCTAGTCCTTCATCAATATAACCCCTCCAGCTACATAAAACATCTAAACACCCCCTCCCCCTCCCTTTCCTTCCATCCCACTTGACTAAGCCTGGCTAGACCACTGATAACAAGCCCTCACAATACTAAAATGAATGAAAACATACACTTATCCTCATCTATCACTAACTTTCTCCCCCCCCCCCCCCCCCTTAAGCTAAGCCATTGAAAACATCCACCCACCTCCAGCTATTCATTTACTCTGATGTCCTCCATGACTCTGTCTCAGCATTAACAAAACTTGCCCCCATCCTTGCCTATGCATGGCTTTTTACTGATAAACTCTCAAGTTAGTCCTCTCAGAACACCCACTAATCCAAAGACATTCAATACAGGTACTTCTGCTGCATTCAGGAACAATAACATAAAATGTACACTTAACAGCTACACAAAAAATGAAATGACCAATTTTGCATAAGAAGACTTTTGGATATACCACTTTTATCTGTGTATCTGATACAATAACATGTTCACAAAGACTAAAGTGACAGCATAAATTCTACAATTGACTGATTCAATGTGCTCCACTCGACATCATCATTACATGCCATAAAAAAACTGATATCTTGTAACCATATCTTAAATGCAATGAACAGGTTAATAATGAATGATGAATTTGATGTAAGTGTGTTGGTCATATGGAGTACATAGATCATAGAATTAAACAATTTGTCATAACAATCACTAAATTATATAATTAAATTGATGAGAATGATAATTGGCAAAGATGCATTACCGAATAAAATTTCATTTAATTAATTAATATTCCGTTTCCTGAAAAGTGGGCTTTGTTCTAGGTACAGTGTGCAATGCCATACAATACATACATTTAACATAAAATCTTCACTGCTACAGACATTTTGCTGGACTTTCACTCCATCATGACTAACAGTTTTATTGATGTCTTGCTTCTGCTGCAATATAAATTTTCTAATTAATTTCAAATACTCTGCTGATCAGTGATATTGCAGTTAAGAATATAAAATATGCTTTGCTGAGTAATACACCCATTAATGTACTGTGTAATCCATTTGTACTTGGTATCACAAAGGCATATTAATATGACTGATCTTTATTTTGTCTTCCTTTGAAACACCATGGCAATGCACCTTTCTTAATATATAATATATAATTAAACACTTGAACATGCACTTACTGAGACTGGTGACAGGCATCTTATTTACATCATCATCTGACATTGTCCTCTGGAATTAGAGTAAAACACCATTATATTATGCAACCATTTTCTAAGTATCTAAGCAATTAGTGAAATAATATGCAACCATCTTTTCAATAATTCAGGCCAATAAATGATCTAAAAGCTGACTTCATACAAAAATCACGTAGATTGTATGAAGTAAATTTCAATTCTTTATTTTCATAAAATCTTTGGACATTCCAACTGTGGCATAAACAGGTGTATATACACATATATATACTGTAGGAAATATGTTATACAATGGCTGCGGACATGAAACGAGAGAGTCACAGATGAGAAAGGGGGCACATTTTGCTATATATATAGAATATATAGAAAAAGTTACCCCTAATTGAATGAAAACATTAAGTTATTACACAGTTGAATACGATACATACATTTAATACAAAATCTTCGTGCATGCTGCCATGGGGGTTGATGTCTTGCTTCCCCTGAAAAAAAATGTTTATTGATATTTTAATTCTCTAACGCTTTCGTTTGTGGTTCCCTGGGATTTAGTGAAATTCATCATTCAGGGAAATCCTCAGGGATGGACAGTTCTTGTTGTTGATAGCGTCAACTTGTAATGTATAATGGTGACATCATGTATACTACTAGTATTTCACGGTCCAAAATGTGCATGTAACAATTTTTCTTTACAAAGATTTGTTGCAACTAATTGTATACGTCAATAGGTTGTTTTGTTTTTTAATAAATCAAACAGAATAGTTAGTGTTGAACCTGTTTTCGGTGGTGGAACATGCACATCACAACTGACCTGTATGAAGCCTTCCTGTGACCCGTCTCACTACTACCATTGTTACTGTCAGACATTTGTAGTTTTGACACACTCTGTAAAAAGAATCATTAAAATGCTAATAATTACATTAGTTTCACATCAGCATCTCACTAGTTTGTGACTTCTGCAACATAATTTGACTCTTATGTGCTAATAATTTTATAGATTGAAAACCATAAAAAATTGTGACATATTTATATTCTTTTCATGAATATCAGACTTGTAGATCAATTTTGCAAATCCATGGGGAGTTATTACCCAGCAAGCACCATTCCATGAGGAATGTAACCATATTTTGTAAAACAGTTTTCTAATGTGAAACATATCTGTGTTTTACAGCAACTTATCTACACAAATTAAAGAACATGCACTCACGGACTGGTCTAATGTGCTGAACTCAACATCATCATTGATGCCATCGTCTGATCCTGTCATCTGTAATTAGAATTATAACTTTCCTTTAGGATTAAATATTTTGTAGAGTATATGGATAATAATAATAACGTTGGTAAATATATAAATCAATAAGAGTAAAGATATGGAGCTAAAGTACCACCAGAAGTCACTGACATCATAATATGCAACAAACACACAGATGTTCTTGGCACAGCTAGTAGACTTAAAATACAAACTTTTAATACCCAGGCTTGCCTGCTGATTATTTCAATTTTATTTTGGACAGTTGAACTACCTTTTTGGAGTCTTCCTCACATCCCTGCTTAGAAGTTGTTCTCTCCTAAAGTATAGTTATCATTAGACACATTAGTTTAACATAAATCTTCTTACTTTTCGAAATTTCTTGGAGAAATTGAAGATTTTAAAAATTGGTGACATACATGAAGCATATACATTAAAACTCGCTTAAATCAGTATGGAACTGAGTGTATTGTTTTACAGTAACCTCACGGTATAAAAGCTGATAAGAACAGATGTATACTTATATCCATTAATAATACATGCATTTTACTTACCACCATTTGTTACTGTCTTAAACTGTAAAAATAGGATTGTAAACACATGCCAAGACAATAATTATAAAATGCCTAAGAGCATGAACCATATAAAACATGCCCAGGTACATTACCTATTAAGTAACATGGCCCTTGTGATGTGCTCATGCAGAAACATAATAGTACATTTACACATTGCCAAGGTCATATTAGATAAATGGTCTTGCATAAACATTTGTGCATTCTGCTACACTTTATGAATGTCTCGATCATAAGTACATTTCCAAATAAGTAACATGCCCCTTGTAATGTGCTCATGCAGAAACATAATAGTACATTTACACATTGCCAAGGTCATATTAGATAAATGGTCTTGCATTAACATATGTGCATTCTGCTACACTTTATGAATGTCTCGATCATAAATGCACAAGTACATTTCCAAATAAGTAACATGCCCCTTGTAATGTGCTCATGCAGAAACATAACAGTACATTTACACATTGCCAAGATCATACTAGATAAATGGTCTTGCAAAAACATATGTGCATTCTGCTACACTTTATGAATGTCTCGATCAAAAGTACATTTCCAAATAATTTTTTTTTTTTTTTGTGTGTGTATTTAGTTTTTGGTTACATATCTGACTTATAAATGTCAATATGGTTCCATTGTATATATATTGTTATGATTTTTTTTTTTCCAAATATTGAGAGCCCCTACCTCCACAAGTTATATCGGACATATAAAGATGCAATGTAAAGGTGCAAAAGTAAAGTATAATATAAAAGAGCAAATGATATTAATAGTTATACACTTCATGTTTATAGAGAGTATACAAGTTTGGAAATTTAATCAATTAAATAATTATAAAAACAAAAATTTATGAATAGTGCATGCAATAAAACAAAAACCTATTATATTAAGTTTTTATTAGAACTTCTTCAATCATCAAAGTTCTCAGTGTTAAGAAGTAAAAGAAATACAGATCAGGAAACTGTGGGAGATGGTGATAATGGTCAAGTGGACACTGCTCCCCTCTGCTGTAAAGTGGACACTGCTGCCCTCTGCTGTCAAGTGGACACTGCTGCCCTCAGCTGCCAAGTGAACACTGCTGCCCTCTCCTGTCAAGTGGACAATGCTGCCCTTCATTGCCAATTCTCTTCCCCCTTTTCTTCTGTGACCCACTACGGGGTTGTCTCCCCCTATGTCATCCTGAAGGCCTCCGCCTTCCTTCCCTCCATGTATTTCCTGCCAATATATTACACAATTTAATACAGTTTCGCCTCACTGATAAATTTCGTTCATTATGTACAATGCCAATCTCCATTGGCATGTGCGGCTCTAGCTGCCTCTAATTTTTAACTAAAGTTCAACATACTGTACATATTTAGTTATTATTTACACTGCCAAACTACGTTGACATCTGGGCTACTCAGTTCATGATGTTGTAGACCCTACTGGCCACGTGGGCAGTAGCTTCCAGGATTGTACCGACACGCAATACTGGAGCTGTAGCTAGTCATTCTGCTTGTCTCTTTAGATGGTTGGGGCTGTTCCCCAAACCCTCCGCTGTACTTTTCATCATTCCCTGATGCTCCCCAGTTCCTTGTGGGTGATGATCTCCAAGAGGGACTGCCCGCTCTGGATTTGCAGCCATTAGTAACTGGAAAACTATGTCTACTGCTCCTCAAATCATCTGAAGCTCACCCATATCTGTCGTACTGGTCCTGGTAATAACCATCATGGCGACGTGCTGCAGTATCATAGGTTCTGCTGTACCCGTCTCTCTCTTGGTTGTATCCTCTCGACTGCCATCTTCCTTCTCTATTTGGACACTCTGCATATAAATGTCCCACGTCACCACATGCCCAGCACCTTTTATTCAGTGATCTTGAATTTTCCACTTGCTCCCATGTATCACAAATTCTGCAATGTTGGATGTTATTTCCTTAATCTCATGCATTGTTTTAAAATCTTCAAGTTTAACCTTATTTGCTGTATCCAAATTGAATGCTATTTTGGTCAATAACAGTCTACGCTGTTGATTATTGGAGTCTATTACAATGTAACGTGTGCAAAAATGTTAAACCAAGTGAACAGTCTACGCTGTCAATTTATATTCACCAATTTGATTAGTTGCTCCCAATTCTTAAGTGTGTGCACTTGATAAATTCAACAGACTATGCTGGCAAATTTATAATCACCACTTAATTCTTACAGTGAGCAGTCTACACTGTCACCTGATAATCAACAAATTGATTGAATCTGTAGCTACCAATTCATTAGAGTGTAACTTCATAAATTCAACAGACTACGCTGGCAAATTTATAATTCACAATTTACTCTTACAGTGAGCAGTCTACGCTGTCACCTTATAATCAACAAATCGATTGAATATGTTGCTACCAATTCATAAGAGTGTCACTTAATAAATTCAACAGACTACGCTGGCAAATTTATAATCACAATTAATTCTTACAGGTACTCAATGTACTATTCAACACAGAGTATAATTTGTCAACTCACAACTGCTTGGAATAACCTACAGTAGCCAACAATTTAGTATAACTCTAATTGTTTAATTATAAACAATTTCAATTCTCAACTCAGCTGTCAAAAATGTTCGCGCCAATACGACCTACCGGAACTTACGTTTCCGTGACACAAAAACGTTAAGAACTACGTCTTAACAACTTGCTAGTTGAATCAATAATAATGGCGGTCGTGAATATCTTTTTCAAAACCACTTCTGACACCAATGTGGAAGTGTACTTCCTGTACGGCCACTGCTTCAGTATGCGTCGTCAAGAGATGCTTGATACACTACTGTCATTCGTCGTCCGTCACATCCGCCAGCTGGCTGCGTGTCCAACGACTGGCGACCTCTGCCACAGTGTCTTCCTTAGGTTAATAAGATTCTTTTCGCCGGCGCTACAAGAAGGGCAAGCGTTCTGCAATTAAAACGTCACCGAAACGAAGCTTCTGTATCATTAATCCAGCATAACTTGGTCATTTAGCATACCTACTAATGATACTGGATCTAGATATTACTAAACGTCACAAATATTACATATGGAAAAGATACAGCTAGGATACATAAAAAAACATACTAGGAGTCAGAAGACAAACCTCAACATCAGCTATATATGCAGAAACAGGCAGATTCCCCCTCCATATAAGACAAAAGATAAACACAGTAAATTACTGGGCAAGACTGGCATCTCTGCCACAATATGACATCCTCCATAAATGCCTAAATATACAGGAATCTCTTCATGCCAGAGGGCAAACAAACTGGTGCACCCACGTAAGAAATATAATTGAGGGTACATGTGCACCTCAGGTGGTACTTGATACACCAAATTCCTTAGCGACTAAAGTAAAAATTAAACTCTATTCCAGCGAACAAAGTAGGATCCTTAACGAGATAAAAAATTCTGACGAACAACCTAAACTTAGGACATACAAACTTTCTAAAACTTCATACTCTATTGAGCCATATCTACTTATCAACCTTCCAAAGAAAACTATCAATAACATAGCTAGGTTCAGATTGAGCTCACACAATCTCAAGATCGAAACTGGTAGGCATCAAACCCCTAAGGTACCTGTAGAGAATAGAATATGCGAGAAATGTACGAGTAGTGAAGTAGAAGATGAAATTCATTATATCATAACTTGTAGCTCTAATAAATCGCTAAGGGACCAACTTTTTCAAAAAGCAAAAGATTTAATACCTGAGTTTGAAAATTCAAACACCTTTGAGAAATTTAAAGCATTGCTAACTTGTAGAGAACCTAAAGTTATACATGCATTAGGGGATTTCTTAAATAAAAGTATGTAAATAACACATGTCTATGCAGTAGGAAATTCTCTTTAAAATTATTTTCTATTTTTAAAACAGACAAAATAATCTGTCCCTGGTAACCTGATAAAATAGAATGATAGCAGATCTCAAATGCAATGGGCTCCCAACACTACCCATCCCCAACCGCCCAAGGAAAAGTGACAATTCACTGGACATTTATTTTTCAGAAGATGATACATATCAGTATTAATTTAATAATTTTTACGGACACAGTGTGATGAGAGCAGGACTCTAATATTCTGGGACCAGTTTTGTATATAATTGTATTGTGTTTTTCGTTTTATAATTTGAATCCCAAATCGGTATTATTTTTGTGTAGTATAGTTGTTTGATACGTGTAGTAAAGTTGTTTATCATGCTTATATGCTATGAAATAACCAGTAACACATGTGATATGTTTAGTACAGTTTTGTTATATGTTTTAAATGAATCTGTAATATGCTAGAAATGTGTAGTATAGTACTGTATATATGTCTATGAATTGTAAAAATGACGAATAGGTCAATACTGACCATACTGTCAATAAAAGTTTATATATATATACTATTAACTATACATACATATATAGGGGGCCGTTTTAGTAAGGGACCGTTTAGGCTAGGGGCCGTTCTGGTAATAAGCCATTTTGACTGTAGAGCCTAGTAGGGACCGGCAGGTTTGCTCAAGGACCGGCAGTTTTCCCACACAGCTGGTCCTTGGGAACAGCAGCTATTTTGTGCTTACCGTGAACACTGAATTGCAGCACTTGAGTTTATCTATTTAATCAGATTGCATACCCACAGGATCGAAGTAGTTTAATTTATCATCCTGTAAGAATCAAAAAAGAGATCAAATACGAAGACTATCAAAATTAAGAATGTAAACAATGCGCTATTCCTTGCGCTATTCCTTGAGACGGAGATAGACTAAACTCAAGCTGAAGATAGGAAATGAGTCGGAGCAACACTTTCGCTAGAATTATGTATGATATTGAGAGACATGGACTTTATAGAGTGCTATAATTGTGAAGTAATACCAGGCCTGAACAACATAAACGATTAGGTTAAAAATTTCATCAGTATTATGTCAAGCAGTCAGCCTACTGTAATCAATGCTTTTGGAAAAATTAATGACTTGTTTGAAAAGGCGCAAATGTACAACTTAGCTTGAATATAACGTCAGTAAGACAGAAACGGTCCCCCCTCCCCAAAAAAAAATTGTTTACTTATTATAAATGTACATTCTGGAACTGGACTTCCCCTGAGGATAATTTGTGAGGTGTCAGATTGGCAAAATCCACTGACACAATGGCTACTCAAATTAAATTATGCCTCAAATGAATTAAGTTCATTTATGTCAGGTCGGCAGAAACCACTGACACAAAGGTCAAATTAATTAAGGTTATAAATATATATGTCAGATGGAACTAAATTATAAGTTCATCTATACATACTAGTCAGGCTAATTGGTAGAAACCACTGACACAAAGTTGATACGATAAGAGTGTCATCGTGGCTGAAACCTGTGACACACGGCTGCAAAATAAAAATATCACTGTAAAATTGTGTATTGCATTTGATGTTTATATTTATTGTTTCATATTTGCTGTTTTCGCTTACTTTCTTTTTCCTCTGTAGTATGTTTAACTCAATAGTTCACACCTCCTTCCAAACTGTCAAATACCTAGATTTATGTAGTTCCAGCTCATTCAAGTCATTTCCTTCAGAGGAACAACATGTATCTTCTTAGTGTGTTTGTCATATGCTCCTAAAGAATTGTAAGTCTCATTTATTTTATTGTTATACAGTATATTAACATTATCATTGTAATAGGAAGTTTAAGCATGGTTCTTTCACTAATATATAAATGTATAAAGTAGGTTATTTGTATTTTCTTTATGTGTATGATTATGTAAATGTTACCTGATATTTGAATATTTATTTTAATGTAGTTTGTATCTAGATCTGTATAAGCTGAGACTTTCTCAACTGATATTATTGTCATTTCTTTCTATCACTTCTTTTCATATTATTTGTCAATATATTGTTATTGCCCTATAAATTTGTGATTGGTTTACTTTATGTACAAATCTTTATTTTTGTCATTTTCAGTTAACCAGCAGCAACAATAAACTGAGTTAAAATCCAGCATATGACTTGTCATCAATAACAGTTAAAATTCTTCGGATTCGGACTACTTGGGACTTAGAAAATGAGTGACTCAGAAGACAAAGAAGTACCTGACATTGAGAAGTTGAAAGTTAGCAGATCTAGATTTGCAGGATGGCTTACAAGAACAATGAACCAAGTTAACAAGTTGGAAGTTATTACTTCATCTGCTGTTCTAGATGCATATCAGTAGAGAATATCCAGTCAGTTACACAAGTTGCAAGCAGCCCATGATAGATACATTGATGTGATTGAAGATGATGCTGTGATGGATGATGCTGAAAGTTGGATGGAGTCTTATTTCACACAGGCTACAGAATGTCTTGATGTCCATGGCAAGTGGCTCCAGTCGTCTAAACACCGCTCTGTCTCCGAAGTTCAGATGAGGATGCTGATCACAGTCAGACTACATCCATGAAGTAAGAAGTTAATAGTCCACCAGCTGATTCTTCAGCGAGTGTCAGTGGTCTTCCTTCAGCGAATGTCAGTGGTCTTCCTTCAGCGAATGTCAGTGGTCTTCCTTCAGCAAGTGTCAGTGGTCTTCCTTCAGCGAGTGTCAGTGATCTTCCTTCAGTCAGTGGTCCACCTTCAGCAAGTGTCAGTGGTCTTCCTTCGGCAAGTGTCAGCAACTCCCCTTCGAGTTCAATGACTGCATCAACTACATCACAACCTGATGCAGTCCAATCAAGAAGTTCTCATCAAGTGCAAGGAAATAGTTCATCACTCAGTGTCTCTCAGTCTGCTGCAGTGGGTCAACAAAGGTCTCCGTCTGCTCCAACTGTTGAGCCGCAGTCATCAAGTCTTAACACAGTTCAGTTGTCCCGTAGGTCTCGTGGTATTGATTATTGGATCGATGATCTTGTAGAAGATTTGGAAACTCAGACGTCACAGTACTCTGCATCAAAAGATTTGCAGCAATTGATGGCTCGTCTAGAAGTCGATCGAGATTTACCAAAAGTGGAATTGCCTTTGTTCGATGGGTCAGCGATAATGTGGCCAAGGTTCATTGAACAATTTTTTGTACAAGTTCACTCTCGACCTGGGTTGACAGATGCAAGAAGGATGGACTTATTACAATCTCATGTAAAAGGTGAAGCAAAAAGGTTAATTCAAGGTCTTGGTTACACTGGTCGAAACTACGCTCAAACCTTGAAGGAGCTGAAGTTTGCATTCGGTCATCGGATTAGGATCGCTCGTGCATACCTCAACTCTGTCACTTCAGGGAATGTGATCAACAATGGGGACTCAGAGGCCTTAAGATCTTTCTACATTACAGTTCGCGACTGTATAACTACTCTACAGCAAATGAATTATGTTGGTGAACTAAACAGCTGTGACACATTAATTGCAGCGTGCTACTCTTAGAATTCCATGTGACAAGCGCAACCGATGGAATGAATATGTGTGTGCCATCAGTCGAACTAGGGAGCCTACTCTACTTGATCTCCAATCATGGTGGAAACAACGTATTGAAGCCGAATTCAATCCTTATGCTGTGTCAGCCAAATCTTCGAAGCCCAGCAATTCATCATCAGTTACTTCTGCAAGTTCTGTGAACAACCGGAATACTCGAGAACATACTTACACCACTCTGAACTCTGCAACACCTCAACAAGCTTCGCAAGTTGATCTGAAGACCTGTCCTGCCTGTGAACATAGTCATCACTTAGCAAGATGTGAACAGTATACAAGAAAGACTGTCAGTGATCGGTATGACTTTGTGAAATTGAAAAGACTTTGTTTCAATTGTTTGTATCCAAAACATCGTGTTGGTGACTGTACATCAAATGTGTCATGTAAAATTCAGGGTTGTGGTAAGAGACACCACACTTCCCTACATCGCTCAGATAATCGTCCAGCTCGTGCTACTCCTGTGGCAGCTCAAGTCAATAACTTTCGAACAAAGAACTTTACAGTGTATTTTCAAATCTTACCTGTTGTTGTGCATAGTCAAAATGGACGCTGTGTAAAGTCTTTTGCACTCTTAGATTCAGCCAGTGATGTTTCTTTGATTAATGCAGACTTTGCTAAAGATCTTGGTATTTGTGGAAGACCAAATAATCTGACTGTCAATACTTTGAGTTCTCCTATAACTTTGAAGTCAAATTGTGTGAGCTTTTTTGTGCAGGGTTGTGATGATCTTGATGTTGAACCACTGTGTGTTAGAGAGGCCTGGACCATGGATGGAATCTTCAGTTGTCCACCAGTACGCACAGCTTCGATACTTCAGATGGAGATGTGAAGATCCTGATTGGTGCAAACATCCCGAAAGCTCACATTCAACTGGAAATCCGTGAAGGCCAAGGCTCTGAACCTGTTGCTATCAAGACATCTTTAGGTTGGTGTATCATGGGCACATCAAGTCAAGAGTCGTCCTCTGCTTATGTGAATCTCTCTACTATGACACATGAAAATCTTTCACAACAGATTGAAAGGTTTTGGCAAACAGAAGCATTTGGGGTTTCTGTCAACCTCGAGGAGTCCAGGTCAGTTGAAGATATGAGGTCACTGAAGGTTCTGGAAGATCAGTCTACATTTGTGGATGGCCATTATCAAGTTCCTATGTTGTGGAAAGACAGCAGTGTTCGACTTCCTGATAATTATGATATGGCAGTCATGCGGTTCAAGTCCCTTCAGAGACGTCTTCTGGCAGATGACAACCTAAAGGGACATTATGTCACAGCTATGCAAGGTTACATTGACAAAGGTTATGCTGTGAAGGTGCTCCCCAATGAAGACCCTAGTAATTGGTATTTACCTCATCATGCAGTCACAAATCCTCGGAAGCCAGGAAAGGTTCGGGTGGTGTTTGATGCTGCGGCCAAGTACAATGGAATTTCACTCAACACTTCTCTGGTAACCGGACCTGATCTTCTCAACAGCCTCTTTGGGGTCTTGCAAAGATTTAGGATGCATCCAGTGGCTATTGTTGCTGACATTGCTGATATTTTCTATCAAGTGCGAGTTCCTCCCAAAGATTCTCAGTCTCTTTAGTTTCTCTGGACAGATGACATCACCTCCTCTTCTCCCCCGGATGTCTACAGAATGATAGTTCACATCTTTGGAGCAAAGGATTCACCGTGTTGCGCCAACTATGCTTTAAGGAAGGTTGCCTTTGATGAGGAGCCTTATTCACTCATTGGGGAAACCATCTTGAAGAATTTCTACATGGACGACTTGTTGAAATCTGTGGATGATGTGGAATCTGCAAAATTTCTTGCTGCGAATCTATGAGATAAATTGTCTGCAAAAGGATTCAAACTTACCAAGTGGATGAGTTCATCCAAGGAAGTCTTGTCATCTATTCCTGAAACTGACAGAATGCGACCCGACATGAACTTAGACTTATGTGATCTTCCTGTTGAAAGAGCATTGGGGATCCAGTGGGACATTGAAGCTGATTGTTTCGTCTTCAGGCCAATGTTGAAAGACAACACAGACAGACTGACAAAGAGGAACATTGTGAGTGTGGTGACATCAATCTTTGATCCTTGTGGGTTTCTGGCACCATTCACTTTTGTTGCCAAATGTCTCATCCAAGATTTGTGGAGAGAAAAAACTAGTTGGGATGAAGTTGTGAGCGACAGGCATCAGTCCAAGTGGAAGGAATGGTTGACAGGTGTTCCTCATCTTGAAGTTCTGCAAATTCCAAGGTATCATGGTTGTGTTCCAGGAGTGGATAGTCTACAGTTGCACGTCTTTTGTGATGCATCTGAAGCAGGATTTGCTGCTGTTTCTTACCTCCGTATAGTAGGGAGACATACCCGCTGTTCCTTTATTGCCTCCAAGACTCATGTGGCTCCAGTTAAATCGACATTGACCATCCCAAAACTAGAACTCCAAGGTGCAGTTATGGCTGTCAGGCTTGCGGAAGCTTTGGTGCAGCAAATCCAAGTCAGCACAGTTTTCTACTGGACAGATGCAATGACAGTCTTACATTACATCTTCAATAAATCTCGATGCTGGAAGATCTTCGTGGCAAATAGGGTCACTGAAATTAGAGAGAAGTCTGAGCCATCACAGTGGAGATACATTCCAACTTCTCTGAGTCCTGCTGACTTGGCGACCCGAGGATTGTCAGCACGTGACTTGAGAATGGAAGGGATTTGGTTGCGAGGTCCTGCCTTCCTGTTCCTTGATGATGAACAATGGCCTGAGCAGCCAGTGATTGGATCACCATCCGAGGATGATGAAAATATCCGGAAGTCCGTTCTCCTTACTTCAAGTGGAACACCATGGCAACGACTGATAGCCCATATCCACTTACCTACCCTAGTTGATCCTCAGAAGTTCTCATCATGGTACAAGCTGCAGCGACAAACAGCATGGTGTCTTCGTGCTCTTCGAAACTTTGTGGCTAAATGTTCTCGTTTCAGAATCACTGCCATCAGATCTTCTACTCTGACTGTATCTGAGATGCAGGAAGCTGAAATGTATTTGGTCAGACGTGCACAACAAGAAGCATTCAGAAAGGATTTTGTGGCATCAAGCAATGGAGATGAAATTCCAGAGAGAAGCAACTTGCGACCACTTTGCCCCTTCTTTGATTCTTCCAATGGTGTAATGCGAGTTGGTGGCCGCTTGAAACATTCACACAACACCTTTGAAGCCAAACATCAATTGTTACTGCCTGCTGAGCATCACATTTCCAAGTTGATTGCTACATCTCATCATCTTACTTCAGCTCATGCAGGACCAGAGCAAGTGATGTCATCCATTCGCACCAAGTTTTGGCCAATAAAGTGTAGATTGTTGGTCAAGCAGTGCATTTATGCATGTCTTCATTGTAGACGACATTCTGTCAAGAGCAAGGTTCCATTTATGGCTGATCTACCTGTGCAGCGAGTGAAGGGATACACACGGCCCTTTGAATACACAGGTATCGACTACTTCGGCCCATTGACTGTGAAGAGAGCTCGTTCTCACCTGAAGAAATGGGGGTGCCTGTTCACTTGCTTGGTCACCAGGGGCATTCATCTTGAATTAGCCGATTCACTTGCGACAGATGATTTTATTCTGGTCCTCAGAAACTTCATCGGACGTCGTGGAAAACCAGCTGAAGTCTTCAGTGATAATGGCAAGAACTTTGTAGGAGCAACGAATGAACTTCAAGACTGCCTCATGAAGCTATATCGAAGTGATGATGTTCACAGGTACTTGCTCAAGTCCTCGATAAAGTGGCATTTCATTCCACCAAACGCCCCTCATTTCGTTGGCGCTTGGGAGAGGCTGGTGAAGTCGACCAAGCTAGCTTTGAAGAATGTGCTTCAAGAGCAATGCGTGTCTGAGTCAGCGCTCAGGACTGTCTTTATTGAAGTCGAGGATGTTATCAACAGTCGACCGCTTACCCACAACAGTACTGATCCCAGTGATTATACTGCTCTGACGCCAAACCATTTTCTTCGTGGTGATCCCAATCCTCATATTCCTCCTGACTCTTTTCATGTTTCTGAGAGGGATAGTCGACGAAGGTGGAGGCAAGTTCAGGTCTTAGCGGATCACCTATGGAGAAGATGGCTGAAGGAATATTTGCCAACATTAACAGTCAGAAAGAAATGGAGAAAGGAAGAAAGAGATTTCCAAGTCAATGATTTAGTTCTCCTGATGGATGACCACAAGCCTCGAGGACAGTGGTCTCTTGGACGGGCGGTGGAGGTTTTCCCCAGTGATGACGGAAGGATTCGCTCGATGAAAGTCAAGACCGCTCCTGGCCCCATTTATGTTAGACCAGCGGCTAGAGTGTGTTTGCTTGAGGAAACCCATGTTTAGTTGAGGACTACCCTAGCAGTCCTCAAGGGGGTGCTGTGAAATTGTGTATTGTATTTGATGTTTATATTTATTGTTTCATATTTGCTGTTTTCGCTTACTTTCTTTTTCCTCTGTAGTATGTTTAACTCAATAGTTCACACCTCCTTCCAAACTGTCAAATACCTAGATTTATGTAGTTCCAGCTCATTCAAGTCATTTCCTTCAGAGGAACAACATGTATCTTCTTAGTGTGTTTGTCATATGCTCCAAAAGAAATGTAAGTCTCATTTATTTTATTGTTATACAGTATATTAACATTATCATTGTAATAGGAAGTTTAAGCATGGTTCTTTCACTAATATATAAATGTATAAAGTAGGTTATTTGTATTTTCTTTATGTGTATGATTATGTAAATGTTACCTGATATTTGAATATTTATTTGAATGTAGTTTGTATCTAGATCTGTATAAGCTGAGACTTTCTCAACTGATATTATTGTCATTTCTTTCTATCACTTCTTTTCATATTATTTGTCAATATATTGTTATTGCCCTATAAATTTGTGATTGGTTTACTTTATTTACAAATCTTTATTTTTGTCATTTTCAGTTAACCAGCAGCAACAATAAACTGAGTTAAAATCCAGCATATGACTTGTCATCAATAACAATCACATATGGTATTATCTCTGGCCAGATGAAATGTAAGATGCCCATCCTTTTCTATCGCCCCCCCCCCCCTTAGTTGTTGTCGGTATAAACATTGTATATATTATCTCCTTATATCAATATTGTGATTATATGACTCATTCTTATCATAAATCTAAAAAACAAAAACCTCATAAACAAGACTGTGATATTGACTGGTGTTGCGTTATATTTACATCTTGATGTCGCATTATATTTTTACTTCTTTCCTTTTGAATTTATTTTTGACATATAGGCCTTTTGTGACCTCAACAGGTCGGTTTTACAAATTCATTCATTCATTCATTCGACCCACCCCTTTAAAAATTCAGTATGATTACATGCTAGCATCTGTTAAATTAGATATAAACATAATAGAACAACTTTTTAACATGTTCATTTGTGTTTGCCATCACCACAGAAATTTGTATCAATGTTATTATCGGAGTCATAACTACATAGAATCAAGAGAAAATGGAAGAGTGATTCTAAAAGCATGACGTCACAGTTTTCTCCTGTGTTTGCACTATTGATTACATGTTTCACTTTTTAAAGAAACAAATACTCAAGCCATACAAGATAGCATTGTAAAAGCCTATCTGACATAACTAAGACTTAATCAAAACAGTTAAACCTGTTCAGCAGTTTGTTTGACTAAATCCCTCATGATGTCACGGATGAAGAAGAAAAGTTTGAAAGACTATTCTACGTAATTATTACAACTATAATAAATAACGATACATTCGAAAGGGTAGCACCATGTTTAATTATTGTATACCTTAGGATGCATTTTAATTAAAATATTTAATTTCTTCATATCTCATCACTAGAGAATACGATTAGGCCTAGGTCTCTTGAGAGGAGAGTGCCCCACTTGGGAATCGAACCTTGGGACCTTACACACATGAAGCGATAGCATTGACCATTAGTCCATTACACATAAGAGTGACTCCATTGAACCAGGGTAACACCCTGCTAACACCTAGCATAGCAGCAGTCCTGTCATTTTCCATGGGATTTTGCAACAGGTGTGTACAAATAACAGCATGTCAATGTTTATAATAGTGTGTGCACACAGTATGTTTCAGTATAGAATACATTCAAATAGTTAGGAAGTTTGTAAAACTGTGTGCACATATAATCCCACAAAAAAATATAAAGACTGCAAACGAGGGCCATGCTTGCTTGGCCAGCTGAAACCGTTACCTCATTAGCAATGAAAAAATAATCACACATCACTTTTATAACAAAGGTTTATTTACAACATGACAAAACATTCACAGAAATACAAATGATGAACAATATTATACAATTATATAAATTCAAAGCTGAGATTCTAAGCTTCAGTGCAAGTCCAGGCAGGCAGTTATTTCAAGTGCTCGTCAAAGGACATATGCTCTCCCATTCTGGATAAAAGTGTGCACTAAATAGTGAAACTGTTGCAGATCTATTGAAGATATCACAGTCGAAAGAAAAACGCTTTTGAAGCCGATGTTTCGCGAATCGATTGACTGCTTTTACTGGAACGTGTTGAAGATTTCTGTAATGAAATGAAAGATTTATAAACATATATAACTAAGTGATAACTGTAACTTAAGTTAAAAAAACACGAAATTTCCAACATTTTGGTACCAAGAAAGTGAGCGAAACTGGGGGTTGCCACCAAATCAAGTTTTTGCTGTTCAGGGGATAGACTAATGCTCTCAAAGGCTGGGACACTAATATTATAATAAACTAAGTGATTTATACTGTTTTTTTTTAAATACAGCATGTAAATTACTGAGTCAATAAATAGTCAATAATCCATATTTACCTTGTACCTGGGTGATTCATATTTAATTGTGGAGACGGAAGAGAAGGATTTCCATGAAATGGAGTCATCACTACTACCTGAAAATAAGATTTGAAATATATATCATTTGTTCATACAAAGGCCTCATGTAATTTAGCAAAATGTTACAAATTTTGGATGGCGCAGTAAACCTGGTGCTAGGCAATATATGAGACTGTGATTTATTTTGTATATTATTATTATTTTATTTTTTTTTCAGTATTATGATATTCAGTATTATGAGATGTGTTCACTGTGATGCTATAGTATAGAAAATGAGATATATAATATTTGGATCAGTAGTTCTTGAAGTAGTATTTAGTTAGTATATTCAATATATGTAATTTTTATGTCTGTATTAATAATGTATTGTGCATTCTATGTACCTTGTTTATGACGAATTGGGTCAAAACTGACTCCGTATGGTCTCTATCTATCTATCATACTTCGCACAGCACATGATATAAACTTTCACAATTAAGGTGTTTGACACACTACCTTGATACTACACCCATCAAAAACTCAATTTACACATTTTAAGATGGGAGTCATTGAACGTCTTGTTATGGAGAAACAAGAACTTATCAATGGTAACCTAGAAATCTATCCAGGATAACAGTGTTAAAGGTTATTCACGCTTTGTCTAATTCCAAAACATTTCCCATTGATTTGATAGACTCTACCAGAAGATTTGATGCGTTCTACAGGATAAGAATAAGAATGTTAAAGGTTATTCACGCTTTATCTAATGTTCTAATAAAATTAAGATGTATAGGGATTCAAGAACTTTTCCCATTAATTTCATAGACTCTCAATAGACACTAATAGTGCATTTGGTGCAGTACATGACAAAGTATCTGTAATACTTACAACAACTGATGTCTGTTTGGCTGATAGAATCCAAGTTATCGCTGTAACAACTCGAACTGTCATCATGATGATCCTTCTCACCCACAGCGAGAGATCGACAACCGTAGAATCCAAATCCAACATTCCTTTTAGACTCCTTTGCAACGGTGAAGAACATCTTGGAAGGTTTTGAAGTCGCTGCGTTTTGTTGTAACAGTCGTCTTTCGCACTCCTTGGCTGCCGCTCGGTATGTGAAGTACATGTGCATTTTGCCGCTGTTTATAAATGAAGACAACAGTTCACCCCGTGCAGAATAAACTTGATGAATCCGCAACATGACTCACTTAATTTGAATAGATAAAACTCAAGTGCTACATACCAGTGTGCATATCACATGTACACCAACCATCAAAACTCTATTTACAAAATGTGAAGGAAGCATGGTGATGGCCCGATTAAGAACTGGTTCAAGGAATGGAGACCGGAATCAATGACTCATTATACACCATACATTACATGGAGATACTGCTCCGCTGCCATATTCAATAGCGTTCAATAGACAGACAGAGATTTTATATTTAAGCCATACAAAATATAATAATGCAATATTATATGCATTGGCACAGGCGATACCCATTTTGCCTAATGGTGTGATTCAGTGTCCTTGAGGCAGGCCTTCCCATGGTCCCAGATTAAAAATAGTTATTTTCAGCTTTTCCATGTTCCAAAGCATGGGAATCAGTGCAGCAGGCTACAAAATCCAGGAAAAGGTACTTGTCTAAGCCATGATATTTATCATGGGTGACCGGATTGGGGTTCGTACTGCCCATCCCTGCTCATTAATTGACACCAACTCCTCTAATGTTTGGCGACAACCAGATAGAACCATTATCATCTGTTCGCAGTCTAGTTGTTACTGTCGACAAGTACACCACAATAGAGGACCATGTTAACAAAATCTGCAGAGGGGCCTACCTGCAGTTGAGAATCATCAGCAAACTCAGAACATACCTTGACCAAAGTTCACTTGAATGCATAGTCCATGCTTTTGTGTAACATCCAGGCTGGACTACTGCAACTCACTGCTGTGTGGCATACCGAATATTCTTCTGAATTGTCTGCAGAGAATTCAAAATACAGCAGCAAGAATCCTGACTGGTACACCAAAATTCGAACACATTACTCCCGTCCTGAAAACACTGCACTGGCTGCCAGTCGAGAAACGTGTCAATTTCAAGACCTTGCTGTTTGTTTACAAGGCCTATCACCGTCTTGCCCCCATTTACATCAATGATCTTGTCATCCACTATTCACCATCACGCAGTCTTCGTTCTTCTAGTCAGTATCTTCTACAAGTTCCACGGACATCATCTTCCCTTGTCCAGTCACTTGCATTTAGTGTAGTTGGCCCAAAGTTGTGGAATGCGCTGCCTCTCGAAATCAGAGCTGTCAACTCTATTGAACTTTTTAAGAAAAAACTAAAGACCTTTCTTTTCTGAAAAAGACTGTTTCCTTGTTTTTGTGCAATTTTTCCTATGTGATACATTTTTAATATACTTTATATATATATCTTTTGTAGTTTAATTTATATATATGTAATCTGTCTTCTTTTAACTTTATAATGATTTATATTTTATTTTTATAGTTCGATATTTATTGTTCAGCGTTTTAAGCACCCTGTGGATATTACGCTATAGAAAATAAATTTATTATTATTATTATTACTGGATTCTCCGTCTATTGTGGAAAACTTTCCAACGTCCCTACCGGATGACCTTTAAAGCAATGTAAAAGACAAGGTAGTTGCTTACCAGGACTATACTACATGGCCAAATGTGCCACATGCTTATTCCATGAGAAGATTAAATGCATGGAAAACGCATGGTGCTAATTATAATGAGTTTTCCATGCGTTTATCCAAATACACAGAAAACGCACGTGGCAAATTTGGCCATGTACTGGTGTGCCCGATTATAAAACAGAGTTGATGATAACATGCTGTAAAAAAGATGCCAATTTAATATTCTTCTGTTTAAACTCTCTTTCATCACATTTTAGACTACAGAATTTACGATAAAATTAATTAAATTAATTGTCAACTCTAATTAGTTAAGAGATGAAACAGAATTCAATATACATATACTAAAAGATTTATTCTAAGTAGCTGTCTTTCAAATTGAATAATTCAGAGTACAGTCAGCTATACAATGTAATTAACAAATAACCTTATTTATCAATATGTCATCAAATTGTCACATTTACATATCAATGCATAGGCTTATGTCAGTATCAAAATTTTAGCCAGGTGTGTAGAAAAGCTCAATGATTCTAAGAAGTGTTTGTGAACGTAATCTGCAATGACGTTTGTTTCAAGATTGATCAACCTGATATGATAAACTTAAGTCCTATTAATTTCATTGGCTATCACTTTCAAATTATGTACACACTTTAAAGCTACAAAGGATGTACAAACACGACCTTATATCAACTTCAATCTGAAGTAGTTTTTATTGATTGAAAGCAGCGTAATAGATAAGCGTCGCTTTCATTTTTATTGAAAATCTAGATTATCCATATAATAGAATGCATGAATGTTGTCTGACAGACTGTACTAATCCAAACTGTTATGTATGCAGTAAAAGGTAGCCCATCAGCGAACATGTGATTAAAACAATTAATGTAAATATAGGTAATAATTTGGTACTGTCCTGCTTTAGCACTTGCAATCCTAACTATGATTTTCCTTTCATTTGTAGCCAATACTCATATATTATAACACCAAATGGCTCATAGGTGGCATGCACGTCAGCGGCTTTTGGCCTTAGTGAATGTCTCCTATGACCATAATATAACCAGTTTTCCTTGATTATTTTCGTTTATGTAAATTGTAAGTTTATGGTCAAAATAAATACTTTCTGTCTGTCTGTCTGTCTGGGACATACATTGCAGTGCAAATGCCTGTTTGTCAAAATGACTCATAAAGTCATATTTAATAAACAAGTCTGAGAACCTTTTTATCAGAGGAAACAAAACATCAATCATATTAATATGTGAAGGTATTATGACTCGTATGTAATGTTATCGAGATTAAATAATGAAATAGGATTGGTGAGACAGGCTTTACATCCCATATTTTGACACCAGATAAGGGTGATCAGGACTAGCCTGGCAGCAGACCTGTAATTTTTCGTGGTATTTTGCAACAGGCTGATAAATATTTAGTTTGGACAATATACACACTACCTACTATCTCCATTTCACATCATTAAAAATAAGTAATTAGGGTTTTGTCAGCAATTACTAAGTCATTCAATGATAACATTAAAAATGTTCAAGAAGCAGAAATTGCTGATTCATTGCATGAAAATTATGATTGTGGAACAATAACAGCATGTCAAGGTTAGTAATAGTGGGTGCACTCATTATTTTTTAATATAATATTGTTTCAGATAGGTGGGAAGGCAGTAAAATTGTGTGAACATAGAATCCCATGAAATAATACAAAGACTGCTGCATGGACCTCATTCTGCGAACTCGGACGCTAATGAGGGTCATGCTTGCTTGGCTATCAGGACAGGCAGGTGCCAAAGCAATGAGGCGAATGATGAAGCAACCTTCCAACATGGGCTGGATTTGAATCCAAAACCCAGCGGTAAATATAATGAAATAACACTTTATTGGGTATCTACATCAGGCCTGCAAATGATTTGTACTTCAAAAATACCATTCCACATAGATGTCAGAACAATGGGAACAAGTTGTGATTCTTGCAGAAAGTAGGGCAAAGTTTCAATGTGCCTATGAACACTGTAATATCATAGATGAATACAAACTCTATGGTAAAAAAATAAAGACTTTTATAGTGGGATTTTATCAAACAAATCCTTTTCTCAATTATTATTTTCTTCTTCTTTTAAAGGATGGTTCACTGGCTATACAAATAACTGACAGTGAAACATGGTGTTTTGTTTAAATTGATGACAAACTAAAACCTATCTATGTTGGCTCACTGACTTGTGAGCCCATTATTCACTGACTATCGTCCAATGTTGGCGTAATGTTGGCCCACTAGCTGGTTGGCCCAGTGTTGACCAATGGTCAACCTAATGCCAACCATTGTCAGTGTAGCCGAAGTTGGCCCAATGTGGCCGACCGCTGGTAGTTGGTCTGATGTTGGCTCACTGTCTTGACGACCTACTGTTGATAATATTTTGGCCTAATGTTGGTCCTAAGTTAGCCAGTTGTCTGGTTGGCCAATGTTGGTCTACTACCTAATACCAGGCTGCCCCAATTTTGGCTAAATGTCAGTTTAAGCCCAAAATACAAGTCAGCCCATTGTGCGGTTGGCCCAATGTCAGCCCACTGTTGACTAGAATCCAGAATATGATCCAGATCACCCAAAAACTTTAATCACTTTTCAGAGGCATTATTAAATTTACCGACCAAAATTATATGCAAAAACACCCTGTAACCTTTGAAATATCCTGCTTACACAGTCTGAATGAAGCCAGACCCTCAGGCCGCGTCGTAGGTGAGGGTCTGGTGGATATTAAAGCATGGTGAGATACCTGAAGAAGAAAGTCAGTCACTGTGACTACGCATGTTAAATTTAACTAAGCAGCGAACAAGAATAGTTCTTCAAAATCCGTCAGGTAAGACATTGCATTATCTGTTTCTTATGATTAACATACACTTATCAAATTCCTTACTCCCCCACTGGGATTCTTGCTCCCCCGAATTCCACAAGACCCTCTCCTGCGGAAAGGCCTGATCGAGGGTCTGCTGCTAACACATAAGCTACTCTCTTCCAAGCAAGTTTTGTTTCATCCAATGCACACAAACTTAATCTAACATCACCAGCATTGTATTAAGTGACAAATGTGTGCCTGCATAATGTCATGCTCAGACTATAGCATCGGAAACTGAACAATTCAGCCAATCAAATGTAGAATACGCCATGTGATGTCATGCCTTGCAAGCAAAAAAATATTTCCATTCCACATAATTAGTACGGGGATAATATATATATATATATCGTTTTATTGACAAGCCTGATATCAGGAATTGATACATGTATCATACAACATTACAAAACAAACAAATATACAACATAACAAAAACAGGTCTAGTGTCTACATCTACTATATATACAATCTATAATCTACCAGTAATTCTAAATATTTACTTGATAAAGTCGGTTCCAGTTTTGTTTACATATACATACATGAATATAAAAATGAGAGTTAATACTGTACAGGTCAATACTTCAAGTGGGTAATACTGTAATGATTTCAAAACAAATTTGAATAAAAAGTCAGTTAAAATGGCAAAAGAAGGTGTCCATGGGTTGGGTCAGTGGGTGGGGTCTTCAGAGCAGCATTGCGCTGACCTCTGAAATGGCGAAAGGGGGTGTCCATGGGCTGGGTCAATGAGTGGAATCTTCAGAGCAACATTGCGATAATAAGTAACAAGGTTACAAGAAATACAACAAGTAAGAACTAAAACGTATAAAATATACATAAATCTTTCTCTTTTCTTTCTATCCTCCCCTGGGGGTTCAGGTGCTTCATCCATAGTGCCTATGTCATCATGGGGGTTGCACTAGCTGTTGCTTGTCAGTAGTGTAGATAGTACGATAAAACATGCAAATTTTTTGATGACGTCATTAAATCCTAGCGCTCTGATTGGACGGCCTCTTTATGTTAATTAGGCATCTCTTCGTTGATTGGTCGGCGCGTATATGCAAATTATGTGCTTGATTCTGATTGGATGGCGTGCTTATGCAAATGAGCATACCATGTTCTGATTGGTTGCCCCGTATATGCAAATGACGTAGGAAGAGCTTATATGCAAAAGAGATATCGAACATTAATATGAGATCTGCCGTATCATGACAAAGGAAATCAAGACGAATTGTCAACGATGTGCCATAAGGATAACATGTCAAAGACTTTCGTAATTAGATCATAATTGATATTGTCAAAAGGAAAGCAAATCGAATTCTTGGCAATTGGCACATGATCCGTTTCATGAAAAGAGATTCATTATTATTTGTCATGCGACTAACCCGTCATTTGCATGCTTGAGTTAAAGGGACTTAGCTGTACAATTCTGTATTTAAATTTCTTCAGAGGGATCCACGCATGTAAGATGATATAAACGAGAGAGCTATAATTTTTCACCCCCACTCTAGCAGATCACACTTCTGAGGAAGTAAGGAGATATTACCCAAATGGATGTGCTTAAAAGCAACAAGGATTATATCGCCAGCTTCATGAACATAGGAGAGATTGCAGAAGTCTTAAAATATTGTGATCTGATCGATGATGAGGTAAAACTTGCGATTCAGGCTGTTGAAGAAAGCAAGGGTCAGATGTCAAAATTGCTCAAGACCATCGATGAAAAAAACCATCAGAAAGCGGCCTATGCAATATGCGATGTGATCAGAAACACCTACCCTTCAGTAAGTGTAAATATCCCTGACATACAGCTGGATCTAAGGCTCAAGGTACCGTTAGGCAATCTTAAGATCCTAAAAATTGCATTGTTTGATGATCAACTCGGGATAGACATACGCGAACACAAGGTGAGTGATATAGAAAATAAAATTGGTTTTACGAAAAAGTTATATTTTTGCCGTTTTCTCTGTTTTTTTTTTCAGCTAGACGAAGTCTGCAGGCTTAAACCGACGGAAAAAGGCGTCACATTAACTCTGCGTCGCTATTGCACACTCGTCCATGTGTACGACTCTTTAGCCAATGCCTTCCTTAATGATGAAGAGGCATCCGCTCATCTAGGAGCCAATTATTATATAATCAAAAATATCTACGAAGACCATGTCACAATCAGCAAGTATCCTGGACCGCCTGTAGAGTGCAACCCAACAACAGAGAGCATAACCCTATCCAAGGAGGAATTTCACAATCTTATGGACTACGACAGGAGGGTGATTATGTGCACGCCCGAGCTTGAAAACATGATACCGTGTTATATGGAGGATGACCATCAGAACCAGATGGGTTTTTTGCTGTGCCGCGAATGCTCCCCAGAAGGCGCATCGTATTTCTAAAAAAAAGCTGACCACGCCCCCTGTCATGTCAACAGAGCATTGCCGACCATGCGTGCATTTAAAAGTCTCCCATGCACGACTAAACCCTCCCGAAGAATATCACGCTTGATTAGGATTCTCCAAAAAAAAAAAAAGACAGATATTACAGTTGACATAGACATGGAGGAATATTATTATTTTACAGGTTGTGAAGAAGAAATCACATTTGAGATGATATTACCGGCTTATGTGAGCAATCTAAAAACTTTGATGTCAAGGCACCCTACGGATCAGTACGAAACAGCCCGTAATATGGCAGAAATTGCGTATATTTTATCAGGCATGCTAGCACCTCACCATACGGATTATTACACAGGCGAATGTTTCTGTACAGAATTTATTAGCGAGAATCATCCCGCAATCATCGAAATGGAGCATAAGCTCAACAGTGCTACGGGGATTCACTACGCCGGTTTTCAAGACCCCTGCTGGTGCACATTCATGCTTGGCAAGTACATGATTGTTGCCCAAAGTCTACACCGCATAATGCTAGACTTTCCGCCGGAGCTGTGACTCGTTTTATTGTCTGCCCAAAAAAAAAAAAACTGACTGGCAAATGCCATCAATAGAAACGGTTCTTGACTACAACTGGGGTTATCATTGAGACGAAAGTCAGGGCTGTCACATTCTCTGTAATAGTTTTTCCCTGTCAAAGCATCATACGGGGTACAATCGATTTTGTCTGTGTGTCTTATGTATGTGTGTAAAAAAAAAAAAAATGCTTGCTTTTATGCTAAATGAACATAAAAAACAAAAAAAAACAAGATACTGCCATATTTTCTGTAATTGTTTTTTCTTGTCAAAACCTCGTATTTAGGGGTCCAGTCGATTTCGTTTGTAAGTCTATGTCTATATGTAAAAAAGGCTGTATTTATGCTGTCCAAAAAAAAATAAAAATAAAATAAAAAAATCATGTGTGTAAAAAAAGAAAAAACAGTTTAAAAACTGCATACAGAGTGTCTGTTTTGTTTTTTCTACGGAGGATGAAAGCTTTTTATTCGGATACATAGCTACCGCTTCTCATTACATCATGACCAGTGAGAGTGTGCGGGCTCCTCTTGTCCATGCTGGTTCTAGGACATCAGAAGCTTGGGATTTTCTTGGGAAAAAAATACCTAAAGCAGAGATCGTTTTCTTTTCTCAGATAATAATCCTCTATATTATCATGATAACATGCATTGTCAATCTGTCAATTGGTAGCGAATCAGAAATGTGGTTAATCCTTTTAAGCACATCACTAGGGACCATTTTAAGAGCACCCTCTCTGAAGAATTCAAAGACAAAACACACACTCGCACAGGGTTCTACACTGTGAGTAATAGAAGATCAAAATATTATTAACAAATATTTAACAGATATTTATTACACACCGGAATCCCCAGCAAGCTTTTCTGGGGTGGAAAAATTATGGAGACATGTTAAAGACGACATAATATTACCAAAAAAAAGGTGGATTCATGGATAAAATCTCAAGACGTGCATCAAGTCCACATGCAGCCAAATGGTGCTGTCCACACGAAAAATCAAGGGTAGAAAGTACAGCCTAGTGAAGTGGCTCGGGTATTCCCCAAAATTCAAATCGCTCATTCCTTCCTCCCAGGTCTCTAATTATAAAAAAAATTAATATGTACGTCTATTTAAGCAGCGATTCTCACAAAGAGTATTTTGCCAGCAATTCAGCCATCCGTTTCACAGCGAAATTGCCTAAATCTCTCAAGCTCACACCCCTTCATCAGTGGTGAGTGGCCCTGATCGACGTAGACCTTCCTAAACTTAAAGAGAAATACACCCCTGCCTGCGTCACAATGTTCACCTCCGCATGCGTCCCTAGCAGTTATCAAAACAGTCTCATGCCTGTTCTTATCAGGCTTTATTATGGGCACCCCGCATTATGTGCCTATTAATTCCGAGAGTCTGGATAATATGGACATCTATTTATTGGATGATCAAGGTAATCCCCCATCAGTCAGAGACGGGGCATTAGTGTGTACACTGCATCTTAAGAAAAGTTGATCCCTCGCCTCCGTGACAGAAACAATGACCCTTGAAAACAAATATTTTTCACCCGATGGGGGTCTTGATTACAGGACGTTCCTGAACCATTTTAGGGACCAGGCAAAAGGTAGCCAGAAACTAATTTTACTACCGAATCCCCAGAGCAATAGCAGGAGAAAACTGAACCCTCAAAAGAAATTTAATGGGGGGCTTGTTCTGGTGGACCTGGCTCATGGTGAAAAAGCTAAAAAAAATTGCCAGATGCCTAAAATCGAGATTCTGGATGAAAATGAGGCTTCAAGAAGACGAGCCGTTGACGAGGTTGCCAGACAAAAGAAAGAGAATCCGCAGGATGATACAAAAGGAAGGGGCGGGGGATCCAACTCTCACTCTGCACCCAGGATCAGAAAAGGATGGGTCAATAAGAAAAAAAGTGCTCCGCAACAAGTGACTAAAAAAATCAAGTGTGCTAAAGACGTTTTCGACTGAAAAAACGACACAGGTTTTGTCAGACTCCATCATCGCCTACCCAGAAACCCTGGCAATTTTTGAGAAGCCAATCCAGAACATCGGAGTTAAAAGATATAAATGCATAGACTATTACCCTGCAAACGATTTCACCACGCAAGGAGTTCTCCAATTCCATGTACAAGGGAATGGTCTAACCTACATGGACCTCACCAAGACAAGGCTTAACATAAGATGTAAAATAGTGAAACGCGATGGCACCGATCTTCAACCGGCCATACTCCCCAGCTCTTCAGACGCCAACACCCCTGTCAGTGAGGCGGCGAAAGAGACAAAAACGCAAGAAGACGGGGATGACAATAATGGTGATACAGCCCCAGCACAAGAAGCAACTCTCCCTCGCGAGGTTAAAAGGCCCCCCAAATATTTTTCAGCCACTGCAGGGGTTGTTAAAGGTCATGGGCAATCAAAATCAAACTTTACCAGATCGTAGAATAGAGTACTACAAACTTAACTTATAAATATTATGTAAATCGGACTTCTGTGTGAAAAGATATTAGCATTAATTTACGCCAATTCACGCAGCGGCATTTTGGTGCGATCGCTGAAGCCTAACGGTGTCAACCCAGGCAGTGACGTCAGAGTTGCTGTTGCAGGCTGGTGGCACAATGTAAACACACTTATGTGCGTGGTGTTTACTTGTGATTTAGCAAGATGGTTTATTGTAAAGCGGTTGGATGTAGCTCAGACTCAAACAATAAGAATTTGAAAGTGACATGGCATAGTTTCCCTCGTGATCAAAATCTTAGGAGACAGTGGATGAACAGGATCAACCGACAAAATTATGAGGAAAAATACAAATACTGGAGACCTACCCACAAGATTTGTGGTCTACACTTTAGAGACCCCGAAGACTTTCGTTTTCCATCACCAAAACAAGCTGTTTTGTTGGAATGTAAACCGGGAAGACATGAACTTGCCAGTGGAGTTGTGCCTACTCTTAATCTAGGAAAGACAAAGGATGTCAGCAAAAAGCCTAGGATGGCTGCAGTCAAAAGACAGAATTTGCAGGTATGTGTATTGGGCTTTTTACTGTTGAGCAAAGGACAATATTAACACTGCTATTTTGTGATTCATCTTATGTGCACGATTACTACAGTTTAGCTTTAACTGTAAATAAATTAACAGCAGGACTTCATAAAGGTCACTAAGTCTGTGATCAATAATTCCACACATTTATATATTATTCATTTTACAATTCCATTTGAAAGTTTATGAAACCCTCCCTAAAACTACTAAATGAATACCCACCACAACAGTATATATATATATATATATAAATTAAGAAATGATATAATGTTAATTCATAGGTATATTAACTACAATAATATTGTAGATGTCAGAGACCTCGGAGTATGATTATGTTACAGATGTTTAATCTTGAATAAGTCTTAAAAATTGCTTCTTTTTGTTTTTCAGACAATGCTAGATGTGCAAGGCAGAGTGCAAGCTTCACAAGTTCTTTGGGATGTAAGTATCATTACCTGAGATGTTAGGGAACACCTCCCAAAAGCGTGATGTCGCAACACAAACTGATGGATTAATAGTGGTGAGTTAATTTTATGAAAAGGTTTGGATTTTTTAACCGATTTTATTTCTCGTTACACTTTGAAGGAGTACCTTTTGTCAGATACTTAAAATATTATTGTAGTTAATATACCTATGAATAAACATTATATCATTTATTAATTTATTTTCAAAGATGCAGGATGTGTCGGTTGGATGTCACATTGCATCTGACCCAAGAGCAAATAATGTGAAGATGTGCCAGACCGAGGCAGTTATCAAGAGGCACAAGGGGGTAAATGTCACACCGAAATATGCTGAGAAGGAGACCACCTGTGATCTACTGCTGCCATCAGTGCCTAATGTCCAGGGGGATGACCTTCATTTTGAAGATGGCCTTCATTTTGAAGATGAAGAAGAATTTATGGATTGTTCAGATGACATGGACTACTTGCCGACTGAATACGAGCCAAGTTCAGAAAGCGACCTTTCTGACTCTAAGGGAAATCGACGACAGGTATAACAAATAGTTAACAAGTGCATTACATTGTATTTACACATTTTTTTTGTGTGCCAGGTCATGGAAGGCCAGCTTTATTTACCAACATATGAAGAAACTTTTGCTGAATTATCATTTTTAACAATGTTTTTTTGTTTTTCATTTAAGGAAAAAGCTTACGGGGTCCGACAGCAGCTCTTTCCTGGTATCAGGTGCAAGTCTGTTTCAATTGCTGAGCCTCTGCTTGGTATGTGGCACCTCTCGAGAAGTGTGGATGCGCACCCGTCGTGGGACTGCGATCTTATTTGAAGCCCTTTGCAAGGTCTGTGGTACTCCATTCTCATGGTGGTTTACTGGGGACCATGCCTGAAATTAATCTGCGACTTGCTGCAGCCTGTCTCTTCTCAGGATGCAGTCCAGTGAAAGCACTCAACTTGCTGCATCACGCAAAGGTAATTCGAAACAATAAACTGAAAGCAGTGAGCATTGTTGTAGTTGTATTTGCATGTGTGTTATGTCTAAAGTTTTGCTAGTGTCATTTACATTTGCCAATTGTTTCAGGTTCCGTGTATCTCCATCAGGACGTACAATTTGATGCAGCGTTGCTACTTAGTGCCTGCAGTCAACTCGATTTGGAGAACAGAGCAACTAGTTCATCTTCGGGCGGTGACGACTGCAGTGAAACTCGGTGGTGATGGCCGTTGTGATTCGCCTGGGCACTCTGCTAAATATGGCACGTACACACTGATGGACCTAGATCAGAAACGGGTACTGGATCTTCAACTAGTTCAGGTATGTTGTGAAATTTAGTTTCAGCTCAGTGTCATTGTCATGTATTGGTTCATAAAGTGAGAGATTTTGTTGTTTCAAGCAATACAATATAATTACAATTCATATTTATAACTTGGGCATATATTGATGGGCAAAATGTTGTATTTTCGTAAATCGACCAGTGAAGCATTACAAGGAATAAGAAAAAAGATAATAAGCTAAATAGATGCATGTTTAGAATTATGCTCTGCCACAGTTTTTTTTCATTTTTATCCAGTGCAATGAAACCACCAGCTCAAATGCAATGGAGCTGGAGGGCTTTAAGAGAGGTATCCGCGTACTGGAAGATAATGGCATTGCCATAAGCCACATAGTTACGGACAGACATCCCAGCATTCGAAAATACATAAGGACAGAGAAACCATCTATGAAACACTATTTTGATTGCTGGCATGTTGCCAAAGGTACTGATACTTTTTTCCTACAACAATTTAAATATTGGCTTAGATGAATGTATGATGCTGCTGTTTTCTCTGTAGAATGATATAATGCTCTAAAAATTGCAGGGATCAGGAAGAAACTTGTAGCTTGGGCCGGTCGGAAGGACAACGACAAAATCAAGAAATGGATTCCATCCATAGTCAACCACCTGTATTGGGCAGCTTCTACCAGTGAAGGTGATGCAGAAATGGCCCTTGCAAAATGGCGTCCCATGGTGAACCATGTGGCTGACATCCACCAGCATGATGATTCGCTATACCCAGCATGTGATCATGGCCCTCTAGAGGACAGAGTATGGATTGAAAAAGGTACATAAATGTGCCTTCTGATGATCATTACTACTAGTGTACACCATGTAAGTCTGCTGATGTACACAGTAAATCTCTTTGTGTTTCAGGATGCAAAGCTCATAAGGCCATTGAGGACATTGTCAATAACAAGCGGCTCTGTGGCGACATCCGACAACTGTCACCTGGAGACCAAACCTATGATGTGGAGGTCTTCCACAAAGTGGTGTGCTTTTTTGCACCAAAATCGTCGCATTTCTTCTACCCCCAAATGCAGGCCAGGTGAGATATAATGTTTAATGTAAGGTGTTAATTTCTTTATGTGTGTGTCTAATTTAGCATTTAAACATAAATCCAGCTTTTACTGTGGTATGCACAGTATTCCACATTTTTATTACTTAACTTTTTACAACTAATTCACAAGATTTATTTATGTATGCTTGCAGGGGATTCATTGCCGCTTTGCATTTTAATGAAAACAGTGCGAGAAGACAACAAAAGTCCCGAATCGGAGAAAACCTTTGGAGTGTTTCTTATCCGAAGTACAAGGGAGGTGTTGGTATTCTGAAGCAAGTGAAGGTTTCAATTACTTATGGTGAGTAACAGTGGGACACTTGCTTAAATATTACACTAAATGGACATGCCTCTAACTCTCATCTTAGGTGCAGGATTTTCCAGACACCAAACTGTGTTGGCTTCCTTATCCGCAAATAAAGAAATCATTTATGAAATCCTTGTATGTAGATGCATATCTTTAATTTTTTTCTTACAGGATATGTGGAAGCCCTGATGGCTGAAGTGTTTTTGTCCAGGAATAATTTCCCGACTTACTCTGAAGCTAGTGCTGCGTCCACAGGAAAGGAGCCACCACAGTTCATCAGTGCAACATTTCAAACAAGAAGCGACAAAGCCACTCTGGTTGAGAAACATCACACACGTTTTTCATGTTAATCTCTTGTAGAATACAGTTTGACTCCAGACTATAAAATATGAGAGTTCTAATACATCTTTGGCCTTCACTGTATAACCTGTCAGTATTATTTTTCATATTTTATATTTATTTGTACAGTGCCCACTGTGATTTTTGTGCCAATTGTGATAAAATTATATGGTATTTGTGCCAATTTTGATTTGCGTGCCAACTGTGATCCTATCTCAATAAAGTCCTCATGTCTAATTATATAATGAATTTCAAGCACACAGTGTTCTATTTTTTTTTTAACCCCATGCAGGTGTCTTTATAAATCTAACATGGTTAGAAAATTATAGGATTCATTTCGTGACCAGGCTTTTACATTGCCTCCCTTGACATGCCCAGCACTCGCTTGACCTCAAACAAAAGCCATTTGACATGGATCCTTTGAGTGATCTGAATATCACTGGAATTGCATAATCTGCAATTCGCCAAGCCTGACATGGTCAAGGCATGATATATATTTTATAAATATGTAGCACTTTGTAGCAAATTCCTACAATGATCTTATTGAAAGTCTATCAGATCGTATAATATTTTGTGATGATCACACACAGTGGTGGTCTCAAAATAACAGTTCTAATACAAATGCGTTGTGATTTTTAATAAAGAATCGGTCAGTGCATAGTAAAATAAATTGCGCCTGTAATGGTCTTTGTGCAATATATTGTTGGACTTATTGAAGGCATTTTTGCATGCATTTATGTTCTGGCCTTGGTTACAAAAAGTTATGAATATTGATGTCAGGTGAAAACATTTGTGGATTTTATAGACTTTATAGTCGTTTTAGCGATGGTAAAAAATAACCAGTCATCCCTTATATATTCTCAGTTTAACAATTATTATTAATTCCTAGGAGAAAATATGTTTGAAATGGTAACACTGGAAAGGATATAAATAATTATCATCTTTATTTATTCACAGAATATGCATAAACATAAGATGTTCAGTTGCTCTTTTTGGACATCACTTTGCATGTAAAGTTTGTATCAGACCACAAAAAGCAAACAAATTTGACAATATATATTTCTAATTATAATCGGTAAGCAAAAACAACCAAATGGCACTTCGTAGAAAAGGCTGTGATTAGTACACAGGGAATCAAAATCCCACATAAACATCGGACGCATAAGTGTTCCTAATTTTGTTGACCACACAGGAGGGGATGGTGATCCTGTTATGCCGGCCTATTTTTCCAAAGACCCATCTTACGAAGCGTCTATAGGCCAGGTGCCTCATCAACACGTTAACGGGTTGGTCATCTCCCACTCTGCCTTCCTGCTCCACATACTGGTATGCCTCATACTCTAGGGTCCATTGACTGAGGCAAATGTCATGAAACCCTGGGTGGCTTGTGATGCACTGGACAGGAGCTTCCAGTCTTGTCAGGTCCCTGGATCTTTCATGCCTTGGTTTGTCAGTTAGACCCATCCTAACCCTAGTTTGGCTGTAGTGGTGACAGCAGACATCTTCTAATTCTGTGGGCATGGTGCTGCACTGCTCGTATGAACACCTGAAAATGAAAATAAAGATCATTTATAATTAACTGGATGGCATAAAGGGAGATTGAACAGGCAGTTGGATCCCGTTTCTGCTACAAAATAAATCATGGCTCCTTGAGGAAATATCAGACCTTGATCAGGAGATGTAAAACTATATATTTCTTATGATTAAGAAATGTGTATTCAGGTGTGCTAGCAGATAATGATGAAATTTCCCAAGAAGTTATAAGTGTGTGAGTGTCAACATTTCCCTATTTCTCTTTTGATGAGGTGCATTCATCATTCTGTTTTGCTCCTTGAGAAAATGATGTAGTCTTGTTTTACAGAATAGAGTCACAATGTATTTTAAGGTTGTTTGACAACTGCTCAACTCACATATTATATCCTTGCATTTTTCAATTGCTAGCAGTTTGTTTAAAAGCTTTTTGAAGACATTCTCTGACTGAATGATGAAGTTGCTGTTATCAACAAAACATTTTTCCAAATCTGCTACAAAATAAATCATGGCTCCTTGAGGAAATATCAGACCTTGATCAGGAGATGTAAAACTATATATTTCTTATGATTAAGAAATGTGTATTCAGGTGTGCTAGCAGATAATGATGAAATTTCCCAAGAAGTTGAACAATCATTGCATAAATCTGCCTTATGTTTCGACCTAGCTCTCTTGATGAGATAACCGGCTAAGTATGCTATGACATTTTGATCCTGACAATCCTCAGGTACTTAAGGACAATTTCTTATTTCAGAGCTGATCATGATGGAGCTGTAGTCATCTGCGGTAATATCACTACCAGTGGCACTATGACAGTCACTTGTCTCTTGTATGGAAGGCTGCAAGGGTGGATCTTCACTCACCTTTGATGTGAGACTTTCTTTCCTTGGATTGGAACAAAAATATTGTCCATTGCAACCTGTCGGTAGGCAGCATTAAACTGCACACTGTCAGGATTAATACAGTGCCCACCTCTGTAACGAATTTGAGAAAAGAAATGTTCTAACCTGTCTTGATTCAGTCTATTAGTGTATAAAACTTCACAAGCATGTTGTATTTTCAACTCATCCCAAAGCAATTTCAAACATATGATGTTATGTTGCCAACCTAATACTGATGGCAGTTGTTTACCAGATTTACCTATCTGTGTGAGATATGGCAACCACTCCATGCATTTGTCCAAAAATTCTAAGTGAGATGATTTTGGAGTTATGCCTCTTCTAAGAATGTGACTGTCATGCAGTGACCGACTGTTGAACACATTGAACAGAGAGTCCATATTTTCAATAAAATGTGCCGTTGCTGTTGCATCCTCTTCACCTGCACATTTCCCAAGGTCATGCATGGCTCCTATGCTTGCTGCAACAGTGTGTCTCAGCACCTGAGTAGCAAGTTTCACTGACATGGTTTTGAAGGCAGGTACATTGATGTGTTTGGATGTAATCTTGGAGCCATACGGATGTTCCTAGCATGATCAAATTTGAACATGTCCTCAATGTATTTTCACTTAACTGACCTGCCATTGAGGTTGAATCCATGCTTTTTCAAGTTGTTCCTGATATTCTTAATGAGGTAAGGAGGATCATACAGTACAAATATTTTTTCTCCATCATGATCAGTAAAGTAAGGCTGGTCTTTGGTTACACCTAACTGTCGAAGCATAAGGCAGTTATTACTTCCTTGATCACAAATTTACACTTTGATATTCAGACCTGTCTGTCTGACTTTAGAAATGCAATCTAACAGTAAAGATTTCAATTTTTTTCCCTCGACTGGTCCACTGGATAGATAATAACTGACAGGCTGCTTCCATTTACCTGCAATACCTGTAACCATGAACACACCAGCATGATTGGCTATTTTGTGTGTTCTATGTGAGCCATAGTCTTCCAGGCCATCAATTAGGTCCTTTTGTCTGTTGAATTGTATGTGCTCCTTAACGGCCATTTCGTCATCCAGTATGGTGCACAGTTTTGTTTCTGCATTCATGTGTGCAACCTTGGTTTTCAAAGCGTCAAGTAAACATTGGTTCACACCTGGTGACATTTGAATCTGTTGCATCTCTCGAATCAGTGTTGACACAGAAGGCAGCACAAACATTCTTCGCAACAGTCGATAGTATTTGGGGCTAGAATGATACAGCTGCAAAGCCAAGGTTTGTCCCCATCAGTCCATCTGAGGCCCTGCTTCTTTATTCCTGCAAGTCTGATTTGGGCAAACACAAACTTTAATGCATTTCCTGACAAGTGCTGTCCAAGTTGATTAATAACAGTTGATTTGGAACACTTGTGGACAGCTTTTGTGCTTGTGACTCTCCGCAATTTTTGGTCTTGCGCTTTGATCTTCAGATTCAACTGCTGTATTGTAGCTTTGAGGGTTTGGACATTGTCTTCCTCCTTGTCACTTGGCTCCGTGTCCATTTCTACATGCATGGATAGGTCCTCCTCTGATGCTGTAAAAAATATATATTGTTGATAATCTGGAGTTAATTTTTCTGATATCATGAACTTCTTACAAGTGTCTGAGTTCATGTACATGACTTACCTGCAGAAATCCTCTTCTTTTCCACATTGTGACGAGCAGTTGGACCTTTCCGTTTAACTGTCAAACTTTTTGGTGGATTCGGAGCATCTGTGAGTGTTGGAACAGCATTCCAGTTCAACCCCTTGTGGCTGAAAATGACACAATCAATTTTAAATAATGTTGAAATCAAAAGAAAAAGGGGGGAAAACAAATCAGTGGGAAATCAATTTTAAAAACAGCGAATACTTACATATCATCAGCTATCTTGAACTGCCCCGACTCGAAGTGTATGCTGCACACTCTGTAATTATTGTACAGCTTTTCATGTGGAATTTTTTCCAGGGAAGCATTTCTGAGATTTCTAATCCAAATCAGAAATCTATGAAAGAAAAATGGATGCTTTATAGTTATCATTCATATGATATAGGCCTAATAGCCTAATGTGATCAAATGTTGGAAATGGAGTAATTGCAATATACCATGTATTTTTGCATGAACCAAAAGAAATAATATAAACTCACCTTTCTCTGTCTTTAACAGCATTTGGAAATCTATGGTATGCAACATCTATATCCCTTGAACTGTAATTATTACAGTGAATAGCACAACATTCATATCCTTTAGCAACGATTTAGACATGTTTTCTATATATGTATACTTAATCCCAACATGTCCTTTCTTTAGCAAAGATCCTGACTAAATGAACTGCTGAGTTAAATTTGTAACTATCATTATAAAGGTTTAGGGTCTGGGGTTAACAGGGGTTGAATTAAATGTTAGGAGATGATAAACATTCACTACTCTGACAGATTAATAGACCATTTGTAGCTGGAAACTGCATTTCCTTTTAAACATTAGACTCCAGAGGAGGGTAATTTGGGATATTCCGGATTTTTGGTCATATATTGTATGACATGTAGTGTTAGTATGCTTGTTTATTACATACATGTTATCGCCCTCACAATCACACCAAACGAAGTAGTGATGGTTCGAATCTTTATTGTTGAATTAAGATAAAAAACCCTGTAACAACATAACACAAACATTAGTGCTTTGTACAACAAAACAATATAATATGCTTTAACCACTTCATTGTTAATGACAGTAACATAATTTATGTCCTAAATTATTATTAAAGTTCATACAATGTACATATTACATGATTAGAAATTATGTGAAAACATCAATGTATATAAATATACACTATATATATTCAAACATGTAATGAATGAATTTATATAAATGAGAATATTTAGTAAAAGACAATTACCCTGTCTGGGGTCTTCTCACACAATGGTTGACAACTATTATTCTCAAAGAAAGGTGTTTTGTGCCTAAAAAGTGAAATGTAATGTTATATAGGATTTTATAGTACCATAAATGAATAATAAAACTACTTTAATGAACTGAATAAATAAAACTTACTTTGTATGTGTATTCCATACATAGAAATGAATTCACATGAACATAAGTTCCTGAGGTCTTGCTGCTTCAGTGAATTTTCCAGTAGTGCAAAAGTCCCACCAGAGAATTGGCCACAGGCACCTGTGGCCACCTGGTGCCTCCTGCACACATCACTGATCACAGGTCACTGGGAGAATCTCCCTCTAGTGCCACATAATGTTATTATACACATAACAAACAACATGCTAATATTTCTAGTCATTATTTATTATACACAATATTTTATATACACACCATATATTATATACAAATAAACCCTTACATACACCCCCCTGACAATAAAATAATGTCCTCATTATTTGTTCAAAAACTCCAATAACTGAGATACAAGCTTGACTTTGTCTCCTTCTTGAAATGTTTGTGGAAATGATCCAGCCCGATACCGATCAGGAGCTTTCCTCTGTCCGTTCGAACGACGTGGAATCGGTCTATCATCAGGTTCTTCCTCAGATGATTCTAAAGATCCTTGTGTTTCCCTATGTAGTGGTGGAGTTTGAGGTTTTGAAGTTGTTGCTACTGGTTGGGATGTTGAAGTAGGCGTTGCCTCCGGCATGTCCTCATTCTCTGACAATGACAAATGCAGCTTATATTCTTCATCGGGACTACTTTCAGATGACTGACTTTCTTCACTCTCTACTTTCTTCTTCTGAATTGGTAGTATGTTGTTTCGATGTAGTCGTTTAGTTTTACCTTTTCCACTCTCTGGTGTTAATTCGTAGACAGGTATACCTTCTAATTGTTTCTTGACAATATATATCTCATCTTCCCATCGATTTGCTAATTTACTCTTTCCTTCATCGAGCTTGGTTTTCTTTACTAACACTTTGTCGCCAATTTCCAATTTGTTTCCGCGAATTCTCTTGTCGTACTGCTTCTTTCCAGCTGCTTGTGATTTGTCAATGCTTCTCTTGGCTATCTGATATGACGTTTCAAGCCGTTGATGCAAGTCTTCAACATAGTCCTTATAGGATAGTTCTTCAGACTGTCCAACCAATCCAAACCTGTGATCTATTGGAAGTCTGGGTTCAAGTCCAAACATCAACTGAAACGGGCTAAATCCAGTAACTGAATTCTTCGTGCAATTGTAGGCATGCACAAGAGGTAGTACAAAATCCTTCCATCGACTCTTCTGGTTATCTGACAGAGTAGCAAGCATGTCTAATAACGACTTGTTGAATTTCTCGGTCTGCCCATTTCCACTTGGGTGATACACTGTTGTTGTCGACCTCTCTATGCCCAACATCCTACACATTTCTCGTATTACTTGACTTGTAAAGTTGGCACCATTATCACTGTGGAGACGGTGTGGCAACCCATAGTGATTGACGAATAAGTCCACCAAAGCTTTTGCCGTTGTCTTGGCCGTCTGGTTTCTTGTGGGCATGGCCATGGCAAATCTGGTGAAATGGTCCGTGAGCACCAAAATGTTAGCGTAACCACCAACAGAAGTTTCAAGTCCTAGATAGTCCATGCTTACCATCTCCATGGGGTAGCTTGTGATGATGTTAACAAGTTCTGCTCTTGGTTCCCATCTTTTCCTCTTAATACAATTCATACAATTCTCAACATGACTCTTGATGTCTTCAGCCATGCCAGGCCAATAAAATCTGGCTCGTACCAGGTCCAGCAACCGGTCGCGTCCAAAGTGACCCATCTCATCATGCAACAACCACAGAGCATCTGGTCGAAGTGACTTCGGAAGAACGAGTTGCTTGATGGTCTTGTCGGCAATCTGGCAAGTCCTATACAGTACATC
Organism: Alitta virens; assembly: GCA_932294295.1. Taxonomy (NCBI): domain Eukaryota; kingdom Metazoa; phylum Annelida; class Polychaeta; order Phyllodocida; family Nereididae; genus Alitta; species Alitta virens. The sequence continues at coordinate 40,016,888 of OW028578.1, forward strand.
ATTTTCCATGATCAACCGTTTCCGTTGAGTCCATAACTTCCGGGCTTCACCATCATCAGAATTGAATTTCTCCAACTTCTGGACAGCTCGACGCACTAAGTTGATGGCTTCGTCCTGGACTTGAAGATCAGACCATTCATTGCTAGACATACTCTCTGGCAAGACGGTTTCATCGGGAATGACATCTAAAGACATACAAATGGTGGACACAAAATCATCCTGATCAACACCATAACAAATTGCTTTGACCGTATCATCTGAAAGGCGACGATATCTTTCCTCAAGACGTGACAAGGCGTCAGCTGCACAATTCTGCTTTCCTGGCTTGTACTTGATGCTGAAATCGAACGATGACAATGCTGCAACCCACCGAAGACCAGTGGCATCCAATTTAGCACTTGTCATAACGTAAGTGAGCGGGTTGTTGTCAGTGATGACTTCGAACTTCGCTCCGTACAAATAGTCATAAAACTTTTGATTAACGGCCCATTTCAACGCCAAAAATTCAAGCTTGTGCGCAGGATACTTTGCTTCGGATGGTGTCAAACCACAGCTAGTAAATGCAATTGGTTGAAGTTTTCTATCATTTTCCTGACTCAATACAGCCCCAAGACCACTCTGACTGGCGTCTGTCTGTAGAATAAAAGGTTTTGAAAAATCAGCAAAGGCCAATACAGGAGTTGTTGTCATGACATCAACCAACTTATCAAAGGCAGCTTGTTGCTCCTGTCCCCACTCAAACGGAGGAAATGAAAGACGAGATTTCTTCTTGCCGTTCTTTGCTTTGGAGTTGGCTGGTTTAGCTGAACCAGCTGTCCCTCGTAACAACTTCTGTAGGGGAAATGCCAATGTGGCAAAGTCCTTAATAAAGCGACGATAATATCCACAGAAAGCAATAAATCTGTGCAGCTGCTTGCGATCAGTTGGTGTTGGCCAGTTGCGTACTTTCTCGATTTTGTCGGGGTCAGTCTCAATACCGTTCTCGGATAGAACATGACCTAAGTATTTAATTTGACGCTGAAACAAATTACACTTAGAAGGCTTCAGCTTAAGGCCAGCTTCTTCTAATTTGGATAGTACAATGTCTAATCTCTGTAAGTGACTCTGAAATGAATCAGAAAACACGATAATATCATCAAGATACAAGAGACATATTTGCAGATTCAACGATCCCATCGCGGACTCCATCAGACGCTGAAAAGTAGCCGCGGAATTGACTAATCCCATCGGTAGCTTGCAATATTCGAAGAATCCTAGACTACCACAACTAAATCCAGTGTACTTGATGTCGTCCGGATGCATTCCACATTGCCAGTATCCAGATTTCAAATCGAGATTTGAATACCATGAAGAACCTGCTAACCTATCGAATGTGTCGTCTATTCGAGGTAAGTAAAGGCTGTCTTTGATTGTGCGGGCATTCAATTTCCGGAAGTCAACACAGAATCGGAGTGATCCATCCCGTTTGCGAAAAAATACAGATGCAGACGAATAAGGACTTGAACTCTCACGTATGATTCCTGCGTCTAACATCTGTTGAATATGATCCCTCACCTCAGAGACCAGAGGCGGAGAAATACGCCGGTATCTTTCACGAAAAGAAGTCTCATCTGTCAAGTGAATCTCATGTAGATATTTGTTGCAGTGTCCCAAGTCCCACTCTCCCCAAGAAAATGCATTCTTATGCTTCTCTAGGCATTGATGAACTTGTTGTCGCTCATTCTCATTCAAGTGATCGAATGGAAATGTTTCCAAAATCTCGGATGATGGTGACACCGAAACAGAATTACATATGACTTTAACAGGGGTTACATGACCTAAAACACAAGATTCAGGAATTGTAATCATTTTGCTTGAAACATTCAAGACATGTACAGGTATAACATCATCAATATCAGATTTACGATAAACAGCAGGATTAATCAACAATCCACCAGGCAACGTAGTCTCAAAAAAATGTAGTCGGCAGTGTGTGTTCATAACAAATAAGCTATTACTGCAGCTAACATAAGCTGACTTTTGAGCTTATGACCAAGCCATCTTACTTAAGCCAATAGCTCTGTGATACATGTTGTAAAGTGCAGCCCCTTGCAGCCACTTATTAACTGTCATACTACAGTATGACATAACCAAGCTGTACACTCCTCATTACACTTGCCTTAGGCAAAGGATGTACATGCATGTCAGTTGGAATTATATGTCAGGTGCATTGATTGTGTACTCCTCATTACACTTGCCTTAAGCAAAGGATGTATACACTGGTCAGGCACAATTATTAGGTACACTCCTCGTTACACTTGCCCTAGGCAAAGGATGTATCAGAATTATATGTTAGGTACATTGATTGTGTACACTCTTCATTACACTTGCCTTGAGCAAAGGATGTATATACTTGTCAGATACAATTATTAGGTACACTCCTCGTTACACTTGCCTTTACTATATATATATACATGTCAGATACAATTATTATATACACTCTTCATTACACTGGCCTTGAGCATTTTTGTCTGCTCTAGCAATTGCTTAGCCTTATACACTTTGCTTGTTGTTTAATGTTTTATATTATACAAGCACATGTCAGGTGCAATGTTGTTGCACTTCAATGCACCTGCACTATGCATGTGTGACTTAAATGCAGTTTGTTGCGTGTTCTCAGTGTCTTCTTATTACTCATGCTTAGCTTTATGTTAAATTAGCCTTCATGAATTGTACTTTTAATACATAAGCCTATGCACCAATAAAAATATCAGCCTTTATGTTAAATTAGCCTGCTGCAAGGAATTGATTGATTGTATTATTAATTGATTGAATGTTTATTTCCAATCCTTAATTGATTGAAAGTTTATTTCTAATTATTAATTGATTGAATGTTATTTCTAATTATTGATTTATTATCAGTATTGTGTGAATGCATTGCCCTGTTAGGATGCCTCACTACTGAGTCCTGAATTGTGAGAGGAGCTAACTTTTCCTCCAAAACTTTCCCTCCAAAACTGCTGACCAAGCCAAAATTGACACTGTGCACAATAGCCCATTGTGACTTGAGCTATAAATAGCCTCAGCACAATGCAGTGCACTGCAGGGGGTCCACTTCTTCTCCATTGTCTTAGCTGCCCTAATCCCTGGCAGAATTTGGAGAAAGATGCTGGTAGCCCTGTTTGGGGGAGGTATCACCCCATGCAATGTGAATGATTACTGAATTTACTGTGATGTGATTGGTTGATAATTCCCTCTCAGCCCTGCTGGGGGGAAACTTCATGAATTGTACTTTTAATACATAAGCCTATGCACCAATAAAAATATCAGTTTATCCTAGAACAGCATTTTGGAACTGAGGAAGCAAGATATACTGTCTTTGTGTTACTACTTGTGCTTACTGCACTTTGGAACTCTGCACATTTTGGAACTGGAAGAACTTGCCTTGTTTTATGCTGAGAGGATGACTCAGTTGAAAGTCTGCACTTTCAAGTCACTCTGACTTTATGCTGCTTGCTTGGAATTAAGCAGCTTGGACTTGGAAATGTCATTATATTGGAGTCTTTAATGACATGGACTTTTACAATGTAATACAATTCATCTTATGACCAAATCATCTAACATAAGCCAATAGCTCTATGATTCATGTAATACAATTCATCTTATGACCAAGCCATCTAACTTAAGCCAATAGCTCTATGATTCATGTAATACAATTCATCTTATGACCAAGCCATCTAACTTAAGCCAATAGCTCTATGATTCATGTAATACAATTCATCTTATGACCAAGCCATCTAACTTAAGCCAATAGCTCTATGATACATGTAATACAATTCATTCATTTAATTTAACTGAACGAAACTTTAAAACTCTATTTGCAGCAACTGAGTGACACAGACCTGGACAGCAGAAGTGTCAGACATCTTTTGTTGATCTTGACGAGGAATGAGACGGAGTTGACGAAACCTGTCTTTATTGACTTTTATGAGGAGATTATGCCCGAGGTATGTCATTATGACATTGTATATCACAGTATCAATATCAATCTGATTGATAAATGTTTGCTTATGAACAGAGTTAAGTGAATAGATTTAATAATCTCATTGATGAAAATACTTGATTTTGTTCCTCCTTTATCAAAGGTCTGGAACAAATGTAGTGGTATTTGTGGAGACTTTAATATCTGCATCCAATAGAACCCTAATAACATCTTAAACAAGAAATGTACCGTACAATTAAGACCGCAAAGGAATGGAGTGGTTTTAACATTTAAGGTGGTTTTAATTCTGGAACTTAGTTGTGATATTGGGGAACTTAATTGTGAAGTTCCAGGTTGGATTCTCAGCGCGCTTACTCTTCATGAGCTGTATCTCAGCTGGATATTGATTGAATGAAATGGTCAATTGTTAGTGTTTCCCACTTATTGTTTATGTTGGGGCAGGTAAAAAACCCCACCCATGGGGTAAATGTGTAACATGGTGTGAACGCCAAGCCTTGTCAACTCATCGTTATGTTTGTCTTTGGCCGCTGATCATGCTGATTACCGGATTTAGTTAAATAAATGCTCCCCTCAAGTAGAGGCTCACCTCGAATAGAAGCCCAGGGTAGCTGCCTTCCACAAAAATAAAGGTCTCTGACAAATAGAAGCCTTCCACAAATAGAAGCCCTCCTCCCACAGGAGCAGTTAAAATCCAAGAAAATGAGGTCTTTCAGAGTTATTTTCATAAGGGATTTTTTGGTGTCATTCATAACCTAAAATAGCAAAGGCCACCTCATATAAAGGTCCTGCTGAGATGGCCTCTAAAAAGATAGAAGACATTTATTTGAGTTAAACGGTATATAAGTTGACTATGCTTCAGGCCAGTGAAATTGAGGCCACACAATAAAATATTTCCATTATGTATTATTCAGATTTTCAGCTCGACCGAGAAGTGTTCGAAGGATCGGATGCCATTTGGCAAATCCTGGACATGGAAGGAAAAGGTTCTATTTTTAAAGAAGACATTATGAAGCTAGAAGAACCAATTCTAACTTCATTAGCTACGACGTTAAATCTTCCTAATACGCTGAAAGGAAAATCTAAAGATGAACTTTAAAAATACGGGATGTGCATCATGTGCTATAACTTTTCATACCTAGTTTTACATGTCAATACTGGTGGCTTCATGTTACACTCAACATGTTTAAGATCTGATGAACATGTCTGTGAATTTACCACACAGTTGTTATTGTCAAAGAAAGACATTATTTATGACTGAATTTTCATGACTCATAGAAATCATAATTATGTGATCTGTGTGAATTAGAGTACGATTGCAATTATATTAAAATAACTGCTATTTAAATCTAGTAATACGATTACATCTTTACACACTCGGGGTCATTGAAATTGGCCGGGGTCATCGAAATTGGCCGGGGTCATCGAAATTGGCCGGGGTCATCGAAATTGGCTGCTCAAAATTAATTATTACTAATGCTTTAGGATTCCTGTCGAAGTTTCAGAACATTGTATGTGATCAGAAGAATTAGTTTCGTAGCAATTTATGAAGCGGCAAGGCGTGTTTGTCGGGGTGGCCAATTTCAATGACCCCGAGTGTACAGTGTATTGCCAGTTGAAATGAACATTCTCTAGGGGCAATTAATTAAGAAAGAAAGTGTCTAATTAATTATAGTTAATGTCAAAAGGTGTCTGATTAATTACAGGGTAATGTCTAATTAATTTAAGTTAATGTCAGAAAGTGCCTAATTACTGTTGATGTTAAAAAGTGTCTAATTAATTATAGTTAATGTTAAAAAGTGTCTAATTAATTAGTGTTTATGTCAAAAAGTGTCTTATTAATTACTGGTAATAAGTGTCTAATTACAGTTAATGTAAAAAAAGGTGTATAATTAATTACAATCAATGTAAAAACAGTGTCTAATTACAGTTGATGTAAAATAAGTGTCTAATTTATTACAGTAAATGTAAAACATTGGCGCACAAATTTCTCAGCATTTAGGTAAACCTAATGTAAGGGTTTGGTAGTAACTGCAAAATGTGTAAATCAGTGACTTTGAGTGTTGAATTTAACTTTATGTTATTGATTTAAGAATGTGACTGAATTTGCCTGAAGGTATGGAAGTGGGAAACTATGTCTTATTTGTCAAAATGTCCATTTAACAGTGTAGGCAATAATTATGATACTGTTTAATATTCAATGGCCATGCATACTTTACAACTTGATAAGGCTCATACTACTTATCCGATATATTTATGATAAAGAATTCACATAGTATTATTACAGGGTTAAATCAATCAAGCCATCGAAACTAAGTCTTCCTACTACACATTAAATGATGCTGCTATAAATTTAATTCATTTAATTTATAACCTAGGAACTGAATGATATTATTGAAGTTCTATATAAGTTTAATGCAAGTTCTGAATCAATGCAAGTTCTATGTAATTTCTATGTAAGTTCTATTCAGGTGGTAATAGAATTCAAGGTGCACAATACGCAATAACGAATACATGACAATAAAAGGGCTTTGCAGTAATATTGTCTAAATTAGTCTCATTGATATGTTTTATCCATGTTTTTTTTCTTTCTCATGGTACACATTTATTTCACATTACAAATGAGAACTCATAGTACACCAAGTTGATTGACATCGTGAGCTTTTAAACAATTTTATTTATGGCTTCAATTCTGTTGGGTATATATATTTACAAAAGCGGTTGGATGCAATCAAAGTCAATATGAGAGCAGGGTGGCCTGGTCGCGTAGGCTTCAGGGAAGATGAATGGGATTGCATCCCGGCATCAGATAGGGCTTTTCAGGACAGCCAAGTGCCAAGGTAATGAGGTAAATAATAATGCAACCTTCCGACTTGACTAGATCCGAAACCCAAGACCCAGTGATTGGCAACCAAGTGTGCTACCGCTCAGCTAAGCCCATGCTCTGGCCAGCTGAATAAGCATTAGAATTGGGATAACTCCAAATCACCATAATAATCACAGGAGTCAGGCAAAAGGAAACTTCACAAATCATTGTTAGTTTGCTATCTGAAATTCAATTTATCATTACAGCAAAAAGAGAAAAGATGTGTACTCTTTTCTAAGATTGGTTTTATTGAACACTTCAAATATCAAAACCAAGAAATTGTCTTTATGTAATTATATTAATCATAATAACCCACAACTTGAAATATATTTACATAAATATATATCAATTAACTAGATAATCACAACATACCAAGATCTACTGGAACGGTAAGTTTCCTTCGGAATATGCTAACATTTCTTTTGTAATATATGTTAGTTGTTGTCAGTCTCAATTTCTGGGTTTCAGCTGGTGAATAGTAAAACCCTAATTTGTCAATAACTTTCAAAACATATGGAAAATCCCTACAATTTATATGTTGTATACCCGGTTGCCCTGGAACCGCCCAGCTTATTATTATTCCTTCAGCGGCATGTCGTACAATATTACTAAGGTAGATGGACTCAAACTTGGCATCGATGTGTTCCGCAACTTCCAACGATATAGCCCAGTCGTATAAAGGTAATCCGTACTGCGGTATTGTCAAATCCAAATATTTTACAGTACCATTGCTTCCTTCGAAGTAATATGGACCACCATCCCAGGCTGAAATTTAGCAAATAGATGAATATTCTATTACTTCAGACATTGTGCCAATATGGTTTTCTACATGTAGTTTTGGTGTTGGTAAGGGTATACATTACTCCTCAAACTGAACTTCAGACTTTTACATGTTTAGCAAGATATCTTGCATTACTGACACTCGTCCTACATTACATGCTTTCTGTTGCTTCGAAGCTTGCTAAGATTTGGATAGAACTCCCTCACTCATAGGTACAGACTTATGATGTTCACCTTCTATGCCTAGTATTCTCCTGTACACTTGCTAGCAATACGGATATGTCCATTCCTAGTCAGAATGATGTTAATGACCTTATAGGTTAAGATGTCATTCGCGTCAACTATCTTACATCTTCAGGCTTTTACATGGCTATATCACAATTATCACATTTGTACTCTACTACCTGCTGCTAACTACAGCTGTCTCTACATGAATAACCATACACAATTCATGTCGCTTTAAGAATAAGGATATTTACCATCATATGAAGTCACTTTTTTGTCCATGTCCATGATCCTTTTGTAACTCCCAGGGCCATCTCCAAAGCTACCAACTTTCTTTCCTTGCAGAAAAGCTGACATGGCATAGGTCAGATCAAAGGCAGCTCTGCTTTCTATGATCTCTGGGGTGTTAATTTCACACCAACCACCAGTGACGCTGACAAAAATGTCTTGTTGGGGCGGCTTCGTCAGTTTTTCGACTTCGCAAGAAAGTTTTGCAGCCTTGTGGGACATTTTGTTGTTCAACTGAGAAAGTTCGTTCCGCTGGGATCGCAATAGTTTGACGGAATTCTCCAATTCAGATACTCTCTCGTCCCCAGACGTAACTATTACACATTCTGAAGCTTGTAGTATGTCCGTGTGAAGTCTAAAATATGATTAAAAATATATGACAATTTTGCAAAAGTGTAAAATTTACAACATGTTTCATCTGATTCACTACATGCTATCTGTTATCAAAAACTTCAAATACAGATTATTTTTTATTGATTTCTTTGCTCATCTTGTCAAAGAAAATCGGCCGACAAACACCATCCAGGTGAATTCGGCCAAATGCCCACTCAGCTCATCTAAAACAGTGAATTCAGCAAAAAAAATAGTGGATAAAATAGTAAATTCGGCGACCGTAATATCCGTATCCTAATTGCTGTTAGCAATTAGCAATTAGCAATTAGTGATTTACTTCATGCTACCTGTAATCAATACATAAAACACTTTGTAATCAGCCTGGATAAAGTCCTAATTGCTATTGCAGAGATGTTTCATCTGATTCACAACATGCTATCTGTTATCAAAAACTTCAAATACAGATTATCTTTCATTGATTTCTTTGCTCATCTTGTCAAAGAAAATCGGCCGACAAACACCATCTAGGCACCTTCCCGCCCCCCCCCCCCCCCCGCTAAACCAATGCACATGCCCCTATTCAATTGGCCAATGTGTTGAGTGGGAGGAGCATTGCAGTTTTCTTTAATTTGATTGGTTAATAGGTCAATGATTGACAGATTATGTAACAATTGTTTGCTTGATAGTTTAATTACATGTAACCGAAAAGCAGCAACAATACACAATGTAGCAAAAAATAATGACTCAGACATAAACAATGTCTGAACATTTTGCAGGAACTGCACTTGACTTGACCTTTCACCTGTTTTTCGCAGCCTTGTGGGACATTTTGTTGTTCAACTGAGAAAGTTCGTTCTGCTGGGATTCCAATAATTCAGATACTCTCTTGTCCTGTGGTATGTCCTGGTACTGGTAAAGTCTAAAATATGAATAAAAATATATGACAATTTTGCAAAAGTGTAAAATTTACAACAAAGAAATTCGCAAATCTGTGAAGGACATTTTTAAAAAATTCTAAAAATGTCCTGCACTGATTTGTGCATAGGGAAGGACATAGTTTTTCAAAAAGGCATTTGACAAACAATGGAAATTTGTCACTTTATAAATGTTTTTGCTTAATTTAAAGCTTGAATTTGACGGGGGTAAAAATTCCTTGTACCGACCCAACTTTTGACAATAAAATAATAAGACACAATTTTTTTTTTATTCAACCTTATGGAATCAGTGGTTTCACATGTGCACACCACTGATAAATTGTCACAAAACAATATTTAATTGCATTAAATGTACCGTTTCAAAGTGTTTGAAAAGAGGAGTCTAAAAGGGCGTGATAAACAGTTCATGATGAACCACATTTGTCCAGAGGGCCCGATACAGACCACAGCTAAAATTGGCTTCATCGACTTCTGTGTGGGACATGGCAATCTACCATTGGTTTCCCCTGATGTGCTCTATTGTTCAAGGAAGCCCAGATTGAGAAGATGTACAGAATATGTTGCTCCAGCTCTGCTGTTCATTAACGCGCCATTGTTTATTGTATCACCCAAGAAGAACATGTGCCCTTATGTTTTGTTAAGGCCAGTGCACAATCAGAGGACATTGCAAAGGCTGAGTTTGCTCCTGGCTGCAGGGCTACTGTTCAGTACCATTGAAAACCTGGCGATTTCAATTCAACCCGTGTCTTGACCGTCGAATCCATAGGAGTCCAACAGCTTTTGCCCCTGTTATTTGGGACTAATTATTAATTAAGCTACGTTCACAAGGATGCGTCTCCGTACGCGTATACATGTATGACGATCGTGCACGACAAAACCAACGGACGTCAAACGCACTGTGTGGTGTTTACATTCATACGTGTAACTGCTATTAGCAATTAGCAATTAGTGATTTACTACATGCTACCTGTAATCAATACATAAAACACTTTGTAATCAATACATAAAACACTTTGTAATCAGCCTGGATAAAGTCCTAATTGCTATTGCAGAGATGTTTCATCTGATTCACTACATGCTATCTGTTATCAAAAACTTCAAATACAGATTATCTTTTATTGATTTCTTTGCTCATCTTGTCAAAGACAAACACCATCTAGGCACCTCCCCCCCCCCCCCACCAATATGCACATGCCCCTATTCAATTGGCCAATGTGTTGAGTGGGAGGGGCATTGCAGTTTTCTTTAATTTGCTTGGTTAATAGGTCAATGATTGACAGATTATTTAACAATTGTTTGCTTGATAGTTTAATTAAATTTAACCGAAAAGCAGCAACAATACACAATGTAGCAAAAAATAAGGACCCAGACATAAACAATGTCTGAACATTTTGCAGGAACTGCAATTGACTTGACCTTTCACCTGTATTTCTTATATTTCTTATATTTATTATAATGATAATAAGAGATGGAAATAGCATTACTCCACTTTTAGCAATAATAAAGATATGCAGTTTTTTTCAAACCCTTTGAAATGATGTTTTGTGCATAACTTATATTATCCTTTTACCCATTCATTACAGCATTACTTTTTGTTTTAATGTCTCAATTGTAGCCTGGGGAAAAAATTTGATTGGGGGGGGGGCAATTTGGTCAAAGGTCATGCTTCTAATGTTCACTTTAGTAAAAATATTTATATTTGACAAAATTCTAGCTCTGACTAGTACAACCAGATTGAAGTCCACACAGAAAATACGTCATAGATCTATCTGATTTTGCTTTCAGTAGAAATTAAAACTGCATATTTTTATCATTTCTAGAAGTGGAGTTTTGCAAATAATTCAAGAAAATAAAATTCAATATCAATTAAGTTAATTGAATGTAAACATTTGAATAGCTCAATTGATAGCTATTAATCACCAGCAAAAGCGAGTTATTGTCTGATATAATTTGTAATTTGTGACCTTGACCTTAAATGTACTGAGTTAAACAACCCACGTGATTAATGAATAAACTGACACCCCTCCCCAACAAGGGGGATAGGGGTTCTCTCTGTGAGTAAGACTCACAGGACCTACACTGTGTAAAACAGTACGTTTTACAAAGCCTAATCTCCTGATTAGTCAAATCGGACTGAAACAATTTCTAACTATGATAAACAATGAGGGGGGTTCCCAACTGGGACCTCTGCATCATGTGATCTCCCACAGAACAGCACCATTTGCAGTCACTCAAATGGAAGCGCTGTAATGAGGGGAGGAGGATGGGACACTCTGGAGTTTAGGTCCTGTGAGTCTTACTCACAGAGAGAACCCCTATCCCCCTTGTGGGGGAGGGGTGTCACTCTATGTCGTAAGACTTCACAGGACTTACACTGTGTAAAACAGTGCGTTTTACAAAGCCAGATTCCTAACACGGAGGCGGGCCAGACAACATCATGACCCCCTCAGCCCACCGCAATTTGTCGGCCAGCGACAACCGGAGTTAACCGGAACCGTTTGTCCGGCTGGGGGCAGACATGGGCCAGGTAGAACCTGGTAAAAGTGGAAGGGGAAGCCCACCATCCGGCAAGGAGAATATCCTCCAAAGAGTGGTGGCCTCCCACATAGGCCAAGGTGGCCGCCACACGGCCGACCTCATGGGCATGCGCTGGCAGGGCGTTATCCGACCCAAAGGACTGTCGGATGCACCGCACGATCCAGCGGGACACCGACTGGGGTGACGGTGCTCCCCTGCCGCGAATCTTGCGGAACACGCGCTCCCCCCCCCCCTTGAAGACCTCCAGAGAGGTCCAGGTACACCCAGAGACAGCGCACCGGGCACAACCTTAGATCAAGGGGCCCGAGTTGCCTCAACGGGGACCAGGAACGGGAGGAAGAAAGGCGCAGGGTCATGCAAGGCCACATGCGCCTTAGGCAAGAAACCAGCGACAGTCCGGACAATGGCAGCGCGTGTAGGTTCAACCACTGAGGGGCGTGATGGTACATGCGACTGCCCAGCTGGCTCAACAACCGACGGTAGTGTGGGAGTTGTACCAGAGGACCCGACAGTAAACGAAGGGCCTCCGGGAACCACGGCTGGGCGGGCCACCAAGGGGCCACCAGCACACACGTCATGTTGGAGCCGCCGACCTTCCAGATGACCTCGGGCAGAATGGCAAACGGGGGAAACGCATAAGCGTGCAACCCGTCCCAATCCATTGTCAGGGCATCTGAGTCCACCGCCTCCACGTCGGGGAACAGGGACACGAAGCGGGGCAATCTGCTCATCCGGGTGGCGAACAGATCCAGGTCCAACTCCGGAAACCTGGAAAGGAGACGCCGGAACACGGACTCGCACAGCGTCTACTCAGTGGAAATATCCTGGTGGGGGCGAGACTGCTGGTCTGCAAGGACATTCAGATGTCCGGGAAGAAAATGCAGGACCAGCGTTATGTTCCGGGCGTGGCACCATAGAAGGAGGAGTCGTGCTTCCTGAAACAAAGGAAGGGACCTCGTTCCGCCTTGGCGACGGATGTAAGCGGCCACCGCCACGTTGTCATGTAGCCCAACCAGTGCCAGGTAAGACCGGTGTAAGGGTAAGTAAGTCCCACTGGGAGCCGAAGCTCAGGAGGCTGGCCCCAACCGGAACCTCAGGAACGCTGATAGGGCCTGCCAGACGACGCGGCCCTCCGCCTGTGTCGGGGACGGGAGCGACGTCAGGGGCGGCCCGACAGGGTGCGCCCGAGGGGCAGACACAGCTGGAGCAGCCGGTGGACGACCACCACGGGGCCTCTGCATCAGTGACCCACGCATGGTCGACCGGCGGGAGGCTGGAGCCTGCCCAAGCCTTTTCACAAGTGGACAGACGGGCGGGACGAAGGTCCAGCCTGGGGGAGGCATGATAACGAGGCCGGAAGTCTGGGACCCAGGTGTGCGCTCCCGGATGGGAAACTCCTGGGCAAACTCCATGGAGTATGCAAAATCCAGGATTTGCTGCCATGTGATGTCGGAGGAAACTTCATCAGGCCTGCTGGCTAAGGAACGCACTGAAGGGCAGGGAGAGGCCGCCTGGGAATACTGGTCCCAGGGCAGAACCTCATCCCATGATGAGGGAGGCATCTGAGGTGTGCCCGAGGAAGCCAACCACCCTGCAATGTTGAGTGAGGGAGGAGGGCGATCAAGGCCCTTGTCCCCCGGTGCCAACCCGCTAGGCCAGGCCGGCGGTGACGGAGCAAAATGCCCAATCAACGGCGGCTCCAGGCCAGACCGAGCCAGCCCCGAGGGTCGGGGCATTGCCAAAGGCGGGGCCATCAGATTCGCCGGACCACTGAACAGGGTGGGCGGCGGGGGAACCTGGACCACCACGGAGGCCACCCGTGGGGCTAGGTCTGACTGGGTGTCCGAGCCAGGGGAGACCCAGCGGGACCCATCCGCCAAGCCGATTGTCATCTTGGGGACTCGGCTGGGGTCAACCCAAGGCCTCGGTGAAACCGGGGAAACAGCCACCACCCGAACAGGGGAGGGGAGCACCACACCGGTAACTGGCTCCCGCGCTCGAGCAGGAGACGGGGGAGGAGCACCCAGGGCAGCAGAAGGTGCCGGGCGTGGCGCCGTGCGTGGCGCCAGGCGTGCAGGCACAGCCGCGGACGCCTCAGCCTCATTGAGAGCGGGCTTGGGCCGCTTGGCCTTCTTAGCCTTAGCGGAACGATGCCGCTTTTCCGGACGCCACGAACGGGCTGGAGAATTCCCTGGTGAATCCTCCAGCACTGGGCCCCATACAGGGGACCAGAAGTTGCCAGTGGGGGTACGTGGCACCTCAAAAATCATTTTCTGCTTCTTCTGACAGAATTAAGTGGTGCAAACACCAAAGCAAGCCAGTGACCAGACCTCAGAATGGCTACAAGCGAACTGACCTGAAGTCCGCGAGGTCCGCCTTATATAGCGCCGCGAAAGTAGATCCGGCGAGAAAAAAGTACGCCAGCGATCTACCTCCGAGACAGTGGGGATCCCCGGGAAGGCAAGGGACGGCAACTTCTGTTCAGGCACGTGAACGGCGGGCCGTCAAACACACTAGCAGGTCAAGGACTCAGTCCAAGACGGTGCTGACCACGATCAAGTGGAAGCAGCCAAGCGTGACGAGCAAAACAGAGCGGACGAATTCGACGCGACGAACAGACAAGGAGTCAAAATGCCGGGAATTCGAAGCACAACGACCAAGCACAAAAGGATGGTCAAAAACCACCCAGCCAAGAGCCCGAACAGGGACTACAGACGTGGTATAGTGCCCAGGACACAGTCCAAAACGGCGGCGACCACGACCAAGTGGAAGCAGCCAAGCGTGACGAGCAAAACAGAGCGTACGACGAACAGACAAGGAGCTGTCAAAACGCTGGGAATGCGACGAAGAATGACCAAGCATAAAAAAAATCCAACTAGCCAATAGCCCGAACAGAGACTACAGACGTGGTATAGTTCCAGTCCATGATGTTGACATGAGCGCTGAAAGAAAAAGAGTGACTAGAAATGGTGCTGTTCTGTGGGAGATCACATGATGCAGAGGGACCCCCCAGTCGGGAACCCCCCTCGTTGTTTATCATAGTTAGAAATTGTTTCAGTCCAATTTGACTAATCAGGAGATTAGGCTTTGTAAAACGCACTGTTTTACACAGTGTAGGTCCTGTGAAGTCTTACGACATAGAGAGGGATGTCATTGAAATGATCACGCAATGTGAGCGGCACAGTCAAAACACCAACTAATTGTAACAACTGTTAACTGAATAAGCAGATCAATTTTGTTGGGTTCAATGAACTTTTGACAGTTGTTGATTTGTATATTATTTAGTACTTTGGATACCAATATACAAAGAAGCCAACTTACTAAAACTGCAATAATAGCCTATTTTCATCACCTAACAAGTTGGGGTTTGATTATATTTGATTCTGTCTATTTTGTGCTGATTCATGGTATAGATATATTTTTTTATTAACTGGGTGTGAATTTCTGACATGTATGGTCAGTTTCATGGTCCGTAACCTACCTCAGCATAATACAGTATAACTTAATAAAAAAATTATACATATTGATATGTGAACCACTTGCTAAGTCAAGGTCCATAATGTCAATGACTCCTTTGTTTTGTTTTCTTACTTTTATTTCCTTCTTTTTTTTCTTTTCTTTATTACATATAACTACTTCTACAGTAGTCTGTCAGTTCAGCAAAGTCAGTCAGTTCAGCCAAATCAGTCAGTACAGCCAAGTCAGGTTAATTCAGTCAGTTCAGTCAATTAAATCAGTCAGTTGAAGTCAGTCAATTCTGTCTGTCTGTCAGTTAAGCTCATCCATTCAGTCAGTCAGTTCAGTCATGTCAGTCATGTCAGTCTGTCTGTCAGTCAGTCAGCACAACATAACATACCAGCTGACAACTAGTCAGTCATTTAGGCAACCAGACAGTGGTTTTATTCCTGTACCTTAAATATAATTTGCAAATTATAGATTCAGCGACATAAACCTTAGGGTTGTCATCAGTAATTCTTTCTCAATAAATTAAGTATTAGTGTATTTCTTTCATTGTGTTGTTTTAAATTGATAATTGATAAGATAGTTACAATTGAACTATCTAGAAAAAAACTGCATTGTTCTATCATGTATAGAAACCAAGTAAATGCCAATTGAAGTTATGCACTCCTCCAACATCTTCAGGTGAGTTAAATATGAATGTCTTTAGTTAAAGAAAGTCAGGTGAGAAGGCCAAGATATGCGCAGTTTCTGAATATAGGCCAAGGCCAAAGATTTAGGCCAAAGCAAAAAGTGTTTCTCACTGAAGTGCAAACTAAATGTCATGTTATTGCTAAACAGTAAAATAATGATGAATTCCAGGTGTCTAGAAGGAAGACATTAAATTATTGTTAAATAGTATTAATAATAGAAATACAGCATATTCCTGAGCACCTTCTTTATGTATTTGTTTTATATTTACAATTTCCTTATCTTTAACTGTCATTGTAGTCTAATGAACATAAATAGCCTTTATACTGTGAATGAATATTTATGGCATATACAATGCCAAAATATTCATTCACAGTATTCAAAGGCTATTCAGTGGCCTAGGCTTAAAAACCACACTATTAAGACCTCACTATTAGTATGTCTATATTAACCAAGGTCTTAATTGTGAGGTTTGCATTTCTTATGTATTTACCAAGGAAAATAGTCTTATTGAAATCCAGTATATTTATAAATAATTTTAAGTTTTCCGCTTACCCTTTGAAATGTTTCCTGCATAACTATTCTAATCTTTCCACTGAACCCTGAAGTTTACTCGGCCTATATGACCATCTGCCAGAGGCAGGCATAATGATAAAATGATACGGCTTGGATTCCCAAACATTTAACACATTCACATCATAGGTGAGTTTTTTTTTTACTTGCCTTGATGTCAAGTATATTAACCTAAGTGCGAATAATATTATAAAACATGAAAGGATTTTGTCTGACACTGTCTGACTATTGAGGGCCATGCAGCAGCAGTCTTCATATTCATTTGTTGGATTTTTTTTGCACACGGTTTTACAACCTTCACCTGTCAATCAAATTTGATCATTTCGTGAAACAGTAAGCTCCAATGCCCCCCCCCCCCCCCAAAAAAAAAGAAACAAAAGAACAATTACTCTATCAATGTAGACAATAAATACACAACATGGTAGGGCATGCCAAATGTTGGTAACATACATCATGTCATTCACATGCATGAAAATATTTTGATATTAATTATAATCAGGAGTGTATGTAAACCCTATGAAAACAGTGAAAATTAAGCATTAACTTCCAAACAATCTTAACTTAAGTGTATAGGACTTTGCTTAAAGACACATTGCTGCCCCCCCCCCCCCTGTAATCCTGTAATTATTGTTTAGGTATATTGCACTGCACATAATATACAGGTCACTTATTTTTCTTTTTTCTTCTGATTATAGGCCTTATATATTATAATATCAAAACATGTCTATTTTGGTAATTATCATCCATGCTGTTTTGGTATTAGTATATGCTACTATGTCACAAAAAATGGCTTGCTTGACAAGTCATAGGCACTGCACAATCTTATAGTTTTTGGAATCCTCAGAAGTAGCTCTATCAAGCTACGGGGATGCCATTTTTTCCCATGGCAACATAGCTTGAAATATGTTACCATAGCAACAAACCCAGGTTTTCAGGAAATTTTAGTTTTCTTTAAATTTCTTTACCACTAGCACTGACAGACTCCATCCAAGTTACATAATCAAATCTTTTAACTACATGCTTTATGTTGGTTATGTGATCTTTAAGGTCAAAGGTCATTGTCAAAGTGAGAATTGGTGTTAAATGTAAAAATTTGGCCCTTTTTCACAAAAAAAAGTTTTTAGATTCATTATGCGTATCACTTAATACCTGTTTCCATGCAAACAGTTATTCATCAGTAATTTGACATAGTCTAAATTTGTTCTGGATATTTAGGTTGTATTGGTATCCATGGCAACCAGGTTTATATGATCCTAAACGAATTGATGTCCTTCACAACATAGACAAATGGGAAATTCCCAATAAACCAGATATGCGATTCCACTGTTCCTGCAGCTTTCTGTGATTTGTAATTTTTAATATAATCTATTTGCAGAAATATTTATTCAGGTGACCTTCAAGGTCAAAGGTCAAGATCATGATAAAAGTGAGGCTAAAAACAAAAATCTGGTCAATTTTTGCAAAAGAAGACATTAAATCCTACCTAATGCTACATTGATTGGCAGTTTTCAAATTGACATTGGTTCATGAGAAATGTAATGTAGTCCTAGCTTGTTTTACAAATATAGTTTGAATTGGTAACCATGGCAACCAGGCTAGAATCGTCACAAACAAAATCAAGATGAATGACAACTTTCTCAAATTGGAGAGATTTTGGTGGCTGATAAGTAGTTTTTACAGGGCCAGTATGGTCTTAAATTTTGTAATATATTTGTTTTTTATATCAAGGAAGATTTCAATTATATGATTATCAAAGTCAAAGGTCAAGGTCATGATGACAACTAAGGTCAATGACCCATGAGCCACCATTTTATGCCCTACAGGAGTGAATATAATCTAATGCTGTCTGATACTGTGTTCTAATTTCTGCAAGTGACATTTATATTAAGATCCCAACATGACAAATACTTGTTCCACATATATAATTTGAACTGGTATCCATGGCAACCAGACTGGATTCATTATAAACAAAACTAAAGAAAATGACGATGTTCTCACTTTTGCAAGATTTTGCAGCTTGTTATGCAATTTCACAAGTCCAATATAGCTGTAAGCTTTCATATTTCTGTATTTGGTGTATACATAGGATTATTTTAGTCATGTGACTGTGGGGTCGAAGGTCTAGGTCATGGTGAAAACTGAGGTCAATGACTTTAAATCATACCATTTTCAATATGGATGTGAATATAATCTCATTTAATTCTGGACTTGTAATTTATGTAGAGATGTTAACATGAGCAATGCTCTCATAATATACCATGTGGGTATATAATGTCAAGTGGTATCCATGGCAACTAGGCTGGTATTTTCATAAAGAAAACTAAGAAAACTACCTGCTTGTTGATAGCTATGCATATTTGCAGGGCCAGTATACTCATCACATTTTTTTTTAAAGTGACAAGTGTGTTGCAAATATAAAAAAAAATGTACTGCTATTGAGTCATATAACTTTACTATTGCGCATAAGCTGGCTTGTGAAAATAAGTTTTTAATACTTTCATAAAAAAGTTGAAACTTTTTCTGCACAGTCTAATTTTCCTCATCTGAGAGCTTTCAGCCATAACCAAAAGCATTTATCATGCAACTGAATGGAGGTCTGGAAAATGTTGATTTCCTTAATGCTTGTACTACAGGACTATTTTGTTGAATTTTTAGTCCATGACATGAAACACACATGTGATATTTTTGCTGCCTGTTATGCATTTCTACAGGACCGGCATAGGCCTAAGCTTTCACATTTCTGTATTAAGCATATACACACGTGCATGGGAATATTTCAGTCATGTGATTAGGGGGTAATGTTAAAAACTAAGGTCAGTGACCATAATCAGTCAATTTTGCCCAATAAAACTGAACATTTTTTCATTATGTTCTATTCAGTAGGTTAATTCAAGCATGACGGCGCAGTAAATACATAATAATAATAATTCTAACATGACTTATGTTTGCTTTCCAAAAATAAGTAAGTTGATATGTATTACTGGAATACATGGCAAGCAGGTCGGAATCATAAAAACAAGTCCCTGCATGGATTCCTCACTAGTTTTGGTATATTTTCAACAGTCTGAAGATGCATATTTTCAGGTTTCTGAATTTGTCTGTGTCATGGAACTACCGATGTTGCCACAACAGCCAGTTCTAAATTGTTGCCATGGCAATAAATCAATTATTAATGTATAAAAATGTTCAGGTTCACCTATGTGAAGATCAATCACTGACTAATTCCTTATCTTCTCATGAAAAAGGCAGTGAAACCCTTCCATTTCGAGTATTTACCAACATAACTTAGATTAAAGACTCATTAAAGATGTTTCCAATATGTTTCTTGTAATCGCTACCAAAGGAGAACAATTTCTTACATATACCTGAAACAATATAGGATAATCCCACAAATATGATGCCCAGACTTAGACTTCCATAGTCAAAAAATGAAATTAAGGTGGCCCAAAGATGAAACTTGAAAAACAATTGACCGAGAACTTGCCATGAACAAAATGTTTGCTTAGAGGTTATATATTTACTGCTGTTGGGAAGACAAATTTATTGAGGGTCATTGATCGGAGTTTTCATCATTCGTCTTTAAGATTATATGACTGAGTTATTCACATGTTATAAAATGCAGAAACAAAAACCCTTGAGGCTACGCTGGCCTTGTTATATTACCAGGAAGGTTGTTATACTGCTTAACAGCCATTCAAAATCCTGCCAATTTGCGAACATGTTCATTATCCTAAGTTTTGTTTGTGATGAATCCTGCCTGGTTGCCATGGATACCAGTCAAAATTATATATCACGTGCTATTTCCATCGTACATTCAGGGAACATTGGTCATGTTATCATCTCTACATAAATTAACAGTGCAGCGTAAAATGAGATTATATTCACTTCCATATTGAAAATAGGCTGATTTAAGGTTATTTACCTCAGTTTTTACCATGACCTATATCTTCGACCCCACAGTCACATGACTAAACTAATCCCATGTATACACCAAATACAGAAATATGAAAGCTTACAGCTATATTGGCCTTGCACATCACAAAAGTGAGAATATTGTCATTTTCTTTAGTTTTGTTGATGATAATCCAGACTGGTTGCCATGGATACCAGTTCAAATTATATATGTGGAACAAGTATTGGTCATGTTGGGATCTTTATATAAATTTCACTTCCAGGGCACAAAGAGGTGGCTCATGGGTCATTGACCTTAGCTGTCATCATGACCTTGACCTTTGACCTTGATGGTCACATGATTGAAATATTCTCTGATACAAAAAACTAATATTCAAGACCATGCTGGCCCTATAAAACTACTTATCAGCCACCAAAATCTCTCCAATTTGAGAACATTGTCATTCATCTTGATTTTGTTTGTGACAATTTAATCTTTTTGCCATGGCTACCTATTCAAACTGTATTTTTAAAACAAGCCAGGACTACATTACATTTCTCATGAACCAATGTCAATTTGAAAACTGCCAATCAATGTAGCATTAGGTAGGATTTAATGTCTTCTTTTACTGCAAAATTGGACCAGATTTTTGTTTTAGCCTCACTTTTATCATGACTTTATCCTTTGACCTTGAAGGTCACCTGTCTAAAATATTCTGCAAGTAGATTATATTAAAAATTACAAATCACAGAAAGCTGCAGGAACAGTGGAATCGCATATCTGGCTTTTTGGGATTTCCCATTTGTCTATGTTGTGAAGGACATCAATTTGTTAAGGATCATTTAAACCTGGTTGCCTTGGATACCAACACAAGCTATATATCCAGAACAAATTTAGACCATGTCAAGTTACTGATGAATAACTGTTTGCATGGAAACAGGTATTAAGTGATGCGCATAATGATTCTAAAGATATTTTTATGTTAAAAAGGGCCAAATTTTTACATTTAACCCCAATTCTCACTATGACAATGACCTCTGACCTTAAAGGTCACATAACCAACATAAGGCATGTAGTTAAAAGATTTGATTATGCAACTTGGATAGAGTCGGTCAGTGCCAGTGGTAAAGAAATATAAAGAAATAAGACATTTCCTGAAAACCTGATTCCGTTGCTATGGTAACCGTTTTCAAGCTATGTTTCCCTCGGAAAAAATGGCATCCCCCGTAGCTTGATAGAGCTACTTCTAAGGATTCCGATAGTACAAGATTGTGCTATATCTATGACTTGTCAAGCAAATGACATAGTAGCGTATACTATATAATGTTTTCTGTGGTTGCTATCATTTCTAAATGAAATTCTGCTAGATATTTTCCACTATATGACTGAACTGATATCCTTCCGTAAATGTGTGATTATTATTAATAAATCAGGGGCGGATGCAGAAATTGGTGAAAGGGGGGGGGGGGCGCTTGGATAATTGATTTGCTAGCGCCTTTTTTTTTTAACCTTTACTCCCTTTTTTTTCACAAAAGGGCCCCCCCCCCTGGATCCACCCCTGTAAATTTATATGAGAATCTTGAAAGTCAAATGCAAAGGCCTGCAAAAATTTCCAGACATTGTTTATGTCTAGGCTATAATTTCTTTGCTACTTTGTGTAGTAAGTAACACTCAATTTTGTTACTATGTAGATTCAGTAAAATAAAATAGTTTTACAAAACCTGTCAATCACGGACATAATATTAATATGCCTAATAACCAATCAAATTAAAAAAGAAACTTGGTAATGCCCTACCCACTCAACACATTAGCCAATAAAGTGTATGATCCACTCAACATTCTCTTTTTTTTACCGGTAAAACCAAGTATTAGATGTAGTGTGGTCTTTTAACTAGAGATCCAACTGTATTATTACGCTGGCACAATGCCAAAAACTCAGAGTGAAGGCATATATGCAGTGTGTTGTCACCCCAAAGCCCAGCGCCCTGATTATGCACATGTTTTGCTCGTTTAATCAGCTAAACTAAATTAATCAATTTCTGTCATAGTCTATAGGCTGGCTTATAGTGTTAAAGGTCTAACAATGAAATTACAGAATAATTAGATGTTCAAGCTGAGTTTACGCAACTCTAGTTTTAAGACAAGATTTCTTAAATCAATGCACAAACCAATTTTTGTTTAACTAGGTAAACTAGCAAACAATGTCACTAATTAAGTGGCTGGGCTGTGAGGTAACAGCACACAGTGTTAAAGCTCCACTGTCTGTCAAAATTACTATTTTCTAAAACTTCAAACGATTTAAAATCACCTTATTTGATCACGGCACACTAAATATAATATTATGTAAGCTAATGAATCTATCAGACATTATTTACCAAAAATTAAATGATAAATTGGAAGAAATCAAGACTAAAACATTGGAAATACAATGGAAATGGCATCATCACCCATTGTTGACTATTGTGACGTCATCATTTGGTTTGTTTACATATTGAATTTTTGATGGCATGAAAAATTAAAGTTGAAGACAATGAAGTGAATGCAATGACACTGTCATAATGAGTGAGGTGGTGGTGGTGGATTAGGGCTTTACGTTCTGTATTTCTGCACCTGATGGGCTAATTAGGACAGGACAGGTAGGGACCATGGCAATGAGACGAAGGATGAAACAGCCATGGATCTAACATATGCTCGACCGGGAATTGAACCCAGGACCCAGTGGTTGGAAGCCCATGCAGAGCACTACCACTGAGCTAGGCCCCCATGTCATATTGAGTGACAATCAAGCTTTAACCAAGGGCAGTGTTATACAAGGGCCCCGTGAACTGAATAATTAACAATATGTTACAAAGACAATGTAGTGAAACAACAACGACAACAAAACTTACAAAATAATTCCAGTTGCTAGGAGAACCACTGAACCCAAGGCACACATCTTGAAATAAGCTGTAAACAACAAAAATTAAAATGCACATTCACTCAAAAAGTCAAGAATTGAAATAAAGAACTGCTGAAATTGTGAAAAAAAGTCTAAAACATAATGTATTTTATTAAAGTTAGTACTGAATTCCATGTGCATGTGTCCGGCATCATTAGATGAAGTTTACGTTGTTTTGTAGCTCTTCTGGAGTGTTTTTACACAGATGAATAATTTGTATGTATTATGGTTGAGGAATAACTCCTGTGGCTTTTAATCCAAACATTTAATGTATCGGTAATGTACTGGTACAAAGTAATGGTCAGCTCCAGCTAGTAATCTGAGTAATCTTCTCTTCTACACAAGTATATCATAGGCCCCCTTTTCCAGGGTTCTCTTTCCTATTGGTTCTCTTTCCTTCATTGCACATATACATGACATGCCTCTGGTTTGTGCCTTGGACAATGACCACAACCCCTTTTCATAATATGAAAAGGAATTGTGGTCATTGTTAGGTAAGATGACCCACCCTGTTATATATATATATATAGCTGTGAGGACATGCAATTTTTACAATATCTAAAATGTCTAATTAAAAGTGATAAAAGGTCTAAATTTGTACAAGTAAATAGACTATATTTAATAACAATTTAATGTTCAATAACTCAATATAATTAATTAATTATAAACTTCACTTTGCTATAATCTATTTTACAACATAGCTTTCGTGATTAATATAGCCTTAAAGCTATATTTAATGACATAATCAAGCAATATTAGAAACATTATATTACATTATTTGGCCAGTTACATATTTTTTAACATACATAAATTTACACATTAAAAAGTCATGCGACTCAGAATCTTAAAGACTTGTTGTTGTATGACCATCCATGCATGACTTATAACTGGTTATTGCTGAGTTTATTCACACATGCTTTTTAATATACTCACATGCTTTAAATATAATTTGTTATTATAAATTTAGTCAATCATTAATGCATGCTCCCCTCCGTTTCCGGGCGCCTCCGGTTCGTCTGCTAACCAATCATATTTCATATAATTTACCGGGGGGGGGGGGGGCGTAGCCATATATTTAGAATAGGTAAGTAGATATGCACAATGCTTATATATTCTCTGATCAGCTGTATGCTAACAACCATTTAAATTGCATGCAGTCAAGTCAAACCGTCGTTGATATTTGTCGAATAATTAAAAGTTTCATTCTGTATTTGCAGAATAAATTATGTTTGGCTGTGTTAATTGTTGGTTTGATTTTCTTTCTTTGCCTCTTAAATTTCAGCAGCTGGGCTTCGCAATATACTCTTACTTCATCCCACAAAACTGCATGTTGAGCTCCTCGTCATTCACTATTGATATATAAAAGTATCCAGTGAGATATACCATTGTTATGTGTATTATGTGATTGGTTCACTGAGTTTGGGGTATACGTATACCATTTCACAAAGTACCAAATAACTACTTTTTTTTTTTTTTGTGCTTAATTTGATTATCATGACCAACTGCTTTTCTCCTTCGAAATTGCTGCAAACAGTCTATACATTCATTAGTATGAAAAATAAATATTACTTGTGAATATAAATATTCATGATTAGCCTGAAGCTCTTTTCTGTTTATCTTTAGCAAATTTGGCTTTACTTTATTCTTTAAAGTTATTAGTACAACTTTATAAGAATTTCTTAATAAAAAATTGTGAATGATTTGTTTTCTCAACTTTTAAGAGAACATATTCAACAATGTCACACCCTATCACAGACTGACAATAAACAACCCGCTGTCGTAGTCCCAGAGGTCAGTGCAACACTGCTCTGGTGACTCCAGCACACTTGGACTCTCTCCTGAACTATTTCACAAATACAGTATTATACTATGTTCAAATATACAAGTGAAAGGAGATCCATGAAGTCAGTTCCCAGATTCCAGTTCCCAGTCAGCTGCCAGTCAGCTACCAGTAAAGTGAACTCAGCTCCCAGTTCTAGTTCCCAGTCAGCTACCAGTCAGCTACCAGTAAAGTGAACCCAGTTCCCAGTTCTAGTTCCAAGTCAGCTACCAGTCAGCTACCACTAAAGTGAAGTCAGCTCCCAGTAAAATATCTGGGCAACTGTTTGGTCATTGGAAAATTAGCTATAAAATAAGCATGCACCACTGTTTCTAGCAATGAATAGCTGATGGAATAGCACCAATATTTGGTACCATTCAATAGCTCAGGCATTAGGCTATCTAGTAAATATACTGCTACCTATGTACTATAATTCAATCAACCCAACTCCCAGATTTTTCTGTGAAAAGTTCACTAAAATTATTTCAATTTGCTCAACATATTTTTCTTAACTGCATAGTTACCAATCCAGTAAGCACCAATATTTGTTACCATTAAATAGCCAATAGATTAGGCTATCTAATAAATACAATACCAAATTTCTCCTATCATTCTAAATACCCAGCTCCCAGACTTTTATGTGTCATTTTCAACCAAAAAAGTTAACTTTGCTTAACAAATTTCTGGTAGCTGGGTAGTTAGCTGTCCTGTAAGCACCACTACTTGGTACCATTAAATAGCCAATGATTAGGCTATCTAATAAATACACTACCAAATTTCTCCTACCATTCTAAATACCCAGCTCCAAGACTTTCATGTGTCATTTTCCACAAGAAAATGTTACCTTGCTCAACAAATTGCTGGTAGCTGCTGGGTAGTTATAGCTATTCAGTAAACCCCAATATTTGGTACTATTAAATAGGCAATAGATTAGGTTATCTAGTAAATACACTGCCAAATTTTGAATTTCTGCCATTTTATTGTAAAATGTCCAGGCACAAAATTGCAGATCTTCTGCACTACTGCACCTAGATATACTAGATATACTAGATATACTAGATAGATGGATAGATAGATAGATACTTTATTTTGATGGAAATGGTTCAATAATTATCATACAGTAAGACATTTACATGATGTTGACTATGAATTGTAATCTATTGTAAATATAGGCCCATCAGGAGACCACCTGAGCATTAGCTGTAATGGTGGCACCTTCAATAAAAAGAAAGAATAATAATTCACTAATACTGATATTTTGAAGTTTCAGGCACTGCTAAGTGTAAATCTCCTTTTGTAGCCTTCCATGACATTTGATAATAGTTCATCAGTTCCAGTAATGAAATATATGATACTGTCTGGCTCTCCTAGGTTGGTAATTTGCTAGGCTTGAGAAATTTTGCCGAAGCCATAGTTTAGATGCCTATAACATTGTCAAAATATGTGTAAAATAGTGTTGTTGTGCTGTTTTGGGGGTTTCATGAACAAAATTATATATGCAACTTGTGTAGTCTGGTCAAAATATGATTTTTTTTATAGTATTTAGAATGGTAGGAGAAATTTGGAAGTGTATTTATTAGATAGCCTAATCATTGGCTATTTAATGGTACCAAGTAGTGGTGCTTACAGGACAGCTAACTACCCAGCTACCAGAAATTTGTTAAGCAAAGTTAACTGTTTTGGTTGAAAATGACACATAAAAGTCTGGGAGCTGGGTATTTAGAATGATAGGAGAAATTTGGTAGTGTATTTATTAGATAGCCTCAATCATTGGCTATTTAATGGTAACAAATATTGGTGCTTAATGGACAGCGAACTACCCAGCTACCAGAAATTTGTCGAGCAAGGTAAACTTTTTTTGAAGAAACGACACATTAAAATCTGGGAGCTGGGTATTTAGAATGGTAGCATAACTTTGGTATTGTATTTATTAGATAGCCTAATCATTGGCTATTTAACTGTACCAAATATTGGTGCTTACTGGATTGGTAACTATGCGGTTAAGAAAAATATGTTGAGTAAATTGAAATAATTTTAGTCAACTTTTCACAGAAAAATCTGGGAGTTGGGTTGATTGAATTATAGTACATAGGTGGCAGTATATTTACTAGATAGCCTAATGCCTGAGCTATTAAATGGTACCAAATATTGGTGCTATTCCATCAGCTATTCAGTGCTACAAACAGTGGTGCATGCTTATTTTATAGCTAATTTTCCAATGACCAAACAGTTGCCCGGATATTTACTAGTAGCTGACTGGGAACTAGAACTGGGAGCTGACTTCACTTTACTGGTAGCTGACTGGTAGCTGACTAGGAACTAGAACTGGGAACTGAGTTCACTTTACTGGTAGCTGACTGGTAGCTGACTGGGAACTAGAACTGGGAGCTGAGTTCACTTTACTGGTAGCTGACTGGTAGCTGACTGGGAACTGGAATCTGGGAACTGACTTCATGGATCTTGTAAAAGGAGCGGGTCTCTTCAACTTCTCCAAAAAATGAAAGAACTTGGACCAGACAACGATTTGTTAATAATACTATATTCGCTCTTATTCAGTTTTCTGTACATATTCTGTAGTCTTTACCTATGTAGTATTTGTAGTGAATTCTTTGTAGCTTTCTGTTTTTGTTGTTTTGACACATGTATCAACTCATGATATTGAGATTGTCAATAAAAATTATATGTATTAATAGCAATGAATTTTAACCAGGTACTTACATTGCTGTAATTTCGCTTTGTTGAAGTTCCAAACAAATTTCGCCATGTCGAAGTTCCAAACAAGTGATAAGTTAAGTATTATATTAGTCTTAGCATCAAGGTAAATAAATATCAATGATCCTGTACTAGACACTGGGTGGCACGGTTTACACAGTTGACGCAGTAGACACAGATATTGGTCACGCACGAGGTCTTTTATCGTGTTCCATGAGCTTTCATTAGTTTGTGCTCAATTTCACATTTTTTTATTGCTTTAATATATCCACAAAGTTTCAAGAATCCGCTAGAGGGCCTGTTGTCAGGCCACTGTTAACACAACCAAGACTCCAGTAGAGGGAGCCTAGTCACACCACTTTTAATACAACTGATACTCCAGTAGAGGGAGCCTGCTGGCTCTCAATTATCAATAGAACAAATGCTCCCTCTGGTTTGTATCAGGGAAAAGGTAGTACAGTTGTTTTAAATCAACCTAAAAGTCAGAGTCTAAGTCATTAAATCAAGGAGTTTCAAACCAAAAGGAACATGGAAACATTGGACAAAGAACATAACGATGAAATAGCTGTAAAAGAAGAAGAGGAAATAGTTTTCAATACAGAGGAGGAAGGTTTAGACAATGAAGATGAACCAGATTTTCAGGGTGAAGATGAGGCATTGCACAGAGAGTATAGAAAAGGAGAAATGCTGTTCTACGTACAGACAATCGTGAATGTAATAATTGTTGTATCATGCATAATTAACCTAAGTCTTGAAAATGGAGGTCAGACTGCCTGGACTGGACTACTTGCAACCTCCCTTGGAATTTTGGTCCCCCAGCCAGGATTTAACATAAAGTGGAAACAAAGGAGTGCCCAGAAGAAAATTCCTGAAAATTAAAAAACTATACTATTACTCCAACAGAGGGAGCCATATACTTTAAAAAAAGAGGGAGCCTAGCTATATATAGAGCAAATAGTCCCTCTGATTAACAGTGCATTATACTCTGGGGTTTCTATGGTATAATATGGAAGGATTTAATTCTACTCAGGAGGCTCTTGAACACATCGACCTGTTTAGGTATTTCATAAATTATGAATTGGATAAACAACCAGCAAACATAGGCCGCATTGTGAACTATTATGTGGAAGTTCTACACGGTGTACTCGCACTTCTCAATCTGGACGCACCTGCAGTTGACCACGAGTATCCAGGTTGTATTTGCAAGGAGTATCTTGCTGATGCGCACTTCAGTTGGCTCTTCCAAATGGATGAATTGTTGTTCGCAATGGTGAACACAGCGCAGGTCGTCGGGGGCAGTACACTTCAGCAGATAATCGATGCACAGCATGAAAGACTACCTTCTTGTTGGTTAATGGCCACCATAGACACATACAATATCTTGGAAGGCGCTGTTATCTAATAAGGTAAGCTAATAGTCAAGTAATAATAATTAACTGAATCTTATATGCAACAGCGTTATTTACATAATAATGATATAATTATTCATTGTTACAGACTATCAATTGGCATCATAGACAAAGACTGAGCAAACAAGACGAGCCAAATTCGGAAGATTATGTACAATATATCATGGGCTATTCTACATCATTACTTTTGCGGCGTACACGTTGGTGATGACATTATATATTTAAGTCCCACCTTTTATTCGGTGGGCAAGTGTAAAAATCATTGCAGATTGTATATAAAGAAGCATAATAAACAGTGACTGTCAATCTATTCGTTTCTTTTGGAATGAAGAATTGGAGACTAATTCCGAATACGAATGTGATTCTACTTTTAATGACACTTTCTCTACTCAGAGCAACACAACTTCTGAAACAAATTTAATATGGAGGCTTTACGTTGAAGATAATTGTAATCACTGTAATCACATGCATGAATACGGAAAAATCAGCTTTCAAGTGTATAAGAGATTGCTTGGAAGATTTTAAGCATAATTCAATTTATAATTTTTACAACAGTAAATACGCACACCGTGTTTATATTGAATTTGTTTAACACAGAGTAATATTGTATATATTTGCAGTCGAGGAAATGTATGTATAGTATATAATGTGCTAGGTTAGCAACTGTTTAGTGTAATTAAAATGTTTGGTTTAAGAATGCTTGTTTTGCTGGGTCCTTAGATATAGAATATATAGGAGATATTTAAACAGTACAATTAGTTCCAGAACAATCTTTGAAATGGAAACAACTATTGACGAGTATTTGTCTAATGTATATTTTAATCCGAAATCACCGGCAAGCTTTACAAGCAAAAGTAAGTTATGGCATTATATCAAAACACAGAAAGATAAACCTAAGACTTTAACTTTATCTAAACTTAACAAATGGTTGCAAAATCAGGATACAACATCAGTTTTTAAACAACCAATATATAAATTTAAACAGGAAAAAATTGTTGTATCATCAATAGATGAGCAATGGAGTGCGGATTTAATGGATTTGTCTGGGGTAAAAGATTTTAATGATGGTGTAACATTTGTTCTCGTTATAATAGACATTTTTTCTAAATATTCTTGGGTGGAACCGCTTAAATCTAAAACAGGCAATAATGTACAAATTGCATTTTCAAAAATTTTTAAATCTGGAAGAATTCCTTTAAGATTGTGGGTGGATGGAGGCAGTGAATTTAACAACAAAATAGTTAAGCAATATATGAAGGAAAATGATGTACACATGTTTGTTGCACGTTCGGAAAGTAAATCAGTTTTCGCCGAAAGGCTCATTAAAACTCTGAAATTAAAAATACACAAATGTTTGTATTCAGAGCAAACATTTCGTTACATAAATGTTTTGCAAGATATTACTCAATCCTACAATAATTCTTACCATACTTCAATTAAAATGGCTCCATCACAGGTAAATACGACTAATCAGCTTGAAATATATACTAAATTTTATATGCCATATGTAAATAAGCAGCTGCAATCAAATATTCAAACTAAGTTAAAGAAAGGAACTTTAGTCCGTATATCACGTGCTAAAGATAAGTTTAAAAGGTCTTATAATCACCAGTATACAGAGGAGATTTTCATTATAGTAAACATCATTGACTCGATACCCCAAAGATATATGTTGCACGACTTATTGGACGAAAAGGTTAAAGGTACTTTTTATGCAAAGGAATTAATTGTAGTTCCAGAAAATCATAATAGAAGTTACAAAATAGAAAAAATACTTAAATACAGACAGGGAACTAGAAAAAGAAAAGAGGCTTTTGTTAAATGGTATGGTTATGGTGATAAATTTAATAGTTGGATTCCAGCATCAACTGTAACTAAATACCATAGGAATGGAAGCTGAAACAAAAACTATAGTTCTTACAAGTAAAGATTCCATTGAGTTTTTTCCCTCAAACAATCCAAGTCAATTTACATCGATATTTGGCACTCCGATAGAGTTAAATTATGAGTGGGTTGTTTCACTTAGAGAAATGGTAATAAAAACTCAAAATTCTTTAGATTTAAATATACCAGTTATATTAAATATTTATTGCAGACAAGCAAGTGGAATTATTCAAGCAGGTCATGATTCAATGCTTTTAAAAAGAGTCGTATTGTGGCCGCGTAGAGTAGATAATACTTATTTATATGGGCCATTTCCTTGAACGGATTATGCAGACATACGGCTACCCATATTAGACAGAGTTGATATACTGGTGAAACCAGTAATTCCAGTTAATTTAACTTTCGATTCTGATGGTACAACACACATGACATTGTACCTCCGTAGAAGGAATATTGAACAAAAAGTAAAATGCGTATAATACCATATGTGCCAAATTTTGACCAATGGAATAATTATTTTGTTCGTCAAGCAACTGGAAATAGGATTCAAAATAATTCTAATAATGAAAGCCAACACTCGATAATTGATGGGGGGGGGGGGGGGGGGGGTTTATAATGGTGAGTGTGTTAGAATCACATAACTGTCAATGCACAATGCAGTCCAATGTGAAAACTGTGAAACCTGTGAAATCCTGTTGTGTGGTTGACATTTGCTCATTCTGAAGTCTGCAGCCACTGAATGCAGATTAAACTCTTAATTACTCACTTCAACATACAAAGTAAGTTTTTCATTTAACATTATTATACTTGCTGTGATTGAATTTGAACAATTTGAATTATTAGTCTGTCATTATTAGTCAAAACATTAAACATTCAGTTATTGTTGTTTGCATATTATTATAACCAAATTGTAGATGTGCCTATTGTGTGAATCTCAAGTGCCACCTACATGTATGATGTAGCTCCAGTATATCTTCATTAATGGTTGTCTGACAAGGGATATTACATCAGAGTTTGTATGTGATTTATGGTTGGCCTTCTGCATTTGATTCTCTGTATTATGAATACTTTATTATTCTCTGAATTGTAAATGCTTCTTTATTTTCTGTGCATTGATCATTCTCTGTAATTTTGAATTAATTTTAAATGTATGTTTGTTCCTCATTGTAGGGAACCTGGGTTTAATGGTTTAATAAAAATCTACATCCCAAGTACCAGCTGATTCCTCCTTTGTCCGATACAGTGAGTCATCTTATTTAACTTTAGTTAACGAAATTAAAAACGATAGTAAGAATGATCATGAGCCTAAAATAAATGTTACAATAACCACCCCTGCCGAAGCTACTCTTGAGCAAGCGCAGTCTGAAGTTGAAAATATTGAAGAAGGGGAGAAAAATAAGAAAGAAATCAATCTTCATCAAGCAGTTAAACGAAGAGCACCGCAAGCACCGTCAAAGAAACTAACAAGCAATAATAAGAGAAGCCGAAAATATTCGGACGTTTTCTCAAAATCATAAGTCTGTTGTATGGGGTGCAACATAGGTAAGTGTACTAAAGCCATATATATATAACACAGCAATTATGATTGGTGATTCTGTACATAGTGCATCAGTGCTTGGAGTTCCAACACAATTAAATGTTTTTGCACCCCCTATTGTTCAAAGTGCAATAGAACGTGTGTTAATTGTGGAATATCGTCCCACAAATCAAATTTCTAGTCAAGATGCACCAGTTGTATTTGTTTAAGGAGGAAATTCTAAGCATTATTTAGATCTTAAAAGAACAAAGTTGTACCTCAAAGCAAAGATAAGTAAGGAGGATGGTACAAATATTGTGAAAGGTGTAGCAGTTTGTCCCATTAATTTAACATTACAGTCACTTTGGAGCCAAATAGACATAAAAATTTCAGGACAATCTCTTTCATTGTCCAATAATACTTACCCATACAAAGCATATTTTCAAACTTTGCTTAAAACGTCATCTGATGCAAAAGATACGCAATTAACAAGTCAAATGTTTTATTTAGATAATAATGACTTAGACAAATGTTTGTTAAACACAGGTGCACTGCAAAGACTTCAATTGTTTGAAGAAAGTGAAAGTGTTGAAATGGAAGGTCCTTTATAGGAAGATATCTGCCAAATTAACAGATATATATTAAATAACACTCAAATTGATATCAAACTGTTTAGGGCTAGACAAGAATTTGTTATAATGACAAACAGATGACAAATACAAAATCGAAATTGAAGACACTTGTTTAAAGGCCTATTACATTGAAGTAATGCCAACAATTATTACAGGTCATGCAAAAGGCCTTGAAAAATCTAATGCAATTTACCCTTTTACTAGAGTTCAAATGAAGTCTTTTAACATAGCTAGTGGATCTCGGGGGTTTCATTATGATAACATTTTCAACTCGGAATGCGCAACTAAAGTTATTTGTGGTTTTGTTGAAAGTGACAGTTACAGTGGCAATTTCAAGAAAAATCCTTTTAATTTTCAACTATTTGATTTGAATGAAATAGAGCTTTGCGTTGATGGGCAATCCGTACCATCACGTTCCTTAAAGATGTCAAATGACAAATTGGGTAGGCACGTTATTGCCCCTTATTCACGATTGCATGAATGCACCGGTAGTAATTGCAATTTATCTTTTGGTAATGAAATAACTCCAAAACAATTTGCAAATGGTTATGGCTTGTATGTATTTTCCCTGTATGGTGGAGGTCACGAGGGCAATTTTATGGAAATTAAAAGGTCTGCTAATGTTAAAATTCAAGGTAATTTCTGTACATCCCTTACAAAAGCCGTTACTTTGATTATATATGCTGAATTTCCAGCCGTAATGGAGTTAGAAGCTAGTAGAAATGTTATAGTGACCTAATTTTTATTTTAAGGTATTATACAATGATTCCACTGGCTAAAACGGACTCTAATGGTAGCAGCTATATCCCCTTTCAATCTCCTGTTTCTTTATTATGTGCTGGGAGTGCTTTTGCTGGCAAATCATTTTTTATTGCTCAATTACTAAAAAACATTTAATGTTTGAACCTGAGGCCATAGCAATTTTATTTGCATATTCTGCTTGGCAGCCATTATATAAGGAAATGGAATCCGAAATACCTAACATTACGTTTATTAATAGAATTCCTTCAAAAGAAGAACTAGAAATATTTACAAGTTGTAAAGATTCGTCCTCTTGGGCTCTGTCAAGAGGCATACAACAGACTTCTCTGAATTGCTGAGGCAACTTCAGGCATCAAAAGACAAGTTCCAAGGCTTGTACAAGTCTGTCATGTAATCTTCAGCTAGCTTTCCATCCAAGCATTCAGTATAAGTTCCAAGCAAGGCACAAAGTAAAGAACTCTGTAAGACAATAGATTGCTTCCTCAGTACTGGTTTCTGGTTAGGTAAAAACTGATCTTTTTATTGCTGCAGAGCCTTATATTAACAATGGGGCTCTTCACTTCCCCACCCAGCATACACTGGGTGGGGTTAATTTAAACCAATCATGAGTGCTAAAACAATGCACTGAATTTCATTAACCAATCCTAGAACAATACACAATTAGCTGCTGGACTGCTCTCCCTGGAGCAGTAGAGCATGAATTACATAAGTGGGGGGGTGGTTTCCCCCCCTTAACTGCAACCACTGGTAAAATGCCACTTTAAGCTGGCAGGGATTAGGCCTGCAGAGACAAAGGGGCCCTCTGTACCACTGCATTGTACTGTGGCTATTTTTAGCCCAAGCTGACACTGGGTTACAATGGCAGTGTCAGCAATTGGCAGGTAGCTTGGCTTGGGGTGCAGTAAAGTGCAATTAAGGAGGCTGTATTGCTCCAGATCAAAGGCCTGCCTGGACTTAGTGTGGAGGCAGCCTTAACAGGGAAATACAACTAGCACAATGCAGTGTGCAATTATGCTGGTAATACAATGCAATCATGCTGTACTCTGACACAACTTCCTTCATTTAGCATTTAACATTCAATGTTTGACATTTCTCTGTCCTATCAGTGCACCAATGATTCTACTAGATTTAGTGCACAACAACCATGCCTCTCAATTATACATAACATAACATGCATGACTAACTACATTAAACAATGCATGACTATATGAACAATCCATTTAATAGCTATGTTAAACAATGTATATCCATAATGAACAATGTATTTAATAACTATATTATACAATGTAGGTCCATAATGAACAATGTATTTAATAACCATTCTAAACAATGTATGTCCATCATGAACAATGTATTTAATAACTATATTAAACAATGTATGCCCATAATGTACAATGTATTTAATGACTAAGATAATTAATGCTAAACAAGTCTCTGTGACTGTAGTTATGAAACATAAGAGATATATGTATCATATAAATCATCTATCTCATGAAAGTGAGTAAATGCAGGGCAGTGGACTTTACATCACTCCCCCCCTTCCTCCAGCTCATTGATGCTAGCCAGCAAGGAGCGAATAAGGGTGACCAAAAGATATTGATAGTAGTATTTGGGGGGTTTATGTGCGACAGGATGTAAGAGGGCTTCTACATCGATGTCTAAAATTGGGCTTGTATCGGCTGAATGCATTTGTGGCAGGGCGATATGCAATTGTTTAAGTTCCAAGCGCTTTGAAAAATTAAAATGGGCTGTGACCCGCACGGCCGGCATTACATAACGTCTAGCCAAATACATCCTGTCTATACAAGTAATGGTCCAACCTGCACCATGAATTGTGCATGGTTGAATGCAAGTAACATTGTGGGTACCTCGAGGTAAAGTGATATGTGACTCTGCTAGTCCAGGACAGCGTATTACTAAGGTTTCACCTATTGACGCTATGGCGTACTGATTGATATCAATGGTTGTGAGTAGAGTGTCTCCTGCATGGTCACGGACGTCCACTCTACATTTATTGATAAATTCACGCCTATTAGTCAAAATACCTCGGGCGCAACTCATGAGGGTGGGTCCAAACTCTGGGCCTGTTTGACACACTGTGGGCTGATGACCCACACATTTATGTGGCAAAAATAAATTCCCAGAGATGGTGTCAATGGCGTAAGCCTTATTTAACTTTACCAGAACCGTATAAGATGAGTTGTTGATTGGTACTGGGTGTGCCAGTACACTGTATAACAGGTAGGGACGGGATGCTACCAATGGGAGCTCAACTTTATACAGTAAAGTGCCTGAAGACTGCCATAGAGGAGTTACAGACAAGAATTGATAGTACCACTCCAGTGAGGATATTACCTTGTGTTGAGCTGCTGCCTGCTGTAGGATCTCTGTGAGTTGGCTGGCTGATAGTAGATCACGAGTGAGATGTCCTAGTTCAAGTTCAGCACGCTGTCTATGAAACAGTGTAGTCTGTCGCACATAATGCTGAGCCGCTAGTTCCAGAACGTCCAGGTAACTGTCCAGGTCTGATACTAGTTCCATGCGGCTGATGCGTCTTGCGTGATCTTGTATGATCTTTGCCAGTTGGTTGATGGCCGTGTTGATCTGTATGATCTGGAGGGCCATGTGATGCTGTTGCCCTACTAATCTTCTCGTGTAAGCCCTCGTCTGGTTCAGGATGGTGACAAGATTGTTGTGCGCATGCGTCATGTCTCTTTGTCTGCCATCAACTTCCATTAGAGCAGCCTTAAATCTGTCCAATTGAGACGATGTGGCCACGCCGAATAGGGCATGCAACACTGAGCCACCGATGTCCAGCAGTCCTCTTCTCTCTCGCCTTGGTCTGTCCTCACGTGCGATCAGTTCCTGCAGGCGGTCTCTGCGCAACTTGCGCGACTGCAGGTCGATTTGGATGCCATTGCGTCCATTGTGTGAGAGCAATTCCAAGGCTGTAAAGGTGTGATTGAGTGACGATATCTGGTTGGCTAGGTCAGTGGGGTATGGGGGCGGATCCAGGGTGACGTATACGTCCCATGATGCCACCAGCTGGTGCAGTGTTTCCCCTCCTCTGATGCTGATGCCATCCGGTAGTGCAGTGACTATGATGGGAGCTGTGTGCTCTGCTTGCGTGAGGCAGCTCAGGAGGAGGATCACAATTAAATGCATCTTAAAAAGGCAGCAACTTCTTGGGTTATAGTTACTCTGGCCTTCTTTTGATCTTCTGGCGTCGGCGAGGGCAGGTCGCTCTGGAGACGGCGTTTAGCTGCACGGTGTAAGATGGGTCTCCCCCGCTTTGCAGCTACTACAGGATCAGGGTCATGCGGGCGTCGTGGGGCAAATCTGTGCAGGCGCTTGAGATCTGCTTGGCGTGGTGGTGCTGGGCGGTACGTGGCTGGCCGTCTTCTGGTCTGTGCCGGTGCTGATGGCTCTCCGTGTGCTGCAGGTGGTCCAGCGTAGGGGCGCTTGGCAGAGGCGTCCTGGTCCGGGGGGTGAGCACGTCTATTGGCGGTGCGATGCAGGCGCTTCGAGTCTGTGAGCCGTGGCGTGGCTGGTCACAGAGTGGCTGGCGTCCTGGTAGTTGCGGGTGCAGGTGCAGTGTGACTGCAGGTCGTCATGCGTTGGGACCTTTTACGTGAGACCCCTGGTGGCTGATCCGAGGCAATTGAGCTGTCCTCACTTGATTGGCTTGGGTTCCGCCTGCGCTTCATGGCCGATTGCCTCGCAAGGGAGGTACCCGTGGGCGCCGCCGCTGAAGCATGGTCTGGGGCGGGGCGCGCTGTCCTGTCAGGCATGACGGCTGTTCTCAGCATCCCGGCTGACCGCGCACCCTGGCGGGGATTGCGTTTTGGTCTGGGGTTGACATTATCCCAGACTATGTTAGGGTCCACCATTTTCACCTTATTCACATTAAGGACCTTCTGTTTGTCTGTCTGTTGGTGGTTGACCCACAAGACCTTGCCTCTCATTCTTGTGATTGTCCACTGTGGGTCCCACTTGGATGTTAGTGAGAGTGGCTCCTGCGCTTTGATGACCACTGTATCCCCCACCTTGAACTGTCCTATGTTGGCCTGTCTCTGCAGCCGCTCCCTGTTGTGGTGTCTTGATTGGGCTGTTGAATGTACTGCAGTTCTCAGGGCATCTGCCACATTCTGCAGGCGATCATCCAGCAGTGTATCTTCTTGCAGAAGTTTTGAGATGGGCAGTCTCGCCCTGCGTCCATGGTGCAAGAAGGGGGTGTGGCCAGTGACGTCTGACACTGAGTTATTATACGCCAACAATGCCGGTCCAATTTGATCTTCCCAAGTGTGTCTTGTGTTGTTAATGAGCCTCGAGATTATCTGCTTGAGGGTCCCATTAAAACGTTCACACTTGCCATTGGCCTGTGGGTTATTACTCGTGGTACGTCGGTGATCGATGGCCACACCCTTAAGGTAGCTGCGTATTGCGGCTGCCCCAAACTCCAAGCCTTGGTCCGTGATGATCACATCAGGATATCCATTGCGCGGGAACACGTATCTGGTGAACTGCTTCCAGACCTCGAAGCTAGTCTTGCTGGGCATGGGGTACGCTTCTGCCCAGCCAGTGCAGTGATCAATGACAGTGAGAATGTATTGGTTGCCTGATGGTGACTTCACCAGGGGTCCAATCAAGTCAGCTGCCATGATCTGTATGGGTGCAGTCGCCAGGGGCATCTCGCCCATGGGCGCTTTCGGTCTTGCTTTGCTGTGGACCACACAGGTGGGGCATTTAGAAACAATGGCCCAGGTGTCGGACTTCATTCTTGGCCAAGCGAAAGCCTCCTGCAATTTCCGCATGGTCTTGAGCACAGACATGTGGCCAACATCTTCATGCGCGCGTGTTATGATTGAGTCACGTTGCTCTGGAGGAATGACGAGTCGTGGGTGGTCAGCAGCATATTGATAGGGGCGCTTTGTCGAGTAAAGCAGCCCGTTGATAACTTCGAACTCGCTATCCTCGTCGTGGTGCTCAGTCCATTCGGGCATCAGCCGCTGCTGCTGTGCAATCAAATGGAGGTTGAGGCCGTAGATGTCTGGAGTGGCGTCGTCGGGAGGCAGGAGTGGCAAGTTGTTTCCCAAGTGCCAATAGTCCGTGTCAAACGTGGCGATGGTGTCATATTGGCGTATCCTGGAGAGCATATCCGCCCTCACGTTGAGCTTGCCCTTATGGTACTCGACCTTGCAATTGTACTCAGCTAACAGGACCGCCCAGCGCTGGATCTTTGTGTTGTTCATGTCTTTTGTGAACAGCGAGGTGAGCGGTTTGTGGTCTGTGAAGGTCCTGTAGCTGGCACCCCATAGGTAAGGTCTTAGCTGCTTAAGGGCGTGAATGACGGCATATGCTTCCTTCTCAATTGTTGCCCATCGCCTCTGGGTGTCTGACAGTTGCTTGGATAAGTACACGATTGGGCGTTCTACTCCTGACTCATCCTTCTGGCACAGTATGGCGCCAATGGCGTAATCGCACGCATCGGTGTAAAGCTGATAGGGCTGATCTGTGCGTGGATGGGCCATGACGCTGTCACTAGTCAGGGACGCCTTGAGTGAGTCAAACGCCAGCTGATGTCGTCCTGTCCAGTCAAATTTGACGTTCTTGCGGGTTAGGTTCACCAAGGGCTCAGAAATGTGGGCATAGTCCTTTATGCAGTTCCTATAATAGCCCGTCATCCCCAGGAAGCTGCGGGCCTCTGCTAGGTTCTGAGGCGCATGCATGCGAGCTATGGCTGCCACTTTCCCGGGGTCTGCCCTGAGTCCTGCTTCACTGACAACATAGCCCAGCAACTTCACCTCTCGCAGCCCAAACACGCATTTGTTGGGATTGAGTCGCAGATTAAACTGTTTCAGGCGAGCGAACATCACTTGCAGATGCTCGGCATGCTCAGTCTCATTCGTGCTATACACGACAATGTCGTCAATGTACAGCATGCAGATGTTGCCAATCAATCCCTTAAAAACCACTTCCATGGCCCTTTGAAAAAGTTGACTGGCGTTACACAAGCCCATGGGGAGCCTGGTCCAGTGAAATAGGCCCCTGTGACACACAAACGCCGTCTTCTCTTGATCTTCAGGGTGGAGTGGCAGCTGGTGGAAACCAGACTTCAAGTCCAATGTTGAAAACACGGTGGCGCCTTGAAGCTGGTCAAATATGTCTCTTATCAGCGGTATGGGATATGCGTCCTTTTTGGTGACCTTGTTGAGGCTTGTGTAGTCTACACAAAAACGTGGACCATCTGAGGGGTCTTTCTTCTCAACAAGGACCACTGGTGAGGCCCATGGAGACGCTGAGGGGACAATGACACCTTGACGCAGTAGGTCGTCAATTTTAAGATCCAGGGCTGCTCGCTTCTTGAGCGGCAGCCGGTATGGTCGTCGCTTGATAGCTGATCCTTCCGTGTGGATTCGCACCTGTATGTCAGGGTGGCATCCCAAGTCCTCTCCTTTGGCAGCGAATTGTCTGGAGTGGTCGGCCACGCACTTGCCAATTCTGGAGTCTCTAATGACAGGAGGGTGTTCCCCCAAGGACTCTATCGAGTTTAGCTGGCGAGCTGGCAGCAATGGCAGTGACACTCGTCTCCAGGTCAGTATGCCATTTTCATAGTCAATATGTGCTAATTCCTGCTTCAGCACGTCTCGCCCTAAAATCAGTGGGTGTGCTATGTGGTCCACGATGATCACTGGGATGCTGCCTATAGTGTCCACAGGGAGCTCAGTCGCTCCCAGCACCTTGATATCATGTCCAGTGACACCACACAAATCGACTGACTTGCCCAGCAGTGGCCGGCATCCAGTCTTGTTACATAAGAGTTCAAACTCTTGGCGCCGCAACACAGTGCGGGAGGCTCCCGTATCGACGAGCGCAATTAAGGAAAGTCCATAAATCCTTAATTCCACGTATTTCAGCTCGTCGATCGTTGCGGCGCCTATTGGCCCCCCTGGTTCTGGTTGCTTCTCTCTCGCTGGCTCTGCTGCTGGGACGCTCTGCGTGAGCGGCAATGGCGCTCCACATGTCCGATCCGTTGACAGAAGTTGCAAATAGGAGCTCCATCATCAGCATAGGCATTGTCTGGCTGGGCAGGTCGCGCTGGGCGCACTCGGCGTTCTGGCGCAGGATCTTGACTCTGAGCCGGGCGGGTTCCTTTGGCATTCTGCATGGCGCTCATCAATTTCGTGAATTGTTGGGTCAGCTGACTTGGCGACGAACCTCGGCCATGTCTTTGGCGAAATCTGGGACGCTTGTGGCGGCCGGGGCCATCGCGCCCACTTCCATTGGCTCATCCTCTCTGACCAGGACACCGTCGTCCAGAGCCATGCGGAGGCGATATTCATCCGACTCGTAGTTGGAGACCAGTGTCATCGCAGCGGCGAAGTTTCCTGGGCGGCCATCCTTAATCAGTCGCTCCACGATGTGGCGATCTCGCAGTCCCTTCATGTATACTCGAAGGAGAAGTCGAGTTTGATCAGCGTTTCGGGCCGGGGCAGCTCGCCCGCGTC
The DNA here is from genome assembly GCA_932294295.1 of Alitta virens. Taxonomy (NCBI): domain Eukaryota; kingdom Metazoa; phylum Annelida; class Polychaeta; order Phyllodocida; family Nereididae; genus Alitta; species Alitta virens. Next base: position 40,058,626 of record OW028578.1, read on the forward strand.
CTGCTGCACCCACTGGATATGCCAAGTCAGCCATCTCTCGGAAACGTCGTCCATAGGATGTGGACGTCTCGTAGGCTCCTTGTCTGGCCTTCTCCAATTCATGACGCAGCCGGTCGTCCTCGTGGGGCTGCAGGAAGGCTTCTTGCAGATGGGTGCGCACTGTGTTCCAGTCCACCGCCTCCCGGTCTGGCTGCCGCTCAAGGAAGTGTTCCAGCTCTCTTCTGAGCGCTCCCTGGGCTGAGTGGGCGGCAATATATATCGAGAACTCGGAATATGGAATTGTAAGATCCACTTCTCTTACCCAGTCTCGTACTGCCCCGGGGGTGGCTCCGTCGCACGGCGGCACGCGTCGGGCGAGATTATCAGCCGTCTGTCGGTCGCTGTTGAATTGATGTCGACGATCTCGGTCATGAGCTGTTCTTCTGTCAGCGGCCCGGTTCTCGGCGCCCTCATCACGGAGTTGCTGTACGAAGTCCGCGAATTGCTGGACATCCACGGCAGCAGGAGGAGCAGGCGCATGGGCTGGTGGGATTGCAGGTAGAACCATGATGACTTTCGTCTTCTTCAGGAAACGGAGAGCACTCAGTCAGGAGAGCTAGAAATCTTCACTTAGCTATTGTCCCATGTAGACTTTCAGGTCCTTGCGGTTCTTTGCAAGAACATTTGTGTGAGCTGATGTATACAACACGTTGCTCCTTCCATTCAAGACTCCAATTTGTTAGATCACGTCAGGGTCACCAATGTAAAGATTCGTCCTCTTGGGCTCTGTCAAGAGGCATACAACAGACTTCTCTGAATTGCTGAGGCAACTTCAGGCATCAAAAGACAAGTTCCAAGGCTTGTACAAGTCTGTCATGTAATCTTCAGCTAGCTTTCCATCCAAGCATTCAGTATAAGTTCCAAGCAAGGCACAAAGTAAAGAACTCTGTAAGACAATAGATTGCTTCCTCAGTACTGGTTTCTGGTTAGGTAAAAACTGATCTTTTTATTGCTGCAGAGCCTTATATTAACAATGGGGCTCTTCACTTCCCCACCCAGCATGCACTGGGTGGGGTTAATTTAAACCAATCATGAGTGCTAAAACAATGCACTGAATTTCATTAACCAATCCTAGAACAATACACAATTAGCTGCTGGACTGCTCTCCCTGGAGCAGTAGAGCATGAATTACATAAGTGGGGGGGTGGTTTCCCCCCCTTAACTGCAACCACTGGTAAAATGCCACTTTAAGCTGGCAGGGATTAGGCCTGCAGAGACAAAGGGGCCCTCTGTACCACTGCATTGTACTGTGGCTATTTTTAGCCCAAGCTGACACTGGGTTACAATGGCAGTGTCAGCAATTGGCAGGTAGCTTGGCTTGGGGTGCAGTAAAGTGCAATTAAGGAGGCTGTATTGCTCCAGATCAAAGGCCTGCCTGGACTTAGTGTGGAGGCAGCCTTAACAGGGAAATACAACTAGCACAATGCAGTGTGCAATTATGCTGGTAATACAATGCAATCATGCTGTACTCTGACACAACTTCCTTCATTTAGCATTTAACATTCAATGTTTGACATTTCTCTGTCCTATCAGTGCACCAATGATTCTACTAGATTTAGTGCACAACAACCATGCCTCTCAATTATACATAACATATCGTGCATGACTAACTACATTAAACAATGCATGACTATATGAACAATCCATTTAATAGCTATGTTAAACAATGTATATCCATAATGAACAATGTATTTAATAACTATATTATACAATGTAGGTCCATAATGAACAATGTATTTAATAACCATTCTAAACAATGTATGTCCATCATGAACAATGTATTTAATAACTATATTAAACAATGTATGCCCATAATGTACAATGTATTTAATGACTAAGATAATTAATGCTAAACAAGTCTCTGTGACTGTAGTTATGAAACATAAGAGATATATGTATCATATAAATCATCTATCTCATGAAAGTGAGTAAATGCAGGGCAGTGGACTTTACAAAGTGATTTAAAGCCCCGATGTTTAGTGTTAGATGATCAAATGACTCATTTAGCGTCTTGTCCTGATATAACTGAATATTTTACAGTCTTTACACATCGCCGAAATTTATCCTACATTTTAATAGTACAAAACATATTTTTTCAAGCCCAATGCCTAAGAGATATATCATACAATGTTTAGGGGATTATTTTATTCAGAAACTTAAGATCTCCATTAAGGTTAAGGTTTCCATTTTGGCTTCACAAATGTGCACAAACAAAAAACAGAAGACCTTTTTTCTTGATTCATATCATCAAGCCTGCGTAGAAAAGCAGTATGGCTATTTATATGTTGATATAAATCCTAAAAATAACACTTTGTATCAGTAAAGAACTAACATCTTACCAGGTCAGAACTGTGTTATTTATCTACCTAGATAGTCATGATGAATTTTGAGTGTTTAATTCCGGTTCTAACACTTTCTAACCCAAAAATGCAGCAATGTATAATGCACACTTGTGACGATAATTTTATTCAATTTATAGGTCAGGTGGCCTTAAATTTATTGTAGAAGAAAATTATTGTATCAGCATATTATTTAGATTTGCTCGATGAGCATAAAGGGATCATTAGACGTTTAGCAGCTCATAGAGTTAAGGTCAGGATGAGAAGGTGAATGTGCATCAAACATTATTCCATTATAACATTAATGCTTAAGGCTGCAGAGGACGATATTAAGATTTTCTTTTCAAAATAGTGTTATACCATGGCTCAAGAACACTTATTAGTTGAAGCTAACAAATACAACAGACTCTTAGAAGAGATAAAAGAATATGAGCAAAAATTAAAATCTAAAGAAACAGAAAATGCCAATAACAGTGGAAATGAGACAGCAGACTCAAAAATTACTGAACAATCAGACATACTCAAAACAAGTACTGAACTCAAGTCACCACATGTTGCTGATACAGACAATAATACTGATCAAAAACTCTGTGTGGGTGGTACAGAGGGTGTTAATTGTAGTAAAAAGATAGAAAACAGTCATAACAAGTCTAGTAAAAAAGGGAAAAAGGCTGTAAAATCTGTACAAAAACGTACCATTACAAAAAGGCAGTTAATTAAAAAGCTACTCCCACCAGGAAAAAGACCTTCTGAGACCACAAAAACACTTACAAAAGATGATGTCAGCGTCAAAAAATGGTTGGAACTGTGACGCATTTACTTTTTATTAGCTCAAATGATCAAAGTGCGATGTTTGAGAATCACACCCAAATCAGGTGGGCTTAATTTACATATACGAATATTCTAATTGTATGCATCACATTTGCATGCGGTAACTTGTCAAGAAGTCCATAGCAACCATTAAATTGCATTATAATGTATTTAGCCATCTTAACATAGTTCCCTCCCTTTGCTTCCAATCACAACTAAATAAAGTAGGGTATGCTAATCTACACAGCTAAGTAAAAGTAGGGTATGCTGGTCTAGAAATGTGCTTATTTAGTATATAAAGGAAATTGTAGTTTGTGGGATTACCAGTTATCATGGCTAGAACAAGGGGTGATTTGATGAATGAAATGGCCACTGTAAAGAAAAGGAAATTTCAAGAGGAAGCAGTTGCTATAATAGATGTCAGCGATGACACCGATGATTCACCTGAAACTCTGGAAATGTTCAAGAAGTCTCTGAAGTTTAAACGAACATCAACTTCAACATCTGATCAGCCATCGACTTCAACATCTGATCAGCCGTCAACTTCATCATCAGATTATCCGTCAACTTCAAAATCCGATCAGCAGTCGACTTCAAAATCGGATCAGTCTTCAACTTCAAAATCTTCAAAATCGAAGTAAGTTATATTTTAGTGTTTATAAATCGTATATATATATTATTAAGCAGATGTATGTATTTTAATGTTGTTTCATAACACAAATTGAACTTACTTTAGTAATTTATATATTTAAGTGCTTATAAATCATGTATATATAATTAAGCAGATGTATGCATCTTTATGTTGTTTCATAACACAAATTAAACTTACTTTAGTAATTTATATATTTAAGTGCTTATAAATCGTGTATTTATACTTATTATATATAGTATATATTTATAAACAAGTTACTATAGTGTAATTATACAAGGATTTAGAAAGCAGTACTGAGTATTAAATGTACTGATTTATATGTTATTATTGAACAAATTTTCTATTTCAGAAAGGAATCTGTAATCAATCAAGTCGTACAATTATCCTCAGATGAGGATGATTTCGAAAACAACAAAGTCGGAGAACATGAGTTAGATGATGACGAGGAGTACGACGACGATGATGAAGGGACGGAGATCGGCGAAATTCCAACTGCACCACGTAGAACCCCGGGCACGCTGAAAAGAATTCGGTTCCCGTATCACGGCTTCAGGATGTCATTCAACTTGGGGAGAGGGAGATATGCAGCACTTTCAGCAACTGCATATGCAAACAAAAACCGCCGTTTTCAGCTTGGCGAGTTTGTGTATTCGGGAGGATTTAAGAAACCTGGTGAAAGGGTAATGCACATGGACCCAATGATTACCGCAGGTCTGCGGTTCTACACAGAAGAGATTAGAAATAATCTTTTCTATAACTGTAACAGGGAATTCTGCCTGGGAGGCAATTATTTCGCCAAAATCAATAGTTCATATGGCGGAATGGTTGATATCAGGGAATTTTGGTTACCTCCCACTTCGAAAACTGGCCAAAAGATTCACACTAGAACAGGTGTTAAATTAAATATTTTGGAATTTGAGAGTTTGATGGACGTGTTGTCCAAAATTAATCTGCGTTGGGCTACTTTAAGACATATCAATGAACCATGCTTCATCAAGCATAAGCAGGTTGCCTTTAGAGATGAGAGGGAGAAATGTGAATATTGTAACCCTGGAAAACGTCTATATTAAGAAAGAGTGCCAAATTTGATATGTACGCTATTGATAGGCCTATATATTTAGAGTCTCCCGTTCATTCAACTAATCACTATCTTTTTCTAGCCATGATAATTAGTACTTTCGAGTTTCGCTATATATTGCAATATATATTGATGTATTTACCACGTACATCGTAAAATTATTGTATTTAACATTTCGTAATTGTCTATAAAACATTGCAACTTTATATACATATTTGAGTGTTTGTAATTGAAGTTGTTGAAACATTGCAACTTTATATATGCATTTCATGTCAAGTAATAAATTTAGTTAACTGCAATTTATTTGTTATTCAATCCTCTCTAATATTAATAATATATTAATCAACACTAATATTAATAATATATTAATCAAGAAGAAGAAGAAGAAGAAGAAGAAGAAATGCATAACACAGGTGTGTGCATGTTACCTCTGTTTAAACTATTTCCTGTTTATTTAAATTGAAATATTTACTATTTAAATAAATTGAAATATTTACTAAGTTATGTGGTAAAGTAATATAAAATGAACCATTTTATTAGAATGTTAACATTTTGATTCTTTATATTCTTTATAAACTATTTCACTTTCAATGAGTGTTCTCATTGTAATATTTAATGTGCAATAATTTTATTAACTATTATTTCTGAAGTCGGCTAAAAATATACCTTTCACTAAAATGATTACATTATAACCACTTTATATCGTTGGTTTTAACTTAAATAAATGATGTACTATTTAAATATATTTAAATAGTACATAATTTATTTAATACGTCGCTTAATTCGTTACTAAATAGTTATATAATTTACTCTACTCTTAAGGCGACTCCTGACAACAAATACCTATCAGAATAAAGTGTGAGAAACGCCTGAACTTTTTGATTGCAAATGCTCCAGAAACGGCCTGATTTAATATGAGAAAACAGTACACACAACCTCAAATCTGCCATCTATTTATTCCTAAGCCGTCCAGCCCACACATTTTCATAAAAAGGGTCATCATCATTGTCATCATCATGAAATCGTTCCTCCTCACTAGGCGGACGTAAAATAGGGATCAGCGCCCTCTGTTATATATTCTCGCGACGCAATCGACCTTGAACCTGGATGGGCGTGACATTTTCTGTTGGAGGGCAAGGCAAAACGGCGTCATTTTCTGTTGGAGGACTAGGCAAAACGAATATCTTCATCATTAGAGTGATGAAACTGTACATCAGGTGAATGAGGTGGTGTTAAAGGCGGAGCCGAAGGATTATTGTTGTTTGAAGGCAGCGAAGAATACAAAATGTTAGCGTAGAAATTGGGAACTCTATTAGCAGCGGGCGAGGTCAAAATGCCGCGCTCACGCACACCATGCAGATGACTAACACTTAGACGATTTTGAAGATAATCAACCGGTGTATCCGAGCTTTCCCTATATCCGGTTAATTCTATTTCTTCTCTCTGTAACATTACAAAAGGAATTTAAGCATATTTTGCAATGCTACGCAGTGCAGGATTTGTTTCAAATACTTTCTTCATTCAGATCAACACCAACTTTGTCTTTATCACTATGGGGAAATACACCCAAGAAGGATAACCACTTGCTTCAGCTTTTAATTTAATGATTAAGTTAATTACAATATTTAATTAATATTAAACGACTTTTGAATTAAGGTAACTAATATATGTTAATATCAGTTATTATTTGTCAATTACTTAATCACACCGTTCAAGTTCATTAGTAATTAAGAGTACTTACCCTGGTTGTCCTTTTTCTCATAATCTTCCTTTTTATCAATAAAATAATTGCTCCAACCAGTGCTGACAATAGTGCAAAAGAAAGAACTACTTATGCTGATTATCATTGTCTCCTTTTCTCTGAATTTGACCTCTTGCATCTTTTCCTAAATAATCAAGTTGTATTTATGTATTTACAATGTAATATTAGTAAGCATTATATTATTCAACAGTATACATTATAGTTGTTTTACATTCAATACATTTATTTATCCATACTTTGTGTTCTCTTTCTTCAGTGTTTGACTTATTGGTGGCTTCCTCCCTTGATTTTACCATTTTATCAGTTGTACTCTACAAATATTAGGTAAATTATCTAAATGGGTTTTAAATTACAGTGTAAGCAGTTTTAATATTATACATTCATAGTTATGTTACTTACATATGTACATAGTTATCCTTACTCAACATAGTTTACTTGATATATATATACTAGTATACATTATAGTTGATTACTATTTACCCATACTTCATGTTCCCTGTCTTTAGTGCTTGACTTATTGGTCGCCGCATCCTGTGACATTACCATTTTCTCAGTTGTACTCTACAAATATTAGGTAAATAATTTAAATGGTTTTAAATTACAGTTTAAGCGGTTTATATTATACATTTATAGTTATGTTACTTACACATGCACATATTTATCCTTACTCAATATATATATAGTTATTTCATTTCCTTTTGTCATTTTGGATTTTTGTAATTGTTGTATAATTTACTTTACAGATTATAGCATACATTTATAGTTATTTATGATCAACTGTATGTATTTATCCTTACTTCATGTTCTTTTTCTTCATTGTCTGACTTACTGGGCGTTACACCTTGAGATAATACCGTTTTCTTCATTGTATTCTGGAGAGCAAAATCCTCATAAACATTAACTTATAATATTAGTACGCACAGAATGTATTTATTCTTACTTACAATATATACTTACTCTATCTTTGTCAATTGTACTTCATTAGGTAATATATCAGAATTGTACTTTAGTATATACTTGTAACTTGTATTATATGCTTACTTCTCTTTATAATCTCTGATTGCTTGCTTCAGTAGGCAGTATATGATGTAAATTAGGTAAATTTGTCTTCTGAGTTGTAATCTGCAAATAAATGTTTAATATTCAGAATTGTTACTTTAGCACATATACATATATACACATATATGATAATTATGTATTTTATGCTTACATTCTCTTTATAATCACTGCTCGCTTCACCACTTACTACTTTACTTCATTAGGTAATATATCAGAATTGTACTTTTAGTATATACATATATACACATATATGATAATAATTGTAACTTGTATTATATGCTTACTTCATTCTCTTTATAATCTCTGCTTACTTCAGTACTCAGTGAATGATGTAAATTAGGTAAATTTGTTTTCTGAGTTGTAATCTGCAAATAAATGTTTAATATTCAGAATTTTTACTTTAGCACATATACATATATACACATATATGATAATAATTGTAACTCATATTATATGCTTACGTTCTCTTTATAATCACTGCTCGCTTCAGTAGTCAGCATATCATGTAAATTTGTTTCCTGAGATGTAATCGTGTTGCCCAATTTTAAATTTTGGAATACCTATAAGAATTGTAAATTATCAATATTATAATACCCGAATGTTCAAAATGATTGTTTGCGAATGATAACCGATGTATAATACTTACAATGCAGTGTTCAGGCTAAGCAGTGATTAATTTTAAATTCGAGTTGTGCAAAATAATTCTAGGGCATCCATTAGGAGAACTGATATGCAATTCACCGTCACAGTATCTTAGATTGACCACAGCACCTGATGACAAAATTATTAACTCTCCATTTTGAATGCAGTGTTGCGGGTATAATGTTACACTCAACCCATTGCATATTATATTCATGTTATATAAGATGCACTTTGCACGTAATTCCACTTGTGTAGCAGATAAGACAAATAATGATAAGAATAAACATATTGAATAACTAGTAAATGGCAGGTGATTCTCTCTCTCTTTATAACTGTTTCATGCAGGATGTATATTTATCACAGGATGTATATTTATCACAGTTATTTATGTCAAATTATCACTGCCAATGACTTTGTTTTTTGGAAACTGAGAACACTGTAATAAACGCAAACCCAACATTATTCGACGTGTTATTTATTCCTGTTTATTAATAACTGTTATTATATATATATTACAAACTATGTTAAAATATTAGCAACTGTAATCAATGCCAAACATTGCCTCAAGTCTTGCAATTCATATGATTCACACCAGAGGTCCTTAAAGTCTTACTAATATGCGCCCTCTTGTGTACATTTTGGCATTAAACAATAAATAAAGGAGTGGAAGCAAACAAGAATCAAAGAATGTTGTATGTAATTATACTTTATCAAGTCAAATAGTACTTGGAAAGTTGCACCATCAAAGAATGTTGCATGTAATTATACTTAATCAAGTCAAATAGTACTTGAAATGTTGCACAATCAGTATACAATTTCAACGTATTATTTGCTCCAATAGATACATATAATTCACTATAAATATTATATGCTAAGATTATAATCTATATATACTCTATATACTTGGTATTTCATAGTTTATGATATTAGCCTATACTAGTAACATCTGCTTGGCACAATAACATGTTTATAAATGTTGGAGGAACTGAAACAAAACAAGAACTAAAGACTTTGTATCCAAACTGGAGGAACTGAAACAAAATAAGAACTACAGACTTTGTATGCAAATATATGCAATGACACATTAACTTGTTTTTAAATGTTGGAGGAATTGAAACAAAGAAGAACTAAAGACTTTGTATGCAAATATATGCAAAGTACGGGCTATTCTTAACAATGGGCAACTCTTGTTGCAAATATTTAAGCAGGGAGTCATAAAAGTCACATCATATGCAAAGAACTAAAGACTTTAGTATGCAAATATATGCATAGCAGGGAGGTTCTTAACATTTGGGCAACTCTTGTGGCAGGTATTTAAGCAGCAAGACACTAAAGACACATCATGTGCAGCTAAAAACCAACTCAGGATGGATGCAAGGGAAGCAGCATCATCCACTAGTGGTGCCAACAATGATGAAAGAGGAACAAAACGTCCTTCAGTAAGTCTACTTTGTGTTTATTATATTACAATAATGATAGTTATATTATATAACCATCTTATTACAAATAGTTGAATGATAATAGATATGATATTTTTGAACTGTCATCATACTTAAAGACTGTTTATACTATAACAAATCTACTTTATTGCAGTATGCAGCTTTAACATCTCTTTTAAAGCACCCACGACTGTCTGAAACTCAAAATACAATTAAAACCGAGGGGAAACCTGATCTAGTATGTTATATCACAGTGCTTGTAATGTTTGATAATTCACACTGATGTAGCCTACACATGATAATAAACTGCTTTATTATATTATTATCAATTTAGGTACCCAGTAAACCTTATTCAATAAGGCAGAGTAAGGCAACCAAAGTATGGAAAAGAGGAGTGGAAGAACAAACATACAGGCTTAACTTTAACCCTGACAAAGCAAGTAAGTTAATTTCTATTAAATATTATACGCAATATTCAATCAGGGTGATCAATCAGGATGATACAATGTGTAACATTATGGATACTTTAAGGTAAAAGATTAAAGGATATCCAAGATGAGTTGGTTCAAATGTTTGACGACGTAATTAAGATAGCTGCACATCAATATCATCCGAAGGACAAAGCTCGTCTTACAATTTCGCATTCAGGGCTTCCAGAAGAAATTTTCATCCATTTACAAGACATTTCGAACATAACTGGTACTTCAGTTATGAACAGGTTGCAAAAAGTACTTAATTCCCACCAAGAACTCTCTGCCGATCAAACTTTTGAAGTTTCAATAGGATTAATGAAACTATTTAAAGGTGGTGGTGGCGGAAACAACAATAGAACTCACATGAAGATAAATCAGCACGAGGAAAAAAACAAACAGGTGGTAAAACTCTTCCTTTATTTCCACATTTAAATAAGACTTCTTACAGCTCCTTGCATAACAAGAAAGCTATTGTTGAAATCATATGTAATGATGATGAATATTTATGTGCTGCAAAAAGCATTGTGGTGTGTAAAGCGAAATATAACAAAATGCGTCGTTGTACGTTTACTAATTTAACTAGGAAGGACCGACAGTGCTCTAATTACGAAGGCTCGTTAACAAGTCAAGCTTTATGGCTTCAGGAACAAGCTGGCTTACGAACTGATGAGGAACTAACTATTGCTGATTTATCAGCTTTTGAACAGGTAACACAGTTTAAAATATGTGTTATCCATTTTGTCAATGATTCACATGACCCTATAGTCTCAGAATGCAGTGACTATCAGTCTTTGCATATAATATACTTGTACTACACTGATAATCATTACCATGCAGTAGTAAATGTACAAGCAATGTTCATTGGTAAAGTGTTATGCGAAAAATGCTTTACACTGCATAGTACCAAAGATAATCACTTTTGTATTAATGGTGAAGTTTCTCTTTGTTGGGTGTGCAAAAGAAGTGATTGTACAATTGACATAACTATTGAATGTAATGACTGCAATGTAACATGTCGAAGTTTGTCTTGTTACACATCCCATAAGCAAAAAACAACACACAAAAACGGAAAAGAAAGACAGGCATTATGCACACTTAGAAAAAAATGTAAAGACTGTGGAAAGATTGTAATGTTGAAAGACCAAACCATTAATGAACATATTTGCGGTCAATATAAGTGCCTTTACTGCAAAGAATTTGTATTTCAAGATCACTTGTGTTATTTCAGAGGGAAAAAGATTAAACAAAGTTCAGGAAAATTTATTTTCTTTGATTTTGAAACAATGCAGGATGATGTTTATCAGTGTGATGATGGATATGTTAAGAATAGTTCAGTAATCAAAGTGATGTGTAGTAAATGTACTCCTGAATCAGAATGTAGTTCTTGCAAGACTTGTATTAACTGTAAATCATCTAGTTGTGGAAGAAATTATCATCACCCAAATTTAGTTGTCTGTCAGTCTGCTTGTGAACAATGTGAGCATGAAAGTTTTACACAATTTTCAAAATGTTTTTGTTGCGGAAATCAATGTTTATCATGCCAGAAATTAAACAATGCTGATGATTCAATGTTAGGAAAATGTAACATTCCATCATGCAGTTTAAGGGAGGTTATTTTTGGAGGAACTGACACTGTTTTCAATTTTTGTACATGGTTAATATCACCTTTGCACAAAAATTTTATTCTTATTGCACATAATGGTAAAGGATTTTATTTTTGTTTTATTTTAAATTATCGTGTATCCGAGGCAAAAATTAAACCTAACTGTATTTATGCAGGATCAAAAATTATGTTAATGGAAATTAAGGATGTCAACATACAATTCATAGACAGCTTAAACTTCATGTCAATGAGTTTAAAGAAATTGCCAAAAGCATTTGGATTAAATGTTCAAGAAGAAATTGATGGGGATTTTCAGACTTTGCAAAAAGGGGACTTCCCACATATGCTAAATTCTAGAGAAAACCAAAATTATGAAGGAAAATATCCTCCTATATCGTATTACAGCATGGATAAAATGGCTCCTGTAGAGCGTACAGATTTTGTTAAGTGGTATGAGGGCCAAAAAGATAAGGAATTTAATTTGCAATATGAACTCCTTAAATACTGCAAAATGGATGTTACAATTTTAAGACTTGCATGCTTAAAATGTTGCCGTTTAATAATAGATATAACAACTGTTAAAGACATTGAGGGTGTCACAGTCGGAATGGTTGATCCCTTTGCTCATGTTACCATTGCATCAACTTGTATGCAAATATCTAGAGTAAATTTCATCAAAGAATATTATGACATCACCTTTTGTGATGGTACTTGTGCTGAGGCTATATATAAATGTAGGCAATGGTATGTTAATGATGAAATTATTTGTGAAAGTGATATTGCAGAAAAAACTTTTAGATACTCCAGCATTGGACAAATCCCATCACAAGGGTATGTAAGAAGTAGTAACCATTCAGCAAAATCTATTGCATGGTTGGAATGGGTATCATCATAAATAGGTAGAGATATTCAACATGCTTGTAACAAAGGGGAGAAATGTATCCCATGTGGTAAACATACTTATTATTTGGATGGTTTTGATTGTGTGACAAATACTGCATATGAGTTTAATGGATGCAGATACCATGGTCACTTTTGCATGGAAAACAAAAAGCTTAAAGATGTCCGAACAGGTTTTTCAATGGCCGATTTGCAAAGATTAACAGTGAAAAATGACATTAAATCATTGGGGTATAAGTTAAAATCAATTTATGAGTGTGACTTTGACAGAACTGTTAAATCAGATCCTAAGTTAGCTGAATTTATTGGAAATTTGGATGTACCAAAATGCATGTCCCTCAGAGATAATTTCTATGGAGGAAGAGTTACTGGTTTCAAATTACACAATAAAGTAACAAATGATGATGAGGAAATCCACTATGTAGATGTATGCTCCTCATAACCATACATTAACAAGGCATCTAAGATGATAATGAGACATCCCGAAATTATTACAAACAATTTTGATTACACAATGAAGTCATACTTTGGACTTGCTCATGTAAAAATATCTCCTCCAAAACAGTTGTACATTCCTGTATTACCTGTCAGAAATAATGGTAAGTTAACATTTCCCCTATGTGCAAAATGTGCTGATGAAGAAACAATGTCAGATTGTATCCATGATGATAATGAAAGAGCTATTGTTGGCTCATTTTGCACCCCTGAAATTATGGCTGCTTTGGAGAGAGGATATAAATTATTAAAAATATATGAGGTTTACCATTACCCTCACAAAACTCAGTATAATAAAGAAACAGGAGTAGGAGGATTATTTACTGAGCAAGTTAACTTATTCATTAAATTAAAAGCTGAAGCAAGTGGATATCCCTCTTGGGTGTCTTCCCCTAGTGATGAGGAAAAGTATATCAAAAGTTTCAAAGACAAAATTGGTGTTGATCTGAATAAAGGAAGTATTGAACCAAATCCTGCACTGCGTAGCATTGCAAAAATATGCTTAAATTCCTTTTGGGGTAAATTAGGTGAGCGTCATAACAAACTACAAAATATATTTTTGTCAGATACCAGAACACTAGCAAAAATTCAAAATAATTCATCTTTCAATATGATTAATTTACATATTATCAACGATGATGTATTAGTATTAGAATACAACAAAAAAGATTCCTTTGAAGATGAAAGTAACATTACAAATGAAGTTATTGCAGCATTTACTACATGCTTTGCAAGACTTGAACTATTACACCACATGGAAATTGTTGGGAGAAATATTTTATATTGCGATACTGATAGTTTAATCTTCAAAACAACAAAATATTTAGATAACATGGGGAATTCTTACTACACAATTTACCCTCCTTTGGGTGATTGTTTAGGGGAATTGACAAGTGAGTTAGATTCTAATGAGCATATAACTAATTTTGTCTGTGCAGCACCAAAATCATACTCATTTAAAACAAACAAAGGTAAAGAAATTGTTAAATTTAAAGGAGTAACCCTTCATTATTCAAATAGTCAAAGAGTCACATTTGATTCTATTATGGAATTGGTATTGGGAATAACCAAGGAGATTACCTTAGTACCATACACACAGTTTAAAAGATCTAAATATGAGGGCACTGTATACAACATTGACTTGACAAAAACAATAACATGTTCATATGATAAAAGGAGGATTATGCCCAATTACGATACTCTTCCTTTTGGGTATGTTGAAAACTTGCATTAATTAAAATGCTGATGTATATATTACTATATTACAATCTTTCCACAGTCTTTACAAAATGTTGTTGTTGTATTATAATGTTTACAATGTTATCAATATATGTAATACATTTGTATGACGAGGTGTAATTGTATAAATTATGAGTAATAAATCTATAAACATTATGTCAGTGTTCTCATATTTCAAGACATTCAACATTATCATTATTTCTATATTAATAATACAAATATTAATCACTAATTAATATGATTAACTTAATACCAATCCACCAGGTTGTTTGATTTAAAACAACTGGTCTACATTTTTCCTGTTACAAACCAGAGGGAGCATTTGTTCTATAGATAATTTTAGAGAGAACAGACTCCCTCTACCAGAGTCTTGGTGGCATTAAATTTTGAAAATTTGTAAAAGAAATATTTGAACTTGAAAAACTGTGAAATTTTGAAAAAAGATTAATTAAAATTGGCTCACGTGGATGCAAATTATAATAATAAATTAAAATAATAAATAATAAATAAATTAATAAAAAAAAAATAATAATAATTTTAAAAAATGGTGACGACACACAATTTTAGTGACGATTTAGGCGGGAATTTCGAACTCAGTAGGTCAAAGCTGACAGCACCGCAGACCAGGTACTACTCGCCACTGCTGACTTTAATGTTCTGCATTATATATAGCCCATTACAGGGCACTGTCCCACCGACACTGCCAAAGGATACATATTGATCCCTGTATAGTCCATCATACCGACACACCGACACCGCCACTCCTGACTTTAATGTTCTGCATTATATATAGCCCATTACAGGGCACTGTCCCACCGACACTGCCAAAGTATACATGTATATTGATTCCTGCATAGCCCATCATACGGACACACTGACACAGCCACTGGAGACTTTAATTTTCGGCATTACATATAGCCCATTACAGGGCACTGTCCAACCGACACAGCCAAAGTATACATTGATTCCTGCATAGTCCATCACACCGACACACCGACACACCGACACACTGACACCACCACTGCTGTTTTTAATGTTCTGCATTACATATAGCCCATTACAGGGCACTGTCCCACCGGCACTGCCAAAGGATACATATTGATTCCTGTATAGTCCATCATACCGACACACCGACACCGCCACTGCTGACTTTAATGTTCTGCATTATATATAGCCCATTACAGGGCACTGTCCCACCGACACTGCCAAAGTATACATGTATATTGATTCCTGCATAGCCCATCATACGGACACACTGACACAGCCACTGGAGACTTTAATTTTCGGCATTACATATAGCCCATTACAGGGCACTGTCCAACCGACACAGCCAAAGTATACATTGATTCCTGCATAGTCCATCACACCGACACACCGACACACCGACACACCGACACACCGACACACCGACACACTGACACCACCACTGCTGTTTTTAATGTTCTGCATTACATATAGCCCATTACAGGGCACTGTCCCACCGGCACTGCCAAAGGATACATATTGATTCCTGTATAGTCGATCATACCGACACACCGACACCGCCACTGCTGACTTTAATGTTCTGCATTATATATAGCCCATTACAGGGCACTGTCCCACCGACACTGCCAAAGTATACATATTGATTCCTGCATAGCCCATCATATGGACACACTGACACAGCCACTGGAGACTTTAATTTTCGGCATTACATATAGCCCATTACAGGGCACTGTCCAACCGACACAGCCAAAGTATACATTGATTCCTGCATAGTCCATCACACCGACACACCGACACACCGACACAACGACACACCGACACACCGACACCACCACTGCTGTTTTTAATGTTCTGCATTACATATAGCCCATTACAGGGCACTGTCCCACCGACACTGCCAAAGGATACATATTGATTCCTGTATAGTCCATCATACCGACACACCGACACCGCCACTCCTGACTTTAATGTTCTGCATTACATATAGCCCATTACAGGGCACTGTCCCACCGACACTGCCAAAGTATACATATTGATTCCTGTATAGTCCATAAGACCGACACACCGACACCGCCACTCCTGACTTTAATGTTCTGTATTATATATAGCCCATTACAGGGCACTGTCCCACCGACACTGCCAAAGTATACATATTGATTCGTGCATAGTCCCTCATTCCGACACACTGACACCGCCACTGGAGACTTTTATTTTCGGCATTACATATAGCCCATTACAGGGCACTGTTCAACTGACACTGCCAAAGTATACATATTGATTCCTGCATAGTCCATCATACCGACACACTGACACACCAACACACCGACACCACCACTGCTGTTTTTAATGTTCTGCATTACATATAGCCCATTACAGGGCACTGTCCCACCGACACTGCCAAAGTATACATATTGATTCCTGCATAGTCCATCATACCGACACACTGACACCGCCACTGGAGACTTTAATTTTCGGCATTACATATAGCCCATTACAGGGCACTGTCCCACCGACACTGCCAAAGGATACATAGTGATTCCTGTATAGTCCATCATACCGACACACCGACACCGCCACTCCTGACTTTAATGTTCTGCATTATATATAGCCCATTACAGGGCACTGTCCCACCGACACTGCCAAAGTATACATATTGATTCCTGTATAGTCCATCATACCGACGCACCGACACCGCCACTGCAGACTTCAATCTGCATTATATCTGCACTTTCACTGACAAATCAGATCTTGCTTTAAATATTGATGCACTCCCATACCGACACTGCCACCTGAAGTCATACAGCTGTATACACATTATTCCCTGCATTGTTTCATCATATGGACACACTGACACCGCGACTGCTGAATATACATTGTTCCCTACATAGTTCCATCATACTGACACGCTGACACCGCTGACTTCACTATTCTGTCTATACGGTTTGTACATAGGACTTTGACAGATCCTGCATTAATATTGGTCCTTCATAGTCCTGTTACACTGACTCACCGACATTTACTACTACTCATAGATGGCTTCCTACATAGGCCTTTTACTCTGTCACACTGACACTGCCACTGGCGGAGGCGGTGTGGCCAGTGTCTTTGGTCATTGCAGGGGAGCAATAAGAATGGGTGGCGGTGTCAGTGGGACAGAGTGGCATGTCTGTAGGGGGACAAATATAGTCCCCAGAATAGGAGCAGTGTCAGTGTTACTGTTCTACAATGAGAGTGGCAGTGTTGGTGTGTCCATGTGTATACAGAGAAGGGTTTATAATAAGATAATGAAAAAAAGAAAACAGAGATGATTTTTTATTCTCTTAAGTCAACATGAAACTTTCATACAAATGTGTGTAATAGAGATGACATTACAGTTATATATTACATAGCAACAATAATGATGCAGTCCACTGTCATTTGAATTCACTACTTGTGCTGCAGATTTTTATTACCTTTGTGGCTTAACTGATTATAATTGTTTTGGAACAAAATTAATGCTTAATTAGCCAGATTTAAGACAGAGAAAACTGTCATTTACAAATGTGAAATCTGAGCACCCATTCCTGTACATTCTTTCATAATTTCACTGTAATGGAGCAATAAATGCTACATTTTGGATTATGTTATAATAGATTAGCATCAGTGACTCTGAGTATTCAACAGCACAATAAAATATCACATTTCAGTTGGTAATTGTGAAGAGCTTAGGTAGAGCATTAGTGATTTAGATAAGCTTATGCAATATCAAGTTGTTTGCACTTGTCAAAATAAACAGAATATTTGTACAGTACACATCAATACTCATGTTGCATTATCAATTGAGGCTACATAAACCTATGCACTCTATGTAGCTTGTCAATTAGACTCCCTGACAGAAGGTGTAATTGTGAAAACATTTTTGACACACATGTATTACAGATTTTAGATATACAACAGCAACAGATACCCATAAATCACACAGATATAAAACACATGAATACCTTCAACTCTTTGTATCACATTTATTGCTAGAAAATATAAAAACATCACTTTCCTATGACAATGACTCATAATTTCCAATTTCCATGCCAAAACTTCAATTAGCAATGGTCATTGTGGATGTTACTTTCACTATGAGCTAAGTGGGGAATAAATTCATAAAATAAATTGTAATTGTGGCGGTATCTGTATGATAATTCATCAAGAAATTCCTGCAGATAAGCAGAACGTAGTCCTTTCTTACTGCATATGCGTTGTTTCAACATTCCCCACAAACCTGCAATTAAAATGTGTAATTAGATATAATTTCACAATAATGAAATAAAAGTATGTGGCATACATATACACTACTATGCTAAAATATGGAAACTCATATACATTTCCACAATTTTAATATTAATAACAAAACAGTAACAGCAATCAGTTACTGTGATAATGCTGTTAGAAATGTTAGTGCTAAACATTGATTGATTATTTTATTCATGACTTGTGCTGATTGCACCCAGCCCACAAGAGGCTTACCAGTCACGCGTTTTCCAAAATACATTTTGACACTGGACGGCAAAAACAATGAAATGTCAATATAAGCAAAAACAATTTTGAGTAATTAGATATAATTAAGTAAGTTGAACATCTTATCAATTATTTAGATAAGTTAGCATTTTGGTATTAATCAGTATTCTGCTGTTTCTTTTATCAAATTTATTATTATTATGTGCTAAACATGTGGATTAGATAATTTCTACCTTGGTCTAAAAGTATCAACTTCAGGCACAATGAAATTATTGAATGTTTCCAAACTTTTGCACAGCACTATAAACAAGAGTAAGTGAATCTAACCTTCTATTGCATTTGTACAGGCACCTTCCTTTGACACAAACTCTTTCTTGTGAACTACAACTTTGTGGACATATCCATCCTTACCAAGGCAGGAGTAAGCTTTCCAGTCATCACTGTAAATAATTGATCCTGTAGCAACATGATTTTTTATGATTGGTATTAGGGTATTTTTGTCTCTCTTCTGCACAATTTGGAAAACTGTGTTCCTTGTTTCTCGCTCCATAAGGCCGAACACCCAAACATTTTTAGTCACAGCACCCTTGTTGAATTATCTTTTTTTACCGAAGAATGATTCATCTATTTCATACTCATCAGTATTTTGTAGTGTTGTTTCAATATGACCATCTAGGGCATTGCCAGAAGAATGTAAGTTGTTGGTGAGGCATGAGCGAAATTTTGAGTACCACCTGACATAAGTTGTGTGGGATATGTCATGATAGATACGTTCAGCCAGATAAATTGGAATGTCTTGGCAGAAGAAATAGTAGACCATCAATAAAGATTCTAATGTCAGTTTTGAGCCCTGAAATAAAGAAAATATATATTTCAATCATGTAGTGATGTCTGAATTATTGAAATTGAAAAAAACAACCATTCGTTGGTAATGATACTTACAGCAAATACAGTTCCATGCCATATCGATTTACAAGAGATACAGTTGGAGCATAACCACATTTGACGATCTGTGGTCATGTCAGTATTACACCGAAAACACTTTGATGCTTTCCTTAAAAATCGGTGTTTTCTCATAAATTTAATGCAAAACTCTTTGCTTTGAACGGCATTGCCAATATCAATGATACTTGGTGAACGGAGTGAAGCATTTGCCATCTTTAATTGCAGACATAGAATGACATGGCTCTACAACATCCACGGATTTATAATCATAGCCAAATGACTGTCATGATTATTACACAAACAAACGTGTCACAGATATTGCAGTGGTCTGTTTCTTGACTAAGTATGCAAATCTTGAAACCTGGGACTATGAAGCTAACAGAGTAACATAATAAAATGTTCACTTTCTTTGTTTATCCTAGCACAAAGCTGGGATGACAATAACACGAATACAATGTTAATGTTATACATGTCAGGAGCCAACAAATGTAAACCCGGGACATGATTTGTTTGTTTAACAATGTTGTTTTAAACCAAGCTCAAGGGAACACTTAGACTCACATGTAAAAATACCATTGAGCATAATGAATAAATATCATAGATAATATGACTATTATGAGTACTGATTAAGTAATATCACCAAAATCACTAGGGTTGGCAGGTTTTTTAAATCTGTAAGTCTACAAATAGTTGGGAGACAGGTTTTGGCACACAGAGAATCTGGTAATTCTCCAAACAAATAAAAGGAAAGAAAGGAAGCCCGTAAACTCTAATGATAAAAACAACAAGAGAATATTTTGGCTAATAACAATTTAGTTATCAATAATTACACAAAATTCAAAAAAAAAAAAGTTCAAAATTAAGGTCTGCATGGTGACAGAGTCATGGACACTGTGAGACAAGGCAGTGCAGACAGCACTAAGTCTGGAGTGGCAGTGTAAATACTGTAGTGCAACTAGCTATGAGGGAATAACAAAATCCAAGGTGGCCCTGTCGGTGAGGCAGTGAGGCTATATTGGGAGAAATAAAGTCAGGAGTGTCGCTGTCGGTACAGCAGTGCCAATGTAGGCAGTAATAAAAATGAGGTGGCAGTGTCGGTATGCAGCAACGCAAAACACTATGTGAACAACAAACAAGGCAGGAGTGTCAGTGTCGGTGCAGTGGTGTGATTGGCAAGTAGGGTGTAGTAAGTCATAGTGGCAGTGTCGGTGTGACAGGGAGATGGGGCAGTGAGAGCACTAATTTCTGAAGTGAAAGTGACACCAGTGAGTGTCAGTGTCGGTGCAGCGGTGCGACTGGCAAGTAGGGTGTAGTAAGTCAGAGGTGGCAGTGTCGGTGTGACAGTGAGATGGGGCAGTGGGAGCACTAAAGTCTGAAGTGAAAGTGGCAGCAGTGAGTGTCAGTGTCGGTGCAGCGGTGCGACTGGCAAGTAGGTTGTAGTAGGTCAGAGGTGGCAGTGTCGGTGTGACAGTGAGATGGGGCAGTGGGAGCACTAAAGTCTGAAGTGAAAGTGGCAGCAGTGAGTGTCAGTGTCGGTGCAGCGGTGCGACTGGGTTATAGAGTAACATAGTCAGAGATGGCAGTGTTGGTATGGTGGAGAGGAGAGGAGAGGAGAGGAGAGGAGAGAGAGAGAGAGAGAGAGAGAGAGAGAGAGAGAGAGAGAGAGAGAGAGAGAGAGAGAGGCGATTGTGATGCCTGTGATATTGGCAGGTCTTGGCTGAACCATATCATAACAAAAGGCCAACATAATCCATCAGTGTCAACCTTATCAATTGAGAGATTTGGCAAATTACTGCAGGTTGTTATTCAACCTGTGCTGGATTAATCACCAGATAGCCCAGCTTTGTTGTAATAACTTCTGATATCATCCACCAGGTGGAAAATCTGTGGCATAAATATATGGCCTCAGGCACAACCGCACAGGTAGCAAAATTCATTAAATTAAAGACTTCACAAGCCCTTCAACATCCCGTGATAGCTCAGTTGGTAGAGCGGAGGACTGTAGAGGTCTCACGCTGACATCCTTAGGTCGCTGGTTCAAATCCGGCTTGCGGGATATATTTTATTATGAGAATCTTCAGAGAAGACCTGTTTCGGGTATTACACCTTGAAGTGAAATTACATGTTAGACAATATTATGATGTGAGAATTTTTTACATTCAGATCAGGACTTGCTGGCACCAGGAAAAAATAATTTTTGTTTATAGAGGGAGGAAAGCACTGGAGTTGTGAAATCCATGCTCATTGAAGTGGCAGTTGCCTACTACGATTTCGTTGGCCTTTTCAAATCCACTCCCACTAATTCCCTGTGTCCACTGGATTATTGCATTCAGAGTTGCCACAAGCAATGATAATGAAATTTCAAGTGTGGAATCCCACTTAAATAATGATATTTTTGATGGTACAATTGCTTCATTTCATTTTATGCAAAAAGTCTTGGGTTGTTTTCAATGCAAAATTCTTCACATAAATTGTCAGTTTTTGGCGGAAATTTGCCTGTTTTAGAATTCATTGTTGCAACATGAGTGATCTAACAAAGTCTACAGCCAAATCCATAACATGTCATATTGAAATAGTAGTAATATTTCAGTTAGGGCTATAAAAGAGTACACAGCAGTTGGTTTGCAAAAGTCATGATATTTTGGTAAATTCAATCTTTAATTGATTTTTTATGCCTCTTAATAATTCATACTTCATTTTGCAACAAAATTTATTTTTACACTAATCTTCATTCAAGCCTCACATGATATGATTAGCTGTAAATAGCTGATATAAAAACTATCCATGTGCTTCACAGATTCAGATTCAGATTGTTTATTCCACTTGTACAAAATGTGTTACAAGTGAGGAGGGACTCTCCAAGACAGAGAAGCCATCGCTTCTCGAGTCATGCCCTCAATTACAAGTAGTAAGAACAGTAGCATACCGGAATTTATAGTACTAAAATATACACCAGAGGGCAGTAAATACACCTGAATATACACCTATCAAGTAGGTGCTGCCACCAACCGTTTAGGGTGGTAGTAAATCCCTTTGAATATTCTAACACCTATATATACACTAATTAAACTAAGTACACTTATAACACTTAAAACACTAATTACATTAATTAAACTATTGCACTATTAGGTACAATAATTGCACTAAATACACTCAATAAAGTATTATGAATAGGTGCTGTCACTAAATGGCTATCTAGGAAGTAGGTGACAGGAAGTAGTGTCTTATATTATCAGTAGTATTTTCAGTGACTTTCACCAGTAGGAGAGAGTTTCCTAACAGTCTGATAACTTCTTTGCTGTGTACAACACCTACTCACGGATTCTGTCTAAAACAAGGCGATATTATGGCATTATTATATTGTTGGATACTTATTGGGCACAAGGAATGTCAAAATGGAGAGATGCATGACTTTATCTTACACAACAACATTCAGCAGTTCACATCATTAGCAGCATGCAAGGTGAATTTTAAAACATTTACCAACACTGGTAAAGTCTACAAAGGAGTAGAACATAGAGTAAGATTTCTTTGCCAACCACCAGTTACAGGAAATTTGATGCCATTTGTATATGATGGTATAGCAGCTGCACAGTCCGATGATGAGTGTTCCACAGATTCGGAAGATACAGATTCTGATGATGGATCTCAAGGCTCCGAGAGATTGATTCTAATGACTGAATCAAACCATGGCTCAAACGCAAACCTGTTAACATGGATATATTGATGAAATATGCTGCCGTCATAACAGGTACAGTTGATGGACCCACCACTTTGACACAGCTCAAAGAAGAGGGTTATATCAACTGGCCCTCATACTTGACATTAAGCTCATATGAAGATGGTGAAATGCAAATGTTTAAACTGGTAATGCTTGCATGTTTCAGACAACCGATGAAGACCCTGAATGTACAGCGGTTAGTTTAAACCTGCAACGATGGGCCTGCCTTGTGCAGACGGCAGACATCACGATGACTGCAGTTGGTACAAACCATGATGTACACCTTGGAGGTCATTTTTATGTTCAAACATTTTACAACAGTGAACATGTGCACATCACGAAATATGAGAAGACAGTCAAGGGCGCTCTGGCTGTTTGTGTGGATCAGAATATGGTCCTCACTAAACAACAGTTTAGAACAATAGTTGACAATTTCGGGCAAATTGAAGATGTTATACCAGAGTTAAGTTTAACAACACCTTGCTATTTGAGTGAGGACCATCAAAATCAAATAGGGTATTATACGTGTCCAGAATGCTGTCCTGACGGACTCGAGGAGGATTGGTGAATGGTCTATTAATGTGCAATGTAATTTTGTGATATGTATGTATAATAAAATATATGTAGCAAACTTCCCCACTTTTTGTTTGTGTTAAAGTATATATAAAATGTATGTCAGTACCAGCCCCCACGTCATTTAAGCTTCAGCCATGGAAGGTGAAGGAAGTGGGTTATACTCCCAGAGTTCAGTAAATTCTGACAAATGGTATGTTTTAGGCAGAGCTATGCCTAAGAGCCAGATAGTGTTTATCAGTCAAACTCTTATACTGTACACTGTGATTATTACTTCTATTATCAACCTGTCTATTGGAAATAGCTCTGATACTTGGCTCATTTTGCTAAGCACCAGCCTAGGGGCAATTCTGCCTGCGCCAAAGATGAAAAGTGTCACCAGAATGTTACCTCAGCATGTCACCCAACCCTTCACTACACCCATGATGAGAACCAGTGAGGGGTCAGTTTAAATCCAGTGGATTTTGAAGAATAAAATGGATGAGGAAAGGATTGATGCTTTCCTGTCAAGGATTTATTATTCACCAAGAAGCCCTGCTAGTTTTTACGGACCCCACAAACTGTGGGATTACATTAAGGGCCTCAAAGATCGCCCCTCAGAGATTGACCTTGGAGAGGTCATAAAATGGCTGCAACATCAGACTACACATACCATACACTCTACACCTCAGACTACCTTTCCAACTGAACACATAATTGTGGAATACCCAGACATGCAATGGGATGCTGACTTGACAAATGACAGATCTTGTTAAATATAATGATGGGTACAAATATTTACTAGTGTGCATAGATCTGTTTTCAAGGTATCTATGAGTGAGACCTCTAAAATCAAAAACTGCAGTAGAAGTTGCAAACATGTTTAAAGAAATTCTGAATACTGGTCGTCATTGTGAATCAGTTAGAACGGATCAGGGCAAGGAATTTATGGGGTCAGCATTTCAGGAAGTTTTGAGAGACTACACCATAAAGTGACCTGGTGAATCAAGATGACCCGGATCGTAGCTTCAATGTAATATCAGAAGTCAAATTATTTACTATAGTATACGCTTTCTTCCACCAGTTTTTACCTGGGTTTGTTTCTTAAAGTTTTGCCCATCACATTTTCCAATTTCTCTCCTCTGTTCAATGCATCTGATCTCGCGGCGAATGCTTGCAAAATATACGACAGTTATTGGTATGGACTGCATGTAATATATCATATTATATATTAACAGAATAATTAAACAAGTTTGTTTTCATTAGTAAAATTTCAGGTTTATGACACTTACAATTACCCTTGATTTTCTGTCTCGTAGTTTAGCAACTGCATCTCTGCAAGAAGCCACGAAAAACATTTTACTGGATTAAAGAAGTCGACTTATCGAAAGACTGGAAAAAAAATCTTCATCGCCATTTTACTGGATTATAGAAGTCGACTAATCAAAAGACTGGAATAAAAATCTTTATTGCCATAATAATGTTCAGTCAGAGGTACTAGCAATTTAAAAGCTAAAAACAGTCTCTGTATTGTAAAATATACTACGCTGCTGCTGCATTGACTGATATATTTTCAATCCTCAGACCGTTCATTCGCTTAAATATACCTGGTCTGTCATAGAACATAGTATGATAGTTCTATACTTGTTAAAGCCCTAGGCCCATGTATAAAAAAATTAAGCCACAGAGCTATTTTCTTCATTTGAGCATTTTTACCACACTTTATGAAGCGTGGTTGCCAGGTTTTTGATTTTGTAATTAAATAAACTATTTTTTAACAATATTTTCTGAAGAAATTGTGTCTATCCAATGATTTTTAGAAAAGAAATAGCAATTTGAAGAGAAATTGAGTCCTTGCCCTGAAGCACCTAATTTGATGATACGATAATAAAATTCTGACACCATTTTAAACATTACAACATGCTGTTTGATTTTTCTAATGCAACTGCTACATATTGAGTGTATTTTCTGCTACTTTAATTCCCCTAATGCTAAAAAGCAAGCATTTGTTGGATGAATAGGGTTCGATTCCCGATCGAGCCTAATTTGGATGGCTGTTTCATCCTTCGTCTCATTGCCATGGTCTCTGCCTGTCCTAATTAGCCCAACTGGTGCAGAAATACAGGATGTGAAGCCCTAATCAACCACCCCACCCAATAACACTTTTATTAACTTAATCTTATTGATCTTGAAAGAATGATTTAAGTATCTAGTTATATTTTCTTGATTACTTTTCACATCAGTCAAAATACTAACTACATGATCAAGGGTAACTAAAAGACAAAAAGCATATTAATGGGCAATGAATGAATGTCAGCAGGGTAACACATTTCCCCAACAGATTTCAGAGGTTATGTTTTTCAAAGTTTGATATGCCTGAGAAGTACAAAAGTACTTGGCCAATATGTTAAACAATTTTAGATGGAGTTTAATTATTACGGTGTGTCATCACAAAATTCTTCATACCAATATCACTGTTTTTTTTATATACTCGCCATTAACTCGTGTCCACTCGTAGAAAGTTCTTAAAATGTTCAGCGGACGTCTGTCGGCAAGCAACCCACTGCCTCACGTATGCTCGTGGAAACGATTTATACGCGATTAAAAGAGCCACGAGTAAGCACGTATGGCCAATTTTTCACATCCTTGTATTTTATACACATTTTTGTGGGTCTTGTCCTTGATAATGTATATATGTTGAAGATAAATTGTTGGATGGACACGTTTGGTGCATATATATACATTGTATATGTTAATTGTACTTTACATAATATCACTGATTTTTGGATTTGCTATATAATACCACTGGCTGTGCACAATACTGATGTATAATATATTAATGTCAAATTCATTGTTGTCTTGTATATACAATTCTAGTTTAGATTATTAATCGATCATTGATTTGTATCGATTATTAAATAACTTATCACAAGGCATAATTTATGCCACTGTACTGGTGAGTGTAATTACAGAAAATGCAGTAGATATGTACAGTAGATGCAGAAAGTCTGTGTAATTTGGAAATCGTACATGTTACCAAGAAACTGAACATCAATAGCAATTTGGTAATTTAATTCATCTAATTCCACACTGTCATCACTTTAATATAAGATTTGTATTCACTAAGCTATGTGTGTAGACTTTTTCTTTAATATTCTTAGACATGTTATTGAAGATAAGTGGGTATTTGTTTGATATGCAATGTTTGGCAAATCCATGTCTAACAATGGGTAATTTTAAATCATTTGTTTGTCAAATATTCATGCGTTCTTTCTGAAAATTATGTTCATATCAGCCGATGATTCAAATTTGGAACAAATTTATATTTATGCATGTTCAATTCACTGACAATACCGAATGCAGAGCAATGATTGGCTATAAAATGTCAAAGACTAAGGTTATATGCATTGTCTCTAAAGTTAGCATGACCTAAATAATATTGTCTGAAGCACAGAAGTACATGGCCAATTACGCCACGTGCGTTTTCTCAATGCATTTGGATAAACGGATGGAAAACACATGGTTTTTGCCTCATTATAATTAGCTAAAAACCATGCGTTTTCCATACGTTTATCCTTCTCATGGAAAACGCACTTGGCACATATGACCATGTAGTCCAGTGCAATGATGCATTCTGGTATTGTTTTTCATGTATATTTCATTCTGGGAGTACCAGTGTTTTGTATGCAGTGATTGGTTGATATTGCTTTTTCGTAGATGTTATCTAAAATAAACTATTGATGGTACTTTGAATTCTTAGTGTCTGTTGTTTTCTTCTCAAACAAGCCTGCAAATGAATATCAGATTCATTCATTTTTACTTCACATTCATACATATATTATAGAATAAAATTACAAAACTCACAATTTATGCATAATATCATACAGTACAACTTATGTCTTATTTCAGTCATTAACAGGCTAGGCTGAGCCATCTAAACCATTACTAAAATACCCTGTTACATGCTAGTAAACCATGCTGACATGTATATAGCTAAGGTATACCTCAGGGCGCAGTTGAGCTGTATCATCACTGATTCACCAGCAAGGTGTGGCTACGTTTGGCTTGTCATAGCTTGATCCAGCTTCAGGTAGCTGACCATAGCTATAGTTTGAACTTATCCAGTTCTCCTTATGATGTTCTTTTCCTATTTCTTATGAGCTATTCTAATCTAATTCAGTCGTTTTAACTTTTATGGTAATCTTGCGTGAGCGGCACTTCGATGATGCCTTGTGAGACTACCAATCATATATTTCTAAAAGAATGACAATATCCATTTTTTCTGTTTGTATATATATGGTAAATAAACAATTGAACTTGATGATGAATGAATCTTCTTAAATAAAGTAAGGGCAGTGCAGCCTTCCATATATATTCCAAGGCTATTTTTGCTGCTCATGTTATCCGTTTCTTTTAAAAGAAATAAGCTATGATCTCGCAGTATACTTGGGATAAATTGTATTGATCATGTTATTTTACATTATAAGATACATAACTAATAGCCTTCGATATTATTGTACCCTAGGAGTTCTGGAAGCATATTTGACTTCAAAGGTAAGACTGTTCTTAGTGAAACCCTTTGAGGTCCCAGGTCTAAATGCTTACTTTGAAGTATTCAAAAGCCAGAGTGTTTCCAGGAATCCAGTCTTAAAGATGAGGAAGTCAGTATGCACTTACTTCAATCAGAAAACATGTGATCTAATTTCATCAAAAACGCCAAATTTTGGTCATTGTTTGTGCCATTTAGAGGTCAAAGGAAGAGTGGTGACAGCCTGTTGAAACGAAATTCTACAACAACAACAACAGAGAAAGCTGCTCCAGAACGTCATCAAAATCCAGTACTCTCATTGGCTGATGGACTGCTTTAAAAATGAGAGTCCTGTATTCACATGATGACGTCATCTGGAACAGCTCTCTCTGCTCTCTATAGAGTTAGTTTCCAAGTCTATGAATTTGGCTGTGAACGGAAGGCAATTCATACATAACTGGAATCCTGTGTTGGCCACCCGGGGGGGGGGGGGGGGGGTCTTTATCTGCAATATTACCACCAGGGGACCCTGTACTTATAAGAACAGCTAATATGTAAATGGTGACTTGGTCTAAATAGTGAGGTGGTCTTAGGTAGAGGTTTTAGCATAACATGTATACAGAATTACAAGTGAGCCAAACTCAATATGTGGAAATGTCCAATTTGATAGAGCCTCTTAGCAGGAATCCTTTTTATCTCTTGGGGATATTGGACAGTTTCAGGGTTCAATATCAGGATGACCATTCATTCAGTTGGGCTAGATTGCCATCAAATAAGTTACTGACCTACACAATAGAGACCTCGACGATGCAACTATGGAAGGTTCGGTGTAACAGCAAATCGACCAAACGGTCTGAATATTTGCTTGAAGAAAGACAAAAATGCATTTTTTGGAGAAATATTACCGTCTGTCTGTCAACATGCCATATTTCATGTAAGGTCATTCCTCTGTTAGGCCAAGACTTGGTCACACATAAATATGAAAAAATATAATTAACTTTGATAGATAGATAGATAGATAGGTAGATAGGTAGATAGGTAGATAGGTAGATAGATAGGTAGATAGATAGGTAGATAGATAGATATCTTCGTATCATCATTATGGCCCTTACAATAAATATGTGGCAAACATTACCATAAAATATTATATGGATAGGTGTCAGCACGGTAACAGGTTAAAAGTTAGAGTTTGATTTATTGCTGGCGTTTTTACCCTGACCACCACCCCATGCATTGTATGATCCAACCACTGGGGTCTGGGTTCAATTCCAGGTCGAGCCTAAGTCGGATGGCTGTTTTATCCATCATCTCAGTGCCATGGTCCCTGCCTGTCCTAATTAGCCCATTAGGTGCAGAAATACAGGATGTAAAGCCCTTATCCACCCACCCACCACCATGCTTCCTTAGGGGTAGGGGCCTAGCTCAGTGGTAGCGCGCCAGGCTTCCAACCACTGGGTCCCGGGTTCAATTCCCGGTCGAGCCTAAGTTGGATGGCTGTTTCATCCATCATCTCAGTGCCATGGTCCCTGCCTGTCCTAATTAGCCCATCAGGTGCAGAAATACAGGATGTAAATCTACCCACCCACCACCATGCTTCCTTATGAAAAGATATGACAGAAAAACAAGTGGATAGTAATTTAGAAGCCCACTATAATCTTCTAAACCCAAACTTTATATTTAAAGATGTGCAATTTCATGCAGTGTTGAAATGTCCATGCATTATCTCATTTTTTTGAATTTCGAGGTTTTACAATGGAAGCCACTGTGAAATTAAGGCTATTCCAGTTGGCTTGCCATGATAATGGACTTCATTGTGATGCAATGCTATTTAACTTGTGGAGGAGTAGACCAGTTCAGCTGACATGCATGGACAGTATCATATTTTGTCAAATGAAAATCATAGGATATTGTTTCATGAAAATTAACAACTAGAAATCAGATTATTTTTTTGGTGGTGATTTTACTGAGATATCACTGTCTTAGGTTGTTCATACTTTCCATAACTATCAGGTGTATAATATGTATATTGTGGCCAAAATCATTTCAATGTCAGTGTTTATGAACAGCTGTCCGAGGCCGACGTAGTGATGAGATGATAAGGCTGTTTGGAGTCCACAACAATGTTACACATTTACCCCATGGCAGCGTTATTTTACCTGCCTCAATATTGGAAACATCTATAAATGAGCAAAACTTACATTTAACACTATTTAGTGCTTTATTTGACTTGGCAATCAATCTCATAGACTTGGCAGTTGAGTGCCAGCCACATGACGTAATGTGAATCCAGGACTCCCAATGGTCAAGGGAGCCACTCAGCCAATAGGATTCCTGCATTCACATGACGTCATCTGGAGTTTAGCTTCCAAGTCTATGAGATTGATTTCCAAGTTAATGAATTTGGCTCTAATAACTGCTGGTTATGTTATGAAGTAGTAGGCCATAATAATATGAAGTCTCAGACTATTGTGATGTGATTTGTATTTTCTTGGCAAAATCTAAATCTCATTCAATAATCAATAGTTTGTCTGATGCCTTTTGCAGCTGTATCACATCCTGTAAATTACAGAATTCAGAAGTTTTCTAACACTTTTGTATTGGAATTAGGTAAATAAGGCTTGTAAGGTGCAGAATATTATTATAGAACAAGTCATTCCACACAATTCATTATTTGTAATATTCGAGATTTTTCCTTATATTCCTTTGATTAATTGTGGATATTAGTAAAAATGAAAAGCTGCAAATCATCAGGATTAATACACTAATTCCTCCAACCTTTATTTAGTAGACAATTAGCCCACATCCAAGCCATTTTACACATATACCCTGGGATGCCCATTTACGTCACAGCTTTTAATGACTTAGGTTCTCAGGTTTTTGTGGGGAAAATTTGCCTCGCAGTAATAGATAGCTGGTCGCCATAGCAATCATTCCCAGAATAACAGTAATATAAGCTGAAACACAACGAAAGAGGTTAATTTTGCCCTGTCTGGGACGACAAGGTGAAGGTAAAATACAT
Source organism: Alitta virens (assembly GCA_932294295.1). NCBI lineage: Eukaryota > Metazoa > Annelida > Polychaeta > Phyllodocida > Nereididae > Alitta > Alitta virens. The sequence continues at coordinate 40,090,397 of OW028578.1, forward strand.
TACAACACAATACTTGGCACAAGGACAATATAATACAACAGAAAAATTGACACAAGCATAATAAAATACAACACAATACTTGGCAAAAGGACAGTAAAATACAACACAATACTTGGCACAAACACGATAAATACAACACAATACTTGGCACAAGCACAATAAAATACAACACAATATTTGGCAAAAGGACAATAAAATACAGCACATTACTTGGCACAAGGACAACATAATACAACAGAATACTTGGCACAAGCACAATAACATACAACACAATACTTGGCAAAAGGACAATAAATACAACACAATACTTGGCACAAACACGATAAATACAACACAATACTTGGCACAAGTACAATAAAATACAACACAATACTTGGCACAAGCACAATAAAATACAACACAATACTTGGCAAAAGGACAATAAAATACAACACAATACTTGGCACAAACACAATAAATACAACACAATACTTGGCACAATCACAATAAAATACAACACAATACTTGGCAAAAGGACAATAAAATACAACACAATACTTGGCACAAACACGATAAATACAACACAATACTTGGCACAAGCACAATAACATACAACACAATACTTGGCAAAAGGACAATAAATACAACACAATACTTGGCACAAACACGATAAATACAACACAATACTTGGCACAAGCACAATAAAATACAACACAATACTTGGCAAAAGGACAATAAAATACAACACAATACTTGGCGCAAACACGATAAATACAACACAATACTTGGCACAAGCACAATATAATACAACACAATACTTGGCAAAAGGACAATAAAATACAACACAATACTTGGCACAAATATGATAAATACAACACAATACTTGGCACCAGCACAATAAAATACAACACAATATTTGGCAAAAGGACAATAAAATACAACACATTACTTGGCACAAGGACAAAATAATACAACAGAATACCTGGCACAAGGACAATATAATACAACACAATACTTGGCAAAAGGACAATAAAATACAACACAATACTTGGCACAAACACGATAAATACAACACAATACTTGGCACAAGCACAATAAAATACAACACATTACTTGGCACAAGGACAATATAATACAACAGAATACTTGGCACAAGCACAATAACATACAACACAATACTTGGCAAAAGGACAATAAATACAACACAATACTTGGCAAAAACACGATAAATACAACACAATACTTGGCACACGTACAATAAATTACAACACAATACTTGGCTCCAGCACAATAAAATACCACACAATACTTGGTAAAAGAACAATGAAATACAACACAATACTTGGCTCAAGCACAATAAAATACAACACAATACTTGGTACGAGTACAATAAAATACAACACAATACTTGGCAAAAGGATAATAAAATACAACACTAGGGCAATAAAATATTATAATAAAACCCAACCACAGTGGTGGATCAGCTCAATGAAAACCATGAGTGAAGCCACGAGTGAGTTCCTCTGGCAGACAGCTCACAAATGGGTTTCAATGAGTTGATCAACCACTGTGGTTGGTTTTATTTATATCCTACACTTTTCATATTGATATTCCTACACAAATAGTGACGATCAAAAATCTCATTAATATTCATGCTGAACTCAGCAGCCAATCACAGAAGAAAACCAAGCAAACAGACAGACGTCACAATGTCCTCCCATTCACAACTATGAAAGGCTTTTAGCAGAAAAACAATCCTTTGCTAGGTTGTATTTGTGAAAGAAACTTTGGTTTTATTCATGTAGAAAGACGTGTTTCTCATTTAATGTCAAAATAGTGGTTAATTTAGTCAGAAAGCATGCCTGAGTGAGACCGAATTCCTCAGTGCCGCCACTGCGTATTTGGTCTCCATAGCAACCACATTGTGAATGCCTAACTGTTTGAGTTCAACAGATTGGTTCATCGGTAAAAACGAATCGCCGATACGGAAAAACAGTGAGATGTATAAAGCAACTGTTATCAGATTTGAACAGAACAATAATTCAGCTTCAACCCAGTCTTTATTTGGTCAAAATCGGTCAAGAATTAACGAATTTGTGGCGATGTTCAAGTTTGAATAGGCAAAGTGAAAGTGAAAGCGTTTTGAAGTGCCTGCTTGCTCGGCTATGACCAGTGACAATTACAGGCAACTTTTATTTTCAAAATTACCTTTAAACAGCGTATTTAGTTTGAACCCAATTTTTGTTTCATGAATAGTGTATAATTGGCTCAGCTGTGGTCCCAGTGTGCAAAGTGAAAGTAAAATTGCTCAGCCTGAAGTAGTCCGCCAAATGTACATTAGGGATAGTGGATCACAATTTATTATAATTAGGAATAGTGGATCACAATAAATACCACATGGGCTGTTCCTAATAGGTTTTCTATGAGGAACACAGAAAAGTGTGGGATATAACACAAGACTTATCACAACCACAATAAAATACAACACAATACTTGGCACAAGGATAATAAAATACAACACATTACTTGGCACAAGGACAAAATAATAAAAATAATAAAGGACAATAAAACACAACACATTACTTGGCACAATGATAATAAAATACAACACAATACTTGGCAAAAGGACAATAAAACACAACACAATACTTGGCACAAACACAACCAAATACTGTGACGCTTCTCTGTATTAATATTGAATATTTTCATCTGCGAATATAACACATTCTCAAACAACAGCAAATGAACCAAAGGAAAAACAAAACGGTTGACCAACAAGATTCTTCTGTGGTAGGCAAAGTCTACTCTCTAGGGACTTAAGGCCTTAACCCCAATTCATGAACAAAGCCAGGTCACCCAATTGTGCAGATTACATTTCAATGATCCAATCAGACTGCAGACACGATTGGGTGAGTGATCAATGGGAGGAATTTAGCAAAGATTGAGATCAATCGAAGATCAATATCTAGTGATTGATACACAATCTGAGGGGTCAGTCGTAAACTCGTTTTATCTAAACAAGAGAAAAAGGGAAGTGAGTGAAGGTAATGGTAGGAACTATCAATAGAAAAAGAGGGGAAAGATATGAGGAATAGAAAATAAAAGCAAATAAAAAATGATGGATTTTGCGTGGATGTACAGTGGTGCCCAAAAGTTTTGGAAGTATTCCTGATATCATCAATGTACACACAATAACCATTGATAACATGCAATATATTTGATAGATGCTGCAGCCAATAGTGCTTACGGCAAATAAACAAATATCATCAATTTATTTTAGAAAATCATATATTACTGACAAATATCACGGTCAGTTATATTTGTCTACCAAACACTACAGAATACAAAAACGAGGCACAGAAGAACGTTATGAACATCTTGTAGTATGAAGTGATGCCTTTCTGACCTAAATTTTTCATAAAACGACTCTGAAATCACGAATCGACGATGCTGATCATAACGTTATAAAGTCAGTAAGGTAATTAGCCAGGCAGACAAATTTGCTTACCAAGCAACAATATCACGTAAGGCTTGTTGACAAATACCAGTAAGTGTTCAGGGTATGGTAAGCATGAATGGTTTCTGCCAAATAAACTAATATAACCTGCCAGGTCAGCTAATTTGGCAGTAAGAGATAATACTTGTTGGTCACTTAATCAGTATAACACTTGAGCAATTTATTTTATGGTATATCTCAGACATGTACTCTGTACCTTCAAATCTAGAAAATGCAAAGCTCTGACAGCATGTGAATTTCATTTAAATGGACAAAGTTTTGGTATTTCCTATATCCGTCATCCATAGTGCGAAGGTGCAACAGCATCATCAATGATTCACCATCCCTCTTCCAACTCATCATTTTCATTAATCTATATACATCTGCAATGTCATTGCTTAAAAGTCTTAAAATTATCATGGTTTGAATTTTTGAAATTTTGTTCATTTGTTTATTAACTAGGGTGTGGCCCTTGATATCAGCAGAATTTCTGCCTTAGAGGCGCCAATGCGAATGTACATATTTTTATATGTGATATTTGGAATAAATGGCTCTGTGTTCTGAGTTCATGCGTGCACAGATAGCATGCCATAGCATGGTGATAAAATCAATTCAATACAGTCAAACAAAGATCAACAAAAGTAGGTTGGTTCTTATTTGTATGAAATTTTGTCATTGGATTCGTTATAAATTAAACTAATTTCTCTTACATCAGCTTTCAACAAAATCAGTTTAAATTTGAAGTTAGTAATTTTCCGAGCCTAATAAAGGTTATTGATTACCCTCATCAGACAGAATCCTTACAAATTGTATGATTAATAGCAAAGAATAACTATCTGAAGGTCACATAATATGAATTCCCTTTAGCTAAGCCAGTACTCTGCGATAAACACCAGTTCTGCATATAGATTGAGGAGGGCTTGTTGCAACTGCGAGGACACATGTGTGAGTTCTTCGGAAATTCAGAGATTTAAGAAGGGCTGTGGGTGGGCCAAGAGTATTTTTACGCATGATTGGCAAGTTGTTTGAATTAAATAATTCCCTTAAATAATTCTCATGTGTGTGCCAAAAGGACTCAAAATTAATATCCTCATGATTTTCAGATAGATAGATAGATAGATAGATAGATAGATAGATAGACAAATAGATAGACAGATAGATAGATAGATGGATAGATATATATATGGATAGATAGATAGATGGATATATAGATAGATAGACAGATAGATAGATAGATGGATAGATAGATATATGGATAGATAGATAGATAGATGGATATATAGATAGATAGATAGATAGATAGATAGATGGATGGATGGATGGATGGATGGATGGATGGATGGATGGATAGATGGATAGATTATTTCTACTCACTTGACATTATGACATCCAGACAGAAATTGATGATATCCATTTCGCAGAATTAATAGACCAAAATGTGCAGATACACAAAAACAATTATAAAGCATAACCGTGGACTGTTCGCCACTTGCCAAGTTTCGTAAAACAGGGAAAAGAAAAGAGCAAATCTATGGTAGTTATTAAGGTGGCAGTACCTAAGAAAGCATGCAGGGGGTCTTTTTAGGATTGGGGCCACTAGAGCTTGGGTCTATTGGAATTGATTTAAATCTTCTTTGCAAGTTTTCCCCATTCTTTGGGCACAGGAGGTCACAACGATTTGGATAAATACTAGGCAGTATGAATTGAATAGATAACTTCAAAGAATTGCTTTAGTTTGCTGTGGGGTAAGGCCTTTAGCTTGGTTAATTTGTCTTCTCATGACACACTTGTGAAATGAGTTGTGTATTTGTTGGCGAGAGTGCCGAGTAATTGGTAAGATGAATGTTGGATGTTATTGACGCTTTACAAAAAAATGAAGACACGTGTTAAATATTTAAAAGAATAAAGTTGCACTAAAAAGCCACCAAGTCGGCATTAATTTTGTAAATGGTAGGACATTTATGCATAATAATAGAATATAAACTCAAAACTTGTGCAGACACTCTGCCAGGCTTGTCTCAATCAATTCATCACACCTGATAAAGTAATTAAATAAAATGACAAAAAATATGTACACTATTTCATTAATTTAGGTAATTTAATGCATTGGCAATCTAAATATACAAGTTCATAAGCATAACTTATGCAAAAGAGTAACTGACATATCTTCTTAATACATCTTTGTAATCAAATAAAAGATGGCCGAATCAAATTAAAGATGGCCGACTCAACTCAAAATGGCCATACCTTGCCCAAAGTCTGCTTGATACCCATTTCATGTAGTTGCTGAAAATTTAATTGATCAAAACAACTGTCCATGGCAGCGGAACGCAACAACTATTTAGGTAGAATGAATCAGGTTTTTTAGATTTCTCCTATATAGTCACGACAAAAACAGCAAGACACTGATTCTACTGACAGCAAATGTAATTGCAAGCAAAAAACAGAGTCGCCATCTAAGTGAGAATCGAGAGTTGGTTTCGGGCTAATCTAGCCAAGAGAAATCTTCTGACTGTTCTCACTTAGCGAGAAAGCCCACAAGTTGTACTGCAAGATTTTTTTGTTGCACCAACAAAAAGGCCAAAAGAACTAGTCATAAGGTTGACATTTGCTTCAGGCATCAAGCAAGGAGCAAAAAATCTAGATTCACCATCAAGAAAATGGAAAGAAGACTTGTATGGGAGTGGTATCACTAATTGTACTGTCTCACCCCAGAGCAATCTAAAGCATTTGTGAATGAGGAAATATAACGAAGAATTAAAATACTTTTGCGTATATGTTTTCATTTGCTAATTGTATGAATACCCAATTACCCCAAGGTCATATTAGTTCTTGTCTCACAAGGACAGTTGTTTTCAATTATGGACAAACATGATGCTTTTCAATATGTGAATTTTTTATGTACATCTTGATTTTAAAATTTTTAACATTGATCTTTCTATAATCTGTCCGATTTCATTTTTCCATAATTTTGTACTATGTAGGTACGAATTAACATAATAATATAATGAAGTTGACTTGACTTGTCTCAAAGATACTGTTCTGATGCTAAGGCAAATTTTTCTTTTTAAGTAGCACTGTAGTCTTAAGGGGCATTTAAACTGTCACGGATATGACCTATGTATGATCAAGTATAAAAAAACTTTTTTAATCTTGCTCATCCTTGAGCATACATGATTCACTTGGCGAGCGATTCAAGGATACTCTTGCTAATCTGTAGAACGCTCCTTGTAGTGCTAAATCATCAATGACCATAAGTGGAGAGGGCAAAAATGTTTTAAACATGTGTAAAAATTTGGCGGATGTTCTACGAGTAAATTGTTTATATAAGTTGCATAATTGCTCGCGATTCACTCTGCGAGTGTTCTACAAACATTCTACATACATTTTCCCCCCGTCAGGGCGATCTACGAGTGCCTGATGGATGCCTGACAGATGATGACAGATGCCCGACGGACGTCTGACAGACGCCTGATGGATGCTAGGTGACAAACATTCGGCGAGCATTAGACGGATGTTCGTTGAGCATTTCATGAACGTCCAGCGAGCGTTTGATGGACAACTGGCGAGCAATCTACTCGTGGAAAGAATTTATATGTGATTAAAAGAGCTACGAGTTTAACACCTCATGCGATCAACATCCAGCTGAGATTTAAGTCATGAAGAGTGGCTGGGTTGGGGAATGAACCTGGGACCTTCAGAAGAGCTGGCCAATATGGAATTAGCAGATGCCTTAATAATCATCTGGCCACCAGTAAATGTGGAAAGCTAAGGCTAAACTTTCTTTTTAAGTAGCGCTCTAGTCTTAAGGGGCATTCAAACTGTCAAACGTGTAGCCAATTTTTCACATCCTTGGTCATTCGAAGGTCTTATGTGTGACAGTTTGAATTAGATTTGTGTCAGATTTATGTATGAGTTGAATACAGGGTACATACAATACATTTTAACCCATCCATAATGATATGTCACAAATATATTTCCTCAGAAGACCTTTGGATTCAAGTGACTGCCACAGGGTCATGCCTCAAGTACACAATGTCAAATCAAGATGGCCAAATTTATTTTGATTGGCATGTAGTGCATATATATTTCTAAGTGAAATTGCAGCTTGTCATATTTTAATACAATCTGGAAACAAAGGTCAGAATGTTATTTGGGGGAATTAATCTATGTTGGTGTATTTTAGGTTTAGTTTTTTAAAATTATTAGAAAAACAACTGATTGTGGTTGCACTGAGTAACCCTACCACTCAACTGATTTAATTTATTACATGGGTGGGATATTTGGCTTGCCTCGGCATAGACACCAGGTGCAAGGCACCACCAAATTAACATCTCTTGCGATTGAAGAGTGCCCGGGCCCCAGATAACATTCCAAATCGTATGACGTCGGTGTGATATCGGCGACATCAAAACAATGTTGTACCAACAGCAGGCGATATTGAAATTAATGCAAAATTCTTGCTGTAAATTCTAAGGCCACCTCTTTAACTGATATATTTCACAGCCATTTCTATTGACTTGGAAACCAGTCTTATAGACTTGGAATCTTAACTCCAAAGGATGTCATGTGAATCAATTCCTCCAGGCAATGGGAGTCCTGGACTCGCATGACGTCATCTGGTGCTTAGTTTCTAACTCTATGAGAATAGTTTCCAAGTCTATGAAATTGCCTGTAATGGCAGTCATGACATACAGCTGAACTGACGTATAGTTGTTCTCAGCTCTAGAGATCTATTTTTACAAGATATGAGTTTGACTGCAGCTTCTACTTTATCTTATGCCTACTTAGGTTCATTTACTGAAGAAAAACCACAGCTAAGTAACTCAAATTGGGGAAGAGAAAAAGTGTCTAAGTTGACCCGAGAAGTATCAATGGTAGCCAATCAGCTTGGCTTTTTTTGGAAAGAATCTCAGCTAAAGCAAGTCGAAAGCTCTTACTACCTACATTAGTCATATATCAGGGCTATGTTAGGCACAGGAAACTAGTAAGAGACCCTCTTTTAAGGTGGGGTTCTCTTGTGAATTGATGTAATAAGTACAATCAATAAATCTATGAGTTTTCATTTGCCTAATTTCTAGAGTTCAGGGCCCTGGACTGCTTATGTAATTATGCCTACAGGGTGTTCCCCAACAACTGGCTGAACTGAGAGCCTGACTGAGCCATTTTGAAATCTTGGGAGTCCCAGCTAGTGCTGCGGAGTAATTTACGGTAAATAACTGTTAAAAAGGCAAGGTAGAACTTTACAAACTTATGTATAAATGACAGAACATTTTTTAAACACAGCTCTTATCCACATGTGAAGCAATGATTTAATTTCTTTTAAGTAATATTGTCTCCAAAAGATGTCAATTCTTCCTGAAAACTTGTATATACAATTCATACAAAAACAACTGTTACAGACAATTCATTCTTTTTACTGTAAGCGTAATCTGATTGATAATAGCTCAGTGTTTTCTTCATTAGGTTATTGCTAAAAAGCTTTTTTTTTAAAGATAAAGTCTCCATATAACCATTGTTTGTACCTTTTTCTGAATTTTGCCTACTTCTTTGGGGGGTAGTGTATAGCCATTTCAGTTTGAGCTAGTTTATTAGATGTAATTATAAACAGATGTCCTGCTAAAATTGATCAAAATGTAGATGTAAGTTTTGGTATTATGAAATTGTTACATGTAACCAGCAACGACCTTGTGTGACCTTGGAACTTGTGGTTGAGAAGCAAGGTCACGACATTGACAAACGGATTTATCAAAGAATATTTGAAGTTTTACGAAAGGCTACAACATTTACGAGTAAAGCATTACTGGAGATAATAGAAAAAAGTTTTCTTTAGCATGAGAAGTTATGTACTCATATATCCCCAAGCTATGACATTTAAAGAGCAGATTTGCAGACTGTAGCCATGGAAATGAACAAATCCAAAGAGAAATGGCAAGCATATGTTAGGCCAGTAAAAATTGACATGAATTTGGGGTGATCCTGGACTAGCTCATAACAGGCATTTTATTCTACAAAATCATAGCTCAGATTTTGTAGTTTCTGAAAATCAATATATTTCATATAGCCACCTTGGGGAAAATTTTCTAGTTCTGTTTCCATGGCAACAAGCTTGATGAAAAATTTAAAAAAAGAAATTACTAAATGTGATATAATCTGTGATAAATGTGATATAAACTACTTATCCCATCGGAATAAAATAAGTATCGATTTATATGTTACCTTGCATGGTATTTTCGAATAAATAGCCTATTTTTAGTTATTATAGTTTGCCATGGCTTTTCCCCAATGTGTTAAAATTAGTCTAAGTTAGCTTTAAATGGATGCCTCATCTGTTGCTCTAAATCAACAGGAAATGGTTAGAATTGCCATAGAAACTCTGAATGCCCTCTTACCAAAGTGAGACAGTAGACAGTGTGCAGAAGTAGATGCTACTTGGTATTCATTATCAGCATTATCTACCTGGTCAAATAGTAGCACAATGTTACACAGTATGTATATATATATATATGTATTTAACTGAGAGCCAGCGTAGTTCACATGGAAACTGTAAACTAAATTATGGTTGTCATGACAACCATTTTACTTCATCTACTAATAGAACCAACTTTTTTGAAGGTGACTACTAGGAAAGTTGTTAAGGTGCTAATTATGCATGTAATTTTTACCTTTAAATAATTTATTTAGATTCATTGTATTTTTTTACCATGGTAACAAGGGGACAGCAATCACCAAGCATTTATTGAAGCAATGTTCTTCTTCACAGATGATAAGAGTTTAGTACTTATTTGCTGTCCTTGAATGCCTTTATATATTAGATAAAACACACAGAAAAAGGTTGATATATTAAATGTTTTTGATATAAAATATGTTTCCATGGTAACGTGTTCCACGTCATACTTGGTGATAGTTCTTTAGTAGATTGCTCTTGACTTTAACACAGAAGCAGTAATGAAAATGAAAAGTCCAATCTCCTCCATCAATCTCCTCCATCAGGTCAGTAGGTACCTGCTGGTGGTCATATGTCCATTGATTACTACATTGTGACGTCACAATGTGTCCATTATTAACAGTCAACAGTAAATTATCTCTGGTCATTTGAAATAAGCGACTGATGACACCGCCAAACAAGATGGAAATATTAGACTTTTTGGAGTATGGATGACTTCTAAGAAGTAAAGGTGAACTTAGTTAATACTAGTTTCAAGGTAATGATTATATGTTAAACAATAGACTCTATCCTGTTTATACAAAATTAAACCAACTGCATACTTTTTCTCAGCACTTCGTAGCAAACAATATGTCACCACTAAACAATAGCATGCTTTCCAATTTTAAGCCATTGTCCATATTTTCTGTCCTTGTTGCAGTCCAAGAAAATCCATTTCAACATGGACAATCGAACAGAAGTTAGCCAGTCCTTCAATTATGAGAAAAACTTGATAATATGTTGCTTGGTAAGCAAATTTAAAAAATAATAAACTTTGAATTTTGAAAATCTAACGAAAATTGAAGGTGCCGCTGGTTAATAAAATGTATCAGGAAGTGATGACACCAATGACGTTCATGATTTTCTGTAACTCGTTTTCGTATTCTGTAGTATTTGCCAGGCAATGTAACTGACCGTGATATTTGTCAGTGATATTTGATATTCTGAAATGAAATGGTGATATTGGTTTATTATCCCGTGACTGAGCATGTTTTTTCCCTGATATTGGTGTTTTTCCCTGGGCGATATCGTTTGGCGAGGAATGTTATCAAAGGCTTGAAGGGATGATACAGCTTTTCAAGGGACGATACGAGATTCAGCCAACCAGGGACAAGAACTGCAGGGACGATACAGCTTTTTTAATTTTTGACCAATGAGCAACCTATAAACAGGGATGATATCGATTTCCACCAATCAGGAGCAATTTCAGGGCCACACCTCCAAACCTGAATTGGCCAATGAAATGCTGTTGCTATCAGTTTGTTTTGTTCAAAACAATGACAAATTTGGGATTTTTAGTGTGTCATGAACGTCACCAGTTCAGGCAGCAATTTGTGTATTAATGAATTTCAGCCAAATTTTGCAGTCCCTTACACTCTACAAAATATCTTTTTCCTAGTAACTATTCATCTGTGCCACTAATTTGGTGAAAATACCTTTTTTTGTTCTCTTCAGGTATCCTGAAGCTGTCAGTTGTTGACAAGCAGCAACGTCACCACTTGAGTAAAATGTCCAGCCAATGTGTATATACCATGTCATTTCATATATCCCTATTGAGTGAAATATCACCCTAGTTCATCAAATATCTTAGAAATTAATGAATAAACGTCTTAAAACATCCACAGAAGCCAAATCCTGTCATTTCAGCTCCGACATTGTATGTAAACTGGCTCTAAAGTGACATTTTGTGACGTCATCAGTGACATCATAGGTTGGCTGTGCTAAATATAGACTCAGCTTCAAGTTGTAAAAGCAGAATTTTGAGGTCGCTTTTGGCTGCTTTTGACCGCTACAACTTCAGTCCAGTTCATCCAATAATTATGAAATTTCAGGATATAATTCTTTAAGTTGTGTGTAGTCATCTCGTGAAGTGTCATGCTTGAGAAAAATTAATATATAAGCCACAGCAGTTGGTTTAAGTGGAGGGGGCCATGTCAGCTACAGTTATTATGGTATTACATTATCAAGTCGTTTTTGTATCTTATAGGTAAAAAAAGCAATCATGGGATAAATAAGTTATCACAATGGCAAGAGGCTGTATCTCCCAGGTATCATCACCCGAGACATCATCCCGAGACCCGAAGGGTCGAGGGATGATACAGGTCGAGGGTGATGATACCAGGGAGATACAGCCATTAGACAAGATTTTGCATCACAAAGCCACAGTAAACACATCTCAATGTGTTCTTACTTTAAAATGCATCTTCCAAACATATTAACATACCTTCAAATGCAATAATTATCCATTTAATTTGCTAATCGCTACCATTCCATTTTATTTACTTGCACATGACGCAATGTCGTGTTAGCACGTGTGGAATTTTAGAGATTAAAAAATGTTAAAATGACAAAAATCATGGATAGAGATTATTTATATGTACTTAACACATTTTTTAAAGTTTATTAAGACTAGGGTATACATTATATACCATGACGAACGGCAAATAATAATATTTTGGTAAAACGTTGGAGATTATATTTTCACAGATGGCGCTGCCAGGTGCGCCAACACGCATACAATAAATATCCTGTAATATACGATTTTTAGATCTTAACTGTCTAAAGTAGCACTGATAAAATGGATTTATTATATTGTAACAATTCGAAATCAAATAAACAAAAACAAAGTTTGTTTCTTAAAAAAAAAAACAGCCGTCAAGTTTGTTTTATCTTAGACGAATTGTGTGGATGATTTGTACGACGTCAAAAAATCACGGATTTTGCTAGGCCTAAATTTGTACTATAATTAAACGTTTCTCGGCTTCTACGAGTCAGATCTTCACCAAATTTGGTTTGTAAGTTGTGCTTTTGTATTGCGGTTCTAATGGTGTGCCATTTATAGCTGTACTTCCAAAAATGTACAAAAGCACAAGTTAAAACAGTTTTGGCAGGATTTCCCTATGTTGTGAAACCGCGCTAGGCCAACTGGGCTACGTGCGTTTTCCATACGTTTGGATAAACGCATAGTTTTCACCTCATTTTAATTAGGCAAAAACAATGCGTTTTCCATGCATTTATCCTTCCCATGGAAAACGCACGCGGCACAATTGGCCATGTACACAAATGTTATTCTTGTTGGACAAGACCTTCAAAACTCAGTGAGTGTTGCTCTATACTGCACTAAACCCGCAATTTTATATCTTAACGACATGTTTATCTCTTATGTCATTTGTCTGCAACTGGTATTGGAGTGCTATACAAGCATAACTACATTGTGCATTGCATTGAGCTCTGTTTGCTACCGGGGATTAAGCTTAAGGTATTCAGGAGGATACATAGTCATTTTTGTGGAGTTGCTGCTTCACAGTGTCTTTCATTTGATACTTTATGGTCAAATACTTTAAATATATTTTTTACCTGATACCTTTGACTATATATTTTATTTCAAAAACAAAACATTTATGGAATACCTTTAGTAAGACACAAATTTGCAAAACAAAGTATACAACAATAAATGAAAGAATGGAAAATTTGATAAAAGAAAAAGATTGACACACATAGAGTTTTTCACTTTTAAATAAAAAGTATGCAAAAAGCAAAATAATACAATCATATTCAACTGACTGTAACATTCCGAAATGCTTCGTTTGTGGTAATTCCTCATAAAAAAATTAAATGTAGATTAGTTTCTGACTGAAATCTCCACTGGATGGCTCCCCATAGGCGACAGGACTGTCTCAGGGGAGTCTCCCAAAGGCACACATAATTTTTATACAAATTATATATTTCATTTTGTAAATTGTGCCTGAATAAGTCATCATCAGCAGCTTGAAAACTTGCTACTGTTGATGCAGCCTGACTGTTATATGAGTGGACATTTTATGTCTCATTCCTAGTCGATTAAATGACCAGATGCCAGAGGCAGATGTAATGATGAGATGATGAGGATTGGACTTCATACCATTTACATATTTACACCATGGGTGGGGTTTTTAACTTGCCTCAGCATGGACACTGAAAACAAGGCACCACCAATTTAAGGCCTCATAAGAGTGATGCCAGGTATAGCTGAGGAGTGCCCAGGCTGGGGATGAAATCCAGATACATGGCCGAATGTGCCAGGGGCGTTTTCCATGAGAAGGATGGTTTTTTAGCTAATTATAAGGGCAAAAACCATGCATTTTCTATGCGTTTATCCAAACGCATGGATAACGCACATGGCACATTTGGCCATGTAACATTCCAAATCGTTTCATATACGTGATGTCTTAACCACTAGGCACATTGCTAATACTTTTTTTTTTATAAGTGTGAACTGAAAGGTTCTGTGTCCCTTATGATAACCAACTAACCATTTTGTTGTCAAAACTCATTTTTGGCATCACTCCCACCCTGTTTTTTACAATGTTAATGTATATAGAAAGCTCATCATCTGTCTTGTTCTTGCTGCCTGCCAATAAAACATAACCAATGCAATGTGTGTTTGACAGCTATAATTAGCCAAGCACGTGGCAAATCATCATGTTCTTTTGTCAGCCAAAAAAATCTGTCGACAGTTCTGAAGGATTCATCCTTTAAAAGTACGAAATGCAATGGTCCATCAGACGAAGCACATATCTGGCTTACTCCCACACTGCAGTCGCAATAATGACTTGTATATGTACATCCTGGCGATAAATTCGGAACACTCTTTTTCTATTTTAAGCCACAGCTTCTGTGTTATCGCTCTTTCTAATTTCACTGAGAGAACTTTATCTGAAATCGCATCCGTGCCTTGACCAATTCCACACTATGTCCAAAAATATTCTTTTTTTTTAATAATGACTTGTACTAAACTATGAAAGTGGTCAAGGCACGGAATCAAAAAAGCTATTAATTTAATGACCATTGAGCCAATCAGACATGGCGATACATCAAAAGAAGCCTGCTAAAACAGTGCGAAGGCGTTGCAACAACCTTTTTTAGAACCGCAAGTTTTCTTAGTGTTTTTATCACAGGACTAACCACTGTAATTTAACTTGAACCCAGATAGTAAATAAGATCAGGGTAATATTTTTCCAACATCAATTGGAGGTTGGTGGCTGTTGTCAGACCAGTGAGGAATGTGATCTTGCCAATGGCAATTAAAAAATGTAATTCAGTTCCATCGATATTTGTTATACTGACCAGTGCAGAACACCTAGCCAGCAGTGGCTTAATTTTAGTCAGTTTGGATGCATAGTGAAGCAGTGCACTGGCTTTTGTAAATTACAAATTTAAATAGAAAAAGGAAGAACTAATTTTTCACAATTATCAGGTAAAGAACCCACCCATGGAGTAAATGTGTAGCATCCCAAATAGCATTCCATAATATATCGGCCTTCGGTAGAACATCGTTTTGACATCGGCGACATCGCGCCGACATTCGGAATGCTATGCACATAGCCTTATCCTCTCATCATTACGTCTGCCTCTGGTAACTGGTCATATGTGCTTGCTAAACTTCAGACCAATAGCATTGAGACATTGACATTGTTATCCAAAGAGGATACATATGTGAGCAGAATCAGAATTATTTATTTCATATTACATATATCAACTACATAACATATATACAAGAAATAATTATATTCATTGTATATGTAATATGAGGGGACACCTCAAAGACATGGAGTGTCGCTGCTGAGGTGCCCCCCAGACTTCAAAGAGACTCCAACAAAAACCTTTCCAAAACAACAGTATATTCATTTAAACAGAAAAAGAAAGTTAAGGTTGAACCAGATAAATATATAAATATATAGGGTGAAATAACAGAGCACAGAGCAACAAAAACATGATAAAAGCCACACTACAAAAACAAAACAAAAACGCCCAAAAAAAACTGAGCTATCCAGACAGCTCACGAATGGGATTCAATGAGCTGATCCACCACGGTGGTTGGGTTTTATTTATATCCCACACTTTTACAGATATTTTCAGTATTTTTAGTTGAGAAAACTAAGAAATTAAGAATTGTTTTGACCAAATTCTTGTACTTTTCATATTGATATTCCTACACAAACAGTGAGGATCATAAATCTCATTAATATTCATGCTGAACTCAGCAGCCAATCACAGAAGAGAACCAAGCAAACAGACAGACGTCACAACGTCCTCCCATTCACAACTTTGAAGGCTTTTAGCAGAAAAACAAACCTTTACTAGACCGTATTTTTCATAAAAACATTGGTTTTATGCATGTAGAAAGACGTTTTGCGTTATTTGGTGTGAAAAAAGCTAATATTTTAGTCAGAAATCACACCTCAGTGCGACCAAATTCCTCAGTGACGGCACTGTGCATTTGGTCTCCATGGCAACAATGCTGAATGCCTATCAGGCTGTTTGAGTTTAACAGACAGTGTCGTCGGTAAAAAACAAATCGCCAGTGCAGATAAACAACAAATCAATATATGTAATGTTAGTAGATTTAAGAAACGAGGATAGATTCAGCTTCTTGTCAGTCTTGATTTGGTCCAAATCGGACAAGAATTGGCGAAGTTGTAGCCATGGCATGTTCAATGTTGTGGATTTCTGACTGTTTGAGATCAACAGATTGTATGGTCGGCAAAAACGAGTCGCCGTACAAATCAACTATTCCATTTATATAGGCATTTTTAGCAGATTTGAAGAGAAGAGAAATTGAGCTTCAAGCCAATTTTTATTTGGTCAAAATTGGTCAAGAATTGACGAAGTTGTGTCCTTTTTCCAGATTTAATGGGCAAAGGGAAAGTGAAAGTGCTATGAACTGCATAACCAATGACCGCTACGAAAAACTTTTAGTTTTCAAAATTACTTTTAAATAGCAAACTTCAAACCTAGTTTGTATTCATGAATAGTAGTCTATATAATAGGCGAAGCTGCGATTTTAGTGTGAAAGTGAAAATGAAAGTGAAACTGATCAACCTAAAGTAGTCCGTCCAATGTAAATCAGGGATGGTGGAACACAATTTATTATAATTAGGGATGGTGGATCACAAAAAATACCACATGGGTTGTTCCTAATAGATTTTCTATGAGGAACACAGCCAAGTGTGGGATATACAGAAGTTACAATATGATCTTCAGGTCATCTCTAGTATGCTTGCTGGAGTTACAATATAGTAATTTTCGTGATACATTGTGATAGGAAGAGCTAGGATGACAAAAGTGCACCACAAAGTGCTCTGTGTTGGCCGCTGAGGTTCAAAGTCTTTACCCCAATTTAAATCTATATATGGCCTAGTGGTTATGACATTTAAGCCACTGTCACACGGGTTCCACGGGTGCCTCGGCGGGTTCTACGGGTGACTCGGCGGGTTCTACGGGTGACTCGGCGGGTTCTACGGGTTACTCGACGGGTTGTAGGAGTAAGCCGGCGAGTAGTAGGAGTAACTCACAGCTTCCAGGAGTATACTTTAAAAGACTGCTGCTCCCCTAATATTAGGCCGATTTTCGTTAAATAAGAACTAAATTGTAGGATAATTTATACTGATTCCATACCTGTTTTCGGATATACCAAAATATACCAAATATTAAGCGAGTTATTCGTCTGAGAAGGTAGCTAGGTTGGCGGAGGCAAACAGTGGTGCTCTCGCAGACGTCCGCGCCCTGACTGTATCAATGCAGGTAGGGCTGAGCGCTTCTTTAAAATGCTGCTGCTCCCCTAATATTAGTCCGATTTTCGTCAAATAAGACTGGATTGTAGTATAATTCATACTGACTCCATACGTGTTTTCGGATCGAAAATAGACCAAATATTAAGCGAGAGATTCGTCTGAGAAGGCGGTTGTCTGGTGGCGGCTGCTGCTCCTTTAATATTAATCTGATTTGCGTCAAATAAAAATTGAATTATAGAAGAGTTCATACTTATTCAACACAGAATTTCAGATTGAAAATAGACCAAATATTAAGCGTGATATTCGTCTGAGAAGGCAGCATGGTGCTCTGTGAATGTTCATGACTTGAATGGTATGGTCAATATTTTTTACCATTATATATACAATGTTTGGATGAGCTTTATTGCAATTAATTTCTACTCATTCTGCCAACTGGCCAATGGGAAGGACTTTTCCTTTGGTTTTGTAAAGTCAATTAACCTATATATGTCAATTGCTATTAGCATTTTGAATAATACAAAGAATGGGGTAAGTCATGCTTTTTCATCATTGATCACAAGCATTAATTGAAATTCTGAATTTCAACTGATTCCTGTTTATTATGCATATTAAAGAGGGAGATTGTTTTGATCATGGATGGAACATGCAATATCAATATTAATTCCAGTTGGATTATTTTCAGAAACAACAACGAAATATTGATAATTTATATAAAATGAAATAAATATCTAAAATGATTACTCTAAACTAGAGTATATCTATCTATAGATAGTTGTTATAGCTCCATAGACATCTTTATCAAGTCGGAATTTTATTGGCAACAAGCAAACAAACATTGTTTTATTATCGTTTTTTATTGATACTAATCAATGAATTATTGATAGTAACATATTATTAGGTTAAGATCTTATAACTATCTGTCTATCTACATATCTATACTCTATAAGGTATTACTAACTTTATTAACAAGAATATTCTTGTTTGTGCCTAGTATACTCCATTAATTTTCCCCACCTTTAACTATTATATAAATTCTACACATTTCCCTGAATAATTCAGTCTTTATTTCACGAAAATTGGATATGTAGATAGACAGATAGTTTAGAGAGACAGATAGATTTATATGCTTATTATATAATATAGAATATCTAGCTTAATATTTGGTACATATAAGTTCATAAAAGATAGCAAATAAAATCACAGATCAAATCACAAATACTAATTGCAATATTAATATTAGATTTAAATTTTACAAAAATATACACAAATACTGATCAAAATAATAATTATTTTCACAATAAGATTCAAATTAACACAAAAAGATAAGAATGTTCACATGTATAAAAAAAAAAGCAATATACAAATATAATCATTGCCTGGTAATTACAATAGAATACAATGTTTTTAATTAATGAAAGCAATTACATCTTTTTGTAATTGTGAATGACAATCAAGACAATGTCATATTACTGTGTCATCTTTGAACAAACTATGAAATGACAGGTCAAAGAACCCCAATTTAGGCAATTAGGCAATTGACACAATGTCATGCATTGAGCATTTGCTGTATTCTCTACACCCATTCTTTGTATCATTCAAAATGCTAATAGCAATTGACATAACGGTCATGGCAGTTGGCAGAATGAGTAGAAATGAATTGCAATAAAGCTCATCCAAACAATGTATATATATCATGGTCAAAAATATTGACCACACCATTCAAGTCATGACCATACACAGAACACCTGGCCGCCGCCAGAGAACTGCATTCTCAGATGAATATCTCGCTTAATATTTGGTCTATTTTCAATCCGAAAACATGATGGAATCAGTATGAACTATGCTACAATACAGTTTTAATTTGACGAAAATCGGACTAATATTAGGGGAGCCGCAGCCTTTTAAAGAAGGGCTCAGCCCTGCATTGATAGTCAGGGCGCGGACGTCTGCGAGAGCACCACTGTTTGCCTCCGCCAACCCAGCTACCTTCTCAGACGAATATCTCGCTTAATATTTGGTCTATTTTCAATCCGAAAACGCGTATGGAATCAGTATGATTTATACTACAATTCAGTCCTGATTTGACGAAAATCGGATTAATATAAATGGAGCAGCAGCCACCGCAAGACAACTGCCTTCTCAGACAAATATCTCGCTTAATATTCGGGTTTTTTTAAATCCGAAAATACGTATGGAATCAGTATGAGCTATACTGCCATGCAGTCTTTATTTGAGGAAAATCGGACTAATATTAGAGGAGCAGCAGCCTTTTAAAGTAAATACCTCCCTGCCTACGCTGACGCTGGTAGCAAAAAGTCAGCGGGTTACCCGTGAAAGCCGGCGGGTTACCCGTGAAAGCCGCCGGGTTACCCGTGAAAGCCGCCGGGTTACCCGTAGAACCCCTCAACAAGCCGCCGGGGTGAAATTAGGGACGAATAATTCGCCGGGTTCTACGGGCCACCCGCCGGCTTCCACGGGCCACCCGCCGGCTTCCACGGGTCACCCGTCGGCTTCCACGGGTCACCCGTCGGCTTCCACGTGTTTTTTTTTTTTTTTTTCACCCGTGAGATTTCTACGGTTGTGCCATGCAAACATGGCACAACCGGCTACCGGGGCCGGGTTTCGCGGCTTGGCCAAGGGTCCCACGGGTGCTTGCCGGGTATCCCCGGGTATCCACGGGTGGCCGTATTGGGGCCGCCGGCTTGGAGCCGGGTAGCGATTTCCGCAACTATTACGTAATACTACGGCTTCACTACGGCACAACCGGCCCATGTGACAGTGGCTTTACCAGTTCACACTGGTGTGGTGGGTGGATTAGGGCTTTACGTACTGCATTTCTGCACCTGTTGGGCTAATTTGGACAGGCAGGGACCATGATAATCAGATGATGAGTGAAACAGTCATCTAACTTAGGCTCAAATGGGAATTGAACCCGGGGCCCAGTAGTTGGAAGTCCAGCGCACTACCACTGAGCTAGGCCGCCAACCCCAATTCACACTGGCCAGCTTTGCTGAAGGTAAAAGACTCCATCTATGGGCTAAATGCTGACTGCAGGCCTCATCTCATCATTACATCTGCCTCTGGCAGCTATTCAATAGTATCCACACATAGAAATAGAGGATTTTTAAACAAGGACAAGAAAAAAGTAAAAAATAGATGAAATAAAAACCTATAGAAAACACTAGAGTGATAGCTCTTAGCACTTTTTCAAAGATCAGGACTTTCTATGCGGATCACTTTGAGACCTTCTACGATCAGTTTTATTTAACAGAATTTAATCTAACGTAGCCAGCTCAGTCATGCCACCTGCCCATTTACTATGGAACTCAGGTGTGAAGTACATTCTCAGAAATAAATAAAACTATGTGGGAAAAATGAGTAAAAAATATATCAACTCCAGTCAAAATACGATCAAATGGCAGGCTTTTAGCCAGAATCGTTTTGTAAAACATTTTGCAGCATTTTTTTTTGTGGTAAGGTTTATCTGGAGCATCAACTTGGTTTTATTCTTGTTTCGGCAGCAGGTGGTTGAACCTGCTCAGCAAGTGTCCAGCATATTATTGTCAAATGCCATTAAGTGGGCCAACTCCAGTTGAAGCATTGTCTTGTGCAATCACATTCTACCTTAAGTAAAATTTAATGACAATTAGGCAAATCCTGTATTTCGCAAAAAGTGATGTTTAACTCAATAAAGACAAAGAGGTGCATGAAGGAGAGCGACCCCCCCTGCTTATATGGGGGGGGGGGGTGTGAAGGAGCTCATACAGATGATGGATGGGTAATGATGAAAATTACCCCATTTGAAACAGGGACAGTGATAGTACATCTTTATCCATTTTCTGTGTTTGGAATCATTTGTAACTTTTTTTGGGCATATAGGTGGCACCACGTTGACCCTGTTGACCACAAGATAGCCTACTGCCTACATATGATGTGTGACATTGCCATTACATGTTATTCGCTAGGTTCCTACAGTGACAACTAGTGTTATAAGCTTACAACACCGCAATGCTTACCACTTGCTTTTGACAACATCTTCATGGTTCTGTTTAGAATATTTCTGAAGAGAATAGGCAATTCTAAGTGTCAGGTTGGTGAACCAAGATGAAAGTATGCAGTGTGGATACAGTTGGGAAAGACGGCCTGATGACTGACACTCTGGTTTCTCTTCATCCACGAATAAATCTTTCGCCTTTTGCTTAAGATTTCCGTGGAGAGGAACATTACAATGAGTCTATAGACACAATTTTGAAGCTTCACGTCAGGGTGAGGCAATATTGAAATTAATAATGGTTACTATTGCTATTCCATTGGTCAGATTCTCCTTGCTGCTTGAAGAATTTGTTTCAGCAGAATACAGGCTGATCAACAAAATGGCTAAGTTATGAAGGCCTTCCATAAAAGGATGTTCATGGATGAATCTGTAACATTGATATTCATGTGCTTTTGCGAAATTCATGTGCACTGGATGAAGCTGCATAGAGTGTGAGCTCCAGTGGCACAATCGGTTAGCGTGCCGTACTTATAGTCAGTACATGCTCATGTTCATGAGTGGGGATAGCTATGCGGAGGTTGTGAGTTCGAGCCTCACCTGGAGCACTCTATTTTTTCCTTTTTAAAATAATCGCATCGTAGTCACTCGAATCTTTGTGAACATTTGTCATCCACATGGGAAACGACACGCATAGGGAACCAGGATGGCCGAGTGGTTAAGGCGTTGGACTTAAGTTCCAATGGACGTAAGTCTTCGTGGGTTCGAACCCCACTCCTGGTAGTGTAGGTTTTGGCTTCAGCGGCAATTGCTTCCAAATCATGCATGCGGCATTTTCTCTGCTATCTGCAGACTCGTAATGGGAATTGGCTTGGACTTGCTCAAAAATCAAATTGTGAATCAAGTTAAGTTGATTTAATTAACCAAATTTATTACAATAATAAATTATATAAACATTTTAAATGCAACCGGCCTATATATCTTATTTAGAGACATGTAGGAACCCTGGTATGCAATGACAGTGTTTACATAAAAATAATTATGTTACATTAAATAGACACAACAATGAAAATAACTACTTAAGGAATGTGACTTTTCTATACAGATAAAAGGATTGATTTGACTAAGACTAAATTAGGCTGGAATGGACCCAGTTACCATAGCTACAATGGGACAAACAAAGAGGGAGATTATAGCATTTATTATTATTTATTTTACAAAAATGGCTCATTAACCATGTTTTTGAATGACGGTAAAAAGAGAGGGAGAATAAAGTGGTTTTTATTTTATTTTTTTTCTCCAAAAAATGGCTCATAAACTAGTAAATGAAGAGGGAGATGATAGGTGTTTATTTGTTATCTTTATTTTTACCAAATATTACTGTCTTTGAACAACAGTAATCAGCCAGGACAGAAGCTACTACAAGAAGCAACAGATTTGACAAATGATCTGCTGGTGACTCATAAATTGTACTTCTGCCAAGCATCACACTTGAGTAAATGTCGTTATATTTCTCTTGTCAACCTCCATTAAGCTAAGCTTTCTGCTGTTCTAGATTACTACTTGCCTTGATTCATTGTCTTTTACGTAACAAGGAAAACTAGTCTGGCGGAATTTGTTTACAAAGTATTCCACAACATGGCAAACCTATCAGATGTCATTCTTCACAAGGCAGATTATGCCAAATGAGATGTGAGATAATCTTAAGCCATATGGTATCAGATCTATTATATATCAAGGTGCTTTGATTAGGAATTCCTCACCTGTTGAACTAAAACAAGTAGATGATTTAGCTAAGTTCAAAGATTTATTAAGACGTTGTAATTCCTAAAGGTGTAATTGTGGTCATGTATAATCTGTCAGCAAAATAATTTATGATTCTAATCATCTGTATATGTATCTTCTTTCATCGTTATTATTTTTACCAGTTGGCTAAATGCTTTATAGCTTATGTTTAACTAGAGTTTTATCTCATCTTAACTTATCTCATCTTATCTCACCTTATCTAATCTTATCTAATCTTGTTCAGTTAAATTTGCCATAAAAAGTTCAGGAGATTGGATTTTTCATACACTCTTGAGGATAGCCTATGAAATTAAGCACCTCCCCCCCCAACATTCTATTGCGTTTTGCAGAGAACATTGTATGGAGCTAATGTTAAAAATGACAAATCAGGCTGTTGAAAAGAAAGTTTGTCAGTATTTGAGTGTTAAGCAGGGGTTGAGTCAACTTGAGAGTTTAGTAAACTTTCTGTTTAATAAGATTGTTTATGGCCAATCTAAGAAAACATTGTCTGGAGCTAATCACTGTAAAAAAACAAAAAAAAAGAGCCCTGGCTATTAAAGCCAATTACATAGAATTGGAAACTAAACTCCAGAGGACGTCATGTGAATCCAGGATTCCAATTGGATGAGGGACTGCCATGACGTCCGAAGTATAGTTTCTAAGTCTTTGATAGAAGCTTAGAAGCAGTAAAAACTTACTGTTAAAGGTGCCTGATTTCACCAACAACAACAGTTCAATTGATTGGAGCTTTTCCATGTTAGCTGCAACTTTATGGAATAGTCTGTCAGATGAGTTGAAAAATATGAAAAAATCCTTAGATGGTTTCAAGAAGATATTAAAGACATATTTGTACAAAAAATATTATGACTGATTCAATACAAGCGCTGGTGAGCAATTTATTGGATCTAGCGCTATATAAATTATGATTATTATTATTATGATATTTGCCGTATTATAAAAGTACGTAAAAAAGATAACGAGTTAATTTTTACTTTAAGCTTTTTTGTGTGTGTCGAGCGGGTTCCAAGCTTAGGCGTTTAACAGGCAAGAATTACTTTCATCCTATAAACTATTACACTTTGCAAGAAAGATAACTAGCAAGCCACAGTTATTTCATTTATATCTCATGTTATGAATTGTCCAGATTTCAACATGTGAAGCAGTGTTTCCCCATGCTAAGTGATACCACCAAATGAAAATTAAACGTGTTTACTAATGGAAACTAAGTGGATATAGGTCCCTGCAATCCAAGCAACAAATCTGCATAGCTCGGGCAGTTGTAATGGAAAAGCTGACAGATTTACATTAGCAATAGAACACCAGGTTTCAATAGCTGAAGTTGTGTAGAAAATTAGTTGGGTCATCTGCTGATGGAGTTATATCTCATGATGGGACACCTGTCAAAACATTTTGGATCTGTTCATCCATATTATTTGGTAGCCTTGCAGCAGTACTGTCACTTTGCATGGTATTTTGCAACGGGTTGAATAAATATTGGCTGGACAGTATACACGCATCAGTGCCAACTATCGTCATTTCACATCATTGAAAATTATTAATTAGGTTTACTGGCGATGATTAAAGGTCATTCAGTGATAACTTATTAAAATTTTAAGAAGCAGAAGTTGAAATTGCTGATACACTGCATGAAGATGCTGATTGTGAAAAAATAACAGCATCTCAAAAATTGGTAATAGTCTGTGCACTCATTTATATTTTCAGTATAGAATAGATTCAGGTAGGTAGGAAGGCTGTAGAACTGCGTGCACATATAATCCTACAAAAAAATATAAAGACGGTTGCATGGCCCTCATTCTGTGAACTGGGGCACAAATGAGGGCCATGCTTACTTGGTCAATTATTTAAGAAGGATTTACTCCACGACAACCGCACTGCCCCATAAAATCTTTTTTGTGGGTGCCACGGTCTGGAGGACAATGTGTTTGACTCGTATGATCAAGGTCTTCTATTCAAACTCAACCAGATCCTCTTTGGGTCACCGCTTCACTCCACCCAGGTATAAATGGGTAAATCCCTGATAGCATGCTAAATCGTATCGACGTGGGCGTAATGGCAACAACGTCAAAACGATGTAGAAAACGACGTCGGCCCGAGTTGGAATGCTATCTAGGATGGCTACAGGCAATGATGGTAATTTTAGAGTGCATATAGGTCTTTAATGTCCTCAAAATGTCAATAAACTTTATTCATTCATTCATTCTCAGACTTATAATGCTCACTACAGCTGATTGGCTGTATAATCCTGGGGATGGGGTATAGCTCACTAGTAACGTGCTGGTCTTCCAACCACTGGGTCCCAGGTTCAATTCCCAGTGGAGCCGAAGTTGGATGGCTGTTTCATCCTTCATCTCATTGCCATAGTCCCTGCCTGTCCTAATTAGCCCATCAGGTGCAGAAATACAGGACGTCAAGCCGAAACTTTGGGTGAGCCTGTACAAATGTGTATTCTAGTCCCACTTATTTTATTTTTACGTATTTACTCGGTTTATCTATTGTACCATTCAACCATTGGTTGCAAAAAAACACAAAACAAACATTCAAAACATAACAAAAAGATGATGTGTGTCGGGGTAAGCCATTTCAGACACCATGTATACAAGTAAAAGATAGATAGATAGATAGATAGATAGATAGATAGACAGAGATATATAGATAGATACCTAGAAAGATAGATAAATAGATAGATAGATAGACAGACAGATAGATAGACAGAGAAATATAGATAGATAGATAGATGGACATAGATAGATAGATAATTTTATTGATATGATATTATCATAATTGATACATGGGTCAAACATACAAATAATATACAATAATAACATACAATAATACAGTACTTTTACAGTAATAAGAAAATAATACTAAAAGTGTTTAGCTAACAGTCTATATTAAATGTTGTAACTATGTATTTTACAGCAAATTGGTCCCGGTTGTGACTAGTAAAAAATACTAATAATACAAATAAAAAGTTGGTTTTAAAGATCTTATAAGTCCTTAGTTTGGGGTTTACTTTGGAGTCATGTATTGCATTTATGATTTTGTTTTGCTCTTTTTTGTACAATTTTAACCTCATCTCATTTACCAATTTTTCTGGATCTTTCGTTGACCAGTCTGTGATTTCAGAGTGGTCAATTATGTGTTTTATTTTGCTATAATAATTATCTTGGTCATGTGTGTGTAATATTTCTTGTATCTTTAGGCATTTATTTAGAATGTCATAATCTGGCAATTTTGCTAGCCTTGCCCAGTAGTTTAATGTACTTATTTGCTGTCTAATTAGAAGAGGGAATCTAGGTAAGCAAACTTGGTCTAACCAAATTATCCCCACAGAGTTATTTAGAAGATTCTTGTGTGCCAGAATTACTCTTATTAACACATTAGTAATTCCTTGAAACTTTGTTCTGGCGGCATGCAGACAAAAGAAACTAATTATTGAATTAAACTAATCAAATCATGAAGTAGTGTTTCCTTTCTGTTTCAACATGCCGAGCATTTGAAGTGGTTTGGTTGATGTAATTATAATAATACAATGAGCTTAGTCTGCTCTCAGATTATACTTTGTCTAGGATTGAAGAGCTATGAGAGCAACATCATAACTCTGCCACAGCCATTTACTCTGTGTAAAATTCATTAGATTTATCAGCTCGGCAGTTTGACAATGGATTTTATCATTGTCGTCTGTGTTTGTGCTTCTCCCATGGTTTATTGCAATGTACTGATACTGAAAAATAGCCCCCCCCCCCACTAAAAAAATAAATAAAAATAAAATAAAATAACATGAAAATGATGTAGTTAAATAGAAAAATAATGATGAATGAAGAGATTTATTTATTGTATTTGTCAATGTATCAATGCTTTTTATAGCAAAAAATTGTTAAAAGCCATGGCTTTGGAATGACATGAAGAATCACTCTACATGAATCTAGCTCCTTGTTGGTCTAGTGGTTAAGGAATTAAACACATTGACCAATTCTACCAAAGGTTCTGAGTTTGATTCCTGGCCTGGGCTCTCTTCATGAGCTACATCCCATCTGCTATATGTCAATCGCATTAGATGTTTAATTGGAGGTGCATTGTACTGGGTGTCTATGCTGAGGCAAGTTAAAGACCCCACCTATGGGGTAGATGTGTAACATGGTGTGGACTATCAGCCTTATCATCTCATAAATACATCTGATTCTGGCAGCTGGCAAACTAAACTCCAGACCACTTGCACTGTGACAAAAGTCTTGAAGCAAGACCCTTGATCTCACCTTCCCGCAGGAAAGGGTCTTGGGGAATTCGGGGGAGCAAGGAAATTGACTACTTAGAAAAGTTGATATTAATTATTAGAATACGAAGACACAACCTCCTGTGCATGATAAAATGATGCAACGTCATACTGGACAAATTTTAAAGAACTATTTTGTTCTCCGCTTAGTTAAAATTAACGGCGCAGGGATTGACCTACTTTTGTTGCCTATCTCGCCATTCTTTAATATCCACTAGACCCTCATCTACGACGCGGCCTGTGGTCTGGACCTAGACTGCAGTGACAATATAATGTCACTGTGGTTGGAGGTTACCACCCACAGTGCAACACTGTGGGTGAAAGCCTCAAAAACCCCAGTGGCTAACACAGGGCTCTGCACAATGCACACTTATACACCATGAAGTGCACTTAGGTGATAAACCAAACATTTCGAAGTCAGACGACTCAAAATATTCTGCAGAGAATTTGATTCTAAATGAGCGTTATAGATATATGCTTTCATACTGCATTGGCGGAATTTCTCAGATAGCATTCCAAATTGTATCAACATTGGCGCGACGTCGGCGATGTTGAAATGATGTTGTACCGAAGGCGGCCAATATAGAAACGACGCTGGCCCGATTAGGAATGCTGTAAGGGTTCTTCTGATTTCGCAATGAACGGAAAATTCAATGTCACAGTCTCTTTAGGTTGAACAGCAACAATACTGAAACAGGTTCATCGAGAATATGTACTATTCACCGTTAAATATTGATGGTTTATCACAATACCAAAAGTACAGCATGGGTCTAACCCAGACCCAGATAGCATTCCAAACATTGGCACGATGTCGGAGATGTTGAAATGATGTTGTACAGACAGCGGCCGACATAGAAACGACGCTTACTCAATTTGAAATGCTATCTAGGCTTGCTTCATTTTGTTTTTTTTTAACTCAAGTTCATTCAGGAGCACTGTGAATAATTTTTATTGTTATAATGTCATGTTTGACTAATACCAGATATCAATATATTAGTAAAAATACATTTTCTGCGTAATCACTGTCCAACTCCCTGGTTATGATTAGGGCGGGGGCCTAGCTCAGAGGTAGCGCTCTGGGCTTCCACCCGCTGGGTCCCGGGTACGATTCCCGGTCGAGCCTAAGTTGGATGGCTGTTTCCTCCTTCGTCTCATTGCTGTGGTCCCTACCTGTCCTAATTAGCCCATCAGGTGCAGAAATACAGGACGTAAAGCCCTAATCCACCCACCCACCCTGGTTATGATTAAATATCATCTGTCAGTCAGCTAGCTCCTTCAAATGAAATGAGGACTTTTAAAAGAGACATCTCTCTACTTTGATTACAAAATAAGGCCTCCGGACATGATGGGCATCAGGCACTAATGGAATATTTCATTAACAAAAATGTGAGGATGTGAAGTCCTAAAGCAATTTGCTGCCAGAAAATGGATCTGAAGATAGAATCTGAAAATGAGTGAAGTGCTTTGGTGTCAATGAGACTTTATAATGATTTAAAATTCTCGAGTAAAGAAATCTCAAGAAAGGGAATAAATAGCTTGTAATATTGATAGGCAGCCCACTTAGAAAATACTCAATGAACTGTAAGTTTTCTCTCTTCACAAAATGGTGATTTCCACATTATGCTTTGGTTTTCTGAAGGTTTTAAGTGTCAATCAAGCCAACAAGATAGAAATCTGATAACATCTGATTTCACTACAAAACGTTAACAAAAAATTGTTACAACGATCTCCACTAAATGTGCAATCAGTATATGCAAGGAAACTATCCGATACATGTATTGAGCAATGTCAAAGATATCTTGAGCTACATCTCAGCTTGGCCATCTCTGCTGAAGGTTCCAGTAATTACACTAATACAATGAGCTCAGTCTGCTCTCAGATTATACTTTGTCCATGTCTGGAAAATATTTTGTCCACAAAACACAGATAAATTAGTTTTTGTACCACTCAACAGTATAATTAACCATTAGGTATACCATGGTACAAATCCTCATGTACAACAGTTAGGCAGGCTATTGGCCTTGTTGTACATTGACATTTTCTGGTGTACATATCTTCCAGGTTGGAATCCAGGGTTGGGAAAATTCCAGCATTTTCTAGATTTTGCTGGCCCGGTTGCATTTTCTGGCATAATCTGGAATATTGACCTTCATGTCTACTTTGTTTTTAATATAATCATAATTGAGCCTTATTTTTTTTAAGAAAACATAGCAGTACACATTGAGTCAATAGCATGTAATGACCACACATTTGACCTACCCTAATGACATGCCAGGAGATTCAGGTGAAATGGTCCAGAAAAAAAAGCATGCCGGCCAACCCTGTTGGAATCCCAGGCAGGGCACTTTATAAACCTCAGCTGGCTGGATCCCACTGACAGGGTAAATATGTAACATGTTACACTGCAAGTTGTATCATCTTATTTTTGCCTTGTATTGGCAACTTTCGTATAAACTGGCTTAACTTCTGACCAGTAGCTTTGAGATAGTTGGCTGTATATTCGTCCGTTGACCTCTACTCTGTAAGAAGGGTGGGGGCCTAGCTCAGAGGTAGCGCACTGGGCTTCCAACCACTGAGTCCCGGGTTCATTTCCCAGTCGAGCCTATGTTGGATGGCTGTTTCAACCTTCGTCTCACTGCCATGGTCCCTGCCTGTCCTAATTAGAACATCAGGTGCAGAAATACAGGACGTAAAGCCCAAATCAACCCACCAACATCCTTACTCTGTACATTATTCAGACTTATGTTAAGAATATCATAAGTCATTATGACTTATAGTTTAGTAGATAACGTGTCAATAGCTAAGTCATTAATAATTATATCATTAAGTAGATCTAATATGAAAAGACTTTCAGTGCGGATTATTAGATTGTGTTCAAATTCAGTCAGATGATAGGTGAAATAAAATTGATATTGTGATTTTTAAATTTTGTTTTGTTATCATTGTATTGATGCAGATTCATCCTCTTTCAATATTGCTAATATATTGATAGTTCTTTTATATCCATTAACACCTCAGGCGTTTTAAAATCATTTTTATCCATCTGAAGGAAACAATGAAATTCCAGAATGGACTTATCAGTTTTGCTGTGAGGACCGGATTTGCATCAAGGACAGTGTGGCATTCACAAGGATTTTGCTAGGGACAAAAGTGACAAGTCATTTCGAGAAAATCATTTTGCAATATGGTCGTAGCTGTTGATTCAAGCAAAATTAATCATGAGGTTTTCGGTAATCCATATAATAACATTTTTGTGAATGAAAATTTTTAAAGTGCTATGTACTTATAAGGTGAGACAAATATGCTTAATATTAATTTGAATAATAATTAAAGATAAATATGAAAGAAATTATATATTTATAATGATAAAGCAAATTACATAGATATACTATAAAAAATATGATAATGATTAATATGATGCTGAATCAATCAATTAAATCAATTACAGATAGAATTAAAAGCTGCTCCACATATTTTATTGTTATATTTATGACATAAGATATGTATATGCAGGGTGCCGCCTAAACACTTGCACCAGGCACCTCTTCTTTCGCTCTAGGTTACTAAAATGCTTATGATGTCTTTTAAAGTTTTGCCACATTTAGTCAGGGGTATAAGCAATTGGTCATTGAGATATTTTTGATCTTATAATGTCATACAATATCAGTGTCTGAATAATTGAGAGGAGGATGCATGCTGCAGGGCTGTTCTGAGTGACTCATATCACAGAAGTCAGATTTCGGTCTGCTTGCATGGTGTCTGAAGTGGCAGAAAAGTTTACAAATAAGAGATTTCCTAGTTACTACACCTCTGAAGTCACAGAAAATATAATATTTGCACAGAATCCTCCCTCAGTTTTTTTTACACATGCATATATATATATATATTATGGTATGGTTCCAGTTTGGTTCCAATTTGGTTGCTCTACGTGCTGAACCTCTTCAATTTCCACTTTATCTGCCTTCAACACCGGATTCCAAAAACAGGAGCAATACTCTATTAATAGACGCACAAAGGCTTTATAAATAGGAAGAAATATTTCCAGTGTTATTACGTGTATTTTTCGCTGAATGATTGCCAAATACCCACCCCAGTAAGCTTTTTAATCAATATACAGTGTGGCACTTTGTCAAAAGCCTTTGCAAAGTCTAAATAGGTGAAGTCCCAAGACTACACTTATCAATAATTTTTGTCCATATTTCCATTATCTCCAGTAACTGGGTACAGCAACATCTACCTCCTCTGAAGCCATGTTGGTCATGTGAGATTATATTCCTATTTTAAAGATGAGCCAGTGCATCCTTCCGAATTATTCTTTCTAATATCTTACAACATACGGAAGTGAGACTGACCGGTCTATAATTCGAAGGAAGATGTTTACTACCACTTTTGAACCGAGGCTTGATGGCCAACTCGTCACACCCTATATGATGAAGTACTTCTTTAAAAAACTTCTCATCATCTTTTTTCCTCTGGTCTTGATCATTATTGTGATTTCCGGAACCCTGTAAATTACTACCCCCCTGTCTCTCATGTACATTTCTTTATCCTTCTCTGATATTTCTCAGGATTCATCTTTTATACCACTTGGTGTTCAAATTATCCTCTGCTGACTCTGCTTTGTTTGTAGCTGTATCCTGTACTGATGCCAGTTGTGGGGGCCTAGCTCAGTGGTAGCGCGCTGGGCTTCACTGAAAACCTTTGGGGTTAGTCATTATGACTAGTTCGGTCAAGCGGGCTAAGCTTGAACTGCACTTAGTCATAATGACAAACTATTTTGAAGCAGCTGGTCAAAGTATGACGTAAGATTAGTCATCTTCGAAACTAATATTGTTGATTACCATTCCAGCAGCAAAAGTAGGACATGTTTCATTCGTATAATTGTACTAAAAGTGATATTTAATATTAGTGTAAATAATGTGCCGTTTCAAGACGCAAGTTATAACTTAGCAATTGTTCTTTCGAAACTAAAAAGCTATACTTCAACCGTCACATTGCCCAACGGTTTTGCCATGGCCAGACTGTTTCTCTGCAAAAATAACGAGACTGAACGAATTTTGGCTGCATACTTTACACAGCGATGAAGAAGCTTTATTAGGTAATTATAACATTTCCCCTTGCCTGTTTAGTACATTTATTAGCATTCATTTGGTATCTTACACTGGCGGATCCAGGGGGGGGATAGATACGCCACCTAGGGGGGGGGGGGTAATGGGGCCACGGCCACCCTTGCCAGCAATTGCCTCAGAAAAAAATTAAATTATTTGATAGTTCTTAATCTCTCTTCATTACCTTTTAAACTTTTGCCTGGGTAAATTGTAAATACAGTGTGACCTCCGTTTATCGCGGTACATTGGAGACATAATAACACAGCCGTGATATAGCAGAGGTTCTCTAATAAACGCGGTCTGTACTTACGACGTGTTCGCTCAACCGGAACGATCGCAATTTTGCCGATCCAGCCAGTTATGCAATAGCAATTAAGGTCACTAAAGTTTTAGAACAATAAGAAGTCTAAATTAAATAAATATATATTATTTACAAATTAATCAAGATAGTAGAAGGGAACAATTTTTTTTTCTTTTTCATCATATAAATAGAATACAAGATTAAATCAGCAAAAATCAGAGGCGGATCCAGAAATATTTTAGAGAGGGAGGGGGAGGGTGCCATCATTAAATTAACTGCCTGGCTCTGATCGAGTGAAGGCTATTTTGGCAATGTAAAATCATTGCTGAATGGGGGTGGCTGTGCGCCCCCACTTAATCTGCGCCTGAAATTCCGAATTTAATTCTTCTAATGTATTTAAATGATATTGACACTCAAACTGTCACATGGCTAATTCAAGAATTAAATTCTTAAAAAAAGTTCTATTGCTTTAGACTAAAAAGAATATAAATTCTGGTAAATTTAATCATTGAATTATGCAGTTAAATAAAGAGTGTTGGATTGTTTACTGTTATTATTAGTACAATTGATGTTATGATTTTATTCCAGCCTTCACAAGATGAAAGCAAGAAAAGACACAATGACACAGACAAAGATTTAATCGGAGTTCCCAAGCTTTTCCTGAAAATGTATCCACCTTTAGGGACAGAAGATGGGGTACATGCTCATTATTTTTATACTTTTGACATAAAAGTTAAACCCAAATTAATAGATTGAATCGATTATGTCCATGTAAGAGAGCTTCATTATTGATTTGAAATGTGTCATTGCAGTTCATGGAAGAAGAACACCTGAAAATGTGTCCTCAAGCAAAATTACTAGAAATATCATGCGAAAACGATCCTGCAACTGAGGTGCAAGGCCACACTGGAAACATACCGTCACAAAAAGGGCACAGTTGCTACACACCACAGTGACAAGAATTAATGGTAAGGGAAAAATAAACTGCAAAGTTGTGCTAAGTAATTAGTAGTAAAAACCGCATGCTGGCTTAGTAGTACTAAAATATACACCAGAGGGCAGTAAATACATCTACAATGGGTAGGTGCTGCCACCATACGACTACTGGTAATACCTAGAATGATATAGTGATACCTGTAAGTACTCAAAATGTGCTATGTATACACTCATTACATCATTACAATTACAATGAGTAATGAGTATAATGAGGTTAGATGGTGAATAAACAAATTTGTCAGACACACAACATCTGTATGAAATATATATGTGAGTTCATCAACGGTCTAAACAACCAGTAATTTCCTGTAAAAACTACAGTTAATCTTGGCGGGCTTTTCTTTTTTTTGCCAGTTTGAAATGTTGTTGTTGTATGACAACCTACCAATCACACACTCTAGATGAACACATGTCCATACATATTTCTGAGGATATTGCATAACAAGTGTTTTCTAACCAATCACAAGCTATGAAACGGGTACAGCTGTCTACTAAGCCAATCACAGTAGAGATCCATACGTTTTTTTTCGGTCTACCTTATACAGCCATTTGTGAATTTGTACATACTATTAAAACATCCAGAGACTTACACATACTAACATCATTTGGAAAATCATGGATATCCTCAACAATTATGCTGCTGTTATAATAGGGAGTGTAGATGGACCATCCACTTTGAAACAACTGAAACATGAAGGTTGTTTGAACTGGTCTGCCTTTTTAACTCTAAGTGATTACAACAGCAGTGAGAAGCAGATACAGATGTTGCTTGAGATGCTCAATTTGCAAGACAACAGGGAAGCTGTTGCAAGACTCTTTGAAATAATTCAAGACAGCTATCCACAGCTATGTTCTATGATGCCTGAACTGTCCAATGGTGAACGTTATTCATTGTATCTGGGCTATGATAAATTTCTGAAGGTCATGGTCAACAATGGTGACATAACTGTGGATGTAACGAAAATACAGGTGAGTGTTAGTTCCTTTATATTTTTTACGCCTAACATTAAGCATAGGAATGTCTAAGTGGGTTTTACTTGTTATATTACTGCAATCTGTACATTGTTTACAGATGCAGGATCAGGATCCTCAGTGTGAGAAGGCTTCACTTAACCTGCAACGTTGGGCTACTCTGGTTCACTCAACCCACATGATCAACTCTGCAATAGGAACAAACCATTCTGTACATCTGGGTGGTAGTGTATATGCTGAAACTTTTTACATGTCAGATAATGTACATATTACCAAGTATGAAAAAACCAAACAGGGGAAGTATGCCATATGTCTTGATCAGAATGTGAAACTCTCTTCTAACCAGTTTAAGACTATTATAGCGCATCTGGACCATATTGAATATTGTGTACCAGAACTGAGCATAATCAGACCTTGCTATCTTAATGATGATCATCAGAATCAGATGGGTTATTTTCAATGTTCTGAATGCAACCCTGACCAAGAACCGGACTTGTTTGATTAAACCTTAGAGAAGATTAAATCAGCTGACATTGTCTTAGGTAGGCTCCATGTAATCACATTCTGTATGTAAAAACAATAAAAAAATGCTGTGGTATGCAAGCACAAAAAAAGAAAGGTGTTGGTCATATGTTTTTTGTTTGTTACAATGAATATGTAATGTATCTGGTGACTGGTGGCTATAAACCTCTATAACACACTAGATGGCGTGTGTGTGTGATGCTACCATGTTATATGAGACCTTTGATAACTGTGCAGGATCAGTGTATCTTGAGACATGGAGTTAAACGGAAGTCATCTGTCCACACAGAGCTCTGTGTCATCAGACAAGTGGTTTGTTTTAGGGCGTGCTGTCCCAAAAAGTCAAATTGTCTTTCTGAGTCAGATTATAATCCTCTACACAGTTATTATCACATCAATCATCAATCTGTCCATAGGAAACACATCCGAAACTTGGTTAATTCTGGTCAGCACATGCATTGGTGCAGTACTCCCAAATCCTCGGATCAAATCAGTTACCAGAGTACCACTCAAACCTGCACAATCTTTGCCACACATCAGGTCACAAGATCAACCAGAGGTATAAAAAAAAAATATGGAGGGCCAAGAACTGGATGATTATCTGTCAGCCATTTACTACTCACCAAAATCCCCTGCAAGTTATTATGGAGCGGAAAGGTTGTGGGAGTACATCAAAACAAGAGAGGATTACCCAACTGGTCTACACCTGTCAGATGTAAAGAACTGGCTTAAAGAACAGACCACTCACACAATACATACCAACCCCAAATCACAGTTTCCTACTGAAAGGATAATAGTTGAATATCCTGATGCACAGTGGGACTGTGACCTGTTACAGTTGTCTAGCCTGTCAGAGTACAACAATGGCTACAAGTTTTTGCTTGTATGTATCGACCTGTTTTCTAGGTACCTCTGGGTGCGACCTTTGAAAACCAAGAGGACGGCTGAAGTTGCTGATCAGTTCAAGGACATCATATCACAAGGTAGACAGTGTGAAATTCTTCGCACAGATCAAGGGAAGGAGTTTGTTGGGTCAGTCTTCCAAGGACTATTGAAAGAACATGGTATTTCCCATATGTTGGCCTATGGTGCCCACAAGGCCTC
Source organism: Alitta virens (assembly GCA_932294295.1). Classification (NCBI taxonomy): domain Eukaryota; kingdom Metazoa; phylum Annelida; class Polychaeta; order Phyllodocida; family Nereididae; genus Alitta; species Alitta virens. The sequence continues at coordinate 40,127,204 of OW028578.1, forward strand.
CTATGCTGAACGTGTCAACAGGTCTATTGAAGACAGGCTGTATAAATATTTCTATGAAAAACAAACGTTTAAGTATGTGGATATATTAAATGACATAGTATGGTCATACAACAACACCAAGCACTCTAGCACAGGAATTGCTCCTGCTGAAGTGAATAGAGAAAACACGTGGGACATTTATCAGCGCCTGTATATTCCTGAACTTAACAAAAGAGCTAAGAACAGACCAGAATATTCATTTCAAGTAGGAGACCTGGTGAGACTTAGTCTCAAGAGCTCTCCCTTTGACCACGGATACCTAGAGCGTTGGACAGAGGAACTCTTCGCTGTGTGTCAGCAACTTCCATCGCACCCACCAAGGTACAAAGTGCAGGATTTGAAAGAGGAAGTTGTAAAGGGGTCGTTCTATGAAGAGGAACTGCTGAAGGTCAATGTAGAACATCCTGATGACATTGTATACAAAATAGAACACGTGTTGTCAACCAAAACCATTAGGGGAAAGAAATTAAGCCTCATTAAGTGGTACGGATACAGTGACAAATTCAACAGCTACATCCCCACAGAGAGCATCCAGGAGTATATTGGTAAATGATGTACGTGTACGCCTCCAGCGACCAGAGTGATGCATTTTTTCACGGAAATTCTCCTACAGCATTCAGAGTGAAGCTTCCACGTCGACTGCACATGAGTACTGCAACACAGTGGAGCCTGGCTATCATGGACATTGATTTACCAGAGTTGACAGATGGTTACAAACCAAGTTTTATCACAGTTAACACCAATATATGTGAAACCAGTTTTATAAATTGCTCACAGGCCCCTATTTTACAAAGACTGTATTACAACCAGCTAGTAACTAACAAGCCCCACATATTCGACCATCTGCACTACATACCGATTACGGCAGACACCTTAGAGTCACTCAGCATCTATTTAGTGGACAGCAGTGGTGCAAGACCCTCATTCAAAGACGGACACTCAAGCTGCACACTACATATAGAGAAAAGTGAGTGACTGATTTTAGGGAAAAAATAACACTACAAAATGGCTAACACATCCTATTATGCAACCGAGGGGGGTTTCGATTATGAGACCTTTCTGGACCATTTTATGAAACAAGCAGAGGGGGAAAATAAACCCATGCTTGTACACAACATGACCAATGCAGTAACTTTCCAAAAGTCAGACAGTAGTGGACGGGGGCGCATTGTTCTTATTAATACACGCAAAGACAACAACAAGCTGGCTATGGGGTCATCTGTTGCTAAACTGGAGGTAATAGACCCTGCCGAAGGCGCCAGGAGAAGGGCAGTTGCCGAAGTGCATGATAAAGAACGTGAAAGCACAGCTGCTGGTCATTCCACAAGCAGCAAGAGGAAGAGGAACACCTCTCCAACTCCACAGAAGAAGAAGAAGAAAGCTGCAAAGAAATCTGGCACTAACCACACTGGTGACATATTTGATGATTAGCATTGGTTACTTTTCAAAACACCTGTAGCACTTAAGCATGAGTGAAACACTTCTGGCAGATGCCTATGTAGGCTACCCTGAGGAACTGGCAATATTTGAGAAACCTATTCAGAATGTGGGTGTTAAGAGATGCCACTGTACCACTTTTTACCCTGTAAATGATTATTCTAATCAAGGTGTGATTCAATTTGCAATTCAAAACAACTCATCATCCTATATAGATCTAAGGAAGACTCTCCTTAATGTAACATGTAAGATCGTAGCCCGTAATGGTGATGTTGTAAAACCACCAATTGATGGAGCAGCCACCAGTACGCAGAGCAGTACCAGTGCTGGTGCCGGCACTGAGGGTGCCGGTGCCATAGCAGAAAGCAAAACGAAGGCTCCTGAAGCAGAGGAAGGGGTTAAAAGAGGTATTGTAGGAGTAGCGAACAACTTCATGCATAGCATGTTCAGCCGTGTTGATGTTGCACTGCAGAACAAAGTGCTCACCCATGCAGACCAGGCATACCCCTATCTAGCTTACTTTAAAGCACTGCTGTACACACCAAAAGAGCAGCAAGATACAACACTACAAGCTCAGATTTTTTATAAGGACACACAGGCCTTTTTACATGATAACAATTGGTGGTTTGGGGACAATGCTGCCTTGAAAACAAGGAGTACATTTTTTGAAAATTCCAGGGAAGTTGACATGACAGGACATCTTTACAGTGATGTCCTTGACATCAACAGGTTTATCCCGTATGGCATACCCTTAAATGTCAACCTCTACCCTAGTTCACCAGACTTCTGTCTGATGTCTCCTGACAGTGACAGTGCACAATTCAAGATTGTCATAACCAAGGCGTCATTAAGTGTGTGCATGGTAGATGTGAACCCTGTAATATTAACCTCTCATGCTGCAACACTGCAGAAAAAACCTGCAATTTTCCCATACACTAAAACAATGGTGAAAAAGTTTACACTGGCACGTGGTGTGTTCAGTGGTGAAGTAAATGACCCTTTCTCTGGGGCAGTACCACATGAGATGGTGTGTGCTCTGGTTTCCGATTCTGCCAATCATGGACAGTTGAAGGAAAACCCTTTTCTGTTTGAACACAATAACCTTAATTTCATTCAAGTTACCGTGGATGGGCAGGATATGACTCAGGCGCCTTTACAGCCTCATTATGGAGAGAAACCGGAAGAGGGGATGTATATTGATGCATACAATACTCTGTGTGGTATGAATGGCCTTGACGAGAGTACCCCGGTATCACGTAAAGAATTTCCACAGGGTTTTTGCTTCTACAGGTTTGTTGCAGAGGCCATTCCCGGCGGTAACGATGACGTCGTCCCTTTGAAACGTCATGGCAACATGAGAGTGTCTGTGAAATTTGAAAAGCAACTAACACAGCCCACCACACTAATTATCTTTGCAAAATTCCCAGCATCCTTAAAAATTGATAAAAACAGAGCCGTACATGAGGTGTGACCAGTCCACGGTTTGGCGTCACAGAGGCAGGTTCGTTTTATCAGCACACCACCATGGAAGCCAGTGCTAAATGTGTTGTACCCTTCGATTTACCTAAGAATTTTTTAATTGTGGGGGCTTCCCAAAGTGGGAAGACGTTTTTCATTCAACAGTTATTGCTACAACATAAACAGATGTTCAAACCAAACCCCAGTAAAATTATTTACTGTTATACAGCATGGCAGGATAAATATGACATTCTGGAAAAAGAACTGGGGGGTCTTGTCGAGTTCAGATCAGATATTCCAACATGTGAAGAACTCACAGCTATTTGGCAGGAGACAAACAAGGAAACAGTTCTTATTCTTGATGATAAAATGAGCAGTCTCAATGACACAGCATCCGGCAATTCGGTTGTTGACATAGTGTGTGTTTTATGTCACCACTGTCATGTGTCATGTATAATCACTCTGCAAAACCTTTTCCATGCTAGCAAGGCTGTAAGAGAGATCAGTCTGAATTCTCAGTATATATGTCTTTTTAGGAACAACAGAAGTGCTAGACAGGTGACCACTCTGGGTAGTCAGGTCTTTCCAGGTCAAACGCAGTATTTCATGAACAGTTATGACCTAGCAACAGCCAAAAATTACGGGTACATAATTGTGGATCTCTCCTCAAATATTGACAGTAGACTCAGGTTGAGAAGTGCCATCTTTCCAGGTGAAGAAACCATTGCATATCTCCCTAAGAAATGAATGTCATCAAGAGCAATATTGTGTTTCTGCAAGCCATTGGTACTCTACCGGAAGCCCAAGTTAAGGAATTACTCAAAACAGCAGACAGAGCACAGGCTGTTGCGATAGCAGAGGTAATTAAAAATGTCCTTGCCCGTGTCATCAGACTGCCACCAGACTATAAAGAGAAGCTGAGGAAACACAAAGACACCATTCGCACCATTGCAGACAACAAGGTAACACTCAAGGAGAGACAGGAAGCTCTTGCTGCTTCCTCTGACATTGTTTCACTACTAATAAAAGGTGTCCTAAAAAGGTTGCTGACCTTGGCAAAATAATAACAATGGCCGAAGAACACGTAGTGTTACCACGTGAACGTTACAACAGACTGATGCAGCAGTTAACAAAGCAAAGTCATGGAGAGAGCTCTGCTGAGCATCACAACACAGAAAACGAGGTCAGAAAAATGTCTGCAGAGAAAAACAGTCAGGAAACAGGGGACCTAGATCTAACCGCCGAACGCAGCAATGGGAATGGACCCACAGCCAATAACAACACCACAAATGGAAGGGCGATACCTCAGCCGTAAATCACAACAACACAAGAACAAGGGATGATGTCACAGCCGTAAAGAAAATTTGTGAAACGGATACAACAACAACAACAACACTGGAGCCTCCAGGAATCACACCAGAAGACATTAAAAAACTGCTTGCAGGAGGGCGCAGAAAACAGACTACAAGAAAGAAAAAAGAAGTACCAAAGAAATCAAAGAATCAAAGGAAAAAAACTGATATGAAAGACACTCAGAAAAAGAAAACACTCAATAAAACCCTTCAAAGGATTAATAAAAACTGGCTGTCCTTTGAGTAGCATATTAGAGAACCTGAAGTTGCACTGTATATAATATATAGAACCCATATATATATGTTCATTATAATAAGTAGTTTCACTGTGCAAATGTGTATATGCATGTGTATGTAGTATAAAAATAAAAATAGTATCAGGACAAATCTAGTTGTTTGTTTTTATGAGTGAAAACTTGTGTTGCTTAACTAAAAACAAAAGAAAAACAAAAAAGCACACAAAAACAGTCATTCTTAAGTCGTATGGGTCGTAGAAAAAAACCATCTGTAAAAGTCGTGAGGATTACGAGTCAGTTGAGAAATGGGGGAACACAAGTTAGGGTTTTTTGTGGGTAGAACTCTACAAAAAGCAGTCATGACAAAAAAATTGTTAATACAAGAAACAAAATTAAAAAGTCCAACTCCGGAACCAGACCAGGAAAGTTCCATCATGTGGTGATCATGTGAAAAGTTTGTCACCGGTTTTACCACACCAACCATTGGATAAAACTTCAAGCGATTGTAGCGCCCCTGGTGTGCGGAGTCAAGACACACTGTCCATTGGTTGACAATCCTGCACCCCACATATAAATAAGGGGTGCGGGCTCTTACTCGTCCTCTTGCTTAGCCCTTTTCGTTTCGTCAAGAGGCACATTTTTGTTTCAACTTTTGAACTTTTTCGTTTCACCATTTCGAACCATTTAAAGGATGGCAAGGCAGTTCTACAGCAGCAGCGGAACGCTTGTGAGAGGCCGTTTCCTGTGGTTTAGGGAACTGGGACATAGGAAGTTCATGGTCCTTCAGAAATTTCAAGGAAAAGTGAAGCTACATATTCGTAATTACGTTCTGGAGGAGGAGGAATTCGTTTTGATCCCAACAAAACGTGGGGTGACACTCGACAAACAACAAACCAGAGACCTCATCGCTGGTGTTAAAGACATGCTGAAAGTTGTCAAACGAGTAAGTAACTCTCTCATCCATTCTTTCATTCTTTCATTCATGCATTCATTCATTCATTCATTCATTCATTCGAACATTCATTTACTCATTTCCATGCACTCTCTCATTCACTCATTCACACATTCAGTCATACAATCATTTGTTCACTCACTCGTTCATTCATGCATTCATGCATTCAGTTCAGACATTTGTTCAACCAGTGAAAGTTCTTTTGTTCTTTTTGCAAACTTTTTGACTTTTTTATTATGGTAATGCATGAAAAAAATTTATACGATTATGTATGCCACTGGTGAATATAATTTTCTGCTTATTCATGCGATATAAATGATTGACAAAAAAAAACTACAAGTATGTATATGCATTGCATAACACGTCTATACGTTAACGTTGAAGCATGAAGAATGAATTCTGTCATTCCTGCACGTGTCCACGTGCTTGATATCCTGTTACCTTTATCCATACTCCCTTACACGCATTCGGTTATTATAAAATAATTGTTCAAGTTTTTGTGTTCTGATGAAGTGATGTATTTTTATTAATACTATATGAAAAAATGAAACTGAGTAAACAAAAAGAAAAAGTCCGATCCGTGAGAAGCCATACTGTGCACATTTACCTATGCGTTTGTTTTGTTTTTAACATAATTCGGTAACTGAACCCTTTTTGATCTGTGTTACATTGTTTTCAGGGCAAATCTGATGAAAGCGAGGATGAAGTGTTCTATAACGAATCCCGGTTGAACAATCAGGAGTCTGGCGTGGACGATGACACACCAGTAGATGATGATTCTCCTCTTGAGGAAACTGCTGGAGATGACAGCAAAGAATTCGTGCCGGCGGAACTTAAGATGCACCTGGGCAAAAACCTGTTCGCCGTGGCTAAAAAGCAGTACGGATCGGTTGATATCAGGCACTACTTCTTCACAAACCAGTCCCTCAAATCGTTACACCCAACAAGAAAGGGCATAAACCTGTCCAGTACAGAGTTTTCAACCTTAGTGAACCAGATCCCTGCTCTGGAAAACAAGTGGTCGGGCCTGAAAGAGCTCCCAGAGTGCTCTGTAACGCATTACAATGAGATGCAGCAGTTGAGGTGTAACCATTGCACTCCAAGTCCAAACCAAAATGATAAAGAAGGGGCAACCAGAGCCAGGCATGAGGACGACCTCGACGACATCGAAGACGAAACAACACCGTCAAAAGCGTAAAAAAAAACAAACAAAAGGAAACCGGTAAATCCCATTCTTGTCTCTTCGGACGAGGGCAGCGCCACCGAGGAAGACCCCAAATGCTCACCACCTTTGATTGTGGCAGGGCGTCCACCCTGTAAGTCCGACGTTAAGTCCCAAGCCAAATGATTGAGTGCGAAGAAGTCCAAACTCTCCACCAAGATTGGAGAGTGAAGCGCTGAGTCTTTAAAAAAAACCTGTCACATGAGATGCGTGGAATCGAATGTGTTGGAATGTAATATCTGCATTCCAGTGTATAGGGTGTTTTAATTGAAAAGGGCGAAACATCCTGATACAACAGGCTTGTAAAATGCACCACGTTTTTGCCATAGCAGCCGTGTAACACTAGACAATATTTTTACTGCGTTCAAAAACGTGTAAACAAACTGTATGACTCTAAAAACAAAAAGCATAATGTCTCGAACTCAAGAACTACACATTGCTGTTTTCTGTTTCAGCACATGGTAACTGATATTAGTCTGTGTATCAAAGGATTTCACAGTTAATCTGCATTGTTTGGTTGTTTTGTTTTTTATGGTACAAGATAACTGTCAAGGTAAAAAGCAAGACCCTAGGAGTAAATCAGTAATGCAAGCCACTGCTATATATTAAATTAACACTTGTTTATTTGGTGGAGTCTTTTTAAAAAGAAGAAAATGAACATGTTTGTGAACAAGTAAAAAAAAAACCATTGGTTTAATGACACTCGACAGATAGAGCTTTTAAAAAATGTAAACTGCTTGCTTGTTTTTTTTGTTTTTTTTTTGTTTTTGTCATGTAACAATAAAAATATGTTTTTATACTTAAAGCACTATGCTAAAATGAATACAAGTTGTGCTTGTTATTATTACATGTGTATACAGTAAGATATATATGTGTGAAAAATAGCAACATACGGTGAACTTCCGAGCTCATCATTATCAATGTCTGCTTCAGGCATCCATATACAGAATTTTCTGGTTGTCTAAGTTACTGCCGGTGTACACACAAGTTGTACACATGCGTCTGTGTGGAGTAAAATACACCTTGTGTACACTCCGATTTCTTATCCTTACGTCTGCCTAAATCACACAGTAGTTTGTAACATACATAAAACAAAAATGAGATAGTTCTATGGAAGTAAAAACAAAAAAATCAAGCACAAAGCAAAAATTTGTAGTGTTGTGTGAGTGAACTTGTGCATTTTAAACACGTGACCATTCACAAAGAAAAATATTGTGTAACAATTGATGAATTACCTATCTCATCAGCACCTCTGCCAACCTCAAGAAAAAAACAAAGACATTCTATATATATGTTTAAGTTACGTATAAGTTGCGTATACATAGCATTGTATGGACTCCAGAATTGTTATCCTAACATTACCTCAGTCGTACAACAAATTAAACGTGCATGAAGGTTTAACAAACACAGAACAAATAATAGTGCATGGGTTGTTAAAACATGAGTGTTGGGGCCTGTGCTCATGTGTAACATTGTGTGGCCTCCAAATTCTTATCCTTACATCTGCCTCGGTCAAGGGGACCTTTAAGTGTACCTGCTGGTAACAAACATAGAACAAGCCGTAGTTTTATGGCTGTAAGCGTTATTTAAAAACTGATTGAGGTCTAAAATTCTGATCATTACATCTGCCATAGGTATCTGGTCTATGAACAGAGCGCACAAGACAATTTTTTTTAAAAAACAGTCCTACCCGTTTATTTTAAAATAAAACAAAAAGCGTAATTTTACAACTCATAACAATCCGGTTAGAATACAATGACGTCACTTAACAGACGGCGTGGGAATTTCTTAATTAAGGCCTCTAGTTGGTAACGCTTCAACAGGCGTGCACGTGGAAAAAATATTGCATTTTGTTATTCACCGTACAGTCTACAGAGAGAGAGAGAGCACTTGCATGCGAACGAGTTCTGGTTTTTTCATGAAGTACACGTTTGAGTGCGGGGTGTGTACGTGCACACCCCTGAACAAGGGTGGGTTTCACGTAGATTGCTCCGGCCAGGAGGACCTCCCTACGATTCCTCTGGAGACATTCCCTTCAGTTGTTCAGAGGGGCGTCAAAGAAGTTGACATGAGGGGAACCATCTTCTGCAACGACGGAGTTCCCGGCTCCCAGTGGCCTTTCAGCGTCGACTGCGGGCTCGGCGAGGTATTCTCGCCTTCCACAGCTGCAGGAACACTGGCTTTTGATGAGGTCGAAGAGAGCAAATAGTCGGCACAGCTTTGGGTGGCCTTGCCCTCAGCCTCGTGGTTCTGGGCGGCGTTGTACTGGCTGTCATCCTTTATAAAGTGAATATTTTTCTTTGATTTTTTTTATTTATTTTTTTACACTCACTGTCACTATGTGCAACAGTGTCTTTCATGTATAACTAAAGCCTGTCTAACAATTTTCTGCATGTGTTTTTTCTTGTCTAGAGAGATGCAGCTCTGCGTAGGCGTTTCACGCAAATAGGCCTAGACAACATCGAGGCCTTCGTAAATGGCGCTGGAGCCGATCGACTCAGACAGATGTAAGTGGTAACATTAGTTCTTTTCTGTTCAATGTATTTCGTCTTTCAAAAAAAAAAAAAAACATGAAACAATGCTGATTTTTTTCCAGTCTGACTGCAGAAATTGGCAGAGTGACGGGAGCCTTGGCCATGCTAGTGCAGAATAACCCTAACCAACGCCTACCGCAACAGCCGAACCTCCGACAACCGAGCTTCCACCAGCAGCAGCCGCAACCTACACCTTGTGTGCCTGGTGCCTCCCCCGTCAGACTGCCTCCAGTCCCCAACCGCCCGCCAGGCGGTCGAGGAAGCGGCACTCCTCGTCAAGGTACCCCTGGGCCTGAGGTAGGCATTAGGCTTCAAAACCTAAGGATGTCGGGAGCCTCCGAGACATCGAATGACACGTGATATTGGTACAGATGTCAGTCAGGTTTGATATCTAGTGCAGAATGGCCTCCAGATAATCTTGTATGATAAAAAAAAAGTAATCGTTCACATCGTCCATGGACGTAAAATGCATCTTCCTTCCTTCCTTCAGCAGTGGAGCAGGGGTGTGGGGGTGCTTGGTGCCTTTTGTTTTTTTTCAATCGCAAAAAGCAAAAAAAAAAAAAACAAACAAAAAAACACTTTATATTTAAAAATACAGCCTCCTTCATTTGTTTTTGACCAACAGCTGTCAGTGTCTAAGATGCCATATATATAAAAGGCTTAGGGCGTTACGTTAACACTACGTGTTATGAACTAAAACTGCGTGGACGTCTGCTGTATAAATAACTGTAAGAAAGTGTTTAAAACAGGGCTGGACGTTTCACACAGGGGTACTGGTTGTTATGGTAATAAAATAAAAACAAATAACATCCCCTTACTAAACGCAAAAATCCTGAAAGCTGATGGTGGACGTAATCTTCGCTGATTCTCCAGTGGCAAGAACAAAAAAAAAAACCCAACGTGTACGTATTATGTATATAAATACAAAATATCTACTCCTCTAAGCAGTCTAGCAACAGTGGTACTCTGTGTGGAACTCTACAAGCGTTAAAAATATATATGTATGACAGTTTTTATTTTTGAACAGCAAATGCACGCGTCCTGCAACGCCATCTATAAACACGCGTTTGATATTACGCTATACTGCGAACCATGATCAAGACTGTCTGGACGCTTGTACAATAAATAGCGATACGAATGTGTTATAAAATGGGCCGGGCGTTTCACACCGGGTACTCGTTGCTGTGCTTTATAAAAATAACATTAAATAAATAAAAAACGACACCCATGAAAAAATTAATTGGTAACGCTTCAACATGCGAGCAGACTTCGCGCCTTACTGAAAGTTGGAGTCCGACGTAATCATCGTTGGTCTTCAACGGACACTGGGGGGGTTGGGGTAATACATAAAAAAAAAGAAAAACACATACATACTATGTAGTCTAGCAGCAACGGTACCCGGTGTGGGATGCTCGAAGCCTTTTGGTTAAAAATTGATATATTTTTTTTAATACATACATGACGCCTCTAGCATCACGCCTCGCGCATCATCATTATCAGCAACGCAGGCGGCTTTGCCGCCTGCGCCTTTGCCGCGCAGCAAAATACGCCGTGCGGCAAAAAGAATCGGGCGGTAACAAGTGCCGGGCGGCAACACGTGCCGGACGGCAGCACGTGCTGCCACTGCAAAAAAAAAAAAAACAGGTGACGCTGTGATACGTGTGACGGGTGAATCGTCTTGCGTCCCTTTGCTGAAACTCTTTCATTTACAACAACAGCCAAAATTTTTATGGAGCAGAAACATTTTTGTTTTATATATATATATACATATATTAGCACGCACAGTCAAATACTACAAAACACAACATTTGGTATAGAATACACATATATATTACCGATATAGTCAAATACTACGAAAGCATCATGCTATGTAGAATGTGTGTATATATTACCGATACAGACGAACGCTACAAAAAAATACTATGCTAGGTAGAACATTACAGACAAAAGAAAACACACCGTTTTCAAAAACCCATAGTGCATTATCTTATTTAAGTTCAGAAAAACGACAAAATAAAAAGTCACAACTTCTTTCCTGAACACAAATCAGTAAACTCAATACACTTAAAAAGTTGTCAGTCTAGTTTCTGTCGAGTTAACAGTTTCATCATCGTTATCACTGAAACCTGTGCACCACAGTCCGCAGTATCTTACACGTCGACGACGTCGACGGGGATTGTAAATCGATTCTTCATCGTCCTCTGTCTTTGCTCTGAACCGTAAAAACTTTACGCACGTCATTATAGTCTGCAAATATTCACAAAACAGATATTTACTGTACAGAAAAACGAAAACCTGGCATGCATGTTAAGTTACCGAGAAAATTTTTTTTTTTTGCACCATTCACCTTTGCGCAAATGTACACGACAACTAGGAGCATACAGCATGTGTCCACAGATACGTCGAAATTAAACTTGAAGGGCCATAAATGGGCGTCGGACTCCACCATTGCGTCAGCTTCAGGAGGGAGCGGATCATGCGCTGTCAATGTGGTGGTGTGTGTAAAAGGTGACACTGCTCTCCTGTCTGTGAAGTCTCTTGCTTTGGGTGTGTTTTTGGTGCTGAGAGAGAAAGCCCTGGAGGCGCGTGTTGTTCGGGGGTGATTCGTAAGTTAATGAGTGCTTGGAAAATCCATTCTCTCTTGTGTTGTGCTGGGAGGGTGTGTGATTTGATGGGTGGTTGTAAACTCCACTTTCTCTCCCCTGGTTGCTGTCGCAGTGCTTCCTTCATCCTTAGAACGCTCCGCTGCTGCTGAAGTTGCCGATGTTGCAGTACCTTGGTACGGTTCGGTTTTTTTTCAGTATATCAATATGGCAAGACTCTCAATAAATACAGACAACAAAATGCTCCTGCTTACCTTGTTCATCAGTGCATACAATCAATGGATGGTTGTGGATGTTATGATGGTGTTGACCTTCCTTGCAGTACAGTGTACCGGTCATATCAACTTTCCCAATGATTTCGGCGAATTTAGCTGAAAAATCTGGTACTCTAGTGAGGAGAGGTGATTTTCTACATCCTGCGAACAGTTCACCGTTTTCCATGTAACTGCAGAAACATACATCAAACAAGTCTTTCTCCTTTGTTGTACCGCAGGAGAAACGGTATGCACCCTGTGTTGTACATATGTATACATGCAACACGAAAGTAAGGCTAATGAATGTATACATAATGTGTCCTGCCATTGTTCTGCTTCTGCTGTGAGGTGTGACCGTTTGTGCTCATACGCAATAGGTCACCTTATCAGAGCTGACTTTTCTGCTTTTTGGCCCTTTTGGCTTCACATGATACAACAATACGGAACTATGGATATAATCTGCACAAGTTGGTGTAACAAAAAACCATCTTTTTTTTTTTGGTCTGGTGATACATGTTGCTAAAACTCATCTTGTTATCTGTCTAGTGTTTTACACTGCTCTGCATAACTACAAACCAAAAAAAATGCACAATATGAGGCGATTTACAATGTGATATTAATACAATAATCATATCCTTACATAACACATATACATTACATAGTTACAAGAAATATATACACACAGTGCACTTTCAAAGAGTTTGACATGCAGGCAAACAATAGGAAATCTATACAACCCAATAATCTGTTATCCAAGGCTACATATTATATATATATATATATTTTTTAAAACACACACCATAGCATTGTGAAAACATGTTTTGCAGTGTGATGATATAGTCTGCAATTTTCAATAACCATAGGGAAAGCTCTTGAAACTGTCACAGGCAACAACACGTTTTGTGAACACCTTCCTAAAAGTCTTTGTATAGGGTCTATTGTAAACAATGCCCTGATGCTTCACTCTTGTTATCTGCTTTGCTGGAGGAAGTTTGATTTCGTGGATTGTGTCCATCACGACCTGTTTCATTGAATCAAAGTCTATGATCTGACTATTCACATAGTTGAGAGTGATACCTTTAACCTTGCTAACACACGAGTCATTGCTAAGCTTGTAACTGTAACCCTTTGGACCAGTGGACAGGAAAGTTTTAATGTGCATGCCTTCTGGTAACTCATTGGTGAGCTCACCCAGAAGGTCCCCTGTTTCCAAGACTTCATTTTCACCCTTTTCTTGAATGAATATGACAGAATCGGTGTCAAAATACAGGGTTTGAGCCCAGGTTTTTTCGAGAATACTGAAAAGGTGGAGGCGCGCCAGAGACGTTGTAAATGTGCCTATAATCTCATTTGTGAAAGTGTTCTCTTCCTCGAAGGTCTCTGCAGATTTCAACTCTACAACAAGCACTTCCGGTGAAATGATGTGGAAGTTTGTTACAACCTTAGTTGGATCATTTCTGATTTTGGTGAATTCAGCTTTTGTCTTAATGTACTGTGTACGGGGGAGGTCACTGCGCTGAATAAATTTGCCCCACAAAGTGTTTGCATACAACTTGGACACCAGTCTTAGGGAGGGGTTGTATTTTATTTTGTCTTTCTCAAGCAGTATCCCCTGCTTCTCGTGATAATACTGTATGTATCTGTCTTTGTCTTCCTCTGACTCAACCCAGCATGGGTAACCTGAGGCCTCCTGCTTATCTTTCAGGAACATTTTAACATATTCCTGAAAAATGTTGCAGTTAATGTCGTGTGTGGTTTCAGCGTAGTGATATATTTCGTGTATTTTCAGGATTTTATACCCATGCTTAAGGGCAACCTTGACCTCCTCTGTTGTCCATGTGCCCAGGATAGCTCTCTGGGCTTCACTGCAGTCACAAGGGTCAGTATTTTCTGTTTTGGCACACAGGGCACACAGTGGAAACTTCAATTTTCCATTACATCTCATAGGGAGCACAGGAATGAACAGCTTCCTTGGCAGGGCCACTTTAACTTTGCCCAGGCCGTAATATGACTGCAAAGTGTAATCCATTTTCGCCTGTTCTGTTATTATCTCAGGGTGACATGTAGGGTACTTGGCCGTGACGTTGATGTAACTATAGAGAGAAGTCACGTCATTATATCTGATTTCCTCATCCTCTGCTGCTTCATGAAAGAGGCTCACAGGGGATACACGACCACCAAAGAAAGAATCACGTATTTTCAGAGGCGTAGCCACATCCAGTGATTCAACAAACTCTTTGAGGTCCCTGTTGTGTTTGACCATGTTATCAAACTCGCATTCCCATATATGAACAACATTGAACCCTTTACCACAAATTTCTTTAAGTCTGGAAAGAGTTCTCTGATGGATCTTTTCCAGAGTATGAACTCTTGTTATAATACTTTCATGGAAGAACATGTAGTTACAAATAAACAGTAGTTCAGTTTCCTACAAAAGACTACAGTTAATTCTGGCGGGCTTTTCTTTTTTGGTGAGATGCATTTGTTGAATTGCATCCCTACCATTCACACACTCTAGATATGTACTGGCTGTTTCCCATTGGTTATGTTTCTCCTAGGTCATCACAAAAACACCTTTAAAGATAGAGTTTTTGTATGCCTTTGACATACTCCACTTAGGTATGTTTTTCTACCACCCCAGACGCACTGTGACACAGTTACAGTTAAAAACTATAGGACAACATGTGTGGTGGCAGCACCTACTTAGTAGGTGTATTCACAGGTGCATTTACTGCCCTCTGGTGTATATTTTAGTACTACTAAGCCAGCATGCGGTTTTTACTACTGTAATTTACAGTTTTAATTAAAAAGCATCATTATTAATCTAATTCACATGCACTTTTAATTCCAATGATGGGTTAAGATGACTTTTATATTTGCTTTTTCTCAACATGCATTAAAGTACACTTTTGATCCATGTGTCAAGTAAGTGAACATCTAGAGTAACTATCATTTGTTCCTTGCTGACTACTATGATCATGTTCAGTGAAGTTACCAATGTCAACTGATATATTTTGATGAAAGTGATAATTAAGGTCTCCTACATATGCTATTATAAAATACATTATTTCTGCATTGTGGGAAATGCTGTTATTATGCACTGGAGTTCTGAAGTTCGGAATTCTCTTTTTTTTTCAGCACTGCATGGTTATACTGCCAGCTTTCCACTGATTAATCAGCTGAGCGAGGAAGAAAGTGATCTTCTGAATACTGAGGTAAATATATATGTATAAATATGTCCTATGAAAAAACACTAGTAAAATGCTCGGCAGATGTCCATTATTCGATCTACGAGTGCCTCACGGATACCTGCAAACGTGCGGCGAACGTCTGGCAGTCGTTTTACGGATGTCCGTCGGGCGATCTACGCATGCCTTATGGATGCCTCAAGGATGATCGGCGAGCATTTTATGGACGTCCGGCGAGCAATCTACAACTGTCTCACGTAGGTTCGTGGAAAACATTTATATGTGATTAACAGAGCCACGAGTGAGTGCGAATAGCTACGCATAGCCCATTTATGACGTACTTGATCACTCGTAGGTTTTGTACGTGACAGTATGAACGCCCCTTTAGAGCTCTTTTCATTATATAACATGAAAATTAATTTACAATCTCCATGCCCCTAACTTTGTTTAGGCAGATAATTTCATTAGATAGCATCTGCCTCCAGTAGACTAGATTCTAGAGGTTCGTTGTTTGGGAATATACAAAATTGACTATGAATGTGTATCGACGATACGCATCATGTATCGAATGAGAGTATCGATGATGCATATCGTATCATTTGGATCAAATGATATAGAGCCTTAATTCACAGCTGGTCACCTGTTTTCCTTCTGCAAAAGTTTGAATATATTTACTATCATGTGTAATTGTCTTTCGGATGCTCGGCCAGCAGCCATGCTTTTGATACATGTGATGCAATCTGGCACCCCAATGTTGGAGCTGAACTATTCACCAAAGACTGCAAATACCTGAATCTGTACTCAAAGTTATTTCTTGAAAACCAGCTATTCAAATGACACAGAGAAGATGTGGAAAATGTATGTGGAAATTGTTAAAAGCAATGAAGTTAGGTCATAGATCTATATAATATTTTTTATACAACTTACCATTTTGAATACTCCTTGATGATATATTTGCAATCTTATTTGTGTAAACTAAACCTGGGCAAACTCGCATGTATATTTACAGTTACTTAGATTTTTGTTTTCATTAATTTGTGGTATGTCTTTAGATCAATCGTCAGCATTTGAGATACAATTGAGTCAGTTCAATGATTAATGTGCTAACTTTCACATGCTTTTTGCGCTCATATTTGGGTTATTATTAAACTAAATAGCCATCATATAAGTTAGAATTTTTTGTATACCAATAAGAAGTAAAATTGTTCTTTATCATTGTTTATATTCACTTGATTTTTCGGTGTACTACGTGTGAGTATAATGCATAATACAATGTAATGCTTGTGCACATTTTTGTGTTATCTTTTCTGTTCCAGAATATACAACCTTTAAGATTAGTCAAATTGACTAAGTGTTGATGTTGGTCATTATGACTAATCATTCTATGTCCCAGATAACTGACCATAGTTGATCAAAATAGCCAGGTTATGTTAGCCTTTTTGACTGACCTGAGTGGTATTAGTCATTTTGACCAACCCAAGTTGGTCATTTAAGACACAGTCACAATGTCTAATAACTTAGTAAAAAAAGGCTAACTTTCTGGTCAAGAAAATTTTCAGTGTTCCAACCACTGGGTCCCGGGTTCAATCCCCGGTTGAGCCTATGTTAGATGGCTGTTTCATCCCTCGTCTCATTTCCATGGTCCCTACCTGTCCTAATCAGCCCATCAGGTGCAGAAATACAGGACACCAAGCCCTATCTCCTCTGCAAGAGCTTTCTGACTGTTTTTATGTTCATTTACGCAAGCATCAATAGAATTCAAGGTGTGGGATAAATCTCTTTGTTGACAAACTAGAGATAACATTAGTACTCCAGATTTGGGGTTGGGTATACATACTTTCATGCAAAGTTTGCAGAGCCAAACTAAGTCATTCCTAGCATCCATTACTTTGAAGCAATTTGCAACTATGCCCGGACACTTGATGTCATATTTGTCTTGGCAAAAACCACATGAAACCCATGACTGTTTCTTAGCTTGATCAAACCTAACTTTACAATTTTAGTTGGCACAGATCCAAATTTCTGCTTTGTCATGGACGCCATCTTTGGACATCGTGTAACACGGCGAATAGAGCTGTCAAAAGTTTTGACAAACTCCAAGAAGTGCAACAAAAGTAGAAAATAGGTTAGAAATGACAGAGAAAGATATGTGTAACTCAATACCTTAGTGCAACCAGTAAAAAACACTGTAACATTTGTCACCAAAGCGCAAAATTTTCAGAGCAGTCAAATCGACGTGTTGTACCATCAGACGCAAGTGCAAACTTTTCAACATGAATCTATTTGCCCTATTTGTGGGGGCAAAGGTCAAGACATGTGTCTGTAACACATCTGTATGATCTGTAACATAATGTAATGCTTGTATTGCAAAGGCCGACTTAAAAATTACCCAAAGGTGTGATAAGTGTGCATCATTCTTAAGGAACCAGGAAAATATATTCGTAAAGATAATTTCGGACTATTGTTACTTCCATGTGTATGATTGCAGCTGCATGCAATCACTGTCAATTAAGGTAGTGTATATGTAACTCTCACTAAAATGACTGCTTGTCATCTTTTAGAAAATACAATATGAAAAAAAGGTTAGTATGCTGTTTAGGCAATAAAGTAATGCTCGTGTATTTGAAATTTGAAGGTTTCGTCCTTTCAAATAATTACGTAACCAAGTGATTTTAGATGCACTGAAAAACACAATTTATATTCCACTAAAGGGGCGTTCACACTATCATGTGTAAGAATTACGTATGCCAACATATGAAAATATTTTTTCACTCTTGTTCATCCTTGGCATACGGGATTCACTACATATAGCCAATTTTTTAAGTACGCGGTCACTAGTAGGTTTTCTTTTACGTGACAGTGTGAACGTCCCTTTAGACTGTTTTCCTATTGTTCTGGGAAATAACCAACAAAATGTTAGTTAACTCCCTCCTGAGTGCAAACTGAACTTGTTTTGCGTAATAAAGGCAATAAAACAGACAAACATTCCAACAAATTAGTAAATATGCCTATTAGAGTTATATCCCTCATAGTTAACTATCATTTTTATTTTGTTTTTATATATAGATTTTTTATTGACAGCTAAATATCAAATTGATACATGTGTCAGCATGACAAGATAATAAATGGCAAAAAATAAAAAGATAATAGTAATACATATAACAGTTAAAATAATTAAATAAGTAGAGCTATATTATGACTAATACTAATCAACACTACATAGTTGGTCTAAGAAATTCTAAAGCACCCGGAACTAACCAAATAATATTATACATGTATAACTTATACGTAGTACCTAGAAACAGTGCTAGTGCCACCATGTTGTATTTTGAACAAAAAAAAAAGGAAAGATAAAAGGGAGATGGCATATTCGCATTTGTTGCTGCTGAAATGACTCATAATCCATATCCGACCAACAGTCACCAGCAGTCACAGAACTTCACAGAAGCTACGTCAGGAAGTGACAGATTTGAATGACAAATGATCTCTTAATGCCTCATAAAGTGTGCCTCTGCCAAGCATAACACCTGAGTAAACATCCTTATATTTCTCTTGTCAACCTCCATTAAGCTTTCGGTCATTCCGCTTTGTTTTTCGCGTTTGATCAATGGTCTTTGTCGGATAAAAGTCATCATCCGATCCACAGAAAAATTGGTCTTATTCCTGGTTTTTTTGCTGTTAACACTGTGTGGTCTCACCTCACAGCCCAGCGACCTAATTATGGACATTTTTTCAGTTTACCTAATTAAACAAAATGATTGGTTATAAGGTAAGGTACTGTAAACACTACAGTAGGTTCCTGGCAAATGAGCTGCCAGTAACTTACTATAGTGTTAGCAGGATGCTTTTTACAGTGTTTAAATTTATACCACAATTTCAGAATGCTCAGTGCAATGCACAATTACATCAAAAATGAGTTAGATGCTTTAGAGTTTGATGAAATAAAAACCATTGATGGAAATGCTTTAATTTCAACAACTAATACAAATTGAGTTAATCCAATTTTGTGTTAGACCTGAGAATATGAAAATTGTTTACATCATTTTTGATGAGCGATTTTAACTGTGGATTCAGTACAGCTAGTATATGGATCATGAAACTGTCAAAGGATAAAATTCCTGTATTCTCAAAATAAATATGTGATCACTTGTACAGTTAGTTTCATAAAATATGGTTGACTCTAGACAGCTGTAGTAACCTATTCCTGGCTGTATCTGTAACTAGCTTAAGCTTGCCACTTCTGTCTACTCCTAGCTTATAGTCGGCTTAAAGTACCACCACTGAGAAAATATGAACCTTGATAGTACATACAATAGAAATTAATTTTTTCGACAAAAAAATAATTCTCAAATTATGCAAAAAAAGGTGCAACATGTACTTTTAGATCCGGCTGGGAGTAGCCAGCTATAGCCAGACAGTTCTGTTTAGTGGCAGATAGCACCGTATAGCAGAAGTTGTCTACCATTGTCTAGGTTAAATTTGACAGGCTGTTTTTAATTGAACTAGCTGTAATATTAGTCACTGTAATTCACAAGTTATAGAAAGTTGAGAAGTTGCAAGAGTCTGATAATTGTATGTTGTGACTGCATGTGGAATTTTCTTGAATTAAAGTTGTAGCTATAGATTAAGTAAGTATATTTATTTTGCAACAATTAATGTAAATTATAATAAAGCATAAATAGTAAAATTAATAAATAAACATACCAAGCAGTAAAATCAATTAGTAAAAATGATAAGCGAAGTAAAACAATAGGAAATTAAATTAAAATATAATTAAAATGATAATAATTAAAGGGGATTCTTATATCACCTAGTATCTATGTCTTGTTCTTTGTAAAAAAAAAAAGTATTTGACTCTGGTCGACTTGACATGACTGCGCATTGCTCTAAAATGAGTTTGCGGCCAGAGCAACCTTTTAAATACATTTTTTGATAGATCTATTAACTCCTGAAATCTTAAATATGGGTTAACAATGCCAGAAGAAAAAAAAATGAAAAAAGAAGAGAAATCTGACATATATCACTTACTTTTTAATTTAAGGATGAAATTTAATATGATTAGTTCTTCGCATGATAACTTCGGTCGCTTTACTGATCTAGTTTTTTCGCTTTACTGATATAGCTTTTCCCACCTTTCTGGTGACAAGCAGGTTGATAGCTCACACCTGAGACGCAGAGTTATTAAGTGGAACCCACAAATTTGATCTTATAAAGAAAAATTGAAAGTTGCCTGTCAGAAAGAGGTCTTCTGGCTTTCTTGAGCATAGGCTTAATATTGTTGACAATCGTTTTGGTAATATGACTCTTTTACTGAAATTTAAAATAAAGTGATATATGGTATCATAATACAGTATAATTTAAAAATGATGTTCAGTCTTTTAAAAGAGCTCAGAATTCAGAATTTTTTTATTTGAAGACATGTCTAGTGGGTCCCTCTAAAGGGGCATTCACACTATCATGTATAAGACCTACGTATGACCACGTACATCAAAAATTGGCGATATGTACTCACTCGTGGCTCTGTTAATCACGTATAACTTCTTTCTATGAGCATACGTGAGGTAATGGTAGATCGCTCTCCGGATGTCAAGCAAGTTACGTAACTAATGTCAACAATTCACTCGTAGAACGTTCGCCAAAGTTTTAGACATGTTTAAAATGTTTTTCTCTCTTCAGTATGTCCGTGAGTGGTCAAGCACAACTAGGAGTGATCTATATAATTGGCGCGAGTATACGTAAAACACTCGGCGAGTGAATCATGTATGGGCAAGGATGAGCAAGAGTTAAAAAAAAAACTCCATCCATCTTTATACTTAGCTCTTGTACGTGATAGTGTGAACACCCCTCAAGAATAATTAGAAGTCGCTGTCGAAGGCTCCCCCTTGATGACATTTTACATCAATATTACAAATAAAAAAATAAAACAAAAAAGCTTTAAGTGATGATTAAAATATATCTATTGTCATTTATTGAAGATAAATTGTTGTGGTAAAGAGTAGGTTAAATTTGGAATGTTATTATGAATTTTTGTGGTAAAAAAAAACTAAAATTATAATTTCAATCTGGAATATTGTTATTTTGACACACATAACAGTCTTGGATATTGCATTTTGTTGAATACTGCAAGCAAGACTGAGCTGCTACATTGCAAGCTACATGACATTGTCTAACTTCTATAAATTCCTTAAATTACTGGTAAAACATTTATTTTGTTGTAAATTCTGACGCTAATAACCCATGACTGGTAGCCCGTGTTCGAAGGTTGCTTCATCATTTGCTGGCTATCCTGATCAGCCCTATCTGGTGCAAAAATAAGGCCCGTCTTAGTGTCTTTCCCACTCACCCATGGTATTTAATTGCAAGACCCGGGCATGATCCATTACACAAATTTGTTGTATAATAGAGTCTTTTCACTGAGCAGCCCTGAGATTAGCAAGACATAAGTCCTTCCTCTCTTCTTATTACTTATTTTGCTTTTCAGACATAGAAATAATCACTGACTTATTCAATAAATATACATTTCTCAGAAAAATTACAAAAATCAATTTAATGAAAAGGTGTCAAATATACATTAAAATGCATTAAAAATACTGCTGCTAGGATGCACTTTGCTTCAGCCATTCACAGCCAAAGGCGGGAACTTTTCATCCAATAGAATTGCAGTGTTCTGTCATAGCCACCTGGTGTGTGTGTGTGGTTAGGGCTTTATGTCCTGTATTTCTGCACCTGTTGGGCTAATTAGGACAGGCAGAGACCATGGCAATGAGATGAAGGATGAAACAGCCATCCAACACAGACTCGACTGGGAATCGAACCCGGGACCCAGCGGGTGGAAGCCCAGAGCGCTACCTCTGAGCTAGGCCCCCACCCTCATAGCCACCTGGTAGAAATATAGAGAACCTTCCGTGAAAATCCACTATTCTAATGTGGTTTTTCAGTTAGAATGCAGTTAGGCATGGCTTGTTATAGTAAATTCAACAACTTGCTTTCAAATACGCAAGTATGGGTTTTTCCTTTTTCTTCCAGAAATAGATATGAAAAGCACCCCCAAACTCTGCTGCCACGGTCATTTACTTTGTGAAAAAACCCATCAGATTTTAATCTCTATGACAGTTTGACAATGTTTTTCATTGCTGTCATCTATGTTTGCCATTTTTAGATGTTTTATTGCCAAGAACTGCTGCTAAAAAACAGGAGGACTCCAAGGCAACATGTGGAAAAAAGAAATATATAATGTGTGCAAGCGTTTTGACAAGATAAAATTGAATGTTATTACATGCATATCTGTTCTGGTAAGAATATAGTGAAACTCTACTTTATGACCACTAGACCACTCATTCCTTGACCCAAAGATATTCTTACCATTGTATTTTACCCCTCTGATCAAATCAATAAGAAAACCTTGCCACTAGGACCAGTAAAAGATGTGCAATGGGTAATCTTAATGCCGGGGTTCACAATGAAGATGACAAAAATATAAATACAGTTGTAACAGCTGTTTTAGAGGGTGCATGGATAGTTGCATCCTCAGAATGACTTTTCAGACTGATTGAAACATTTGATAAGAATGAAACTACCCCCAACAATGGCCAACATCTGGGCAATAAACTTGTTTTCACTTCTTTTAACCCCTTTTCTGTACAGTTGTAATGCTATTTCTGTATTCTTATAGAATAATGACCTATGTAGCATCGAAAAGTATTTGATGATAAGGAGACTAAGAATGGGCCAGAAAAGTTGTTCAATTACTTTAGTCTTTCTGATTTGTCTCTTTCCTGCCTGCTTGTCAGGACAAGAACTATCCATGTTCACTCTAAAACTGCTGTATGTGAGAGCAATGACTGCGCCAGGGATAGATATAGCATGATTGTTAAACTAAGCTATCAAATTTTCTCACTGCTGTCCTTTAACAGCCCAGTGACCTTATTATGGACATTCTTTGCTAGTTTACCTAGGTTATCATAAACAAAATGATTGGTTAAACTACGTAGCCGATAGGCTGAGTGTAGACCTCAGAAATCTTCTCTTAAAAAGACAAGAGAAATGGATTCATATTTTCTTAGTTTAGGCAATATTTCTCGAATTGCCTGCTTGTCAGGACAAGAATTGCATTAACTCAGCACATGAACATCTAGTTATTCTGTAATTTCATTGTTAGACCTTTAATACAATAAGCCAGCCTGTAGGCTATAATAAAATTGATTAATTCACTTTGGATGAGTAATCAAGCAAAACATGTACATAATTCGGTCTCTGGACTGTGAGGTGAGTGCATACAGTGTTTACAGCCAATTTCAAGGACAGAAAAACATCAGAGAACGTTATGTGAATAAAAGACTCTCATTGGCCAAGACAATCTCTCTGCAAACAGGAATCCAGCTGGAAAAAGTATCTACCTAACTCCCATCACTATATCCTAATCCTTAACTATTTATTATATTTGTTACAAATAGCTAGTACTGATTTCATGTGAGTGATCCTTTCCAGTGAAGCAGCAGTCTACTTTGCAGTACCTTTTTTCTGATCTGCTTAAATTTTTGTTACAAATAAAACATTTACTTTTACTATAGGTGGTCCCTCAACAGCGGCACCTAAATGCCTTAGATGGTTCTTCTCCACTGAATAATTTTTATTTTTATGTTGATTATGTATAATTTTGTTAAATATAGTGGTGAATAAAATGATTGATTGAACTTGAACTTGGATTCACATGACGTCCTCTGGAATATCGTTTCAAAGTTCATGAAATTGACTGTAAATACTGGTGAAAGGGGTCCATCAAAAACAACTGAGGCATGAGTTTGTAATCAACAAAAATAAAACAGCAATTTAATCAAAGTGAAATAGCGTTCCCTTTCAATTTGAACAGAGTGCCAGACTAAAGCCAAAATGGTCTCATGGTAACATCCATACAATGAGCTCAGTTTGCTTTCAGATTCCATTTTGTCAAGGTTGAAGAGAACTGAGTAACACAGTAAATTTGGCACAGCTATTTATTCTGTGTAAACACATTAGATTTATCTAGTCGGCATTTGAGAATGGATTTTACTGCCGCCATTCTGATCAGCGTTTAAAGCTGTCAGCGGCAGATTTCATAGACTTTGTAACGCATGCGAATCCTTGACTCCCACTGGATGAGGGACTGCTTTAGCCAATAGGAGTCCTGGATTCACATGACGTCCTCTGCAGTGAAGTTTCCAAGTGTATGGACCTGGGTGTCCACATAATGGATTCGAATTATAGTACAAATTTTTTTGGTCATAATTTTTTCATACTAAAAGATGTAGGTAGCATCACTAAAAAAATCAGACTATTAGCAGTATAACCCCAAATTCCCAATTATCTAACTGGTAATCACATCTCTACTTTTGACAGCTGGTCATGTAAGCTGTATACATGCATAGTACAATATATAAATGGTAGATTAGAAAAAGTAAGACATTGTCTGGCATAACATTACTGGGAAAGCAATAGGTAAAAAAAAAAATAATAAAAATCAAGTGAGTATAGATACTGGCAGAAATATCAATTTGTAATTCCAAATCAGGTCAGTAGCAATATGTATACTACAACACAATACAATACAATACAATACAATACAACACAATACATAACAGATACTTCTTCCATTACTCTCTGATACACCTTTGAAAAACCATGTTATTTCTTCCTGTTCTTTTAGATTTTGTTGATCGAACGGCCGTCAAGTTAAATGTGATAAACATCTACTTTGAAAAGATATTCCATTACTGAATTATTCATCAAGAGAGCTCTTCCAAGTAATAGCAGCAGCAGCAGGAGCAACAACAGCAGCAGCAGCAGCAGCAGTAGCAGTAGCAGCAGTAGCAGCAGTGGCAGCCTGTCTGCTTTCATTGACATATGAATTGAAATTGACATTAAGCACGATTTTTGTAAGCTAATCACAGTAAAGACTTTATAATACAGTGAAATTTGATTGATCACAAACCCATCTAAAAACCATTCAATGGTTTTTTAACCCTCAGCCAAAAAAAATCGAAAAGGTATACTATTGTTATTGGCAAAAATATTTCATGTTTTAGTTGATTAACTCATATATATACTGGGATTTGGTAAATTCATTTGTATGTATATATTGGGAACCATTCAGCAATTTCAGGGCATTTATCATTGATATTTGAACATGTCCACATAAGCCTTGGCGTTTACTTGATCTGGGGCTGGTTCATTCTTAGTGATGACTTCAATGTAATATCCATCCGGGTCCTGAATGAAAGTCTGACCTTTTGGGTTACCTGAAATAAATGTAAGTTTAAGTTAAGTTTAAGTTTATTCAGGATCAACACATGCATTCACAATGTACATAAATAACTTTCAGTATTATCACACTAGGCCTAATAGGGAGTGTGTTGGCCATCCCCTTTGACATCATAAATACAATTTTAAAAAGAATACCTTCAGAGTCACACATGTAAATGAATTATCTGATTATATCATTTGTACAAACTGAGCTCATTGTATGGTTGTTATCTTGTCGTTTACCTAAAAAAGTCAATAGTACGGGAGATGACCCTCTAAAAAGTTTCGAGTCACCATCAGATAATTGTACCATTTGAAAATTTAAAACCTGACGATTTCGGAAATATTTTGATCAGTTTTTCAAAATGTCCATGCAGTTGCCATGGCAGCTAGAAAATTGCATCGTTTCAGACAGGAAATATTTTGGCTTTTTTTTGGAATGCTATAGAATCTTGGCTATAATCAAATGATAAAAGAAATCATGGTGGCCAGCTCCCGGGCTAAAAGGCTCTGAAAGTTCTACAATCTACATTTCGTCTGGAAGTCTCCTAGAATTGAGAGTGCCTAGAACTCATTGCCTGTGCTTTATTTGAGCAAATGGAAGTCACATGAGTTGAATAACCTTCAGGCCAGTACACATAGGTGCTGTAGCATGGTGGTTACGGGGCTCGCCTTCAAATCGAAAGATGGTAGGTTCGAGCCCCCACCATGGCACGGGGGAACTGTGCAGATCCTCCGTAACTCTTTGCTCCATTCCACCCAGGTGTAAATGGGTATTTCGCTATAGGCAGTGATGGCAATTGTAAGTGCTTAGCCTCTGCCGATAATTCTGTGTAACGGGCTGTATACTCTCCAGGGAGTTGAGAAAGGCTCAAGCTTGTACAGGCCTGCCAAGGGTGTAATTGTAAAGTCACTTGAGACTGCTTGGACAGTGATACGCCGGACTACATTTTACACTATATCGACATATGTATTCCTACTGCTAGCATATACCTTCGTCAGGCTTCTTTATAAATTTAACCCCCAACGGTTCAATCCGTTTTGCGAATGCGAAGACATCCGGGACATGTAATGCAACGTGACCTTGAAAAGATTGAAGGAAGAAAATGACAAAAGTTACAGATTAGTAAAATAGAAAAATCAGTAAAGCCCCAGTCACACATAGCTGTTTTAGCCGTAGTGAACCCGTAGAGTGACGTAACAGTTATGTAACAGCTCTTTTGCCGGGTTGGCGACGGATTATGGTGGCAAAAAGGGGCGGGGCAGCACCCGACGGGTTACCTGCCGGGTTCTACGGGTTACCCGCCGGCTTCCACGGGTTACCCGCCGGGTACAGCCAATTAGTGGACGGCTTCCAGGGATAGCCCGTCGGCTTCCACGGGTAACCCGGCAGCTTCCACGGGTAACCCGGCAGCTTCCACGGGTAACCGACGGCTCTCTTCTGGAATTTGCCAAAAAATGAATAAATAGGGGCTGCATCTGTTGCTCTTGATCATTGTAGTACTTGTTGAGAACTTTGTATTAAGTGTAATTAAATAAAAAAAACTATTAAAAAATAATGGACCAATAAGTATTTGTGCTCTAATAAGCAAAAGGAAATATGAACAAGTTCCTTGATGAAAAGAAATTGTTTTTGGACTGAAATATTATACTTTCTTGCATGGTTAAAGATGGAGAAAATTTTGGAGGGTTTTGGAACCCTTTTTTTGATTGATTGTTAACACAAATATGTGTACAAGGCGTGCTCTTTTGGGAGGATTTGGTGGCCTTGAAAAAGGCCGGGGTTGTTTGGCCTTGAAAAAGGCCAGGGTTGTCAGGGTTTCTATATGTTAAGAAACTGGCTCATATTTAGTGGTGTCGAGGTACTGGCTGGCATTTCGGAAATCATCGGTGGAGGGCCAGAAGGAGGCAGTGAAGAAGAACTAGCTGCTGATCCAGGTGGCCAATTTTCTTTTGGACTCAGGATGGTAGTGTACTGCAGCCCCGTAGAAGCTGGCGGGTGACCCGCAGAAGCCGGCGGGTGACCCGTGGAAGCCGCCGGGTTACCCGTAGAACCCCTCAACAAGCCGCCGGGTTTACTACGAGTAACTTTAGGTACAGATAAACCGCCGGCTTCTACGGGGGACCTGCCAGCTTCTATGGGTCACCTGCCGGCTTCCACGGGTATTTTTCATTTTTTGGACACCTGGGAGATTTCCACGGTTGTGGCTACCGGCTACCGGGCCCGAAACTCCCGGCTTGGCCACGGGTCGCACGGGTGCTTGGCCGGTATTGCCGGGTATCCACGGGTAGCCGTTTTGTAGCCGCCGGGTTGGAGCCAGGTAGCTTGTGCGTAACAATTGCGTAGTACAACGGGTTCACTACGGCAAAACCGCCGCAAAAAAAAGTAAAAATATTACTTTTAATATAAAGCTCATTTTATTAATGTTTTTATTAGACTTTCGTTATTTAATTGTAATTTTACTATTTTTGTTATTTTGTAATATCAATTTTTTGGTATTTTTTATTTATTTTTGCTTAAGAACAGGCCCATGTTGTATAACAGTGTATTTGCTAATTTTATATGTTTACCCTGTTTTTAAATATAGTTTATAAATAAATAAATATATACTGCTGGAGCACGAGTAAATTACTTACAAAACCCTCGAGGATTATCATTGCCATTGTTGAATTGCAGACTAGGTTCATTTTCACTTCCCCAAATGCTGAAAATGTTCAAAAATCGAAATAGATAGATACAGTTAGTTTCATAAAATATGGGCGACTCTACATGGCCAGATGTGCTACTTGCGTTTTCCACGAGAAGGATAAATGCATGGTTTTTAGCTAATTATAATGAGGCAACAACCATGCGTTTTCCATGCGTTTATCCAAACGCATGGAAAATTCACGTTGCACAATTGACCATGTAGACAGCTGTAGCAACCTATTCCTGGCTGTAGCTGTAACTGGCTAAAGCCAGCCGCTTATGTCTACTTCTACTTTATAGTCGGCTTAAACTACATCCATTGAAAAAATAAAAACCTCGGTAAATGTAAGAAATGTATCTAATATATCATAAATGTGTATGTGCAATAGCCAGGCATTTTTTCAACAGAAATGACAAATTTATATGTAAATTCATTTGTAGGAGAGAGAACACCAGAGGGCGACACCTGTCAGTACTAATAATTTTTGCTGGGTGGCGCTGTTGTGCACGCATGCGCAGCAGATTTTCACCATTGCTTAAAGTGATACTCTTTGAATCCCATGTACAAAAAATGGCCTCAACTAAATTCCATACTATCAAGTCATCTCTATTAATTAAGGAGTAATTAGCCCTCTGTTTTCAATAGAACTAGGTCAAATTTAAAGTGGCCTGGACGCTGGTGACTCACCAGGTTGCCATGGTTACAAAATTCTTGCAGCTCCCACTGACCAGTGCTGACCCACTTGGTGACAGGAAGATGGCTCTGAGTGGATGATTCTTGTAACTGTCACTCTTGACCAAAAATGTGGATTTACCATGATTAAGTGGCTAAATATTAATGAAAACCTGCTGTAATGACACTAGACAGTCACTGCAAACTATTGTGAGTACTTTCTGGGAGAAAGGAAATGGGACAATTTTTAGAAAGATTCAAGGAGTATCACTTTAAGTAAACTTTTGCTACATTTTGACAAATTTGCTTTACTATCAACCAATGCACCAATAGGTGCTCCACAAACTTTTAGATCTGGCTTTGAGTAGCCAGCTATAGCCAGACAACTCCGTTTAATGGCAGGTAGCATTGTATGTCAGAAGTTGTCTAACTTTGTTTTGGTTCAATTTGTCAGGCCGTTTTTAATGAAACTAACTATATGTTTAAGTATGTATGTATGTTATGCAAAGCATAGATATGTTGATGATCACTAACTGGAAAAATTCGATGGTGATTTGTGTCCATTTGGAGACATCCTCAGAGGGGTTACTCTCGGAGGTCCCGTACCCCATGTGGTAAACGGTCGTCTTGTACTCATGGATATCTTTTCTTCTTTGTAAACTGCAAGATATAAATTAACCTATGAATCTCTGAAATATCTTCATGTTTATCTGACATCACAAATAACATTAAGAAAGACAACAATATATAATTTTATTGACCGACGATGTCAGACAAGACATATATGTCACAAGTACAAAGATAAAAAGAAATAAAAACAAACAGAAAATAATCAAAAATAGGGAATACAACAACGACTATAGTTACAGATGGTTCCAGCCACCAAATGTAAGTATTTACATAGAAGTTAACATTAGTTTACTAACTAATCCTATTGGTCATTGATTGATTTAAGGTAAAAACAAGAATGGACGAATGTATGAATGGCCATACCGCATTCCGAATATTTTTCTGTAAAATTGCAAGGTGGCAATAGGATCCTTGACTCTGTAGGCGACGTGGTGTATTCTTGCAGCCTGTCCAAGTGAGTGAAAGACTTCAAGTTAAACATAATATTTAAAGGTGTCCTGTCGGTCAAATTTGCACATAAAAGTAATGATATAAATCAATACTGCCTTCTTGTTTCATATTTTGTCGGCCGATTCTGTGTCGGCCGATGAAAGCGCGCTAGTGTGCATGGACCTGCCGACGCGATTTTCGGGAAAATCGGCGTCGCAAGGAGTCTGGCATGTCAAAGAAAATCGGCCAACAATCACCATGCAGCTAGGCCCCGCGCCCCCCCCCCCCCGGCCACCCCCAGGCCCGCCGCCCACTCCTTCTAGCCCAGTTTCCGCAAATTGACAGATTTTGTAACATTTTTTGTAATAGTCTACAATGTAACCAAAAAGTAGCAACAATACGCAATGTAAAGAAATAGTGGACCAGACATAAACAATGTCTGAAAGTTAGAACTGCACTTGATTTGACCTATCACCTTCAAAGCACCAGTTATCTATTCTTTCTTTTTTTTGCTAAAGTATTTTCTTGTTAACTGGGTGTGAACTTTCTTTTATGGTCAGTTTCATGGTCCGTAACTTACCTCGACATAATACAGTATAACTTAATAAAAAAATTATACATATTGATATATGTGAACCACTTCAAATACAATGTTTTTTCTATTCTATAACAAAGGTCAAGAACAACATGTAAAACTATTGACAAAAAAATTTAAAAAAATACCAGGATTTTTGAATCAATATGAATCCAACTGCACTGAAATAGTGATGTTAGACAAATTCAAAAATTGGCCTTATTATTAAATACTGTGCATAATTGTCTTATTTTATTATAATATTGGGCAGTTCATACCAAACTGCTAATAAATCACACAATTCAGCCAGTCCCTGTGAGCTATCTCACCCAATTCAATTTTGTGTTGACATACCCACAAAATGAAATCAATTCAATTAATAGCTGATCAATTATTGGTATACCTCTAAACGTTTGGTTAAGAAAAAGAATTGCTCAAAACTGACTTTGCTGAAACTGATAGACTACTGTAGAAGTAGTTATATGTAATAAAGAAAAGAAAAAGAAAGAAAGAAGGAAAACAAAACAAAGGAGTCACCCAGATCATTGACATTATGGACATTGACCTAGCAATTAAATGCAGCTGATGCAAGGGCATCTTCCTACAAACCATTATCTTGAAAATTCAAATTTAGTCAGTTCAGCCAAATCGGCCGACACCAGCGATTTTGCATGTTTATTTACATGAACAAAACCATTTTATATTTGAATTAGAGTCATTCCGTGTCAATTGAACACATTTCTGAAAATTAAAAATTCATAACTGGATAATGAACAAAGATCCCGCTATGAACGTTTAACTGAACATTGCCAAAAATATGATCTTTAAAATAATCTAGGTTTCAGGTTAGGCAATTTAACTTTGAATATATTGAAAATTGTTTTTTTTCCAGATTTTGTACTACATTTTCTTCGAAACTACATGTCTGATACACATTTTATTCCTGGTACTAATGGTACCCATATCATAATGTTATAGAACTCATTCTAGAAGTGGTATATTAAATTATTGTTGAATTATATTAAATTTATAATACAGTATATTCATGAGGATTAACCTGTACCAAGGAAATGATGGAAAAATGAAACTTACAATAGTATTAATACGAAAATTGCAATTATTTAGAAGGTTGTGAGTTTTTATAAAGCTCATGCAGCAAGAACATAAAGCACACAAGCTGCCTTAAATAAATGGCCATGACACCATTATTAGTCAAAATGTAAATAATTTGAAGTTTGCTATATTTCCATGGTAATTTCTGCTGCTGATTTGTGACCATAACAAATGATGACAATATGGCAAAAGAAGTTAATTTGTACACAGACTTTTTTTATGGGTTAGAATATTCAATAAAATATCAAATTCAGTTCAGATATAAAGGTATACACATATCTATTTTGCCCTCTCCATGACATAACATATGTAATTTATTTTGGAGTTTACTTTATTATAACAGCTCTCAAGAGTTTCAGTAAAATTCCGGTGTCCTTTGTGATAACAAGAGGCAAAATAAAACAAATTTTCGTTAGAAATAAATCAATGCATGCTTGCAATTCCATAGCATTTCATCAATTTATATATACTGTAATTCGTGAAATGATAAAATAAATATTTTACATTTTATGGTCAAATCATTTTTCTGTACTTTGTGTAATTTATATGTAATAATTACTGAAAATAAATTCAATATCAATAAATTGAATAACATGTAAAAACTTGAATAACTCTATTGATCGATCACCAAAACTGAGTTATTGTCTGACATAATTTGCGATCTTGACCTGTATGGAGTTAAACAACCCACGTGATTAATGAATAAACAGTGATGTCAATCAAACTTAAGCTCCGCCCCCTGCAGTGACTCTTGCAGACATTGAAATGATTACGCAATGTGAGCGGGCCCAGTCAAAACACCAACTAATTGTAACAACTGTTAACTGAATAGCCAGTCAAGTGTAATTGTTTACTAAGCGTCTAATAATGCAAACCATGCCTAGACCTATTAAAAACATGTAGATCATGTAGATGATTGACAGTTTTGTTGGGTTCAATGAACTTTTGACAGTTGTTGATTTGTATATTATTTAGTACTTTGGATACCAATATACAAACAGCCAACTTAATAAAATTATAATAATAGCCTATTTTCATCACCTATTTTGTGCTAATCCATCATGATCAAACCTCCATGCCACAGGAAAAAATATATGACGAAACAGTTTGACATTTATTTTGAATCCTACTATAATGCAAGCAACAACAAAAAAGTCCATCCAAACCTTAAGTTCCATGGCCATTCACATCCTTAAAACCCAAGTGAAATTCCAATAATAAAGTTATTAAATTATTTAAAAATAAAAATCATAATAATATGCCACTTCTAGAAGTCGCAAATTCATTATATCATTGTTCTAATTGGCATATTCCTTCTACAGTAGTCTGTCAGTTCAGCAAAGTCAGTCAGTTCAGCCAAATCAGTCAGTACAGCCAAGTCATGTTCAGTCAAGTTAATTCAGTCTTAAATTCAGTCTTAAATTCAGTCAGTTTAGTCTGTTAAATCAGTCAGTTGAACTCAGTAAATTCTGTCTGTCTGTCAGTTAAGCTCATCTGTTCAGTCAGTCAGTTCAGTCAAGTCTGTCTGTCAGTCAGCACAACAGAACATGCCAGCTGACAACTAGTCAGTCATTTAGGCAGCCAGATTGTTTTTATTTTTGTACCTTAAATTATCACTTAACTTCAGGGTTGTCATCAATATTTCTTTCTCAATAAATAAGGTATTAGTGTATTTTTTTCATTGTGTTGCTTTAATGGATATAGATGATAAGATAGTTACAAATGAACTATTTAGAAAAGAACTGCATTGTTTTATCATGTATAGAAGCCAAGTAATTGCAAGTTGAGGTTTTGCACTCCTCCAACATCTTCAGGTGAGTTAAAGATGAATGTCTTTAGTTAAAGCACAGGCGTTTGCCAACATATATGACATTGCTCAGTGATGACACACTTATACTTTAACTAATACCAATGCTACTGACTGCCTTAATTGGCTTCTCATCTCAAGAGCCCCCTATATCATTTGCAACTGCCAATCAGAATGTAGCTGAATACATTAGGAAATGCCCTGAGCTTGATGGCAATTATTTTGCTAGTTTACCAGTTAGACTTAAATACAAATAAATTAGCTTAATAGCATATAGGCTGGCTTATGTCATTGAATGTTTTGTTTGCATTGATTACACTCAATTCTTAAACAAAGATTACTCAGTTAGGTCACTTAATTGGCTTAAAGCTGACAGCAGACTGTGCTTGGGAGATATTGGCCAATCAGGAAGCGCCATCATGTGTGGTAAATACCCATAAATAATGGAAGTTATCACATAGAATAAGAAGGAAAATTATTTTTGTGTATAATATAGCCATTTTTGATGTGTAATATGATATTATTGACTGAAACTAGCCCCCATCATGGGTGGGTGGGTGATTAGGGCTTAACGTCCTGTATTTCTGCACCAGTTGGGCTAATTAGGACAGGCAGGGACCATGGCAATGAGACAAAGGATGAAAAAGCCATCCAACTGAGGCTCGACCGGGAATCGAACCCGGGACCCAGCGGTTGGAAGCCCAGAGTGCTACCTCTGAGCTAGGCTCCCCCCTACCCATCATTGAAGGCAGTTACGCAGGGGAAGTAAAAGCTGTTCTTGACGAAGTCAGTAGCCTTGGTCTTAGAGTATACTAACTTGCTAAGGGCTGTCATGATGGCAAACGCCTTTAGTTAAAGAAAGTCAGTTGAGAAGGCCAAGGCAAAAAGTGAGCAGTTTCTGAATATAGGCCAAGGCCAAAGATTTAGGCCAAGGCAAAAAGTGTTTCTCACTGAAGTGCAAACTAAATGTCATGTTATTAGCTAAACAGTAAAATAATGACGAATTCCAGGTGTCTAGAAGGAAGACATTAAATAATTGTTAAATAGTGTTATTTATACTTACCTCAGCAGATTTTTGATGTCAAGTATATAAACCTGAGTGTGAATAATATTTTAAAACATGGAAGGATTTTGTACTGTCTGACTATTGAGGGCCATGCAGCAGTCTTCATATTTTTTCGTGGGATTATTTATGAAAACCTAATTACTCATTTTCAATGATGTGAAATGGTGAACCTGGCTAGTAGCCACGCCCCCACGCAAATTTGACAAAAAACTATTACTTTCACAAGGTAGACAATGAATACACAACGGTAGTGCATACCAAATGTTAGTAACATACATCATGTCATTCATAAGCATGAAAATATTTTGATATTAATTATAATTAGGAGTCTATGTAAACCATCTGAAAACAGTGAAAATTAAGCATTTCAACTTCCAAACACCCTTAACATAAGTGTATAGTACTTAGCTGAAAGACACATTGCTGCCCCCCCCCCCCCCCCCCCTGTAGTTATTGTTTAGGTATATTGCACTGCACATAATATATAGGTCACTCCCTTTTTTTTCTTTTTTTTTCTGATCATAGGCCTTATAATTTATGTCTATTTTGTAGGTAATTATCATCCATGCTGTTTTGGTATAACGTTTTTTGTGGTTGCTGTCATTTCTAAATGAAATTCTGCTAGATATTTTCCACTATATTACTGAACTCATATCCTTCCGTAAATGTGTGATTATTATTAATAAATATGAGAAGGGTATGTGATCTTGAAAGTGAAATGCAAACGCCTGCAAAAATTTCCAGACATTGTTTATGTCTAGGTCATAATTTCTTTGCTACTTTGTGCAGTGATGTTCACTCAATTGTTACTATGTAGATTCAGTAAAATAAAAATTTTAATTATTTAATAGTGTTACAAAACCTGTCAATCACAACATAATATGTATTATAAACCAAGTGTTAGATGTAGTATGGTCTTTAAGATAGAGGTCCAACTGTATTATTACGCTGGCACAATGCCAAAAAACTCGGAGTGAAGGCATATGCAAACATTTTGCGGCAATATAATACTGTAAATGTTTACAATGGTATGGAATGAAAACCAGGGATATCTATCTACCTATCTATCTAAAGAAGTTGTTAACAAAGTAAGTAAAGTAAGTAAACAAAGTATAAGCATTTATTACCCCCTTAAGCACTCATCTGCAACGTTGCAAAATCGGCAGGAAAAATCGCGTAGTGTGAGAGGTCACGTGACTGTGTGACAGATCGGCGCAAAAATCGCTAGCCTCGAGTCGGCTGACAAAATCGCATAATGTGAGCCCGGCTTTACAGTTTACATGCAATGAATTAAAATAATTGAGAAACTTCTAACTAAAGGGACATGAAGAAAGACTAGAATAAAAGAATGAAAAAAATTTAAGTAGGATGAAAAAAATTTTTAAAAGCCAAAAAAAGTGCTATTTCCTGTCTAGATAAAACATAACATAATTAAAATAATAGTAAAATATTTATTTGACATGTGGTTTCCATTTTTTACTCATTTGCTTAAAAACTTCAAGAATGTGTAATATCTCCCATCACCTTCATATCTTTAAAATTTTAACTTCTAATTTTTTGTAATACACTTGCCATTGGCTTCATAACTCCAGTTATGATTTTATAGACACTGGTTGCTAAATTCTCATTCTATAGTCATACATAGTACATTTATAAGCTTTTTCTAGTAATCAGCAGTGGTAATACCAGATACTCTGAGGTATAATCTTTAAAAATTAATCATGAGAAATGACAATATTTCCTGCATTAAATACCTCTGACTCCGGAATGGGTTCTGCGCTCAAAGCTGCCTCTATTTTCTCCTCTGAGATCGGTCCTGCCATACTGCGTAACAGCTGATTCTAGTAACAAAAATATGATTTATTTTGCTGTTAGCATTTAGGACTTCACATATCGAGCTAAACTCTACTTAGTTTTACATTTTGATTAAAAACGAATCTTTCTTTGAAGCTTGTCAAACCTGAATGTGTACTGCTATGCGTGAACTTTTGCATTCATATACATTTTACTTTTCAGACTGATTGAAACATTTGATAAAAATGAAATAATCCCCCCCCCCCCCCTAACATCTGGGCAATAAACTTCCTTTGACCAAAGTTTACCCCTTATCTGTACAGTAGCAATGCTATTTCTGTATTCTTCTAGACTAATGGCCGACGTAGCACTGAGTAGTATTTGATGATAAGGACATTAGGAATGGGCCAGAAAAGTTGGTCAATACTTTACAATCTTTCTGATCTGTCTCTTTCACCCCTGAACTGTCCATGCTCGCTCTAAAACTGCTGTATAAAGGGTAATAATATGTCATTCTGAATGCATAAGTCAGTTGAAAACTGTGCAGTGATAAAGACATTGTACCACTCACCAGTGCAATTTATTAACATTATGTCTTCATGTACACTGTGGTATATGTCTTCATGTACAACAGTTTGCTGTTGTATACGAGTAATGCTGTGCTGGGATTGGCTGGCAAGATCTGACTTGCTAGTACATTTTATTTAATAACTTTGTCAGTTTTGTTCCGTTTTTTAAAATTCAAACATTATCTGAAAGCTAAGGTTGTCATCTATCTCTATGTGTGTCTGACATTAATCAATTAGATGGATTTTAGCTGGAGCATTATTTTTCCAATGAATATCAATATGGAAGGGGAATAACTGTACAAAATGTTATTTCTTGCACTTGACCAGGATTCAGTGGTACAAAACAATTACACAATGGTGACAATGTGAGACATGAGATATGTTATGTAAGACACGGCCTTCTGCCTCGTTCAAAATTGACATTTTCGGGTGTACATTATACAATTATACAATGGTTACATGTGAGACATGAAGATATGTACATCCGAAAATGTCAATGTATTGTTAATATGTTAATTTCCATTTTTCAGTGATTACTATTCATTGAAAAATAGCGCTCCGTTTACAATGCGTCTAATGAATCAATGACAGTTACCTATTTAGATAGGTGAAAATCTGAGCTTTCTGAAAATGTTAGAAATTTGATATTTTGATCGGGAAAATTGCCTGTACTCGCTGAATGCATTTATTATCCGCCCACTTTCTGGCTACCTACAACATGGCCAAATGTGCCACGTGCATTTTCCATGAGAAGGATAAATGCATGGAAAATGCATGGTTTTCACCTCATTTTAATTAGGCAAAAACCAAACGCCTGTAAAACGCACATAGCACATTTAGCCATATAATTGCAGCGCGGCATGGCTCAGTAACTGTTGTACATGACAATTTGTACAATGGCGTACATTATGGTAAATGTCACTGGTGAGTGGTACAATCTTAATGTCTCACATGTAATCATTGCATAATTGTATAAGGTACAATGTGCTATGTAGGCCTACTTAAATAGCATAGGTCTTTATCTCTATTTACATTTCTTCCTTTATTGCTTGATAATCAATATCTTGAGTTCTTGACATACATGCCATTAAACAAATAGTGAAAATGTTTACAATGACAGTGTACATGGGTATGCAGGATATAGCCATTGTTGATTGTACAACTTTGTCATTATCCTTTGACGCCAAAATAAAACAAAACTTACCTTTTTGTTGTTTTAATGACAGATTTAACAACCCTCCCTTAGCCTATATGTGTAGCTATGTGTCCAGTATTACTGATCATGTATGAATTATATTTACAGCGACCTTAAAGTCTTTAAGCTCTAGTGCTTGATTACTTTGAACTGTGTATTTAGGGTCCTGTCAATTCTTTTGTATAGGTCCACTACATCATAGAGGACAAGGTGTTCTAAAATGTTTATGATTCTAGTCACTGCTTCAGTGCACTAAGTGTAGCATTTATTATTAAAATTTAACTACCCAGGGTAAAATTTATGGTAATACACATTCTCCCTTGTATGAAAAAAATCACTGTTTAGCGGACAAGGAATTCAATTTTAAGAAGTCAGCTGGCTCAAAAGCTTACAGTT
Organism: Alitta virens; assembly: GCA_932294295.1. Classification (NCBI taxonomy): domain Eukaryota; kingdom Metazoa; phylum Annelida; class Polychaeta; order Phyllodocida; family Nereididae; genus Alitta; species Alitta virens. The sequence goes on from OW028578.1 coordinate 40,165,692, forward strand.
GAGGTCAAAAGTATGTATAGCAGAGCGTAGGGTGAAATTTCATAGTTTAGGCGATTTATATTTGGGTCAATCCATATGAATTCACCGAATGCTCCCCAGCTCACCATCTCCAAAAAAATTTAAAAAAAAACCGTTTGTAGGTCTATATAATTAATGGACAAAATCCAAAATTTCAGGTATCCAGTCTCAATAGTTTAGAAGATACAGCAATTTGAAATTTTAATATTTTTTTGTGGAAAAGCACAACTGCATGAATTTCCAAGTTAAGACGTCCATATCTCTCTTATTTTTCATAATGTAGGCATGAAATTTTGTACCTAGAGTAAAGAAGTTGTATTGAAACCATGTATGCTGTTATATGAGGGCTATTGGGGATATTTGTCAAACTTTAATGCTCTAAAAAAACGGGTGAAAACGGAAAATGTTGCAAAACGAGACTTTATTTTTTGCAGGGCTGTGTGGAATCTATGCAAGAATAAGAGCTCATATTAATTTTCTTGCTTCTTATGGTCCACCTGCACATATATGAATGGCCTAAACCACCTTATTTGCAATAAGATGGAGCCAGAGTAGTTTTAAAAAGACAAATAATATACGATTGTGAAAAAGCCCTTTATTCTAATGTAATTTTGACCAACAAGAGAGTTCACCATCACTTCCATATTTTTTCCCCAATATCACACACATCTAGTGGTCCTCTGGTTAAAATATCATTGTGGTGGTCAGATTCTTTCATTTTTTAATGAATTTTTAAAAGATCGATCTTTATACATTAAAGAAAATAATAGTCTTTTGCTATTTCTTAATATTTGCATAAAGATTTGAACAGTTAAATTTATCTATTCATTTGGTAAACATACTTTAACATTTATAATGCCATATTGATTACATAATCATCAAATGTTATAAACTAAAGGTATTGGGGAAAAAGGAAATGCATGGAAAAATCATGTCTATCCGTCGGTGGGTGGGCGGATGAGCGGATGGGTGGGCGGGCATGACACTTTCGTTTCCGGTAGCAGAACTCTAACACTAACAGTCCAACAAGGTTTGGCAAATTAACACTCTATATGGCCTTTTGATAGTCACATTGACACATATCGGCCATGTTTTACCAAATTTGCCAAAAATAGAAAAAAAATTATTTACTTTGCTTCCAGAGCAGAACTGCGCACTACTCCACCTACATGCCTACATCTTTGACAGAATATGTGTAGTTGTGCCTTTTGGGGGTCTCATGTTCATTAATAATATGGTGAAAATGTGAAAATTTCCTCAGGTGGTTTAAATTGTGGGGTCTTAATAGTGAGGTGGTTTTAATAGTGAGGTGATCTTAATGTTGAGGTGGTCTTAATAGTGAGGTTGTCTAAATATTGAGGATGTCCTAAGTTAGGTGGTTTCAATATTGCGTCAATAGCTACAATATTCTTCAAGTTATCAACTGCATTTTAATGTGGAAATTATTGGATTTTGTCATCAAATTCCGCATGGGTTTTTTGACATCTCTGTGAATCTCACAACTGCCAAGTTCAATGCCACATCCCTCCTTTGGTGCAGTTCTTAGATTCTTCAAATTAACAAATATTTGATTAACAGATTCCTTTGCATAACGCAATGTTGTAGGAGTTATCACGGCATTACCAAGGATATGTGTGGAAAATTTGTGTAAACTTTTTCATCATCAGATACTGTCCTGTCCTGTATTTGACTTTTCACCTTTGAACACTCTGTTTCTATATTTGTTATTTTGTATATAATGAATGTAATTTATGTGATTTATTATTTAATTTACAATATATTTTAATTTAACTTAAGTGTTGGACCTTAATTTCATTATGTAGATTTTGTATGAAGTGGATATTGATGGACCAAAAGGTCAATAATAAAATACTAATTAACTAACTATCATTATCAATAATTCACACCATTGCTTAAGATACATGAAAAAAGAAAAAAAAAAGGATTTGTTGTCATACCTAGATACATATATATATTTGTACTCAGTATTAATCTTCTATGGTGCATCAATTCCTGCTGATTGCCCTGATGTTGCCTTGGTTTATTCATATGCTTATAGTTGTACATAATTACCATATAGATGTTTTTAATATGTAACTAAATTATGTTCATGTAGATTGTTCTTTTATTTTACTTTGTCATTATATATATGTATATATTTTTTTGTTATCCTTGTATTTGATTTTTTTATGACATGTATCTTTTTGATGCTCTGCGGTCAATAAAATTCTATATATATATATATATATTATTTATCATCATCATTATTAATAAACAAAATAAGGTTAAGAATAACAGAATTATAATACAGGCTTTGAGCAACTGTATTTTTTTATTATCAAGCTTACATGAATTTTCACTGGATGATATTACTTTTTAGTGATTGGTTTAATTGCATATTAAAACATATCTTGAAATATTATTTATTTTGATTTTCTCAAATTTACTCGACATACATTTTGATAGATGAGCCATGTTGTTTTAAAGTCTGTATACTATATTTGCCAAGAAAGTGGACAATCTTCTTAGAAATGAACGTGGGAGGGGTTCTGCACAGCCACTAAATTGTAGCTAAGCAAGCTTGGCCCTCATTGGCACCCGAGTTTGCAGAATGAAGGCCATGCAGCAGTCTTTATATTTTTTTGTGGGATTATATGTGCACGCTGTTTCACAGCCTTCCTACCTACCTGAATCTATTATATACTGAAAAATAATGAGTGCACATACTATTACTAATCTTGACATGCTGTTATTTTTCCGCAATCATCATTTTCATGCAATGAATCGGCAATTTCAACTTCTGCTTCTTAAAAATATTTAATGTTATCGCTGAATGACTTAGTCATCACCGATAAAACCTAATTACTCATTTTCAATGATGTGAAATGGTGATAGTCGGCACTGATGCGTGTATACTGTCCAAACTATATATATTCAACCTGTTGCAATATACCAAGACGGCTGCCAGGCTACTGAATTTGACTGACAATTTTCAAGAAAGGGCATGAATGAAATTTTCCACTGAGACAGTCTAAGGGGCATAGAGAACTGTGACATTTATCAGTAAAATGAAGTGATCCACATTGCATTCCTGCGATATTATTTCTTAACAAAGTAAAATGTCAATGAAACCTACAAAGGGACCAATATCTGCATCACATTTCAATAATCAACTCACAAATGGTGGCTAAGACATCTAATCTATTCTAAGTCTAGCTCATTGACTGACAGCAGATATACTGGGTAAACTAAAGTGATTAACCAAATATAAAAGTGCAGTTTCAAGAGAATGCATATTAATTTCTTCATTAAAAGAATAAGTGCTGGCTCTGAAAATATCAGTTTTCTAAAACTGTCAAATTGAGAAATAATTTGATGTGATAAACACTGCAAAACTTTCCAGTTATTTTCTCAAATGACCATGCTCACTTTCTAATTGATAGAAATAGGAGAGCTGTTGTTAGTGAAAATAATGGCATTTCTTGGTAGTGCCAGTACAATGATAGATAGATAGATGGATAGATGGATCAAAAGATGGATAGATATAGAAAGTGCATCTCTCTAAGGCAAGTTCTTGCTGCTATCGAGGGTTGATTGATGAGGGGAGAGAGTCCACCCATGTTACACATTTACCCCATGGGTGGAATCTTTTACTTGCCGCAGCACAAACGTTGAGTACAAGGAACCACTAATTTCATGTCTCATCCAAATGACATCCAGCTGGTATGATGCTCATGAAGGGTACACGCCCGGGATTGAACCCGGGTCCTTCATGTCGGCATGATGTCGGCGATGCTGATTCGATGTTGTACCAACAGTGGCCTCATATAGAAATGATGCTGGGCTGATTTGGAATGCTATCAGGGAAATGGGATGCTAAAAATAAATGAATAAAATCTGAGCTATTTAGTCTTTCAGTAAGTCCAAAATAGGTATTCCATTGCAACACCAAACATTTTGCTCGGTAAGATTACCAAGCTCTTGGGTTACTTGGATTTTTCCGCTGTCTACACTAACTGATACCTCCTACCCCTGTACCTTTTTAAATCTGATCTTATTGTATGCCTACCAACCGCTGGGTCCCGGGTTCGATTACCGGTCGAGCCTAAGTTGGATGGCTGTGTCATCCTTCATCTCATTGCCATGGTCCCTGCCTGTCCTTATTAGCCCAATAGGGGCAGAAATACAGGACGTAAAGCTCTAATAACACACACACATATTGTATGCCTAACCAGATTTATCACTAAAATCATTGACTAATCCTCAGCTAACTTTTGACTTGTAAGATGGAGCTATCAATGACTAACGTACTTGTCAAAATGACTATGATTGTGTCAGTCATTCTTAAAACAGTAAAAATATCCAACAAGTAAAGTTCTCTTTAATAAGAGACCTGTACCAGATTTACTTCGTGGCCATATCTTAAACATGAATTTATGCGTTTTGAATGTGGCAACCAAGGTCTTCTTGCAAAAATTAGCTGAAACTATGGTCATAGAGTAACAGATAAAGAATTGCCATATTTGGTCATGCAGAAAAATTATGACGAAACTTTACCAATCCTCCAAGATTTTTGTAAATGATTGCAGAAGTACCTATGACTCAAGTAAGATATGTTAGCATAAGGTGTTCCATAGATTGAGATTTGGTACAAAAAGCTGGTCAAAATGTCAAAAGTTAGTTATTATATCTATACAAGTATTGCATGAATGACCAACATTAGAAGGATTAAATTGTTTTAGACTGCTAATCACATACACAGTCAGCTTATCTAAAGTAGATATTCTGGTAAAAAAAGAAAAAAATATATAATTAGGCAATAATAATAGAATTTTTTTTTATATACAATAACACATAATCAATCACCTTCAAGTTGGTGTCCTGCAATACCTTATCTTCACAGATCTCAAAATTTCTAGTCCATAATTGTTAGTCTACTTTTTTTTCAGTAGGCCCAGGCTCTGGGAACTGACCTCACTGCCACTTAGCAACACTTAACTCGGCCACTGATTTACTTAGGCAAGCCCAGGTCGAATTCCTCAAACCCTCGGCTGCTATAGGTGTGTGGCTGTTTGTCCACTAATGGTGTTTTTTGACCTGTGCTAATTCAGGAAGGGAGGAAACCAATGTTGAGTTGTTAATCTGTGCAGGAACGTTGTGGAGTATATAATGTATATCATTTTGTATTTTAAATTAATGCCAATACATTTGAGCTAATGGCAATACAAAATTATTATTATTTAATTTAGTTAATAAGGATTTCCTGTGAAAAGGTAATTACTTGTAAAATCATAAAATTCAAACCATCTTATTCAGTACAATGGCTTGTGAGAGTGGCAGAATGAAAATGACCACATGGAAACAGTTTGTCTGTTATATTAAAGATATCTGCCAGGTTTAATATTAAAACTACACGGCCCATTTAAGAGGAAAATGTGTAATATGCCATGGATTGCCCTACCCCCTTCTCTCTCATCTCAATAAGCTTTTGAGAGTGGCAAGAACTTGCCATAGAGGACTGCACTTTCCAGATTGAACACTAATCCCTACATTTAAAAGCAGGGTTGGCAGATGAAAATCAAGTGATTTAAATCAAGGCAAAATGTTCTGCAATTTGGATTTTTTTTTTCGATTATTTTTGATATACAAGTTAATTTAGTTAAAAACTGGATTTTTTAAAACTGGATTTATTTAAGACAGCTTGATTAGCAAACTGGATTTTGAGTAGGTTTTTTCTTAGAAGTTTTTTAACACATGATTTATTTAAGACAGCTTGATATTCTGGAAGTTGATTAAAAAAAAATAAAACCAAAATTATTAAATAAGTCAAACTTTTAATTTTTAGAGCACAGTTTAGTAAGTCAAAGAGGAAATTCTGGGGAAATGGGCTAAGCTTGGCTGCTGCTAGACAGTACTTTTAGGCCCAAATTGCATCTTTAAAAAATAACTCATTTAAATAAAAAAATTCGATTTAAATATAAAATTAATCTTTTTTTTTATTAAAAAAAAATCATGATTTTTACCAACCCTTGTCTTGGGTAACTGATAGACAATTACAATTAAGATCAATTCCACTCACGACAGTAGAAATAAATTGCTAAAAGAAAGTTGAATTGAATGGAAATTGGTACATAAATATATATATTATAATTAATATGTTTACCTAAAATAATACATACAACATTGCAGTTTATCTTTTATCTTTTATTTATTTATTTTTACCTTCAGACATTTCCCAGTTACGTAGTCAGTGAGTCAGAACTTGTTTACAGCCAATCCCATAGACTTGGTAATTAAGCTTCAGTGGACGTCAATCAAAGGTCATCCCTCAGCCAATGAGAGGCCTGTATTTACATGACGTCCTCTTGGGTTTAGCTTCAAAGTCGATGAGTTTAGGTGTAATATTGAAAAACTTCTAAGAAAAAAAATAATCAAAATCCAGCTTGCTAATCAGTAGCTTTGCCAAGAACAAGCCTTGTTTGTCAAGCTCTTCTGAGATGCAGAAAATTTGAGGAATTGGAGTAGCACTCAAGGAGATTATATTCTTCTGTAACTGCAAAATTATGTGTGTGGGAAGGTAATTAGCCAAGCAACAAGAAAATTGATACTCTTTTTCTATATCTTTTGTTTCATACTTCGCTTTTGTTGGATTTAAGCATTTTTTTCATCCGTGACGCATGGTTTCTGAAGTTCGTAAACAAGCGAGGCGGTATTAAGAAGTGATAAGTGGGTTGTATTCGAAATAAGCAAAACCTTGTTGAAATGATAATGTTATTAAGAGTAGCATTGGGAAATGACTAATTATAAATATATTATTTTAAAGTTAATTTGTGAAGAAAACAAAATCCAAATATTTTTTACAATGTTCATTAATTTTAATAAACTATTTATTAAATTTTTTCGTTGAATTATTATTAACAGATTGCAGCGAACCCCCAAATAAGACCAAGTTGATTGATTTTAGGGCCATTTGATGGTTCCTAGGTTTATGGGCACAGTATGAAAATACTCTACAATTGTAACCAGAGAGAAATTACGATCACTTAAAAAAAATCTTTGTAAATAGACATTTTTGTTTGAAAATTTAGGTATATTACTGCCGTTTCATTAACCACACACACACAGGTTAATTTCATTTAAGTCTAATAGTTGACTTGGTATTTCAGCTTAATTTTATTGGCTCTGAACAGGTAATGTCACGAGCGCTTGAATTTATAGATATATGTGTCTATACCATGTGCATTTACAAATTATAAATGGCGCTAAGAAATAAATCAAGCGCTCGTGGGCCCCATCAGTCTATTTAAGGGACATTGGTGGACATTCCATATCACTTTAAGGTCTTAATCTCTACTGTTTGATGTTTCAAAATTGATTCTTAAATTGAAACCTGTATAATCCCTGATTACATGTTGCTGCCAATATCCAATATCTGCCGAGATTGCATATTGGGCTGGATATTGTGTCCTTTGGGCTGATAAGCAGGTCTTTGGGTGAAGAGCTAGTCTTTGGGCTGGCTCGCCGAAATCCCCTATGACTTATTCAAAGAATTTATGGTTTTTGGGCATACTTCTAATATCACTCCCTGGCTTTTCCCAGAAAGCTTTGCCGAGTACGTTCCGTAAATTGCAGACATGGAACATGTTGAACAGTTCCGACCGATGCTAATATAAAAGGGCCCAAACTGGAAAATTCTGTCCACTGATTTCAAAATGTCATATCTTCGTAAATAACTATTAGATTTCCAGTCTGTTTTCACTCACATGTGGTATAAAGTATGTGTTTTATGATAAGAAAACAAAGTTGATATCTCTCTAGATCAAGAAGAGAATTCCCCTACCTTTGTGTACTGAAAGTTTCACTGTTATCTACAAAATCCATATAGAGCTCTCAAATCTTTTTTTTTCTTTAATAATAATAAAATATGCTATGCAGATATTATTGAAAACACTGGTCATGCATGGTTTGCAAATTTTTATGAGCAGAAATATGTGTCTTCACTGTTTAAAAAAATTTACAACTACATTTACGGTGACTTTGATATCCCCTAGTAGAGATTTATAGGAAAATATTTATATTATTAATACCAGAAAGTGCTAAGATCAGTGGAATGTTTCATGAGACAGAAATAAATGTTTCTGGATTTATTTATCTGTTAGATATAGCAGTTACACATATTTAATTAGGCAAGGGCAATACAAAATAATTACCACTCTGTTTACTGGTTTTCTGTCTCCAAATTTCAAGTATCACTATATACCACCAGTTTCTTATCTGCTTCATCGATTGGCAATAGAAAATATTGTTAAATTACAACTCCTTATTTTACAAAATCGGTTATTATATAGTTTGGGTATATATAACTGATTCTGATTTTTTTACAAAACGTTTGGATTGAATCAATTAATCAGATATTTAAAAATATTAAAATAAAATTTATAAATGTATGTTGCGATAAAAAACATAAAAATAAATTACACCACAATGATGACAATAATGATGAACATGCCAATTAAAGACATGAAGTTTTTGATTATAATTACTGTCAATCACGCCAGCTTAATTTAGATTGATAATGATAATTTATTATATTAAGCCATACTTTCACTTTCATCATCATTATTAGCCAATAGTCCCATCTTTACACTCATTGAAACTCATATTCAGGTATACCTGCAGGTAACTATTGGACTGTACATGAATTGTTTGTATCCATGTAAAAAGGAGGTACATACAATAAAAATGCACATACTGTGCATTAAAATCAAAAGATTATTGCAATAATCAATAAACAGCACAATTTCTATCAAATTTTGTAATTAATGAAAACATAGCAATGATTTTGAATTTATGCATTTCACACAGAATCAACAAAGCACACTAAACCATTGAAATAATTGAAATCACTATTCTGGCTTAAAATCCGCCGTTCCGCAACTGGTATCATGCTGTTTAAGGCCCGTATTGCAGCAACCTCTCATGGGACAGATAAGAAAAAAAAACATCTAGCAAGCCGATTTTGGATAATTTTATAGGATCTATTTCTTATTTGTTCGCTTAGACACCTATTTTGAGGGATATTTTGACTATTTGGATTGGCATGCAGTCTTTCGGCAGTAGCATTACATGTCTGAGTAAGCATAACTAACCAGCTTAATCTCATTGTTTGTTTGTTGCAGTCATTGGGTTATACTCAATACAACTGACCTTACTGACTGATCTGTCCTTAAAGTTAGACAGTTCACAAGCCTTATCTGTTGGAGGTCACTGATAGTTTGTGGGTCATGTTGTTGTTTTGAGGTCATTGTGTCACCATTCCGTTTATATTACCTTGTGACTCAATTAGTGGTGTCAAATCGCTTCATTTACTTTTTTATATATATCCACAATAACAATTATTTGGTGAGTTAGTTTACAACTATTTTATAGTGTAAGACTATCATAAGAGTGACTATTATAAGAGTTACTACTTTAGTTTACAACTATTTTATAGTGTAAGACTATCATAAGAGTGACTATTATAAGAGTTACTACTTTAGTTTACAACTATTTTATAGTGTAAGACTATCATAAGAGTGACTATTATAAGAGTTACTACTTTAGTTTACAACTATTTTATAGTGTAAGACTATCATAAGAGTGACTATTATAAGAGTTACTACTTTAGTTTACATTATTTTATTGTGTAAGACTATCATAAGAGTGACTATTATAAGAGTTACTACTTTAGTTTACATTATTTTATAGTGTAAGACTATCATAAGAGTGACTATTATAAGAGTTACTACTTTAGTTTACATTATTTTATAGTGTAAGACTATCATAAGAGTGACTATTATAAGAGTTACTACTTTAGTTTACATTATTTTATAGTGTAAGACTATCATAAGAGTGACTATTATAAGAGTTACTACTTTAGTTTACATTATTTTATAGTGTAAGACTATCATAAGAGTGACTATTATAAGAGTTACTACTTTAGTTTACATTATTTTATAGTGTAAGACTATCATAAGAGTGACTATTATAAGAGTTACTACTTTAGTTTACATTATTTTATAGTGTAAGACTATCATAAGAGTGACTATTATAAGAGTTACTACTTTAGTTTACATTATTTTATAGTGTAAGACTATCATAAGAGTGACTATTATAAGAGTTACTACTTTAGTTTACATTATTTTATAGTGTAAGACTATCATAAGAGTGACTATTATAAGAGTTACTACTTTAGTTTACATTATTTTATAGTGTAAGACTATCATAAGAGTGACTATTATAAGAGTTACTACTTTAGTTTACATTATTTTACCAATTCATATTTTTTCACACCACATTATGCTAACATGTTATTAGCATTTAAAATTTGGAAGTATTATTTAGCTTATTCATCGGATAGTTAAATAGTTATATTTCTATTATAGCATTGTATAATTACTTATAATTTATAAAATAATTCTTATGAAAACTAATTTACAATTGCCAGGTAAATTGTTGATTAAATACTTTCTACATTATTTATATCACTAGTTTACCAGTATATTACTTGTAGATACCATACTTAGTATACTTCCCTATATTTAAGTATACTTTCATATATATTTGTGTTCCTACTTAGGTTTCCTACTTAAGTTAGTACTGTTTATATTACATATTTTAAGTTTATACTTTTCCATTTGTTTGTTCAATAGTTCATATCTTAAAACTATTGGTAGAATAATTAGCATTATTCCATTATTAATTATTCACTAAGTACCTAATAATTTATACTTAATATTTATTTAGTATTCATATTTAGTACTTAGTACTTACAACTGGGTTCTTTCTCAATAAAATCAATTTATTATCTAAATACTTTATTATAAAATCAACATTTACTGATTACTCCAGAACACCTATTGCTATTCCATATTTAATTTTCAACTTTCTTTTATAACTTTCAATATTCAAAATTTATATTCAAATCTTTTCAATTATGTAAATTCCAAATTCAATCCAAATTACAATTCTAAATTCAATTCTATTAAGTTTTCATTATTCCAAAATTTATAACAATTTGCTTGAGTGTGAGTGATTGTGTGCTTAACTGACAAACTTTACACTGTTACTTTTACTTGGGTTAATCACTCTGGTGTACTTTACACTATGAGTAGTGATGAGAAGGAAGATGGGATTATCCCCACTTCCCCACAATCCAACATGTCTGAGTATGTGCAAGGTTTAAGCACACTTGAGAAGACTGAGCTCTTACATTTACTTCAGGGTGCTAAACCTAAAGAGGTCAAACCCAAAGTTAATGACACTGCAACCATGTTCACATGCCATTTTGACCTTACTAAATTAATGAGAGCTTACATGCTCAAAGGTCAATGGATTGTATATATTATTATGGATGAGTTATACACACATAATTTTAGTTATTTTGTGTATTAAGAAATTTTGTGGGTAAAATTTACTTGTGAATTGTGTCTCAATTTTCCACTTTACTGTTAAATCTAGCATGATCGAATATTCACAAAGAAATGGTTGAACAAATGTGTACTTGGGAGTCACCTGTAGTAATTTTCAATGGATTTGTAGATTAGCCACAGCTGATTTCAGGAGCACAAAAAGTGAGTCTTGGCTTTTGATAATTCATTTTTTTTGTGTAGGAATTTATGACATTGATATTATAAATCAATCAATATTGCCACCTGAAATTATTAACCAACAACATCGATTTAAATTTAATATTTAACAAGAGTGGCTAATTTAACATAAGCATCAAGCATATCGTGTCGACCTTTCTAAACATTATGGTTAGAAATGTATAGGGCTATGATTTATAAATACCTGATATGTCAATTTTTTCAGATTTATTGTAATAATTGCCACAGTTAAGGGAACAAATTAGCTAACTTGTCAAAAATTTGCGAGTGTCCAATCTGTACAACACAATATGGCCACAGCAGTTTAAATAATAACCTAAAGTATAACAATTTCTCAAACTATGACATTGTGCCTTTGAGTCTTGATTAACTTAAAAATCCTTCATCCACCGGCCTATTTAATTATTTTCTTTTTATTCTTGTACTTTTAATCTAAACTTAATTTCTCAGCAGCGGCTATATGCCTTCGAGAAGGAAAATTCTATATTTACAATATTACTGTGAAATATATTGCAATCAACTATAAACAAACAATAACCAAACATGTCTTTAAATGCATTATGTCAGTTGCCTAGATAGATAGATAGATAGACAGATAGACAGACAGACAGATAGACAGATAGATAGATAGTACAGAAGTTCTTGCCGCTATCGAGGGTTGATTGATGAGGTGAGGGAGAGGAGTCCACCCATGTTACATTTACCCCATGCATGGGATCTTTCACTTGCCTCAGCATAGACACTGAGTACAAGGGCAAACTTAATTATTATGGGGATAATATGTTTCTGCAACCTTTTTGTCTAAACTGTATTAACTACCTATACACTCTTTTCACAGAGCAGCCATGTTGGCATTTTTGCCTCATTGACCACTCTTTTTACTCCGATATGATATTGTGATGTCATCAATAGACAAGGGCCATTGTGAGGTCACAGAGTGCAACAATGGAGAAGTAATGATGTCCTAATATATGACCTAATCAAAACGAGGTCCATGAAACAAAAATACCAACATGGCTGCCGTGCAAAACGGGTGTATTAGTAAGCTTTAGTGCACAAAAGTATTGAGAGCTAGAGTAGGTGTACCTAATTACGTGATGGGCCTAATAATGTGATTGACCATTCATTTTGCGTTATTTTTATTCTTCAGGTTTTGGTCACTTCAGCAGCAATGCAACATGGTGCTACTCCGATACAATCTATCTTCAGGACTCACAGGATGTGATTACTTGAATTAAATACCATCAATGAATATCTGTGCTAGTTTTGCTAATTTTCAAATGGACAATAGCATAATGAGAAAGATTCAGAAATATGTTATTAAATTATTGTTATTATTTACCACCGTTGTGATCGGATTAATTTGGCTTGCGCCTACTAGAAGTGAATTTGTCTATTATGACAGCGGACATACCAATGCTGACGATGTTTTAGGCTGCAATAATAGTGGATACAAATCACCACCCTGGTGTCAGACATATTGTTGGGGTGGTTTCACATGGAATGCACCTGAACCAGTGATTGAACCAGATTGTGAACACTATAATGGAATAAAATTTCTCGTTTATGTTTATTCGGCTCCCTATCATTTTGAAGAAAGACAATCATCACGCGATTTATACAAGCAGCATTTTACGACAGTCGATGCCGCGTTGGTGTTTGTCTTAGGATTATCAAACGATGAAAAATCTGAAAAAATGTTGTTGAATGAAGCAAAAATTCAAGGAGATATTTTACGACTCAATTTCACTGATGCATACAAATTTCTCGGATATAAAGGCATCGGAGTATTCAACTGGATTAAGAAATGTGGTCGAAATCTGGAATTCTTAGGAAAAGCTGATGACAACTACCCTCAAGCTTTTGAGGAAGCGCATCGATTTTACCAGTATTTGCAAATGTGGGACCCATTATGGTACTCCGATAAAATTCTCTGTACGTTGCCTATTTGGGACAACATAGTGACTGAAAAGAAGGAATTAAGTCGATGGGATGTACCTGAAAACGAGTTTCCTCACAAAAAGGTGCCATGCCCTGTGTATTGTCAGGGGGCTGCTGGAACTGTCTTCTCTAAAAATGTTGCTCTAAGATTATTAGAAGCGTCCAAAACCACGAAAATATTCAGAATCGACGACGCGTACATCACTGGATTTCTTCGGGCTAGGTCTTGCATCCAACTGTACAATATGAACCACTTTCTAAACAGAGTTATATTTGGCTTGTACAATTATATGTGACATTGATAATGCAAGCATATTATTATATATATATGCTTTTATTGACACAAAAATATCATACATGATACATTTGTCAAAAATAATAGAAAAAAAACATGTACTAGGTCTATTTCTACTCACTATTTCTATATTCAATATATATATATACATGGTGAAAAAGTTAAAGGTATACATTATCAATAGATAAAATAACAGAAAAAAAACATGTACTACGTCTATTTCTACCCACTATTTCTATATTTAATATATATATACATGGTAAAAAAGTTAAAGGTGTACATTATCAATAGATGAAGGTAAAAGCACATAGATCACAATACTTATATGCAGAAACTGCTAGTTTGAGGGGTGATGGTTAATGCTCGATGATAGATGATGACCCAAAAATTCATTAGGCATCAATATTTACAAGAAATTTTCCAAGGGATTTTAACAACTCAGGCTCTTTTAATTTCATGATGGTCTTAAATTTGTCTTCTTTGTCTAGTTGCTCAAAATTTTCTATGTGATCATTAGCTATTTTAAAGACTAAGTGTGTTATGTGGGCATACTATGAGACAATGTTTTTCATCTTGTATTTCATGCATATTGCATTTTAGGCATAATCTCTCAACTGCTGGCAATATAGGGTTTTCATGTTTACCTATTTCAATGCGTAAATTATGTGACCTAACTCTAAATCTGGTTATTTTATTATACATTTTTCTGCTAAGGTTTAGTAGACTGTAATCAGTCTTGATGAGTTTATAAGTTCTAAGTTTTGGCTGTAGTGTAGAGTCATTGATTTCAGCTAGTATAGTTTCCTGACATTTCTCATAGATTTTAGATTTTAATGTTTTAGCAATGGATAATGTTCATCGACCATATGAGTAGTTTTCCCAACCCAAGCATTTTTACCAGAAGTGTGCATATCTTTTTGCTTATTTAAAAATTTTTTAGGAATATTATTAGCTGGCAGTTTTTCTAGTTTAATACAAAAGTTGATTATTCTAAACTGTTGTCATACATGTAATGGGAATCTGCCAGTCTCACCATACACAGCTTGTGATGAGGTATGTTTCCTCCTAACATATTTTTTAGGTATCCTAATTGTTTCTTCTCTAGTTCATTTACAGGTTTGTTATTGGACCATATTTCACAATTATACTCAAGGATTGGTAAAATATATGTGTCAAACATTTTTAGGGCAAGTTTAGGAGTAATATATCCTACTGTCTGCTTGGTGTCACTTTGCAAAGCAAAAAGTGCTTTTTGTGCTTGTGTAACAAGATAAGCAGTCATATTTTTATGCAAGTTACGTTTAAAGGACTCAACATTCTCAATTTCTGGAGTATCACAGGAAAATTGATTTTGTCTATTATTGCCAAATTTCATTATTTTAGTTTTTGCTACATTCACAAGTAGATGCCACTTTTTGCAGAATTCATGGAGAGAATTTATGCTGCTGGTCGACCCGTAATCTTATGAAACATCAATCTCTGGTCTGATTCACCTAAATCACATGCTACAAAACTTTTTACACGCATCCAAAATCTCACAGAACAAATCTGATCATTCTTTTGAAAAATATCAATCTCTTGCTTGATTTACCTGAATCGTATACAACAAACATTCTCATATCCAAATCACACAGAACTTGCGTAGGAGTGGAGCAAAATTCTGGACTGATTTAGGTGAATCACAGGCAGTAGATCATACATAAAGGAAAAATGCTCAATCTGTATGTAATCATGTGAGACATCAATGTCTGCACATACAAAATTACCAAAGAAAACAACAAAATTCTGAACTGATTTAGGTGAATCAGAGACAGTAGATCATACAAAACGGAAACCCCTAAATCTGCAAATATAACATGTATAAATGATCTGTATGTAATCATGTGAAATATATCAATATCTGGCTCAGAGGAAACTGGCATAAAGAAAACTACCCAAGAGCACAGCAAAACTCTTGACTGATTTAGGTGAATCAGATTATGTAGATCATACCAAAAGCAAACTTATCAACTTGTAATTTTTGAGAAACTTAAATCTAGCTTGCTACAAATTCTATACATTAAAAAATCACACCTGTCCAGGAGTGGAGAAACATTCTGGACTGATTTAGGTTTATATCACAGACAGTAGATCATACAAAAAAGTAAACCTGCTCAGTCTGTATGTACTGGTGTAAAAGTTTTAAATATCTGGCACAAAGAGAACTACCCAAGAATACAACACAATATTGGACTGATTTAGGTGAATCAGAGACAGCAGATCATATAAAAAAGCAAACCTGCTCAGTCTGTATGTATGTGAAACTTATCAATATCTGGCTCATAGAAAGCTGGCACAAAGAAACTACTCAAGAGCACAGCACAATTATGGACTGATTTAATTTAATCAGATACTATAGATAACACAATCATGTTGGAAGAACCTGTGAATGTAAGCTAAAATCATGGTGCTTTTCCTTGCACAATTTTGATTGTTGAGGTATATCTATCATGGCTAAGATAATAATCAATAATAAAATTCATCGGAATCAAAGCTATTCACATTTGCTACATTATATTCTTCATCCAAATCACACAGACCTTGTCCAGGAGTAATATAAGAAACATTGACTGATTCAGGTGAATCAGATATAGTAGATCATAATTTATAAACCTGTAATTTCATGAAACTTAATCTCTGGCTTGATCATCTGAATCTCATGCTACACATATTCTTTATATCTGAATCACATAGTAGAGTTTGCAAAATTCTAGACTGATTTATTTGAATCAGATCATGTAGATCGTAGCTGCTATATATTAGCTGGGTGGTCTAATGGTAAGACGCTTGCCTGGTACTCTGAAGGTCCCAGGTTCAATCTCAGACCCAGGCACCTTTCATGAGCATCATTCCAGCTGGATGTCGTTCAGATGAGACATTAAATTGGCGATCCCTTGTACTTAGTGTCCATGCTGAGGCAAGTGAAAGATCCCACCCATGGGGTAAATGTGTGACATGGGTGGACTCCTCCTGTCTCTCCCACCTCATCAATCAACCCTTGATAGCAGTGAGAACTTGACTACTGTATAGATAGGGGGGAGTGCCCCAAGTCATGCCCCACTGCACATGCCCTCAGGGTGCGAAAATTACGTAACTCATTAAGGAAGGTGCAAAAGTTACGTAACTCGTTAAGGAAGGTGCGAAAAATTATGTAACTCGTTAATGATCATAAGTATTTTCTTTTATTTCGTTAATGACGTGATTATTACTCGTTAATTACATAACTCGTTAATGATCATAATTATTTTTCTTTGATGAAAATAATTACTCTTTAGTACGTTACATAACTTGTTAATGATGTGATTATTACTCGTTAATGGTCGTAATGACTTTTCTTTTTAAAGAAGTTAATTACATAACTCGTTAATGATCATTATTATTTTCCTTTAGTGAAAATAATTACTCCTTAGTATGTTACATAATACCTTAATGATCATAATTATTTTCTTTAGTGGTGATAAGTACATCCTTAGTTATGATAATTATTTTCTTTAGTGACACAGGGATATACACAAGTGCAGAATAACAAGTAGGTATGTTCCACATTAGTGCATATCAGTCAGAGCAGGTGTGAACACTGGTCAGTGCCATAGGGTATATGCAAGATCCAACATGTTATAGTTCAAGATTCATTTTCAAGAGAGCATAAAACAACATATGGCCAATGCCTAATGATAGGTGACATGATCTAAAAACACCTGAGCCTCTTTGTCATTGGAACTATTATTGAAAAACATAAATGCCCACAAACTGCAGAGAGAATGACAGTATTTATGGTAAATGTCCAGGGGTAGAGGGTGGCATCTCTGGGTATAGTTACCCTCCATTGTCATAAAATGAACGCAATTTTGATATATAAGTAAACAATTTGGATATATAACTTGCAAAAAAAAGAAGCAAACTGCAAAACATCATTATACAAACTTATTTCTGAAATTCAAAATCAAAGTTACAAAAGTCCAACTGATTAAACTGACCATAGAGAAGCATATTTGAGAAGCATACTTTGACTTATCTAGTTCTCACTGTGTAATTAAGTCACCTCAGTATACACTATCATTGTAGTGTTAGCCTACTTAAAAGGTAAACATGCACGCAACTGTATTATTTATAAACAAATTTACCAAAATAAAAACTATATTTAAGCAAAGCATGCTTGTATGGACACTCACTCAGCTGACTCATCAAAATTTCACAAAGGAGTTGAGTTGCATCAGTGCACATCAGGGTAAAGGGCATGCCCAGACCACCTGTCTATGCCTAAGGGCATAAGGGCACGACACTTTAACCGATTGTATAAAAAAGAACAAAATTAAAACTTGTGGACAAACGAAATGAAAAAAAGCCAGTAAGAACATAGATATCTTGATTATAAAATGCAAACTTATAAAGTAAAAATTTTTATTTTACAATCTGCAACTCATTATTATTAATATTGAAATACAAAATAACAGTGGTCTTAGTTAAGGAAACTGACTTATTAAACTGACCATAGGGAAGCATATATTAACTTATTCACTCTGTAAATAAATCACCCCAATATACACTACCCTTGTATTGTTAGCCTACTTAAAAAAACGCAAAAGTAGAAAAAAAACCTGCACTGTTAGCCACTTAGTAGACATCATAACTGCACTGGTTTCACATCAATGCACACCCATGCAGAGAGTATGAGTTGCCCACATTGTTTTTATGACCAACCCTACTTGATCTCATATGAGCTCAAGAGCATGGTCACCCTCCAATGTCATAAAATTAATAAAAAATAAAATACTTTGGAAACATAAGAGAGCTGGAAATACATATAACCTACAAAAACAAAAAAAGCTAGCTACCTATCTTAGAAACTGTTTTCTGAAATTTAAAATTAAAGAACTTGACAAAAGCAGAAAATTTATTACAATATGCATAACCACAAAATTATAAAAAAAGAAAACACTAAACAATTAAACTAATTAAACTAGCTATAGAGATGCATATTTTGACTTACTTATTCTTATTCCTTACCTCAGTATACACTATCCTTGTAGCCTACTTTAAACAATAAAGTGCAAAACACACACATAACTGTATTATTTGTAAAAAAAATTACCAAAAACAATACTTATTTCTCAAATTTAAAATAAATTACAAAAGTTGCTAACCTTTCAGCCAAAATTTAACAAAAATCATTCTTTCAGAAAATCCAAAAAATGAAAGTATGTTCCACATCAGTGCCTAGTCAGTGCCTTAGGGTATATTCAAGATCCAACATGTTGTTTTAGATATGGTTCAAAGATTATTATTTAGCAGATCATGTCACCAATCCTATATGGAAAAGGTATGTTTCACATCAGTGCAGAGCACAACCATTGTAATAAAAAAAAAAAAAATAAGACAAACTTTTGCAAAACATGCACCTATAATTAATTCTAAAGTTTAAAAGGTTGCAGCTTATCATTAGAGAATAAAACTTAAATCTTAAATTCCAAAATTACCATTGTCTTAGTAAAAGGAATTATTTAAACTGACCATAGAGAAGCATATTTTGACTTACTTATTTTTCACTCTGCAATTAAATCACCTTAGTATACTCTATCCTTACCACCACTTTAAAAAAAGGAAACTACAAAAATGCACATTACTGTATTATTTGTAAAAAAAAGTACGAACAATTAATACAAGGTTACCAAAAGCTAATTTTAAAATCAAGTACAAAAGATGCAAACCTTTTATCCAGAATTAAACAAAAATCAATAAAACCGAAAATTTAGGAAACACTGTGCACTGTTAACCACTTAGCAGACTGCACAATGGGGGTTAGGCAGTGATTTCATATCAATACACATAAATGCAGTGAGTATGTTAGGAAATTAAGACTTAGAACTATAATATATAAAACTACGTGACCAAACAACAAGAAATAATCATAACAGGAAAAAAACTGCAAAACACATATCTATTTTTGAAACTATTCAGAAAATTAAAATCAAAGTTAGAAAAATAAAAAAATTATAATATTTCAATATGCAGAACTTCAAACTTACCCAGATACAAACAATTTAAACATTTCTTAATATCTCCAAGCCATTGTCTCCTGTCAAAACACTAGGTTTTAGATTTGAGAGACCAAAGACAGCTATCACCAAACAATGCAACAATGCTTTCCTCTTTAATGCTCATTTCAAATGGCATTTGCAAGCAAGGCAGTCACATCACATGACATTTACTCTGAACTATAACCCCACAGTTGAGACATAAAGAGATTATGTATGTTTAATGATAGGAATAACTCATCTTTCCTGCTTAAACTTTAACTTAACAAGAATTAGTGGAAGTGATTGTACAGAATAGCTTGTGTATAACCTATCATAATGCTACACAATATAAAACATTGCGGCTGGTGATGTATTTTTTCTGAGAAATGTATGAACCAACTGGTAAACATTAGCAATATTGTTCACTTGTTTCTGGAATCCTGATTTTTTTGGGCTTCATTTTGTTGGAAATTTTATTCAGTATTTACTCGGATTAGTCATCTCTCCAAGCAACTGATATTAATTCACATGAGCAGGACAAGTCTATGTATTTAATAGTGTGCATAACTTTTCTTTCATAATTTTCAGTAGCATTGTTCAAGGAGCATAGGCAGAAACACAGATGTTTAGAAATTGAGACAGAAAATGTCCATTTGGGTAATATTAATGTAATTAACAAAATGGCATCCATCATATATGAATGTTTTGCTTTGTTGTCTTATCAACCCTCTACATTAAACTGTATGAGGTCTGTTTTTATAACTATCTTTGCAGTTTCTTCAACAGACATTTTATTAGGAGAAAAACTATCTTAAGAGTCATTAAGGCTAGGAAATCTGGGTAAGTTTTGCATATTGAAATATTGGCGGTGCCTTGTTCTTGGTATCTATATGCTAAGGCAATCAAAAGACACCACCCATGGGGTAAATGTGTAACAGGGTGTGGACTCCAGGCCTTATCATCTCATCATTACATCTGCTTCTGCTTCTGGCAGCTGGTCGTATGCGGTGGCTATGTTTCAAAACAGTAGCAATAAGGCAATACAACACGAGACAATACAATACAATACCATACAATACAAAACAAAACAATACAGTACAATACAATACAATGCAATAAAAACAAAAAATACTATGTTTAATTAATCATTAGATTAGGTAAAAAATTGACTACACGCAGGTCACCCACACTGTTGTGACCTTCAATTTAATCAAATTAAATTAATTTGACCACTGAATATAGAAAAAAAATATTATAAAAAAACACAATAAAATCACTTCAGCTGGTTGGTGGACAAAAGGATGGTGTATTTCACCTTTAACATATTAGGTTGTATCTCAAAACCAAGGCTTTTGCCAAATTGATATGCTGATTGGCCACCTAAATCTGTAAAGCACCATAAAATTACTTTGTTACTGTCATTAAAAAACTGTCATACTGGTGGGAGGTACATCTGAATCGCTAATTACTGCATGTATTAAGTAATTTATAGTCTATCAGAAATGGCATTTTGTTGATTAATAAATCAATGTCATGTATATATGGACAGCCATGAATGTATTATTTTGTTTTTTGCTTTTATTGCTATTCTCATTTGGATGGCCCAGAATAGCCCAAGTGAGCAGTATTATCTGTCAATTGTTAAAAATTACTTCAAAAAGAAAATTAAAGCCACTCTGCTCTAATCAGTGTAAAGAGATATAAAATTCTAATCAATGTGTAAAAGTTTGTTTCATTATTTTTCACTATCAAACAGTATGATGCATTTTGTCACAGAATCAGAATCAAAAGATCATTATTTTCCCATATGGTAGATAATTATCAGCGTTCATTCAAACACCCTAGAGCTAGGATGCCCTCTGGAGGCTTAGCTGTGATCTTCAAAAGTACCCTCAGCAACCCTGTTAAAATTGAGAAAATGAATGAATATGTTATATGGCTGAAGATATCACAGAAATTAAAACCCCCATTAATTGTTGGTGGCACTTATGTTCCACCGGTAGGTTCTAAAATATATCTTCACACTAATTTCGATGATGTTTTCAGTGACCTAATACAGGATATAGCAAAGTTTCTTGAAATAACGCCCTATGTAGCTCTTTGTGGTGACCTCAATAGTAGAACTGGTAAAATAAAGACTCAGAGTTAATATCTATACTAAATGATAACTCATCCCATATCTTCAGACCAAAATAGAGTAGTAACTGGGACTCAATCAGGCAAACTAGAGATCAAACTCACAACAATTTTGGTGAGGAACTCATAAACCTATGTAAATCCAGTGGCATTAGGATAATGAATGGCCTAGTGAATGCTGAAAACACAAATAACTTCACATGCTCCACTAGGTAAACGTGTCATAGATTACCTGCTCAGTAGTAAAGACTTGTATAATTTACTGATAGACTTCAGAATAGGCAATAAACTTGTAGAATCTGATCACACACCACTTATATTTGAAATTAATGTCAACAGGGAAACTCCCTTAAATACATGCAACGATAAAGCTAATGACAGGCCTAAACTTGACAAAAGGTATCACTTCATATTTGACAAAGATCAACTTCTGCAGTATAAACACAGTCTCAAAAGTGAAACAGCGCAGGATAAACTTATGGTGGTAACTGATAGTATCCAACATAATGCTAACTCTGACATAGTAGTAAACTCAATGTATAATTACCTCAATCACTGTATTCAGCCCACCTTTAAGAAAAAGTACATGCGATCCGGAACTCCCTGCCAATAGTTGTTATGACTCCGAATGTAAATTTGCTAGAAAAGCAGCCAACCATTTTGCTAAAATTAATGACCTTACAGACCCAGCAAATAAACCTGGAGTACAAGAACCTGGTAAAAACATATAAAAGCACTATACAGCGTAAGAAACGAAGCCACAAAAAACACAACGGAGATAAACTAATTACATTCCACAGTTCAAATCAAACAGAGTGTTGGAATTACTGAAGAAGAGGTATTGCTACATATGAAAAGAATAAAGAACGGTAAAGCAGCTGGAATTGTTGGTATTCCTAGTGAGTTCTATAAACATGTAACAAATGAACTAGCAGTGCCTTTCTGTACCATATTTAACTATATATTTTTTATAATGGTGATTACCCATCTCAGTGGGCAGAAGGTCTCATTAATGCTTTGCATAAAAAAGGCGATAGTTCTCTTACAGCAGGGGTTTCTCAGAAAAATCAACTCTTGATGGGTTGTCAAGATGGTTTATTGAAGTAAATAAGACATATAGGTGTTACAAATACATCAATAGAACAACTTATGCATCAATATAACAATTCATATATCAAGAGAACAATTCATACATCAATGCAATTATTAATTAATATTCACCCAATTAACTGAAATAATTGTACATTAATCAACTTATTTAAATTGAAACTAATCAACATGAAGGTAAACCAAAAGCTAATCTGAACTGGCCTACAAAATAATAATCATAACCTTACCCTTGGTGGGGTTTTGTGCTGGATAAATCCAGTGGATTTTCACATAAGTTACATGTATGCCATGTGGTTCCTTTGTTGAGAACCATGAAACTATGCAGTCAGTGCACAGAGTTGACACCAGTGGCCATACAGGTGCATGTGAATGGCTTAGCCTGTGAAAAATGACCTTGCTGAGATTTTAATCCCTTTGGCAGGAACTCACCTGGTGGCAATGTAATACACTATTAAAGGGTGGGAGCACTAGGAGGTGCTGCCCTCTGGAAGTAATGGGTTATGGGTAATGGGTTACAGAAATTTCACTGCCACATAGCCTGGTTGCGAAAAAACCATCCCACATTTTCTTTTCCAATGGATCAAGTCGGGCTAACAAAACTTTGAACTCAGGATTTACCTCAGCAGATTGTGCTTTTAGTTTCACAAGTGAGGAATTGAACTTGTGCTCTAACAGTCTTGCTGTCTTTAATTAAACCTGGAAAGTACCGCCAGAATCGAATTTATGCCTCAGGACTGATTTAATTTTCTCATCCCTGAGGCCAGACCAAAATTTGGTTTTGGCCATGTCTTCAATACCTTGTAAGGCACCTTGGTTTTTAACTTTGTTGAGCAACGATTCAATCCTACATCCCAAGGCAACTACAGACTCCCTGCCATTTTGCCTGGCAGTGTTAGAAGTCCTCAAGTAACATCTCATTAGGTAAAATGTTACCAAACACAATGTCAAATTTATCAATTACAACTTTTGGATTGACATCAACTCCTTAGTTGAGCAACACAGATGATGCAGTGGATTTCAATGACCTTCTGACACTTAACATGATCACATTTTCACTGCAACATTCTTTTACCAAACAATCAACTTCCAGGTTCCACTGATCATAAGCAATCTCACCTTTTCCCAAAGGCTCGTCACCAGAAAACGTACCTAATTTTGGTATTTGGCCTTGAGGTGAAGGAACATTTTGAACGCTGATTTCAACACTAGGGGGCGCTGGTTCCTCCTTGGGAGTGGGTGCAGTTGCTTCAGCTTAATTCGACTTTACAAGTTCCAACAACTTAGTTTTGTCTGCATCTCCAAATTTGCCTACAATATTACAAAATCGTCATCGCTCTCCAAAAGAGCTATTCGATCATCAACATTATTGGAGGCCATTTTAGCACCAAACAAGTAAAGTTATGAAGTGAACAATGTAAAACCACTTAAAAACAAATAAAGAACATAAACATGAATGTTTCAACAAACAAAATGAATGTCACTGAAAATCGTACACTTTGAACAACTATGATACAAACAAAGAGGCTTTGTGTCTCCTTGAGGACTGAAAGGGGGGGGGGGAGAAAACAGGGGAGAAAGGTGCCACTGAAAAATGCTTGTGCAGCTATTTGTACATATGACACCAAAAACAATGACACTTGGGCTGAATGTGTCAATGTATATAAAAAGTCACTGTCTCAAAATTGCATGAATACAATGAATAAGTAGAATATGCCGGCTTCTTTGATGAAATGTCTCAAACTTCAAATAAATGAAGCATATGTTGTGAATAAATTTCACTGAAAGCAATGAATGCATTCGGAATGCACTTAAATGAGTCAATGTGCACTAAGATGTTGTTTGGAAGTATGCAACGGATTACTCTTAAGCCACAAACCTGGGGATTGTGTCCTCTGATCCGTCTGGCACCGTGGTGCACATGGTCCTCACTGGGGGCTCCATTGTAACATGTACATGTAACTTATGTGAAAATCCACTGGATTTATCCAGCACAAAACCCCACCAAAAGCTAAGCTGAACTAGCCAACAAAATAATAATCATAACCTTACCCTTGGTGGGGTTTTGTGCTGGATAAATCCAGTGGATTTTTACATAAGTTACATGTATGCCATGTGGTTCCTTTGTTGAGAACCTAACCAACCAAAGTTACAATGAAAACTCATTTTACATTTACACAATTTAAATACAGAATGAACAATGAATTGAATATTTAGACACAAGAAATAAATGTAAAGCTACATACCATGAAACTATGCAGTCAGTGCACAGATTTGACACCAGTGGCCATACAGGTTGACCAAAGCAATGCTGCCTGCAGAGCAGCCAGCATGTGAATGGCTTAGCCTGAGAAAAATGACCTTGCTGAGATTTTAATCTCTTTGGCGGGAACTCACCTGGTGGTAATGTAATACACTATTAAATGGTGGGAGCACTAGGAGGTGCTGCCCTCTAAAAGTAATGGGTTATGGAAATAAAGCTACAGAAATTTCACTGCCACAGTTATAACAAAGATAATTATAGAAAAATAATATAATATTGTACTGTTTGTTGGTATGAATAAAAAAAAAAAATGTGGCTGTGTCCTTTTTCACTCGTGTTGGCCTGCTAATCAGGGGAAACAAACCAAACGAGTAGAAATTTTCTAAAAATTCTGCACTCGGAACATGACTATCAGTATCTAAAATATTAACATTAAAGTCTCCCATAATATGAATACTTTTGTTTTTAGTGTTGCCATTCTGAAGTAATTCTGACATGTTATGGTAACATCTGTATTTGGTGGCCTATAAACCATAACCCATACCAATTAGAGAAGGCGGGGGCCTAGCTCAGAGGTAGTGCTCTGGGCTTCCAACCGCAGGGTCCCAGGTTAAATTCCCGGTCGAGCCTATGTTGGATGGCTGTTATATCCTTCATCTCACTCCTTGGTCCCTGCCTGTTCTAATTAGCCCATCCGGTGCAGAAATACAGGACGTTAAGCCCTAATCACCCACCCCACCCCATACCAATTAGACAGTCTTTCTCAATGTCATTACAATGTTTTGATATTTCAACAAACAATGCTTCCATGTGTGTTTCCATGATATATAGGTTTACCCAAACTGTGACCTTTATAAGATTATTGATAAACAATGAGACACCATCTTCTTTTTTATGTTCCCTACATAAATATATGTGCTGATATTCCTCTTAATCATGAATCGGAGCAGTATCAGGAGGTGACCAAGTTACAGTGAAACCTATTAGCATAAATTTGGGGCTAAGTAAAGATAAATATAGCTTAAAGTTATCAGCATTTCTAGGAATACTTCTTATATTCAGATGAACCATGGAAAGGTCATTGTTATCAGTATCACTTTCTTGGCATTTATTTTTAAAACAATCTTCTAAAAAATAGTCCTATCTCCTAAGTGTACTGATATCAGTAGTGTCATTAAAATACTGGAAATCAGGGTCAGTGTTGAACATTGGGAGATGGAAATTGTCATCATTAAGCTTGAAAAGATTAAATTGGTACTATAATAGCCTTTCAAAAGAGCTATTCGTCAGACTAAATTCACAAATTATCTCAAGAAAAGAACTACCTTGAAGTTCCTGGAAGTGATAAAAAAAATGAAAAATTGAACCTACACATATATCCACTTATTATACTATTTCATTTTTTCATTTTTATTGTGACACTTCCCAGTGTAATAGAAGGTGCAATGAAAAGTAAACAATACCACACAAGTAGTTTCTTGGTCTGGAAAAAGTTATCCATTAAAATAAGTTTAGTATGATGAACTAGCACTCAAAAACTTTTTATTATCATATGATGTGATTTTATCAATTTAAATTGTATTGTTTTGCCAAGTAATGCAAATGAGTGTTCCAGAAATCAGAAATCACATCAGAAAAAAAATTGGTATCAAAAAAAATAAAAAAGATTTATATAAAACATGGCAAAAATAGCCACCTGCGTTTTCCATAAGAAGGATAAACCCATGAAAAACCCATGTGGCACAATAGGCCATATATCATATATATTTTAACCAGAAATGTCCATGAGTCTTTATACAACATTACTTGACAGTACAATAAATATTACTTGACAGTACAATAAATAAGCACAGCTGACTGTGTCTTTATTCTTGATATCATAATTAGATACCAAAACGAAAAACGTAAACCTCTCTATCTCTGTTTTGTCGATTTTACAAAGACATTTGACTACATTAACAGAAATGCTCTATACTATAAACTTATGAATCAAAAGATAGGCAATAAAATGCTTAATACAATAATGAGCATGTATGACAAAGTTAAAGCTAGAGTTAATCAATTTAGCAATATCGGAGATATCGATAGCAGCTATGGTGTTTTGCAAGGTGGAATTCTCAGTCCCAAGTTGTTTAATGAAATTCTATCTGACCTACCCAATTATCTAAAGGAATCAAATGGTGTAGCACTTAGTAATCTCATGCTCACACATATTTCATATGCTGACGACATTATTCTACTTGCACATTCTGCAGCATTCACTCCAAAGCAGCATAAATTCTCTCCATGAATTCTGCAAAAAGTGGCATCTAATTGTGAATGTAGGAAAAACTAAAATAATGAAATTTGGTAATAATAGACAAAATCAATTTCCCTATGATACCCAAGAAATTGAGAATGTTGAGTCCTTTAAATATATTGGCCATGTGTTTACAAACAAACGTAACTTGTGATATGGTATAATTATTTATTTATGTTTATTTATAATATAATTATTTGGGTATTCAATTAAGATGTACTCATTTTGTGTTCATTATATGATTTAGCTCAAAATGGTCAATAAATGATTACCACAGCTCTATGGTGTCAAGTTATTGATTTTCTAGCCAAATGCAAGAATGTGTGAAACACTGGGAATTGACCAAACAGGCCCAACAACCATTTCCTCATTCTCATGTGATTTCTTGTGGGGCTAAGACCTAGATGATATTTATTCTTGAAATTGCATACTCTTCAATTTCTGGATGGAATGAAGCATAGTTGCACAGGTGAGCAATTTCATGTATAGTTCATTATGTCATGCATAGTACATTTCATAATCATATTGAATTGAGTTAGCTTTAGGCTATTATTTAGTATTTTCATTTCATTTCACTATTCAGTGCCTAGAGTGTGCCTATTGCCCAGAGTGTCAGTGGAAGTATACATTTATGGTAACCCAAACTAGGGTATGTGTTTATTTAATCATTTAAACATGCTGTGTCAATGTAAATATATATATCTGTATTTGAGTTCTCATTAATATGCTGTATATAATCTTATGCAATATAGATTATCAGTGATGCATATGATATTATTTCATCATACCGGATGTATTAATTCATTATATAATCATATAAAGACAATATATACTATATCCTATTTATTATAATTGCAATGTGTGATAATCGTGTACAGTATCTAATTATTGTTATATATTTTACAGGGTTACTGCTGTTAATGTGGTTACTGCTATTAATGTGGTTACTGCTATTAATGTGGTTACTGCTGTTAATGTGGTTACTGCTGTTAATGTGGTTACTGCTATTAATGTGGTTACTGCTATTAATGTGGTTACTGCTATTAATGTAGTTACTGCTGTTAATGTTGTTACTGCTATTAATGTGGTTACTGCTATTAATGTGGTTACTGCTGTTAATGTGGTTACTGCTGTTAATGTGGTTACTGCTATTAATGTGGTTACTGCTATTAATGTGGTTACTGCTATTAATGTGGTTACTGCTATTAATGTGGTTACTGCTATTAATGTGGTTACTGCTGTTAATGTGGTTACTGCTATTAATGTGGTTACTGCTATTAATGTGGTTACTGCTGTTACTGATGTTATTAAATAAACGATTGAACTTGGAAATACAACCGACTCTTGGTTAATTTACAAGACAGTTACACTTGCATAAAAAAATGACTGCTTATCTTGTTACACAAGCACAAGAAGCACTTTTTGCTTTGCAAAGTGACACCAAGCAGACACTAGGATATATTACTCCTAAACTTGCCCTAAAAATGTTTGACACATATATTTTACCAATCCTTGAGTATAATTGTGAAATATGGTTCAGTAACAAACCTGTAAATGAACTAGAGAAGGAACAATTAGGATACCTAAAAAAATATGTGTGGAGTTAGGAAACAGACCTGATCACAAGCTGTGTATGGGGAGACTGGCAGATTCCCATTACATGTACGACAACAGTTTAGAATATTCGACTATTGGATTAAACTAGAAAACCTGCCAGCTAATAATATTCTCAAATAATGTTTGAATGAGCAAAAAGATCTGCACAATTCTGGTAACAAGAAAATTCTTAAAAAAAAAAAGAATAGATATCTGGCAACGTGAACAATATTAGCAGTAGACAGCTGTCATTGTACATGATATTGGGACCATGGAGCCATCAGGAGACTCCATGATGGCGCTAAGCAAATAAGATAAGTGTTGAATGGTCTGGGGTGAAATGAAAGGAATGTAAATACAAGATCATTTATAATGAAGCTTTAATATAAACAAATGTATTAAAGTACATATAATATAAAATATAAAAGATGTAACATCTCATTAGAACATGATTGAATTTAATACGACAAATGTTTATGATCATACATGTATAAAAAGTTACAATGTAACGCTAAATATGCACACATGGTTGAAAAATATTAATATGGGTGCCAAAAATTCTTGGGTTGGGAAAATTATTTCATATGCTCCATGAACATTATCCTCAAAGAGACCATTTAAGACTTGTAAACAATGAGCTAGAATCCATTGCAAAAACGTTCAAATCTAAAATCTATGAGAAATGTCAGGAAACTATGCTAGCTGAAATCAATGTCTCTACACTATAGCCAAAACTTAGAACTTATAGAACCCTACCTTCTACTAAACCTTAGCAGAAAAATGTATTATAAAATAACCAGATTTAGAGTTAGCTCACATAATTTACGAATTGAAATAGGTAGACATGAAAACCCTATATTGCCAGCAGTTGAGTGATTATGCCTAAAATGCAAT
This sequence comes from Alitta virens, assembly GCA_932294295.1. NCBI lineage: Eukaryota > Metazoa > Annelida > Polychaeta > Phyllodocida > Nereididae > Alitta > Alitta virens. The sequence goes on from OW028578.1 coordinate 40,195,945, forward strand.
ATGCATTAAATAGAAGATGAAAAATATTGTCTCATAGTATGCCCACATAACACACTTAGTCGTGAGGACCTCTTTAAAATAGGTAACGATCACATAGAGAATTTTGAGCAACTAAACAAAGAAGACAAATTTAAGACCATCATGAAATCAAAAGAGCCAGAGTTGTTAAAATCCCTTGGAAAATTTCTTGTAAATATTGATGCCTTATGAATTTTTCGGTCATCATCTATCATCGAGCATTAACCATCACCCCCCAAACTGGCAGTTTCTGCACTATAAGTATTGTGATCTATGTGCTTTTACATTTGTGTACATAACTGTTGACTATGCCTTGTTGTACATACTCCTAATTCAAATGTTGTACTTAAATTAACATTGTGATAATGAACAGTATTAACTGCAGTAATATATGTATTTAGGGTCACTGTATACATGTGATATATGTCTATATATATATATATTTATTTAACAAATTAATGTAAACAAAAATTAATGCTCATATAACCATGCTATTGTTCAGCAACGGGGACCATGGATATGTAGATAATTTTTGATAATGTATACCTTTAACTTTTTTACCATGTATATATATATTGAATATAGAAATAGTGAGTAGAAGTAGACATAGTACATGTTTTTTTTTTCTATTATTTTTGACAAAAGTATCATGTATGATATTTCTGTGTCAATAAAAGCATATATATATATAATAATATGCTTGCATTATCAATGTCACATATTATTGTACAAGCCAAATATTACTCTGTTTAGAAAGTGGTTCATATTGTACAGTTGGATGCAAGACCTAGCCCGAAGAAATCCAGTGATGTACGCGTCGTCGATTCTGAATATTTTCGTGGCTTTGGACGCTTCCAATAATCTTAGAGCGACATTTTTAGAGAAGACAGTTCCAGCAGCCCCCTGACAATACCCAGGGAATGGCACCTTTTTGTGAGGAAACTCGTTTTCAGGTACATCCCATCGATTTAATTCCTTCTTTTCAGTCACTATGTTGTCCCAAATAGGGTACGTACAGAGAATTTTATTGGAATACCATAATGGGTCCCACATTTGCAAATACTGGTAAAATCGATGCGCTTCCCCGTAAGCTTGAGGGAAGTTGTCATCTGCTTTTCCTAAGAATTCCAGATTTCGACCACATTTCTTAATCCAGTTGAATACTCCGATGCCTTTATATCCAAGAAATATGTATGAATCGTTGAAATTGAGTTGTAAAATATCTCCGTGAGTTTTTGCTTCATTCAACAACATTTTTTCAGATTTTTCATCATTTGATAATCCCAGGACAAACACCAATGCGGCATCGTCTGTCGTAAAATGCTGCTTGTATAAATCGCGTGATGATTGTCTTTCTTCAAAATGATAGGGAGCCGAATAAACATAAAGGAGAAATTTTATTCCATTGTAGTGTTCACAATCTGGTTCAATCACTGGTTCAGGTGCATTCCATGTGAAACCACCCCAACAATATGTCTGACACCAGGGTGGTGTTTTGTATCCACTGTCATTGCAGCCTATAACATCGTCAGCATTGGTATGTCTGCTGTCATAATAGACAAATTCACTTCTAGTAGGCGCAAGCCAAATTAATCCGATCACAATGGTGGTAAATAATAACAATAATTTAATAACATATTTCTGAATCTTTCTCATTATGCTATTGTCCATTTGAAAATTATCAAAACTAGCACAGATATTAATTGACGGTATATAATTCAAGTAATCACAATCCTGTGAGTCCTGGAGATAGATTGTCTCGGAGTAGCACCATGTTGCATTGCTGCTGAAGTGACCAAAAACCTAATGGAAGAATAAAAATAACACAAAATGAATGGTCAATCACATTATTAGGCCCATCATGTAATTAGGTACACCTACTCTAGCTCTCAATACTTCTGTGCACTGAAGCTAACTTATACACCCGTTTTTGCATGGCGGTGACCATGATTAGTCTGAGGGCCCGCGAGTCTGAAGGCTTTATTGATTATTATCAGCTAAATCAATGAAATCAGCTAAGTTCCCAGTACTAATTGCATTTAAATGAAAGACACCCTAGTAATAAGTAGCAAGAGTGAATGTCAGTGTTAATTGGCATTATTGCAAGGTGTCATAGTCAAGTACAATTCTATCCATCTATCTCATCTATCTCATCTCATCTATGTATGTATTGCATGTATGTATGTGTGTATGTATCTATCTATCTATTATCAACTATCTTATTTTATCTTATCTTATGCATGCATGCATGTATGCATGCATGCATGCATGTATGTATGTATGCATGTATCTATCTCAACCAATCCAACTTTGCAAAGATTGACAGTATTGCTACTAGCATTTTAATGCAATTTGAACCTTTTATTTGCAATAATTAGTTTAACACCTTTATTGCAAATAAGTGTTTGATTTAACTTCGCGTTTGAGTTTATATTGACTTTTTTGCATTGTTTATTGTTGTTTGTCAATGTTACACTGCCTTAGTTTGTATTTTTTTTGTGTATGAGGCCAGTGTTTTCAATTTGGTTTACTTCACCAATTTATTGGTTACTTCATACATTTAGTACTTCAAGTTTTCCAAATAATTGTATTACATACATATTACATACAATTGTACCCATCTCAGTGGTCAGAAGGGCTTATTAATGCTTTACATAAAAAAGGTAACCGCACAGATCCTGATAACTATAGAAAAATAACTGTAAATGTAGTAATGGGTAAGATTTTTGACTCAATCCTAAATAGCAGATTATACTTTAAAAATGAGGCTCTAAATCTTGATGATCCTTGTCAGTTTGGGTTCACCCCTGGGTCAAGCACTACTGACTGTGTCTTTGTTCTTGACACAGTTATAAGTTACCAACAAGCAATGCGAAAACCTGTATACTTGTGCTTTGTTGATTTTACTAAAGCATTCGATTACATTAATAGAAATGCTTTGTACTACAAATTGATGCAGCAGAATATTGGTGACAAAATGCTCAAGGTTATCATTAGTATGTATGATAAGGCAAAAGCAAGAGTAAATCAAGGTGGTAATCCCGGGGGTTCTATTGACAGCAAATGTGGGGTATTACAAGGTGGAATCCTCAGCCCAAAATTATTCAATGAATTTATGTCAGATCTACCCGATCATCTTGAAAAATCAGATGGAATAACATTAGGTGATTTTACTCTTACACATATATTGTATGCCGATGACATCGCACTTGTAGCTGATTCTCCTAATTGCATGCAAAATAGTATAAATTCACTTCATAATTACTGTAAAAAATGGCACCTTATTGTAAATGTTAGTAAAACCAAAGTGATGCAGATTGGTAACAAAGCAATAAGCACCTTCTTCTGTAATGGGGAAAAACTAGTAAATGTTGACAGCTTCAAATATCTTGGCCATATGCTTACTAATAAGCGTAGAATACATAGCAAGATGATGGAATACCTCTCAACACAAGCTCATAAAGCGCTCTTTGCACTGAGGAGTTAGAAAACAAACACCATCTTTAGCAGTCTATGGTGAAACAGGTAGATTCCCATTGCATGTCAGACAGAAAATTAGAATGGTGAATTACTGGATAAGATTGGAAAGAGCACCTGATGACAGTTTACTTAAGAAATGTTTAAATTTTCAGAAGGAAATTTATGTGAATGCAGTAAATGGAAATAACTGGTTCAGTAAAGTGTGTCATGTATTAAATAACTGCAACATTGAATATGATATTAGTAACCTCAGAAACTTTGACATTGATAATATCTCTAACACAGTGAAACTAAGACTCTATGAAGCCGAACATGAGCGACTTATAAATGCAATAAATGACAGTTCACAACAACCAAAACTTAGGACATATAAACTATTTAAAACTGATTGTAGAATAGAACCGTATCTTGAATTGCAACAAATTCGCAAAGTGTTAACTAAAATAGCTAGATTTAGGACAAGTTCACATAGCCTGAAGATTGAAACAGGTCGACACCATAAACCAATAATTCCTGCTCCAAATAGAATATGTGAAAAGTGTACGTTAAACTTTGTAGAAGACGAAATTCACTGTTTGATTGTCTGTCCTGGTAATGAGCAACACCGTGTTAACCTTTTTTTGAATGCAACTAAATTTATTAACAACTTCTTGTCTCTAGATGATATAACTAAGTTTACAGCAATAATGACAAACAAGGAACCTGAGTTATTAATTAGTTTAGGAAAGTTTCTCCTTCAAGCCGATGTGTAGAGAAAACCATCTCCTGTATCCACACAGTTATTAATTTAGTTTATTAGTTTATTAGTTATGATGTGCTTGTCATGTTTTGGACTTTAAGAGTGAAATGTTTTTATTAGCGGCTTGTATTTTTTTCTATTGTGTATGTGGATTTTAAACACGTATTATAAGTTAACTTGGTGGCTGGAACCTTGATTATTGAAATTTTATTGCTTTCTGTATTTACATTAATGTCTCTTTCATGTTATCTTTTAACTGAATGACATATGTATCACTTATGATATTTTACATGTCAATAAAATCTATATATATATATATGTATTGGTTGTTCATATTTTTTCTTTTATTACCATTTCAAATTATTGATAAATCATTCTTATTTAACGTTGATTATCACACTTTAACTTGCAACACCTTGTTATTGCGGAGACCCTAGTTCATATTTCCTAAATTTTGTATTTCAATTGTATTTTCCTTTAAATTTTTTCTGGTAAAACACCTACCAAATCTGATCGTGTTCCAATCGAAGTTTGGAATTTTGAGTTACAGTGCCTCTTACGTGGAAAGCGATACAGTAATGAAGGCATCTTGCATGCTACATATCTGTCCCTGCGAGGTGATGTGAGTCGTGTTGCCGTTCGACTTGGAACCGATGTTACCATTTCACTTATGGAAAAGATGAATCATCTGTATGGTACTGTAGAAGCAGATGAAGATCTTTTGGCGAGGTTTTACAGTGCATCACAAACTTAAGATGAATCTGTTGTGAAATGGTATTGCAGACTTGAAGACTACTGGCAAGAAGCACAACAAAGTGGTAAATTACAGAAAACAGAATCTCAAGATATACTGAAGAACAAGTTTTTGAATGGTCTTAAACATCCTTTGCGTGAACTTTCTGGTTATAAGTTTGATCAGAACGTGAGTTACGTAGAATTTTTGGTTGAAGTGAGAAAGATAGAGCAAACTTTGTCTGCTAATGAGTCCAAGCCAATCAAGAAAGCTGGTAGATCTCATGTTCATCAACAACAGCCAGCCTCCGATGATGCTTCAGAAACTTTTTCGGCATCTTCTAGTGAGCCATCTTCTGAGACTATTGCCATTTTACATCAGTTACAGACACAAATTAACACTTTAACTGAGCATAGGATTCAACTTAGTCATCATGTTTATGCTGCACAAGCCTCTGATCAGCCATCATTTACTTCTAGATACCAGACTGTCCCTCCACAAGGCCACCACCCACTTGTTGGAAGTGCGGAAAAGTTGGTCATGTGAAAGCTTCTTGCAGAGTTAATGAGAATTTAAACTTCACTAGGTGCCTGCAATGGGGCATGCAGCAACCAAACCCCTCACAGCAACCACAGTAAACATTGTAGGAGAAAGTTGTGAAAGCTCCATTCTTTTAGAAGGTATTTTTACCAATTCACTTTTGGATACCGGAGCCACTGTATCTACAGTTACCAAATCATTTTTTGATCAACATCTTATTCATTTACCTCTTGTTTCACTTGATAACGTTTTGAATGTTGAGGTTGCAGGCGGTCATCTTCTAGAATACCATGGTTATGTGACAGTCCACATGACACCTCATGGTTTGGATGTTGCATCAGCTACTGAAGGCGCAATGTTGGTTGTAGGCGATATTCAGTACGGCAAGTCAACTCTTGTCATCTTTGGCACCAACATTCTGCAACGCATCATGACATCCGTAGGAAGTGGAAGACACAACCCTCTCCCCTCTGCATGGCACATGGCATCATGCACAGTCAACTTGATGTCAAAACTTCTATGTCGCAACAAAGGTAGAATTGCGTGGGTGCATAATCATAACTCCAAAGTGATCACCCAGCAAATGGTTCTGTTACAATACATCGTCCAGTAGATGCTGATGTTGATTATACTGGCACAGTTTTAGATGATGCAGTTTCAAGCTCATGTCTGCCTGTAAAAATTGAAGTTATTCCAGTTTTACTTATTATCACCATACCACTGATGTTCCTGTTAGATTGGCTAACACTGGAAATCCTCCTTTCACTTTGCAATCCAGAGCAATTTGTGCCCAGATGGAGATTGCAAATGTTGTTGCTACAGACAAGCCTGATATTGATAATGACAATCCAGACATGGTATTCAACTTTGAAAGTCTGTCAGAACCCAAGCAGAGACGACAAGTTGAAGAATTTCTCAACTCATGGAATGGTGTGTTTGCTCAACATGACAATGATGTTTGTTATACTACTGCGCTATACCATAAAATCAAACTCCTTGACAAACAACCTTTTTAACAGAGATACAGACGTATGCCACCAGCCATGATTGAGGAAGTTTGTCTACATCTTCAGCAACTGTGTGACTCAAGTAGGATCCGACCTTCACACAGTCCATATAATTCCAATATTGTACTTGTGCACAAAGAAAGATTTATCCTTGAGAATTTGCATAGACAATAGGCAACTTAACCAGGCTACATTCAGGGATGCGTACGCACTCCCGAGAAATGATCAAATATTCTACTACTTGTCTGGAGCCAAGTACTTCAGTTTGCTCGACATGAAGTCTGGATATCACCAAGTTCCCATCAAAGAGAAGGATATACACAAGACGGCATTCACTGCTGTTCCATTGGGCCATTGGGAATTTTGTCGACTTCTGTTTGGTTTGACAAATAGTCCCGCAACTTTCCAACGGTTGATGGAACATGTTTTTCAGGACATACAACTTGATTTTGTTCAGATTTATTTAGATGATATCTTGGTTCTTCCAGTTTTGAGCAACATATAGATCATCTTCTACAAGTGTTTGAGAGACTAAAGGCATTCAACTTGAAGTTAGCTCCCATGAAATGTAAGTTCTTCCAAAACTCTGTGAGATACCTTGGACATTTTGCAAGTGACAAAGGAATTTCGGCTGTTGACCCTGAGAAGACTTCTAAGGTAGCAGAATGGAAGGTTCCACAGAATGCAAAAGATTTCTTGGATTTGCCAATTATTATAGAAAATACATAGATGGTTTTGCAAGAATTGCTCGTCGTTTGACTGACTTGTTATCCGGAGACAATAGTACCAGGAAGCGATGCAAGAAGGTATCTACATTGTGGAGTTGGGAAAGTGAACAGCAAGAAGCTTTCGACAAGCAGAAACAGTGTCTCACCAATGCACCTGTCTTAGGTAACCCAGAGCCTTCATTGCCTTTTGAACGACACATCGATGGACGCAGACAGGCTTTAGGTGCTGTCCTGTACCAGAAACAGAATGATCAGCTGAACGTTCTTGACTATGCTAGTCGAACGTTAAATAAGGCCGAGTCCAACTACCCAGAACACAAAATCGAGTTCCTTGCATTAAAATGGGCAGTAACAGAACACTTTCATGATTATTTGTATGGTACAAGTTTCACTGTGTTAACAGATAACAATCCACTGACATACGTCCTGACAACAGCACATCTTGATGCCACTAGTCACAGATGGGTAGCTGCATTGGCCGCATTCAATTTTGACATCAAATATCACAGTGGTAAATCCAATGTTGATGCAGATTGTCTTTTGAGATTAGATACTGATGTTGTTCAAGCCATTTGTCAAGTACAACCACCTTGGATTCATGCTCTCAGTTCAGAGAATCCAGATGATGCTGAATCCATCAGTTTTGCTAGTCATTGGTCATTGTCAAAATGGCTGGAGTATCAGCAAAATGATCCAACCATCAGTCCTTTATTACCCTTTGTGAGAAATGGAGTACCTCCCACACGAAGACAGATTCCGACCGACAGTTTGCCTTTACTGCAAGAATTTGACAAACTTCTCATCAAGAACAATGGTTTGTACAGAAAAGTTCTCATGAACGATACGTCTGTTGATCAAATTGTGTTGCCTTCTTGTTTAAAGCGGATTGTTCTTCATCAGCTACATGATGAGATGGGCCACATGGGTCGTGACAGGACAATTAATTTGGTGAAGGAACGATTCTTCTGGCCAAAGTTGATGTCTGATGTTGAAAATTATTTAGCCAGTTGTTGCAGGTGTTTGCAGTGAAAGAGGCCTGCTGGTCATGCACCTTTGATTCCAATTGTGACTACGCAGCCTTTAGAAGTTGTTACTGGTAATCTTAACGAGATAAGCAGTTGCAGTTCCAGTTTAGAATTTATCAGCTAAAGTTACAGCCAAAGCATCTGTTAACAACTTTATTGTTCATTGTCATGATTATGGAATACCTTTGCGTATCCATAGCGATCAAGGAGGAGCTTTCGAGAATAAATTGGTCAAAGAACTTTGTAAGTTATTGGGAATGCAAAAGTCACACACTACTGCATACCATCCTGATGGAAACGGGATGACAGAAAGGTTCAATCGTAGTCTGTTGAATATGCTTGGTACTTTGGAACCTCATTCAAAGTTGGATTGAAAAAGTCAGGTTGCTCCATTAGTGCATGCTTACAACTGCACACCTCATACTGCTACAGGGTACAGTCCATATTTTTTTATGTTTGGACGTCACCCAAACTTGCCGGTTGATGTAGTTATGGGCATTAGTCACTGTGAATCATCAGATTCTTTGCCTAGTAACATTTCAGGTCTGCGAGAGAAAATGTCTTGGTCGTACGATACAGCTCGAAAGATGTCTGAAATATCTCAAAGTAGTCACAAACATCTGAAAGACCGCAAATGTCATGCTGCATTGTCGGCGGTTGGAGACCGTGTTTTGATTCATAAATAGGCTTTTACTGGGAAGCACAAGCTTGCCAGATATTTCTGTGATTGTTAGTCAACCAAACAATGATATCCCTGTCTATACAGTTCGTCCGGAAATCAGACATGATCGAGGTACAAGAAAGTGATCGGTGCAGAGAACTGTACATCGTAATCATTTGTTACCAGTAGGAAGTTTACTGGACTTTTGAAGTCAAACCTGAGTTGGGTGCTCAAAAACCCAGAAGAGATGAAAGGTTGATGACAGAAGAGTTGTCTGAGTCTGATGAGTCAGACATAGAAGATTTTTTAGTATCAAGGACCTCTCAGAATGACCCAGCTCATGTGTCACAGCATTCCAAGAGTACTCCGAATGTAGGGGTAAGTGTACCTGAGAATGCAGCATCAGCCACCCCTGATGTAGATGAAGATAATTATTTTAATCAGTCTGAACCGGAAGACAGAAGATATCCACAACGAGAACATGGACCTCCAGATCATTATGGGAATTCGATGTCTCATTCTAGTAAGACTCTTGACATAATTCAGCAACTTGCACATATCTTAAATAAAGAGTAGTTTTAATCACACCAATCTGTGTTTGTTATTTGTTCATTCTACTTTCAGCATCTATCTATGTATCTATCTATCTATGTATCTATCTATCTATCTATCTATGTATCTATCTATCTATCTATCTATGTATCTATCTATGTATCTATGTATCTATGTATGTATCCATGTATCTATCTATGTATCTATGTATCTATGTATGTATCTATGTATGTATCTATCTATGTATCTATGTATGTATCTATCTATGTATGTATCTATGTTTGTATCTATCTATGTATCTATGTATGTATCTATCTATGTATATATCTATGTATGTATGTATCTATCTATGTATCTATGTATGTATCTATCTATGTATCTATGTATGTATCTATGTTTGTATCTATCTATGTATCTATGTATGTATCTATGTATGTATCTATCTATGTATGTATCTATCCATGTATCTATGTATGTATCTATCTATGTATCTATGTATGTATCTATGTATGTATCTATGTTTGTATCTATGTTTGTATCTATCTATGTATCTATGTATGTATGTATCTATGTATCTATCAATGTATCTATGTTTGTATCTATCAATGTATCTATGTATCTATGTATGTATCTATGTATGTATCTATGAATCTATCTATCTATCTATGTATCTATGTATCTATGTATGTATCTATGTTTGTATCTATCTATGTATCTATGTATGTATCTATGTATGTATCTATGTATGTATGTATCTATGTATCTATGTATGTATCTATGTTTGTATCTATCAATGTATCTATGTATGTATGTATCTATGTATCTATGTATGTATCTATGTTTGTATCTATCAATGTATCTATGTATCTATCTATCTATGTATCTATGTATCTATCTATGTATCTATGTATCTATGTATCTATGTATGTATATATCTATGTATTTATGTATCTATCTATCTATGTATATATCTATGTATCTATCTATCTATCTATGTATCTATGTATCTATGTATCTATGTTTGTATCTATCAATGTATCTATGTATCTATCTATCTATGTATCTATCTATGTATCTATGTATCTATGTATCTATGTATGTATCTATCTATCTATGTATCTATCTCTCTATCTATCTATGTATCTATCTATGTATCTATGTATCTATGTTTGTATCTATCAATGTATCTATGTATCTATCTATCTATGTATCTATCTATGTATCTATGTATCTATATATGTATCTATGTATCTATGTATGTATCTATCTATGTATCTATCTATCTATGTATCTATGTATCTATCTATGTATCTATGTATCTATGTTTTTATCTATCAATGTATCTATGTATCTATCTATCTATGTACCTATCTATGTATCTATGTATCTATCTGTGTATCTATCTATGTATCTATGTATCTATCTATGTATCTATCTATGTATCTATGTATCTATCTATGTATCTATGTATCTATGTATCTATGTTTGTATCTATCTATCCAGTTCACTTTCTAAATGACTGAGTGTATAACACAATGAATTATAATTTCCTAAATCAGCAATTAATGACTTTGAAGCATACATAGTTCATATCTAGCTTCTATGCTATAATCTTTGATCTTGTATATTTTTACATACATGTATATACGTTCCTTTTAATTACCTATGTGTTAGATCATTTGCATATATATAGATATAACAAGATTGAACTTCACATTGAAAACTGTACATTATTATGTTGCTATTGTATTGTAACAAATCTTTAACATAGCTGGAACCTAGTTTTATTTACTACTTTTCTATTATTCTTTAATTGTTATTGTAAGTCATTTACTTTGTATTTTCTGTTTACATTATGACACATATGTCATGAATGACATGAAGCTGTCGAATAAAAGATATATATATATAATTATACATTAGACATAAACATATTTCACATCTAGATCTGTGATATAATTAAGAGATTTATTAAATTGAAAACGTTATGCAAACATTATCTTAATTTCATAGATTGTGGGGCTTCCTTTGAAGTGAACACCAATTATTGTGCCTTTGTTAGGGGAAATCTGATTTATAGGCATCATAGAAATATTTGAATTTGACTCCAAATATCAGTTTTGAAATCAGTTGATACTGCCTTTGAAACAAGATGTGTAATAGAGCTGCTTGTATAGACAGTCAGTCCATTAACTCTTGGTTAGTCTAAGTTGTACCTCAGGACTATTCACACCAAGCCCTTATAGATTTATACTTTTTCAGTAACTCAGATAGCATTCCAAATCATATCGACATCGGCGCAATGTGGGCGACGTAGAAACGACGTAGAAATGACGCTGGCCCGATTTGGAATGCTAAATATTCTTAAATATCTCATTACAAAACTTCCCATTTTGGAAAATAATTTAAAAATCATGGAAGAAAACATTTCTTGAAAGCAAGAAAAAGTGTTTCTAGCTCTGAAATCCATCCAAAAAATCAAGTTATATCTTTAATAAAAATTATTTTAAATTGACATGAAAATATCTTGCTAAAAATATTTACTTAAAACAAGTAAAATTTCGGTGTTACCCAATAAATATTTTCTCGTTCTTCCTGGAACTATAGTCAATGAAGGAATTCTTATGAAAAACTATTTCTCTTATCAGTATATCAAGAAAAAAATTTTAAATATGATATTTTAAGAAAAACATTTTTGGCAAATTTTCTGCAAGTTGCGAAGTTCCGCTGTACTCAACATTAGTTGTATAACACGCATTTCATTTTCAACACAATAATTGGAGCATAGCAGAGGCCTACACCCAAAGTTCCTTTGAAAGAATGCAGTACATTCAGAATGTGCAACCAACCACTTCGTATGATGCATTTGCATGAATTTATGGAGAGGAAAGTATTATATTATGTATATGACTAAGATCTGGTAAAAACAAATTAATAAAGAAAAAAAATCTTTGCAGTATATCAGTTCCTTCAATATTGAAGATAGATAGATAGACATACAGATAGCTAGATAGATAGATAGATAGATAGACATACAGATAGCTAGATAGATAGATATATAGATAGATAGACAGATAGATAGATAGATAGACATACAGATAGATAGATATATAGATAGAGATAGATAGATATATAGATAGATAGATAGACATACAGATAGATAGATATATAGATAGAGATAGATAGATATATAGATAGATAGATAGACATACAGATAGATAGATATATAGATATATAGATGGATAAATGGATAGACAGACAGGTAGACAGATAGATAGATAGATGGATGGATAAATGGATGGATAAATGGATATATGGACAGATGGACAGATGGACAGCTAGACAGACAGCTAGACAGATAGACAAATAGACAGAGAGATAGACAAATAGACAGAGAGATAGATAGATAAACAGATAGATAAACAGATAAACAGACAGATAGATAGATGGATAGATAAACAGATAGATTTGATTTGAAATTCTTTTATTTTAGTCACATAGAGTTATTAACATTAAACACAAACACAACAGGTATGACAATTGTAACTCCCCAGCCCACTCGGGCTTACAAGTGACCTAAACCGCATAATTTCATTAGGCGCTAATATAATAATTAAACAAATAAAAAATAAAAACATTGAATAACATTAAATTTGAACCAATGTATAAATGGACTATCGAATATTAAACAATATTACTTTTCATAAAGTTAATTATAAAATTTAAAAGCTGGCTGATCGTGTAGCAACATATAAAGCTTCTCTTCGCATACTATAAATTTCAGATAAAAGTTTTCCAAAGTTATAAACATGATTTTCAGACATCAGTATTTTCCATTTCTGTGACTTTGTTGAATTACGGAAGGTGGTACAACTACTTGAAACTAAATCAAATATAATACATCTTTTAACATGGTAAAGTTTGCAATGAAAAATGCGATTTTCATCTTCTACAACATTTGCTATGCATAATTTACATATACGTTCTTCAACAGCAGTACTACTCCATCTCCCTACCTCTATTTCAAGAGGGAGAATTCCAGTTCTTAATTTTGCTAAGATACATAGATCTGTAGCCTCTGTTCAATACTTTATATACAAATGGTTCAGTATAGTAGGACAGCTTGAACGTATTATAAATTCTAAGTTTTCTGGAATTCAAGACCTCGTTTTTCCATTTTACACATTGTTTTTCATGGAGGCGAGCCCAACTTTGTTCGAGTGAGATACATTCATTATTTTCGCAGATAGTTTCCATATCAATTTCTGAGAAAACATTTTTGATTTCACGAACCCAACCTTTAAACAGAAGATTCTTTTCTCATATGAAAATTTTCTTTGTAATTCTATCATCATTCATTAATTGTATTCTATTCCAGAATTTCAACATTGCTTGTTTACGTTACTGTACTTAATGTCCATCCACTGTCACCATTAATAGCAAGATTTGAAGCATAATTATGCACTCCTAGAAATGCTCTCAAGGCTCTATTCTGGACATTATCTATCTTTGGGTATGCTCTAAACCCCCATATCTCAGATGCATAATCCAATATCGGACAAACTCCTGCCTTGCATAATTTACTGTATGTATAGAATCCTATTCCCTTTAAACTATGGTACTTACTAATTATAGCCCCTAATGCTCTACCTCCAGCATCTGCTAAGGTCTCTGCCATGGCATTGTAATCAAGCTTATCAGTTAATGTTACTCCTAAATAATTGTATTTGTCAGATATGTCCAAACTCAAATGACCCAAATTGAATATCTTGCTCATCTGTGGGGTAGCGGCAATTCTAAAATGTACAATTTTGGTTTTTGAATGATTGAAAGATAATCTCCACTTTCTTCCCCATTCCCCAATAACATTTAAAATTTGCTGCAATTGGATTTCCGAATGTGAAAAAATTACAATATCATCTGCATATACAAATAAACATAATTTGGTGCCTAAAATATCTAAACCTATGTCTAAATGTTTAATGTCATTAATTAAAGTGTTGACAAAAATTCTAAATAAAGTTGGGGAAAGTGTGTCTCCCTGTCGCACACCAATGTTGGATGTGAACCAATCAGTTAATAAATCATTTACTTTCACACAATTCAATGAATCATCATAAATTTCTTTGATACTGTCATACATCTTCCCTTTTATACCAGTTTTCAACATTATATAAGTAAAAGATTACGATCAACTTGATCAAAAGCCTTTTCGGCATTAATAAAACATGTATACAATGATTTGCGCTTCTGCAAAGTATATCTAATAATAGAAGTTAAACTGTAAATATGATCAATGCAAGATCGCTTTGGCCTGAAGCCATTTTGCTCATCGGCGAGTATATTGTGCCTTTCAAGAGTTTCTATCAAGCGTTTGTTCAGTACTCCGGAATAAATTTTATAAATTGTAGACAATAGTGCTATTCCCCTATAATTTAATGGCACCCTAGGGTCAGATAAAGAACTCTTAGGAATGGGTTTTATTATTGCTTTCATTTAGGATTGCGGTATTATAGAGTTTTGAAAAATCATATTAAAGAAGGTACAAAGCAATGATTTTGCAGGTTCATTTTTCAAAACTTCATATGGAATTCCTTCTACTGCTTAGTTTTGTCTATAATTTTACTGACCTCATCCAAGGTAATTTGTCCATTCAAGTCAAAAATTAAATCTTCACTACTATTTTCTAGAGCTGAAATTTGCTGTGGAGCATATCTATATACAGTGCCTCAAAAAAGTGATGGAACAGACATGTATGGGGTTTATTTTTACTTTCTCTGTAGAAATGGATTTTCAAAAATTAAGACTTACTGTTTCAAGATGTTCTGTTGAATGCTGTGAGAATGTTTGTGGTCTGTGTTATCCTTCCATGCATGATTAAGCACACAGTTACACAAAAAGCGTTGAACCATGTCATATAGGACTCAAAAAAGTATTGGGACACCTTAAGAATTAAGCCTTAATTGATTGCTAGACACTAATCTGCTATTATGCTTAAAGTTAAATATTACATTTTAGGTCCAGGCTATCACCATAATGGACACTGAGTGAGGAGAGACTGTTTTTGGCTTTTTAGTTTCAATATATTAAAATTATTAGACTTCATGTCATTTCTGTAAGGATGCCAAGGAAACAATTGTTCAAAAATTTAAAACACAATAATAAGTCTGGAAAATGAAAAATATGGCATTAGCAACATCTCTTAATTGTTAAAAGTTGCTAAAACCACTGTGCACAATGTCCTACAGAAGTTCAACCAAACTGGCAGCACAGCCAACCTTCCGAAATTAGTGCGTCCAGGGGCAACTTCAGCTACTGATGACCATGCCATAAGGCGGATGGTGGAGAAAACCCCAAAACTAACTGCCCCTGAGGTCAACCAAGCATTGAAGGATGCAGGAATAACCATCAGTGACCAAACCATAAGGAATAGGTTACATGATGCAGGGTTCATGGGACGTCGGGCACGCTGCAAACCCCTGATAAGTGCCAAGAACAGAAGAGCAAGGCTAGAATTCGCAAGGGCACATGTTGATAAACCCAAATCTTACTGGGAAAAGGTCCTTTGGACAGATGAAACTAAAATAAACATGTTTCAGTCGATGGCAATTGCACAATGTGGAGACCAAAGGACAAAGCTGATGATCCAAGGTATACCTCTGCATCTGTGAAGCAAGGAGGAGGTAGTGTGATGGCCTGGGCATGTATTACTGCCAAAGGACCTGGTAACCTGGTCTTCATTGATGACATAACTGAAGATGGATCCAGCATAATGGATGGCAACACCTACAGGAAGATATTGAGCAAGTATATTGAGCCAAATGGGAAAAATCTTGTTGGCAGGGGCTTAATTGTACAGTCTGACAACGACCCGAAACATACTGCAAAGGCTACCCAAGAGTTCATTGCCAAGAAAAAGTGGATAGTATTCAACTGGTCAAGTCAATCATCCAATCTGAACCCAATTGAGCACATCTTCTGTCTCCTGAAGAGGCAAATGCATTCAGAAAATCCAAAAAATAAGGCTGAACTGAAACAATTAGTTTTGAAGACTTGGAAAGACATTAAACCGAACATTTTCCAGAAGATCATCCACTCTATGCCACGGTGTCTTGATATGATAATCATGGGTGTCCCGACACTTTTGAAGTGATAACTCATCTGTCGGTTGTTTGTCACACTGTTGCGGATCACATGATTACATAATTGTCACTTTTACTTTCAAACTGTGTTCTACTATGTTCAATAAAGTCATCTTATAAGTATTAGTGTTCTAATGTCATTCTATGAAATGTGGCCAGTGATATTAGAGAAAATCTTGGACTGTCCCATCACTTTTTTGAGGCACTGTAACTCATTATCAAACATCTCATTGGACCTGATGTCATTTTTAAACAGCATTTCATATTCATTTTTCCATTTATCTAAAACCTCAACTGGGTCACAGGTTAAATAACCATCATCTTTGTAGGTTGCCATTGGAATTTCATTTTTCACTCTAGGACCCAATTTTTTTACTTCCCTCCAAAAAGACTTAGGATCCTCTATATTTAGAGATTCTATTTCCAGCTGTCTGGATCTCTGAAAAGCTCTTTTTGCTCTCCTGTAAACCTTATCAAATTCATTTTGTGTATCTTTAAATAACCTTTTAAGCCTTTGTCTTTCTTGACTATGAGGCCTAGATTTGATAAATCTACGTTCTTCATAACATAACTTGTTCCAGAGCTCTTGCAAGTTCTGGTCCCAGTATGGTTTTAGTGTATGCTTAAACCTTGAATTTGTACTCTTTCCAGTCACTTTTACTCTTAGTTGTGCATCCATTTCACCATAGAACACTTTATAAATGGTGTCATATAATTGATCAATCTCATTTTGTAGACCCCTAGCAGTCTCCATATTCTCAATGGAGGTCAACAAGGCTTGCCGGGTCATATCAGATTGCGTAAAATTGTCTTGAATGTTTGACAAATCATACCGTTTATATTACCTAGGACTTGGCTAGTGTCATTAAGTACAATATGTTGTATAGGCACTTCAGTATCATTGCCTTCCATCTCATGTCTGAAATGTGGTATAAAGGAGAATTCAATAACATAATGGTCTGAATGGCGACTATCAGCATGACCAATAAGATTCAAGAGATCTTTATAGGTATGCTGTTCAGAGTGAGACTGGGCCGTACCATGGGGGTGCCAAATAGGTGTCCTCACTTCCTCAGTACCATAGGGGTGCCAACTTCCTCAGTATCATGGGGGTGCGAAATAGGTGTCCTCACTCCAAATTGTTTTTATAAATTCAGAAATCTTTGCCTTTTTGTCTTAAACTATTCATAAGATGAACACACACCAGCACTAAGCTTTCAAAAAATATCTATTGGATTTCTGTACTCTGCATAGGGCCTGAGTTCAAAATGCATGAAAACTACATATGTAGGAAACACTGTAACCTTGACCCTTTGATCTAAATTTCTGAAATTTTTCTTTTTTCAGTTATATGTGTATACACACTTGTAAATTTTTTTGACTGTTCCAATGAAAAAATGTGGGTTTTGGCTTTTTATTAAGATATTTTATTCAATTTCCAATAGATCAATTAATAAAGTACCTGAAAACCTCATAAATAATTGCCCTAGCCTCTCAAGCTATACAGGAATAGAAAGATAATGAAAAAAGGTTTAAGAACATATTTTTTTGGTTACTTTACCTTGCATAGGACCCAGGTTCAAAACGCCTGAAAATTGCATATAAAATAAATTTTTGGACATTGAACCTATCAAGTAAAATTCTGACATAATTCACACTTTTCTAGTATATGTATATACACTCCGGTGATTTTTTTCAAAATAATTGATCTAAAAGTTATTGAGTTATGGCATTTTGAAAGTCTTTGGCTAACAAAAATTGCTGAGTCAGTGATTCAGGCTTTCTGAGTGAAAAAAAATTCTAGGGCCTAGGCTTTTCTATCAAGGTCCTTGCTCTTTTACAATCATGTAATATCCCACACTTTGCTGTGTTCCTCATAGAAAACCCATTAGGAACAACCCATGTGGTATTTATTGTGATCCACCATCCCTAATTATAATAAATTGTGATCCACTATCCCTAATTTGCATAAAAAACAATAGAACGTTTCAATTGCCGCGCTACTTTCTTTACGTCACAACTTCAAAGAAAACAATGGGTGAGCCGACCTTTGATCTCCAATTTGCTGATTTAAACAAATTTAGCTTGGAAGATGGTTAGTATTTGATTTAATTTCAATTAACGAGTGTCATTTAAGTGACACCACAATATTATGTAGTAGATATCAAACAAAAATGTTGCTACATTGTTTAGTTCAATGTGTTTACAATGTAACAATCTTGACCTGTGTACTTAGAGTTGACAATTTAAACAATCATGTAATAGTAGAACTGTTACATTTAGTTGATCAACAAAAATGTTGACTTGTTGAGTTCATGACCTTTGAAAATGCTACATTGTACCATGAATGTTATTATTATGATATGTTGTCTGGTCTCATAAAAATTAGATCATTGATTCACTCAGTAATAAGCCTTTACTTCTTGTGAAGAATGATAATAATAAACAAAAAAATAATAATTTACGACAGAACATTTTGAATCTCTAAGGAAGTTTAAAAGCATGTCACCATGTTTATTTACTGCCTGGTCAATAGACATTCAGTCTTGGATACAATTGGGGCGGGGGCCTAGCTCAGTGGTAGCGCTCTGGGCTTCCAACTGCTGGGTCCCGGGTTCGATTCCTGGTCGAGCTGAAGTTGGATGGTTGTTTCATCCTTCTTCTGATTGCAATGGTCTCTGCCTGTCCTAATTAGCCCAACTGCTGCAGAAATACAGGACGTAAAGCTCTAAATCCACCCACCCACCTTGGATACAATCAATATCAGGACTAAAATCCTTTTTATCCCCAATGCGAGAATTGAGATCACCCATTATGTACAATGCATTAACATCACTATATGCATAAAGAATGCTGAATAAATGTGAATAAAATCCCACAGCATCAGACAGACAGATAGATAGATAGATAGATGGATGGATAAATGGATAGATGGACAGATGGATAGACAGATTACATAGATAGATAAATAGATAGATAGATAAATGGATAGATAAGTCATATTAAATATTTATATCAATATTTTCCTGGCTTTAAGCGCAGCATTTCCTAAAATACAAATATCTCATCTTTTTGAAAATCAAATTCTTGTACATGGAAATATTTTAAGATTTCCTTGTTATTTCATAAAACGTCTATTTAAACCAAAAAAAAATCTTTATTCATATATCTGACGCCCACCACAATAAAAGATAGAATACCTTGCACCTAATTTCTTATGAATATACTTTTTACATAGTAATTAAGTCAACATGGCATATTATATTTGCATGGGAGTTGCATTTCATTACTCAAATACAAATAATGAACTAAAATCTCTACTAAAAGTGCTAACATACAGCAAAACTCACAATTTGACTTACTTTAAAAACTGTGCTGGTAGCTAGGCTGGGTCCTTTTGTCCAACTAGCTTTCTAGAAGTTTTAGGGCACTTTCAAAAAACTTGACTGGTGGGATCCAGTGAACATGCTCAACCAAGGGTGGCCATACCCTCTGACGCATGTCGGCTAGAGGAGGGTGTTTGTTCAAAATTTAAAGGGTAACTACAGGGGGGAAAGGATCTAGATTTATTGGAGAGAAAGAAAACGATGGGTGGTTGGGCACAGAGTTGAACAGCATGCCGTAAGAAGCAATATATGTGGGGTTATAAATAGAACGTTAGGGTTAATTTGCATATGAATACAATCCACCCTCCTTAGTGTAACATTATGGAAGCCAGTAATGTGACAGCAAAACAGGCTCCCTGAGTTCAGAACCAAACATATAGAACGGGGGAGGGGTGGTTTTTTAGCCCTTACTTCAGCAAAATCCATATATGGTAGTACAATAGACAGTTGAGAAAGCTCCCAATAATTATTAAGACCACCCTTGGAAAACAACAAGATGATTTAGCCTATAGGCCTATAAATTAAAAACTATTTTCGTTGTTGCATGAAATTGCAGTTGGGGCCTAAAATAAATACAACTATTGTAGCCTTATATTCCAGGTGTACGTAATATTAGGGGAGTTCTAAACTTTGGGCTTGCACTGCAAAAATACTTTTTATCAACAATTGTTTATTTTTGTCAATGTAACTTATGATGCATTTTTTTCAACTACATTAAATATGTATATATTATATGCTGTTTGCTACTGCAATGAGTTATAATGTCACTGTCCTGAAGTTAGGGAATGGCCACCCACCAGAGGCAGACAGAATGATGAGGTGAGGAGGCATGGTGTCCATATATCATGTGACCCGTCTACCCCATGGGTGGGGTGTGTTCCTAGTCCCAGCATAGACAGACAGACAGATAGATATATAGACAGACAGACAGACAGACAGACAGAGACAGACAGATAGATAGATAGATATATAGATAGACAGACAGATAGATAGACATTTATAGATACATAGATAGATAGATAGATAAACAGATAGATAGATAGATAAACAGATAGATATATAGATAGATAGACAGATAAACAGATATATAGATAGATAGATAGATAGATAGACAAATAAACAGATAGATAGATAGATAGATAAAAAAAATAGATAGACATATAGATAGACAGATAGATAGATATATTGATAGATAGATAGATAAACAGATAGATAGTTAGATAGATATAGACAGATAGATAGATAGATAGACAGATAGACACAGATAAATAGATAGCTATTCATTTCATGTTGTTCTTAATAGATTGGTTGGATAGTGTACTTGGCACCACTGACAAACGCAACGTGGCATAACATGTTGACAATGATTATTTGGCAGTATGCGCAGTATCATGAATACAGGGCAATTCTGGTTGACACCCTGAAATCTGTCTTGTCCAAAATATATTTAACATGACTGGGTATTGCGTTATTTCAATACTACTGGTGTAAAGCTTAGTCGGCTTTTATGACCAGCAGAACGCATGATTTTTAGCTAATTATAACGTGGCTAAAACCATGTGTTTTCCATGCATTTTCCTGGCGTTTATCCAAATGCATGGAAAACGCATGTGGCACAATTGGCCTGTAGATATGCTAAAGGTCCTGGGTTCGTAAAATAAAAATCTTGGCCCAGGCACTATTAAAGATTTTTAATCGGAGGTGTCTTTTACTCAGTGTCTATGCTAAGGCAAGTAAAAGTACCCACCCATCGGTAAATGTGGAGATATTTTTGTAAATGATAAACGGTTTACAACGACTACATTGTATAATCATGAGTATGATAAGAACAGAGTTAACGATTATTATAAGATCATAAGAATTCTCTTTTCCTGGAATAAAGCTGTAATCGGTAATTACACAACCCTTTGAATATAATAAATTATATTGTTGTCAAAAGACAAAGAATTTTTCATTAACGGCAGAATATTGTAAAATCTAAATATTTACAATCTCGATACAGTTGTACGACAGTGTACGTCACTATGCAAAGCTCGTAAAAATTGTTTTTTTTTAGCATAACATGAGAAACATTCAAAATTATAAGTCACATGTTGTTTTTGTCACCAATGGGGGCTGCACCCAATCTGTCTACTATATCCTGGGGCATACGTGACTGCCCAGGACCATGGTCCAGTAACTTGAGTGATTTGGACCACTTGATGGCGGATCTGTCTCATGGTGGGGACCTAGAAAATGTTAGAGTTGGCTGCATCTACTTGTAAACTAAACACTGCACTTCCCATATCTATCTATCCATCTATCAATCTATCTATCTATCTATCTATCAATATATCCATCCATCTATCCATCTATCTATCCATCTAATCTATCTATCTATCCATCTAATGTATCTATCTATCCATCTATCTATCTATCTATCTATGGTGCTTGACTCAAGGTGGGGGTGGGTGATTAGGGCTTTACGTCCTGTATTTCTGCACCAATTGGGCTAATTAGGACAGGCAGGGACCATGGCAATGAGACGAAGGATGAAACAGCCATCCAACTTAGGCTCGACCGGGAATCGAACCCGGACTCAACTAAAGTAAAGCATCACATAAATAGTTTTATAAAATATGAATAATATAACATGAATTTATAATCAATTATATGCAAGGGCACTTACAACAATGTGCTTCCTTTTATGCAACCTTGCACCAAAAATGTCAGGAATCAGGACCACATGGCACCTTCCCAGAGACAAGCTCAACAATGACCTGGGCAAAATATTTAAAACCTTTAAGTAAAGATCTAACTAAACCCTAAACCTAGCAAGATATACAACAATATATTACTTGTCAAACTTGCTAATAATTAATTGGTTTGTAATAAAATTCCCTCACACCATTAGTAATGACCTTTGCTGTATAAATTTAAATTGTTCAGGCAGCCATTTTGAATTTGTACCTAGTTAAAATCACAAATAGACCTAGCGCAACATTTTGAGTATATATATATAATACATCAATGAATAGTAGAAATTAACATACCTTTAAATGTGTACAGTTGCTTAAACCCAGATGACATGATGAGATAAAAATGAATTGGTGACTTAATGTAATAAAAACTTGTCTTTACATGTCCATGACTTGGCTCCAACTGCCAAATTAAATCTAACAACCAATCAGCAATAAGTTCCATAGTTAGAAATGGCCTACATGCAGCAGAGCATGTTAAACTATTGAAAACAATAAAAATTAACCAACACACTGACTAAGTAGTTGAGCATTAACAACACCAGCTCAACACTCTGTGTCTATCTCTGCGTCTGTCTCTGCATCTGTCTCTGCATCTGTTTCTGTGTCTGTCTCTGCGTCTGTCTCTGCGTCTGTCTCTGTGTCTGTCTGTATCTTTCTGTGTCTGTCTGTCTCTGTCTGTCTCTGTCAGTATGTATGTATGTCTATTCAGGATTATCATAACATATGTCATTATATGCAGAACTGATTCTCTGCTCTGAACAAGCAGCAGGACTTCAACAATTATTTGTTGGCCTCTATGAATACTGTCTGGTACAATGAAAGAAATTGCTGACTTTGAAAAAATGCATCAATGTTAAAATTTCATCTGGTAATATAGCAATATATGCCAAACTTGGTAGATCCTCCCTGACCCTAAAATCAAAATGCAGATTACTTGCTGAGAACCAATCTGTCAACCAGTCAGCCAGCCAGCCAGTCATTCAGTCAGCCAGTATGTCAGTCAACCAGCCAGTCTGTCAGTCCGTCAGCCAGTCTGTCAGTAAATTGTCTAAATTAATTGATTCATTGAATTTAATTAAGTACTTTTAAGTAAATATGGAAAAAAAGCCATCCATGTAATACCAGCCTGTCTGTGCAGAATCTTGGATGGATATATCATATCTTTTGCAGAGAAAAGTATTTTAGGTTCAATACACCTTTCTTAGTTTCATTGTAATTTCTCAAATCTCTGGATCTACTGAACATGACGCAATAAAATCAATATGCTCTTGATCGCGAAATGAAAGCAACCCAACAAACACTGTGTCACTAGTGTATAGTTAAAAAATTGCTCAGCTTAGTAAATGAATAATTAAATGAACATTATGTTTGATGGGTGCATGTGCATCTTGCAATCCCAGTCAATTAATAAAATAATTAACTAAAAGTTCAATAAATGGAATTAAGAAGTGAGCAATAAATGAATTTTCTGACATGTAGAAGTCACCAAAGGTTGTATGACAAAGCAACATGATTTGTTTCCTGTGCTATTTCTGATCACCAACACTTGCTTTGCTGTTGCTGTTTTCTCTTTAAAAACGTTTCTTTCTTAAATAGAATCCCTACTTGTTGTACACTATTTGAAAGGAAAATATAAAGGGGGGGGGGGGGTTAAAGTTGGCCAAATTAGTGTCTTCGCTGTCCCCATTTCCAGGTCAGTTTGCACTCAGTCCTCAGCTGCTATCACATTATAAGTTGATGGACTGAGTTGCAGTTTCTTTGTAAATAGTACACACATGGATTTACCTTTTGATGACTGCTAGCTCTAAACTCTAGGGATAAGTGATGACAAAAGACACCCAAGAAAGTGAAAAATAAAAGTGTTTATTTGTTGGAAATATATTTTATATAGAAATAGGCAAAGCAATCTACACTGACATGCAGTTCATATTCTATGGATGCTAGATTCAGACAAAGACTGGAAATAGACAGACTATTAGACAGCCTGGTGATTACCTGTATATAGATAAAATCAATGCAAAAAGCTGAAATTGATAAGTTAAAATATATACATATATAACCACTAAAAGATTTAAATGAACATAATGAATAATCCTACATTTAGTAGTTACTGACTGAATGAATGAATGAATTTTACCAACATGTAGAGGTCACAAAATACTGTGCCCCACTCTAGCTGGAATTGATTGATTGATGGATTGATTGACTATGATGGGTGGCCTGTCATCCACTGTCTGTATACCAACTGATGAATTAATTGGTTAAGCTTTGATGAGGATATAATAGGATAATTCATTCAGCTATAGGAAACTTCCTTAGCACGAACCATTGCTTGATTTACAAACTGTCTGACTGGTGTAAAAATACTTTTTTTTTTAAACATCAAATGTTTTAGGTAATAAAGGTATTCTGCAGATAAGATTGAAAATGAATTTAATTTTTTTGTGCGAGTATCTTAGCACTGTTAGCAGTGTTGTATGTTCAATGGTGGCAAAATAAATACAGTTGAATTGGATATCCAAGTACAACTGTTGTGCCCCCTGCCCCACTTCTTAATTTGCACCCCACTGAAGTATGTTACCTTATGGGGTTTTAAGTGAGGTCTATAGGAGCGTTCACCGTGACGCTCTATACGGCCGTGGCCGCAGCAATACTATAAAAAAATGGGTTAACACTGCATAGGCCTTAGATTTCTTAGATAAACAACTTAAAAAGCTACACTTTTTAATTTAGTGGGTCTTCACAGCAGAATAGCTTCATAATGTTGAGTTCAGGTGCACTAATTGAAGGATACTAACAAAACAGACAAACTTCAAAGAAATCAAGTTATTTATAAAGAGAAAAATAACAAGACAATAATAAATAAATGAATTCAAAGAAAAGAATAATGGATAAAACAAATTAAAACAGCAAATAGTAAAACATGTAAAATGAAATAAGTAAGAGTTACAATAATTAAGTCACCGTAGACAACTGGTTGAGGTATCGGATTGCTTTTGCTCTGTTCTTGCCTGTTGGCATTACACAATCTGATGCCATATTTTTTTTGATATGTATATATCTGCAATATATATGTGTGTTTTTATTGATAGTTATTTGTGCAATAGGGCTTATGTGTTATTATACATAATTTTATTTTCAAATTGTATATTATAAATATATCATGTTTTTTTATTTTTATTTACTGTACTATGACAAAAATAGGTCAAAAATTAACTATAAAAGTGTCAATAAAATGTATCTATCTTTCTGTCACTGAGTGATTAACAAGTCATCTAATTTTGGTGTTGATCATTGGACAACCTTATTTAAAGGGTTCTTCAGAAGGAAAAGTATAAAACAAAATCTTAAAATTATTTAAAAAAGCGACGCAACATTTGCTGGAAATGGGTGTTTTTCTATAACATTTTGAATGTTCACACCTCTTCAGGAGCATGGTCATATAATATATGCATTATACATTTATATACATTGTGACATATACATAAAGAACACACGCATTTCATATTCTCAGGAGTCTGTCTTATGCTAACTATTTTGTTACAAATTAACACATATGGTGCACTTATAAAATTGTGTACATCACTATAATCCTTACAAATAAATAGCCTAGTTTTGCCTTCTGTCAGTTTTGATAATTGGGGGAGAGCGAGGTACAGTAGATCACATGCCAGAGTGAATCACTTTCAATAGTCCACTGCATTTTAGCCAAGTGGAACTTTAAATTTTTAAAATCGGATGAAAATTGACGAAGCTATTAAAAAAAAAACTACACAAAAACAGGCACCTCCCAGCATGATACGGCCACTAGCCAATTCATGTTGACAGCCAGCGCGGCTTGCGTGCGCGAAAGTGACGTCATTTCGGGAACCCCTAAACACTCCTATTTCATTACTATACCACCTATCCCACATGGTCATTAGACCCTGAGAATATCAAACTTTCAATTTTGAAAAATGAAGATATATAACTAAAAAATGAACAGAATATCCAGTGTTGAGATAAAAATCATACAATTCTAAAGGTGTATGGCAAAGGTTCAAAATATCAATTTTAATTCAATAAGTTGCTAAACTTAGACAATTACAGTAAAACCACTTATCACAATATAAGACTCTTTGGCTTATCATTTTTGATAGACCTTTATAATTTATATTAAGAATTGACAACAGAAATTCTAGCTCTAAGTCTTTTACCATTTAGGAAATATAGCTAAATATGATAATCCAAAAATTACTCAAAATCTGGTTTTTGATTTTAAATGAATGTTTTGAACAAATTAGAATTATATCTATCATTAGGAGTCAAGCATTGACTCGATGCTACGATCCAATATGTAATGGCATATTATAATATTTGTCAATTGATACAGAGGAGCTGCACTGGGAAGAGGGGGGGGGGACAGTTAGTTAGCACCCTTGCAACAGTGTCCAGTGCAGTCACCTTTAGGGTCATGTATATTTTTTTTATTTCTTGCTGTATTTACCTTCGGGGAGAATAATAATATCAAGAGATGTATTGTACTGGTGACCATCAAATGGCTTCTTACATAATTGTACACATGTGGCTAAGCTCTCATAATACATAAAATGCACTGTTATTTTATGAATCCACCATTTATTGTACTTTTATTCTGATAGGCTATAGGTCCAAATAGCTTAAAGTGATATCTGCCCTGGGAAATTTGTATCTTTTATATTTAAAAACTTTGATGAGGATTTCATTTCACAATTGATATTTGTTCATTTAGAATATATTCTGCACATGGCAATGGTAGCACCCTAAACCACAAAGGAAATGAGGGGGGGGGGGGGTACTGAGTAAAATGGCAGGAGTGTCCATAGGCACTATATTAGCATAGAGGTATTATAGTATGTCCATAGCACAGTTTTTGTTCTGACATTTTGACATCTTTCCTTGGCCACGAGGGATTGGACTTCACAATAGCAGAAATGTGAAAGTCATGAAATCAACAATTCCAAGTTAAGGTAAATTAGACTTTGATTCATTTGTAAAGATAAATTTCATCAAATTGATAAGGGGTACACACTCAGCAGCAGATCCTTGACTATAATAAGACTCTAAAGCCCCCCTCTCACATAGCTGGTTTTGGCATAGTGAACCCGTAGTATTACATAACGGTTATGCAACAGCTTTTTTCGCCGGGTCGCCAACAGATTCTGGCGGCAGAAAGGTTCTACGGGTGATTCGGCGGGTTCTACGGGTGACTTGGCGGGTGACTCGGCGGGTTCTACGGGTGACTCGGCAGGTTCTACGGGTGACTCGGCGGGTTCTACGGGTCACTCGGCGGGTTCTACGGGTCACTCGGAGGGTTCTACGGGTCACTGGAAGTAAGCCGACGGGTAGTAGGAGTAAAATAGAATATCTCGCCTAATATTTGGTTTATTATCTACAATTCAGTCTTATTTGACGAAAATCGGCCTAATATTAGGGGAGCAGCAGCCTTTTAAAGTATATACAATCCCCCTCCCTGAATACGCTGATGCTGACGCTGGTAGCAGTCGGCGATTTACTCCTACAACTCGGCGGGTTACTCCTGGAAGCCGTCGAGTTACTCCTACTACTCGTCGAGTTACTCGTACTAGCCCTGAACAAGCCGTCGTGTTCACTACGCCTAAAATTAGCGACGGGAAACCCGTCCAAGTCGTCGAGTGACTCCACGGCCTTCACGGGTGACAACTTTGAGGGGTAATCCGATGGGTTAGACCGGTTTATTGTTTACTTTTGGACACCAGCGATTTTGCCACGGGAATTCAATGCACACATTGAATTTCCGGCTACCGGGCCTGAGAATTCCAGTTTGGGCCCGAGTCCCAGGATTGACTTGACGAGTATCGACGAGTACCGCGTATCGCCGAGAATTGCCGGTTTGCCGGTTTGCCGTCAGTTTGGAGCCGAGAATTGCGTTGCGTAACCGTTACGTCATACTACGGCTTCACTGCTGCAAAACCGGCTATGTGAGAGGGGGGCTTAAGACTTCCATGCAAGTTTTAACTGCACGCAACAGTTAATTAACTGTTAAAAATGAATGCATCACAGTTATCAGTTAACTTACAAGATTTGCCTTAATTGGATAACTTTTGCATTAATAACAAATATTAGAATAAACATCAATTTCAAGAAATTAAATGATGACCTTTGTATAAGCATCAACAATGAAGTGTTAAAAATAGAAAATTCACTCCAGAAAATTCACTCCAGGTCTAAAAGATCCTATGCCTGCCAAGCATCTTTCACTGAAGATCAAGAGCAAAGAAGACTAAATTAATTTCAGGGTATTGGATGCTTCCTATCCTACTAAAAAATACATATGTCTGCCGGTTGGAGATGTCAAGTGGATACTATGACTGATACCCCCCAGTTTCACATATCTTGACAGCAGGAGAAGAGAGATTGTTTTTACATCCGTGAGCATATAAGAAAATAAGACTCAACCAATGAGTAATAAGTAATACCATATATATAAAAACAGACCTTCATATTATGCAACAATCGAAACTACCATTTTTAGACTGCTCAGTGAGTATATATAAGAAGTGGCAGAATCTGATGATGAGTACTCAGTATCATGACCGCTACAACTGTCCTCATGCATAATTTTGGTATAGCTAGTCAAGCATCTTTCACTGAATATCAGGGACGAGGAAGACTTCCGCACAGAAGCAAATATCCCACCAAAAAATACATGTCTGTCAGTTGAAGATGTCGAATGGATACTATATCTGATACCTCAAGTTTCACAGACTTTGACAGATAGGGAAGAGAGTTTTTTTTGAAATCAATGAAAACATAAGAATATCAGTTTCCAGAGAATTGGTCAATATTCGTCTGAGAAGGATATCTTCTAGGCAAAATGGCAAAGCTTTCATCAAGAGAGGCATCTACATGAAGCATAAAGAATTTGAACATCTTGCCTTTCTACTGTCTTGTCATACCATGTTTCATTTAATATATAAAATAAACATTTCAACTTCAAAAATTTGTCTTTGTCATGTCTAGAAAAGAATATATATATAGCAAAAAGACCTGTGTAGATGTTATAAAGCCAATTATAAAAGCACTCATAAAATCTAGAGATGGTTAACAAAACACATATAACAAGACAATTGACAGCAACACTTTTACAAGACCGCCTTATTCGAATTACCCCAATGTTCTTCTGTCTGACTATCATATTCAAATTACCCAAATGTATCTCTGACAGCTGTGTGTGTGCGTTCAGATGTCTGTTGAAGAAACTGCAAAGATAGTTATAAAAACAGACCTCATACAATTCAATGTAGAGGGTTGATAAGACAACAAAGCAAAACATTCATATATGATGGATGCCATTTTGTTAATTACATTAATATTACCCAAATGGACATTTTCTGTCTCAATTTCTAAACATCTGTGTTTCTGCCTATGCTCCTTGAACAATGCTACTGAAAATTATGAAAGAAAAGTTATGCACACTATTAAATACATAGACTTGTCCTGCTCATGTGAATTAATATCAGTTGCTTGGAGAGATGACTAATCCGAGTAAATACTGAATAAAGTTTCCAACAAAATGAAGCCCAAACAAATCAGGATACCAGAAACAAGTGAACAATATTGCTAATGTTTACCAGTTGGTTCATACATTTCTCAGAAAAAATACATCACCAGCCGCAATGTTTTATATTGTGTAGCATTATGATAGGTTATACACAAGCTATTCTGTACAATCACTTCCACTAATTCTTGTTAAGTTAAAGTTTAAGCAGGAAATATGAGTTATTCCTATCATTAAACATACATAATCTCTTTATGTCTCAACTGGGGGGTTATAGTTCAGAGTAAATGTCATGTGATGTGACTGCCTTGCTTGCAAATGCCATTTGAAATGAGCATTAAAGAGGAAAGCATTGTTGCATTGTTTGGTGATAGCTGTCTTTGGTCTCTCAAATCTAAAACCTAGTGTTTTGACAGGAGACAATGGCTTGGAGATATTAAGAAATGTTTAAATTGTTTGTATCAGGGTAAGTTTGAAGTTCTGCATATTGAAATATTATAATTTTTTTATTTTTCTAACTTTGATTTTAATTTTCTGAATAGTTTCAAAAATAGATATGTGTTTTGCAGTTTTTTTCCTGTTATGATTATT
This sequence comes from Alitta virens, assembly GCA_932294295.1. Lineage (NCBI taxonomy): Eukaryota > Metazoa > Annelida > Polychaeta > Phyllodocida > Nereididae > Alitta > Alitta virens. The sequence goes on from OW028578.1 coordinate 40,226,846, forward strand.
TCTTGTTGTTTGGTCACATAGTTTTATATATTATAGTTCTAAGTCTTAATTTCCTAACATACTCACTGCATTTATGTGTATTGATATGAAATCACTGCCTAACCCCCATTGTGCAGTCAGCTAAGTGGTTAACAGTGCACAGTGTTTCCTAAATTTTCGGTTTTATTGATTTTTGTTTAATTCTGGATAAAAGGTTTGCATCTTTTGTACTTGATTTTAAAATTAGCTTTTGGTAACCTTGTATTAATTGTTCGTACTTTTTTTTACAAATAATACAGTAATGTGCATTTTTGTAGTTTCCTTTTTTTAAAGTGGTGGCAAGGATAGAGTATACTAAGGTGATTTAATTGCAGAGTGAAAAATAAGTAAGTCAAAATATGCTTCTCTATGGTCAGTTTAAATAATTCCTTTTACTTAGACAATGGTAATTTTGGAATTTAAGATTTAAGTTTTATTCTATAATGATAAGCTGCCACCTTTTAAACTTTAGAATTAATTAAAGGTGCATGTTTTGCAAAAGTTTGTCTTATTGTTTTTTTTTTATTACAATGGTTGTGCTCTGCACTGATGTGAAACATACCTTTTCCATATAGGATTGGTGACATGATCTGCTAAATAATAATCTTTGAACCATATCTAAAACAACATGTTGGATCTTGAATATACCCTAAGGCACTGACTAGGCACTGATGTGGAACATACTTTCATTTTTTGAATTTTCTGAAAGAATGATTTTTGTTAAATTTTGGCTGAAAGGTAAGCAACTTTTGTAATTTATTTTAAATTTGAGAAATAAGTATTGTTTTTGGTAATTTTGTTTACAAATAATACAGTTATGTGTGTGTTTTGCACTTTGATTTTTTAAAGTAGGCTACAAGGATAGTGTATACTGAGGTAAAGAATAAGAATAAGTAAGTCAAAATATGCATCTCTATAGCTAGTTTAATTAGTTTAATTTTTTAGTGTTTTCTTTTTTTATAATTTTGTGGTTATGCATATTGTAATAAATTTTCTGCTTTTGTCAAGTTCTTTAATTTTAAATTTCAGAAAACAGTTTCTAAGATAGGTAGCTAGCTTTTTTTGTTTTTGTAGGTTATATGTATTTCCAGCTCTCTTATGTTTCCAAAGTATTTTATTTTTTATTAATTTTATGACATTGGAGGGTGACCATGCTCTTGAGCTCATATGAGATCAAGTAGGGTTGGTCATAAAAACAATGTGGGCAACTCATACTCTCTGCATGGGTGTGCATTGATGTGAAACCAGTGCAGTTATGATGTCTACTAAGTGGCTAACAGTGCAGGTTTTTTTTCTACTTTTGCGTTTTTTTAAGTAGGCTAACAATACAAGGGTAGTGTATATTGGGGTGATTTATTTACAGAGTGAATAAGTTAATATATGCTTCCCTATGGTCAGTTTAATAAGTCAGTTTCCTTAACTAAGACCACTGTTATTTTGTATTTCAATATTAATAATAATGAGTTGCAGATTGTAAAATAAAAAATTTTACTTTATAAGTTTGCATTTTATAATCAAGATATCTATGTTCTTACTGGCTTTTTTTCATTTCGTTTGTCAACAAGTTTTAATTTTGTTCTTTTTTATACAATCGGTTAAAGTGTCGTGCCCTTATGCCCTTAGGCATAGACAGGTGGTCATACATGTCTGGGCATGCCCTTTACCCTGATGTGCACTGATGCAACTCAACTCCTTTGTGAAATTTTGATGAGTCAGCTGAGTGAGTGTCCATACAAGCATGCTTTGCTTAAATATAGTTTTTATTTTGGTAAATTTGTTTATAAATAATACAGTTGCGTGCATGTTTACCTTTTAAGTAGGCTAACACTACAATGATAGTGTATACTGAGGTGACTTAATTACACAGTGAGAACTAGATAAGTCAAAGTATGCTTCTCAAATATGCTTCTCTATGGTCAGTTTAATCAGTTGGACTTTTGTAACTTTGATTTTGAATTTCAGAAATAAGTTTGTATAATGATGTTTTGCAGTTTGCTTCTTTTTTTTGCAAGTTATATATCCAAATTGTTTACTTATATATCAAAATTGCGTTCATTTTATGACAATGGAGGGTAACTATACCCAGAGATGCCACCCTCTACCCCTGGACATTTACCATAAATACTGTCATTCTCTCTGCAGTTTGTGGGCATTTATGTTTTTCAATAATAGTTCCAATGACAAAGAGGCTCAGGTGTTTTTAGATCATGTCACCTATCATTAGGCATTGGCCATATGTTGTTTTATGCTCTCTTGAAAATGAATCTTGAACTATAACATGTTGGATCTTGCATATACCCTATGGCACTGACCGGTGGTCACACCTGCTCTGACTGATGTGCACTAATGTGGAACATACCTACTTGTTATTCTGCACTTGTGTATATCCCTGTGTCACTAAAGAAAATAATTATCATAACTAAGGATGTACTTATCACCACTAAAGAAAATAATTATGATCATTAAGGTATTATGTAACGTACTAAGGAGTAATTATTTTCACTAAAGGAAAATAATAATGATCATTAACATAAAGAATATGTGTAGCATGAGATTCAGATGATCAAGCCAGAGATTAAGTTTCATGAAATTACAGGTTTATAAATTATGATCTACTATATCTGATTCACCTGAATCAGTCAATGTTTCTTATATTACTCCTGGACAAGGTCTGTGTGATTTGGATGAAGAATATAATGTAGCAAATGTGAATAGCTTTGATTCAGATGAATTTTATTATTGATTATTATCTTAGCCATGATAGATATACCTCAACAATCAAAATTGTGCAAGGAAAAGCACCATGATTTTAGCTTACATTCACAGGTTCTTCCAACATGATTGTGTTATCTATAGTATCTGATTAAATTAAATCAGTCCATAATTGTGCTGTGCTCTTGAGTAGTTTCTTTGTGCCAGCTTTCTATGAGCCAGATATTGATAAGTTTCACATACATACAGACTGAGCAGGTTTGCTTTTTTATATGATCTGCTGTCTCTGATTCACCTAAATCAGTCCAATATTGTGTTGTATTCTTGGGTAGTTCTCTTTGTGCCAGATATTTAAAACTTTTACACCAGTACATACAGACTGAGCAGGTTTACTTTTTTGTATGATCTACTGTCTGTGATATACACCTAAATCAGTCCAGAATGTTTCTCCACTCCTGGACAGGTGTGATTTTTTAATGTATAGAATTTGTAGCAAGCTAGATTTAAGTTTCTCAAAAATTACAAGTTGATAAGTTTGCTTTTGGTATGATCTACATAATCTGATTCACCTAAATCAGTCAAGAATTTTGCTGTGCTCTTGGGTTGTTTTCTTTATGCCAGTTTCCTCTGAGCCAGATATTGATATATTTCACATGATTACATACAGATCATTTATACATGTTATATTTGCAGATTTAGGGGTTTCCGTTTTGTATGATCTACTGTCTCTGATTCACCTAAATCAGTTCAGAATTTTGTTGTTTTCTTTGGTAATTTTGTATGTGCAGACATTGATGTCTCACATGATTACATACAGATTGAGCATTTTTCCTTTATGTATGATCTACTGCCTGTGATTCACCTAAATCAGTCCAGAATTTTGCTCCACTCCTACGCAAGTTCTGTGTGATTTGGATATGAGAATGTTTGTTGTATACGATTCAGGTAAATCAAGCAAGAGATTGATATTTTTCAAAAGACTGATCAGATTTGTTCTGTGAGATTTTGGATGCGTGTAAAAAGTTTTGTAGCATGTGATTTAGGTGAATCAGACCAGAGATTGATGTTTCATAAGATTACGGGTCGACCAGCAGCATAAATTCTCTCCATGAATTCTGCAAAAAGTGGCATCTACTTGTGAATGTAGCAAAAACTAAAATAATGAAATTTGGCAATAATAGACAAAATCAATTTTCCTGTGATACTCCAGAAATTGAGAATGTTGAGTCCTTTAAACGTAACTTGCATAAAAAAATGACTGCTTATCTTGTTACACAAGCACAAAAAGCACTTTTTGCTTTGCAAAGTGACACCAAGCAGACAGTAGGATATATTACTCCTAAACTTGCCCTAAAAATGTTTGACACATATATTTTACCAATCCTTGAGTATAATTGTGAAATATGGTCCAATAACAAACCTGTAAATGAACTAGAGAAGAAACAATTAGGATACCTAAAAAATATGTTAGGAGGAAACATACCTCATCACAAGCTGTGTATGGTGAGACTGGCAGATTCCCATTACATGTATGACAACAGTTTAGAATAATCAACTTTTGTATTAAACTAGAAAAACTGCCAGCTAATAATATTCCTAAAAAATGTTTAAATAAGCAAAAAGATATGCACACTTCTGGTAAAAATGCTTGGGTTGGGAAAACTACTCATATGGTCGATGAACATTATCCATTGCTAAAACATTAAAATCTAAAATCTATGAGAAATGTCAGGAAACTATACTAGCTGAAATCAATGACTCTACACTACAGCCAAAACTTAGAACTTATAAACTCATCAAGACTGATTACAGTCTACTAAACCTTAGCAGAAAAATGTATAATAAAATAACCAGATTTAGAGTTAGGTCACATAATTTACGCATTGAAATAGGTAGACATGAAAACCCTATATTGCCAGCAGTTGAGAGATTATGCCTAAAATGCAATATGCATGAAATACAAGATGAAAAACATTGTCTCATAGTATGCCCACATAACACACTTAGTCTTTAAAATAGCTAATGATCACATAGAAAATTTTGAGCAACTAGACAAAGAAGACAAATTTAAGACCATCATGAAATTAAAAGAGCCTGAGTTGTTAAAATCCCTTGGAAAATTTCTTGTAAATATTGATGCCTAATGAATTTTTGGGTCATCATCTATCATCGAGCATTAACCATCACCCCTCAAACTAGCAGTTTCTGCATATAAGTATTGTGATCTATGTGCTTTTACCTTCATCTATTGATAATGTACACCTTTAACTTTTTTACCATGTATATATATATTAAATATAGAAATAGTGGGTAGAAATAGACGTAGTACATGTTTTTTTTCTGTTATTTTATCTATTGATAATGTATACCTTTAACTTTTTCACCATGTATATATATATATTGAATATAGAAATAGTGAGTAGAAATAGACCTAGTACATGTTTTTTTTCTATTATTTTTGACAAATGTATCATGTATGATATTTTTGTGTCAATAAAAGCATATATATATAATAATATGCTTGCATTATCAATGTCACATATAATTGTACAAGCCAAATATAACTCTGTTTAGAAAGTGGTTCATATTGTACAGTTGGATGCAAGACCTAGCCCGAAGAAATCCAGTGATGTACGCGTCGTCGATTCTGAATATTTTCGTGGTTTTGGACGCTTCTAATAATCTTAGAGCAACATTTTTAGAGAAGACAGTTCCAGCAGCCCCCTGACAATACACAGGGCATGGCACCTTTTTGTGAGGAAACTCGTTTTCAGGTACATCCCATCGAGTTAATTCCTTCTTTTCAGTCACTATGTTGTCCCAAATAGGCAACGTACAGAGAATTTTATCGGAGTACCATAATGGGTCCCACATTTGCAAATACTGGTAAAATCGATGCGCTTCCTCAAAAGCTTGAGGGTAGTTGTCATCAGCTTTTCCTAAGAATTCCAGATTTCGACCACATTTCTTAATCCAGTTGAATACTCCGATGCCTTTATATTCGAGAAATTTGTATGCATCAGTGAAATTGAGTCGTAAAATATCTCCTTGAATTTTTGCTTCATTCAACAACATTTTTTCAGATTTTTCATCGTTTGATAATCCTAAGACAAACACCAACGCGGCATCGACTGTCGTAAAATGCTGCTTGTTTAAATCGCGTGATGATTGTCTTTCTTCAAAATGATAGGGAGCCGAATAAACATAAACGAGAAATTTTATTCCATTATAGTGTTCACAATCTGGTTCAATCACTGGTTCAGGTGCATTCCATGTGAAACCACCCCAACAATATGTCTGACACCAGGGTGGTGATTTGTATCCACTATTATTGCAGCCTAAAACATCGTCAGCATTGGTATGTCCGCTGTCATAATAGACAAATTCACTTCTAGTAGGCGCAAGCCAAATTAATCCGATCACAACGGTGGTAAATAATAACAATAATTTAATAACATATTTCTGAATCTTTCTCATTATGCTATTGTCCATTTGAAAATTAGCAAAACTAGCACAGATATTCATTGATGGTATTTAATTCAAGTAATCACATCCTGTGAGTCCTGAAGATAGATTGTATCGGAGTAGCACCATGTTGCATTGCTGCTGAAGTGACCAAAACCTGAAGAATAAAAATAACGCAAAATGAATGGTCAATCACATTATTAGGCCCATCACGTAATTAGGTACACCTACTCTAGCTCTCAATACTTTTGTGCACTAAAGCTTACTAATACACCTGTTTTGCACGGCAGCCATGTTGGTATTTTTGTTTCATGGACCTCGTTTTGATTAGGTCATATATTAGGACATCATTACTTCTCCATTGTTGCACTCTGTGACCTCACAATGGCCCTTGTCTATTGATGACATCACAATATCATATCGGAGTAAAAAGAGTGGTCAATGAGGCAAAAATGCCAACATGGCTGCTCTGTGAAAAGAGTGTATAGGTAGTTAATACAGTTTAGACAAAAAGGTTGCAGAAACATATTATCCCCATAATAATTAAGTTTGCCCTTGTACTCAGTGTCTATGCTGAGGCAAGTGAAAGATCCCATGCATGGGGTAAATGTAACATGGGTGGACTCCTCTCCCTCACCTCATCAATCAACCCTCGATAGCGGCAAGAACTTCTGTACTATCTATCTATCTGTCTATCTGTCTGTCTGTCTATCTGTCTATCTATCTATCTATCTAGGCAACTGACATAATGCATTTAAAGACATGTTTGGTTATTGTTTGTTTATAGTTGATTGCAATATATTTCACAGTAATATTGTAAATATAGAATTTTCCTTCTCGAAGGCATATAGCCGCTGCTGAGAAATTAAGTTTAGATTAAAAGTACAAGAATAAAAAGAAAATAATTAAATAGGCCGGTGGATGAAGGATTTTTAAGTTAATCAAGACTCAAAGGCACAATGTCATAGTTTGAGAAATTGTTATACTTTAGGTTATTATTTAAACTGCTGTGGCCATATTGTGTTGTACAGATTGGACACTCGCAAATTTTTGACAAGTTAGCTAATTTGTTCCCTTAACTGTGGCAATTATTACAATAAATCTGAAAAAATTGACATATCAGGTATTTATAAATCATAGCCCTATACATTTCTAACCATAATGTTTAGAAAGGTCGACACGATATGCTTGATGCTTATGTTAAATTAGCCACTCTTGTTAAATATTAAATTTAAATCGATGTTGTTGGTTAATAATTTCAGGTGGCAATATTGATTGATTTATAATATCAATGTCATAAATTCCTACACAAAAAAAATGAATTATCAAAAGCCAAGACTCAACTTTTGTGCTCCTGAAATCAGCTGTGGCTAATCTACAAATCCATTGAAAATTACTACAGGTGACTCCCAATTACACATTTGTTCAACCATTTCTTTGTGAATATTCGATCATGCTAGATTTAACAGTAAAGTGGAAAATTGAGACACAATTCACAAGTAAATTTTACCCACAAAATTTCTTAATACACAAAATAACTAAAATTATGTGTGTATAACTCATCCATAATAATATATACAATCCATTGACCTTTGAGCATGTAAGCTCTCATTAATTTAGTAAGGTCAAAATGGCATGTGAACATGGTTGCAGTGTCATTAACTTTGGGTTTGACCTCTTTAGGTTTAGCACCCTGAAGTAAATGTAAGAGCTCAGTCTTCTCCAGTGTGCTTAAACCTTGCACATACTCAGACATGTTGGATTGTGGGGAAGTGGGGATAATCCCATCTGCCTTCTCATCACTACTCATAGTGTAGAGTACACAAGAGTGATTAACCCAAGTAAAAGTAACAGTGTAAAGTTTGTCAGTTAAGCACACAATCACTCACACTCAAGCAAATTGTTATAAATTTTGGAATAATGAAAACTTAATAGAAGTGAATTTAGAATTGTAATTTGGATTGAATTTGGAATTTACATAATTGAAAAGATTTGAATATAAATTTTGAATATTGAAAGTTATAAAAGAAAGTTGAAAATTAAATTTGGAATAGCAATAGGTGTTCTGGAGTAATCAGTAAATGTTGATTTTATAATAAAGTATTTAGATAATAAATTGATTTTATTGAGAAAGAACCCAGTTGTAAGTACTAAGTACTAAATATGAATACTAAATAAATATTAAGTATAAATTATTAGGTACTTAGTGAATAATTAATAGGCCGCAGGAGCGGCCCCGTAGGGGCCGCCCGTAGGGCTTTTATGACTAGAGATTGGCCAAAAACAAAATCTACTGTCATGCTATTCTCAGATGACCGGATCGAACTATGTTGTCCTAATTAATCTGCGCGGCCATGATGCGCACAAAATAATAATGACCTACTTACACAAAAATCGTTCTTAACAGCTCTTAACTTAAGATCTAGCAGACAAATTGAATTAACTCACATTAAAACACTATTAATGATCATTTCTATGTGATTCAAGACTGGACAAGCAGTAGAAGTATGGTTTTGAATGTTCCATGTTAGGGATGTCCACTGCCGTGATTTTCCACAAAGCTAGCCAACTAAATGAACGTTCGACCAATCAGAGCAGAGCTTATTTAATTACTAGGCCATTTGCTAGGCAACGAGCTTTAACAAACTCTGTGATTTGCCGTGGCGCTTAGGTTTTAAATCAATACGCCGTCATGATGCGCGCTTCCAAAAAAGGGCCTTTAGAAACGTCACAATTAAAACTTTTATTTATGACGTCACAGAAAATGGCTTTGGCCGCACCACTGGCGAACAAAAAACGATGTGTTCGCTCAACCGGAACGATCGCGATTATGGTTGTTATTACTTGAAAATGGCATCAAACTTCAAAGTATCATTTTAGTACTAATTCTACAACTCCTGCGGTCTCTCATGCACATTGCATATTCATATTAATGGAATAATGCTAACTATTCTACCAATAGTTTTAAGATATGAACTATTGAACAAACAAATGGAAAAGTAAAGCATGAACTCAAGTATAAACTTAAAATATGTAATATAAACAGTACTAACTTAAGTAGGAAACCTAAGTAGGAACACAAATATATATGAAAGTATACTTAAATATAGGGAAGTATACTAAGTATGGTATCTCCAAGTAATATACTGGTAAACTAGTAATATAAATAATGTAGAAAGTATTTTTTTAACAATTTACCTGGCAATTGTAAATTGGTTTTGTATAAGAATTATTTTATAAATTATAAGTAATTATACAATGCTATAATAGAGATATAACTATTTAACTATCCAATGAATAAGCTAATAATACTTCTAAATTTTAAATGCTAATAACCTGTTTGCATAACTTGGCATGAAAAAATATGAATTGGTAAAATAATGTAAACTAAAGTAGTAACTCTTATAATAGTCACTCTTATGATAGTCTTACACTATAAAATAATGTAAACTAAAGTAGTAACTCTTATAATAGTCACTCTTATGATAGTCTTACACTATAAAATAGTTGTAAACTAAAGTAGTAACTCTTATAATAGTCACTCTTAGGATAGTCTTACACTATAAAATAATGTAAACTAAAGTAGTAACTCTTATAATAGTCACTCTTATGATAGTCTTACACTATAAAATAATGTAAACTAAAGTAGTAACTCTTATAATAGTCACTCTTATGATAGTCTTACACTATAAAATAGTTGTAAACTAAAGTAGTAACTCTTATAATAGTCACTCTTAGGATAGTCTTACACTATAAAATAATGTAAACTAAAGTAGTAACTCTTATAATAGTCACTCTTATGATAGTCTTACACTATAAAATAGTTGTAAACTAAAGTAGTAACTCTTATAATAGTCACTCTTAGGATAGTCTTACACTATAAAATAATGTAAACTAAAGTAGTAACTCTTATAATAGTCACTCTTAGGATAGTCTTACACTATAAAATAGTTGTAAACTAAAGTAGTAACTCTTATAATAGTCACTCTTATGATAGTCTTACACTATAAAATAGTTGTAAACTAAAGTAGTAACTCTTATAATAGTCACTCTTAGGATAGTCTTACACTATAAAATAATGTAAACTAAAGTAGTAACTCTTATAATAGGCCGCAGGAGCGGCCCCGTAGGGGCCGCCCGTAGGGCTTTTATGTTTAGAGATTGGCCAAAAACAAAATCTACTGTCATGCTATTCTCAGATGACCGGATCGGAACTATGTTGTCCTAATTAATCTGCGCGGCCATGATGCGCACAAACTTGACCTACTTACACAAAAATTGCTCTTAACTAACGATCTACCCGACAAATTTGAAGAAACTCACGTTAGAACATCATTTTTATGTGATTCAAGATTGGACAAGCAGTAGAACTATGGTTTGAATGTTACATGTGAGCGATGTCCATTGCCGTGATTTTCCACAAAACTAGCCAACTGAACGTTAAATCAATGCGCCATAATGAGGTCATGATGAGCTACGATGAAAATAGGCCAAAACGTCACAACAAACTTGTATTGATGACGTCACAGAATGCCTTTGGCGCTGGGCGAGCATGCCTTGTCAACGGCAAAAACAGCGTGTTCGCTCAAGCGTAATGATCGCAATTTTGGTTGCCGGGACTGTTATGTAACAAATTGCTATTAATTAGTCATTTGTGATAATTGCTTTTGGTTAATTTCACTTTAAATCTGACACTTCTTGGCTCATTCCTACAGGCCTAGGAATTGCATTTATTATGACAAATGCAATTTTTGAAGACAAGAAAATACATGTGTCTCGATCCCAGCTAGCTCAATTGAAAAAAATAAAGAAAATGTTGGTAGTTTTATCAATTTCTCATCTGCTTCATTGATTGGCAATAGAAAAGTTCTCCATAGTTTACAAATCTGTTTTCCATGCAATTATAAACCGAGTTGTAATTAAACATTTTAAGTTAGCCCAATTAAGTACGTGACAAATTACCCACATGTATGAAAATGGCATCAAAGGTAAATCACACCTCCTGCGGCCTCTCATGCACACTGCATTATCATATTAGTCACTCTTATGATAGTCTTACACTATAAAATAGTTGTAAACTAAAGTAGTAACTCTTATAATAGTCACTCTTATGATAGTCTTACACTATAAAATAATGTAAACTAAAGTAGTAACTCTTATAATAGTCACTCTTATGATAGTCTTACACTATAAAATAATGTAAACTAAAGTAGTAACTCTTATAATAGTCACTCTTATGATAGTCTTACACTATAAAATAGTTGTAAACTAAAGTAGTAACTCTTATAATAGTCACTCTTATGATAGTCTTACACTATAAAATAGTTGTAAACTAACTCACCAAATAATTGTTATTGTGGATATATATAAAAAAGTAAATTAAGCGATTTGACACCACTAATTGAGTCACAAGGTAATATAAATGGAATGGTGACACAATGACATCAAAACTAGCATCAGCCAAGCTTAACCCATTTCCCCAGAATTTCCTCTTGAACATACTAAACTGTGCTCTAAAAACTAAAAGTTTGAATTATTTAATAATTTTGGTTTTATTTAATTTTTAATTAACTTAAAAAAAATGTGTGTTTTTCTTTTTTCATCAACTTCCAAAATATCAAACTGTCTTAAATAAATCATGTTTTGAGTTTTAAAACGCCAATTTTTAACCAAATTAACCTAAAAATAATCGAAAAAAAAACCAAATTGCAGATTTTTTTGCCTTGATTTAAATCACTTGATTTTCATCTGCCAACCCTGCTTTTAAATGTTGGGATTAGTGTTCAATCTGGAAAGTGCAGTCCTCTATGGCAAGTTCTTGCCACTCTCAAAAGCTTATTGAGATGAGAGAGAAGGGGGTAGGGCAATCCATGGCATATTACACATTTTCCTCTTAAATGGGCTGTGTAGTTTTAATATTAAACCTGGCAGATATCTTTAATATAACAGACAAACTGTTTCCATGTGGGCATGTTTCATTCTGCCACTCTCACAAGCGATTGTACTGAACAAGATGGTTTGAATTTTATGATTTTACTAGTAAGTATCTTTTCACAGGAAATCCTTATTAACTAAATTAAATAATAATAACTTTGTATTGCCATTAGCTCAAATGTATTGACATTAGTTTAAAATACAAAATGATATACATTATATACTCCACAACGTTCCTGGACTGATTAACAACTCAACATTGGTTTCTTCCCTTCCTGAATAAGCACAGGTCAAAAAACACCATTAGTGGACAAACAGCCACACACCTATAGCAGCCGAGGATTTGAGGAATTCGACCTGGGCTTGCCTAAGTAAATCAGTGGCCGAGTTAAGTGTTGCTAAGTGGCAGTGAGGACAGTTCCCAGAGCCTGGGCCTACTGAAAAAAAAGGTAGACTAACAGCAAATTATGGACTAGAAATTTTGAGATCCGTGAAGATAAGGTATTGCAGGACACCAACTTGAAGGTGATTGATTATGTGTTATTGTATATAAAAAATATTTATATTATTATTACCCAATTTATCATTTTTTCCTTTTTTTTTTACCAGAATATCTTCTTCAGATAAACTGACTGTGTAGGTGATTAGCAATCTAAAACAATTTAATTATTCTCATGTTGGTCATCAGGGCAGTACATGTATAGATATACTTTTGAGATTTTGACCAGCTTTTTGTACCAGATCTCAGTCTATAGAACACCTTATGCTGACATATCTAACTTTTGTCATAGGTACTTCTGTAATCATTTACAAAAATCTTGGAGGATTGGTAAAGTTTCGTCATAATTTTTCTGCATGACCAAATATGGCAATTCTTTATCTGTTACTCTATGACCATAGTTTCAGCTAATTTTTGCAAGAAGACCTTGGTTGCCACATTCAAAATGCATAAATTTATGTTTAAGATATGGCCTTGAAGTAAAGCAGTTCTAATCCAATCCAGGAAAATTGTTTTTTTTTTTCTTTTTACATATCATTTATGCTGGTAGAGGTCTCTTATTAAAGAGAACTTTACTTGTTAGATATTTTTACTGTTTTAAGAATGACTGACACAATCATAGTCATTTTGACAAGTACGTTAGTCATTGATAGCTCCATCTTACAAGTCAAAGGTTAGCTGAGGATTAGTCAAAGATTTTAGTGATAAATCTGGTTAGGCATACAATATGTGTGTGTGGAAAGAGCTTTATGTCCTGTATTTCTGCCCCTATTGGGCTAATAAGGACAGGCAGGGACCATGGCAATGAGATGAAGGATGAAACAGCCGGTAATCGAACCCGGGACCCAGCGGTTGGAAGCCTAGAGCACTACCTCTGAGATAGGCCCCCGCCCTGTAAGGCATACAATAACATCAGATTAAAAAAGGTACAGGGGGAGGAGGTATCAGTTAGTGTAGACAGCTGAAAAATCCAAGCAACCCAAGAGCTTGGTAATCTTACTGAGCAAAATGTTTGGTGTTGCAATGGAATACCTATTTTTACTTACTGAAAGACTAAATAGCTCAGATTTTATTCATTTATTTTTAGCATTCCATTTCCCTGATAGCATTCCAAATCGGCCCAGCATCATTTCTATATAAGGCCACTGTTGGTACAACATCGAATCAGCATCGCCACATCGTGCCGACATGAAGGACCCGGGTTCAATGCCGGGCCTGGGCACCCTTCATGAGCATCATACCAGCTGGATGTCGTTTGGATGAGACATGAAATTAGTGGTTCCTTGTACTCAACGTTTGTGCTGCGGCAAGTAAAAGATTCCACCCATGGGGTAAATGCGTAACATGGGTGGACTCCTCTCTCCCCTCATCAATCAACCCTCGATAGTGACAAGAACTTGCCATAGAGAGATGCACTTTCCATATCTATCCATCTTTTGATCCATCTATCCATCTATCTATCTATCATTGTACTAGCACTACCAAGAAATGATTTTTTGCTGCCATTATTTTTCACTGACAACAGATCTCCTATTTCTATCAATTAGAAAGTGAGCATGTTCATATGAGAAAATAAATGGAAAGTTTTGCAGTGTTTATCACACCAATTAATTTCTCAATTTGACAGTTTTAGAAAACTGATATTTTCAGAGCCAGCACTTATTCTTTTAATGAAGAAATTAATATGCATGCTCTTGAAACTGCACTTTTTGTATTTGTTTAATCACTTTAGTTTACCCAGAATATCTGCTGTCAGTCAATGAGCTAGACTTTGAACAGATTAGACACCATTTGGTGTCTAATCTGTTCTCGGGACGCCAATGAAGGCCAAGCTTGTTCATTTCTAAGAAGAATGTCCACTTTCTTGGCAAATATAGTATACAGTCTTTAAAACAACATGGCTCATCTCTCAAAATGTATGTCGAGTAAATTTGAGAAAATCAAAATAAATAATATTTCAAGATATGTTTTTATATGCAATTAAACCAATCACTATAAAGTAATATCAGGCAGTAAAAAATCATGTAAGCTTGATAATAAAAAATACAGTTGCTCAAAGCCTGTATTATAATTCTGTTATTCTTAACCTTATTTTGTTTATTAATAATGATGATGATAAATAATATATATATATATATAGAATTTTATTGACCGCAGAGCATCAAAAAGATACATGTGTCATAAAAAAATCAAATGCAAGGATAACAAAAAAATATATACATATATATAATGATTAAGTAAAATAAAAGAACAATCTACATGAACATAATTTAGTTACATATTAAAAACATCTATATAATAATTATGTACAACTATAAGCATATGAATAAAACAAGGCACCATCAGGGCAATCAGCAGGAATCAATGCACCATGGAAGATGAGTACAAATATTTAAGTAGCTGGGTATGACAGTAAATCCTTTTTTTTTTTTTTTCCTATTCCATGTATCTTTATCCTTCTCATGCAATATTAATTCATTTATATTACCAGTGTACACCTATCTTTTCATAACCTGATATTTAGCTAACGTTTAGGCGATGGTATGAATTCTTGATAATGCTAGTAAGTTAATTAGTTTTGTATTATTGACCTTTTGGTCCATCAATATCCACTTCATACAAAATCTACATAATGAAATTAAATCAGTCCAATACTTGGGTTAAACAAAATCTATTGTAAATTAAATAATAAATTACATTCATTATATAGAAAATAATAAATAGAAACAGAGTGTCCAAAGGTCAAAAGTCAAATACAGGACAGTATCTGATGATAACACAGTTTACACAAATTGTCCACACATATCCTTGGTAACGCTGTGTTAACTCCTACAACATTGCGTTATGCAAAGGAATCTGTCAATCAAATATTTGTAATTTGAAGAATCTAAGAACTGCACCAAAGGAGGGATGTGGCATTGAACTTGGCAGTTGTGAAATTCAAAGAGATGTCAAAAAACCCATGCGGAATTTGATGACAAAATACAATAATTTCCACATTACAATGCAGTTGATAACTTGAAGAATATTGTAGCTATTGACGCAATATTGAAAACACCTAACTTAGGACATCCTCAATATTTAGACAACCTCACTATTAAGACCACCTCAACATTAAGATCACCTCAATATTAAAACCACCTCACTATTAAGACCCCACAATTTAGAGCATCTGAGGAAATTTTCACATTTTCACCATATTATTAATGAACATGAGACCCCCAAAAGGCACAACTACACATATTCTGTCAAAGTTGTAGGCATGTAGGTTGAGTAGTGCGCAGTTCTGCTCTGGAAACAAAGTAAATAATTTTATTCTATTTTTGGCAAATTTGGTAAAACATGGCCGATATGTGTCAATGTGACTATCAAAAGGCCATATAGGGTGTTAATTTGCCAAACCTTGTTGGAGTGTTAGTGTTAGAGTTCTGCTACCGGAAACGAAAGTGTCATGCCCGCCCGCTCATCCATTCATCCGCCCACCCACCCATTCGTCCGCCCACCCACCCATTCGTCCGCCCACCCACCGACGGATAGACATGATTTTTCAAAGTGATACAATAACCCTCTTTGAACTTCATTCACTGAGGGTTAAAAATTGAGGCCCAATGGGGCAAAAGACGGACAAGATGTCGGTCGGGGACGATGGCCAAGGCAGCTAATTTTTCCGCCAGCGAGTCTCTTTTATTTTCTTCATAAATATCTGTAGAGTAATTATGCGTGACCTTACTGACAGTTCCCTAACCGCATGGAAACTGACCAATCTGGCCAATGTACTAAAAGGCCTAGAAAACTCTGTGTACCTGCTTAGTGAAATGGCAGTAATGAATCAGCAAATTGAATGATAATAAAGTTGATAAGAAAAATTGTTGCTACAACAAATATAAATCGCCTGAACTATGAAATTTCACCCTACACTCTGCTACTTTGGACTTCAACTGTAAGCTTTTGAGCCAGCTGACTACTTAAAAGTGAATTCCTTGTCCGCTAAACAGTGATTTTTTTTCATACAAGGGAGAATGTGTTTTACCATAAATTTTACCTTGGGTAGTTAAATTTTAATGATAAATGCTACACTTAGTGCACCGAAGCAGTGACTAGAATCATAAACATTTTAGAACACCTTGTCCTATATGATGTAGTGGACCTATACAAAAGAATTGACAGGACCCTAAATTCACAGTTCAAAGTAATCAAGCACTAGAGTTTAAAAGACTTTAAGATGTGGGTCAAAATATTATGGCAAGTTATATTGTTTGACTTTGCAGGTCGCTGTAAATATAATTCATACATAATCAGTAATACTGGACACATAGCTACACATATAGGCTAAGGGAGGGTTGTTAAATCTGTCATTAAAACAACAAAAAGGTAAGTTGTGTTTCATTTTGGTGTCTTAGGATAATGACAAAGTTGTGCATTCAACAATGGCTATATCCTGCATACCCATGTACACTGTCATTGTAAACATTCATAGGTTAATTTATATCTTGCAGTTTACAAAGAAGAAAAGATATCCATGAGTACAAGACGACCGTTTACCACATGGGGTACGGGACCTCCGAGAGTAACCCCTCTGAGGATGTCTCCAAATGGACACAAATCACCATCAAATTTTTCCAGTTAGTCATCATCAACATATCTATGCTTTGCATAACATACATACATACTTAAACATACAGTTAGTTTCATTAAAAACGGTCTGACAAATTGAACCAAAACAAAGTTAGACAACTTCTGCCATACAATGCTACCAGC
Organism: Alitta virens; assembly: GCA_932294295.1. Taxonomy (NCBI): domain Eukaryota; kingdom Metazoa; phylum Annelida; class Polychaeta; order Phyllodocida; family Nereididae; genus Alitta; species Alitta virens. Next base: position 40,244,232 of record OW028578.1, read on the forward strand.
CATTAAACGGAGTTGTCTGGCTATAGCTGGCTACTCAAAGCCAGATCTATAAGTATGTGGAGCACCTATTGGTGCATTGGTTGATAGTAAAGCAAATTTGTCAAAATGTAGCAAAAGTTTACTTAAAGTGATACTCCTTGAATCTTTCTAAATATTGTCCCATTTCCTTTCTCCCAGAAAGTACTCACAATAGTTTGCAGTGACTGTCTAGTGTCATTACAGCAGGTTTTCATTAATATTTAGCCACTTAATCATGGTAAATCCACATTTTTGGTCAAGAGTGACAGTTACAAGAATCATCCACTCAGAGCCATCTTCCTGTCACTAAGTGGGTCAGCACTGGTCAGTGGGAGCTGCAAGAATGTTGTAACCATGGCAACCTGGTGAGTCACCAGAGTCCAGGCCACTTTAAATTTGACCTAGTTCTATTGGTGGGCCACCTATAGAAAACAGAGGGCTAATTACTCCTTAATTAATAGAGATGACTTGATAGTATGGAATTTAGTTGAGGCCATATTTTCTACATGGGATTCAAGGAGTATCACTTTAAGCAATGGTGAAAATCTGCTGCGCATGCGTGCACAACAGCACCACCCAGCAATAATTATTAGTACTGACAGGTGTCGCCCTCTGGTGTTCCCTCTCCTACAAATGAATTTACATATCAATTTGTCATTTCTGTTGAAAAAATGCCTGGCTATTGCACATACACATTTATGATATATTAGTTACATTTCTTACATTTACCGAGGTTTTTATTTTTTCAATGGTTGTAGTTTAAGCCGACTATAAAGTAGAAGTAGACATAAGCAGCTGGCTTTAGCCAGTTACAGCTACAGCCAGGAATAGGTTGCTACAGCTGTCTACATGGTCAATTATGCCACGTGCATTTTCCATGCGTTTGGATAAACGCATGGAAAACGCATGGTTGTTGCCTCATTATAATTAGCTAAAAACCATGCATTTATCCTTCTCATGGAAAACGCACATAGCACATCTGGCCATGTAGAGTCGCCAATATTTTATGAAACTAACTGTATCTATCTATTTCGATTTTTGAACATTTTCAGCATTTGGGGAAGTGAAAATGAACCTAGTCTGCAATTCAACAATGGCAATGATAATCCACGAGGGTTTTGTAAGTAATTTACTCGTGCTCCAGCAGATAATATTTCTTTATTTATAAAATATGTTTAAAAACAGGGTAAACATATATGGTTAGAAAATACACTGTTTTACAACATGGCCCTGTTATTAAGCAAAAAATAAAAAATGCCAAAAAATTGATATTACAAAATAACAAAAATAGTAAAATTACAATTAAATATCGAAAGTCAAATAAAAGCATTAATAAAATGAGCTTTATATTGAAATTTTTAATTGTTTTTTATTTTTATTTTTTGCCCCCCTACTGATGTTTTCTATATTACTCATCTGTAATGAGGCAAACCCATACTTGTGTCAGATTTTCATTTTGTATTTTCAAGGTCACGTTGCATTACATGTCCCGGATGTGTTCGCATTCGCAAAACAGATTGAACCGTTGGGGGTTAAATTTATAAAGAAGCCTGACGAAGGTACACTAGCAGTAGGAATACATATGTCGACATAGTGTAAATTGTAGTCCGGCGTATCACTGTCCAAGCAGTCTCAACCGACTTTATAATTACACCCTGGCAGGCCTGTTTAGGCTTAAGCCTTTTTCAACTACCTGGAGAGTATACAGCCTGTAATGCAGAATTACCTACAGGGGCTAAGCACGTACAATTGCCATCACTGCCTATAGCCAAGTACCCATTTACACCTGGGTGGAGTGGAGCAAAGAGTAACAGAGGATCTGCTCAGTTCCTCCATGCCATGGTGGGGGCACGAACCTACAACCTTTCGATTTGAAGGCGAGCACCTTAACCACCATAGTACAATTATTTGATAGTGACTCGAAACTTTTTGGAGGGTCATCTCCCGTACTATTGACCTTTTTTAGCTAAACGACAAGATAACAACCATACAATGAGCTCAGTTTGTACAAATGATTCTCAAGGTATTCTCTTGTTGTATTAATTATGTTAAAGGCAATAGCCAACACAGCCATCAGCTAGTGGCACCACTCCCCTGTTAGTGTGATGATATTGAAAGTTATTTATGTACATTGTGAATGCATGTGTTGATTCTGAATAAACTTAAACTTAACTTAAACTTACATTTATTTCAGGTAACCCAAAAGGTCAGACTTTCATTCAGGACCCGGATGGATATTACATTAAAGTCATCACTAAGAATGAACCAGCCCCAGATCAAGAAAACCCCAAGGCTTATGTGGACATGTTCAAATATCAATGATAAATGCCCTGAAATTGCTGAATGGTTCCCAACATATACATGCAAATGAATTTACCAAACCCTGGTATAGATGTTTGCCAATAACAATAGTATACCTTTTTCGAATTTTTTTGGCTGAGGATTAAAAGAGCATTGAATGGTTTTTAGATGGGTTTGTGATAAATCAAATTTCACTGTATTATAATGTCTTTACAGTGATTAGCTTACAAAAATCGTGCTTAATGTCAATTTCAATTCATATGTCAATGAAAGCAGACAGGCTGCCACTGTTGCTGCTGCTTTTGTTGCTCCTGCTGCTGCTGCTATTACTTGGAAGAGCTCTCTTGATGAATAATTCAGTAATGGAATATATTTTCAAAGTAGATGTTTATCACATTTAACTTGACGGCCGTTCGATCAACAAAATCTAAAAGAACAGGAAGAAATAACATTGTTTTTTTTTAAGGTGTATCAGAGAGTAATGGATGAAGTATCTGTTATGTATTGTGTTGTATTGTATTGTATTGTATTGTATTGTATTGTGTACTGTGTATTGCTACTGGTCTGATTTGGAATTAAAAATTGATATTTCTGCCAGTATCTATACTCACTTGATTTTATTTTTTTATTTTTTTACCTATTGCTTTCCCAGTAATGTTATGCCAGACAATGTCTTACTTTTTCTAATCTACCATTTATATATTGTACTATGCATGTGTACAGCTTACATGACCAGCTGTCAAAAGTAGAGATGTGATTACCAGTTAGATAATTGGGATTTCGGGGTTATACTGCTAATAGTCTGTTTTTTATTGATGCTACATCGCTTAGTATGACAAAATTATGACCAAAAAAATGTGTACTATAATTCAAATCCATTATGTGGACACCCAGGTCCATACACTTGGAAACTTCACTGCAGAGGACGTCATGTGAATCCAGGACTCCTATTGGCTAAAGCAATCCCTCACCCAATGGGAGACAGGATTTGCATGCGTTACAGAGTCTATGAAATCTGCCGATGACAGCTTTAAATGCTGATCAGAATGGTGGCATTAAAATCCATTGTCAAATGCCGACTAGATAAATCTAATGTGTTTACGCAGAATAAATAGCTGTGCCAAATTTACTGTGATACTCACAGTTCTCTTCAACCTTGACAAAATGGAATCTGAAAGCAAACTGAGCTCATTGTATGGATGTTACCAGCAGACCATTTTAGCTTTAGTCTGGCACTCTGTTCAAATTGAAAGGGAACGCTATTGGACTCTGATTAAATTGCTGTTTTTTTTTTCGTTCATTACAAACTCATGCCTTAGTTGTTTTTGATCATTTTTTGATGGACCCCTTTCACCAGTATTTACAGTCAATTTCATAAACTTTGAAACAATATTCCAGAGGACGTCATGTGAATCCAGCTGGATTCCCGTTTGCAGAGAGATTGTCTTAGCCAACGAGAGTCTTTTATTCACATGACGTTCTCTGATGTTTTTTTGTCCTTGAAATTGGCTGTAAACACTGTGTGCAGTCACCTCACAGCCCAGTGATGTACATGTTTTGCTTGATTACTCATCCAAAGTGAATTAATCAATTTTATTATAGTCTACAGGCTGGCTTATTGTATCAAAGGTCTAATAATGAAATTACTGAATAACTAGATGTTCATGTGCTGAGTTAATGCAATTCTTGTCCTGACAAACAGGCCATTACGGTAACCTAGGTAAACTAGCAGAGAATGTCCATAATAAGGTCGCTGGGCTGTTGAAGGACAGCAGTGAGAAAATTTGATAGTTTAGTTCAACAATCATGTTATATCTATCCCTGGCACAGTCATTGCTCTCATATACAGTAGTTTTGGAGCGCGTATGGATAGTTCAGGGGTGAAAGAGACAGATCAGAAAGATTGTAAAGTATTGACCAACTTTTCTGGCCCATTCCTAATGTCCTTATCATCAAACACTTTTCGGTGCTACATAGGTCATTAGCCTAAAAGAATACAGAAATAGCATTACAACTGTACAGGAAAGGGGTTAAAAGAAGTGAAAACAAGTTTATTGCCCAGATGTTGGCCATTGTTGAGGGTGATGGTTTCATTCTCATCAAATCTTTCAATCAGTCTGAAAAGTCATTCTGAGGATGCAACTATCCATGCACCCTTTAAAACAGCTGTTACAACTGTATTTATATTTTTGTCATCTTCATTGTGAACCCCGGCATTAAGATTACCCATTGCACATATTTTACTGGTCCTAGTAACAAGGTTTTCTTATTGATTTGATCAGAGGTATAAAATACAATGGTAAGAATACCTTTAGGTCAAAGAATGGGTGGTCTAGTGGTCATAAAGTAGAGTTTCACTATATTCTTACCAGAACAGATATGCATGTAATAACATTCAATTTTATCTTGTCAAAATGCTTCCACACATTATATATTTTCTTTTTTCCACATGTGACTTCTTGCCATGGAGTCCTCCTGTTTCTTAGCAGCAGCAGTACTTGGCAATAAAACATCTAAAAATGGCAAACATAGATGACAGCAATGGAAAACATTGTCAAACTGTCATATAGATTTAAATCTGATAGGTTTTAAACAAAGTAAATGACCGTGGCAGCAGAGTTTGGGGGTGCTGTTCATATCTATTTCTGGAGAGTTGCAATATCGATCTATTTTCACATATAACAAACCCATACTTGCACATTTGAAAGCAAGTTGTTGAATTTACTATAACAAGCCATGCCTAGCTGCATTCCAACTGAAAAACCACATTGGAATAGTGGATTTTCACGGAAGGGTTCTCTATATTTCTACCAGGTGGCTATGAGGGTGGGGACCTAGCTCAGAGGTAGCGCTCTGGGCTTCCACCCACTGGGCCCTGGGTTCGATTCCCGGTCGAGCCTATGTTGAATGGCTATTTCATCCTTCATCTCATTGCCATGGTCTCTGCCTGTCCTAATTAGCCCAACACGTGCAGAAATACAGGACATAAAGCCCTAACCACACACACACACCAGGTGGCTATGACAGAACACTGCAATTCTATTGGATGAAAAAGTTCCCGCCTTTGGCTGTGAATGGCTGAAGCAAAGTACATCCTAGCAGCAGTAATATTTGACACCTTTTCATTAAATTGATTTTTGTAATTTTTCTGAGAAATGTATATTTATTGAATAAGTCAGTGATTATCTTCTTTGTCTGAAAAGCAAAATGAGTAATAAGAGGAGAGGAAGGACTTATGTCTTGCTGAACTCAGGGCTGCTCAGTGAAAAGACTATTATATAACTAATTTGTGTAATAGATTATGCCCAGGTCTTGCAATTAAATACCATGGGTGAGTGGGTAAGACACTACTAAGACGGGCCTTATTTTTGCACCAGATAGGGCTGATCAGGATAGCCAGCAAATGATGAAGCAACCTTCCAACACGGGCTACCAGTCATGGGTTACTAGCCTCAGAATTTACAACAAAATAAAGGTATTTACCATCGAATTAAGGTATTTAAATAAGTTATACAACGTCATGTTGCATGCAATAGACAGCTTTAGCTTGATGGTGGCAGGTAGCAGGCTGTCACTGGGTGTGTAAGTATTTTTTGCTAGCTCAGTATTGCTTGTAATATTCAACAACATGCAATATCCAAGACTGTTATGTGTGTCAAACTTACAATATTCAAAATTGAAATTATAATTTTTTTTTTTAACCACAAAAATTCATAATAACATTTCAAATTTTCACCACAACAAAAATTCATCTTCAATAAATGACAATAGGATATCTTTTATTCATCATTTAAGGCTTTTTTTACTTTTTAAGTTGCAATATTGATGTAAAATGTCATCAAGGGGGAGCCTTCGACAGCGACTTCTAATTATTCTTAAGGGGCGTTCACACTATCACATACAAGAGCTAAGTATCAGGACGTATGACCAAATATAAAAATATTCATTAGTTATGTAACTTGCTCGGGAGTCAGTCGGCGAGCATTTTACGTACGTTCTACGTACCCATCCTTGGCCATACGTAGCCATACGTAGCCACTGTCCATCCGTATGTGTTTGCCATCCACTCGCGTCCACTTGTAGAAGGCTCTTAAAACAATCGCCAGATGTCCGTAAAACGCTCGCTGAACATCCGTCGCCAAGCACACGTGAGACTTACATGGGGAATACGTGAGGCACTCGTAGATCGCTCGCACGGAAGACGACGGACATCCGGCGAGCGATCTACCATTGCCTCACGTATGCTCATAGAAAGAAGTTATACATGATTAACAGAGCCACGAGTGAGCACGTATAGCCAATTTTTGATGTACATGGTCATACATAGGTCTTATAAGTGATAGAGGGACCCTTAAGACATTTGTTCAAATAAACAATTCTGAGTTCTGAGCTTTTGTAAAATACTGAACATAACTTTTTATACCTGGGCCTAGGCCTTTATCAAGTATAGAACAATCATACTATGTTCTATGACAGACCAGGTATATTAAAGCGAACGAACGCTCTGAGGCTTGAAAATATATGGGTCAACGCAGCGGCAGCGTATGGAGCATAGGTAGTTGTACTATAATCATCTTCACCAAATTTGGTTTGTAAGTTGCGCTTTTGTATCGGGGTTCTAACGGTGTGCCATTTATAGCTGTATTCCTAAAACTGTACGAAAGCGCAAGTTAAAACAGTTTTGGCAGGATTTCCCTATGTATTTAAGTGTTTACATTGTAGGCCTAGTGCTGCTGGCATTCTACACACAACACCAGGTATCTATTCTTTTTTTGAAAAAGAATATTCTTGGTAATTATACTGTATTATGCTAATATATATATATATCACTTTATTTTAAATTCCAGTAAGAGAGTCGTATTATCAAAAAGATTGTCACCAATATTAAGCCTAATGCTCAAGAAAGCCAGAAGACCGCTTTCTGACAGGCATCTTTCAATTTTTCTTTATAAGATCAAATTTGTGGGTTCCACTTAATAACTCTGCATCTCAAGTGTGAGCTATCACCCTGCTTGTCACCAGAAAGGTGGGAAAAACTAGATCAGTAAAGCGAAAAAACAAGATCAGTAAAGCGACCGAAGTTATCATGCGAAGAACTAATCATATTAAGTTTCATCCCTCAATTAAAAAGTAAGTGATATATGTCAGATTTCTCTTCTTTTTTCTTTTTTTTCTGCTGGCATTGTAAACCCATATTTAAGATTTCAGGAGTTAATAGATCTATCAAAAAATGTATCTAAAAGGTTGCTCTGGCCGCAAACTCATTTTAGAGCAATGGGCAGTCATGTCAAGTCGACCAGAGTCAAATACTTTTTTTTTTTACAAGGAACAAGACATAGATACTAGGTGATATAAGAATCCCCTTTAATTATTATCATTTTAATTATATTTTAATTTAATTTCCTATTGTTTTACTTCGCTTATCATTTTTACTAATTGATTTTACTGTGGCATGTTTATTTATTTATTTTACTATTTATGCTTTATTATAATTTTAATTAATTGTTGCAAAATAAATATACTTACTTAATCTATAGCTACAACTTTAATTCAAGAAAATTCCGCATGCAGTCACAACATACAATTATCAGACTCTTGCAACTTCTCAACTTTCTATAACTTGTGAATTACAGTGACTAATATTACAGCTAGTTCAATTAAAAACAGCCTGTCAAATTTAACCTAGACAATGCTAGACAACTTCTGCTATACGGTGCTATCTGCCACTAAACAGAACTGTCTGGCTATAGCTGGCTACTCCCAGCCGGATCTAAAAGTACATGTTGCACCTTTTTTTTGCATAATTTGAGAATTAGGCATATTATCATTTTTTTGTCGAAAAGATGGTTCATATTTTCTCAGTGGTGGTACTTTAAGCCGACTATAAGCTAGGAGTAGACAGAAGTGGCAAGCTTAAGCTAGTTACAGATACAGCCAGGAATAGGTTACTACAGCTGTCTAGAGTCAACCATATTTTATGAAACTAACTGTACAAGTGATCACATATTTATTTTGAGAATACAGGAATTTTATCCTTTGACAGTTTCATATACTAGCTGTACTGAATCCACAGTTAAAATCGCTAATCAAAAATGATGTAAACAATTTTCATATTCTCAGGTCTAACACAAAATTGGATTAACTCAATTTGTATTAGTTGTTGAAATTAAAACATTTCCATCAATGGTTTTTATTTCATCAAACTCTAAAGCATCTAACTCATTTTTGATGTAATTGTGCATTGCACTGAGCATTCTGAAATTGTGGTATAAATTTAAACACTGTAAAAAGCATCCTGCTAACACTACAGTAAGTTATTGGCAGCTCATTTGCCAGTAACCTACTGTAGTGTTTACAGTACCTGTACAATTTACTTTAAATGCTTTGCTACTGTATGTAAAACTACAGTAGCATATTGCACATTTTACAAGAAATCATTTTACTTACTGTAAACTTATTTTAGCTCTGTTGTTGTACATTTTTCTTTAATTTACTGTAACTTCGTCAATTTTAATCAGATTTTAAAAATTTAAAGTTTCACTTGGCTGGAATTAACTGGGAATAATAATACGCACACACCCCCCCCCCCCCCTCCCCGTCTGATCTGTCAAACAGATCAGTGCCGAGTAGGCAATACATTTTGTCAGTCAAGCTAATGATTACTTAATGCAAATGTACATAAGTTTTGAGTCAAGTATCATGTTAAGTTGATCAAATCTTCATGTCTTTCGATTAGATTGCACTAACTGTCTGTTTGGTGCTAAAGCCTAAAATAAAGATGCTATTTTTTTTTTACTTGTTTTAATATCGTTTATAATCATTATCATTTAATAGTGTAAAATAAATTTATATAGGAAACTTTCCGAGTAGCATATTCTCACTCTTCTGTATATTTTCCGCCTAATGTATAATATTATACCCCACAATCAGTTGTATACCACATAGAAAAGCCATGTGGTATAGCCTATGTGGTATACATGTGTATACTACATGGCTTACCTTACAAGGATGGGAAATGTATACCACATACTTCTATTTATGGCAGGCCAATGACAAAAAATCACTTTTTGCAGCTAAGCGCTTCGCCGTTTAAACTAGCGCCGCCGCTTTAAAACAATATTCGGTGTCACAGTTTTACCACCATTCTACAGATAAAATTGTCAGCTCTCTAAGAAAATTTGAATTTTTGAAATCGGACCAGAAGTAACGTTTCTAGAGCCAAAAACTTAACAGAAAGTCAATGGACTGTTCAGTCCACAGATACAAGCTATTGTGTGGCTATGTTGCTATTGGCAACGTCATAGGAGCATCATCGCTTCGGTAATACAATCGAATAATACTGAAAAATAAACCATTATCTTTCAAAATCTACTATAAAAACAAATTCTTATATTATGGCTAATGCCACTCGTGAATCCTGGCAAATCTGTCCACTCGTGGGGAATATAAAAAAATACCACATAACCATTGGGTCTTATTATAATATAACTGCCAGAATAATCTTTTGTATTCAAGGGTTGAAATTTTCATAAAAAAAACAAGACGTGTAAATTGCATAATTACTGGAAAATTAACATTTTTATACATTAGAGCTTTTCCGACTCATCAGCATGATAAATATCATTCAATTGTACATGAATGTCATTTCATTTATTTTGAATACATAACTGCTGATTTCTGACAGCTCAAGGTTATGGTGTTGCTATTAATAGGTTTTAAAAATGACAAAAATGAAAAGAAGAAATATAATGGGACCAAACTGAATGCTGCGTCACCAACGTCATGAACGTCCTCGACTCGCGATTTATTTTATGCCTAAATTATAGTCCGATTTTCAAAATTTCAACTTTGTTAAGTTATTTAACCAATTTACTTTAATATATATGCTTTGGTATTAATCTGACTCATTAACTGTAGGCGTGCCAGCATTTGTTTCGGCAGTACGCCTTTAATCCATATTTGGCAATAGCAACGTCTTGAGTTCCTTATTTGGGCATTACATGAACGTCATTCCGTTTGGTATGAAATGAAGATCACCCAGCCCGTATCACCCGGTATTTTGTGTGATACGGCTGCAATTGGGGAATAATAATACAGAACTGCACATCTACAGACAAAGAAGTTATTAAATTACACATCTTATCAAGTCCTGAGATTATTCTGGGTTCATGTTGTCTATTTTATGAAGTAACCCAGTCCTCTGCTCTTCCGAAAATAGATTAAGAACAATCATTTGAAATCAGCCTGATGAGATGGGTGGATTAGGGCTTTACATCCTGGATATTTTGACATAGTCGATATGATAAGAGTGTCATTGTGGCTGCACCTGTGACACAGCTTGTAAAATAAAAAAATATAATATGGTATTATCTTTGGTCAGATGAAATTAAAATGCCCTTCCTGTACCATCCCCATATTTGTTGGTATTAACATTGTATATATATAAAGAAACATATAACATTATTATCCTTATATTAATATTTAATTCTAGGATTTATTCTTTAATCTTTCCCAAATCTATTTTTAAAATACCTAATAAGCAGTATTGTGACATTGATTGGACTAAAATCAGATTTTGGCTGTTGCTGCAATGTTTTAAAAGAACTTAGATATGTAATCTTTCTTCTTTTTTGGACGTATAGATCTTTTGTCATTCATTATTTCTGCACCTGTTGGACTACTTAGTACAGGCAGGGACGATGGCAATGAGATGATGGATGAAACAGCCATCCAACTTAGGATCAATTGGGAATTGAACTCGGGGCCCAGTAGTTGGAAGCCCAGCATGATAGAACTGCAACAGTATGCAGTAACCAAGACTACATGAGTGTCAAAATGATGATCAAAACCTACACTTAAAATGGTGTAAATAGATAAAAAGAATAAGAAAAGAGTGAACCGATGCTCAACAGCTTTTAGTAATAGGTCTTAGAGGGAGCATCCTGTAGACTTATGTTGCAAGTAAAACAGCACATTAACTGTATGGAGTCAACTTATATTAGAAGTCAATTAGAAACATGCATTCCTGGACGAACATTTTTACGGCAATTAAAAACATGCATTCCTTGATGACAATTTTCAAGGCAATTAAAAACATGCATTCCTGGACGACAATTTTCAAGGCAATTAAAAACGTGCATTCCTGGACAACAATTTTCACGGCAATAAAAAACATGCATACCTGGATGAACATTTTTACGGCAATTAAAAACATGCATTCCTGGACGACAAATTCCATGGCAATTAAAAACATGCATTCCTGGAAGACAATTTTCACGGCAATGAAAAACGTGCATTCCTGAACGACAATTTTCACGGCAATGGTAGTTTCATAGTCATGTTCGAAAGTCACATATTTGACCTGAGATTTGACAGCAAAAGATTGTCCAGTTTTGGACACTGATAAATCATTTGAGAGTCTTTAGTTACTCTGGAAAGGTTACAATTAATGTCATCCAATGATAAATGACAATGCACTTTGTTAACACTGTGTGTCGTCACCTCACAGCCGAGCGACGAATTAGGTACATGTTTTGCTCGTTTACTCATTTTAAGGTAGATTATTTGTTTTTTCTTATAGTCTATAGGCCGGCTTGTGGCATCAAAGGCTTTACAATGAAATTACAGAATAATAAGAAGTTTATGTGCTGAGTTTACGCAATTTTTGTTCTGACAGGCAGGTAGTTCAGAAATATTGCCTAAAATAAGAAAATATGAATCCATTTCTCTTTTAATTTTAAGAGAAGATTTCTTAAGTCTATACTCAGCCTATCGGCTACATAGTATAACCAATCATTTTGTTTAATTAGGTAAACTGAAAACCAGGAATAAGACCAATTTTTCTGTGGATCGGATGATGACTTTTATCCGACAAAGACCATAGATCAAATGCGAAAAACAAAGCGGAATGACCGAAAGCTTAATGAAGGTTGACAAGAGAAATATAAGGATGTTTACTTAGGTGTTATGCTTGGCAGAGGCACACTTTATGAGGCATTAAGAGATCATTTGTCATTCAAATCTGTCACGTCCTGACATAGCTTCTGTGAAGTCCTGTGACTGCTGGTGACTGTTGGTCGGATATGGATTATGAGTCATTTCAGCAGCAACAAATGCGAATATGCCATCTCCCTTTTATCTTTCCTTTTTTGTTTGTTCAAAATACAACATGGTGGCACTAGCACTGTTTCTAGGTACTACGTATAAGTTATACATGTATAATATTATTTGGTTAGTTCCGGGTGCTTTAGAATTTCTTAGACAGACTAAGTAGTGTTGATTAGTATTAGTCATAATATAGCTCTACTTATTTAATTATTTTAACTGTTATATGTATTTCTATTATCTTTTTACTTTTTGCCATTTGTTATCTTGTCATGCTGACACATGTATCAATTTGATATTTAGCTGTCAATAAAAAATCTATATATAAAAACTCAAAAAATGATAGTTAACTCCCGACCATGAGGGATATAACTCTAATAGGCATATTTACTAATTTGTTGGAATGTTTTTTTGTTTTATTACCTTTATGAGGCAAAACAAGTTCACTCAGGAGGGAGTTAACTAATATTTTAGTTGGTTATTGCCCGCTCCGAACAATAGGAAAACAGTCTGAAGGGGCGTTCACACTGTCACGTAAAAAAAACCTACTAGTGACCACGTACTTAAAAAATGGGCTATAGATATCTAGTGAATCCCGTATGCCAAGGATGAACAAGAGTAAAAAATATATTTTCATACGTTGTCATATGTAGTTCTTACACGTGATAGTGTGAACTAAAGTAATGTTGTCAGATATTATAATAAAACCCAACCACAGTGGTGGATCAGCTCAATGAAACCTAGTAAGCTGTCTGGCAGAGGAACTCACTCGTTCAGAGCCAGATAGCTCACGAATGGGTTTCAATGAGCTGATCCACCACTGTGGTTGGGTTTTATTTATATCCCACACTTTTACAGATATTTTTAGCTGAGAAAACTAAGAAATTAAGAATGTTTTGACCAAATTCTTGTACTTTTCATATTGATATTCCTACACAAACAGTGAGGATCACAAATCTAATTAATATTCCTAAACATCTCAGCAGCCAATCACAGAAGAGAACCAAGCACACAGATAGACATCACAACGTCATTCCATTCAAAAGTTTGAAGGCTTTTAGCAGAAAAATAGGCATTTGATAGATTGTGTTTGTTATAGAAACCTGCTTTGTTCATGTAGAAATATGTATTTCATCATTTGTTAAGAAATAATATGAGTATTTTAGTCAGAATCATGGTTCAGTGCAACCATATTCATCAGTGATGCCACTGTGCATTTGGTGTACAAATCACCGGTACGGATAAACAACAAATTATACATAAGTAATGTTAGAAGATTTGAAACGAGGAGAGGTTCAGCTTCATGCCAGTCTTGATTTGGTCATAATCGGACAAGAATTAGCGAAGTTGTGGCCATGGCATGTTCAATGTTATGGATGTCAGCCTGTTTGAGATCAACAGATTGTTTTGTCGGTAAAAACAAGTCGCCGAAACAAATAATCTATGACATATATAAAGGAACTGTTAGCAGATATGAAGAGAAGAGAAACTGAGCTTCAAGCCAATTCAAAATTAGTCAAGAATTGACAAAGTTGTGGCTACTTTCCAGATTTAATGGGCAAAGTGAAAGTGGAAGTGCTTTGAACTGAAGTCTCATCCAGATATGACCGATGACCGCTACGGACAACTTTTAATTTTCAAAATTACTTTTAAAAAGCATATTTACTACCTGTCCATGAATAGTAGTCTATATAGGCAAAGCTGTGATGTTAGTGTGAAAGTGAAAATGAAAGTGAAACTGATCAACCTAAAGTAGTCTGTCCAATATGTAAATCAGGGATGGTGGAACACAATTTATTATAATTAGGGATGGTGGTGGGATATATATATGAATAGAATACAGAGTGCACAAATTACATATCTATCCATCCATAATAGCATGTCACTAATTGATTTCCTTGGATTCAAATGACTGTCATGGGATCATGCTCTTTAGTGGAATATAAATTATGTTTTTCAGTGCATCTGAAAATCACTAGGTTACGTAATCATTTTAAAGGACAAAACCTTTAAACTTCAAATACACGAGCATAGCTTTATTGCCTAAACAGCATACTGACCTTTTTTCCAGATTGTATTTTCTAAAAGTTGACAAGCAGTCATTTTAGTGAGAGTTACATATGCACTAAATGCAATCATACTACTTTTGGGCATCTTAATTTGACATTGTGTACTTGAGGCATGACCTGAATGAAGTTCAAAGACAAGAACGGTATGACAAAATTTCTATCCAGTTCGTGTTTACCCTGACAATTATAATATTATGAGTATTCCAAAAAAAATTTGGATACAACCTATGTGAAAGGAAATTACTAACATAAAACTGCACATTTTCTACACTAATGCATGATCACTTTCCAAAAATGTGCCTGACCTATTACAGAAACGTTACTTGAAGCAAAAAGTCTTAATTTTGTGCCTTTGGAACAAGATAGTGTAGGATACATTTCTTATCATAACTTGGCAGGGAGAGGGGTAGCAGTCTATGTTAAATCTTGTCTTGTTTCAGAAGAGTTTTCTTTTGCTTTGGAATTTGATATTTCAGTATGGGTGAGAATTACTAGCAGAAGAAATTATAATATTCTGGATGTATATACTGTATAGTCCAAATAGTCCAAATTAAAGAATTGATCAATGTTTTCCAATACACTGGCTCGTAAAGAACTTGATAAAGTGAATATCTAAGGCAGCTGGCCCTGATAGTATTTACAGTGCCTTGCAAAAGTATTGGCATCCCTTCGAAATGAAGACATTTTAGTTTGTTTTAAACAAAAAAAAACTTGACTGAATGTAAATCAAAAGCAAATATCAGGAAATAACACAAGTAACATTTCAAAATTGTAATTATCAAAACAATCAACAGTAACAGTAGCCAACAATGCAAAAAGCAAATATGTCCATTGCAAAAGTAATGGCACCCCATGCGTTAATTCCATGTACAGTCAGTTAATATTTCGTTGTTGCACCTTGAGCATCTAAGACAGCCTTGAGTCGTTTTCGGTAGCCATCAATAAGCTTTTTGCAAACGGAAGGGGTAATTTTTTTCCATTCTTGTTGGCAAAAATTGACCAATTCCTCCAGGATACGTGGGGACCTCTTGTGAACGGCCATTTTCAAGTGATGCCACAGATTTTCAATTGGGTTGAGGTCTGGGGACTGGCTGGGCCACTCCAGGACTTTGATCTTATTCTTCTTGAGCCATTCAGTGGTCACTTTGGCCATGTGTTTCAGGTCATTGTCCTGCTGGAACCTAAAATTTCTTCCAAGCTTAAGATCCCGGACACTGCTAAGTAGATTGTCCTCAAGAATCTGGCGGTACTTGTCTCCATTCATGATTCCTTCAATCTTTGCTAGTTTTCCTGTGCCTGCAGCCGCAAAGCTACCCCATATCATGATACTGCCACCGCCATGTTTCACAGTTGGCATCGTCTTTGAAGGATCAAATTCTTCGCCTGTCTTTCTCCATACATACTTTTTCTGATTAACACCAAAAAGTTCTATTTTGGTCTCATCTGACCATAAAATCTTGGACCATTGTTCTGGACTATCATCAATGTGGGCCTTAGTAAATTTCAGACGGTTTCTTTTGTGGGTTTCCTTCAAAAAAGGCTTTTTTCGAGTGACATGTCCATACAAGCCTTTTTTGTGCAAATTCCGAGATATGGTGGACTCATGAACAGAAACACCTGACTCAGATGCAGACTCCCGCAGTTCTTTCAAAGTCACTGATGGATTCTTGATGACCTCCCTCACAAGTTTTGAGCTCTTCTTGTGGACAGTTTTTTGGGACGGCCAGATCTTGGTGCCACTTTTACTGATCTTCTTGTTTTCCAGACATTAATGATATTCCTCACAGTACCACATGGCACAGAAAGAAGTTTGCTGATTTTCTTATAACCAAGTCCACTTCTGTGTTTCTGAATAATAAGTTTTTTCAGCTGTTCTGAATGCTCCTTGGTTTTCATGTTGAAAATTCAACATACAACATAAATGTAGGTTGTTAAGGGAACATCATTTAATGAGGTTGTCAGACAGATTTAAATTTGACTAAAGCTGATTGTTATTCAGTCTAACAATGCTAAACAACAATAAACAATTAAAAAGCAGTGATCAAAGTAAGTGGAAAACATAAACGAACTGTCTGCAATTATGGGTGCCATTACTTTTGCAAGCATAATTTTACACACATGGATTTTATATCTGTCAAAATCAACACTGACTAATGATTCCATAAAGAAATTATTTATTATTTGGTCCTGTTCCTTTCCTGAAATATTCATAAACCCCAGGTTATTCTGTCATTAGAAAAATATCAATTTATTGCCTTTCCATGAGGGGTGCCAATACTTTTGCAAGGCACTGTATGCTAGGGTATTGCATGAGTTAAGAGATATCTTAAGTACTCCTCTGGAAAGAAGCCTTCATCAAGCCTCTGTTCAAAAGTGGTAGTAAACATCTTCCTTGGAATTGTAGACCGGTCAGTCTCACTTCCGTATGTTGTAAGATATTAGAAAGAATAATTCGGAAGGATGCACTGGCTCATCTTTAAAATAGGAATATAATCTCACATGACCAACATGGCTTCAGAGGAAGCAGATCTTGCTGTACCCAGTTACTTGAGATAATGGAAATATGGACAAAAATTATTGATAAGTGTACATCTTGGGACTTCACCTATTTAGACTTTGCAAAGGCTTTTGACAAAGTGCCACACTGTAGATTGATTAAAAAGCTTACTGGGGTGGGTATTTGGCAATCATTCGCGAACAATACACGTAATAACACTGGAAATATTTATTCCTATTTATAAAGCCTTAGTGCGTCTATTATTAGAGTATTGCTCCTGTATTTGGAATCCTGTGTTGAAGGCAGATAAAGTGGAAATTGAAGAGATTCAGCACTTAGAGCAACCAAATTGGAACCAAACTGGAACCATACCTTAATATATATGTATATATATATATATATGCATGTATAAACAAAACTGAGGGAGGATTATGTGCAAATATTATATTTTCTGTGACTTCAGAGGTGTAGTAACTAGGAAATCTCTTATTTGTAAACTTTTCTGCCACTTCAGACACCATGCAAGCAGACCGAAATCTGACTTCTGTGATATGTGTCACTCAGAACAGCCCTGCAGCATGCATCCTCCTCTCAATTATTCAGACACTGATATTGTCTGACATTATAAGATATTACAATGACCAATTGCTTATACCCCAAACTAAATGTGACAAAACTTTAAAAGACCTCATAAGCATTTTAGTAACCTAGAGCTTTTCCGAAAGAGGAGGTGCCTGGTGCAAGTTTTTAGGCGGCACCCTGCATATACATATCTTATGTCGTAAATATAACAATACAATATGTAAAGAAGCTCTTAATTATATCTGTAATTGATTTAATTGATTTATTCAGCATCATATTAATCATTATCATATTTTTTATGGAATATCTATGTAATTTGCTTCATCATTATAAATATGTAATTTCTTTCATATTTATCTTTAATTATTATTAAATTAATTAATATAAAGCGTATTTGTCTCACCTTATAAGTACATCGCACATTCAAATTTTTCATTCAAAAATATGTTATTATAGCGATTACCGAAAACCTCACGATAAATTTTGCTTGAATCAACAGCTACCACCATATTGGAAAAATGATTTTCTCAAAATGACTTGTCACTTTTGTCCCTGGCAAAATCCTTGCGAATGCCACACTGTCCTTGATGCAAATGCGGTCCTCACAGCAAAACTGATCAGTCCATTCTGGAATTTCATTGTTTCCTTCAGATGGATAAAAATGATTTTAAAAAGCCTGAGGTGTTAATGGATATAAAAGAACTATACATATTAGCAATATTGAAAGAGGATGAATCTGCATCAATACAATGATAACAAAACAAAATTAAAAAATCACAATATCAATTTTATTTCACCTATCCTCTGACTGGATTTGAACACAGTCTAATAATCCGCACTGAAAGTCTTTTCATATAAGATCTACTTAATGATATAATTATTAATGACTTAGCTTTTGACATGTTATCTACTAAGCTATAAGTCATAATGACTTATGATATTCTTAACATAAGTCTAAATAATGTAGTTCTGAGGAGGCAGCAAGGACAGCTAGGGCTTTACGTCCTATATTTCTGCACCTGATGGGCTAATTAGGAAAGGCAGGGACCATGGCAAATGAGACGAAGGATGAAACAGCCATCCAACATAGGCTTGACCGGGAATTGAACCTGGGACTCAGTGGTTGGAAGCCCAGCGCACCACCACTGAGCTAGGTCTCCACCCTTCTTACGGAGTAGAGGTCAACTGACGAATGTACAGTCAACTATCTCCAAGCTACTGGTCAGAAGTTAAGCCAGTTTATATGAAAACTGCCAATACAAGGCAAAAATAAGATGATACAACTTGCAAAGCAACATGTTACATATTTACCCTGTCAGTGGGATCCAGCCAGCAAAGTATAATCTGAGAGCAGACTGAGTTCATTGTATTAGTGTAATTACTGGAACCTTCAGCAGAGATGGCCAAGCTGAGATGTAGCTCAAGATATCTTTAACATTGCTCAATACATGTATCGGATAGTTTCCTTGCATATACTGATTGCACATTTAGTGGAGATCGTTGTAACAATTTTTTGTTAACGTTTTGTAGTAAAATCAGATGTTATCAGGTTTCTATCTTGTTGGCTTGATTGACACTTAAAACATTCAAAAAACCAAAGCATAATGTGGAAATCACCATTTTGTGAAGAGAGAAAACTTACAGTTCATTGAGTATTTTCTAAGTGGGCTGCCTATCAATATTACAAACTATTTATTCCCTTTCTTGAGATTTCTTTACTCGAGAATTTTAAATCATTATGAAGTCTCATTGACACCAAAGCACTTCACTCATTTTCAGATTCTATCTTCAGATCCATTTTCTGGCAGCAAATTGCTTCAAGACTTCACATCCTCACATTTGTGTTAATGAAATATTCCATTAGTGCCTGATGCCTATCATGTCTGGAGGCCTTATTTTGTAATCAAAGTAGAGAGAAGTCTCTTTTAAAAGTCCTCATTTCATTTGAAGGAGCTAGCTGACTGACAGATGATATTTAATCATAACCAGGGTGGGTGGGTGGATTAGGGCTTTACGTCCTGTATTTCTGCACCTGATGGGATAATTAGGACAGGCAGAGACCATGCCAATGAGACGAAGGATGAAACAGCCATCCAACTTCGGCTCGACGGGGAATCGAACGCGGGACCCAGCGGTTGGAAACCCAGAGCTCTACCTCTGTGCTAGGCCCCCACCCTAATCATAACCAGGGAGTTGGACAGCCCAGTGATTACACAGAAAATGCATTTTTCTAATATATTGATGTCTGGTTATTAGTCAAACACGACATTATAACAATAACAAATTCACAGTGCTCCTGAATGAACTTCCGAGTTACACAAAACAAAATGAAGCAAGCCTAGATAGCATTCCAAATTGGGTTAGCGTCGTTTCTATGTCGGCCGCTGTCTGTACAACATCGTTTCAACATCTCCGACGTCATGCCTATGTTTGGAATGCTATCAAGGGTTGGGTTAGACCCATGCTGAACTTTTGGTATTGTGATAAACCATCAATATTTAACAGTAAATAGTACATATTCTCGATGAACCTGTTTCAGTATTGTTGCTGTTCAACGTAAAGAGACTGTGAAATTGAATTTTCCGTTCATTGTGAAATCAGAAGAACCCTTAAAGCATTTCTAATTGGGCCAGCTTCGTTTCTATATCGGCTGCCTTCGGTACAACATCATTTCAACATCTAAGTGCACTTCCGGGTGTATAAGTGCGCATTGTGCAGAGCCCTGTGTTAGCCACTGGGGTTTTTGAGGCTTTCACCCACAGTGTTGCACTGTGGGTGATAACCTCCAGCCACAGTGACATTATATTGTCATTGCAGTCTAGGTCCAGACCACAGGTCGCGTCGTAGATGAGGGTCTAGTGGATATTAAAGAATGGCGAGATAGGCAACAGAAGTAGGTCAATCCCTGCGCCGTTAATTTTAACTAAGCGGAGAACAAAATAGTTCTTTAAAATTTGTCCAGTACGACGTTGCATCATTTTATCATGCACAGGAGGTTGCGTCTTCGTATTCTAATAATTAATATCAACTTTTCTAAGTAGTCAATTTCCTTGCTCCCCCGAATTCCCCAAGACCCTCTCCTGCGGGAAGGTGAGATCGAGGGTCTTGCGTCAAGACTTTTGTCACAGTGCAAGTGGTCTGGAGTTGAGTTTGCCAGCTGCCAGAATCAGATGTATTTATGAGATGATAAGGCTGATAGTCCACACCATGTTACACATTACCCCATGGGTGGGGTCTTTTATTTGCCTCAGCATAGACACCCAGTACAATGCACCTCCAATTAAACATCTAATGCGATCGACATATAGCAGCTGGGATGTAGGTCATATAGAGAGCCCAGGCCAGGACTCAAACTCAGAACCTTTGGTAGAATTGGTCAATGTGTTTAATGCCTTAACCACTAGACCAACAAGGAGCTAGATTCATGTAGAGTGATTCTTCATGTCATTCCAAAGCATTGGCCATTAACAATATTTTGCTATAAATAGCAGTGATGCGTTGACAAATACAATAAATATATCTCTTCATTCATCATTATTTTTCTATTTTAACAACATCATGTTTTTTTTTTGTTTTTTTTTTGTTTTTTTTTTTGGGGGGGGGGGCATCAGTACGTTGCAATAAACCATGGGAGAAGCACAAACACAGACGACAGTGATAAAATCCATTGTCAAACTGCCGAGCAGATAAATCTAATGAATTTTACACAGAGTAAATGGCTGTGGCAGAGTTATGGTGTTGCTCTCATAGTATAATCTGAGAGCAGACTGAGCTCATTGTATTATTATAATTACATTAACCAAACCACTACAAATGCTCGGCATGTTGAAACAGAAAGGGAACACTACTTCATGATTTGATTTAGTTTAATTCAATAATTAGTTTCTTTTATCTGCATGCTGCCAGAACAAAGTTTCAAGGAATTACTGATGTGTTAATAAGAGTAATTCTGGCAGACAAGAATCTTCTAAATAACTCTGTGGGGATAATTTGGTTACACCAAGTTTGCCTATCTATCTTTCTAGCTATTTATCTATCTATCTATCTATCTATTTATCTCTGTCTATCTATCTATCTATCTATCTCTCTATCTCTCTCTCTATCTTCTGTCTATCTTCTGTCTGTCTATCTATCTACTATATATATATCTCTGTCTATCTATCTATCTATCTATCTATCTCTCTATCTCTCTCTCTCTATCTGTCTGTCTATCTATCTACCTATCCATCTATCTATCTGTCTATCTATCTATCTTTTGATATGCTGTTATTTTTTCACAATCAGCATATGCAGTGTATCAGCAATTTCAACTTCTGCTTCTTAAAATTTTAATAAGTTATCACTGAATGACTTTTAATCATCGCCAGTAAAACCTAATTAATAATTTTCAATATTCCAATATTTATTCAAAATACCACGAAAAATAACAGGACTGCTGCAAGGCTACCAAATAATAGAGATGAATATATCCGAAATGTTTTGAAAAGTGTCCCATCATGAGATATAACTCCATCAGCGGATGACCCAACTAATTTTTCCACACAACTTCAGCTATTGAAACTTGGTGTTCTATTGCTAATGTAAATCTGTCAGCTTTTCCATTACAACTGCCTGAGCTATGCAGATTTGTTGCTTGGATTGCAGGAAACTATATCCACTTAGTTTCCATTAGTGAACACGTTTAATTTTCATTTGGTGGTATCATTTAGCATGGGGAAACACTGCTTCACATGTTGAAATCTGGACAATTCATAACATGACATATAAATGATAACTGTGGCTTGCTAGTTATCTTTCTTGCGAAGTGTAATAGTTTATGGGATGAAAGTAATTCTTGGCCCAGCGGGTGGCCTGTTAAACACCTAAGCTTGGAGCCCGCTCCACACACACAAAAAAGCTTAACGTAAAATAAACTTGTTATTTTTTTTACGTACTTTTATAATATGGCGAATATCATAATAATAGTAATCATAATTTATATAGCGCTAGTTCCAATAAATTGCTCACCAGCGCTTATATTGTATCAGTCATAATATTTTTTGTACAAATACGTCTTTAATATCTTCTTGAAACGATCTAAGGATTTTTTCATATTTTTTAACTCATCTGGCAGACTATTTCATAAAGTTGCAGCTAACATGGAAAAGCTCCAATCAATTGAACTGTTGTTGTTGGTGAAATCAGGCACCTTCAACAGCAAGTTTTTACTGCTTCTAAGCTTCTATCAAAGACTTAGAAACTATACTTCGGACGTCATGGCAGTCCCTCATCCAATTGGAATCCTGGATTCACATGACGTCCTCTTGAGTTTAGTTTCCAATTCTATGTAATTGGCTTTAATAGCCAGGGCTCTTTTTTTTTTTTTTTTTTACAGTGATTAGCTCCAGACAATGTTTTCTTAGATTGGCCATAAACAATCTTATTAAACAGAAAGTTTACTAAACACTCAAGTTGACCCCTGCTTAACACTCAAATACTTACAAACTTTCTTTTCAACAGCCTGATTTGTCATTTTTAACATTAGCTCCATACAATGTTCTCTGCAAAACGCGATAGAATGTTGGGGGGGGGGGGGGTGCTTAATTTCATAGGCTATCCTCAAGAGTGCATGAAAAATCCAATCTCCAGAACTTTTTCTGGCATATTTAACTGAACAAAGATTAGATAAGATTAGATAAGGTGAGATAAGATGAGATAAGTTAAGAGAAGATAAAACTCTAGTTAGACATAAGCTATAAAGCATTTAGCCAACTGGTAAAAATAATAACGATAAAAGAAGATATATATACAGATTATTGGAATGAGATTATGACTTAACTAAACAATGATCATGATCCACAATTACACCCTTAGGAATTACAACGTCTTAATAAATCTTTGAACTTAGCAAAATCATCTACTTGTTTTAGTTCAACAGGTAAGGAATTCCTAATCAAAGCACCTTGATATATAATAGATCTGAAACCATATAGCTTAAGATTATCTCACATCTCATTTGGCATAATCTGCCTTGTGAAGAATGACATCTGATAGGTTTTGCCATGTCATGGAGTACTTTGTAAACAAATTCAGCCTGACTAGTTTTCCTTGTTACGTAAAAGACAATGAATCAAGGCAAGTAGTAATCTAGGAAAGCAGAAAGCTTAGCTTAATGGAGGTTGACAAGAGAAATATAACAACGTTTACTCAGGTGTTATGCTTGGCAGAAGCACAATTAATGAGGCATTAACGGATCATTTGTCATTCAAATCTGTTGCTTCTTGCCGTAGCTTCTGTCCCGGCTGATTACTGTTGTAAAAAAATAAAGATAAAAATAAACACCTATCATCTCCCTCTTCATTTACTAGTTTATGAGCCATTTTTTTGAGAAAAAAATAAAAAATAAAAACAACTTTAATCTCCCTCTCTTTTTACCGTCATTCAAAAAACATGGTTAATGAGCCATTTTTGTAAAAAAAATAAAAATAACTGCCATAATCTCCCTCTTTATTTGTCCCATTGTAGCTATGGTAAACGGGTCCATTTCAGCCTCATTTAGTCTTAGTCAAATCAATCCTTTTATCTGTATAGAAAAGTCACATTCCTTAAGTAGTTATTTTCATTGTTGTGTCTGTTTAATGTAACATAATTATACGTGTATTTTTATGTCACACCGTCATTGCATACCAGGGTTCCTACAGCTCTCTAGATCAGATATATAGGCCGGTTGCATTTAAAATGTATATATAATTTATTATTGCAATAAATTTGGTTAATTAAATCAATAATTATTACTTGACTTGATTCACAATTTGATTTTTGAGCAAGTCCAAGCCAATTCCCATTACGAGTCTGCAGATAGCAGAGAAAATGCCACATGCATGATTTGGAAGCAATTGCAGCTGAAGCCAAAACCTACACTACCAGGAGTGGGGTTCGAACCCACGAAGACTTACATCCATTGGAACTTAAGTCCAACGCCTTAACCACTCGGCCATCCTGGTGCCCTATGCTCATCCTTTCCCATGTCGATGACAGATGTTCACAAAGATTCGAGTGACTATGATGCGATTTGTTTAAACAGGAAAAATTGAGTGCTCTAGGTGAGGCTCGAACTCACAACCTCCGCATAGCTATCCCCACTCATGAACATGAGCATGAACTGACTATAAGTATGGTGCGCTAACTGATTGTGCCACTGGAGCTCACACTCAATGCAGCTTCATCCAGTGCACATGAATTTCGCAAAAGCACATGAATATCAATGTTACAGATTCATCCATGAACATCCTTTTATAAGGCCTTCATAACTTAGCCATTTTGTTGATCAGCCTGTCTTCTGCTGAAACTAATTCTTCAAGCAGCAAGGAGAATCTGAGCAATGGAATAGCAATTATTAATTTCAATATTGCCTCACCCTGAGGTGAAGCTTCAAAAATTTGTCTATAGACTCATTGTAATCATTGGCTGAAGATTGAAACAGGTCGACACCATAAACCAATAATTCCTGCTCCAAATAGAATATGTGAAAAGTGTACGTTAAACTTTGTAGAAGACGAAATTCACTGTTTGATTGTCTGTCCTGGTAATGAGCAACACCGTGTTAACCTTTTTTTGAATGCAACTAAATTTATTAACAACTTCTTGTCTCTAGATGATATAACTAAGTTTACAGCAATAATGACAAACAAGGAACCTGAGTTATTAATTAGTTTAGGAAAGTTTCTCCTTCAAGCTGATGTGTAGAGAAAACCATCTCCTGTATCCACACAGTTATTAATTTAGTTTATTAGTTTATTAGTTATGATGTGCTTGTCATGTTTTGGACTTTGAGAGTGAAATGTTTTTATTAGCGGCTTGTATTTTTTTCTATTGTGTATGTGGATTTTAAACACGTATTATAAGTTAACTTGGTGGCTGGAACCTTGATTATTGAAATTTTATTGCTTTCTGTATTTACATTAATGTCTCTTTCATGTTATCTTTTAACTGAATGACATATGTATCATTTATGATATTTTACATGTCAATAAAATCTATATATATATATGTAATGTTCCTCTCCACGGAAATCTCTAGTAAAAGGCGAAAGATTTATTCGTGGATGAAGAGAAACCAGAGTGTCAGTCATCAGGCCGTCTTTCCCAACTGTATCCACACTGCATACTTTCATCTTGGTTCACCAACCTGACACTTAGAATTGCCTATTCTCTTCAGAAATATTCTAAACAGAACCATGAAGATGTTGTCAAAAGCAAGTGGTAAGCATTGCGGTGTTGTAAGCTTATAACACTAGTTGTTACTGTGGAAACCTAGTGAATAACATGTAATGGCAATGTCACACATCATGTGTAGGCAGTAGGCTATCTTGTGGTCAACAGGGTCAACGTGGTGCCACCTATATGCCCAAAAAAAGTTACAAATGTTTCCAAACACAGAAAATGGATAAAGATGTACAATCACTGTCCCTGTTTCAAATAGGGAAATTTTTCATCATTACCCATCCATCATCCGTATGACCTCCTTCACACCCCCCCCCCATATAAGCGGGGGGGGGGGTCACTCTCCTTCATGCACCTCTTTGTCTTTAATGAGTTAAACACCGTGTATGGCCTGTTAGGACTTTTTGCGAAATAAAGGATTTGCTTAATTGTCATTAAATTTTACTTGAGATAGAATATGATTTCACAAGACAAAGCTTCAACTGGAGTTGGCCCACTTCATTGCATTTGACAATAATATGCTGGACACTCGCTTAGCAGGTTCAACCACCTGCTGCCGAAACAAGAATAAAACCAAGATCATGCTCACGATAAACCTATTTTTCTTACCATAAAAAAAGATGTTGCAAAATGTTTTACAAGATGATTCTGGCTAAAAGCCTGCCATTTGATCGTATTTTGACTGGAGTTGATATATTTTTTACTCATTTTACCCTAATAGTTTTATTTACTTCTGAGAATGCACTTCACACCTGAGTTCCATAGTAAATGGGCAGTGGCATGACTGAGCTGGCAACGTTAGATTAAATTCCGTTAAATAAAACTGATCGGAGAAGGTTTATCTCAAAGTGATCCGCATAGAAGGTCCTGATCCTTGAAAAAGTGCCACAGCTATCACTCTAGTGTTTTCTAAAGGTTTTTATTTCGTCTATTTTTTACTTTTGTCTCGTCTGTTTTTAGAAATCCTCTATGTCTATGTGTCGATTCTATTGAATAGCTGCCAGAGGCAGATGTAATGATGAGATGAGGCCTACAGTCAGCATTTACCCCGTAGATGGAGTCTTTTACCTTCAGCAAAGCTGGCCAGTGTGAATTGGGGGTGGGGGCCCAGTGGTAGTTGCGTTGGGCTTCCAACCACTGGGCCCCGGGTTCAATTCCCGTTCGAGCCTAAGTTAGATGACTGTTTCACTCATCATCTCATTATCATGATCCCCGCCTTTCCAATTTAGCCCAACAGGTGCAGAAATGCAGTAGGTAAAGCCCTAATCCACCCACCCACCACGCCAGTGTGAACTGGTAAATGCCATAACCACTAGGCCAAATATAGATTTAAATTGGGGTAAAGACTTTGAACCTCAGCGGCCAACACAAAGCACTTTGTGGTGCACTCTTGTCATCCTAGCTCTTCCTATCACAATATATCACGAAAATTACTAAATTGTAACTCCAGCAAGCATACTAGAGATGACCTGAAGATCATATTGTAACTTCTGTGTACCGCATAAGTGCAGAACTTTATTATTCACTTTTATTTTTATTCACTTTGGTTTTTGTCTTTTTACTTTTAAAAATTATTTTGCCTTCCAATTTTTTTGGCTTATACTATACACCATGACTTGTTACTGATTATGCATGTGTGTGAATAAACATATATATAACAAAAAAAATATGTTTTCAACATTTTCCACGGCTTTCATTATTTTGACAATTTTCTTTATTTTATTTCATCTTAATTTTTTTGGTGATATCATTTACACAATATCTGCATGCTTGTCTAAGGGCCACACTTTCATATTGTCGTAATATTCTGGAAATATTTTGGGATATGTGTTCCACAATATTGAACAAAACACTCTGGCAATAATTTTTCGGGCAAATTATGCGTAACATCTCTGCAAGGTTTTTTTTTAGCTCTAAACTTTATTGTAACAGTCAATTATTGTGGGATAATTGTCCCGATCTGTATTTTATTTGTATTCTTGAGGACACATCGTTATCTTCCTGCATCCAAGACCTTCTGTTCATATGTCTATAGAATATGGCTCATATTACAGCTTAATAACCATCTCACATCAAGATGGATGAGGTCTATAAACCAGCTGCTTGACATGTAACAAGAAAAGGTGTGAAAACTTACCCCCCAAAATGAGCCACATTCTCAATAAGGCAGGCTTTCATATCTAGTTTCTTCCTTAATTAACTAATAGCTTAAAGTGGCTTTTATGACATTTCATGACAGCTCATCTGGCCTTAATTAACACCCACTCCGAATCATCTTCACCTTCTTCAGATGAGTAGCATAAAAACAACGGCTTTCGGAGGAAACTTATACTTTTGGATAGCTCAGTTGCATGCGAGTGCTTTTTTGGGGGTTTTTTTTTGGGGTTTTTTTTTGTAGGGTGGATTTATCATGTTTTTATTGCTCTGTGCTCTGTTATTTCACCCTATATATTTATATATTTATCTGGTTCAACCTTAACTTTCTTTGTCTCTTTAAATGAATATACTGTTGTTTTGGAAAGGTTTTTGTTGGAGTCTCTTTGAAGTCTGGTGGCACCTTCAGCAGCGACACTCCATGTCTTGCAGGTGTCCCTTCATATTACATATACAATGAATATAATTATTTCTTGTATATATGTTATGATGAAATGTAGTTGATATATGTAATATGAAATAAATGATTCTGATTCTGCTCACATAAGTATTCTCTTTGGATTACAATGTCAATGTCTCAATGCTATTGGTCTGAAGTTTAGCAAGCTCATTTGACCAGTTACCAGAGGCAGACCAAAATGATGAGAGGATAAGGCTACGTCGCCGATGTCAAAACGATATTGTACCGAAGGCCGATATATTATGGAATGCTATTTGGTATGCTACACATTTACTCTGTGGGTGGGTTCTTTACCTGAGATAGCATAGGTGCCTAAATTTAAACATCCAACTGGGATTGCTCTTGCTCAGGATCAAACTTGGCACATTCAGAAGAGATTGCCATTGTGGAATTGGTGGATGCACTACCCATTAGGCCACCCAGCTGCTAACCTATTCTATTCTAAACATTCTTCTCTGCATCGGGCGAAATCCCAGATAGCATCTCAGAATGGGTCAACATTGTTCCAATGTCAGTCATGGCCAAGTCATTGAAATTGGCCACCCCCGACAAACACAATTACACAACTTGCACTTTCATAATTTCTTACTATAAGTAAGAAACTAACTTCTCACATCATATACAATGTTCTAACACTCCAGCTAGCATCCTAGAAGTGTTCTTAATAGTTTATTTAAAGTGCCGAATTTCGATGATAATTGTGAAAAATTTGTTCTTCCTTTTTCTTTTTAAATTTGATATTTACAAAAGCCAGTGCGCTGCTTCACTATGCATCCAAACTGACTAAAAATAAGCCACTGCTGGCTAGGTGTTCTGCACTGGTCAGTATAACAAATATCGATGGAACTGAATTACATTTTTTAATTGCCATTGGCCAGATCAAATTCCTCACTGGTCTGACAACAGCCACCAACCACCTATTGAAAATGGAAAAATATTACCCTGATCTTACATACTATATGGGTTCAAGTTAAATTACAGTGGTTAATCCTATAACGAACGCACTAAGAAAACTTGCGGGTCTTAAAAAGGTTGTTGCAAAGCCTTCGCATCCTTAAGCAGGTGCTTCTTTTGATGTGGCGATTGGCTCAACAGCCATTAAATTAATTTTTTTTGAAAATTATAAAAAATAAAAATGGTTGGACATAGTGCGGAAGTGGTCAAGGCACGGATTTGATTTCAGATGAAGTTATCTTAGTGAAATTAGTTGGCGTAAGAGCGATAACACAGAAGCTGTGGCTTAAAATATAAAAAGAGTGTTCCGAATTCATCGCCAGGATGTACATTTACAATTTGTTATTGTGACTGCAGTGTGGGAGTAAGCCAGATATGTGCTTCGTCTGATAGACCATTTCATTTCGTACTTCTAAAGGATGAATCCTTCAGAACTGTCGACAGATTTTTTTTGGCTGACAAAAGAATGTGATGATTTGCCACGTGCTTGGCTAATTATAGCTGTCAAACACACATTGCATTGGTGATGTTTTATTGGCAGGCAGCAGGAACAAGACAGATGATGAGCTTTCTATATACATTAACATTGTAAAAAACATGGTGGGAGTGATGCCAAAAATGAGTTTTGACAACAAAATGGTCAGTTGATTATCATAAGGGACACAGAACCTTTCCGTTCACACTTATAAATAAAAAAAGTATTAGCAATGTGCCTAGTGGTTAAGACATCAGGTATATGAAACGATTTGGAATGTTACATGGCCAAATGTGCCATGTGCGTTATCCATGTGTTTGGATAAACGCATAGAAAATGCATGATTTTTGCCCTTATAATTAGCTAAAAACCATGCGTTTTCCATGCATTTATCCTTCTCATGGAAAACGCCCCTGGCACATTCGGCCATGTATCTGGGTTTCATCCCCAGCCTGGGCACTCCTCAGCTATACCTGGCGTCACTCTTATGAGGCCTTAAATTGGTGTTGCCTTGTTTTTAGTGTCCATGCTGAGGCAAGTTAAAAACCCCACCCATGGTGTAAATATGTAAATGGTGTGAAGTCCAATCCTCATCATCTCATCATTACATCTGCCTCTGGCATCTGGTCATTTAATCGACTAGGAATGAGACATAAAATATCCACTCATATAACAGTCAGGCTGCATCGACAGTAGCAAGTTTTCAAGCTGCTGATGATGACTTATTCAGGCACAATTTACAAAATGAAATATATAATTTGTATAAAAATGATGTGTGCCTTTGGGAGACTCCCCTGAGACAGTCCTGTCGCCTATGGGGAGCCACCCAGTGGAGATTTCAGTCAGAAACTAATCTACATTTAATGTTTTTTGAGGAATTACCACAAACGAAGCATTTCGGAATGTTACAGTCCATTGAACATGATTGTATTATTTTGCTTTTTGCATACTTTTTATTTTAAAATGCAAATTTGTGTCTTACTTAAGGTATTCCATAAATGTTTTGTTTTTGAAATAAAATATACAGTCAAAGATATCAGGTAAAAAAAATATTTAAAGTATTTGACCATAAAGTATCAAATGAAAGACACTGTGAAGCAGCAACTCCACAAAAATTACTATGTATCCTCTTGAATACCTTAAGCTTAATCCCCGGTAGCAAACAGAGCTCAATGCAATTCACAATGTAGTTATGCTTGTATAGCGCTCCAATACCAGTTGCAGACAAATGACACAAGAGATTAACATGTCATTAAAATATAAAATTGCTGGTTCAGTGCAGTATAGAGGACACAAATCTATGACCATATTTGGCGTCCAAAGAATACAAAATATATATCATTATTTTGAGCAACACTCACTAAGTTTCAAAGGTCTTGTCCAACAAGAATAACATTTGTGTACATGGCTAAATGTGCCGCGTGCATTTTCCATGAGAAGGATAAATAGATGGTTTTTGCCTTATTAAAATGAGGTGAAAAACTTGGTTTTCCATGCGTTTATCCAAAATGCACATAGCACAGTTGGCCATGTAGCATAGCAGGGGTTTGGGAAACTGCTGTCATTTGTTTGTGACATCAAATACTGAATTCAAGCTTTTGACGTCATATGCTTGGCAACGAGGCTAGCTAAATATGGTCATAATTCTGGGTCTGCTATACGGCACTTTTTCCTAAACATATTAAATAACTCATTTACCTTTGAGTAATGCTATTGCTGCATGCAATGGTGCTTACGGCAAATAAACTAATATCACCATTTCATTTGATAATATCAAATACCACTGACAAATGTCACGGTCATATTGCTTGGAAATACTACAGAATACGAAAACGAGGAACAAACAAACGTCATGAACGTCATTAGCGTCATCACTTCCTGATACTATAATAAAACCTAATAACTGTGTGATTCAGAGCCTTGAACTTCATGAGTGATGAGGTTGGGCTGGTGAACCCACGAGTCCCGTAGGTAACCTCATCACGAGTGAAGTTCAAGGCTCTGAACCACACAGTTATTAGGTTTTATTTATATCCCGCAATAACCTCTCAGTTATTATTTTTTATGAGAACTATTTTTCCAGCAGTGAGTAAGGATATTTTGTTTTTCTATCTGTTCTGCCTCACTCTGGTTGGTTGCCATGGTGATGACGTCACCATTTCAAAAACAACATCGTCATGATTCAGCAAGGAGAGAGTCTTCAATATGAAGCACTTTCGGCCTTAAAATGGAGAGTTTATGGACATTTGAGTACATTTAAACCATATCTACTGAAATATTTTTGGATTTTATGCTCATTCAGGACCGAAAAGTGTATTTAAGACATGTTGTTAGCCAGAAACTATGTGAACTGGGCTATTGTCACTGCTCAACTGACACTTCAGCAAATTTTCATTGTTGACTTTCTGAAGCTTCTTTCATGTTAAAATTGTACTCAGATTGAAGGAATCAAAAAGTTAATGGGGTTTCTTATGTCAGGTGAGGCTAATTTTGTTTATTTTATAGATTTTGGGAAGAATATTCAGTTGAAGTGATGACTCTTATGACGTCACTGAGTTTGTGTGTGCTGTCCTGTGATTGGCCAGGCTGTTCTCCTTATAAGGGATAATGTATGTTATGAGGTTCACAACACTGAACCTCATATAGTGTGAACCTCATGGTTTTTCTATGAGGTTCACACTCTATTGCGGGATATATTTTATTAACCAGCGCCTTCAATTTTCGTTAGATTTTCAAAATTCAAAGTTTATTATGTACAAAAATGTATTGGTAATTCGATTAGGGCCTGATCTTAGTTTGTTCATAAAATGACTCTGAAATCTCGAAACAATCAGTAAGGTACATACACTCGGCGACAGTGAAATTGGAGTAATGTGACGTCACAATGTAGTAATCAATGGACATATGACCACCAGCAGGTGTACCTACTGACCTGATGGAGGAGATTGATGGAGGAGATTGGACTTGTCATTTTCATTACTGCTTCTGTGTTAAAGTCAAGAGCAATCTACTAAAGAACTATCACCAAGTATGACGTGGAACACGTTACCATGGAAACATATTTTATATCAAAAA
Organism: Alitta virens; assembly: GCA_932294295.1. Lineage (NCBI taxonomy): Eukaryota > Metazoa > Annelida > Polychaeta > Phyllodocida > Nereididae > Alitta > Alitta virens. The sequence goes on from OW028578.1 coordinate 40,277,122, forward strand.
TATTTAATATATCAACCTTTCTGTCTGTGTTAACTAATATATAAGGGCATTCAAGGACAGCAAATTAGTACTAAACTCTTATCATCTGTGAAGAAGAACGTTGCTTCAATGAATGCTTGGTTGCTGATTGCTGTCCCCTTGTTACCATGGTAACAAAATACAATGAATCTAAATAAATTATTTAAAGGTAAAAATTACATGCATAATTGGCACCTTAACAACTTTCCTACTAGTCACCTTCAAAAAAGTTGGTTCTATTAGTAGGTGAAGTAAAATGGTTGTCATGACAACCATAATTTAGTTTACAGTTTCCATCTAATCTACTCTGGCCCTCAGTTAAATACATATATACATACTTTGTAATATTGTGCAACTATTTGACCAGGTAGATAATGCTGATAATGAATACCAAGTAGCATTTACTTCTGCACACTGTCTACTGTCTCACTTTGGTAAGAAGGCATTCTGAGTTTCTATGGCAATTCTAACTATTTCCTGTTGATTTAGAGCAACATATGAGGCACCAATATAAAGCTAAGACTTATGTTAATACATTTTAGTAAATGTGCTCACATTGGGGACAAGCCATGGCAAACTATTTAAAGTCATATTGGAAAATAACAACCAAATTTGTCTAAAATGTTCCATATGCAAATGAAGTTTACCCCTGATCTAAAAATAGGCTATTTATTCGAAATGACCATGCAAGGTAACATAAATCGATACTTATTTGTGACCAGCCCCATGAAAAGGCATGTAGGGTTAAATTTTTCAAAAATTTTGTTTTCAATTGAATATTGTAGTATATCATCTCCAATTTCAAAAACAAAAAGAATTTTTTAGAAATCTTTAATAGTTTTGATTTTATTACAGTTTTAACCCTTGAGATGCTGAATGTTATTTGAGTAAATACCTTTTCCCAGTGCCAAATTAATTTGAATAAATTTGCTTAATCATGTAATGAAATAGTTTCAGCAGCACAACTTTGTATGTGGTACACTCAGAAACTTCAAACTTGGTACCTAGATAGAACATACTTAGGCCTTCTGGACAGTAACTGGTAACCTGGGTCACATGACCTTCGGTTCACATGACCATGGCGGCCATCTTGAATTTTTGAATTTTTTCATGAATTTTCAACTTTTTGAACATGTGGAACAGCACTGAATGCACAAAAGTGATATATTTTGCTCAAAAAAGAAAGAGTAGACCTTTTTGACTAATTTCACCAGATTTGGTGAGGATATCATCACTAATTACCATCCTGCAGAGGCTAGTAACAATATTGATTTGGCTGTTTTTCATACATTCATGTACTGACGCCAAATGCTTTTCACCAATACCACCACAGCATACTTTAAAATTTGACCTGAAGTAGAAGTGAACTGTATAGTTTGCATAGTCTAGAGTAAAGATTAACACTGAAAATAGTTGTTTTTGTAATTGAATGTCAACAATATGAGATTAATCGATAGTTATAGCAAAGGCACTGAACGGCTGGTCTTACTGACTGAGCTACGACTTGCATGTTCGCAAATTATGTCCAGGCAGGTTGCACTTTTTGCAGAGTCTCTGCTTCTTAGCTGGTGGTGCATCACTTGCAAATATTTCTGATATGCCTGATGGAGCAACAGTTTGCTTTGTTTTTGGTAGCTGTGGTTGCGGACACGTAAGAGTAGCAGCAAGTCTTGTTGTGCACAAGGGACCGATTTGCTCATAGAGGTACCATTGTCTCTCCAGGGTCAATCCAGCAGGGCTCTTCTCTGTTGGGACAACGGTAGGCAGCCTTTTTACTCCTTTCTTGAAAATACACATTTTCTGCTCAGGAGCATCAGCAGATTCCCTCACAAATACACATCCTGGTTCAGTTTTTGAGAATCTGAAGTGCTGATACGACAAGATCTTTGGAATAGGACAGAAATATGATGACAGGTACTCCGACCAGTTGTACCAAGGAACGAGACGCTCTCCACTGACTGGATCACAGGTTAGCTGGGCAATATTGTGCCCTCCAGAACTGGAATCTTCAACTGCAGACACAATATCTTGAATAGTGTCGACAGAACATTTCCCAAATTTCTTCTTGAACAGACCAAACATTCTGTCGGGGCCAAATTTTGTGTGACCAGCAAGCATAAACGACACTTCAACACTGTCGGACATGCCAGCTCCGATTCTCCAGTGGCAATAATTCATTAAAGCATTGTTTTTGTTCTGCCCTGCACAGTTGTCTGCATTAAGGTGAAGTTCACGTTCATTTTGGCCATAGTTCTGAAGATAATGATGCACCATTGAAATCACCGAGTCCGCCCCTTTCCCCGGATTGTCAGCCTCATCAATAAGATGATTCACTTGCTTGTTGTTCCCTTCACAAAGCATCCCAAAAACTGAACATTTCCTTGCTGTCTTAAAGTATGCTGGTCCCAACTGAATTGCATTGCATGGGTAGTGCACTTGTTGTGCATAGTCAAAGGAATAAACCATTTCATTGACAACATCATCAGAATTCATGACTTGCTTGGCACGTTCACACTGGGCCTTGTAATAGTTTCTTTGAATCTCGGCTTTCTGCAAGTGTGCTGTTGCTTTTTGGAGCTTTTCATTTTTTACGCTGTCTGGCATGCCTTGGCTGCGATGAACTGCACATTCCTGGCAAATGTCAGATGCAGGCTTCATAACTTGCACGTAGGGACAGTACTTCAACCAAAGATCTTTGAAAGTCGTCAAGCTGACAGGCTTTTCACCATCCCCACAGGAATTGAAGTAATCTGCATGAATCCCGGCTTCTGTGGTGTTTGTTGGCAATTTCATCACTCTGTAGTCTTTAATGTTTGGGAGCCGACCAGGAAGCGGTATGGACCTGGCCTCTGCGACATTGTTTATGAAATCCACAACACAAGTTTCCTGTGCAACTGACAGTGTTCTATGATTCGGTAGTCCCTTTAAACCATGGGTCCTCTCCTTGATTCCATTTTTATCATAATGGGAATTGAGATTTCTGACAATTTTGTCAGAAATGGCATGCAAAAACAGGAACATCTTCTCACAAATGGGAATATCAGCATGATAATACTTGTTGCTGGGTCTGAAATTTTCCTGAAAGTTGGCAAGTGCATCACCTTCCAGCTTCTTCTTTTTCACAGTCACTCTGAGTTTGTTGTAAGAAGCCACTAGAGCAGGATTTCTCCTGTGTGCTGCGAGCTGGCCAAGTATTATCAAGTCTAACTGAGACTTTTCCATTTCATGACAAGAACCACGATATTCTGTCACAACATCAGCAGAGAAGAGATCCGAGCATGAAGATTTTCCAGGTCCATACTTGCAACCACACTTGTTTGTCAAAAAAGTTCCAATCAGAGTGCTTTCCGCAGTGTCTCTTTCAAAAGTCTCATCATGGTCTATGAAACTGTGGTCCTCAATAGCAGAAGTATTGACTTCATCCTCTTGGCCTGAAAACATAAATTAAAGGTGGTCAAGCTGTGAAACATCCAAATCAGTGATATACAGTTCTTAAAATAAAATTTTCTGTATCAAATTTGAATTGGCCTTTTTCATGTCAATATATTTACATATTTGGAGTGTCAAGAAACTGTAATATATGGTATTTAATTCAATTGATAATTTACAGATTGATATAAATTGTGTCTTTACTTTTATAATTATGTAAAGTTAAAAAAAAATTAAAATTTATGTGTGGAGCAGTGGTCCATGTCAACCATGCTCATATTACTCAAGATTATTAACTTTGAAAATTGGCAGGAATGATATTTTTTATCACTTCTTTGGATTATGTCTTTGACCAATATTGCAATCAAACAGTTCACATAACTGACAGATTGGAGGCAAAATAAAGCCCATTTAATGAGCTAATTACCTACTCGCTCACACGGACCAGTGCTATCTTTCTCCAGCTCGCCGTGCGCCGTAAAAGTCGGGCCGGCGAGCGGGCGAGTGTCTAATTTGAACACTGTGGTGTGTGACAAACTTGCGCCCCCCACCCCCGCCCAGCAATTTCTGGATCCGCCACTGTTCATGGCCAAGGGTAAAATTGAATAAAAGGTTTATTATGAGCGATAATACGTTAAATTTTAGCTACGAAATGTCAACAACCACAATAATGTGTTTACCTTTAGTCATGTTAGTGTTTTCGCCAAATTCCACCTCCAATTGTTGAAAATCCTTCAGTAAGCTTTCCATGTCCGCCATTCCACCAATTTCCATCCAATTCCAATGCAGTTTTCACTGTGATGAGAGGAAATTCCACTTTTGTATCGTGTGAAATCCCAGCAGAATAGGAGGAATGCAAGTGACGTCAGCAACGAGTGCAAATATGCGTACTCAAGCAGTGAAAACAAAAGCATGTGGCATGACTTTTAAATGACGTCACAACTTTAAACGTCATGATTACAATGTAAACAATGCCGCGCGGACGTACCTTTTCATGCGATCGGTCAAATTTTATTCCGATATGATAAGTAGTTCAGATTATATCACATTTAGTCAATTCTTTTTTTAAATTTTTTTTCAAGCTTGTTGCCATGGAAACAGAACTAGAAAATTTTCCCCAAAGTGGCTATATGAAATATATTGATTTTCAGAAATAAAATGCCTGTTATGAGCTAGTCCAGGGTCACCCCAAATTCATGTAAATTTTTACTGGCCTAACATATGCTTGCCATTTTCTCTTTGCGTTTGTTCATTTCCATGGCTACAGTCTGCAAATCTGCTCTTTAAATGTCATAGCTTGGGGATATATGAGTACACAACTACTCATGCTGAAGAAAACTTTTGCCTATTATCTCCAGTAATGCTTTACTCGTAAATGTTGTAGCCTTTCGTAAAACTTCAAATATTCTTTGATAGATCCATTGGCCAATGTCGCGCCCTTGCTTCTCAACCGCAAGTTCCAAGGTCACACAAGGTCGTTGCGGGTACATGTAACAATTTCATTGCTGGATACCAAAACTAACATCTAAATTTTGATTATTTTTAGCAGGACATTTGTTTATCATTACACCTAATAAACTAGCTAAAACTGAAATGGCTATACACTACCCCCCAAAAAAGTAGGCAAAATTCAGAAAAAGGTACAAACAATGGTTATATGGAGACTCTATCTTAAAAAAAAAAGCTTTTTAGCAATAACCTATGAAGATAACACTGAGCTATTATCAATCAGATTACGCTTACAGTAAAAAGAATGAATTGTCTGTAACAGTTGTTTTTGTATGAATTGTATATACAAGTTTTCAGGAAGAATTGACATCTTTTTGAGACAATATTACTTAAAAGAAATTAAATCATTGCTTCACATGTGGATAAGAGCTGTGCTTAAAAAATTTTCTGTCATTTAGACATAAGTTTGTAAAGTTCTACCTTGCCTTTTTTACAGTTATTTTACCATAAATTACTCCGCAGTTCTAGCTGGACTCCCAAGATTTCAAAATGGCCCAGTCAGGTTTTCAGCTCAGCCAGTTGTTGGGGAACACCCTGTAGGCATAATTACATAAGCAGTCCAGGGCCCTGAACTCTACAAATTAAGCAAATGACAACTCATAGATTTATTGATTGTACTTATTACATCAATTCACAAGAGAACCCCACCTTAAAAGAGGGTCTCTTGCTAGTTTCCTGTGCTTAAAATAGCCCTATCGTCCACTGATATATGACTAATATAGGTATTAAGAGCTTTCGACTTGCTTAAGCTGAGATTCTTTCCAAGAAAAGCCAAGCTGATTGGCTGCCATTGATACTTCTCGGGTCAACTTTTAGACACTTCCCCAATTTGAGGTACTTATCTTTTTTTTCTTCTTTCAGAAAATGAACCTAAGTAGACATAAGATAAAGTGGAGGCTGCAATCAAACTCAGAACTTGTAAAAATATATCTCCAGAGCTGAGAACAACTATACATCAGTTCAGCTGTGTCATGACTGCTATTACAGGCAATTTCATAGACTTGGAAACCATTCTCATAGAGTTAGAAACTAAGCACCAGATGAGGTCATGCGAGTCCAGGACTCCCATTGCCTGGAGGAATTGATTCACATGACATCCTTTGGAGTTAAGATTCCAAGCCTATGAGCTTGGTTTCCATAAAATTGGCTGTGAAATATATCAGTGAAAGAGGTGGCCTTAGAATTTACAGCAAGAATTTTGCATTAAACATTATTGAGTACCCAGTAGCAGATTGCTGAAACTCTCCAAGAGCATTTACAGATTTGTTTGTGGTAAAAATGTATGCAGAACAATAAAATGATCATATCATTCCAAATCGAGCCAGGGTCATTTCAATATCGGCTGCTGTTGGTACAACATTGTTTTGATGTCGCCGATTTCACGCCAATGTGATACGATTTGGAATGTTATCTGGGGCCCGGGCACTCTTCAACGCAAGAGATGTCAAATTGGTGGTGCCTTGCACCTGGTGTCTATGCCGAGGCAAGCAAAATATCACACCCATGTAATAAATGAAGTCAGTTGAGCGGTAGGGTTACTCAGTGCAACCACAATCAGTTGTTTTTCTAATAATTAAAAAAAAAAACCCTTCAAATTCAAATACACCAACATAGATTAATTCCCCCAAATAACATTCTGACCTTTGTTTCCAGATTGTATTAAAATATGACAAGCTGCAATTTCACTTTGAGTTATATATGCACTACATGCCAATCAAAATAAATTTGGCCATCTTGATTTGACATTGTGTACTTGAGGCATGACCCTGTGGCAGTCATTTGAATCCAAAGGTCTTCTGAGGAAATCAATTTGTGACATATTATTATGGATGGGTTAAAATGTATTGTGTGTACCCTGTATTCAACTTATACATAAATTTGACACAAATCTAATTCAGACTGTCACGGATAAGACCTACGCATGACCAAGGACGTGAAAAATCGCCTATACGTTTGACAGTTTGAATGCCCCTTAAGACGAGCGCTACTTAAAAAGAAAGTTTAGCCTTAGCTTTTCAGATTTACTGGTGGCCAGATGATTATTAAGGTATCCGCCAATTCCATATTGGCCAGCTCTTCTGAAGGTCCTGGGTTCATTCCCCAACCCGGCCACTCTTCATGACTTAAATCTCAGCTGGATGTTGATCGCATGAGGTGTTAAACTCGTAGCTCTTTTAATCACATATAAATTCTTTCCACTGGTAGATGGCTCGCCAGTCGTCCATCAAACGCTCGCTGGACGTTTGTGAAATGCTCGCCGAACGTCCGTCTAATGCTCGCCGAACGTTTGTTACCTAGCATCCGTCAGGCGTCTGTCAGGCGTCTGTCAGGCGTCTGTCAGGCGTCTGTCAGGCATCCATCAGGCACTCGTAGATCCCCCTGACAGACGCTCCGCTGAGCGTTTTATGAGGGTTCTATGTAAATGTAAATGTAAATGTAAAAATTTGTATAGCGCAGTCTTTGAAATTTTCAATCTTCAGATGCACTTTACAGTAAATCTATTAGTGGACGCAAGTTGATGGTCAGTATATACGGATGGACAGTGGCTACGTATGACTACGTATTGCTATGTATAGCCAGGTAAAATGTACGTAGAATGTACGTAGAACACTCGCCGAGTGAATCGCGAGTGAGTTATGCAACTTATATAAACAACTTACTCGTAGAACATCCGCCAAATTTTTACACATGTTTAAAACATTTTTGCCCTCTCCACTTATGGTCATTGATGATTTAGCACTACAAGGAGCATTCTAAGGATTAGCAAGAGTATCCCTGAAATGCTCGCCAAGTGAATCACGTATGCTCAAGGATGAGCAAGAGTAAAAAAGTATTTTCATACGTGGTCATAAATAGGTCGTATCCGTGACAGCGTGAATGCCCCTTAAGACTACAGCGCTACTTAAAAAAAACGTTTAGCTTTAGCTATTCACATTTACTGGTGGCCAGATGATTATTAAGGTATCCACCAATTCCATATTGGCCAGCACTTCTGAAGGTCCCGGGTTCGTTCCCCAACCCGGCCACTCTTCATGACTTAAATCTCAGCTGGATGTTGATCGCATGAGGTGTTAAATTGGTGGTGCCTTGTATTCTTTGTCTATGTTGAGGCAAGTAATACCCACCCATGGGTAAACAAAGTCTGGACTCCAAGCCTTATCATCTCAGCATTACATCTACCTTTAACAACTGATAATATAAGCTGACTTAACATCAGAACAGTAGCTTTGAGACAAGTCAAGTCAGCTTTATTATATTATTATTATTATTATGTTTATTCTTACCTACATAGTACAAAAATTATGCAAAAATTAAATTGGACAGTTTATAGAAGCATCAATGTGAAAAATTAAAAAATCAAAGATATACATAAAAAAATTCAGATATTGAAAAGCGTCATGTCTGTCCATAATTGAAAACAACTGTCCTTGTGAGACAAGAACTAATATGACCTTGGGGTAATTGGGTATTCATACAGTTAGCAAATAAAAACATATACACAAAAGTATTTTAAGTCTTTGTTATATTTCCTCATTGTCTGAGGCACAAATGCTTTGGATTGCTCTGGGGTGAGACAGTACAATGAGTGATACCACTCTCATACAAGTCTTCTTTCCATTTTCTTGATGGTGAATCTAGATTTGTTACTCCTTGCTTGATGCCTGAAGCAAATGTCAACCTTATGACTAGTTCTTTTGACCTTTCTGTTGGTGCTACAGAAAAATCTTGCAGTACAACTTGTGGGTTTTCTTGCTAAGTGAGAACAGTCAGAAGATTTCTCTTGGCTAGATTAGCCCGGAACCAACTCTCGATTCTCACTTAGATGGCGACTCTGTTTTTTGTTTGCAATTACATTTGCTGTCAGTAGAAACAGTGTCTTGCTGTTTTTGTCGTGAGTATATAGGAAACATCTAAAAACCTGATTCACTCTACCTAAATAGTTGTTGCTTTTCGCTGCCATGGACAGTTGTTTTGATCAATTACATTTTCAGCAACTACATGAAATGGGTTACTGCAACAAATTAAATATAAACCTCATACTGCTTCTTTAGCTGATTGGCTCGACAACTGATATGGTACTTGTGCATTATGATAATATATTACTTAAAGTCTTTGGTGAAATAGAATAACAATGCAACACAAGCTAAAAGCTTTTCGCTGACAGAAAATATTCAATCTGACGTCTCAGTTTGATGAAAAGACTATTTACATGCTCTGCGCGATGGTTATGTAGTATTGTTTTCTATTTTATCATGCTACCAGTAAACGTTACCTGCATTTTACCAGTCAGTCTTTAATAATGTTGTATTTGTATTCCAAATCCAATAATTGAAACATTTATTATTAGGTTATGGTCATCATAAATTGTTAGTGAATAAATCTTCTAAATAAATGTTTTCTATGGTGATCAGCTGATTTGCAGCTTATTTGATGTGTGTCAGTTGTGATTGTTTACATGTTTGTAACAGTTTGTCTCATAGACAAGGTATTCATGCATCATGAATCTACCTGTGTCATATGCTTGATTGAGGTTAGATTCATTAAGGATCAAGAGAAATTAACAACTTCATGCTTTTTAAATTTTACTGGTTGTCATTCACCATCAAGCAGACTTTGGGCAAGGTATGGCTATTGTGGGTTGAGTCGGCCATCTTTAATTTGATTCGGCCATCTTTAATTTGATTACAAAGATGTATTAAGAAGATATGTCAGTTACTCTTTTGCATAAGTTATGCTTATGAACTTGCATATTTAGATTGCCAATGCATTAAATTACCTAAATTAATGAAATAGTGTACATTTATTTAGTCAGTTTATTTAACTACTTTATCAGGTGTGATGAATTGATTGAGACAAGCCTGGCAGAGTGTCTGCACAAGTTTTGAGTTTATATTCTATTATTATGCATATATGTCCTACCATTACTGTAACAGAATATAACTATAAATGTCAAATTATATATTAATGCCGACTTGATGGCTTTTTAGTGCAACTTTATTGTTTTAAATATTTTACATGTGTGTTCATTTTGTTTGTTTTTAGATTCACCAACAACATACTTTTGCGTGAATAAAAGCATAAATAACAGCCAACATTCATATTACCAATTACTCGGCACTCTTGCCAACAAATACAAACAATTCATATTGCCTACTATCTATCCAAATCGTTGTGACCTCCTGTGCCCAAAGAATGGGGAAAACTTGCAAAGAAGATTTAAATCAATTCCAATAGACCCAAGCTGTATTGGCCCCAATCCCCAAAAGACCCAGACAATGCTCCTGCATGCTATCTTAGGTACTGCTACCTTAATAACTACCATAGATTTGCTCTTTTCTTTTCCCTGTTTTACGAAACTTGGCAAGTGGTGAACAGTCCAAGGTTATGCTTTATAATTGTTTTTTTGTATCTGCACATTTTGATCTATTAATTTTGCACAATGGATATCATCAATTTCTGTCTGTCATAATGTCAAGTGAGTAGAATTAATCTATCCATCTATCCATCCATCCATCCATCTATCCATTCATCCATCCATCATCCATCCATCCATCCATCCATCCATCTATCTATCTATCTGTCTATCTATCCATCTATCTATCTGTCTATCCATATATCCATTTATCCATCCATCTATCTATCTGTCTGCCTGTTTGTCTATCTATCTATCTATCTGAAAACCATGAGGATATTAATTTTGATTCCTTTTGGCACACACATGAGAATATTTAAGGGAATTATTTAATTTAAATAGCTTGCCAATCATGTAATAATACTCTTGGCCCACCCACAGCCCTTCTTAAATCTCTGAATTTCCAAAGAACTCACACATATGTCCTCACAGTTGCAACAAGCCCTCCTCAATCTATATGCAGATCTGGTGTTTATCGCAGAGTACTGGCTTAGCTGAAAGTGAATTCATATTATGTGACCTTCAGATAGTTATTCTTGGCTAGTAATCATACAATTTGTAAGGATTCTGTCTGATGATGGTAATCAATAACCTTTATGAGGCTAGGAAAATTACTAACTTCTAATTTAAAATGATTTTGTTGAAAGCTGATGTAAGAGAAATTAGTTTAATTTATAACGAATCCAATGACAAAATTTCATACAAATAAGAACCAACTTACTTTTGTTGATCTTTGTTTGACTGTATTTAATTGATTTTATCACCATGTTATGGCATGTTATCTGTGCACGCATGAACTCAGAACAATTTATTCCATATATCACAGAAATTCTGCTGATATCAAGGGCCACACCCTAGTTAATAAACAAATGAACAAAATTTCAAGAATTCAAACCATGATAATTTTAAGACTTTTTAGTAATGACATTGCAGATGTATATAGGTATAGTCACTAATGTAATGTCAGTGTTAATTAAAATGATGAGTTGGGAGAGGGATGGTGAATCATTGATGATGCTGGTGCACCTTCGCACTATGGATGATGGATATAGGAAATACCAAAACTTTGTCCATTTAAATGAAATTCACATGCTGTCAGAGTTTTGCATTTTCTAGATTTGAAGGTACAGAGTACATGTTTATGACTAACTACATCAGCTCAATATCTGAGATATACCATTAAATAAATTGCTCAAGTGTTATACTGATTAAGTGTCAAACAAGTATTATCACTTACTGCCAAATTAGCTGACCTGGCAGGTTATATTAGTTTATTTGGCAGAAACCATTCATGCTTACCATACCCTGAACACTTACTGGTATTTGTCAACAAGCCTTACGTGATATTGTTGCTTGGTAAGCAAATTTGTCTACCTGGCTAATTACCTTACTGACTTTATAACGTTATGATCAGCAGCGTCGATTCGTGATTTCAGAGTCGTTTTATGAAAAACCTAGGTCAGAAAGGCATCACTTCATACTACAAGATGTTCATAACGTTCTTCTGTGCCTCGTTTTTGTATTCTGTAGTGTTTGGTAGACAAATATAACTGACCGTGATATTTGTCAGTAATATATGATTTTCTAAAATAAATTGATGACATTTGTTTATTTGCCGTAAGCACCATTGGCTGCATCTATCACATATATTGTTATTGTGTGTACATTGATGATATCAAGATTACTTCCAAAACTTTTGGGCACCACTGTACATCCACGCAAAATCCATCATTTTTTATTTTCTATTCCTCATATCTTTCCCCTCTTTTTCTATTGATAGTTCCTACCATTACCTTAACTCAGTTCCCTTTTTCTCTTGTTTAGATAAAACAAGTCTATGACCGACCCCTCAGATTGTGTATCGATCACTAGTTATTGATCTTCGATCAATCTCAATCTTTGCTAAATTCCTCCCATTGATCACTCACCCAATCATGTCTGCAGTCTGATTGGATCATTGAAATGTGATCTGCACAATTGGGTGACCTGGCTTTGTTCATGAATTGGGGTTAAGGCCCTAAGTCCCTAGAGAGTAGACTTTGCCTACCACAGAAGAATCTTGTTGGTCAATCATTTTGTGTTTCCTTTGGTTCATTTGCTGTTGTTTGAGAATGTGTTATATTCGCAGATGAAAATATTCAATATTAATACAGAGAAGCGTCACAGTATTTGGTTGTGTTTGTGCCAAGTATTGTGTTGTGTTTTATTGTCCTTTTTCCAAGTATTGTGTTGTATTTTATTGTCCTTTTGCCAAGTATTGTATTGTATTTTATTGTGCTTGTGCCAAATATTGTGTTGTATTTTATTGAGCTTGTATTTTATTGTCCTTTTGCCAAGTATTATGTTGTATTTTATTGTGCTTGTGCCAAGTATTCTGTTGTATTTTATTGTCCTTGTGCCAAGTATTCTGTTGTATTTTATTGTCATTTTGCCAAGTATTCTGTTGTATTTTATTGTCCTTGTGCCATGTATTGCCTTGTGCCAAGTATTGTGTTGTGTTTTATTGTGCTTGTGCCAAGTATTGTGTTGTGTTTTGTTGTGCTTGTGCCAAGTATTGCGTTGTGTTTTATTGTGCTTGTGCCAAGTATTGTGTTGTGTTTTATTGTGCTTGTGCCAAATATTGTGTTATATTTTATTGAGCTTGTATTTTATTGTCCTTTTGCCAAGTATTATTTTGTATTTTATTGTGCTTGTGCCAAGTATTCTGTTGTATTTTATTGTCCTTGTGCCAAGTATTATGTTGTATTTTATTGTCCTTTTGCCAAGTATTATGTTGTGTTTTATTGTCCTTGTGCCATGTATTGCCTTGTGCCAAGTATTGTGTTGTGTTTTATTGTGCTTGTGCCAAGTATTGTGTTGTGTTTTATTGTGCTTGTGACAAGTATTGTGTTGTAATGTATTTTATTTTACTGTGTTGTATTGCATTATATAGTGTTCTAATTTCAAAAACCGTGTATTGTATTGTTTTGTATTGTATTTCATACCAAATAATGTGTGCTGTGTGGAGAGGTATTTATTGGACTCCACGGCCTGTCACACATCTACCCCACAAGTGGGGGTTTTTACTTGCCTCAGCAGATACACCACATATCTTGTGTGAAGTATGGCAAAAATGCTCAGTAAACCGGGTTGGTTTAGACAAAAATTTATAAGTTTTCAAAGGGTGATTTTGTGTACAAAAATGAGATTATACGTATTAGGTTATTACACTCTCTGACGACCTTCACCTTGTCATCCCAGACAACCGTGAGGGCAAAATTAACCTCTTTCGTTGTGTTTCAGCTTATATTACTGTTATGTTCCTGGAATGATTGCTATGGCGACCAGCTATCTATTACTGCGAGGCAAGTGTTCCCCACAAAAACCTGAGAACCTAAGTCATTAAAAGCTGTGACGTAAATGGGCATCCCAGGGTATATGTGTAAAATGGCTTGGATGTGGGCTAATTGTCTACTAAATAAAGGTTGGAGGAATTACTGTATTAATCTTGATGATTTACAGCTTTTCATTTATACTAATAACCACAAATAATCAAAGGAATATAAGGAAAAATATTGAATATTACAAATAATGAATCGTGTGGAATGACTTGTTCTATAATAATGTTCTGCAGAAGCCTTATTTACCTAATTCCAATACGAAAGTGTTAGAAAACTTCTGAATTCTGTAATTTACAGGATGTGATACAGCTGCAAAAGGCATCAGACAAACTATTGAATCAGATTATTAAATAAGATTTAGATTTTGCCAAGAAAATACAAATCCCATCACAATAGTCTGAGACTTCATATTATTGTGGCCTACTACTTCATAACATAACCAGCAGTTATTAGAGCCAAATTCTTTGACTTGGTAATCAATCTCATAGACTTGGAAGCTAAACTCCAGATGACGACATGTGAATTCAGGACTCCTATTGGCTGAGTGACTCCCTTGACCAATGGGATCCTGGATTCACATTTACGTCATGTGGCTGGCATTCAGCTTCCAAGTCTATGAGATTTGTTTCCAAGTCTATGAGATTTGTTTCCGAGTCTATGAGATTTGTTTCCGAGTCAAATAAAGCACTAAATAGTGTTAAATGTAAGTTTTGCTAATTTATAGATGTTTCCAATATTAAGGGAGGTAAAATAAAGCTACCATGAGGTAAATGTGTAACATTGTTGTGGACTCCAAACAGCCTTATCATCTCATCACTACGTCGACCTCTGACAGCTGTTCATAAACACTGAAATTGAAATTATTAAGGCCACAATAAACATATTATACACCTGATAGTTAGGGAAAGTATGAACGACCTAAGACAGTGATATCTCAGTAAAATCACCACCAAAAAAAATATCTGATTTCTAGTTGTAAATTTTCATGAAACTATCCTATGACTTTCATTTGACAAAATATGATACTGTCCATGCATGTTAGCTGAACTGGTCCACTCCTCCACAAGTTAAATAGCATTGCATCACAATGAAGTCAATTATCATGGCAAGCCAACTGGAATAGCCTTAATTTCACAGTGGCTTCAATTGTAAAACCTCGAAATTCCAAAAAATGAGATAATGCATGGAAATTTCAACCCTGCATGAAATTGCACATCTTTAAATATACAGTTTGGGTTAGAAGATTATGGTGGGTTTCTAAATTACTATCCACTTGTTCTTCTGTCCTTTTTTTTCATAAGGTGGTGGTGGGTGGGTGGATTAGGGCTTTACATACTGTATTTTTGCATCTCATAGGCTAATAGAGTATTTTCACTGAGCAGCTCTGAATTCAGAAGGAAATAAGTCGTTCACCTCTTTTTATTACTCGTTTTGCTTACATAACAAACTGATTCCATAATTGAATTTTCTCAGGGAAAAAGCGAGAATTAATGGAATGATAAGATGTCAAATAAAAATACTGCTGTCAGGATGTAATTTGATTTAGCCAATCACAATCAAGCGTACGGGAACTTTTTCAGCCAATAGAATTGCAGTATTCTGTCACAGCCACCTGGTGGAAATATAGCGAACCTTCCGTGAAAATCCACTATTATGACAGGCAGGGACCATGGCAAAGAGACGATGGATGAAACAGCCATCAAACTTAGGCTCGACCTGGAATTGAAACCAGGCCCCAGTGGTTGGATCATACAGAGCATGGGGTGGTGCTCAGGGTAGAAATGCCAGCAATAAATCAAACTCTAACTTTTAACCTGTTACCGTGCTGACACCTATCCATATTTGATAGTAATGTTTGCCACATATTTATTTTAAGGGCCATAATGATGACACGAAGGCTAAACATTATCATGGAAAAGACTGGAAACTGATGTGTTAGTCCTAATGAGGAGGAAAATTACCACCAGAGGTCACTGACACCGTAGCTGCAGATACGTATTGTTTGATGACGTCATCTATTCTGTGTCGTCATGTATGTAGCAATTATTGACATCCTATTATAATGTCTTCTCATGTATTACAGTCGTAGTGCCCCCTGTAGGTTTTGTTACTTTTTCTACCCATTGGATTTCATCACTGATTTTACAATTAAAAATCAAGAATGTTTTCAAGGGTAAGTTGAACATTACATATATTCAGCGCATTGGCTTTAAATTCATTTAACTCAGCTTCAGATTAATTTGTCTATAGCATTCATCATTGTCATCTCCTCTATTTTTTCTCATCTTAATTTTATTGTCAAGTACAATGGCAAGAAGAATACTTCAATGACAGAGCATACTCTATCTTAAAAAAAGAGTAAATTGCCTGGAAGTTTCTTCAAACAATTTAATGTCAGTTTCTCAGTGATATTGGACTGCAGTTAATTACTGAGAAGGGTCAGACACCAAATTGGTTTCTAGACTGAGGCTAGAACAGGATATTTTTGTCAGATACAATGTGAAACCACGTCATTTATTCGGTGTCTATGCGGAGGCAAGTAAAAGATCCCACCCATGGGGTAAATATGTAACATGGGTGGACTCCTCTCACCTCATCAATTAACCCTTGATAGCGGCAATAACTTGCCTTAGAGGGTTAATTGCGCTTAATGTATCTAGCTATCGATCTATGTATCTATCTAACGTAGCTATCTATCTATCTATCTATCAACTCACTCTGGTTCTTGCAAACCATTTTCAAAGTCTTAAGCAACTACAGAACACACACGTAAAGCATTCATGTAGAAAAAAAAAACTCTCCCAACTGCTTTGTTCCTAAGATTACATTAAGCAAACTTCTCAGTTTAAGGAGATGCTAACTCTGTTAGTGAAACATCTGTAATCATCTCATCCAACTGAGGAACACCCTCTGTCATATTGGCATCATTGCCATTCAGTTGGGGGAGCCCCCACCATCTGACAATGGCAGTACTGAGAAATGACAGTTGTATTACCATCTATATTCATAGCAATTGAGCAAAATACTAATTGTTTTTTGACACTGCCTACTGGTGATGTTTTCTTGAAGGACATCAATTGTGTGGAGCATTAAATGTGCATATGATTTGTCTTTGGGCATTATCATATGGTAGTTTCAGGCTCACATTGTCGACTCTGACCAATTTTGACAACATCAACTTAATTCAGGTGTTTTTCTTTGGTTCACAACACACATTCAAAGAAAAAGTAAAACAAGGATGACTATCTAAGGAAAGATAACTTTTTCTTACAGAATAATGTCACCCTGATCAACATGCTCATCATTAAATTCAATATTTACCCAAATACATAAAGGTTTAGAGCATAGCATGCATGCTCTGAAAATATCAGATAGCATGCCAAATCAGGTCACTCAGACAGCATTCCAAATCGGGTCACTCAGATAGCATGCCAAATCGGGTCACTCAGATAGCATGCCAAATCGGGTCACTCCGATAGCATGCCAAATCGGGTCAGCATCCAACTGTATATGATTTGATATCAACCAAACCTGGCTAAGTTGATAGATTAAAGCTCACTAACCACCGTCTAATATATTAGCCAAATAGTGATTCTAGACATAGAGCTCAGGTTTTAGGACTGAGCTATAACTAAAAGAAAGACCACTAGGAATTCATAGAAAGTAGCATTTACTTTATAGTGAATCGGTGAGGTTTTTTATGCACTCTCCGGCAACAAGAATCACTGAAGAGCTGAATCTTCTGACAGGAAATGCAATTGCAGAGAAAGGGAATTGCTGTCTAAGTGTAAGTGGGTTTCGGGCAAACAGTGTCAGGAGAAATCATGCAACTTTTATCACTTTGCAGTAAAGCCCTCAGATTATATTGCAGTGCAGAACAAAGAAATAAAAAACTAAGTGAGAGACCATACATACATACCTCATAGAATGCACCAGCCTTACAAAGACCAATGCTGGGCCAATACTGGCCAACCCCAGATAGCACATGCCATCAGCTAGACGTCGGGCCAACATCAGGCAGATATAGCATGTTATCTGGGACATAGCACAATACAATCAAACCCCTTTCCTAACAAACTATAAGGGACCAACGAAAAAGCTTTTCAACGGGCTACAGATAAACCACTCACATGAACGATCTACGAGTGCCTCACGGATGACTGCAGAGTGGTCTATGGACGTCCACCAAGCGTTTTACGGATGTCTGCCGAGCGGTCGACAGACGTCAGAGTGAGCATGTTTTGCCAATTTTTGACGTCCGTTACCACTCGTAGGTCTTATCTGTGACAGTGTGAACACCCCTTTAGTCATCGCTGTCAGAAACCTAATTACTAATTTTCAATGATATGAACTGAATCAGATGATTATTGGCATTGATCCGTGTATACTGTCCAGAAAATATTTATTCAACCGTCTCAAAATACCACAAAAAAAAATGACAGGATTGCCGCCAGGCTAGTTATGAACGGTCCTCCAGTATGTTTATGTCTCAATGCTACTGGGTCTGAAGCTTAGTCAGCTCATATGACCAGCTGCCAGAGGCAGACGTAATGATAAGATGATAAGGCTGCTTGGAATCCACACCATGTTACACATTTACCCTATAGGTGGGGTCTTTTACTTGCCTCGTCATAGACACTGAGTACAAGACACCTCTAATTTAACGTCTCATAGTCGTTATAAAGAAATTTCCTTGAATGGAAGATACAGAGGGTTGCAAATTAAAGTATTCATCCTTCGAGTTTGCACGACAATATATGAGTTAAAATTCTTTACAGGAAAACAATGGTACATGCAATCATCACAAATTTTTAGGACGTGGTAATTAACCATATTTTGTAAATTTTTAAGCCACTTTACAACAGTTATGTAATTCCATAACCTCTCCACATATGAACTCATACACATAACATTCTAGAGGCAAGAAATAGGGAATATTTTCATAAATTGCATTAGGTTTAAATCAGATTTTTCAGAATTGGTTGAAATTCACCAAGGAAAACGTTTTATATCAAATATAAAGGAATATTGGCTGGCAGGCTGAAAATACGATGGACTTTGGTAAAGCAATAAATGGGCAAAAAAATGCATCAAAATTACATAATTATTATTCCTCAAAAGTCAATCTTTATTCCTTGTACTTTATAATTACATTGTCTAATATTTAGTCCATGAACAACTAAAAGTGAAAGTTACTCAAAATATTACTATTCAATCAAAAGAAGTGGAAAATATAACATTTTCATTTAAGAAGTGCCAATGATATTGCAATTTTTCTCTGTAACCAGCTGATGACTAAAACAGAACCCTGCAGATAGAGGCAATGTTAGATCAACAATAGTTATGAGAATATAGACTATAATGTACACTACGGCATGAATATGAGTTTGCACGTACCAAGATTATGTAAAAGTACACCAAGTTGCTTTAAAATTTGGGAAATATGATAAATGCTTACATGAAAATTGCGATACTTGTATATACCATTTATGTCCTGTGCAGAATTATACTTGGCATATTTACAGCACTGCTAGTATAAAAGCAGAACTTGTATATAGAATCTTGTAGTGAGGTTTGAGTTGTGGACGTACAGTGGACACTCGCCATCCAGACCACACTTGAATTTTAAGGAGCATATTTTACTGGCCTTACAGTGGATTGAAATGAAGTGTAGCCAGCCTCTTGACAAAGTGTCCTGGTGATGTCACAATTTACCATTCTTGAGTGGTTCCCAGTATAGCCCATAAATGGAAATGGACTTAATTTCTTTGGTCTCAAATACAGCGAGTCCTTTATGTTTAGACTAGTAAATGCTTGGGTGAGCATGGACACATATAATTCAAAACATTGCAAATAAATTCAGGTCACTGTGTTTTAAAATCTTATCATCAATTATGGCTGATTGTAAAATGCATAGTCCACCGGCTCATTTAAAGCAGCAGATTAAGATAGTTTAACCCTATTAGGGATGCACTCATGCGTGAAAAACCATGACGTGGCTGCCACACTTGGAATTGGACTGGCCTGGTGACTACACTTCAGTGCAATTAGCTGTAACGGCTGTAGCCACCTGATATTATGATTTAGGTAGTTTTTAAAGTGCTGATCCATAACTCTTACAGCACTTTTCAATGAAACATATGCAAGAAGCAATCCCTTAATACAAACTCAGACTCAGAAACACATTTATTTTCCTGTACGTTACATCCGTACATATAAAGAAAACATACATCCAAAAAATCTAAAATCCTACACAGCAAGGGAGACAGGTCCATTCTATTCAAAATAATCAAAACCACGCAGAGAATTCAGTGGGGAAAATCTAAAACTGGTATTGAATTCAACTGAGTAATGTTACTAATAAATTGAAAATATCTTATTGTCTTTCAAAGTTTTTTTATTTTCATTCATCTAATTAAGTTTATCGAAAGCACCCAGCATCTATAGCTCGAGGAAAACAGCATTATTGAAATGAACTTGATGAGTAAACACCTAAGAATATGAGAACCCATGGCATTTCTGTACAAAAAGGAATGACATTTAACACAGGTTTAACAATTGAAATACGCACAACAGAAATAGGCAGACCTGAAGTGAGAATGTGACATTGCAGAGATAAAGATCAATTCATCAAGAAATACAGCATTCTTGGTTGGTTGGTTGGTTGGTTGTTTGGTTGGTTGGTTGGTTGTTTGGTTGGTTGGTTGGTTGGTTGGTTGGCTGGTTGGTTGGTTGGTTGGTTGTTTGGTTGGTTGGTTGGTTGGTTGGTTGGTTGGTTGGTTGGGTTGGTTGGTTGGTTGGTTGGTTGGTTGGCTGGTTGGTTGGTTGTTTGGTTGGTTGGTTGGTTGGTTGGTTGGTTGGTTGGTTGGGTTGGTAGGTGTGCGTGTGTGATTTGGGCTTTACGTCCTGTATTTCTGCACCAGTTGGGCTAATTAGAACAGGCAGAGACCATGGCAAATGAGACGAAGGAGGAAACAGCCATCCAACTGAGTTGGTTGGTTGGTTGGTAGGTAGGTTGGCTAGTTGGTTGGTTGGTCGGTTGGTTGGTTGGTTGGTTGGTTAGTTGGTTGGTTGGTTGTTTGGTTGGTTGGTTGGTAGGTAGGTTGGCTGGTAGGTAGGCTGGCTGGTTAGTGGGTTGGTGGGTTGGTTGGTTGGTTGTTTGGTTGGTTGGTAGGTAGGTTGGCTGGTAGGTAGGCTGGCTGGTTAGTAGGTTGGTGGGTTGGTGGGTTGGTTGGTAGGTTGCTGGGTTGGTTGGTAGGTTTTTGGTGGTTGGTTGGTTGGCTAGTTGGTTGGTGTGTTGGTAGGTTGGTTGGTTGGTTGGCTGGTTGGCTAGTTTGTTGGTTGGTTGGTTGTCTAGTTGGTTGGTTGGTTCGGGTGATAGAGGAATCTCAATCTGATTATTGCAGCCCCAGTATCATTGTTCATAAGCCTGATCTATCGCATTGCTATTGTATTGACTTTAGGAAGGTTAATGCCCTCAGTTTCTTTGATTCGGAACCGATTCCTAACCAGGAGGCCATAATCGCAACTTTTGGAAAATGCAAGTTTTTCAGCAAAATTGACCTCAATAAAGGATTTTGGCAAATTCCAATTGCGCCATCGGATAGGCATGAAACTGCTTTTGCTACAGAAAGAGGATTAAGGCAGTTCATTGCCATGCCTTTTGGTCTTGTTAATGCTAGTTCCGTTTTTTGTCGCATGGTCTTCACAGCGAACGGCTGGCCCCTTGCTCCTTGCTTGACATCCAAGGGTAGAAGTGCCTCAGCGTGATCCTGTCCTATAAGTAGATCAACTGAACCCACATTATCAATACAAAGCCCCTCTAGATGAGGGTACATTTGAACATCAACCTTTGGTATATTTACAGGTATGTTATCAACTACATACACATTTGTTAATTTCATATGATTCATACCATCACATGATACTACACTGAGATCAACAACCTGAGATTGTTTACTTTCTTGTTTGGCACTGATAGTATTCAACATGTAATTTACAACTTTTCCACTAAGACCTAGGTCATTTACAAGTTTTTCTGTGCAGAAACTACTTGTTGAGCCATTATCTAGCAGTGCTAGAGTATTGAACCTACCATTCACATTCACTTTTACAGTAGGCACCATTACATCATTGTTAGCATTATTATTTGCATGTACAGTTTCAACCAAGTTTGCACTTACAGCAGATTTGGGTAATGTTTCAGGTACTCTAGAATTTGAGGTGTTAACATGAATATACTTTGTGTGCTTTCTGCCGCAACCCTCTACAGTACACACTGTTGGTCTTCTACACTGTGCAGTAGAATGGTTTCCCAAAAGACAGTTCTCACACAGCCGATGTCTCTTGACAAGATCCAGCCTCTCATGAGATCTCATGCACTTGAATGACTCACAATCAAACAACCGGTGCCCTTGAGCACATATGACACATGGGAACATCTTACGCTGAGGCATGTTGACCGTGTTAGTGGAGAATGTTGTTGGATACTTAGTAGGCTTGAACTCAGAAGGAGAACTTGTGTTAATTCCCACTGCACCATAAACTGGGTCTGTTGCTTCCTCTGCTTGAATTGACACGAATTTCACAAAGTCTTCAAAGCCAGGGTATGCTGCTTTGTTCCTCTTGTGTTCCAGTGCTCCACGCTTCCACCTGTTTCTTATATATGGTTGTAGGCGATTGATGACCTGAACAATACTTGATTGCGTATCAATCTCATTGAGTTTTCCCATAGACATCAGTGTTGATTGACAATTAGATAGTTCATCTGAGAATTTCTGAAGTTCATCGGCTGTCTTTATGGGCTTGCCCTGTTTTATGCTTTTAATGATTCTGTCAGCAATGAGGACGTTGTCTCCAAATCTCTTCTTCAAGGTTGCACGGGCTTCATCATATCCTGTTTCTCCCAACAATATACATGGACGGATGGCTTCAAGAGCACTACCATTGGTGTATTGAAGGAGACGAGACAGCTTCACACTTGGATTAAACTTGGACTTGTGTACATGTTCATCAAAAAGTGCTATGAATGCATGATATTTCATAGGATTGCCATCGAAGCATTCAATCTCCACTTTAGGAAGATTCACTAACATGAATAATTCAGAAGTGCTTAACTCATCTTTTCCTGGTGCTTCCTTCTTCTCTGGTGCCACTGGCTTGGATTCTTCAGACAGCCATTTCTTCATTAAAGTCAAAGTCTCAATGTATTTTGTATGAACTTGCACAAAATAATCATCACTTAGTTCTATCTGCTCCTCTTCTTGTAAATCCTCGTGATATTTGTAATGGGCTGTTTCAAACTCCTGGAACTTCTCAGGGAAACCTTCCTTTCTAGTTGAGACTTCATCATAGTTTTCTTCAGCAATGAACTTCTTTATGTTGTTAAGTTCTCTTGTGAATGCAGACTTTCTTGCACTACGAGCCTTCTTGTCTTCTTCCATTGTTGTTTACTGTGACGCAGACCTGGGGTTAAATCACTCTATCTTTGTGAGTGAATAAAGTGATTTAACCCCACGTCTGCGTCACATTGACTCTTTACTTTGTCTAAGGTGTCCTCATGTTGTACTATTAATTCCAATGCTATGGTAATGGAGTATTATAATAACAGTATTAGTCTGGTGCAGTTTTAACTGAGTTTAATGAGACTTTGGTAAATGTGCAGAGCACATGGTAAAATGCACATGTCAGAGTCACATGGCCAGTGAGTAGACTGGGCCAAGCCAAAGTTAGGTGCTTGTTGTAATTTTAATTGCAACTTGGAATAAGATTAATTAATCATTTGTTGTATTACACAATTATTAATTATAATATTGTGTCTTTGTAACTGGTGCTGTTGAGTAATTGTACTTATATATTTTATAGTACAAGCACAGGTGGTATTAATTAATCATGCATTGGTGTTGAGAAAATGTACTTTTGTAAGTGATTTAAGTATAATATGTACGTCTTGTGAATTTATAAGGGCAGCGGACCTGAGTGTAGTGGTGGGATGGACTGATGAATACTGTTACAGCCATGTGCACAGAAGTGCAGCTGTTGGAGACATCTAGCAACTCGGATGTTACAGCCATGTGCACAGAAGTGTAGCTGTTTTGTGATTTCAATATGCAGTCCGATAAATACATCATTTGACAACAACCACCCAAGTGGTAGTCGTATAGTCGTACATTACAGTTATGCATCACGTGTGTCTTCAGGTGCAAGTCACTGGAGGAGTGAAAAGACTTCGTCCGGCAGTTAAAGTTTGACTGAAAGAACTTTGGGGGATAATCTAACTGTTTATTTTGTGAATGCATTGATTGTGGGTTTAATTTCATTTATTAAAGTAAAATTGCTTAAATTCAAATCTGGCTTTGCTTTATCTCTATTTATATACATTATAGCTTTACAGAATAACCATAGAACTTGTTACAAGCGTTGGACAGAGGAACTCTTCGTTGTGTGTCAGCAGCTTCCATCACACCCACTAAGGTACAAAATGCAGGATTTGAAAGAGGAAGTTGTAAAGGGGTCATTCTATGAAGAGGAACTGCTGAAGGTCAATGTAGAACATCCTGATGACATTGTATACAAAATAGAACACGTGTTGTCAACCAAAACCATTAGGGGACAAAAATTAAGCCTTATTAAGTGGTACGGATACAGTGACAAATTCAACAGCTACATCCCCACAGAGAGTATCCAGGAGTATATTGGTAAATGATGTACATGTACACCTCCAGCGACCAGAGTGATGCATTTTTTCACGGAAATTCTCCTACTGCATTCAGAGTGAAGCTTCCACGTCGACTGCACATGAGTCCTGCAAGACAGTGGAGCCTGGCTATCTTGGACATTGATTTACCAGAGTTGACAGATGGTTACAAACCCAGTTTTATCACAGTTAACACCAATATATGTGAAACCAGTTTTATAAATTGCTCACAGGCCCCTATTTTACAAAGACTATATTACAACCAGCTAGCAACTAACAAACCCCACATATTCGACCATTGGCGCTACATACCGATTACGGCAGACACCTTAGAGTCACTCAGCATCTATTTAGTGGACAGCAGTGGTGCAAGACCCTCATTCAAAGACGGACACTCAAGCTGTACACTACATATAGAGAAAAGTGAGTGACTGATTTTTAGGGAAAAATAACACTACAAAATGGCTAACACATCCTATTATGCAACCGAGGGGGGTTTCGATTATGAAACCTTTCTGGACCATTTTATGAAACAAGCAGAGGGGGAAAATAAACCCATGCTTGTACTCAACATGACCAATGCAGCCACTTTCCAAAAGTCAGATAGTAGTGAACGAGGACGCATTGTTCTTATTAACACACGCAAAGACAACAACAAGCTGGCTATGGGGTCATCTGTTGCTAAACTGGAGGTAATAGACCCTGCCGAAGGCACCAGGAGAAGGGCAGTTGCGGAAGTGCATGATAAAGAACGTGAAAGCATGGCAACATATGTAGTTACTACCTAAAATAGCATAGAGCGGGGGCCTAGCTCAGAGGTAGCGCTCTGGGCTTCCAACTGCTGGGTCCCAGGTTCGATTCCCGGTCGAGCCTAAGTTGGATGGCTGTTTGTCTCATTGCCATGGTCTCTGCTTGTCCTAATTAGCCAAACTGGTGCATAAATACAGGACGTAAAGCTCTAATCACAAACACACACACACACACACCCACACATCTAAAATAGCATTGGCCAATTAGCCTGATAGTTGACTGATGTTCAGCAAAGTGTGACAGGCCAGACTGCCCCCGTCGGCCAAATTACACTCAAGTTTTCATTCAGGTAAATTTGCATATGTTCATTGACGCCTTTCATAGGCTGATCAACCTTAAGCAGCCCTTTCAAGTGGAACCAGACATCCACTAGTTTGCCTGCTCGACTAACACATATTCATTTATAAGTTTTGAGGCATACTTTTCATGTTTTACATCAAAATACTGTAAAAAAATGTTATAACGGGTTGTAAACAAAGGTCCATGACAAAATTTAACATTCTGATCTTCATTAGCAAGGAGATATGACATGCTATATGTAAATAACCAAGGTATGATCAACCACAAACTTTAAAGTCAAATTTCTCAAATATTTAGTTTTTGCTTTTAAAGGATCGTATGAGTGTGCAGTTTATATGAATGCAGGACTCTTGATTGAGCGAATGCATTCAATAAATTTAAAAAATGAGTAGAAGTGTCTCTCAAAACAAGTCACATTATATTCACAAAAATGAACCCTGGGACCATTTATTAACCGATGAGACTTGATTTACTGTCTGTAATAGTCTCCTAACACACTGGTGCCTATTCTTACTTGGCAAAAATCTGTGTGTTGTCCACCACGCAGTAGTCTGTTTGGTTGCTTTCTAGGAAGTTCCAGGAAGTGTGAAAAGTTCCATGCAGCTCCAAGATGAAGAGCTCACTTCTACCTGTCAACTGCGCCATTGTTGCCGGTTGGTTGGTTCATGAAAAACTCGGGAAGTTTGGTGTTACTACGTTTTATTGAATAAAACTCACCCTGTAGAAATATATACATAATATACATAATTAGCAAAATACACAAATAAGTAGGAATATAATTAAACCAGCCATAATATATACAATAACCTTGTAAGTGTCAATAGTCCTTATAGGACAATGATATAATAGATAATATAGTTATTATTCATAAATATATTAGATGAAATAAGAAAAATACATTACCCAATCCGGGGTCTTCCACATATAAAGCTCAATAGCAGGCAACAGATTACTCCACAATACCTATAAATGGTTAACTAATATTTATAAGAAGGTTACATTAAAGTGCTCGTAAAACCTGAATATCATTCATTCATTATTTATTATCTAAACTGGGAGGACCTAGCTTACTTACGAGGGTGGCCTGCCTTTAGAGAGTGGAGGCCAAAGGAGCTTCAGTAATTACCATGGTACTGAGCATGATTTCTTACAAAGTTTTTTGTTTCATTGTAACTGAGCTTGTTGCATTTCCACCTTTCCGACATATCATAAACAATCAAAAGTTAATCTCTGACAAGAGTCTCCTTTAGACAGAATTTGTATCAAGATCAGCACCACCAGTGAATTGGAGAGTCCTCAGAAACAAAGTAACTGCAAGCTTCGAGCATGACATGGCGAATCTACACCAAGCACCAAAGTCTACAGTTACAATAATTAACAACAGGGCTAGGGTGTCCCAAAAAAAATGAATGTCCAAAATTCAGCTTCGTTAAGTACTGGTGCTAAAATCATAGTAGACTTTCGAATGCTTGTATTTGTTCGGTCCAATACTGCTGAAATGCTTGGAGACATGATACGCTTGAGCTTCCTCATAACATTGTAGTCAGATTGCTCATCAGAACTTTTTCAGAACTGCTAATCTCATCTGTATCATCCAAGTGGGCTTCATCCACTTCATTTGAATCACTTTTCATCTTCTTCTTATAATTTTCTTTGCGCTCATGCCTCTCATGTGTTCCCTTTTCTCTTTGAGCCAATTTTTTGTCAACACCCCCAATAGAACCCTGTCTAGTTTCTTGCTGTATTTTCAAGAATTTTCTGTCTTCCTCATTCTTTATTAATGTCATAACGTCACGATGGCTGATGTCAAACAAGTTGTTTAGCATATCTTTAAACTGCTTCTGATTTTCTAAGTCTTTTTTGTTACTTTTTTTGTAGTGCTTCATTAGCCCGCTATGCTTTACATAAAGATCCTTGATTTTCTTAATAACATTCTGATTTTCCGTTGTTAGTATCCTTGATTTATTCCAAAATGGAATGACTTGGTCATACATCCTGCTTGCACATAAAGAAATTTTTTATTTCATCGATTTGTGGAAGAACATGAAATTTCTCATAACATTATGGCCAGAGAGTAAACAAGCTCCAGTAATGGTCTCCTTTGGATATCCTATAAATGGCACTAAATTGGTTTTCCTTGTGGTCTTTTTAGCCATTGCAACTGTAATGCCATAAGTTCAGTCTGACAGAGACACAATCACTGCTCAGCGCTCAGAAGGATTTGCTAATTTCAAATTAAATCTCCCCAGCATCAGCTGTACCACTGACAACTGAACTCACTCAAGCTTATATCCACTTCAAGAAATTAAGAAAGAGCAACTAGATAAACAGAGACCTTTCAAAAGATTCATCGGTTATAGTAATTGCTTCTTCTTCTGCCGTAAGTACAACAATGTGTCATATCTTGAAAACTGTGCATGATACAGACATGGTATAGGTACTAAAATGTTCGGAATTTACACATTATAGTGAAACATAGCACAAAAATGCATTTAATCTATTTGGCATTTGGGGGAGTTCTACAAACCCTTCAAATGAAACCTTTTAGGGTTTAGCCCCTTTGAATTTCAGATTTTAATTATTTTTGGGACACCCTAAACAGGGTGAACTGCACCACCATGCAAGATATGCCCACATGGAAATAGAAAAAAACATTAAATATTATATGTATTACAACATTGATGTGAAAGTAACCAGCATGCAGGGGCGCTGCAATCACTCGAAGTTTTGTCCAATGGTTGGTGTGGTAAATTAGGTGACCAACTTTTCACATGATCACCACATGATGGAACTTTCCTGGTCTGGTTCTGGAGTTGGACTTTTTAATTTTGTTACTTGTATTAAAGAATGTTTTGTCATGACTGCTTTTTGTAGTGTTCTACCCACAAAAAACCCTTACTTGTGTTCCCCCTTTTCTCAACTGACTCAAAATCTTTACGATTGCTTCAGATTTTTTTTTTTTTTAACGACCCATAGGACTTTAAAATGACTGTTTTTGTGTGCTTTTTTTTTCTTTGTTTTTAGTTAAGCAGCACCAGTTTTTACCCATAAAAACAAACAACTAGAGTTGTCCTGATGCTATTTTTTATTGCTATACTACATACACGTACATATACACATTTGCATGGTGAAACTACTTATTATAATGAACATATATATGCGTTCTATATATTATATACAGTGTAAATTCAGGTTCTCTAATATGTTACTCAAAGGACAGCCAGTTTTGTTTTAGTCCTTCGAAGGGTTTTATTGAGCGTTTTCTTTTTCTGAGTGTCTTTCATATCAGTTTTTTTCCTTTGATTCTTTGGTACTTCTTTTTTCTTTCTTGTAGTCTGTTTTCTGCGCCCTCCTGCAATTTTCCT
The DNA here is from genome assembly GCA_932294295.1 of Alitta virens. Classification (NCBI taxonomy): domain Eukaryota; kingdom Metazoa; phylum Annelida; class Polychaeta; order Phyllodocida; family Nereididae; genus Alitta; species Alitta virens. The sequence goes on from OW028578.1 coordinate 40,306,042, forward strand.
TCCTCATTTTCTGTGCTGTGACGCTCAGCAGTGCTATCTCCATGACTTTGCTTTGTTATCCGCAGCATCAGTCTGTTGTAACGTTCACGTGGTAGCATTCATGTTCTTCGTCCATTGTTATTATCTTGCTAAGGTCAGCAACCTTTTTAGGACACCCTTTATTAGTAGTGAAACAATGTCAGAGGAAGCAGCAAGAGCTTCCTGTCTCTCCATGAGTGCAACCTTGTTGTCTGCAATGGTGCGAATGGTGTCTTTGTGTTTCCTCAGCTTCTCTTTATAGTCTGGGGGCAGTTTGATGGCAAGGACGTTTTTAATTACCTCTACTATTGCAACAGCCTGTGCTCTGTCTGCTGTTTTGAGTAATTCCTTAACTTGGGCTTCCGTTAGAGTACCAATAGCTTGCAGAAATACAATATTGCTTTTGATGACATTCATTTCTTAGGGAGATATGCAATGGTTTCTTCACCTGGAAAGATGGCACTTCTTAACCTGAGTCTACTGTCAATATTTGAGGAGAGATCCACAATTATGTACCCGTAATTTTTAGCTGTTGCTAGGTCGTAACTGTTCATGAAATACTGCGTTTGACCTGGAAAGACCTGACTACCCAGAGTGGTCACCTGTCTAGCACTTCTGTTGTTACTAAAAAGACATATATACTGAGAATTCAGACTGATCTCTCTTAGAGCCTTGCTAGCATGGAAAAGGTTTTGCAGAGTAATTATACATGACCCATGACAGTGGTGACATAAAACACACACTATGTCAACAACAGAGTTTCCTGATGCTGTGTCATTGAGACTGCTCATTTTATCATCAAGAATAAGAACTGTTTCCTTGTTTGTCTCCTGCCAAATAGCTGTGAGTTCTTCGCATGTTGGAATATCTGATCTGAATTCAACAAGATCCCCCAGTTCTTTTTCCAGAATGTCATATTTATCTTGCCAGGCTGTATAACAGTAAATAATTTTACTGGGGTTTGGTTTGAACATCTGTTTATGTTGTAGCGATAACTGCTGAATGAAAAATGTTTTCCCGCTTTGGGAAGCTCCTACAATTAAAAAATTCTTCAGTAAATCGAAGGGTACAACACATTTATCATGGGCTTCCATGATGGTGAGTTGATAAATGAACCTGCCTCTGTGATGCCAAACCGTGGACTGCTCACACTTCGTGTACAGCTCTATTTTTATCAATTTTTAAGGCTGCTGGGAATTTTGCAAAGATAATTAGTGTGGTGGGCTGTGTAAGTTGCTTTTCAAATTTCACAGACACTCTCATGTTGCCATGACGTTTCAAAGGGATGACGTCATCATTACCGCCGGGAATGGCCTCTGCAACAAACCTGTAGAAGCAAAAACCCTGTGGAAATTCTTTACGTGATACCAGGGTACTCTCATCAAGGCCATTCATACCACACAGAGTATTGCATGCGTCAATGTACATCCCCTCTTCCGGTTTCTCTCCATAATGAGGCTGTAAAGGTGCCTGTGTCATGTCCTGGCCATCCACGGTAACTTGAATTAAGGTTATTGTGTTCAAACAGAAAAGGGTTTTCCTTCAACTGTCCATGATTGGCAGAATTGGAAACTAGAGCGCACACCATCTCATGTGGTACTGCCCCAGAGAAAGGGTCATTTACTTCACCACTGAACACCCCACGTGCCAGTATAAACTTTATCACCATTGTTTTAGTGTATGGGAAAATTGCAGGTTTTTTCTGCAGTGTTGCAGCGTGAGAGGTTAATATTACAGGGTTTACATCTACCATGCACACACTTAATGACGCTTTGGTTATGACAATCTTGAATTACGCACTGTCACTGTCAGGAGACATCAGACAGAAGTCTGGTGAACTAGGGTAGAGGGTAACATTTAAGGGTATGCCATACGGGATAAACCTGTTGATGTCAAGGACATCACTGTAAAGATGTCCTGTCATGTCAACTTCCCTGGAATTTTCAAAAAATGTACTCCTTGTTTTTAAGGCAGCATTGTCCCCAAACCACCAACTGTTATCATGTAAAAATGCCTGTGTGTCCTTATACAAAAATCTGTGCTTGTAGTGTTGTATCTTGCTGCTCTTTTGGTGTGTACAGCACGCTTTAAAGTAAGCCAGATAGGAGTATGCCTGGTCTGCATGGGTGAGCACTTTGTTCTGCAGTGCAGCATCAACATGGCTGAACATGCTATGCATGAAGTTGTTCGCTACTCCTACAATGCCTCTTTTAACCCCTTCCTCTGCTTCAGCATACTTCTTTTTGCTTTCCCCTTCGGCACCAGTACCCTCAGTGCCGGCACTGGCAGTGGTACTGCTTTGCGTACTGGTGGCGGCTCCACCAATTGGTGGTTTTACAACATCACCATTACGGGCTACGATCTTACATGTTACATTAAGGAGAGTCTTCCTTAGATCTATATAGGATGATGAGTTGTTTTGAATGGCAAATTGAATCACACCTTGATTAGAATAATCATTTACAGGGTAAAAAGTAGTACAGTGGCATCTCTTAACATCCACATTCTGAATAGGTTTCTCAAATATTGCCAGTTCGTCAGGGTAGCCTACTTAGGCATCTGCCAGAAGTGTTTCACTCATGCTTAAGTGCTACAGGTGTTTTGAAAAGTAACCAATGCTAATCATCAAATATGTCACCAGTGTGGTTAGTGCCAGATTTCTTTGCAACTTTCTTCTTCTTCTTCTTCTGTGGAGCTGGAGAGGTGTTTTTTTCTATTTCCATGTGGGCATATCTTGCATGGTGGTGCAGTTCACCCTGTTTAGGGTGTCCCAAAAATAATTAAAATCTGAAATTCAAAGGGGCTAAACCCTAAAAGGTTTCATTTGAAGGGTTTGTAGAACTCCCCCAAATGCCAAATAGATTAAATGCATTTTTGTGCTATGTTTCACTATAATGTGTAAATTCCGAACATTTTAGTACCTATACCATGTCTGTATCATGCACAGTTTTCAAGATATGACACATTGTTGTACTTACGGCAGAAGAAGAAGCAATTACTATAACCGATGAATCTTTTGAAAGGTCTCTGTTTATCTAGTTGCTCTTTCTTAATTTCTTGAAGTGGATATAAGCTTGAGTGAGTTCAGTTGTCAGTGGTACAGCTGATGCTGGGGAGATTTAATTTGAAATTAGCAAATCCTTCTGAGCGCTGAGCAGTGATTGTGTCTCTGTCAGACTGAACTTATGGCATTACAGTTGCAATGGCTAAAAAGACCACAAGGAAAACCAATTTAGTGCCATTTATAGGATATCCAAAGGAGACCATTACTGGAGCTTGTTTACTCTCTGGCCATAATGTTATGAGAAATTTCATGTTCTTCCACAAATCGATGAAATAAAAAATTTCTTTATGTGCAAGCAGGATGTATGACCAAGTCATTCCATTTTGGAATAAATCAAGGATACTAACAACGGAAAATCAGAATGTTATTAAGAAAATCAAGGATCTTTATGTAAAGCATAGCGGGCTAATGAAGCACTACAAAAAAAGTAACAAAAAAGACTTAGAAAATCAGAAGCAGTTTAAAGATATGCTAAACAACTTGTTTGACATCAGCCATCGTGACGTTATGACATTAATAAAGAATGAGGAAGACAGAAAATTCTTGAAAATACAGCAAGAAACTAGACAGGGTTCTATTGGGGGTGTTGACAAAAAATTGGCTCAAAGAGAAAAGGGAACACATGAGAGGCATGAGCGCAAAGAAAATTATAAGAAGAAGATGAAAAGTGATTCAAATGAAGTGGATGAAGCCCACTTGGATGATACAGATGAGATTAGCAGTTCTGAAAAAGTTCTGATGAGCAATCTGACTACAATGTTATGAGGAAGCTCAAGCGTATCATGTCTCCAAGCATTTCAGCAGTATTGGACCGAACAAATACAAGCATTCGAAAGTCTACTATGATTTTAGCACCAGTACTTAACGAAGCTGAATTTTGGACATTCATTTTTTTTGGGACACCCTAGCCCTGTTGTTAATTATTGTAACTGTAGACTTTGGTGCTTGGTGTAGATTCGCCATGTCATGCTCGAAGCTTGCAGTTACTTTGTTTCTGAGGACTCTCCAATTCACTGGTGGTGCTGATCTTGATACAAATTCTTTCTAAAGGAGACTCTTGTCAGAGATTAACTTTTGATTGTTTATGATATGTCGGAAAGGTGGAAATGCAACAAGCTCAGTTACAATGAAACAAAAAACTTTGTAAGAAATCATGCTCAGTACCATGGTAATTACTGAAGCTCCTTTGGCCTCCACTCTCTAAAGGCAGGCCACCCTCGTAAGTAAGCTAGGTCCTCCCAGTTTAGATAATAAATAATGAATGAATGATATTCAGGTTTTACGAGCACTTTAATGTAACCTTCTTATAAATATTAGTTAACCATTTATAGGTATTGTGGAGTAATCTGTTGCCTGCTATTGAGCTTTATATGTGGAAGACCCCGGATTGGGTAATGTATTTTTCTTATTTCATCTAATATATTTATGAATAATAACTATATTATCTATTATATCATTGTCCTATAAGGACTATTGACACTTACAAGGTTATTGTATATATTATGGCTGGTTTAATTATATTCCTACTTATTTGTGTATTTTGCTAATTATGTATATTATGTATATATTTCTACAGGGTGAGTTTTATTCAATAAAACGTAGTAACACCAAACTTCCCGAGTTTTTCATGAACCAACCAACCGGCAACAATGGCGCAGTTGACAGGTAGAAGTGAGCTCTTCGTCTTGGAGCTGCATGGAACTTTTCACACTTCCTGGAACTTCCTAGAAAGCAACCAAACAGACTACTGCGTGGTTGACAACACGCAGATTTTTGCCAAGTAAGAATAGGCACCAGTGTGTTAGGAGACTATTACTGACAGTAAATTAAGTCTCATCGGTTAATAAATGGTCCCAGGGTTCATTTTTGTGAATATAATGTGACTTGTTTTGAGAGACACTTCTACTCATTTTTTAAATTTATTGAATGCATTCGCTCAATCAAGAGTCCTGCATTCATATAAACTGCACACTCATACGATCCTTTAAAAGCAAAAACTAAATATTTGAGAAATTTGACTTTAAAGTTTGTGGTTGATCATACCTTGGTTATTTACATATAGCATGTCATATCTCCTTGCTAATGAAGATCAGAATGTTAAATTTTGTCATGGACCTTTGTTTACAACCCGTTATAACATTTTTTTACAGTATTTTGATGTAAAACATGAAAAGTATGCCTCAAAACTTATAAATGAATATGTGTTAGTCGAGCAGGCAAACTAGTGGATGTCTGGTTCCACTTGAAAGGGCTGCTTAAGGTTGATCAGCCTATGAAAGGCGTCAATGAACATATGCAAATTTACCTGAATGAAAACTTGAGTGTAATTTGGCCGACGGGGGCAGTCTGGCCTGTCACACTTTACTGAACATCAGTCAACTATCAGGCTAATTGGCCAATGCTATTTTAGATGTGTGGGTGTGTGTGTGTGTGTGTTTGTGATTAGAGCTTTACGTCCTGTATTTATGCACCAGTTTGGCTAATTAGGACAAGCAGAGACCATGGCAATGAGACAAACAGCCATCCAACTTAGGCTCGACCGGGAATCGAACCTGGGACCCAGCAGTTGGAAGCCCAGAGCGCTACCTCTGAGCTAGGCCCCCGCTCTATGCTATTTTAGGTAGTAACTACATATGTTATATTTCAAGCGTGCATGCATATATGGGCCTTGAAATGATTTCACTATCTTTTATTTTGTTAAAATACTTACGTCTGATGCCCTATTATGGTCAGTGTCCTAATATCGTCACTTTCAATTAATGCTCCCTCATTTCATCTGCTGAGCACTAGCATCATTGAAGCAGTAGCTTTTTGAAACTTTAGATGCCTATTTTTACTTTCCAAGGTCATCCAAGGACAAATTATTCCAATTTGTAGACAAATTAAGCCAATAAATTGAGAGTGCATGAAAACCATGATTTTCAGAATTTGGGTGCATAATAAAAAGTTATTCAAGTTATTCATGTATATTGTGAATGCATGTGTTGATCCTGAATAAACTTAAACTTGACTTCTTAACTTTGAGGTTACTGTTGCCCATGTCCTATCTTGCATACAGAGTACAGACAGTTGTTTGATCACATTTTTCAGCAACTAGAGATTATAATTATGTAAACCAATGACCTCTCATACTGATCCTTTGGTTGAATTGCTTGAGTATTTCGTGTAGTCTTGTCCTGATATTAAAAAAAGACAAAAATCCCAATTAGATCATATGCTTCAATGATCCAACAATATTTGAATATTAAAAAATATGTCATTGTAATAACTACGCAGAATAGTCTTTCAAACTTTTCTTTTTCATCTATGACGTCATGAGGGATTTGATAAAACAAACTGTCAATGGCTAAACTGTTTTGATTAAGTCTTAGTTATTTCAGATAGGCTTTTACAATGCTATCTTGTTTGGCTTGAGACAAGTTGAGTATTGTTTTGTTTCTTTAGAAAATGAAACACGTAATTTGTAGTGCAAACACAGGAGAAAACTGACATTACGCTCTTCACTGTGTGTCGTCACATATAATTGTGGAAATCATTTGCTAGTTTACCTGGGTAAACAATATAATTGGTTAAACTAAGCAGCCAATAAGCTGTGTATTGACTGAAGAAATATACTCTTAAAAATACAAGAGAAATTGATTCATATTTAATTAGTTCAGGCAATTTATTTTGAATTGCCTCCTTGTCCGAACAAGAATTGCAAAAAACTCAGCACATGAACATCTAATTATTCTGTAACTTAATTGTTAGACCTTTAATACCATAAGCCAGCCTATAGACTATAAGAGAAATTGATAAATTTACCTTAGATGAGTAAACGAGCGAAACATGTACATTATGATAATTAGTTCCCTGGGCTGTGAGGTGACGACACACAGTGTTTTCGAATCAAGAGAAAATGGAAGAGTGATTCTACGTAACTATTACAACGATAATAAGTGCTGCAGGTTATTTATAATTATGACATCAACAATGCAGAGTATGCCCTCTTCAATTTATTGCAGAACATTTACAACATACTTTCGCATGTTTCCAGGAATGATAACAAACAAACAACTCTGTTTGGGAAAACCAGCGTTTTCAGTGATTACAAATATGCTGTAATTGCCATAAATAGTCGCTTGCACCTCCTTAAAAGAGGAACCGGAAATAGATCGATATCTTGGTTCCGGAAATAGCTCTCTTGTCATAGTGAGTAGTCTTGTTATACCTGCCATTTCCTACCAGAGGAAATTGATGTAGTGGAGCACATTTACAAATCAACATTCCTTCTACATGACTACCATTCATCAGACTTTGTATTTGCTGAAAAAGAGCAACGGCCCACCGGTTACATTTTACACAGTAATTAAATTAATGCATATATATATAGAAAATAGGTAAATATAAAAATCTCATTGAAGAGGATGGTGTTACATACTATTAGGCAATGTCAGCTCATCATTAATTAGCCAACATCGAAGAAAAATTCTTCAGTAAACAATATCAAATAATCAATGTAATTGTTTTATCAGGAAATTACTAAAAATGTACGGATGATAACTTGTTTATCACAATAAAATTATTAGTTATGGACACATTTTTAAAACCTATATATTACCTGGTACTTAAAACTAACAACATTTTTTACTAAAAGAAACAAAAATGTATAGGAAATGTCTGCTAATGCAGTACTGTGGCGAAAATCATAATAATCCAGCATAGCTCTTTATCAAATCCAGCCAATCAGATCATATGTTAACGATTAACTGTCCATCAGTTCATCAGCCAATCAGCATGATCAGATCACCTGTTGATTCACCAGCCAATCAGATCATCTGTTAGAGGTCACAGTGCAGTATCAATGGTTTTTGATGACACAGTACAGTATCGACTTAAGCTACCCAGTTGTTGTCAGAGTCCTGTCAGAGAGACTCTTAAAATGTTTGATATATAGCACTATTACAGCAGCCGATGCCAAACGTTTTATCAAGACTCAATGATTTTAGATGCAGCAGAAGAGCTCTGCGCTATCACAAGACTTCAGTGGATGTAGAAGTAGAAGAGAAGAAGAAGAAGAAGAAGAAGAAGAAGGAGTGGATGATGAAGAAGAAGAAGAAAAGATGAAGAAGGAGTGGATGCAGAAGAAGAAGAAGAAGTGGATGTAGAAGAAGAAGTAGAATAAGTAGAAGAAGAAGAAGATGTAGAAGAACTAGAAGCAGAATAAGATGTAGTAGAACAAGAAGAAGAAGAGTAGAAAAAGTAGATGTGGAAGTGAAAGTAGATGTAGAAATATTAGAAATAGTAGATGTAGAATAAGATGTGGATGAATAACAAGTAAACCACATAGATGTAGAAGAAGAAAAAATGTAGAAGTAGATTTAAAAGCAGTTGTATAAGTGGATGTAGAATAATATGTAAAAGAAGTAGATTTAGAAGAATATGTGGGAAAGAAATGGAAACAGTAAATGTTGAAGAAGCAGAAGTAGAGGATTTATGAGAAGAAGAGCTAGTAGAAGTTGTAGAAGAAGACACAAAAGAAATATAAGTAGATATAGAGGAAGATAATGGAGAGGAAATACAATACAGCTGTAGAAGTGGGGCCATGAAGATGAAGAATAAATATATAACTTGTCATTTAGGCTCAATATCTACTCAGGGCATGCAATCTAAAAATTACCTTCCCATTGCTTATATACAAAGCAACACTGAAGCTCCAAAGAAATTCAACTGGCCATTTTACGAGTTAGGAGAAATTTTCCTCGCCAGGCATCTTGTGATGTTGTCATTTTGTCACTTTCAAAATGAAATGTGGTAGGCAATCAGCTGAATGACAAAATTGCTACTTTCCTCCTTGTGTTATATTTTCTCATTTTTGTAAAAATTCCAAATGTCTGCATTTCCAAAAATGATTTTCTATGCTTTGAGAAGTTCAGGATATTTACTTGTTCTAGTAAATTAAATATTAATTTGCTACGAGTCATGTCGAGAACAATTCTCACAGTACAGAATGCATGTTAAATAAAAAGTAACATAGCTGGGTGGTCTAGTGGTTAATGTGTCAGCCTGTGATAACGTTCCTGAGTTTGGTCTCCGGTCTGGGAACTATTCACGAGCAGTATCTCAGATGGATGTTGGTTGCGTGATGTTACATTGGATGTGCCTTTTTCTTGGTGTCTATATGCTAAGGCAATCAAAAGACACCACCCATGGGGTAAATGTGTAACATGGTGTGGACTCCAGGCCTTATCATCTCATCATTACATCTGCTTCTGGCAGCTGGTCGTATACGATGATTATGTTTCAAAACAGTAGCAATAAGGCAATACAATACAATATGATACAATACAATACATATATATATATATATATATATATGCTTTTATTGACACAGTAATATCATACATGACACATTTATCAAAAATAACAGATAAAAATCTACTTCTACTCACTATTCAATATATATATACATGGTATAAAAGTTAAAGGTATACATTATCAATGGATTATCTACATATCTATGGTCCCAGTTGCTGAACAATGGCATGGTAATATGAGCATTAAGTTTCGTTTACATACATTTGTTAAAAAAATATATATATATATAGACATATATCACATATATACAGTAACCCTGAATACATATATTACTGCAGTTAATACTGTTCATTATCACAATGGTAATTTAAGTACAACATTTGAATTAGGAGTATTGTATCAGACTTGGACCGGATTGTTTAATGCAATTTGAGATTATTTACATGTTATCATTTAATTTGCTTGCTGTACTATTAGTTTAATATGCTTGAGTGATTTCTATGTTCATTCATCCATGTCTTCCATTCCATGCCAATTTGTGTACATCACAGCTTTTCTATGATCACACCTCACCTGATCATTTCCTTGTGCTGTTGTATCATTCATGATTAAGACTTCATATCATTCACATCATTTATGATTCTAGACCAGCAAGACACAAATTGTAAGTGTATTGCTCAGTTCTTATTTCTCTTTGTTAGTATTCATAATTCTGCAAGTACTAGTATGCTCATCATTATGTATTATGTGTATATTGAATTATCATTTCTCATTGTGTTAAATTTGCATTATGTATAATTGCTTATGCAGCAATATAAAGTAGTATGTAAATACAATGCATGCTTATATGTTCAGTGGCATAGTGGAGTTAGACAATAATGTATACATGATTTATGGATATCATAACTAAGTGAAGTTTCCTTGTATTTCAGCTAACCGCTAAATGCTAAGACGCTGCTAAGCTCTGCAATGAAGTTGAATGAATAAACGCGAGTTAGAAACAGCTGGTTTCTGAGTCATAAAAGTTAGAATTTGTCTTCAAGATCACCTGTATTCAACTTCAACAAAATGGCCGACATTGAAAGGCTGAAGACAAGCAGATCACGACAAGCAGGCTGGGTAACAAGAACAATCAACCAGTTTGACAAATTAAAGGATTCTCCTGCTGCTTTGAACGTTCTCAAGGATCAAATTGCAAGCCAATTGAAAAGGTTGCAGACAGCACATGACTATTATTTATCTGCCTTGGATGAAGATGATGCAATTGAAGAAGCCGAAGATTCATTCAATGACTATCTCGAACAAGGGACACAATGCTTGTGTGAGATTGACGAAAGACTTAAGGAAATCAAAAATGAGCAAACGTCTGCTATAGCTGAACTCATGTCAGTGCCATCCGTACCTCCAGATGAAGCATACACCACTGCATCTGCGTCCACCTCTGCGACAGCGTCCACCTCTGCGACTGCATCCAGCTCTGCGATGGCGTCCACCTCTGCGACTGTCTCCACCTCTGCGACTGCAGCCAGCTCTGCGACTGTGTCCAACTCCATGACTGCACCTACACCTGTAACTGCTTCCTCTGTACCTGCACTTCCTCATCTGCATCTTATGTTGCTGTACAGTCATCTGAAGCAAGGAACCCTGGATCTGTAGATAGTATGCAAGCCACAGCCATGCCTCAAGTTCAAAATGCCAGCAACACACGGATAAAAAATTCCATTGATTCTTGGATTGATGATTTGGTAGTTGGGAGAGAAACTGTTAATAACAACCAGCCTTCTCCTGGGGACTTTAGTCAAGCAATTGCAATGCTGCAGATAGAGAGAGATCTTCCGAAAGTTGAACTGCCAGTTTTCGATGGTTCGCCTTTAGCATGGCCACAGTTTGTTGAACAATTTTATGTACAAGTACACTCCAGACCAGGCCTTAATGATACGAGACGCATGGACCTTCTCCAGTCACATGTGAAAGGTGAAGCCAAAGGAATTGTACTTGGATTGGGTTACAGTGGCAGGAACTATGCACTTGCATTAAAGGAGCTCAAATTTGCCTTTGGTCATCGTGTTGCTGTAGCACGTGCCTACATTAATATGATTACGGATGGGAATACTCTACCATCAGGCGATGCTTATGCTCTTCGGAACTTTTATGTTGCAATAAGAGATTGCATTACAACTCTTCGCCAGATGTGTTATACAAGTGAACTGACCAGCCTGGATGTGTTGCAGCGGACTTCTGGGCGCATTCCCGGGGACAAGCGAGTTAAGTGGAACGACTATGTCAGGAATATATGCCGGGTTCGAGAACCGAACTTAGTTGACTTGGAAAACTGGTTAAGGGACTGCATTGAATCCGAATTTAATCCATATGCAATTTCGGTTCGTCAGAAACAGAATACACAGATGTCTGCTCCAAGGTTTACTACTTTGAACACTTCATCCATAACTCCAATGTTCGATCAACGTTCAGCAAATGTCTGTCAGTTGTGTTCATTGGATCATCACCTACCTAAGTGCAGGGATTATCTAGCCAAGACTGCTGAAGAAAGATATGACTTTGTAAGACAACATCAGTTATGCTTTAATTGTCTTCATCCAAAACACAGAATTGCATATTGCATGTCGAAAGGATTGTGCAAAGTTAGCGGCTGTGGAGTGAAGCATCATACTACGCTGCATAGGAGAAGACAAACTTCAAGCATTCAAACGAATACTGCAGTGGGTCAAGTTAACAATATTAACCGTGAGTTGAACCAAGTTTATTTCCAAGTTCTCCCGGTTGTAGTCCAAGGAAAGAATGGTAGAACTCTGAAGACCTTCGCATTGCTGGATTCGTGCAGTGATATTACCCTGATAAATGATGATTTAGCCAAAGACCTTGGACTTGGTGGTAAATTGGAGCGTCTTACCTTGAATACTCTCAGTTCATCAGTTTCCCTCAAATCCTCAAGAGTTAGTTTGTCAGTCCGTGAACAAGGAGACCCAGATGCTCCTTCTTTGTGGATCAAGGAAGCATGGACCAGACCAGGTGTTTTCAAATGTCCTCCAATCCAAGCAAATGACCTCCAACACATGAAGCATCTGAACAAACTTGGTCTTAGTAATGTCGCACCAAGTGAAGTCAAGCTTTTAATTGGTGCTAATGTACCAAGGGCTCATTTGCAGACCGACAACCGAGAAGGGCCAACTGATGGACTTATTGCCATTCGAACTGTACTGGGCTGGTGTATAATTGGCGGATCTGATGGAAGATCTATGGAGGATATTCAGGCTAATGTTAACCTTGTTATGAGTGAAGAGATGCAACTTAGTAGGCAGGTGGAGAAGTTCTGGATGACGGAATCCTTTGGTGTGACTGCAGATTTCAAGAAACCTACGTCCATCGAAGACCAACGTGCAGCAAAAATTCTGACAGATGACACAAGACTAGCTGATGGACATTATGAAGTGTCTATGCTTTGGAGAGATAAGGAGCAGAAGATGCCCAACAACAGAGGAATGGCAGAGAAGAGATTCACCTCACTTGTCAAGCGCCTCTCGGCAAACCCGGACATGAAGGATCGGTACAGTATGGTGATGAATGGCTACATTGCTAATGGTTATGCAAGAAAATTGACATCCATGGAAGAAAAGGGCCATCCTAAGAAGATGTGGTACCTTCCTCATCATTATGTCACAAATCCAAATAAACCCAACAAACTTAGAGTGGTTTTCGATGCTGCAGCCAAATCAAGTGGTGTCTCTTTGAACAGTGAGCTGATGACTGGACCTGACCTCACTAACAGCTTGTTTACAGTGCTTCAACAATTTAGACTGCATCCAGTGGCAGTTGTAGCTGATATAAAGGAGATGTTTCATCAAGTAAACGTGACTCAAGGTGACAGTGACGCTCTCCGCTTCCTGTGGAAGGATGACTTGAACCACCCAGGCCCTCCCCAAGTGTACAAGATGTTAGTGCACATCTTTGGGGCGAATGACTCTCCATGCTGTGTGAACTATGCTTTGAGACAAGCTGCTGTTGAAGAAAATGTTGATGAAAATGTCCGAGAAACTATACTTGAAAACTTTTACGTGGATGACATGCTGAAATCTGTGAAGGATGTCCCAACTGCTATCACTCTTGTGAACAACATTTCACATGTGCTCTTCAGCAAAGGCTTTCAATTGGCGAAATGGATGTCTTCATCTGAAGAAGTACTGAATCATATCTCCCAGTCAGCTGAGTCTCAGCCTGAACTCAACTTGGATCTTGAAGATCTTCCCACACAGCGAGTACTTGGTCTTGGTTGGAACGTCCAGGAAGACAGCTTTGTATTCAAGCCTTCAACTTACTCTGAATCAAAGACAAAGAGAACAATTGTAAGCGCTGTTAGTTCCATATATGACCCATGTGGATTTCTCTCTCCTTTTACGTTCAGGGCAAAGTGTTTCATACAAGAAATTTGGCGTGGAGGGACAGACTGGGATGAAACTGTTCCTGAAGAACTTCAACGAGGATGGAGAGACTGGCTTGGGGAGCTCCATCATTTATCTTCCTTAAGAATTCCCAGATATCATGGTCTTAAGAAGGGTATGGATTTGGAATTACATGTATTTTGTGACGCATCTGAAGCTGGGTTTGCAGCCGTGGCTTACCTTAGGATGACAGACTCCATTGGCATCCGCTGTTCCTTCGTAGCTGCCAGGTCGCATGTTGCACCCATCAAACAGACTCTGACGATACCTAAACTTGAACTCCAAGGGGCGGTGATGGCAGTACGACTCTCTTGTGCCTTGATGGACACCTTTGTAGCTCCACGGATTATATTCTGGACTGATGCCATCACAGTTCTTCGCTACATTAAGAATGAGAGTAGAAGATGGAAGATATTCATTGCCAATCGCATTACAGAGATACATGAAAACAGTGAGCCTCAGCAGTGGAAGTATGTACCATCCGCTCAGAATCCAGCCGATGATGCTACCAGGGGATTGCCAGCTGATATCCTCAGTCAAGCAAACCGGTGGATGCTTGGTCCTTCATTCCTGTGGCAGATGAAGGACTCTTGGCCTTCTCAACCGGAAATACTACCACCTAAGGAAGACGATGATGGACTCCGGAAGACAGCAGTTTGCATGAATATATGCACAGGACCAAAAAATCATACTCAGCATTACCGCATTGAAGAAGTCGTTCAACCAGAAAGATACTCTTCATGGTACAGACTCAGTCGAATTACAGCTTGGGTGCAACGAGCAGCATTGAACTTCTGTGCTGGAGTTTCAAGTAAAAAGATTGTGCCTGTTAAAGATGAGTACCTGCTAAATTCTGAACTGCACAATGCTGAAGTTAGCCTTGGCCGTGTGGCTCAACTAAACAGATTTTCCAGAGAATATGCTGCACTCGAACAGGGAGGTGAGATTGACGAGAAGAGCCAGATTCGACCATTGGATCCATTCTTTGATTCTACATGCAGCATTATACGTGTTGGTGGCCGTCTTAACAGGGCTTTGACTAAAGAAGAATTCAAGCACCAGATCTTGCTACCGTATGACCACCAAGTTACCAAGCTTATTGCCAATGATATCCATATCAGACAAGCACACTGTGGACCAGAGCACCTCGTAGCATCCCTGAGACAGCGATTCTGGCCAATCAAGTGTCGACAATTAGCCAGGAAGATAGTTTATGAATGCCTTGATTGCCATCGTCATTCAGTACAACCAGTTGTACCTTTGATGGCTGACCTGCCCGCACAGCGTGTTGCAGGATACACCCGTCCTTTCCAATTCACAGGCCTTGATTATTTTGGGCCAATGATAGTGAAACGAGCACGTTCCAGACTTAAGAAGTGGGGTTGTATCTTTACCTGCATGGTCACCCGATCTGTGCACTTGGAGCTTGCTGATTCACTACAGACGGATGACTTCATTCTTGTGCTTCGTTGCTTTGTGAGTAGGCGTGGGCAACCCACCGAGATCTTCAGCGACAATGGGACAAACTTCAAGGGTGCTGATAGGGAACTTCGTGATTGCCTGCAACAGCTTGATCAAGAGAAGATCAACAACTTCCTTCTGCAAGGGTTCACCAAATGGAACTTCATTCCACCTCATGCACCACACTTTGGCGGGGCATGGGAACGTCTTGTTAGATCTGTCAAGACAGCTCTCAAGGCAGTGTTAAAGGAACAAGTGGTCTCTGAATCAGTGCTCCGGACAACCTTAGCAGAAGTAGAAGCAGTATTGAACAGCCGTCCATTGACTTACAATAGCTCCAGTGTGAATGACTTCACAGCGCTGACTCCGAATCACTTTCTGCACGGGGGTGCCTCTTCAGTAGCTCCTGCAGGAGAATTTGATGCTAGTGACATTGACAGCAGGAAGCGTTGGCGTCAGTGCCAGGTCCTAGCAGATCACGTGTGGCGTCGTTGGACAAGAGAATACTTACCTTCACTTACTGTCAGGAACAAGTGGAAGACTGAACAGCGTAACCTCCAGGTGGATGACCTTGTGATACTGGTGGATGACAAATTACCTCGTGGTCAATGGTTGCTTGGCCGAGTCACTGAAATTCAACCCAGTGCAGATGGTCGAATTCCCTCGGCAAAGGTCAAGACGATCCAAGGAACTTACCTGCGACCAGCTTCCAAGATATGTTTGCTTGAAGAGGGACTAAAATAAATGTTGAGGACTTGCAGTCCTCAAGGGGGAGCTGTATCAGACTTGGACCGGATTGTTTAATGCAATTTGAGATTATTTACATGTTATCATTTAATTTGCTTGCTGTACTATTAGTTTAATATGCTTGAGTGATTTCTATGTTCATTCATCCATGTCTTCCATTCCATGCCAATTTGTGTACATCACAGCTTTTCTATGATCACACCTCACCTGACCATTTCCTTGTGCTGTTGTATCATTCATGATTAAGACTTCATATCATTCACATCATTTATGATTCTAGACCAGCAAGACACAAATTGTAAGTGTATTGCTCAGTTCTTATTTCTCTTTGTTAGTATTCATAATTCTGCAAGTACTAGTATGCTCATCATTATGTATTATGTGTATATTGAATTATCATTTCTCATTGTGTTAAATTTGCATTATGTATAATTGCTTATGCAGCAATATAAAGTAGTATGTAAATACAATGCATGCTTATATGTTCAGTGGCATAGTGGAGTTAGACAATAATGTATACATGATTTATGGATATCATAACTAAGTGAAGTTTCCTTGTATTTCAGCTAACCGCTAAATGCTAAGACGCTGCTAAGCTCTGCAATGAAGTTGAATGAATAAACGCGAGTTAGAAACAGCTGGTTTCTGAGTCATAAAAAGTATATATAACAAGGCATCGTGCACAGTTATGTACATGAATGTAAAAGCACATAGATCACAATATATAAAAATGCTTGTAGTGCAGAAACTGCTAGTTTGGGGGGTGATGGCTAATGCTCGATGATCATTAGGCAACAATATTTACAAAATACTAATCCTATATACAAAATACTGAATTGTACATCACAATACAATTGAATTAATACAATACAATACAATTCAATACAATACAATACAAACAAAAAAATACAATGTTAAATCAATCATTAGATTAGGTAAAATTTGTACTACATGCAGGTCGCCCACACTGTTGTGACCTTCAATTTAATTTAATTCAATTTATTTGACCAACTGAATGTAGAAAAAAATAATATACAAAAACACAAAATCATTTCAGCTGGTTGGTGGACACCAGGATGGTGGAAACCACCTTTACCACATTAGGGCGTATCTTATAACCAGGGCTTTTGCCAAATTGATATTCTGTTTGGCCACCTAAATCTGAGAAGCACCGGAAATTACTTTGTTATTGTCATTAAAAAGCTGTCATACTGGTAAGAGGAACATCTGAGTGGCCATGAACACCAGTAGACCCTAATTACTGCAAGTATTAAGTAATGTAAAGTCTATCGGAAATGTCATTTTGTTGATTAATAAACAATTTTATGTTTATACGCACAGTATTATTTTGTTTTTGTTCTTATTGCTATTCTCATTGTCACCTTGGATGGCTCAGAATTATCTGTCAAATGTTAGAAATTGCTCTTAAAAGGAAATTCAAGCCCATCTGCTCTAAGAGATATAAAATTCGAATCAATGTAAGAATGTGTAAAAGTTTGTTTCATTATTTTTATCAACCAGTATTTTGTCACAGAATCAGAATCAAAACATCATTATTTTCCCAAAATGGCAGATTATCATAACTTACAAAGTACCAGAAACAGTCATTATTATAATTGGGCAGAGACATTAGGACATCATTTTCACAGCTCGCTAAGTCAGATCATGGTGTTCATAAGCCTGCCTTCTGTTATTGTACTCATAATATGCCACCCCCCCCCCCCCCTCCCTCCAAAAAAAAAGTAAAATAAAAAGTACTTTAATGCTGGTGTCTGACAAACCTTTCAGAAATATACTAAAAGATATGTTCATTCTAATTATATTTCGTCCATTATAATGAAGCAGACTTGTATAATAACTGAACAATGCTGAGGCATATCAGTTTTGAGAAAATTTTATAATTGTCTCCCAATGTAAATTTTACAAAAAGTATAAAAAAAGTTTATCATGTTTACGGGAAGTGTATTTCAAAAACACCGTTTTTGTGTTAATGCAGTAGGTCAGCTACAGTCAGGTCCAAAACTATCAAATTATGTTTGCTAGCCTCTACTTTGGAACTAAGCAAGATATCAGTGCCACCTTAATGTCCAAACGATGTTGTTACGACGATTGGCCGATATAGCAACGACGCTGGCCCGATTTGGAATGCTAAACTACTGTGAGGTTGTTTGTTTTGTTTTACCAGAAATTTTTTCAAGGCGATTAGGTTGAACTTGTGACAGTTAGCTTATGAATTTACAGTCTCATTTATAAAGAAATTTTTCTTAATTATAATAACAACGGACATACTATTTGTGAGGCTAAGTTGGCAAATCTGATAGTAAAAGAAAATAGTTATGGGGTGAGGTTACTCTAAAAGTGGCGGGTGTTGGGATGTCTACTGGTAAAACGGTCCCCTACTCCTTCGAAGGACCCGGGTTCAGTCCCAGTCCCAGGCCCTGGCACCTTTCATGAGCATTATCCCAGCTCGATGAGACGTTAAATTGGCATTCCTTTTACTCAGTGTCTATGCTGAGACAAGTAAAAGATCCCACCTATGGGGTAAATGTGTAACATGGGTGGACTCCTCTCTCTTGCCTCACAAATCAACCCTCGATAGCAGCAAGAACTTGCCTTAGGGGGCTACACTTCTTATATCTATCTATCTAATTGTGGCAAAGGCAAAAAACTTATCTAAAAAATTTAGTTCCTTTGGCTTACAGTCTCCCAAAAGAGCTTCAAGTGTAAGTAAAAAATAATAATAAAATAAAAGGAATATATAGCTACACCTCTAAACAATAGTATTTTTTTAATATTTTTCTGTCTTTATATGTTTTAAACATTATGGAAGGGAGGTGATAACTTTTGACTCTATTATTGGAGAATGCAAAAACATATCATTAGTCTTCTGGGGTGTTTTCTCAAGTCATCAGTCGCATACAAAACCTTTTTAAAGAAACTTTTTTTTTTTTCACTATATATCATGGTAGTGGGAGGCAGTAAGCTAGGATATTTCTGGCTTATAGCCTCCCACTTATCATCAAAAGAAACAACAAATTATTGCTAACATTCTTGACAAATAAAGATAAATCTGGCTAGAAATATCTTCATTAGTCTTTAAGTAAGATAAGATAAGATAAGATAAGATCAAATAAGATACGATACGACAAGATAAGATAAAATTGTGTTTAAAGTCGGTGGTGAAATAAAAAACAATACATCACAGGCTATAAGCTTTACGCCGACAGAAAATATAACAAAACAAGCTGTAATACTTACAAATGAGCAAGCGAAATGAAATATGTAAGTTAAATACCATAAAAATAGATTACCAGGAATTTCTTTTACCGAGAATACAGTTGCCACATTGACAGGTACTAAGGATATTGCTTCTTCTTAATGAGTATTTAAATTGCAAGAAATCTTCTAAGTCCTTTAAGTTATTGGGTAACGTGTTCCACACCAGAGGACCTTGAAAAGCAATTGATTTCATTCCATACTGAACTGTGTTGTAGACCGGTTTCATTAATTTCAAGTTATCTCTTGTCTTATATGGAGTTACTTGTTTGGGGAAGAAGGAGTTATCTACTGGTGGTGACATCTCATGAAGTACTTTGTAAACAAATTCGGATAGGTTTATCTTGCGTGTTACATATGGCATTCTTTTACCGGTCTTTTTAAGTAGATTATTGTATGAGTTTATATAGTCATTGCACACAAGTCTTATTTCTCTTTCATATCAATTTTTCAAGTTTCTTGTCTTGCCTTACTGCGAAGGAGTTATAAACAATTGACCAGTATACAAAATTTGAAGCTGCAAATGACTCATAAATCCTTAGTTTACTTGTATAGTCAAGGTATTTGTAAGTCTCTGTAAGGCATTTATCTGTTGAGCAGCTTTTTTACTGATCAATGACACATGGATAGTAAAGTTTAACTTGTTGTCAAAGTTGATTCCTTGACAGTTTCTTCTGATTTGATTACATGACTACCAATTTCAAAGTCAATAGATATATTTTCTCGGCTAATGCAGATGGCCTGAAATTTTGAAGGGTTAGCTTTTATTTACACTAAACCATCTTATTGCGTGTTTAGAGGCTTGTCATCAGCATAATTGTAGACATGACAGATACTTTGCAAATCATACAAGAAGTCATTAATAAAAAATATTGAACAGAAGGGGACCCATTAGAGACCCTTGGGGTACACCAGTTTTTAGGTTTGCCATTCACTTCTTATGTTTCCTAATTTTACAGTTTGCTTTCTGTTCCTAAAGTAGTACAAGTTCACATGATTTAGCTATTAAAGTCCATGAGGCAAGCAGTCAAAAGTTTTGGATAAATTGATCAGTATGCACCCTACATGTTGGTTATTACCAACAGCTTGTCTTCAATTTTCAACACATTTGACTAAGACATTACTGCAACTGTAAGATTTTCTAGAGGAAATGAAACTGAGCAGTTGATCGCACAAGATCCCTTCAAATATTTTAGAAGTTGAGGTTAATATGCTTAAGGGCCTTTTCTTTAGCGAACTGGTCAGATATTTTATACAGGGGAGTTACTTCTGCTTTATGTATTTTGACGTATACTACTGCTAATAATTGGTTTGAGAGAGTGACTAAGGTCTTTAGCCACTAATTTGAGGAATTTTGAAGATATGTTGTCAAATCCACTATCTTTGTTTGTTTGTAAGATTTTGAGTTTCTTTTCAGTTATTGTTTGGTTAACTTGTTTGCACTCATACTGTTGGCCATTGTTAACCTTCTCCATGATTATTTTTATGCTTGCATTATTTAAGTCATGATCAGAAAGAGATAACAGTGACAAGAATAGATTGCCTTGACTCAGATGTTTTTATCCTAGGAAAATTTATTTTACAAGCTGATGTTTAAACAATGCATTCATCTGTCTTCAAAAATTGCGCAGTCATATATATCCTGAACTTTAAAACTGCCTAAATGAACTGCCATGATGAACACTCTTTGTGATTTTGTTTTCTAGAAGTGAAGTCCGATAATCTCTGTAAATATATACGTATATTATTATACTTCCTATTAATTAATATATATTTAGCTCTATTTGAAGTGAAATCATACTTTAAATGGTTATATCGTACACATTATATAAGGAATGTATTTTGCTGAACATGTTAATATGTAATATATATGTAAAATATAAGTATAAAACATTGTGATTGGATTTTATAAGGAGTGGATAAACAGCTAAACTAATGTTAACTTCGATGTAAATACTTTAATGTGGTGGCTGGAACCATCTATAACTATAGTCTTTGTTGTATTCCCTATTTTTGATTATTTTCTGTTTGCTTTTATTTCTTTTTATCTTTTGTACTTGTGACATATATGCCTTGTCTGACATCTTCCGTCAATAAATTTATATATATATATATATATATATATATATATATATATATATATATATATCATGGTAATATTGCTAACAAAGCATTCATAATTGAAATAGGATTCACAATTAATATCCACATGGTTTGATTCATATTTGTGCACACTGAGGAGCACCAAATTGGACAAAAATGTGGTTTAGTGCAGTATAGCGGATCCAAATTTATGCCTATATTTGGCGTCAATGAAATCTAAAAATAATTAGTATTTTTTTATTTATTACGAATTGTTTTCTGGCATACAATAGGAATAATAATATTCATGTAGCTTGGTGGGGCTGGGAGCAGTAGCCCCCATGAAGAAAGAAAAATAAACAATTACAATAAATTGCATTCTTGCCTTCAAAATGATCACCTTGAAAATGATCACTGACCATGTTTGTTTGTGACATCAATCATTGAATTCAAGAATTTTACGTCTTCAGCCTGGCAACGAGGCTCGTTAAATATGGTCATAAATTTGGGTTCAATAAATCAAACGCCAACTTTGCAACTGATAAGACAGCTCTTCATAATCTTTCTATTAGTGATTTTTGACTTCTTGTCATCATTGCGATCATAAAATTAATGTTATTGGAAATTGTCCTTTCACATAAATGTATCTGTACTCACAGTACTGTGTGGAAGCCTTGAGCCACATTAATTCATTATGCGTTATTTGTTCATATGCAGTCCTTCATCTAAACAAATGATCCTGCACTGTGCTCGTAATAAAAGTTTGACAACTTGTATTTGTGTTTAAGGTACCTTTAAATTATGTTAGGACAGAATTGCAGTCAAATTACTGGGCATGCCTCTAAGAGCCAGTTCATGCAGTTTTATGTAAATGGGGACCATACCAAATAACAGAAATGAACCAGAATAAACAAACTTTCTTCTATATTATTTTTTTCCTATTTCTGTATGTTCAACCCTGTAGGCAGCACAATAATCTTGTATAAAATATATTTCCTTGCTGTAGCATCAATATAAGGATGGCTCAAGACTTTACAGTACTGTATGCTGTAAGGGTGCTCGGACTGGACTGTACAATTTAGTGACAAAAATTGTAATGGATAGGGCATAGGTGTGACAGACACCCCTTAAGATGGTACAATACTATTTCTCTGTTCTTCCTCAGATAAGCCTGATTAAGTTTTTGCTCAATCATAAGTTCAGATCTGACTGTGGGTGAAAAAGTTTTTTTTTTGTGTGCAGTCTGAATTGTTTTGCTAATAGCCCACTTAACTGCTGTAATGGTAGTGGTATTATTATTGTTAATAACTAGCCAAAATTACACACAAAATATGTATACGTATCTGTATTAAAATCCCTTAACCTTAAAGTAAAAATCTCAAATAGATTTCAGAGGTGCCCCAGTAATTTTGAATACAGAACTGCAATAATATGAGTAGTAATTGTTTGCAACAACCCAGGTACAGACATTCTTGTAAATATGTTGTGTATTTATTACACTATTTTTAGGTGCTTCTGACACAGGCCAGAAATAGCTCTCTTGCCAAGGAGAGTCATTGTTATCCTTAAGTTGGGGCACCCGGATGTCAATAGCACTGAGGGCTGAGGTATAGGTATATATGAGAATATAATGGAGCACCCTGAAGAACACCTCATGATCAAGGCCACAGACAGGTCCAATATCTAGTGAGATATCTTTTACACAAATCATTGTACAATATCTGCCTAGCCGTTTATTATTATCGTATTTGTATTGGGTCATATTATAAACAAGCAAATTTTATCCTTGTTCGAAAAGGCTCATACTAAGATGCTCACTGAGATAAATGATGGTACGCTAAACCCAAAACTCAGAACATAAAAAACCTTCAAGAATGATATTAGAATAGAGCCCTATCTGAATTATACCCTACCTAAATCCGTCTATTGTAATATAGCACGTTTTAGACTAAGCTCACACAACCTTAATATTGAATTAGGCAGACACAAACGTCCTTATGTTCCTGCAGATGAAAGAATATGTGAAAAATGCAATCTGAGCCAAGTAGAAGATGAGTTTCATTGCTTAATGAGGTGTAAAAAATGGAATGATATCCGCTTAAACTTATTCCACATTGCTTGTAAATACATTGAGGGCTTTACTATTTTTGATCCAACTGAACAATTCTTACAAATATTAACAACTAAGAACACTAACCTTAACTTTGCTCTTGGTAAATTTCTACAGGTAGCATTAAAATTAGACAGTAAAATATAAATGTTTTATATAAATAGCAACTTAATGTCTCCTGGAACTGAGTGGCTGGCGGCACATTGACGAAACTGCTTCCATGTGTG
Source organism: Alitta virens (assembly GCA_932294295.1). Lineage (NCBI taxonomy): Eukaryota > Metazoa > Annelida > Polychaeta > Phyllodocida > Nereididae > Alitta > Alitta virens. The sequence continues at coordinate 40,329,781 of OW028578.1, forward strand.
TATGACTTTGTACATTTGTATATTTGTAAATATCTACTATTGTATTTCACTTCATATTGTATGTCACTTCATATTGTATGTCAACATTCCCATCTCATATTGTATATCACTTCATATTGTTTACCATGTTGATAGCAGTTAAGAGTACATCATGTATATATATATCTATATATCTTATGCTTAATTAGTGTCTAGTGTTGTTATTGAACCTGAATTGTTGTGCTAAAACTATTTGTTGGTGCTTTTTAAACAGTATTATTACTATTATTTGTTTAGTTCCGGGTGCTTTAGAATTTCTTAGACAGACTATGTAGTGTTGATTAGTATTAGTTGATTAGTATATTAGTCATAATATAGCTCCACTTATTTAATTATTTTAACTGTTGATCCATGTATTTCTATTGTTTTTTTATTTTTATTTTTTTGCCATTTATTATTTTGTCAAGCTGACACATGTATCAATTTGATATTTTGCTGTCAATAAAAATCTATATATATATTATTAATTATTAACGTTTAGTAAGAATGAATTATATAACATTGTCCTTTGTTTTTCTGCATGCTACTGATCTGAAGCATGGTCAGCTGGTATGATCAACTATCAGAGGCAGTCATGTGATGATCAGCTTGGAGTCCACGCCATGTTCCAAAGTAATGTTTTAGACCCGGATTTCAACAAATTATGTAATGTCCCTTAAATAGACTGATGGGGCCCACGAGCGCTTGGATTTACTTCTTAGCGCCATTTATAATTTGTAAATGCACATGGTATAGACACATATATCTATAAATTCAAGCGCTCGTGACATTACCTGTTCAGAGCCAATAAAATTAAGCTGAAATACCAAGTCAACTATTAGACTTAAATGAAATTAACCTGTGTGTGTGTGGTTAATGTAACGGCAGTAATATACGTAAATTTTCAAACAAAAATGTCTATTTACAAAGATTTTTTGGACCTTTAAGTGATCGTAATTTCTCTCTGGTTACAATTGTAGAGTATTTTTATACTGTGCCCATAAACCTAGGAACCATCAAATGGCCCTAAAATCAATCAACTTGGTCTTATTTGGGGATTCGCTGCAATCTGTTAATAATAATTCAACAAAAAAATTAAATAAATAGTTTATTAAAATTAATGAACATTGTAAAAATAATATGTTTATAATTAGTCATTTCCCAATGCTACTCTTAATAACTTTATCATTTCAACAAGGTTTTGCTAATTTCGAATATAACCCACTTATCACTTATTAATACCGCCTCGCTTGTTTACAAACTTCAGTAATCATGCGTCACGGATGAAAAAAATGCTTAAATCCAACAAAGGCGAAGTATGAAACCAAAAATATAGAAAAAGAGTATCAATTTTCTTGTTGCTTGGCTAATTACCTTCCCACACACATAATTTTGCAGTTACAGAAGAATATAATCTCCTTGAGTGCTACTCCAATTCCTCGAATTTTCTGCATCTCAGAAGAGCTTGACAAACAAGGCTTGTTCTTGGCAAAGCTACTGATTAGCAAGCTGGATTTTGATTATTTTTTTTCTTAGAAGTTTTTCAATATTACACCTAAACTCATCGACTTTGAAGCTAAACCCAAGAGGACGTCATGTAAATACTGGCCTCTCATTGGCTGAGGGATGACCTTTGATTGACGTCCACTGAAGCTTAATTACCAAGTCTATGGAATTGGCTGTAAACTAGTTCTGACTCACTGACTACGTAACTGGGAAATGTCTGAAGGTAAAAATAAATAAATAAAAGATAAAAGATAAACTGCAATGTTGTATGTATTATTTTAGGTAAACATATTAATTATAATATATATATTTATGTACCAATTTCCATTCAATTCAACTTTCTTTTAGCAATTTATTTCAACTGTCGTGAGTGGAATTGATATTAATTGTAGACTGGCATATCAGTTACCCAAGACAAGGGTTGGTAAAAATCACAAATTTTTTAAAGATGCAATCTGGGTCTAAATCCCATTTCCCCAGAATTTCCTCTTGGACTTACTAAACTGTGCTCTAAAATTGAAAAAGTTTGACTTATTTAATAATTTTGGTTATATATTTTTTTAAATAACTTAAAAAAAATGTTGTTTTTCTTTTTTCATCAACTTCACAAAAATCAAGCTGTCCTAAATAAATCATGTTTTGAGTTTTAAAAAATCCAGTTTTTGACCGAATTAACTTGTATATTAAAAATAATCGAAAAAATAATCCAAATTGGATTTGCCTTGATTTAAATCACTTGATTTGCATCTACCAACCCAGCCCATGACTGACAATCAAAGCTTTTAAATGTGGGGTTCAACTCACAAAAGCTTATTGAGATGAGAGAGAAGGGGGTAGGGCAATCCATGGCATATTACACATTTTCCTCTTAAATGGGCCGTGTAGTTTTAATATTAAACCTGGCAGATATCTTTAATATAACAGACAAACTGTTTCCATGTGGTCATTTTCATTCTGCCACTCTCACAAGCCATTGTACTGAATAAGATGGTTTGAATTTTATGATTTTACAAGTAATTACCTTTTCACAGGAAATCCTTATTAACTAAATTAAATAATAATAATTTTGTATTGCCATTAGCTCAAATGTATTGGCATTAATTTAAAATACAAAATGATATACATTATATACTCCACAACGTTCCTGGACTGATTAACAACTCAACATTGGTTTCTTCCCTTCCTGAATAAGCACAGGTCAAAAAACACCATTAGTGGACAAACAGCCACACACCTATAGCAGCCGAGGATTTGAGGAATTCGACCTGGGCTTGCCTAAGTAAATCAGTGGCGGAGTTAAGTGTTGCTAAGTGGCAGTGAGGACAGTTCCCAGAGCCTGGGCCTACTGAAAAAAAAGTAGACAAACAGCAAATTATGGACTAGAAATTTTGAGATCCGTGAAGATAAGGTATTGCAGGACACCAACTTGAAGGTGTTTGATTATGTGTTATTATATATAAAAATCTTTCTATTATTATTGCCTTATTATATCTTTTTTCCTTTTTTTCTTTTTTTTACCAGAATATATACTTTAGATAAACTGACTGTGTATGTGATTAGCAATCTAAAACAATTTAATCCTTCTCATGTTGGTCATCAGGGCAATACTTGTATAGATATAATTTTGATATTTTGACCAGCTTTTTGTACCAGATCTAAATCTATAGAACTTCTTATGCTAACTTGTGTCATAGGTACTTCTGTAATCATTTACAAAAATATTGGATGATTGGTAAAGTTTCATCATAATTTTTGTGCATGACCAAATATGCTCTAATGACCATAGTTTCAGCTAATTTTTGCAAGAAGTCCTTGGTTGCCACATTCAAAATGCATAAATTCATGTTTAAGATATGGCCTCGAAGTAAAGCAGTTCGAATCCAATCCAGGGAAATTGTTTTTTGTTTTTTTTTACATATCATTTATTCTGGTACAGGTCTCTTATAAAAGAAAACTTTACTTGTTGGATATCTTTACTGTTTTAAGAATGACTGACACACTCATAGTCATTTTGACAAGTGCGTTAGTTGAAGCCATCTTACAAGTCAAAAGTTACCTAAGCATTAGTCAAAGATTTTAGTGATTAATCTGGTTAGGCATACAATATGTGTGTGTGTTATTAGAGCTTTACGTCCTGTATTTCTGCCCCTATTGGGCTAATAAGGACAGGCAGGGACCATGGCAATGAGATGAAGGATGAAACAGCCATCCAGCTTAGGCTCAACCGGTAATCGAACCCGGGACCCAGCGGTTAGAAGCCTAGAGATCTACCTCTGAGATAGGCCCCCGCCCTGTTAGGCATACAATAAGATCAGATTAAAAAAGGTACAGGGGGAGGAGGTGTTTATCACATCAATTTATTTCTCAATTTGACAGTTTTAGAAAACTGATATTTTCAGAGCCAGGACTTATTCTTTTAATGAAGAAATTAATATGCATACTCTTGAAACTGCACTTTTTTTTATTTGTTTAATCACTTTAGTTTACCAAAAATACAAAATTACAATAAGATCAGATTAAGCAAGAAATCCTTTTTAAAAAAAAAGAATAGATATCTGGCAATGTGAACAATATTAGCAGTAGACAGATGTCATTGTACATGATATTGGGACACTAAGGAGATCAGGTAGTGTTGAATGGTCTGGGGTGAAATGAAAGGAATGTAAATACAAGATCATTTATAATGAAGCTTTAATATAAACAAATGAATACATGCAAGTTGGAATGTTACAATAATACATACACGTATAAGAATATAAAACATACATTTGTATATTGATATATGTAATACATAAGATATGGTTAAAATGAGCATCAGTAGAGCAAGTTAATTGTATGTTTAGAAACATAGCTCTGAGTTGTACCTTGTAATGCTGTTGCAAACATAGCTTTTCGTTAATATCAAGATAATATGAAAGTGGTGAAGATATATGACATCAATACATAGGCCTATAAGACTTAAATCTCATACATCATAAATAATACTTTGTAGGCTTCGTAGCTAGAAAATCAAAACATGAGCCATATGTTCAGCTAGTTTTACTGCAGTAATACTCCATAGTTACATTTTCAATGTTCAATTTATATTAATTTTATATTTGTCCTTACAAATTAATTAACAGTCACATAATATTATGCGACTGTAACTTTGATGAAAGAAAAAAAATATTCACGTAGCTGCATTCGAACCACTGTCACTACGTCACTGTGTTCTATAAATAGCTCGCCTGAGCAGTGAACAAGCCATGTGTTTACTTTCTTTACTGCAGTAATACTCCATAGTTACAAGTTCAATTATACCTAAATCTTTAATTTATAAACTTTGGAAGTTGTAACCAAGAATTTTAACCCAAATTAAGGTGAATATAGTTTTGCAGATTGTAAAATTAAATGTTTTACTTATGATATTTTATTTTTAAACTTCAGAAATAAGTTTGTGTTTTATAATTAAGACAGATTTGTGTTTTTGCGGTTTGCTTTTTTTTAGTTTATGGTTGAAAATAGGATGAAAATCATAAACCCTGTTATCTTGTCTAGAAAATGTGTCATTGTGAAATATACCCTAGGGCCTAGACGATAATTGTGTAAAATATCATCTGATCAGAGACATGTTGACAATTATATATATATGATGTTTATGTAATGAAGGATATTTTAAGGTATATAAAAACCATGATAGGTTATAAATGCCCTTGGGGTCAAGGCTGACATCAAGTCTGTGTGTACTTAGCCCTGAAGACCCACAGGGGTCATGAGTCATCCCATTGACAAACTCTGAGATTTTGACTTACCTTCAGGAGATTTTGTCTCACAGAAAATTGTGTACGTTTGGAGGTATGAAACTTTCTATGATCATTTGTTGGATGATTTGCTGCTGATAGCACTATATTTGAATTTCATGTAAGGAGTATGTTGAAGTAAAACAGCCTATCAGTGTGAGAGATAGTGTTTCGTGACCAGAACCGGCCATTTTTCATTGTTTAATATCCCACACTTGGCTGTGTTCCTCATAGAAAACCTTGTATTATAATAAAACCCAACCACAGTGGTGGATCAGCTCAATGAAACCCATGAGTGAGCTGTCTGGCGGAAGAACTCACGAGTGGCGAAACTGTGCACTGAACCATGATTCTGACTAAAATACTCATATTTGAGCTGTCTGGCTACGGAACTCACTCGTGGCTTCGCCACTCGTGAGTTCTTCCGCCAGACAGCTCACTCATGGGTTTCATTGAGCTGATCCACCACTGTGGTTGGGTTTTATTTATATCCCACACTTTTACAGATATTTTCAGCATTTTTAGCTGAAAAAACTAATAAATTAAGAAATGTTTTGACCAAATTCTTGTACTTTTCATATTGATATTCCTACACAAACAGTGAGGATCACAAATCTAATTAATATTCATAAACATATCAGCAGCCAATCACAGAAGAGAACCAAGCATACAGACAGATGTCACAACGTCATCCCATTCAAAAGTTTAAAGGCTTTTAGCAGAAAAATAGGCACTTGATAGATTGTGTTTGTTACAGAAACCTGTGTTTTGTTCATGTAGAAATATGTATTTCATCATTTAATGAGAAAAATATGAGTATTTTAGTCAGAATCATGGTTCAGTGCACAGTTTCGTCAGTGACGCCACTGTGCATTTGGTCTCCATGGCAACAACACTGAATGCCTATCTGTTTGAGTTTAACAGACAGTTTCGTCAGTAAAAACAAATCGCCGGTACGGATAAACAACGAATTATACATATGTAATGTTAGTAGATTTGGAAAGAGGAGAGATTCAGCTTCATGCCAGTCTTGATTTGGTCAAAATAGGTCAAGAATTGACAAAGTTGTGGCCATTTTCCAGATTTAATGGGCAAAGTGAAAGTGAAAGTGCTTTGAAGTGAAGTCTCATCCAGACATGACCAATGACCGCTACGGACAACTTTCAGTTTTCAAAATTACTTTTAAATAGCTCATTTACTTACCTAGTTTGTGTTCATGAATAGCAGTCTATATAATAGGCGAAGCTGTGATTTTAGTGTGAAAGTGAAAATGAAAGTGAAACTAATCAACCTAAAGTAGTCCGTCCAATATGTAAATCAGGGATGGTGGAACACAATTTATTATAATTAGGGATGGTGGACACAAAAAATACCACATGGGTTGTTCCTAATAGGTTTTCTATGAGTAACACAGCCAAGTGTGGGATATATGAAAATTATTCCACAGTCCAATTCAATTCTAAAACTTTATCTGTCAAATTGACATGTTTGCCTACTACTTAGCAGGCCAGGAAGGGAAGCATAGGGAGTGGCGCTTCTTGGTAATCTTTGATGCGGACACAATACCAGTGGCGCCCCTACATATTGCAGTGGGGGGGGGGGGGGGTTCATTTTTTGTGACGTCTCAAACGAACACAATGACCTGTGACGCAATTTTTTTTTTACATTAAAACAAATCTATATGCCAATGGTAATCCTTTGGACGTTTGCTGAACGCCAAGAAATAGCGTATGAATAACTAAGACAACATGATAGATTGATGTGATTTGAGGCAAGGAGCTGTAATTTGTCTCTCTAGACATTGACCCTCGTATTCAACCTGCTAGCCTATATTTAATTGTGACGTTATCAGTGAGAAATATGCCTGCCACTGCCAGTATTGGCAGATTTTAACACACATTTTGAGGGACAAAATATTTATTAATTGATTTATTTTAATAACTTACCCTGGTTGGGCTGCATGTATAACTCAAATAATATTGTACAATCTTGAATGATATGCACTATTCAAAGTCTGCTCAAAGTCTATGCTCCACCTAATGGCGCTTGATCACGTTGTCGTGGTCAGAGTCAGAGGCACCAGGCAAGGGATCAAGGTCTTAATTACCAAAACATCGGGCCCAATAAGGGTAAGCCTAAATAGCCCTACATGCTCCCTTTCTCGGAAGAAGTTGCCCCAATGAAACCAAAGACAATACCTGGAATATGTACAAGATCCAAAAAAACCTAATGATGAAAAATGAGCAATGATATGAAATGATAACAAATAACAAACACATGCACTCAATTAAAAGCAGTATTTCCAAAATTAACGAAATCTTGCTATGTACAATTAAAGTGGCTAAAGTTTATCAATCTGGAACAAAACCTGATGTAGCAAATCGATCCGTTCTTGCTGGTAGCCAGACATCTCATATTCACCATTGACTTGCCAACGTGGCTTTGAACGAATGCGACTAGATCTACACAGAGGCACTTGAGCAGCAGCCAGAACATCTAAAGCCGGTGAGGGTTGCACAGGAGCCTGAACAAGGCTCTTGCGCCAAGTATAAACCTCTGGCTTCAAGATGGTATCCAAACGGACAGGAACTGAAGAATTCAACATATCTTCATTCTCACCCGATCCAGTACCTTGAGATTCCTCCTCCACACCTCTGTCCACTGCACTCTCTATGATACTGGCCAATCTCCTAACAGCATTTTGTGGTATGTCATCATTGCACATACTGCCCAAAAAGGACGATGATACTAACCAAAAACATGGACATCCTCTCGATCCAGTGTAGCACTTAACTGAACCTTTTATCTGCATATTGTCCCTTCCTTCAACAGCATGACCAAACTGTTCCAGCATCAAAGCTGCTGATCTACGGCAGTGGTCAGGTGTCATATTGACCAAAAAAAAGAAGAAGACATAGCTTACTTATGAGGGTGGCCTGCCTTTAGAGAGTGGAGGCTAAAGGAGCTTCAGTAATTGCTTTGGTACTGAGCATGATTTCTTACTAAGTTTTTTGTTTCATTGTAACTGAGCTTGTTGCATCTCCACCTTTCAGCCATATCATAAACAATCAAAAGTGAATCTCTGACAGTTGTCTCCTTCAAGCAGAATTTGCATCAAGATCAGCTTTTTACATATTTGTCTATTTCTATTATATAAGCTACCACCAGTGAATTGGAGTATCCTCAGAAACAAAGTAACTGCAAGCTTCGAGCATGACATGGCGAATCTACACCAAGTACTAAAGTATAGAGTTACAATATTTAACGACAGGGTGAACTGCACCACCATGCAAGATATGCCCACATGGAAATAGAAAAAAAAACTAAATGTATGTATTACAACATTGACGTGAAATTAACCAGCATTTAATAAAACGGTACCAATATATTAGCTCGAACTCATTATTTGTTCAAACTATAAACATATATTATTTCCTGTATATTCCAACAGAATGGTAATTTGACATGATTCAATGCATATTAACATTGTTCACATCACGTTCTTTCATTACATATGCATCATCAATTGTTTTATTGATTATTTAACATGATATATTGTGTAAATCTGCCGCTTGGACGATTTTTATCACTGTGATGCCCTGTAAATGACCCTAAACCCTGTTCTAAAAAATGAAACCATATCTTTTTTTTTAACAACACACCTTGATGAGTGAAAAAATGTATGATGTCAAAAATTAACCATAAAAGAATTCGGCTGGCATAAGAAATCACACGCAGATGTCCCTCATCATCTTCCTGGTAAGAACAGCTCCAAGACCAGATGTTGCATCATCAGTATGGAGTTATAAGGGCTTGGAAAAGTCAGCATAAGCTAATACTGGTGCAGATTTTAAAGCAGCCACCAGATTGTCAAAGCTCTATGGTTGCTATTTAGCCCAGACAAATGGTGGCAGAGATCATACATTGTACATTCTTTGCAGACTTGACACCTTTCTTCATCTTTTTCTTTCCATGCAAGCGAAGCGATGAATAAAGCACCAATAAAAGCAAGAGAATCCAAGAAATCTCCTTAACTCCTCTCGTGTTTATGGTACTCGCCAGTTCTTGACAGCAGATATCTTCTCATCATCTGTCGAAATACCATCACTGGTTATCCAATGGCCGAGGTACTTAATCTTGGATTTGAACAAGTGACACTTGGTGTTAACTTTCAATCCACATTCATTCAAGCGACTGAAAATTTGATCGATACATTCTATGTGCTGCTCAAAGGCCTCGCTAAACACAATGATGTCGTCAAGATGAAGTAAACATGAAAGATTATCAGCACCCACACAACACTCCATCATTCTCTGGAAGCTGGACCCAGCATTACACAGTCCAAAAAGGCATTTTCTCAAACTTATCCTGCTGTGAACCGGTACAGACCCCTAGGTACTATCTCACCTTCGGCTTGGCACTAGCCTTGTCCTTGGACATTATGATGACAATTCTATAAATCAAACACAAATTCAGGAAACAATCAAAGTGATGGAATGAGCTTGAAGAAATGATAGAATTTAGATGAAATCTCTCATTTAAATTTACAGTACACTGAACAAAGTGAATTAAACAATTTGTTAAAAAGATGATATAATTTAGATGAATTATGAATTTGGAATCATAAATATGCCTGACCCCCTTAAGTAATGATATTGCTCTCAGATTTTGTGAATAACTTAGTTTAATGAAAACAAGTTAATCAAGAGTGAACCAAATTTTGAAAAACAAAAAGCTAGATTCTAAGTAATGCAGCTAAGTTAGGCTGTTAAATACCTCAAGCCAAGAAACTTGAATTTTTGTATAATTTTGAAAAGATACAATTATAAACTTGGGAAAAAATTTGGAATAAGTATTAAATTACAGAGAACACAAACTTCAAACTTCAAATTGTTGTGGGCAAAGTGAATACCAAAATTAATACTAACCAAACTAAACTACTGTTTTAGGATAGCATTCCAAATCGGCCCAGCGTTGTTTCTATATAGGCCACGTACTATCGTTACAGCATCGTAATAACATCGCCCACATCACGCCGACCTTGAAGTCAACTTGAATATTGACTTAATGCAACAATAAATTAAAAATTGGATGTATAACTGTTAGACAGTAGAGTTATACTAACAATACTGTTAAATATAGACTCAACAGTTAGTACACCAATGTAAATTTACAAGTCTGTATCAAGGAACTATTATGAGCCCAACCAGAAGAACACAAGAATTAATGGTTTGATAAAGTAATTAAACTTGAGAATATTTGGTATTAAACACAATGCTGAACTTCACAAACCATAAGCTCAATTGATTATTTGCCCAAACTTCACAGTAACTGAATGAATAAACTTGAAAGCACTAAATTGTCACAGCAGTACAGTTTGAGCACCAAAATAAAATGCGAATTGAAACTCAAAATAGCATTAACTCATATGAAAATTTATTAACTTCAACAAATGGAAATAATGTTTTGATCTGGGTGCAGGAAATGAACCTATGACCTCTCACAGGAAGTGAGGGAAGCAGTCTGTGCAGGAAGTTTACATCCAGTGACCTCGAGGTCAGGTTACAGGAAATGACCCTAACTACTTGCATTGACCTTGCTAGGTCAAGATGCGTTACCTGATCTCTAGACCTAAAGACTTAAAAGGTCTCCAGACTGAAGGGACTAAAATGAAACATTCAAGTTAAAAGTGCCTCCTCCACGACATTCTGTTTGTTATTGTTTGTAGATTGAAGCCGTTAGAGACCATTGAATACCTCCAACCAACCCTGAATGTTTATAAAACACAACAATTAACTTATTGGGATATAATCCCTCTGTTGGTCAAATCTCGTGGCTGGTTGGTATATTCAATGGCTTTTGGAAAGTTGTTTTGACTGTTTTAAAACCAAACAATGCTGATTACATCACATGAGGACTTTGGGTGGTTATTTTCAGTGTATGACCAACTCAGTGTAACCACTAAATAAACATGCTAAGAACCCGAAGTAAAAATCCTGCACTGACTAAATTTAAAGTCAAAATTAAGCAATCAATTCGTTCTGATCATTACAGAAAAGTAAAAAGACATACCTTTGATAAAGAAAATAATCTTCAGACAGTCAATTGAAAAGTCACTCTGTACAATCCAATCTTGTACTAGTCCAAATTGTCCAATTGGGTTAGGTGCAGTCCATTAATCTTAGGTCTGAATCCGGGCTGTTCGAGACCGCCCTGTTTCTCAGGTTGGACAGGTGGTGCGCCAATGAGGATTCCTGGTCACCTGAACCCGAATGTCACCCTGGTACTCCAGAAAGACATGTGCTGTAGACTCCAGGTGCTGGTTACAATACACCAAGCAAAGGACCTTCAACCCAGGAAAAGCAACACTTCTGCCACGCAGGAAATCTCGAGCCAATGCGTAACCAACCCAAATAATGAACCAACCCAATAGCCTCTTCTCATGCCCTACTCTTCAACTGGGACTTCATCTGCAGCTGCTGAGGCAGGGGCCTAGCTCAGAGGTAGCGCTCTGGGCTTCCAACCACTGGGTCCCGGGTTCAATTCCCGGTCGGGCCTAAGTTGGATGGCTGTTTCATCCTTCATTTATTCTTGTTTGTCATGAATGGTTTCACAATTTCCCAAAAATGTTTTCCTTTATTATTTACTAAAATAACATTTGTCTTCAAAATATTTTAGCAAGGATGATTTTTTTAATTTTTTTACTAATTTTCGCTGCTTCTTATACTTTTCCCAGATTTGCTGGCTATTAATTCTAAGATATTTTCTTCTCAGTGCAGCTTTGACACTAATGGCTTTTCTTAGTTGGTCATTCATGTGTGGTAACTGTCTTAAGGTTACAATCTTTTGTTTCTTTAGTGCGTTTTTATCTACAACATTTGATAGTAAACTGTTGTGAAGCCAGATTTGATCGTCAACATCATCAAATACTTGTGACACATGAAAAGGAGCTACAGTTAAGTCATGCTTATACACTTCTTCTTTAAAGTTTTTCATTGATCTATAGGGAATTAGTGTTGGTTTGTTGGTTGGGCATCTAATTTTAGTTGCTGCGCTTACATAGTTGTGAAGGTCACTGATGCCTAAAGGCAGGTTTATGGGTGATGTTAAAGATTTTGGACAATTAGTCATAATTGCATCTAATAGAGATGGATTGGTTGTACTTTTAAAGCAGGTTGAACTTTTACAATTTGCATCATATCATTTGTATCACAGATATTAGTTAGTTGGTTTGGTTTATGTGAGAAGTTTATATTTAGGTCTCCAATATAACTTCAGTTGAACTTTCTTTAAAGCAATGATTCAATATGGTTTCCAAGGGAGTGAGACTTGACTTTTGTGAATTTAGTATTATTATTTTTTTAATGTGTTAATTATAGGCACCCTACCATCAAGTTCAAAATACATTAGCATTTATATTAGGGGGTTTATATATGTAAGAAAAACATATTTACATTCCTGTATTTGACTTGAATTGCTATACTTTCAATTCCATTGGTATTAACAGTCTGCTTTTATGAGGTATAGTTTTTTTGACATAGCATAATAGGCCACCTCCATGGGCATTTCTATCAAGTCTATGGATAACGAAGGAAGGAACATTGAACTGGACGTTGGAGTTATCCAATTTGGTTTCAGAAATGAAAAATAGGCACGTATTTCCATAAACTTATAAGGTAGGCTGTTAATTTTCAAATGGGAGAAAATTATATTTTTGGAGTTTCTTTTGCTAAATTTTGAGAGATGCTCCTCAGAGTCCTCTAGTGTGTCTATCTGTAATCGGATTGCAATTTGCATTTATGGTTCTACTATTTGATTCATTAACTTCAGGTTCATTGTTCAATACATGAATAGCAGAGGGGGTATCATCAGTAGTTACATTTACAGCATCAACATCATGTGGCGTAACATTGGACAACGTAATCTCATCATGACAACATACCTCAGTAAAGCAGTTCATCATGTAGTTATCCACCCGGCAAATTACATTATTTTTGTAAAACTCAGAATTGTTAATGTTATCGGGCACATTTGTGTCATTGACATAAAATTCATTAAAATCATTAATAAAAGTCTCTGTACAACCGGCCACAATCACATGGCCTTCTATCTAGTGGTGGTTTTGACAGAACTTCTGCTTATGGCCGAGTCCCCTGCAGGAGTAGCATCAGAGGGGTGCACTGAGCCTGCAGGATGTCTTGGTGTGAGATGCTGTTGCTGTCTCGACTGGGGCTGGGTGTGTCCATTTAGGTTACGTGGTGGGGTGACACTGGGGCGAGGTGTGAAATGGCGGGGCTGCGAGATGGCCAATTCTGAGCGTAGTGTCATCAGAAGTATTCCCAGCATCTTCACAATTTCGGCCATTTTTTGATAAAGGTGGCATCTTCTTCATTGGAGGCAGTGAGGAAAAGGTGTTGTCAGCTCTGGGAGGGATGCTGAACATATAGACTTGTTGGGCAACTTTTTTAGCAGCTTTGATGGTGGACTTGCAGTCGTTAACAATTCTGTTTGCCGGGCGTTTCCTGGAGGTGTTGCTCATCCCAGCCACAATGAAGATTAGCTGGTACTTCCTCATACATGGATTGATGGTCTTCAACTGTGAGGCTGTTGTGTGTAGGGATCACGTCTCGGATGAGGGGGTCACCAATCATCAGGTCTAAAAAATTTCAAATGTATGCAGTGATAATATTACGGCTCATTCAAGATAAATTTCAGTCAAACATTTTTTTGTTTTGTAGGGTTTGTTAATTTAATGTATTGATTTATACATTTAATATAATTTATAATGCGTTCAGACTATTTGAAGTATATACAATGAGGGTATCATGCATGTAAGCGCTTAAATGTCACAAATTAATTTCAGTGCATTGTTGCATTTCATGCTAAGAATAAACTGTCAGTTCATACTGCGGATTTTTGCAAATGCACACTTTTTTTTAGTAAGAATTGATATGTCAAATGTGTGTTGAGACTGAACTCTGTGCTTATTATGATATTGTTTCACATTGTACCTAGTTAGAGCTCTGCACCGGTGTACAATAAAGTAAAAATAAACTTTTAACTGAAACAAAAACCACTGTATGGTGGTGTCCGAGCCCATACAAATTTAATGGTTATCATACCGCATATTTCAACTGCCTAGTGGCAAGGCTTAGAATGGAGATATTGACAGAATTGTTTCACAAATTTTACAAAATGACAAGTGAAATGGGAAAAAGTTTCTATATAAGTCACCATCGCTATAGCATCATTTTGACGTCACCAACATCGCGCCAACGCAGAAACAATTTGGAATGCTATCTGGGTAGCTGTGAAATCCCAAACCAGGAAAGGCAAGCTTGTCTCACCTTGCCTTCACCTTATTTTTACTTTGCAGCATGCATGCATTGCAGAATGATCTTTGTGTTTACTTCTGTGACAAAAACAGTATGTTTGACACTAAAACCTGTCTACAAGTCGACCACCAGCGCCATCTGTAGTGACTTTGAAATAAGCAGCTGGCACAGCTCATGCAGCGAGGGTTTACCATCGTGCACAACCTAACCAGGCAACAGTGACTTCAGTTTTTGAATATTTTTATTTCTATCTCTGGTTTTATTGTTTACATTTTAAATGGCGTTTCGAGCAGGCTTGGATTTGACACTTTACAAAATAAAATATTATTTCATTGTTACAAAAACGCAGAAATTAGGATATTTAGCAATCTAGAGCAGCGAACATTGGACTAATTTTTTTCAGTCAGCAGTGATAACGTTGATGTAAGTCGCTACTAGCCAAGCAAGCATGACCCACATTTGCATCCAAGTTCACAGAATGATGGCCATGCAGCAGTCTTTATATTTTGTCATGGGATTATATGTGCACGCAGTTTAACAGCCTTCCAACCTACCTGAATCTATTTTATACTGAAAAAAAATGAGTGCACATACTATTGCTAATCTTGACATGCTGTTATTTGTTTACTTTCATCTATTTCAATGCAATGAATCAGCGATTTCAACAATAAAACGTAATTACTCATTTTCAATTATGTGAATTGGTGATAGTTGGCACTGATGCGTGTATACTGTCCAGGCAATATTTATTCAACCTGTTTCAAAATACTATGCAAAATGACAGGCCAGGCTAGGTCACAGACAACACCAATGCTCATAAACGATTTCTAGTTACGAGTAACTAATTGGTATTTGGCCCTTCGGTGAGGTACGTCCTTGATTAACCATGCCGTGATAATGGTTACCATACGGTCTACCTTGCAATCATTCCAAGTTGTGCTCTGTATTGACTTACACATCGTCTAAGAGGATGTAGAAAATATTTACTAATTGAATCTCTCTGTGCCAGTACATACCCCCCCCCCCTTTTAAAAATATTCTTTTTACAGAAATTTGGTGCAGTAACGGTTTTACTAAATTTGTGGTAAATAGCTGTAATATTCTGCAGTTCTGTTTATTCAATTTAAGTATAACAACTGCGACAGAATGCCAAATTTATACACGAAGTGAGCTAAGCTGATTTAAATGTCTTGCAAAATGTCAGTTGCCTTTCAACTGGAGGTTAAAGACCCAATTTTTTTAATTCAACACCTTCACGATCTGTCAATTTATGTGGCTGTTGACCGAGCAATCTCTACACAATTTGATCCACTGTTAGACCTTTATATTAAAAGTTTGACACGTGATACTCTGTCAAATATATTGAAATAAATAAACAATAAATAAATCATTGCCATGGCCCCAGCCTTTCCTAATTAGCCCATCAGGTGCAGAAATACAGATGCAAATCCCTAATCCACCCACCTACTCAATAGGTGCAGAAATACAGACAGAAAACCCTAATCCACCCACCTACACAATAGGTGCAGAAATACAGGGAGTAAAGCCCTAATCCACCCACCCACCTAATAGGTGCAGAAATACAGACACAAATCCCTAATCCACCCACCTACTCAATAGGTGCAGAAATACAGGGAGTAAAGCCCTAATCCACCCACCCACCTAATAGGTGCAGCAATACAGACACAAATCCCTAATCCACCCACCTACTCAATAGGTGCAGAAATACAGACACAAATCCCTAATCCACCCACCCATTTAATAGGTGCAGAAATACAGACACATATCCCTAATCCACCCACCCACCCACCTAATAGGTGCAGAAATACAGACACAAATCCCTAATCCACCCACCTACTCAATAGGTGCAGAAATACAGGACACAAAGCCCTAATCCACCCACCCACCTAATAGGTGCAGAAATACAGACACAAATCCCTAATCCACCCACCTACTCAATAGGTGCAGAAATACAGGACACAAAGCCCTAATTCACCCACCCACCTAATAGGTGCAGAAATACAGACACAAATCCCTAATCCACCCACCTACTCAATAGGTGCAGAAATACAGGACACAAAGCCTAATCCATCCACTCACCCGATAGGTGCAGAAATACAGACACAAATCCCTAATCCACCCACCTACTCAATAGGTGCAGAAATACAGGACACAAAGCCCTAATCCACCCACCCACCTAATAGGTGCAGAAATACAGACACAAATCCCTATTCCACCCACCTACTCAATACCCATTTAATAGGTGCAGAAATACAGACACAAATCCCTAATCCACCCACCTACTCAATATATATATTATTTTATTTCGTACACACCAGGTACAGAGTACATAATTGAAAATGTAATACATGTGAATAAGAATTTAATTATAATATAATAGTAAATTTAATAAGTACAAAGATATGTTAAAATAAAATCTATATTGCCTATATCATCATCTTTACTATCGATCATCATATCTAAAAAGTCTATGATTGCTGCAGCTCTCTTCTGATGCTCAGATTGTACTGAGAGATCAGTTTTCAATCTTGCTTCACCGTAAATGATCTTTTCACTGGTGATATTTCATGTTTGTAACTGATACTCTATGTTTTGTTGGACAGTGCCTGTTTTTGATCTATTCATAGTGATCCATTTGGTCTTTCTATTGCTGCTTGCAGACACAGTTTTCATCAGCTTTAGAAACCAGTGACTTAGTTGCACCTTTAGATTGTCACACTTTAACAAATGTGGCAACAACACTGAGCTTGTTATGTTTGGTAAGTCTAGCAGCCGTCGCACAGCTTTCCTCCAACAGACTTCAAGTTCATTGACCCATTTACTGTTGAGACTCCATGTTTGGGATCCATAGACCACACAGCATTTGCTTTTAAAGAGTTTCATTTTTGCCTGTCTACTAGCTGATCTAAAATTTGCAAGAATACTGTTAGTTCTGGCAATAAAGTCACCCTTTTTGTTTGATGTCATCTCTATCATTATTGTGAGCATTTATCATGTTCCCTAAATGCTTGACAGAATTACTCCATTTGAGGCTCTGACAGGTGCAGAAGTACAGGACACAAAGCCCTAATCCACCGACGCACCTAACAGGTGCAGCAATACAGACACAAATCCCTAATCCATCCACCTACTCAATAGGTGCAGAAATACAGGACACAAATCCCTAATCCACCCACCTACTCAATAGGTGCAGAAATACAGACAAAAAACCCTAATCCACCCACCTACTCAATAGGTGCAGAAATACAGGACACAAAGCCCTAATTCACCCACCCACTTAATAGGTGCAGAAATATAGACACAAATCCCTAATCCACCCACATACTCAATAGGTGCAGAAATACAGGACACAAAGCCTATTCCATCCACTCACCCGATAGGTACAGAAATACAGACACAAATCCCTAATCCACCCTCCTACTCAATAGGTGCAGAAATACAGGACACAAAGCCCTAATTCACCCACCCACCTAATAGGTGCAGAAATACAGACACAAATCCCTAATCCACCCACCTACCTAATAGGTGCAGATATACAGACACAAATCCCTAATCCACCCACCTACTCAATAGGTGCAGAAATACAGACACAAAGCCCTAATCCACCCACCCACCTAATAGGTGCAGAAATACAGACACAAATCCCTAATCCACCCACCTACTCAATAGGTGCAGAAATACAGACACAAATCCCTAATCCACCCACCTACTCAATAGGTGCAGAAATACAGACAAAAAACCCTAATCCACCCACCTACTCAATAGGTGCAGAAATACAGACACAAATCCCTAATCCACCCACCTACTCAATAGGTGCAGAAATACAGGACACAAAGCCCTAATTCACCCACCCACTTAATAGGTGCAGAAATATAGACACAAATCCCTAATCCACCCACATACTCAATAGGTGCAGAAATACAGGACACAAAGCCTATTCCATCCACTCACCCGATAGGTACAGAAATACAGACACAAATCCCTAATCCACCCTCCTACTCAATAGGTGCAGAAATACAGGACACAAAGCCCTAATTCACCCACCCACCTAATAGGTGCAGAAATACAGACACAAATCCCTAATCCACCAACCTACTCAATAGGTGCAGAAATACAGACACAAATCCCTAATCCACCCACCTACTCAATAGGTGCAGAAATACAGGACACAAAGCCCTAATTCACCCACCCACCTAATAGGTGCAGAAATATAGACACAAATCCCTAATCCACCCACCTACTCAATAGGTGCAGAAATACAGGACACGAAGCCTATTCCATCCACTCACCCGATAGGTGCAGAAATACAGACACAAATCCCTAATCCACCCACCTACTCAATAGGTGCAGAAATACAGGACACAAAGCCCTAATTCACCCACCCACCTAATAGGTGCAGAAATACAGACACAAATCCCTAATCCACCCACCTACTCAATAGGTGCAGAAATACAGACACAAATCCCTAATCCACCCACCTACTCAATAGGTGCAGAAATACAGACACAAATCCCTAATCCACCCACCTACTCAATAGGTGCAGAAATACAGGACACAAAGCCCTAATCCACCCACCCACCTAATAGGTGCAGAAATACAGACACAAATCCCTAATCCACCCACCTACTCAATAGGTGCAGAAATACAGACACAAATCCCTAATCCACCCACCTACTCAATAGGTGCAGAAATACAGACACAAATCCCTAATCCACCCACCTACTCAATAGGTGCAGAAATACAGACACAGATCCCTAATCCACCCACCTACTCAATAGGTGCAGAAATTCCGGACACAAAGCCCTAATCCACCCACCCACCTAAAAGGTGCAGAAATACAGACACAAATCCCTAATCCACCCACCTACTCAATAGGTGCAGAAATACAGGACACAAAGCCCTAATCCACCCACCCACCTAATAGGTGCAGAAATACAGACACAAATCCCTAATCCACCCACCTACTCAATAGGTGCAGAAATACAGGACACAAAGCCCTAATCCACCCACCCACCTAATAGGTGCAGAAATACAGACACAAATTTCTAATCCACCAACCCACCTTATAGGTGCAGAAATACAGACACAAATCCCTAATCCACCCACCTACTCAATAGGTGCAGAAATACAGACACAAATCCCTAATCCACCCACCTACTCAATAGGTGCAGAAATACAGGACACAAAGCCCTAATCCACCCACCCACCTAATAGGTGCAGAAATACAGACACAAATCCCTAATCCACCCACCTACTCAATAGGTGCAGAAATACAGACAAAAAACCCTAATCCACCCACCTACTCAATAGGTGCAGAAATACAGACACAAATCCCTAATCCACCCACCTACTCAATAGGTGCAGAAATACAGGACACAAAGCCCTAATTCACCCACCCACTTAATAGGTGCAGAAATATAGACACAAATCCCTAATCCACCCACCTACTCAATAGGTGCAGAAATACAGGACACAAAGCCTATTCCATCCACTCACCCGATAGGTGCAGAAATACAGACACAAATCCCTAATCCACCCTCCTACTCAATAGGTGCAGAAATACAGGACACAAAGCCCTAATTCACCCACCCACCTAATAGGTGCAGAAATACAGACACAAATCCCTAATCCACCCACCTACTCAATAGGTGCAGAAATACAGACACAAATTCCTAATCCACCCACCTACTCAATAGGTGCAGAAATACAGGACACAAAGCCCTAATTCACCCACCCACCTAATAGGTGCAGAAATATAGACACAAATCCCTAATCCACCCACCTACTCAATAGGTGCAGAAATACAGGACACAAAGCCTATTCCATCCACTCACCCGATAGGTGCAGAAATACAGACACAAATCCCTAATCCACCCACCTACTCAATAGGTGCAGAAATACAGGACACAAAGCCCTAATTCACAAACCCACCTAATAGGTGCAGAAATACAGACACAAATCCCTAATCCACCCACCTACTCAATAGGTGCAGAAATACAGGACACAAAGCCTAATCCATCCACTCACCCGATAGGTGCAGAAATACAGACACAAATCCCTAATCCACCCACCTACTCAATAGGTGCAGAAATACAGACACAAATCCCTAATCCACCCACCTACTCAATAGGTGCAGAAATACAGGACACAAAGCCCTAATCCACCCACCTACTCAATAGGTGCAGAAATACAGACACAAATCCCTAATCCACCCACCTACTCAATAGGTGCAGAAATACAGGACACAAAGCCCTAATTCACCCACCCACCTAATAGGTGCAGAAATATAGACACAAATCCCTAATCCACCCACCTACTCAATAGGTGCAGAAATACAGGACACGAAGCCTATTCCATCCACTCACCCGATAGGTGCAGAAATACAGACACAAATCCCTAATCCACCCACCTACTCAATAGGTGCAGAAATACAGGACACAAAGCCCTAATTCACAAACCCACCTAATAGGTGCAGAAATACAGACACAAATCCCTAATCCACCCACCTACTCAATAGGTGCAGAAATACAGGACACAAAGCCTATTCCATCAACTCACCCGATAGGTGCAGAAATACAGGGAGTAAAGCCCTAATCCACCCAGCAACTCTGACACCTGAAGTGTATACCAGAACTATGATATTGATGTCTCTAAATGATGTCTTTTGTATGACAGCACTTTTACCAACAACGTTATCCGTCTTTTCATCCAATGTTTAGTACAAAGCAATTATAATTCATTTTTAAATTTTTCACATATTAGTATGAATATTGAGAAAGGTGACCAATTTCATTAACTTTGGTGATGTACAGTCAACCCTGTATAAACGACCACTAAAGGGGATGAAAAGGTCGTTTAAGACAGGTTTCTGCTTCACAGGGGAGTAAAAGATGAAAATTAAGTCCAGGAAGTTGCAATGTAGTGGCTGTTTACAGTACAGTTAGTTTCATTAAAAACAGCCTGAAAAATTGAATATGAACAAAGTCAGACAACTTCTGATATACAATGCTTGGAACTGTCTGGCTATATCTGGCTACTCAAAGCCGGACCTAAAAGTATGTGCAGCACCAATTGGTGCACAGGTTGATAGTAAAGAATATCTATCATTTTTTTGTTGAAAAGATGCATGTCTATTGCACATACATATTTAAGATATATTAGATACATTTCTTACATTTACCAAGGTTTATATTTTTCATTGGTGGTACCTTTAAGCTGACTATATGCTAGGAGTAGACAGAAACAGCCGGCTTTAGCCAGTTATAGCTGCAGCCAGAAATAGGTTGCTACAGCTGTCTACTGTAGGTGGCTCTTCTATACAGTGGTGGCCAAAAATACCCAATCACCCCATAGAAAAGTAGAACTGTTTTCTAGTTCTTTCAAAGTCAGGGACTTAATAATTGCTTATCATAAGTTTAATGATTTGACAAAAATAGAAAGCACTTTGCATGTCTGTTTGTACTTACAAAGACAACCAAAATCTATGCAAATGTAGACTTTATTGAAAAATTAATGAGTACTGGGAAACAATGTCTGACTAAATATGCTTGATTCCTAAATTTCATTACTCGATCATTAATGCTCGTGCATGAAATTTTGAGCAAACTCACTTGAATTAAGTCTCTAGTGATGAAAGATCGGCAAAAATCTGAGTTTTCACATGATTCTGCTGAACATCCATTAAAGGCCCCTTCACACTTAGCCGGATCAGAGGCCGGAGTGTCCCGGAGTAAAATATTATTCACTCCAGGGGGTTCCGGGATCAAAGAGCTGTTAAATGTCAACAAAAAAGAAAAGTTTGGCGATGTGTACACGATGTCAATATGGTCTCAACAAGGAGGTAACACGACTGTCCCGGAAGAGTGTGGAGTGAACCTGATTTTACACGGTGCCTTCAAGGATATAACCGGTCTATACACCGTGTTTATTTGTGTGGAACCGTGTTGGTCCTTGTACTCTCCGGCGTTAATGGCGGCGAATTATTCATGCCCGGTTGACGCCGGACATAGCCGGAGATACCACGAAGTATGCCTAAGTCAATATGGAAATTCCCGGAGATCGGCGGAGCCTACTGGGAGTCTACACGGATCAACACGGATTAACACAGATTAAATACTCCGGGACCTCCGGGATGAAAAATTGAACATGTTTTATTTTTTTTTCCGGAGTCCCAAGGTGGTCCTGGATCGCCCTGGACAATGACTGACAATGGCGGACAATGCCGGAAATAAACACGAGGTCTACACGCTATTACCGGAGTTTGCCAGAGCTATACTCCTGGACAATCCGGTGTCTGATCCGGCTATGTGTGAAGGGCCTTTCAGCACTGTAACTAGAATATTGTCGCTATGAAAAATATGTCCACCGTCGACTTTTTCTCTCAAAGGTATTAGCCCAGACCTAATGACCATCTTTTAGTTGCCAACCCCAGCCTCCTTTGACCAGAAACGGAGCCATGTGTGGACGTCAGATACCTTGGGAAGTAATATTACATCATAATGAAGGCCAGTCCATCACAGGTCACCATAGAAATAGGTAATTATAAGCACTGGATGCTGCGTCTGATATTAATCTTCCTATTGCCCACATTGTCACCAGCGAATGTATGCAGCAGCTTATGGATTATATAATGTAGGATATAGGATGGGATGTGATGGGATAGGATGCATTCTCCTCTGCTCTGCTCTGCTCTCCTCTGCTCTCCTCTCCTCTCCTCTGCTCTCCTCTCCTCTCCTCTGCTTTCCTCTCCTCTCCTCTCCTCTCCTCTCCTCTCCTCTCCTCTGCTCTGCTCTGCTCTCCTCTCCTCTCCTCTCCTCTCCTCTCCTCTCCTCTCCTCTCCTCTCCTCTCCTCTCCTCTCCTCTCCTCTCCTCTCCTCTCCTCTCCTCTCCTCTCCTCTCCTCTCCTCTCCTCTCCTCTCCTCTCCTCTCCTCTCCTCTCCTCTCCTCTCCTCTCCTCTCCTCTCCTCTCCTCTTTAACAGCAGCACCTTGGGAGTAGGTGTGGAAGTTCATTAAGAAGCTGTTGAGGATGCCTTTTAAATCTCCTTTTTTTTATAGCTCTTTTTAAAAGTCTTCTCTTAATTCTTGTTATTTCGGGACAAATCTCAGATTACCAGTTACATAACAAGGTGTGAATCTTATTAGCTAATTATTCTGAGCACCAATCAGAGAGCGTGAAACAAGAACAAGTTGGCAAATGCACGGGTGCCAGGCAAGAAACATGAACATCAGGTCTGACAACTTGACAAATAACCTATGATAATTGAAATGACAAGAATCTTTGCATCTCATTCAATTTAAATGCGTGTCAAAATTAAACTCGTTAAGATTGGATCTTGGTTTTCCGTTGCGACATGACGTGCTTCCGAAAGTTTTAGAAAGTCAAATTAAAAGTGAGGTAACTGACCCAGATGTGTTTAAAAGAAAATAACCATCACCATTCCAGTATTTCCTAAAATTGATCAATACATAAAAGATGGAATGAAATGATATCAGTCGTATGAAAGTAAATATATACATTTTCAGGGAGCTTTATCTATGAAAAAATAAATGATGACAAGTTTGTAATGATAATTGATACAACTAATCTACAGTTATCTATTTTAATCTTTACTTACTAAATTCTGATGTTGTATGGATGTTATTTTAATTAGTTGGAACTCTGATATAAAACATTGTCTTTCTGGCAACGCTATTCTTAAAGTTTTAGGATTAAATGTGGCTAAAAAAATAAACTGAGGATTTACTTGCATATAAAATAATTGTTATGGTTAAATTTAGCTGGGTCGCCTTTGTTGACTGGCTGTAGCCTTAAAGATCCCGTGTTTAATTCCTGTCCCAGACACTATTCATTAGCTATATCATACATCTCAGCTGGATGTCATTCTCGTGAGACCTAAATTGGTGGTGCCTTACTTGGTGTTTATTCTGGGGCAAATAAAAGACCCCACCCATGGAGTATATGTAACATGGTGTGGACTCCCAAGTCCTTGTTATCATTATGTCCACCTCTGTCATCTGTCATAATATTATAAGACTTAAACTTCAGACCAGTTGCACTGAAAAATGCACGACAATGTCGTACAGGGAAAAAAACACACAAATACATACCACAAAAAACACACATATTTCATGTATACATATCTGGAATCAGACTGTGCAGTGCCGACAGGCAACAACCGCGCAACCTGTTTTGCTGCTGATGACATAAGTCCTTCCTCTCCTCGTAGGTCATAACTGATTCCATTAATATAATTTTCACAAGGAAATAACAGAAAGCAACTGAACGATAAGATGTCAAATATACATCAAAGTGCACTAAAAATACTCCAGCTAGGACGAACTTTGCTTCAGCCAATCACAGCCAAGGGCGGGAAAAAACGGATTGAATGCCATCAGGGCCTTGCTAAGTTCACCATATCTCTATAACATTAATAAACATCATTTAATTTTTCATGCCATCAAAAATTGTCGATTTGTTTACATAGCAAGTGCTTTTATGGCCAATGAAATGAAAATGAGGCATAAATGAATGTCATTAGCGTCGTTGGTTCGTAATGTATTTTATTATTCTGTGCCTTCAATTTTCGTCCGATTTTCAAAATTCCAAGTTTATTATCTAAAAAAATGTGTAGGTTTTTTGAATTTTGCATGAATTGAAACAACTCTGACCTCAATTTTTCATAAAATGACTGTGAAATCGCGAATCGGTGACGCTCTCCATTACGTTGCAATGCATAATTAACTAAAATATAAACAAAGTTGATGAAATAAATTCCAGAAATAATTTATAATTTAGTACAATTTAGACAGTTTGGTTTATCGAATTCATCAGTAAGAAGCATTTTCTGTCATTTGGATATTTTTTTTGTTCGTACAAAAACCGACTGACAAAATGTCAAGTGAATGAAAATGTTATCACTGTTCGCTAGCTGAATACTTTTGCAAATGCTTGCCTAACTAAAATACATCTATGGAAAGTCTGTATAGACAGGAGATGCAGATACCACTGACCCCTGTCTGCTGTTTGGCCTCTACCACAGGCTATTGTATTTTTACCCTTTGCATAGAAATCAATAGGGTGCTTTTTCATCTATCCGTTTGCTGTAATAACACATTTGATGGTCATCAACTCTGACAAACCAAGTGGACACCGTGGTAGAGAGCCACAGGACTGACCACTAATGGCCAGGAGATATGAAAGCATAAATGGTTGGCAACTGATGATGGACAGTCCAATCTAGTGTGGCTGCCTCTGGATAATTATATCACATAGTCCAGATAGAGTCCTGTTGATTGCTGGTCAGATATATACTTGGGAAGCTGATACCATTACTGTCAATCATATCTCAAACTTGTATGTTCATCAAATTACTTTACAGAAGGCCTGCGGCAACTTGTTATAATACTATTCATCCACATATATTTATATCGGCTCAACGTTAGCATGATGTCAGCCAGTGTCGGCCCATGTTAAAACAATGTTGGCTCGATGCTATCTGGGGTGTGCAAATGCTGTGCCAAACATGAGCCGACCACCTTTCTCAATATTATCAAAAAATAAAATGAGAATCCTTTTGTTGTTTGTTGTTACAGGAAAGGCATGAAATCAAAGATGTTGCATTAAAAAAGATATATTATTGCAAAAAAACAATAATAATAATAAAAAAATGAAAAATCTTGATCTCTGCACACAAGAATATTATAGCAAAGACCCTATTTCATATAGGTCGGTAGGTATTTATTGACAATAATCCATAATTTGTTTTAACATTAGCCTCGATTTGATAAATATATATGTATTTGTATGAATTAGGAAACATAATCGTATACAGCAAAGTTTCAATGTCAGTAATTATTATTTGAAATTGTTGGCATCAAGAACAGTTTTTATGTCACAACAATATATATATACTAACACACATTGTAAAACGTCTGTGGAATATACATGGCCAAATGTGTCACGTGCTTTTGCCTCATTATAATTAGTTAAAAACCATGCGTTTTCCATGCGTTTATCCAAATACATGGAAAACGCACGTGGCACATTCGGCCATGTACGATAAAAGATTAGGCTGAATTCTACAATATGTAAATGTCTGACCTAAATGCCCTATTGGGATATCCCTGGCATCATAATCTGTCTTTGTCAAGTGTTCTTCTGATAGATATGATGGATCATGTTGCTCTAGTAAATTTGTCATTGCATACCATTGACAATGTGTTGTTTTGCATTGCCTTCGTGTAACTGGTTTGAAGTCTAATATAGTACATTTACACCATGGATGGAGTAGTTTAGTTGACCCAGTATAGACCATTGAAACAATTCACCACCTATCTATCTATCTATCTATCTATCTATCTATCTATCCATCTGTCTATCTATCTATCTATCTATTTATCTATCTATCTATCTATCTATCTATCTATCTATCTATCTATCCATCTGTCTATCTGTCTATCTATCTATTTATCTATCTATCTATCTATCTATCTATCTATCTATCCATCTGTCTATCTATCTATCTATCTATCTATCTATCTATCTATCTATCTATCTATCTATCTATATATATATTTATCTATCTATCTATCTATCTATCAGTATGATCGAGCTAATATGGTTTAAATAAACCAACTGTATAGTTATATATTGTTATATTAATCAAAGTTTAATGTGTTCTCAAAATTGTACAAGAGATGGTAAATCTTCAAGATACATGAATATATGCAGATAAGCAAATTTCCTAACCCAAGAAGAATAAATATAGCAGTACCTACACAATGTGAGACTTTCCACATGACACAAAAGCTGAGTGTAGATAGAAAGTTCGCTATACAGTTGACTTGAAGTATGAATAAAATATACAGTGATGAGTTTATATATTACTTGGTTGAATGTCTTCTATGGAATGAATTCTAATAAAAATGCTTTTATCACTCACCAGATGAAACTGTGAAACTCTTTGATATTCCACCTTGGCCTTCATATGGCAACACAATAAAACTATGTGATAAATCTTGTACACAGAAGATCAAAGTACATAAATGAATAGAAAAAAAACAACATTATTCATCTGACTGAATCTAACATTCCAAGGGCACCTCTGACATGAACTTTTATGATGTCGTACATGGCAAAATGTGCGACGTGCGTTTTCCATGTGATTGGATAGGCGCATGGAAAATGCATGGTTTTTGCCTCATTATAATTAGCTAAAAAAACATGCGTTTTCCATGCATTTATCCTTCTCATGGAAAAGGCACGTGGCACATACGGCCATGTACTGTGGATCTCAGAGCATCTGGATTAAATCATGGCCGAGGTTATTAAACAACCAATGTCAAGGTAGATAAAAGTCCATTCCAAATAGATAAAGAATTAATCCCAAGAAAACTATCTCTCATCCATATCTGGGTTAGCAGCAGATCAATATAATGCTTAAGTAGATTGACAATACCATCAAAGGACAGAGCTGATATCAATATCTTTTGCATCAGACATCAGGCATTCAAGGGATCCTAACAATGATAGATGTATTGATGGACTTGTATCATTGCAATGGGGTCAATGTAGTTTGCCTGTGATCGTAAAGGGCCATGATGAAAGACAGTAGAATTACTACATCAAAAGATGCCAGACTTGTGCTTAATGTATTGATAGGATCAAAGCATTTTGGTGTTTATTAATAATCAAAGGTATTTAACCCGAAATCCTGCCTGCCTATTGGTTCTACTGATGTTTGTGTGACTTTTTTGGCCCAGACGAGATTATTCGTACAGTGGGTGCAGTAGCCTAGTTAATAAAATGTTGGGCTATCTCTCTCTGTATCTCTGTCTATCTATCTATTTGTCTGTCTGGCTGTCTGTCTATCTTGGATAAACGCATTGAAAATGCATGGTTTTTGCCTCATTATAATTACCCTAAAATCCATGCATTTTCCATGCATTTATCGCACTTGGCACGTTTGGCCATGTACACGAATGGTCCTGGGTTCAAACCCAGTGTTGTCATGTAGACTGAGCAGGTCTCCTTGGACCACTGAGCACATCACTCCACCCAGGTGTAAATGGTACTTGTAGATTGCTGCTGACTACGGCTGCTTTAGAAATTCCTAAAAAAGACCCCCCCCCCCTACATTAGGCATATGCTGTGTTGCCCACTGGTTGGCATTCTCAGATTCTTTGGCTAAGATTATGGTACATGGTGGGTTATAACTCTTTTCGAATCCCACAAAACTACATGTTTAATGACTCCACAGCACCTCATTCTTTGAACAGCCAATGTAAACTTTAAAAATAAAAATAAAAAATGAAAAGTGACATAAAATATACAGCGCCCCATGTAACATACACCCTGGCTGTGCAACATATCCCCCAAGCCTGGCAACATATCCTCCAGCCGGGCAACATATCCTTTAGCCGTGCAACATAACCTCATCTCACACTTAAACCCTGCCTCCTAATTAGTTGTCTGCAGCCACTGATCAGAGAACAAATAAAATGGTGTCTGCATCATACTACGGCCAATATCTATGTATATTTAAATAGAGAAGACTGAATAGTTCCTGAATAACCTTCTTGAACACTTGAAGTATTACATTGCACAGCCAGCTGAGTTGATGCCTTGCAGAAGTTATTTGAAGCACACACAATTGACACTAATGTCAACTGCCAGAAGACCTGTGTCTGCAATTGGACATTTGGCAGAGTGGAAAATAATTTTTGTAACAGAAAAAGTAACACTTCGCAGTCTTCGTGTAAAGTACAGTATTCCGATAACTTAAATTACAAAGAAAAAAAGGAAGTTATGAAAATGTGACTTAAGATTAAATATGACAAGAAACATTGCTATTGTAAATCCTATTTATATTATGTTTATCAAAATACAATTGAATTATCTGTCAAAACAATGTCACCAAAGACTTAATAAATGTTTCTCTATCAATCAAATCCGTCACATGAGTGGGACAGTTCCAGACGTTATCAAGATTACTTTGAAAAGCTCACGCGTCAGAGTTTTCTTTGTGATGAAAGAGTAATGTGTACTTTGATTAGTTTCCAAGCATTGAGAAGATTTGAGCATGTCTTAATCTGCATCCAAATTAAGTAGAACTCTCTTCTCTCCTCTTGTGGTGTCTTGTCGTCTCATCTCATCTCATCTCATCTCATCTCATCTCCTTTTTATCTCCTCTCCTCTCCTCTCCTCTCCTCTCCTCTCCTCTCCTCTCCTCTCCTCTCCTCTCCTCTCCTCTCCTCTCCTCTCCTCTCCTCTCCTCTCCTCTCCTCTCCTCTCCGTTGCTCACAGTAAAACAGTAACTTTCCAAATTACCATTTAGAATTTCGCAGGCTTCTTTTTTAGCCCATACCGGAAATGTAATGAATCTCCGCTAAGCATTGGAACGAGCATTACGTGCTTTTTAGGATTACACAGCTAATTACGACATCTTACTTTGTAGTTAGCTCGCGTGTTGCCTTTTTTGTTTTTGGACTTTCTGATGGGTTATAGGTTAATGTTCCAAGCACAGCCACTTCATTTCAGATTTTTGCAATATTTAAAGAGCTACTTTATTTGTCGATACATTGATATTAACAAGTGCCTTAATAGAGGTACAAATAGCACCACAAGATGCATGTCAGCCAAAAAAGTAAATAATAATACAAAATAGTTTGAGTGAAGTGAATTAAAGCCGTTCTTTTATCGTAAATGTAGGGTGCAGCTGGCTTCCAGATGGACTTGAATAGGACCTGCCACTCTCTGTGAAAAACATTTTTTACCAAATATAGCTTTGACATAAATTATTGTAATGTACACTGTAATAGATTGCTGTGGGCGTTATTCATCTGCTTGACAGCCAGATGATCTGTCAGCGACGCATGGACAGATTTACTTGTTAAAAAACAGAAAAAATATGTTGACAAGCTGACAGCTGTATTGACAAATACTAATATATGGTGATATATGGACTCTGATATTTATACCACACGCAGGTGCAGATTCATTCGGGGAACATGAACAAAAAACCTTCTCTGACAGATAGATAGATAGATAGATAGATAGATAGATATGTAGGTAGATAGATATATAGATAGACAGATAGATAGTTAGATAGATAGATAGGTAAGTAGATAGATAGATAGATAGATAGATAGGTAGGTAGATAGATAGTTAGATAGATAGATAGATAGATAGACAGATAGACAGATAGAGAGAAAATCTCTTTGAGTAGACTTTCAAAAGTAGGTAACTTTAAGACCTTTTGACAAACTTTTTGAACGTTTTGAGAGTGTCAAGAATGACTGATACCCAAATAGGCCAAACCCATGCTTTAACTGACACGTAGAAATAAGGAAGAGGAGAGTAGCCAATTATGTAAAGCCTGGATCTCACATAGCCATTAAGTGAAGGATAATCAGTATTGGCCAAGGATTTTGATACGTAAACCCTATAAGTGACGTATTGGCAAAGAATTTTGGACGAAAAACGTGTGAAAAAGGGGTGTGGCTAGGCGAAGACTATACACGTATAATCTGCCGTATCAACCACGAAGTCAAAAGAAAAGACGCAAAATCAAAAGAAATTTCCAAAAATGCGATTGCGGCTTAGGATAAAAGTATTAATTGTAACAATCTTTCCAGCCATTCCGGCTCTGTTTCACGGAATTTTCATGCATGTTTAAATTCCGTCTCTACAGCCGAAATCTTTTGATGGAACAGCCACGAAGGCAAGAGAAGGTGAAGTAAATCCACGTAATCCCACGTAAACCCACGTGGCTGTTCCAGCTCTTTACGCTGACTTTTCTGGCTATGTGAGATCTAGGCTCCATTATCCCCAATGGGCAAACATAACCATTTTAATTATATCCCCAAATTCGACTCTGCTAACTAATCAGAAGTAACAAGCATCTCATCTAAGAAAGACAAAACAAGATATTACATGAAACACATGTACACATGAATGCAAAAAAAATGATGGAGGGTACTCACAGAGTAAGAATAAATATTATATATGAAAAGATGGCGTCAGGTGAGCCGCCAGGGTTAATTAGCTCCTTCAAAAACTATGGAAATTAAGTGTGTAAGTTGCAAATAACTTCAGCAAAACTGTAATGGAATACTAATGGGAATCTATTATTTCATTTCTAATTACTTTGGCTTCAATTATCAACTTGTATCAGTTGTATAATGCATTTTAATTGAATTATGTCCACAACTGGCAGCATGTTCTATGTCAACATGTAATTGGTTATTTTAACAATTGACGTGGAAATAAGGTATACATGATGTAAAACTAAAATAAATTCATTGTAAATTTGAACAGCTCCAGATTAAGCCCTCAGAGAGTCTATTCGCAGAGTAATTTAAGGGCCATGCAGCCGTGCTTGTATTTTTCATGGTATTCTATGTGCACACGGTTCTACAGCATTTTAACCTATCTGGATCAATCTTATGCTAAAAAATAATGAGTGCACACACTATTGCTAAAGTTATGGGAACATTTTGTATTTCATAAATGTTTGTTTCACGTTTAATTAAACTAAAAGTCAAGAAAAGTAAACTTGACATTACATTCTAGAACTTTCAAATATGTATTAAAACTAATTTAATATCATTGTGCTACCTGGCATAGATCCTACTGATCCAACTTCACTGACCTTTTTTCCCCGCTATTTTGATGTTTTTAATCATTGCCAATAAAAAAAGGTTATAAAATTATTTTCAGTTATGTGAAAAAGGTGATAGTACTTACTGTTGCGTGCATGCTGTCAAAACTCAATATTTATTCAGTGACAGGACTGCTGCAAGGCTAGGTAAATACATGGACTTGAAGATGACCCTGATTTATTAACTTGCCTTGCTATTGATATATAGATATATTGCTGATGTCCTTTGCCAACGTGGACCAGCGGGCATCGACCAACAGAGACAACACTCCCCGATAACATGCCAATTGAGTTGTCCGACCTTGACCCGATCTGGCATGCTGTCTGGGCTGGGCCAATATCATTTGTTTTGAGCAAAAGCAAATTCACTTTGTGTTTTCCAAGCATTGGGCCGAAATACACTATAATTTAGCAATGCTCAGGTCCATTTTCAGTAATGAACAAGTTGCACCAAGCGTGCTTTTGTTCCAAAATATGAATTTAGCATAGCTAAAAAAAAAGTCTGATATATGAAAACCAACAGTAGTGTGTTTAGACAGCTCAACTGGTTTTAAAAAGGGGCGGGGGCCTAGCTCAGAGGTAGCACTCTGGGCTTCCAACCACTGGGTCCCGGGTTTGATTCCTGGTCGAGCCTAAGTTGGATGGCTGTTTCATCCTTCGTCTCATTGCCATGGTCTCTGTCTGTCCTAATTAGCCCAACTGGTGCAGAAATACGGGACGTAAAGCCCTTCACACACAACTGGTTTCAAAAACTCTTGCAAAACCAACAATATACTGATTGCTACGAATCATAAAATCTGTAGAAACTAAGTGCAAAGTGTATTGAAGATTTGCATCGCTGCCAATATGTGTCATTTGTCGGGTGATTTTGGATGTTGCACCACCAGCCAAGCAACGAATATCAATGGTCCCTTATCACCATGAACAGACCAATCAGGATGTTTTGTGATGTTAAGGAATCTTTGGGTTGCATCTCAAGATTCTTGTCTTTAATTAGATTAGTTGCTATCTCAAAAGTGACAATCACAGGCAATCACTGTTGCATGTTGGTCATTATTATAAATTGCCAGTCTCCTACGGAGACCCGCTCCTGGTAGGGGGCGCTTAGCGTAGGGCGAATGACCTGCGGGTCTGCCAGATTTGGAAGGGAGCAACGATCCTGGTGTGAAAGCAAGGAATTGGATTTTGTGTATTTATTTTAATCATAAGAATACACAACCGCACTTACCTCAATACCATGATCAACATCTTATTTGGCGATATTTCTCTTTTTAACAAATATTATTCAATATTACAAAATATGTGTTGGTCAAAACATTTACGAAACGATGTTGGTTATCTCTTTCGTAATATTTTATTCTAACGGCCAGGTGTTACACAAGTTAGAACCATCACCAATAACCATTGATTATAGTTTTGTAAGTACTTAGGCAAGTATTATGGATAGTAATAAGTAACCTTCAAAATTACACTAAAACAAGTAATTTCACTGTATCATTGGATAGTTAGTTTGGAATTAAGTCCCCATAAAGATATACAATTTACCAATAACTGCACAATAATAATAATCACCTTGACTGGGCAAACTGAGCTCCTTGTCTGATGCCAGATGGTTGTCCTCATTGTGTTATTAGTCACTCGGACCATATAATGTAATGCATGTCTGGGTTTTATGGTTTGTTAACATTGGTTGGTAGTCAAATCCAGAGTCTTTTTCAACTCCCTGGGTAGCCTGTAGTATTCAGCCTTGAATCCGACTGGTAACCATAGGGGACTGAGAATTAAGCTCCAGTAATAAATAAAATAAATAAATAATTAAATAATGCTTTATAACATAGTAATCACAAGGATTAAATTGCATCAGTACCATCACCGTGGGTGCCTATTGCCAAGTGCCCATTGCACATCGGTGGTGTGGGGGGTGGGAGCTAGCTCAGTGGTAGCGCGCTGGGCTTCCAACCACTTGGTCCCGGGTTAAATTCCTGGTCGAGCATATGTTGGATGGCTGTTTCATCCTTCGTCTCATTGCCATGGTCCCTACCTGTCCTAATTAGCCCATCAGGTGCAGAAATACAGGACGTAAAGCCCTAATCCACCACCACCACCATCACATGGGTGGTGTGAGGCCATGGTTGAAAAGGATGTACCCAACCCCTCGATGCCATGGCGGGGTTCGAACCCAACAACCTTGCGAATAGCAGGCGAACTCGTAACCACTAGACCATGGTATCTCACAAGTAGATACTAGTTTGCCCGGATACCCATCTCACTAAATAGCCAACTCCTTCCTTACTCCGCAAACTTCCATATCACCATCCTCATTCAAATGATCACAGAAGCTATGCAATGGTCCTGCAGAGCATTATATTAATGGAGTTTTCGTGTCTTTCATATGCAGAGGATAGTCATAACTCTTTCAATATCCTCAGTAAGTAGCAGAATGATGGGGATATTGCAAGGGAATGTGTATCACAGTACTAAGGCTATTGTTGGTGGCGTGGTATCAGAGACACACATTTGAATAACAAAAGTTTGAAATAACTGCACTGTGGGGTGTATGTACAATTGTTCATCTCTGACATAGGGACTGGTGGATAAGTCTAGGGTGCATGTATGTATTTGGAATTTCAAATGTGGCAGTTGAATGAAGGGCAATGAAGTTGCCTTGTAGGAGGTTACTTGGTTACTGTGACAGCACTGTGACAATTTAGCAGAAAATAAACTCCTCAACTGTCTGCAAATTTGAGACACAATCCAGTGTTGTTTTAATTCATAAAAAAAACCCACAAAAACCCCCCAACCTGTCAAATGGGACCTGATATCTGCTGTCAAGCTAGGTGCTGTACCCTGGCATGTGCCTATAGAAACATAAGTGTGGAAGATAAGTGATGAAGATATGCTTATTTAATATAGTTGGGAATAGCAACAATTGTGTCAGTTATAGTGCAATTATAAAATTGTTGCCTGATCAGCTGCAGACAACCAATCAGGAGGCAGGGTTTATGTGCAACATGAGGTTATGTTGCATGACAGGTGTGGATGTTGTTTGTCTTATTTGAATTTGAAAGTTTTCAGTAGCTAGTCACGGAATATAGTAAAACCTATTCATAGCTTTTCACATGGCAAGAAGCTGTATTATGTATCATCACTGAAATCCTGTATCAGAACTCAGAACAATTTATTCAAAATATCATATTGAAATATGCACATTCCGAAGTGGCCCTCTAAGGCCGAAATTCTGCCGCTATCAAGGGCCACACCTTAGTTTATAAACAAATTAACAAAATTTCAAAAATTCAAACCATAATAATTTTAAGACTTTTAAGAAATGACATTGCAGATGTATATAGATACAGTCACTTATGTAATGTCAGTGTTAATGAAAATGATGAGTTGGGAGAGGGATGGTGAATCATTGATGATGCTGGTGCACCTTCGCTCTATGGATGCCAAGATATAGGAAACACTGTAACTTTGTCCATTTAAATTAAATTCACATGCTGTCAGAGCTTAGCATTTTTCTAAATTTGAAGGTACAGTTTATGTGTGTGTGTGTGTTATTAGGGCTTTACGTCCTGTATTTCTGCACCTATTGGGCTAATTAGGACAGGCAGGGACCAGGACAATGAGACGAAGGATGAAACAGCCATCCAACATAGGCTTGACCGGGAATCAAACCCAGGACCCAGCGGTTGGAAGCCCAGAGCGCTACCTCTGAGCTAGGCCCCCGCCCCATTTGAAGGTACAGAGCCTCTGAGTCAGTGATCCCACACCCGGGAATTGAAGGATGGAGGTATATGTATTCTGGAAGTTTATTAAAGCATGACAAAGACTAAAATTAATTTCACATCCCAGAGGAAAATAATAAAAGAAGAATCCCAAAGGGAACCAATAGAAACAAAAAGATATCAAGTGTAAAATGAATTTTACAGACATGCAGGGGTCAGACAGGATGGAAATGCAGCTGGGTGGACTAATTATTAAGGCATCCGCCAATTCCACATTGGCCAGCTCTGCTGAAGGTCCCTGGTTCAATCCCTGGCCTGGGCACTCTTCATGAGCTACATCCCAGCAGCTGGATGTAATCACATAAGATGTTAAATTAGAGGCGCCTTGTACTCAGTGTCTATGCTGAGGCAAGTAACAGGCAATAACACCCCACCCATGGGGTACAGGTGTAACTCAAAACCTGGTCATGTAAGCTGGCTAGGCCTCAGAACAGTACCATTAAGTCATAGACATAATAATAAATTTGTAATGAAGTTGATTGATTGACCTTGACTGACAGACAGATAAACATAGAGCAGTAGTCGTTTTAGATAGATATAGATGGAGATAGATGTGGGAAGTGCACCCCTCTAAGGCAAGTACTTGCCGCTATCAAGGGTTGATTGATGAGATGAGAGAGAGGAGTCCACCCATGTTACAAATTTACCCCATGGGTGGGATCTTTCACTTGCCTCAGCATAGAAACTGAGTACAAGGGACCGCCAATTTTACGTCTCATCCGATGATGCTCATGAAAGGTGCCCGGGCCTGGGATTGAACCCGGGTCCTTCAGAGGAGCAGGCGAGCGTCTTACCACTAGACCACCCAGCTGATGTAGATATATATATCTAGATCGTGTAGGTCACCAACCAACCTCAGCTAAAGTCGACGACTGCAACCTAACAAGGCATGGTGACTGTGCAATCAACCAACAATGCAGTGGGCACAGGACAGGATTCTTTGGAAGCTCAACACACATTCTCTTTTCTGCTAGACTGATTTGCTATCCTAAGTCTACCCACGTATTCCCCTTGATACGTGCTATCTTCCTGTCTCTTTTGCAATTGTTGCCTGCACTCCATTGCCAGTTTATCGCCACCTTTTCACCTTTCAAATAGATCCACAGATCCACATATTATATTGTACTCAGTTGGAATAGATCAGTTTTGGTAGTTGTTTGAAATTTTTTCGGTGGCTTTAGTAAGTGAAGGTCAGCCGTATTCAATCCTATTACCTTGTCTTATCTTATCGTATCTTATCTAATCTTGCGTCATCTCATCTCTTCTGACATCAAATTTTATCTCATCCCATCTATCTCATCTATCAATTTTTTTTCCTCTCAGCTCACCTCTTCTCTTCTCTTCTCTTCTCTTCTCTTGAGTCATCTCATCTAATCTTTTCTGACATCGCATTTCATCTCATCCCATCTTTCTTATCTATCTCATCTTTCTCAACTCATCTCACCTCACTTCATCTATTATCTCATCTCATCTCATCTCATCACCTATCATCTTATCGCATGGCAGATTCGACGAAGGACCAATGTTGGCTGATGTCATGTTTGTTCTAGCGAAATAAACAATTCGAATCGTAACCATTGTATTTGTGTACATTTAATTTGTGTAATAATTGAAAAGAAGTTATTAAACAGAATCTCAGGTACTTATTACTTCCCATACAATAATGTCTCCGTGAAGTGCAACATGCAAGTATTTCATTGCAAATTACATCTGCCATTTTATTGGGGATTGATGGACAGTAGGCAGCTAGAACCACATCCAATCTAACTGATACCCTTGCCAATCTCTTTGTATGAAACCCTTTAACACCTCAGCATTGCCACACTGACAAAGGAAATAGTCCCTATGGTGCACCGACACTACCTGGGGGCTATTTGGCCCTGATGTGACTGATCACCTCATGCCGGAAGTGTCTACGCATAATTGCACAGTCAAGACTGATCACTCTGGCTGCCCAGACACAATTACTACGCAGTCACTA
The DNA here is from genome assembly GCA_932294295.1 of Alitta virens. Taxonomy (NCBI): domain Eukaryota; kingdom Metazoa; phylum Annelida; class Polychaeta; order Phyllodocida; family Nereididae; genus Alitta; species Alitta virens. The sequence continues at coordinate 40,367,870 of OW028578.1, forward strand.
GAGACGCGTAAAAAAAAGGTCCCTACTTCGACATCGGAAAACAGGGTATAAAAAACACACGAATCTGGCTTCAATGGTTGGATTCGTGCTCATCCCTAGCATTTGTTAATATCAATCAGTGTAATTGTTCAAATTAGGCAAACTATCACAGTAAATCAATGGAAGAAAGCTACTAATAGCGGCATAGAAGACACCTACTTCCCAGACAGAATGCCACATCAGCGCCGTGTTGTGGGCCCCAGATAGCATTCCAGATTGGTTCCACATCGTTTCAACACCGAACGTCATTGGCCACCATTGTGTCAATGTCTACAGGGTGAGGCCAAAATTATTGTGCCTGCAGCCACTGCTACCTCTTTTGTTGTTATCTCAATTAACAGTCATCACATGCAGCTGCAACTATAGACGCGAAAGTAACAATAGACTTAAATTGATTTAATGAATGTATTTTCTTGTTTCCTCACTAATGATACATAAAATGGATCTAAATGTAACACATGTACATTATCACACCTTTGGGTTATTTTCACCTCGGCCTTTGCTATACAAGCTTAAGATTATGTCACTGATCCTACAGATGTGTTACAGAAACCTGTCTTGACCTTTGCCCCCACAAATAGTGCAATTAGATTCATGTTTAATAAGAAGGGGGAGCATTGACACCTTTGAGAAGGAGAGTGCCATTTTGGGTTCAGGTTAATTTTCTGTCTTTTCTGTCTAATTAACTGGCCCATGCTCCTGAATATCATGCCCTAATTTCCAGATAAGTTGGAGATTCAAATAGTCCCATTGGAATGCCATTATTTTCTTTTTCAATCTTATGACTTCCTGGATCAATACTGGAACCAACTTTCTTATCATCTAATACCATAATATACATATTATGCATGCATAGAAAACACTGAAGGAGGATTCTGTGCAAATATTATATTTTCTGTGGCTTCAGAGGTGTAGTAACTAAGAAATCTCTTATATGTAAACTTTTCTACAACTAGAGACACCAAGCAAGCAGGCAGAAATCTGACTTCTGTGATATGTGTTACTCTGGACTAGCTCTGTGGCATGCACCCTCTCAATAATTTAGATAATGATATTTTCTGACATTATAAGATCAAAAATATGACAATGACCAATTTCTTATACCCTGGACTAAATGTGGCACAACTTAACAAGACCTATCCTGAAAGAGAAGATGCCTGGTGCAAGTTTTATCATCCCGGGACCTTCAGCAGTGCTGGCCAATGTGAGGCATTCAGTTGAAAATGAGGTGAAATATTATGTTAGTGTTTTATTAATATATTGTGAGCTGAACAAGGATCACCAAATTGAAAAAACAGCCCACGTCAGATTGAGTTGTCAGAAATATTTTTTTCACTCCCTCGCTGTTAATGTGCCAAGATTTACAGTGAACTAATGCATAATTAAGGTAAGAGATTTGTATAACAGCCAAACTCTGTTCATTATGTTTGCTGTTCGCTTGGTTGATTGACGAAAGGTCAGAGTGGTTAATGAGAGGGCGTGACGATATATATACTGTTTAAGTTTTCATTTGCATTTTAGTTGCCATGGATACCACATTATGGTGTCAAAAGAAAATATTGTGCACAAGTTTTCTTATTTTGTGGTTAATTTGCTTAAGTTAATATGATTCATATACTCCCAGCATGGCAAAATTTCCATATTTGGAATAAGCTTTTGGGGGTCTTGACCTTTGACCCCATTGCTCATTACAACATTTTAATCATGAACATTGTATTATTCAATTTTTCACCAGACAAAATCTTTTACAACTAAGGTCAGAATTTTCTGGTAAACGTCATCTTCCTGGAAGCAATACAAATTGGTAACTAGGCAACCATAGCGGCATTCCGGTTGCCATGGATACCACAATTATGGTCTCATAAGAAACTACATTTCATAAGCTTTCATGTGATATGCCATTTGTGTGGATTTCTGTTCCGTGGTAAAAACTGTAACATAATATATCCTTGGAATGACTGAAAAATAACCAAATTTCCATATTTGGCATACTGCTATTGGTGACCTTGACCTTTGACCACCAAGGTATTTACCCTATTTCCATTGCGGTATCCTAGGCTATTAATTCTATAATAATGGGTTGAGTTGTGGATTATAGAAATATTGTTATATCACAATTACTGTGTAATGTTGAAAATTGCAATTTTCCGTTTCCATGGCAACCGTGCTCAGTAACAGGAAGTTTTTGCAGGTGGGTCCATATCAAAAAATGATAGTATTGACCCCCTCTGTCATCGTGCAAAGTGTATCACAAAGTGAACGATTCTTAAGGGGGTTTCACACATAGCCGGATCAGACGCCGGAGCGTCCCGGAGTAACATTTTATTACCTCCGGGGGGTTCCGGGATCAAAGAGCTGTTAAATGTCAACAAAAAATAAATGTTTGGCGATGTGTACACGATGTCAATACGGTCTCAACAAGGAGCTAACACGACTGTCCCGTTTAGAGTGCGGAGTGAACCGGATTTTCACGGTGCCTTCGCGGATATCACTGGTCTTTACACCGTGTTCATTCGTGTGGAACCGTGTTGCTCCTTGTACTCTCCGGCATTAATGGCGGCGAAATATTCATGCCCGGATGTAGCCGGAGATATGCCGGAGTCAATACGGAGATTCCCGGAGATCGGCGGAGTATATTGGGAGTCTATACGGATCTACACGGATCTACACGGATCTACACGGATCTACACGGATTAAATTACTCCGGGAACTCCGGCATGAAAAATTAAACATGTTTAATTTTTTCCCCCGGAGTCCCAAGGTGGTCCAGGAGCACCCCGGACAATGACGGACAATGCCGGACAATCCCGGACATGAACACGATGTCTATACGGCTTTCCCCAGAGTATGCGGGAGTATTCCGGAGTTGTCCTCCGGGACGCTCCGGCGTCTGATCCGGCTATGTGTGAAACCCCCTTTAGTCAAATTTTGTGGCATGGTGGTGACATTATGGGTTTGTGAATCAACTTGAAATCACTCTGATGATGTCATTGATGACAAACGTTATAATGATGTCGACTCAATAAAGGTGGTCTGAGATGTTGTTTAATTGCATCATTAACTACACAAAGTTTTAATAGCCAGAGGCGCCACTGTTATTATTCTTTAATTGTTATTGTATGTCATTTACTTTGTATTTTCTATTTACATTGTGACACATATGTCATGAATGACATGAAGCTGTCGAATAAAAGATATATATATATATATATGTAATTGACCCAATGTGGAATTGCGGATGCCTTAATCATCAGGAAAGTGAACTGCTGTCTGTTCAATTTATGTAAACTTTTGGGGCCGACTGTATACTGGTTTTTAAAGTAAGGACATTGACAGGAATGAAATGGTCCATATTTGTCTTGATAGTGAGGTAGTCTTAAAGGGAAGGGGCTCCACTATAGGTCATCATGGTGCAATTCCACTGAGCACTCAGCACCGTTTCATATCACGCAACAGACAGTCCTGGAGAATATATCACAAATAGGATCTCCCTCTCTATATGAGAGACAACCATAGCACTTTCAATATAGTCATAAATACCCAGTAGACATGGCAGAAATTGCTGGAGAAATACCTGCCCACTAGCACAGTTATTGCTGAGTGATGGCCCTATGAACGTTGACACTATTGTGGAACTCGCCTCAAGACCACCTCAATAATAAGACAGCCACTGCAAAGACCCTTGAGTTTTGAATCTAATTTATTTTCAACATTATCTACAGGTGTTTGGTCTTTGGCTCAGTGCTATTTATACATGTATAAACAGCTGGAAATGATGAGATGATCCGGCTTGGAATCCACACCATGGTTGGGGTCTTTGAGTTGCCTCAGCATAGAAACCGAGTGAAAGACATCTACATTCAGCTGAGATGTAGTCTCTCTTCTCAGTGGTGCCATGAACTAGGTCTTCATGCAATGGCAAGTAAAATACCCAACCCCTGAAGTAAATGAGTGACATGGAATAGACTCCAAGCCTTATCATCTCATCATTACATCTGCTTCTGGCAGCTGGTCATATAAGCTGACGGCGCTGCAGCTCAGTAGCTTTTATAAAAAAACACAATACAATACAATACAATACAAAACCATACAATACAATACAATACAATGCAATATAATGATATATATATAGATTTTATTGACATGTAAAATATCATAAATGATACATATGTCATTCAGTTAAAAGATAACATGAAAGAGACATTAATGTAAGTACAGAAAGCAATAAAATTTCAATAATCAAGGTTCCAGCCACCAAGTTAACTTATAATACGTGTTTAAAATCCACATACACAATAGAAAAAAATACAAGCCGCTAATAAAAACATTTCACTCTCAAAGTCCAAAACATGACAAGCACATCATAACTAATAAAATAATAAACTAAATTAATAACTGTGTGGATACAGGAGATGGTTTTCTCTACACATCAGCTTGAAGGAGAAACTTTCCTAAACTAATTAATAACTCAGGTTCCTTGTTTGTCATTATTGCTGTAAACTTAGTTATATCATCTAGAGACAAGAAGTTGTTAATAAATTTAGTTGCATTCAAAAAAAGGTTAACACGGTGTTGCTCATTACCAGGACAGACAATCAAACAGTGAATTTCGTCTTCTACAAAGTTTAACGTACACTTTTCACATATTCTATTTGGAGCAGGAATTATTGGTTTATGGTGTCGACCTGTTTCAATCTTCAGGCTATGTGAACTTGTCCTAAATCTAGCTATTTTAGTTAACACTTTGCGAATTTGTTGCAATTCAAGATAAGGTTCTATTCTACAATCAGTTTTAAATAGTTTATATGTCCTAAGTTTTGGTTGTTGTGAACTGTCATTTATTGCATTTATAAGTCGCTCATGTTCGGCTTCATAGAGTCTTAGTTTCACTGTGTTAGAGATATTATCAATGTCAAAGTTTCTGAGGTTACTAATATCATATTCAATGTTGCAGTTATTTAATACATGACACACTTTACTGAACCAGTTATTTCCATTTACTGCATTCACATAAATTTCCTTCTGAACATTTAAACATTTCTTAAGTAAACTGTCATCAGGTGCTCTTTCCAATCTTATCCAGTAATTCACCATTCTAATTTTCTGTCTGACATGCAATGGGAATCTACCTGTTTCACCATAGACTGCTAAAGATGGTGTTTGTTTTCTAACTCCTAATATGTTTTTAAGATATGCAAGTTGCAAATTTTCTAATTCAGGCATAGATTTTTCACTTGTCCATATTTCACTATTGTACTCCAGGATAGGTAAAATATAGGTATCAAACATTCGAAGAGATAGTATGGGATCGATTTTTCCTAATGCTTGTTTTGAATCACCTTGCAGTGCAAAGAGCGCTTTATGAGCTTGTGTTGAGAGGTATTCCGTCATCTTGCTATGTATTCTACGCTTATTAGTAAGCATATGGCCAAGATATTTGAAGCTGTCAACATTTACTAGTTTTTCCCCATTACAGAAGAAGGTGCTTATTGCTTTGTTACCAATCTGCATCACTTTGGTTTTACTAACATTAACAATAAGGTGCCATTTTTTACAGTAATTATGAAGTGAATTTATACTATTTTGCATGCAATTAGGAGAATCAGCTACAAGTGCGATGTCATCGGCATACAATATATGTGTAAGAGTAAAATCACCTAATGTTATTCCATCTGATTTTTCAAGATGATCGGGTAGATCTGACATAAATTCATTGAATAATTTTGGGCTGAGGATTCCACCTTGTAATACCCCACATTTGCTGTCAATAGAACCACCGGTATTACCACCTTGGTTTACTCTTGCTTTTGCCTTATCATACATACTAATGATAACCTTGAGCATTTTGTCACCAATATTCTGCTGCATCAATTTGTAGTACAAAGCATTTCTATTAATGTAATCGAATGCTTTAGTAAAATCAACAAAGCACAAGTATACAGGTTTTCGCATTGCTTGTTGGTAACTTATAACTGTGTCAAGAACAAAGTCACAGTCAGTAGTGCTTGACCCAGGGGTGAACCCAAACTGACAAGGATCATCAAGATTTAGAGCCTCATTTTTAAAGTATAATCTGCTATTTAGGATTGAGTCAAAAATCTTACCCATTACTACATTTACAGTTATTTTTCTATAGTTATCAGGATCTGTGCGGTTACCTTTTTTATGTAAAGCATTAATAAGCCCTTCTGACCACTGAGATGGGTATTCACCTTTATCAAAAATGTGGTTGAATACAGCACAAAATGGTGTTATAAGATTTTCACCAGCATATTTATAGAATTCTGCGGGTATCCCATCAATGCCAGCCGCTTTATTATTTTTGAGTCTCCTGAAATGCAGGGCGACCTCTTCTTCAGTTATTACATTATCACAAATATGAGTAGATAGTTCACTACTGCAGCTATAACCGGAATTTTGCACAGCATTAACTATGTGTGCCATATTTTCAGTGTCAAAATAGTCACGCTCTGGTGGAAGCGATTGTTGTTTAAAGTAGTTATGAAAGGTATCTAAGTCTTGGCAGTTAACTTGGATTTTTCCAACAGATTTTAATTTATTCCAATACTTCCAGCAATCTGCTTGATTTTTACCCATGAGAGTTTGCATTTCCTTTCTATTATTTCCTTGAAATTTTCTTTTTTTCTTTTGAGTTACTCGTTTGTAATATCTGTGCATAATACCATATTGCATTTTATTTTGATCCAGGGCTAAATCATTCTGTTTAGCAAAGTCATTCAAAGATTTTCTGAGATTTTTACACTCACTATCAAACCATTTTTAGTAGGAAAAGTGCTTTTTGCAGATTTAGATTTCTTTTTCTCAAACGTTGGCCGTATTCTATCAGTTAAGTATTGGTATACAGTATCTATGACCACATCTGTATCATAGTCTGACTCAATATCACAGCATAGCTTATACAGTGTGTTCTTGGCATTTTCATTGTCAAAATTAGAGAGGTATTCTTCAGTTTTACTCTTGTCAAATACATACTTGAATGTTCTGGTCTGCCGACTATTTTTAGTCTGTTTATTTATTTTTGGTACTTTGGGAAAGTTAAAAGAAAAGCTAAGTGGAGTATGGTCAGACTCAGTAAGCTTATCATTTACAACAAACTCATGAAGGCAATTATACGCTGGTTCACTACAAAGCAAATAGTCAACAACACTTTGTCCCATAGGAGTATGACAGGTAAATCGATCGGTTATACTTTCATCAAAGAATCCATTCATTATTCTAATACTGCTCGCCCTACATAAGTTAATGAGATCCTTTCCAAAGGCGTTTACCTTCTTATCTCTACACAGTCTGTGCTTAAGGGACCATTTGTGTTGCATTGTAGTTGCAACACGAGATACAGTGCCTAAGTCAGAGATGAGAGAAGAATTTTTTCCATTTACAGGTTCTTCAAAATCATTCATATCACCTGTCCGGCTATTAAAATCACCACAAATAGAAACAAAGGGTGTTCTATCTAGAAAACATGCAAGATCCTCCCTCAATTCATTCAGCACATCCTTTCCATATCTACTATTCAAATAGATCATGCTACCCTCAGGGGGAATATAGGCACCACCAATAATAATTTCATGAGTTGATCCCCTAATTTTCAGCCATATAGCATGTTCACTTGCTTTTTCGATAGCTACAGCTTTTGACTCAAAAATATCTGACTTAATCAATACGGCTATGCCGCCAGATGGCCTCCTAGCTCTAGGGTGTCTGTACTTTCTTTCATAATGGAAGTAGTGGTACCCTTCCATTTGTGGGTCAAAGGTATCTGATTTCATGGTTTCATACAGGAAGATGACATCATAACAGGTAAACATATTTCTAATCTGCTCTAACTCTAATTTTTGACCAATATAATACAATACAATTGATATAATACAATACAAAACCATACCATATATATTATACCATACATTTCAATACGATAATACTACAATACAGCAATAAATGAAGATGTAGACATTTTGGTGCAGCTACATAGTGCATGCAGGTCACCCATTGGTATCATTAATCTGTGGGTCCTGCCTAGCCAGGCATGGTGGCTGTGGAACCAGCCAAGAGATAAGGTTGGCCACATACCCCATCCAAAGCTCATGAAAGGTATCTCTTCAACAGTGACTTGTTACTTTCACTCTATTTTCCTGCCAGGGGTGTGGGCCTAGCTCAGTGGTAGCACGCTGGGCTTCGGACCACTTGGTCCTGGGTTTCGCTTCCTGGTCGAGCTTATAGATCGGATGGCTGTTTCATCCTTCATCACATTGCCATGGTCCCTACCTGTCCTAGTTAGCCCATCAGGTCCAGAAATACAGGACGTAAAAGCCCTAATCTACACACCGCCTGCTCTCCTGCCATTAATACATATGTTCCTTGTTATATCTAACGAGACACAGTTTTCTTCTGGAATGGATTGATGACAGCAATATAACAAACATCCTAATGATAATTTTCAGGAACTCTTAATACTTGTAAATTCATCTCACTCTTCTTAGATTAAGTGACCAAACCTTGCTCTGATCTCTAGCTGATCTAATAATGAATTTCTGTAAGTCCAAAACAAAATCCCAACTTTAAATTAGTTGACTTTTCAAGTAAAATTGTCCCTGTGCGCATTTATATCACTTTAAGGGCGTACGACCTAAGCATGATTGATCATTCGACGCCGGAAGTGATTACGCAAAGTTGCACAGTCAAGACTGATCGCTTTATATCGCCAAGAAAAAAAGTGATTCACAGTCACTAGAGCTGAAGCAAACTACAAGTCACTGAAGTGTCTTAAGTTGATATAAAAAGCAACATAGGCTGAATGGGAAAATTATGATGATGTTTTATATCATAGTTATTGACTTGTTAACCAGAAAGTAATTCACATTTGTGCTAGGTGTGCATTGTGCAGAGCCCTGTGTTGGCCACTGCGGTTAGAGGTCTTCACCCACAGTGTTACCGCCCTTGGCATAAGGAGGCCCAGGACTTTCAATGACAGAATATGATGTTGACACAAACAGTTTGGCTGTTGTGGAACAAAACTCTGGCCTAACCTAAAGGATGATACTGTTTATCCCAATGTTGCCAATTTACGTGGTTTAACTTCTTTGCAAGGCCAACCCAGTAGCATACTAGGTGGACCCGATGTTGACCCGAGGTTGACCCGAGGTTGACACGATGTTGGCCTGATGTTGGCCTGATGTTGGCCTGTCATCATTGTGGATGACACTGGCCTGACATTGAGCTGATGTGACGGTATTTGGCAATAACCCTGCAATATTTCTTATAATTTATATTTAACATAAAATTTGGCCTAATTATTTTAAAATGACTCAAGTTGTGAGAAAAATCCCCTGTAGCAAAAGGGTTTGAACCTTCTTTTTTAGGAGTTTTTAAAGATTACCCTACTGCTGTAGAGGTCTATTGTTCTGACACTTTAAAGCAAAGGTAAATACAGTTGTTTTTGTTTTCAATTTGTGTTAATGGTCATTCTAGAAGTGAGAGAAGTTGCCCGTGGCTGCTGTGAGGAATCAGATTTCCCAATTGTATGCCTTTTCTGTGCCTTCCCTGTGTAATCTTGTAATTTCGCTTGGGTGGGTGGGGCTTGAAGCTATTCGGAATTACAAGATTAAACATCACATATTACATCAAAAGTAGTTGCATACGCAGCTGTTATTTATTGTACAACAACATCTAATTTCCTGGGGAGACTGTTCACCGGTTATTCTTGGCTATTAAGCCCATTTCACGCTTTCACAATCTGAGTGCCGAGGTACCTACGAACAGAGAACGTAGCAGGTAGTAGAAAGGTCGTAGTGGTGTTTAGGTAAGGTCATGCTCAGTCCTATGTGTGCATAGAAGGACAAAAAAAAACAGAGCAGGAATAATTTCTGAAGCAGACGCTAGACAAATTTATTTTTTATCATAATATATGTGTGCTAGTAGTTGTAGTAATAGTGATGTCAGTATGTATACCTTATTCATAAATCAACAAAATAAAATCAATGCTACAACAATGCATTTTATTATATCCCACAAAAAAGTGTTATCAATACGTTCTGGTGAAAGGTCAGTGACCTGTCCTTGATACAAACATTTCAAATATACCATCTTCAGCTTCACTTTTGCAGCCTCTGCTTCTCTCTTCAAGCTCCACCTTTCCACCTTTCCACTTATTATGTAAGGTTTTGTAATTTATTTTGTTTTCTTGGCAGAAATCTTAACTTGTAGTTTATGATTTAAACAGGGGGTGCTTATGGCAGCGCCTACATTTAGGCAAAATGGGCATCGCCTGAGCCAAAATTTATATAACAATATGTTATTGTATTATTATGATTTTTATGGCTTAAATAAAAAAAACTCTGTCTTTCTCTGTCTGTCTGTCTGTCACTTGTGGAAATTGTCAGCCTGTCAGGGACACACCTTGCATTGCTTCTATGATTGCATTTTAGTGTTATTACAAGCCATGACAATATTTTATATTTGATTGTTCTGGTTGTGAGACATTCAGAAATTGAGTTGTTTTGCCGTGTAAGTGCACAAGGTGTCATTTGGCAGCCGACAATGAAATTATATTTTAATATGAAAGGTCATATTTTGATCCTTGCATCACGCCATTTCAGTTGAATGGAAGGCGATCAATAGAAAATGAAAAGGTCATCAGAACAGAAAAAAAAAAAAGAAGTTAAAAAAAGAAAGAAGTTGTGACCCGATTGCTAAATGCAGAGAACTTTATCCATGTTTATTAAAGTTTACGTCTAAGTGACAATCACCATTCCTTTTGAAATGACAACACTGATAAAATTTCATTGTAAGGCCCTTTGACCTTGTCACATGTATTTTGTCATATCTCCTTAAAGTCCAATTAAGTGCAGGTAATTGGTGAAGTTTCCACTAACTTTATCAAAAATACTGGCAGAGTTTCCTTTCAAAGGCAAACAAGAACTTTAAAATGTAGACAATTGTCTGAAAGCTTAAGTTTTTGTTTTCGCAATTACCAAACTTTTTTTCGTAGCTACCAAAAGATGTTTCGTAATAAGGAAACTTTTTCGTAATTAAAATGTTAAAATAAAAGACACTGAGATAAAGGTAACTGATGGGTAAGAGTCCATAATTAATGAGAGATTTCTTCGCCATGTTTGTCCTTGATAGTGGTGTTTCGTACAAGAGACAGCAAAGACGAAAGACTTGCTGAGCCGAGAGACCATCACTGCAAGAAGCTTTTTAATGACATTCGTGCACCATCCTCAGTTTCAATTAACTTGTTATTTTTGGGCTGTTACAGTAAGATGAAAAAGCAAAATTCCAAACCGATTATTAAGCTAATACCATGATAATGTCTTCCATACAATCCAAGAGTCCTTGTCAAGAGTCAACAGTTCAATACATGGTCATCCTTTTGAATGTCATTAAAAAGTTGCAGTGATGGTCTCTCAGCTCAGAGAGTCTTGCTGTCTCTAGTGCATGTTGGTAACATAAATCAGGATAAATAATTTCCATGACTCTTCTTTGGATGTCTTCGATGAAGTTGATCACAACTTTGGTTGTCTCTGCTGAAAAGCTGAATTAGTTTTTCCTGTAACAATAGATTGAAATTAGGATAATTGAAAATGTTGTCACTGATAGTGAATTCACGGCAAAACAACTAATTTTCTGAATGTCTCACAACCAGGCCATCAAATGAAAAATAATGTCATGGCTTGTAATAACACTCAAAGTAATTACAAAGGCAATGCAAGGTGTTCCGTGACAATGTTCTTTCCGTTAAAAATCTTGACAGAATTTACATTTTAAATCTGCGTTTTCACCGACTAAACCAAATATGGGATCATTAAAAATTGCCTCTTTATGTTAGGTTATGTTACAATTGTATTTCATAGCATATTTAGTTGGGACAAACAGGACACCGTCCTCAGTTTCAATTAATCTTCTCTAGTTATTTTGGGCTGTCAAAATAAGATGACAAAGAACAATTCCAAACCGATTATCGAGCTATCTAGTATCATGTCTTCATAACTTCAAACAATCATTTGATGTGTTTCAACAGTAATAACTAAAAGGGCGTTCAAACTATAAGACCTAGTACGTCAAAAATTGGCTATACGTGTTCACTCGTGGCTCTGTTAATCATGTATAAATTCTTTCCACGATCGTACGTGGGGCAGTTGTAGATTGCTTGCCATACGTCCGTCAAACGTTTGCTGGACGTCCGTAAAACGCTCGCCAAACGTCGGTCGCCAAGCATAGGTGAGGCATCCATGAGGCATCCATGAGGCATCCGTGAGGCACTCGTAGATCACTTGTAGATCACTTGTAGATCGCTCGTAGAATGCCCGTAGATTGCCCGTAGATCGACCGTGTGAGTGGTTCAAGGATAGGGTGGCAACGTATGGCCACGGACGTACCTAGAATGTACATAGAACGTACGTCAAACGCTCGCCAACTGATTTCCAAATGAGTTATGTAACTAATAAAAACAATCACTCGTAGAATGTCCGCCAAAGTTTTAAGGGGGGTTCTCACAAAGCCGGTTTTCCCGGTGAAGCCATATTGCTCTCGTAGAATTATGTAATATTGCGCAAAATTGGGCATCCGTACTGCAACCGTGGTTATCGGGAGGTTGTCGTAGAAGACGGTGAACACACTTACTCGATTCCTCGCAGCTATCCCCGAACCGAGAACAACCGCCAAAATCGACGATTTGCTCATGTTCAAAACTTCGGTAGAAAACTCGTGGGTGATTGTTTATAGTTAGCAACCGTAGTGAAGCCGTCGTTGTCGTAGAGGCACTCGTGGCATACGCCAGGTCAAATGTGAGACACTCGTAGAAGTCGGTGGGTTAACCTTCACACACGTTGGTGTCAAGAACCCGACGGGAGAGGTACGTTTGCGACGATCAAACCGTCGGCTTCTACGTGTGCACTCACGTGTGCCTTGAGTAAGTCACCAGCTGCTATTCTTCTCTGCTGCTGCTGCTATTGCTGTTTGCTGTTTCAACTTCCCCCTTTTCACGAACCCAAGAAGAGAAAAAAGTCACAGAAGAAGAGCCTTCTTTACTTGCCTCTGGGGAAGAATTATTTGAGTCTGAAGAATCCAGTGTTCCTGCAGCTCCTTATAGTCCTGCCAGTTGTACTTATTACATTCCTACCAAGTCTCCTGCCAAGTCTCCTGCCAGGTCTCCTGCCAGGTCTTCTGCCTAGTATCCTGCGAGGTCTTCTGCCAGGTCTTCTGCCAAGTCTTCTGCTGTTGACATGGATGACAGCAACAGAGGTCCAGACTTTGATGTAGAGAAGGAGAAGAAAGACACCCGAGAAGAAGATGATGATAGGGATGCCAGTGAATTTCCTGCCACCCAGGCCTCCTCCGCCACTGTTCCTGCTGCATCTCAGAAGAAGCCAAGAAGAAAGACTGAGAAACTTTTTCTACCTCCCAATGATGAGCAAGACATCGCTGACTGGTACCGGGAGAATGACAGGACTAGACGCGACTACAAAGATCAACAGAGGAAGATGAGGACCAGTAAGGACAAGGCACAGACCCTCAGTGTCCCCTGTACTGGGCTACAGTTGAAGACCTGGCTTGAGTCTATCAGAACCAGTGCTGGGAAGCTCATCGAGCAGGGCCCTTCCGGTACAGCCAAGAGAAATCTGACAGTGGATTATCACCAACTTTGGGTTCCTTGAGCAACACATCTCCAGGGTGCGGTCTCGTCAAGCTGTCAACCTAAAGAAGAAGATTGCGAAGAGCAACAAGCAACTGCCCAACTTTGATGACTAGCACGTCAAAGCCATCGCCCAACCTCCTCCTCCTCCTGCTGATCCAAAGACCCTGAGAATCTGCTCGATGACTGACTACATATATTCTGAGTGTCTTCAGTTGGACTTGCACACGTATGACGACGTCAAAGCCAGCTGATGTCGTCTGTCTATCTATCTAACTATCCAGCTATCTATCTATCTATCCAGTTATCTATCTGTATATCTATCTGTCTGTCCATCTATCTATCTATCTATCCAGCTATTTATCTAGATATCTGTCTTTCTGTCTGTCTGTCTGTCTATCTGTTTATCTATCCAGCTTTCTATCTATCTATCTATCTATCTATCTGTCTGTCTAGCTGTCTGTCTGTCTGTCTATCGATCTATCAATCTTTCCATATATCTATCTATCTATCTATCTATTTGTCTATCTATCTGTCTGTTTATCTATCTATCTATCTATCCAGCTATCTATCTACCTATCTGTCGATCTACCTATCTATCTGTCTATCCATCTATCTATCTAAATATTCATCTATCCATCTATCTATCCATTAATCTATCTATCAATCTATCTACCTATCTTTTTATCTATTTACCTATCTATCCATCTATCTACCTATCTATCTATCTCTATCTATCTATCCAGCTATCTATCTATCCAACTATCTATCTATCTGTATCTATATATCTATCTGTCTATCTGTCTAACCATCAATCTCTCTATCTATCTATCTATCTATCTATCTATCTATTCAGCTATCTATCTATCCAACTATCTATCTATCTTTATCTATATATCTATATATCTATCTGTCTATCTGTCTAACCATCAATCTCTCTATCTCTCTATCTCTCTATCTCTCTATCTATCTATCTATCTATCTATCTACCTATATATTATCTATCTATCCATCTGTCTATATGTCTCGCTGTCCAGCTGTATGTCTGTCTGTCTGTCGGTCTGCCTGTCTGTCTATCTAACCAATACCCAACAAAATATTTTGACCCCAAGCATTATTATATGCTTCTGGTTTCTACTACCAAATATAGATAATCAATCTTAACCTAGAGAGCCTCTACATAGCCCACTCAGGTGCTGATGAGGCGTTAAACAATAACTCACACACACACACACACACACACCCCCCAAGCATTATAAGTCTCTTACTGTAACAGTTGTACTTAACTTCGGCATTATGATCACCCCACCGTTCAGACCAGTACAGTTTGCACCAAGGGTGGTCTTAATGCCGAGGTGCCAGTGTGTACCTTGACCTTATATTTTATTTGCCCTCGCAGTTCTCCTAAAGGTCACAAAGTAGCCAAATAAATGTCCCAATGTTTGAAGTAGATTTTCTACCAGTTTGTTTTGGCTTTAGTCATTTTCTTAGGCAGAACTTTGTTGGCGTTGGATTCATCAATTACAAAAGTAGAACAAAACAAACTAATCAACACAAAAAATTATGTTGTTGTCAAAAGGTCCACAAAATATTCCGTTGAGCTGTCAGGGTGTAAGATGACAACAAAAAAGCGCAGCGGAAGTTTGTGTGACCTTTACCTGCTATTTGACATCTTGAAAAGAGAGTTGCAGTTCTTTTTGTCACCATTGTCAACAGATAGGAAAGAAATCGCAACTTTTACTTTGCAATAGTTTGACCCAAGTTCACTTGAAAGTTTTGAATATTACACACAGTCAACTTTAACACCACTACTCCCTAAGCTTAGCTTTCCCTACACCTAATGCTCCCTTCACCTAATGACCCCTTCACCTAATGACCCCTTCACCTAACCCTCCCTACACCTAGCTCTCCCCGCCTAGCTGGCCATACCTAGTCCAAACTCAAATACCCCATACTAACTGGCACTAAACGAATTCACTTACCCAAATATATTCCCTTGATCTAGAACTATTGAGAGCAATACTGGTTCGATTGCAATTGAAAATCAAATACATTTTATATATATCTTAACCATACAATCATGTAGTGTGTTTCATTAACAGAGGCATCTTTATGAAATCTGCTTATGGTTTTAGATTCAGTATATTGGCTGTCAGCTACTTTCAAACTTTTGCACTGTTCAGTCAATTTAATGGTCCTACATCTGTCCAATCTTGCTGGCTATCCGGGCTTTTACAGTATCTTGATGCCTTCTGCTGCAAGTACAGATGTCACTCACCAGAAATATATCATATATATAAGTAATATACATCAAATTGACTTAATTTTTCCCCATAAGTATGTCTCCACTTATGGGCAACAATCTTGCCCTAGCAGATGACTTCTGTCGCTGACACCACTTTGAAATGACAGACTAGAACTTTTTGCCTTACTCTCCAGCCTTCAGTATCATCCTTCTGCAGTGATTATGTCTGCCAAGCCAAGTGATACCCATGCAGAATATCACTCCGCTGGGATTTGACGTCTAACCAAAGAGGAGTAGATTGTGCATAGGATGGGCCAATGGATGATATAGTACAGGGTTTCCTGATAAAGCACAGGGTTTCCCACCGGAGGTCTGTTATGGATGCTCTTTGGGGGAGGGGGTAGGCCCTGTACCCAGATAGAATTCCAAATCGGCCCAGCATCATTTTCATATAGGCCACTGTCGTAACAACATCGTATTAATATCAATACTAACATCAATACTAAAACTATGCTCCACCTCCCAATATTTAGAACCATACTTTCAGGAAGGAAATTGTAAAATGTAAATGCACATTTGGGAATTCAACACCCCCCTCTCCCCCCCCACCCCGCTGTCCAACATCTCACACTCTGCACAAATTGTCAAAATCATGAGAGCTTCGTTACATATGGGACTAAAGCTGCACAAAATACGTGTGAAGTGGCCTTAGAAATGACCGGATTTGATATATTCTCTGATCAGCCGCTGACATCCAATCAGGAGGCATGGTTACCAGTCGGCATGGTTACCAGTCAGTACCAGGCTATGTAACAAGGAGGAGGTGCCCTATGTCGCACAATCGCCAATGGCTGAACAGAATATCTATATATATAGAATTTTATTGACTGCAGAGCATCAAAAATATACATGTGTCATAAAAAATTAAATACAAGGATAAAAAATTAAAATATACATAATGATGAACATAATTTAGTTACATATTAAAAACATCTATATGATTATTATGTACAAAGATAAGCATATGAATAAAACAAGGCACCATAAGGGCAATTAGCAGGAATCAATGCACTATAGAAGATTAATACTGAGTACAAATAAGTAGCAGGAGTGGGTATTTACATATGTACAGATTGTATATCCAGTTATATGGTCTATTTTAGGAACAATATTTAATAGTAATAATAGTAAAAAAAATACTTAAGCATATATATGTACTGCACTCTTTCGTAATCCTACAAAATTGCATGTTGTACTACTCACAATTCACCGCTGATCAGCTGCTGAAAACTTCAATAAAATTCAAATATGATAAACGACAACCAGTGCTCACAAAATGCAATATAAATGTACCCCAGTCGTGCAACACATCTCAAAGCCATTAATGGTTGTAAGAAGACAATAAGATGACGTCACTCACTATTGTTACAAAGATTACATCACAAATAGATGACGTCATAAAGCAATACTTATCTGCTGCAGTGTCAGTGCCCTCTTGGGGTACTATTTCTCACAAAGATCACAGGCAGTTCTGTACACTATACATATATATATAAGAGAAGATGAAACGGAAATTTTGGTTGACTTCTCGCCAATTAATCATTCACAATAAAAAGCCTTTTGTCTTTCTTACCAAAAAAAATCACACAGTGGTGTTCCTGAGAATATTTTCCACAAAGCTACCCCACTTTAAGTCCAGTTTATCATATCCAATATTAATGGCAATCCATTATTAAATGTAAACACACCGAATTTCTTGGATCGCGTTTCGCGTTTCGCGTCATGCTAACTTCCTGTTGACCGGGCTGAGATCATTCTGATTCCGTATTGGTCAGTTAGAACTGTGACGTTGCCAGAGCACAGCCAATCAGAGAGCGGCAAACAATCGCCGTGACGTCATGAGGTCTCTGACGTCACTCAGAGCAGCTCATTCACACTGGTGACGTCACACGTATTGTTTACATCGGCGATTAAACGAACAAAGATTACCAACATGATTAAACCTATAGTAGTTACGTTACCAATAAATCTATGACAAACAACTGCAACATTTTTCCTGTTCGTTTAACACATTTATGTGTTAGTAGGCCTACAGGTTAGAATGATGGGGCCCCAGAATGCATTGCGTTTTATATCAATTGACAGGAAGTTAGGGTGACGCGAAAAATCACCGTTGCTTCTCCTCTGTGCTATTTCTCCCCAAATCACAACTGTAAGTTACAGCAGTATTTAAGTAAAATTTCTTAACTTAGCCTTGCTCGCCTTCTAACAGTTCCAGGTTCGAACCCCACACACATAGCATTGAGGCACAGAGCAGATCCTCTGAAACTCTTTGCTCCAATCCACCCAGGTGTAAATTGTCACTTAGCTACATGCAGAGATGGCAATTGTACATGGCCAATTGTGCCACGTGCGTTTGGATAAACGCATGGAAAATGCACGGTTTTTGCCTCATTATAATTAGCGAAAAATCATGCTTTTTCCATGCATTTATCCTTCTCATGGAAAACGCACATGGCACATTTGGCCATGTAGAGCGCGTGATTCAGGTTGCATGCTCGGGAAAACACATGGTTTTTGCTTCATTATAATTGATTAAAAATCACGCTTTTTCCATGCGTTTATCCTTCTCATGGAAAACGCACGTGGCACATTTGGCCATGTAGAGCGCGTGATTCAGGTTGCATGCTCGGGAAAACGCATGGTTTTTGCTTCATTATAATTGATTAAAAATCACGCTTTTTCCATGCGTTTATCCTTCTCATGGAAAACGCACATGGCACATTTGGCCATGTAGAGTGTGTGATTCAAGAGGTGCCCAACAGGCTGCAATCTTGGTGTATGCTCCACTCGGTGCTGAGAAAGGCTTAGGTTTGATCAGGCCTGTCAAGGGTAGTGAAGTCAGCAGAGTACGTCCATTATGTTGTGGAAGACTCTTAACCCCAGACACATTTACATTTGACACATTTTATAGATTGCATGTGGAATACTGTATATATTATTATGTATATATCATATATGCTGTACGTGAACAATCGCAGGCATCTGTGGAAACACTTGTCTACCGGAAGTGAGCCGATCCATTCCATAACACGTGAATGAACAATATGTCCTCCAGGACTATGATGCCAATCACGGCACATTTTGTATAATTTTTGTGACTGGTCCCACAACAGATATATGGCAAGCAAACTTTGGTGTCTACACCTGTTGTGACATTGCCAAATATACTGCAAACTTTGTGATACTGGATAGTTGCTTGTAGGATCATTAGCTTATGATTGTGAATTGTGATATCGAAGTTTGCAAAGCAGAGATGGGACAGATTGTGGATGGGATGGATGGATATATGGATACAGTCCAACCTTTTTATAAGATTATAAGATGACTGACAACAACAAAAAATATATATTGGTAACTCCTTCCCATTTTATGGTAACTTAACAGTTTTGAAACTCACCATGCAAATTTGGTCAAATCACCATTGGTTGACTCACCACCCCTTTTTGTTGACTCACTAGATTAGAGGAAGTGATTAAACCAAATTATTAGAGGTGAGTTGGTAATGCGGTGAGTTGTCCTGTCACCGATTGGTGAGATGAAATGGATATACGGTCTTTTACTTACCCAGCCCTGATACTGAGAGTATGGGATGACCAATTTAACACCATACCTGGCAGTATCCAGCTGGAATGTTGTTCATGAAGAGTGCCTGGTGGGAGTTTGAAGCCAGGACCATAAGAAGAGCAGGCACCTGTGCAGATAGAAAGACAGATAAGTAGATTGATTGATAGATCGATATGTCGATACTGACTCAATAGATAGATAGGTCGATTGATCGGTAAGTAAACCAACATGATGATCCATAATGACTATGTATCATCTGGTGTTTCATTGGATATTTTATTGCAGACAGTTCACCAACTGATCGTTACTGACTCTTTTGAATCCATTTAATGCCTTATGTAATGGTGTCGAGTAATGACACATCAAATATGGTATGCACTGACACTTAAGTAAGTCTACCTGCTGCTGGGGCTACGTGTCCACCATCAGGCTGACTACTATGTACCTGAGGGTGTATACGGATGATTTCACAGCCAGGAGTAATTACAGTCTCTGCCTAGAAGCCTAGACGTGATGACTGCACTGAGCAGTCATATGAAATGGAGCATAAAAAGGTTCACAAGGTGCAGGAGGGAGCAGAGAGTTAAGGGATAGGTTGATATTGAGTTTTCTGATCGAAATACTTATACAGTGTTGGAAAATAAGTGTTCGTACTACAGATGCATTTTGTATCAATATATATCATCATTATTACAGCTAATTTTATAGACTTGGAAACAAAACTTTGTGTGAATCCATGACTTCCACCAGCTAAGGCAGTCCCTCAGCGTTTGGGGCCTAGCTGAGTGGTAGCGTGCAGGCCGCAGGGCTTTGAACTACTGGGTCCCGGGTTCAATTCCCAGTAGAGCCTAAGTAGGATGGCTGTTTCATCCATCATCTCATTGCCACGGTCCCAAATTAGCCCATCAACTGCAGAAATACAGGACGTAAACCCCAACTCCACGCAACCCACCCCCATCAGTCCCTCAGCCAATCTAGCAGCAGCTGGGTGGCCTAATGGTTAAGGCATCCGCCAATCCCACATGGGCCAGCTCTGCTGAAGGTCCTTGGATCCGGGTTTGATCCCAGGTCCAGACACCCTTCATGAGCTACATCCCAGCTGGATATCAATCACATGAGACGTTAAATTGGAGGTGCCTTGTACTCAGTGTCTATGGGGTGAATGTGTAATATGTTGTGCACTCCAACCCTTATCTCATCATTACTTCTGTCTCTGGCAGCTGGTCAGATATGCTGACTAAGCTTCAGACTCAGTATCCTTGAGACAGAATTCTGTTTCCAAGTAAATGGTATTGGCTGTAAAGGAGTGTTTTTACTGTCATGAGTGGGGATTGCGAGTGAGTGCAGATGACAAAATAATTTACTCCTGCTTATCCTTGTTCATACTTATACATTTGCGGCCACTTGCGGCTACTTGTGCTCACTCGCTGCTACACAGGGGAGGCTTGTCAATCTGTGCCCCTCTCTGGGACAACTCACAAAGTGGCTGATGGACATCTGCTGAGCATTCGATGGCCACCCTGCGAACGCTTAAGGTCCCTTCACACTTAGCCGAATTAGACAACGGAGCATCCCGTAGTAAAATATTATTCACTCGGAGGGGTTCCGGGATCAAAGAGCTGTAAAATGTCAACAAAAAAGAAATGTTTGGCGATGTGTACACGATGTCAATACGGTCTCAACAAAGAGGTAACACGACTGTCCCGGAAGAATGCGGAGTGAACCGGATTTTACACGGTGCCTTCAAGGATATAACCGGTCTTTACACCGTGTTTATTTGTATGGAACCGTGTTGGTCCTTGTACTCTCCGGCGTTAATGGCGGCAAATTATTCATGCCCGGTTGACACCGGACGTAGCCGGAGATACCACAAAGTATGCCCGAGTCAATACGGAAATTCCCGGAGATCGGCGGAGTCTACTGGGAGTCTACACGGATCAACACGGATCAACACAGATTAAATACTCCGGGACCTCTGGCATGAAAAATTGAACATGTTTAATTTTTTTTCCCCGGAGTCCCAAGGTGGTCCCGGATCGCCCCGGACAATGACGGACAATAACGGACAGTGCCGGAAATAAACACGAGGTCTACACGCTATTATGTAATGACTATGCTGAGACAATCCAGAGTAGTCAAATTGGCATTTTTTCCATTGACTTTGTTAAGTGCACTCATTGTTAGGGATACAGTTGTGACTCGTAGTGTACAGCGTCTTGCTTTACTTGTACCAATTAATTAAAATGTTTAGAGCCTAATCACTGCAACTCTCATCCTCTCGATGTGTTGGTATCTCCAACATTTTGTCACTGGGTGTCACTTTAATTTGACAGCCAGGGTACTTTTTGTGTGTTTCACACAATTTTCAAAATCACAGTATTTCACACTGCATGGTTGAATGGTTTCCTGTTAGGCCATTCAAATCATTAAGCAGCCAGCACTTATAGAAGCAACATTTGCTTAGCTGTGATTTTCCCTGAGAATGTGTGTATCTACATAAATGTAAGTTCTTTATTATATCTTTATTTATGAGTTGCAGTGATATGGCTCTTGCTTTAGCTTTATTCAAATTCATATTTATTAGCTTCACAATTATGTATCATTAGATTTTCAATGTAGTAATTACTGCATTTCATGTTTGTACAGCTCAAACTGAAATCCTGCTGTGACAGTTGAGAGAGCAGTACAGTATAATCTGCTAATCTGGTATTTGGCATATCTCTGTAGAGATTGTGAGTTCTATTTTTATATTATATTCTCATTTATTTAGTGCCATAATAGTCATACATTATGGTTTCAGTATATTGATTATTGAGCTATTTATTATAATTTGCATAACATTTATGTTATATATATGTATATATCATTGCTATTGCTATATTTGAATGTTTCCTGTTTTAGGGAACCTAGGCTATATAGACTTATCTACCGAATAAAGTGATGAAACGTAGCTGAAGAGTCTGTCTGTCTTGAGTACCATCTCCGTGTGAACCAAAATACCAGTATACTCATAGAATAGTCTTTAATATCAGAAAATTTACTTTATTTTAAAGATCTCTTTCACTTATATTAGCAATAATCTGTAAGAATCAAAAGAGATATCACATTTGCGATGAGACAAGGTAGATGTTCCAGCATGGTCATTACAATCCGTTGGTATTTATATCATATAATATATACTCATCACGACTGATTACTGGCTAAAACCCCACCTAAATGAAATAGCCAGATTTAGAGTAAGCTCACATAATCTACCATTTAAAACAGGTAGACATGAAAACCCTATATTGCCAGCAGTTGAGAGACTATGCCTAAAATGCCATATGCATGAAGTCTAAGATGAAAAGCATTGTCTCATAGTATGCCCACACGACACACTTAGTAATGAGGACCTCTTTAAAATAGTTTATTATCACATAGACTTTACAACATTCACTATGAGTATTGTATTTGCTGTTTGTAATATATATTATGAATAAACAAAAAGATTAGGACCAAATATGTTTGCATCTTAAAAGATGTAGTGTTGTCCAAGAGTTTTCAGTCTGCAGAAGTCACGGAGTTATTATATCTTAGTGCCAAGGGAAGTTTCCTTAGAGAGCACAAGTTCTAGGAATTGCTCTGAAAAGCCAATGTTATAAGGTGCCAGTGGCAAAGTCTGGAATTAGCTAGTGTCATATGTTGCTATTGTTATAAGGGTAGAACAACTACAATCTAGAATGAGGTTAGCTGTTAGGGACCAGAGACCTAGCTGAGTGGTAATAACAAGGTCTCAAATAAACATAGAATTCTCAAGTAAATATAGAATTGGACTGTGGAATACTTCTCATGGGTCATATGTATTCCTAGGAATACAAAATATCATGGCGCTATATGGTATTCTGTGGAATACAGTATAGCGCCATGATATGTTTTCTTAGGCATTTTGTAACCTCCATTTATCAGCTTGTGTTACTTTAGATAGCGAAGGGTGTGGGCCAAGCAAAATAGGTAATTGCTATAAAGTATTCTGAAGCATCAAATATTTCACTATAATGTATTCTGTGGAATACAAAATAGTGAGTCACTATATTGCATTCTAAAGCATCAAAAATATCGCTATTATGTATTCCATGGAATCATCATCATCTCCATCATCATCATTGCCACTCTCCCCAGATGTGCGCATCAGGGTGGGGGCCTGGCTCAGTGGTAGCGCGCTGGGCTTCCAAACACTGGGTCCCGGGTTCAATCCCGGTCGAGTCTATGTTGGATGGGTGTTTCATCCTTCGTCTCATTGCCTACCTGTCCTAATTAGCCCATCAGGTGCAAAAATACAGGACATAAAGCCCTGATCCACCACCACCACCACTCCAGATGTGCGCCTTATCGGTTCTAAATCAGCCCAATAACAGCCACCAACGACCATCGTAGGGAAGATTTTGACCTGTTCTGTTGTGCTTTCTGGGTAACACCAATAAAAAATATATAATTTCTTGTGTGTTTTCTATTACAGCCAATTTCAGATACTCGGAGACTATATACGTGTACAGATGTATGAATGTACAGATGCTGTATTGCACAGTTAATTTCATAAGATATGGTCGATTCTAGACCGCTGTAGTCACCTATTCCTAGCTGTAGCTATAACTTGCTAAAGCCAACTGCTTCTGTCTACTTCTAGCTAATAGACGGCTTACACCTACCACCACTGATAGAAATATAAACTTTGAGAAATGTAAGAAATTTATATAATATACAAAATATATGTACTTTTATACCAACTTTGAGTAACCAGCCATGGCCAAACAATTTTGTTTAGTGGCAGGTAGCATCGTCTAACAGAAGTTGTCTAGCTTTGTCTATTCTTGCTTCATATGTACCTCCCCCATTCTCTTCTTCATTTTAGTTCTTCTGATCTTTTCATGATATCTATCAGCCCATTAATAGGCCATTATGTTTCTTAGTCATTTTGTTACCTCCATTTATCAGCTTGTGTTACTTTAGATAGCGAGGGTGTGGGCTAAGCTCAGTGGTAGTGCACTAGTCTTCAATTCCCTATCGAGCCTAAGTTGGATGGCTGTTTCATCCTTTGTCTCATTACCATGGTCCCTGCCTGTCCTAATTAGCCCAACAGGTGCAGAAATACAGGACGTAAACCCCTATTCCAACCACGCACTACTTTATAGAGATCTTTCATACTTCTTTCAATTGGCTACAACTAATTCGTGCAGTTTTTGATTATTTGACCCACATGGTGCGAGAAAACAGACTTGAATGACGTATGTACTAAAGGGACTGATATCATTTGTACACTTAATTGCAATGTCTGTCACATATTCACAAGCTTTTGGCATACAATCAGACAATTATTTTGGTTTAACAATAACAATGTGACTGACGGTGAGGCAGTAGGTTATTTTGAGAATGAGGTTGTGTTAAGTAACTATTATATGAATTAGTGTGCCGACAAGAACTCGGGTCATTCAGGTACACAAAGTATATATATGAACACTAATACCACAGGCATTTGCCATCATAACAGCCCTTAGCAAGTTAGTATACTGTAAGACCAAGGCTACTGACTTTGTCAAGAACAGCTTTTACTCCCCCTGCGTAACTGCCTTCAATGATGGGGCTAGTTTTAGTCAATAATATCATATTACACATCAAAAATGGCTATATTATACACAAAAATAATTTTCCTTCTTATTCTAAGTGATAACTTCCATTATTTATGGGTATTTACCACTTATATACCAGGAATTCCTTGCCTGTACGCTGGGAAATGTTCAATTCTCATCTCTAATGCCAGATTTGCATATTTCACCATTTACACACATGATGGCGCTTCCTGATTGGCCAATATCTCCCAAGCACAGTCTGCTGTCAGCTTTAAGCCAGTTAAGTGACCTAACTGAGTAATCTTTGTTTAAGAATTGAGTGTAATCATCATCAATGCAAACAAAACAAATTGATGTGCAATCTGTTAGACATTGAATGCCATAAGCCAGCCTATAATATATACTATTAAGCTAATTTGTTTGTATTTAAGTCTAACTGGTAAACTAGCGAAATAATTGCCATCAAGCTCAGGGCATTTCCTAATGTATTCAGCTACATTCTGATTGGCAGTTGCAAATGACATAGGGGGCTCTTGAGATGAGAAGTTAATTAAAGCAGTCAGTAGCCTTGGTATTAGTTAAAGTATAAGCGCTATCATCACTGAGCAATGTCATATATGTTGGCAAACGCCTGTGCTAATACAATTAAAAACAAAAAATGGAAAAAAGTTTTACATGCCCATTAAAGCTCCACTGTCTGTCAAACTTACTATTTTCTAAAAGAATCACCTTATTTGATCAAGACACATTAAATGTGTGTAAGCTAATGAATATATCAGGCATTAATTACAAAAAGTAAATGACACAATATAATTTGGCCACTGTTATATTGAGTGACAATCCAGAACTCAGAACAACTTTATTAAACCAATCACATGAGGTAAAAACGTAATTGATTGGGGCCCCTTATATGACAGTTAATATTTACAATAGAAAAATTAAACACAGGCATTGATCAAGGAAAGGAGTAAATTAAAACTACATTGTACATAAACTGAATATTATTAATAGAAAACACACAAGAAATAAATTTCAAATTTCAGATAAATGTGAATGTCTTTCAACTCATCTCATCTCATTTCATTTGTTAATTTAGTCAATTGTGCACTGTTTTGTCACAGGCATTATATTATGTGAAATGATTATGAAGATATGGTTGCCTGTTAGCGTTGTATAAAGTATATACTAACTTAAACTGTGCCCTTGGAAAATTCTTAAAAATTGCAATAAAATTGGATCGTAAAACATAAGTATTAGGTTCTCAATTATCATAGTACTAGGAATTGACTAGTCAGGTAAATTGTCCATTACCTCTTGGACCTATCAGAGTGGTTGGTGGCACATTGAAAAAGCTGTTTCCAAGTGTTTGGATTTTCATTTGTATATATAAACGTGTGTGTTTTATTATTATTTTTTATTTTATTTTTTTTTATTTTTTTTTTTTATTATTATTATTATTTTTTTTTTCTTTTGTACATATCTTGTTCATCGTATTCATACAGAAGCCTATTAGTGCCACACATTTTTTTTTTTCTCTAATCTGCGTTTTTTTAACATATTTTTTTTTTATTTGCGTTTTTCGTACATATTTTTTTCAAATGTGCGTTTTTCGTACTTAATTTTTTTAAATGTGCGTTTTTTCAACATAATTTTTTTTAATTTGCATTTTTTGGACATACTTTTTTTTTTAATTAACATTTTTTCAACATTATTTTTTTTAATTCGCGATTTTTGTACATAATTT
Source organism: Alitta virens (assembly GCA_932294295.1). Lineage (NCBI taxonomy): Eukaryota > Metazoa > Annelida > Polychaeta > Phyllodocida > Nereididae > Alitta > Alitta virens. The sequence continues at coordinate 40,394,782 of OW028578.1, forward strand.
ATTCAAATTGGCGTTTTTTCAACATTATTTTTTTAATTTGTGTTATTTGTACATAATTTTTTTTTCTTCGTTTTTTGTACATTTTTTTTTTTTGCGTTTTTTCAACATAATTTTTTCCAGTTTGTGTTGTTTGCTACGGAAGCCTTTGAAGGACATGAGAAAAAAAAAAGTAATTGTATATACGAAATACTAAAATGTATAAACGGAATTACTAAATCGTTACTATATCGTTTCAACGAATTACTAAACCCGCCATATCTTTGTTAATATTTGGTCGACAATTATGTGCCACCTATCTGAAGACTCGCCTTGGACAGGGCTATTTAATTCTCTAAGTTAAAGGTACAGCATAACCTATGACAACGGCACTCAAAGTATATGTCGGCAAAGCGGGAATAACTTTGTTTCACAATGTGACATCCTTGTCCTTAAACCCAGCTCTTTCTATCAGGCCCCAGTCTTCCCTTCCCTTTCTTTTCCTTCCATTTCCTTCCCTTCCTCCCCCTTTTATTTGAGCCATATTGGAATCTATTGGGCCCTGATAAGTTAAAACCAGTCAGTGTCTATATGCTAAGGCAAGTAAAAGACCCCACCCATGGGGTAAGAGTGTAACATGGGTGGACTCCTCCTCCCTCTCATCTCATCAATCAACCCTCGATAGCAGCAAGAACTTGCCTTAAAGGGCTGCATTTCCCATATCTAACTATCTATCTATCTATCTATCTAGTTATTGATCTATCTTGGATCCCTCCTATATTGATGGGAAAAGTTATTTAATTAGCATAGATCAAGATCTTACTTAAATGTAGCATGGTGCAATTAAAGTCAGCATCACATAATAAACCCCAACTACAAGAAAAACTACTAGGAAGGGAAACAAAGTTATTTCCGCTTTTGCCGACCCATATTGTCAGTGCCGTTGTCATAAATTATACTGTATAAATTTTCTAACTTAGATTAAGGGATAGCCCTGCCCAAGACGAGTCTCTGCATAGGTCGCACATAATTGTAGATCAAATATTAACTAAGATATGGCCGATTTAGTATTCCGTACTTTTGTTCATTGTTCTAACTATAATTGCGTTTATTCGCAAATATTTGCGAATAAACACAAATGTAAATTTGCGAATAAACGCAAATATTTGCCTAAAAAAATTATGTACAAAAAACGCAAATTAAAATAAAATTATGTTGAAAAAACGCAAATTAAAAAAAATTATGTACGAAAAAGGCAAATTTAAAAAAAAATGTTCAAAAAACGCAGATTAGAGAAAAAAAAAAGTGTGTGACACTAATAGGCTTCCGTATATTCACCTATGTAGACTGAATTGTATGTTATCTTGTTTCAACCCTTCATGATAGGTGCTCATTATATATCAGTATTACCAGTGGTGTTAATTGTACTAGGTGCTCAAAGATACATATATTTTTAAGTTCATTACCTGGTGCTGTATATAGTTATTTATGTTTTTACTATAGCGTTTTAGAAAAATTTCATGCCTTTATTTTATTATATTTTCTTTATTTTATATGTATATATTATTATTTTCTTCTCTTCCTTTACTTTATTTTTATTTTTTATGACACATGTATCTGCACTGATATTGCGTTGTCAATAAAATAATATATATATATATATAAATATCTTAAAGGGGGTATCCTTGATTGCTTATGTATAATCTAAATAAACGTGTCTGTCTGTCTGTCTGACTGTCTGTCTGTCTGTCTATTAATGCCAACATAGGTACTGAATGCTGTTCTAGTTTGAAACAGAACTTAAGTTTATGCAGTGCACAGATGTGATTAGCTTTAAGAAGAGGAAGTTTCTTTAATAGAATAATTACCTTCTTTCGCCATTTCACCAGCTGGTGATCATCGTACCACATTGATTTGCAAATTGACTTTTTATTGTTTGTAAATATGACAATATTAACCACTTGCAGTATTGACCTATACAGTATTAACTCTCAATCTTATATTGATGTATATATGGAAGAGGCCAATTTAAGTGCTTTAATATTATATTCTTATATCATTCATTAATTGATTACTAACTAATAAAAACTGGAAAGGACTTGTGTATGTCAAGTAAATATTTGGAAATACTAGTAGATTATAGATTGTATACACTACAGTAGATGTAGACACCAGACTTGGTTTTGTGAAGTTGTATGTTTTGTATACGTTATATGACACATGTATCAATTCTTGATATCAAGTTTGTCAATAAAACTATTTATAATAAAGGTTCTGAGTGAGCATTATCAGATTATATTTACATGTTACAATGCACAAGCTTTTTCTGTAACCTTTCCAACTGCACTGCTTTGCAGCCCCCACAGTAGAACTCCATAATTTAAGCAATTTAAGTAAAGTAAAAACCAAAGAATTGTAATATCAAACTGATATTAAAGCTGTTTGTGGCAAAAAACGTTTTTTTCATAATACCTGAAATTCTAGCTGGCTTTTGTTTAGTCAAACTGATATGATACTTGAAGGTGAGATGTTTATCAAGAAATATTCCTAAATAATTAAATTCATCTACATATTCAGTCAAATGTTCATCTATATTCATTTCAGTTTACAATCTTCTTCTGAGGTGTATGGAATACTGTTTCCTTGGTTTTTTGAACATTTAGAGACAACTTATCTACTTTTAACCACATAGTAATACAGCACAATCCATTGTTATTCTTTCCTCTATGGAGTGATTATCTGAACCAAAATGGCTTAAACATGCACCTAAGGTTGTGTCATCTGCATGTATGACTGGTCTAAGGCAACTGGTGGCATGGGTGATATCGTTGATAAATATTAGATATAACAAAAGGCCCAGGATAGACCCTTGAGGAACACCCATAGTCACACATGTACACTAAAATCTGAGACAGTTCGTTTAATACTATACCTGCTGTTTACGATTTTCTAAATAACTTTTCATTAACTAAAAGGAGATGCTATGGAAAGCATAATATTTCAATTAAGAAAGTGATCCAAACAATCAAAAGCCTTAGCAAATGAAGCCTTAAATAAGCAAGATTTTGCTGAGAGAAGTATCTTCTAATTTAAGTGGTTTTTTTTAAAGTGCATTGATGAGTCACACTTTTATTTGTCTTACTGTAGTTTTTCTACCCAATGATGACTCACTCATAAGGTAGGTATGACTCATTACAAGGTCCATCACTGTAACCTGAGTTTTCTATCACCTGATGACACTACAGCTAAACCTGGTATTTTGTGACAAGCTTAAGTGAATACAGGATTATCCATCAAGGGAGGTTAAATTTTAATTGCCACAACTATAACATGTCATTAAATATAATATTAAGCTCTCAGTGCCTCCTGTAGCTGTTTCAAAGCATTATAAAATGAAAAGATACATCATTTTGTAATAATTCTTTATTTACACTGAAAATGTACTTTTCTCACAGCATTAAATTTCAATGTATTACAAATACATCACTTAACTGTTTAATACATCATAATACAATCAAGGGTATATATATCACAGATGATATAATCAACAATTCCATACAATGACAATATTCAAATCTGTACATCACACATGTTAAAATCAGGTATATTTTGTAAATTCATTTTTGCTTGGGTTGAAGTTAGAATAATTAGCTCAAGCTTCTTAAGTAAAGCTGTCAATTTAATATCTTGTTTTTACAGGTATGGGTGCATTGACAAGTTCCAAGAGCATGATGGAATATTATTGACATAATTATGAAATATTGTTAATTTCATGTTTTCTTGATCCTCTGTTTTTTAGTTTAAGTTATTGATACAAAAGTGTTGTTCTTTCATTTCAGGTAATATATTTGCATCTACCTGACAAGACACTCCCTGAGTAGCAAAACATGTTTTTGGAATGTCCCCTCATTTGCATTTAAAAAAAAATTCTATATGAATCCTTTTAGAGAAAATAAAAAATATATATTGCCAGTTATTATCATCATTCAGCCTGTAAAGACAAGATTATAAATTGACAGCTACATTTCACCATTGTCCTCTGCTTTGAAATATAAACCCATGATATCTGTCAGCTTGTCAATCCTCTCTGACCTATGTTGAAGTCATTGACCCATGCCAGCAGGTCATTGACCTCATGTTTATACGTTTGATATACAGTCACACAAAAAATATTCAGACATCAGCATTTTGAGAAAATTATAAACCAAAAACAAGTACTGGTGACAGCAGAATGCACAGACTTGGAAACGAAACTCCAGTAGACGTCATCTGAATTCTTGGCTCCCATTGGCTAATTTAAGACAGTCCTCTAGCCAATGGGAGGCCTGCATTCACATGACATCTTCTGGAGGTAGTTTCCAATTTTGTGAGGGCTGCAAATGGCATAAGATTCTCTAATAACATCAATGTCAGTGATAGTATATCACTATCTTATAATAGTAGTTAACAAATTATAGCGTCTGAACATTTTTCAGTTTGACAATAAGAGGTTTGAACTGAACAAATTGTATGCATTATGACATAGAATATGATCCTTACAATGAGATCTTTATGAAAAGTTTTCATGACTTATTAAATAAAATTCGTAAAAAGAGAACTTTATTTAGTTCAAGCTAGTACCCGCTTTCCACCGAACTTCAGAGTTTTGTCATTAAACCTCAAGTCGTCAAGCAATTTTTTTATGAAAAATTAAATAAACATCGACTGAATGTAATATTGAAGTAGAGAAGACTATTATAACAGGAATCTTTTAAACAGTACATACGCTATTTCAAAGCTTAAAGTAAAATTGGAAATGGCTTTTTGCAATTCTACAAACATGCCGTGCTTCCTAGAAATGTGATATCTGGGAAGTATTCCATGAAAATAATTTGTTTTGTATTTATAATGTCAAAAATATGTAATAAGAACAATAAATGCCACGTTATAGCTTACTTCAGCAATTTCTTCCAACTAGAATCATTGATGAAGGCTAAATGTTTCAAATACAAAAAGCAAATTAAGAGCCCTGGTTGATTTTAATCTGGACTATATTGTAGTCCATGTCATTACTATCATAATGTAATTACTTTTGACAATTATTTCCAAGAGACAAGAATGCCAACAAATTGTGTTTGTAGCTAGCAGTGTCTTTCTAAAAACAGTGACTTTCCTGATCACCACCCAGATAGCATTCCAAATCGGGCCAGTGTCGTTTCTACATCGTTTTGATGTCGCCCACATCGCGCCGACGTCAATACGATTTGGAATGCTGTCTGGGAATTGCCTATATACTCTGAACAGCCACGAGCGGTCGTGCGACATAGTCTTATGTTAACTAGTAACCATGCCTCCTGATTGGTTGTCAGCAGCTGATCAGAGAGTATAAGTTAATATGGTTTTAATAATCAGAAGGGGTGAAGCATGCAAGATAGGCATGAGGTGATGTTATTATCAATTTATGCTGGCAAAAAGGCAAATAAAATTCTACCATGAGCATGTTAAAGTTAAGAAAATAGCAAGGCATTCCATTATGAGCAAAACGGGATATTAATTTTGTTTTATGCTGATGAAAAATTTAAGTAAGTGGAGAATTCATTCTGTTTTTTTAATGGAAAAGGGCAGAATACAAATTGAATTTCTAGGTAAAGAGATTGTTTTGTTGAGTCGTTTGTATAATACCCATACACGTTGTGAAATGAAAGTATGGTAATTATTTTGAATACCAGCAATTTCAGAATTCGAAGCTTGCGACACATATTAAAGAAATGTTTGCGAACTTCAGTAGTTCCATTATCGTTACATCAATAAGGCGATTGGTCAAAATTCTCATTGACAATCAAAATCACAATGGTCATTGTTTTATTACAACACAACTCAAATACTTGGAAACTGAACTCCAGATGACGTCATGTGAATCCAGAAATCCCATTGGTCAAAACAATCCTTCAGCCAATGAAAGTCCTGGATTCACATGGCATCCTCTGCAGTAGCTTACAAATCTGTGAAATATACTCCAATAGTTATCAGAGTTTTGGCGGGTATTTAATAATACACACACACTCAGAAACAACAAACACTCTGTACAAGAAATTGATATGATAATGCATGTTTAAGAATGCCATCAATTCACAAACTATGTTGCTCACAGCTCCCGCCAGAGAGATACATTTAACCTCATAAAATAATGATAAATAAGTGACAAGAATTAGCAGAAGGTTGAAAGTGTGACGCTAAGTATATGAAAATACTTTAACTTGCAGTACCTTGAAAAAATAGATATTAGCTGATACGGTACCCCGCGAAAGTGCCAGATCTCAGATAGCTTGCTGGATCGGGTCAATATGATTTCAATGTTGGCTGATGTTGGCCGACCTTGACCGTCGATAGCCACCTTTGGACCGATGTTGAGCCGACGTTGCTTGTTATCTCAGGACATCGTGTCAGACAACTTATCATCTCAGCATAACGTCTGCCTCTGACAGCTGGTCATATAAGCCAGCTAAGCTTCTGACCAAGTAGCATTCAGAGAAAGTCATAGATAATTAGAGATATAGACAATAAATGCCCTGGAAAAATGTAATTACAAGTCATCAATGGATATTCCGTGTTATTCAAAAGCGTTTTTAAAATTTCTAAATATTTTGCGATATCAGTGTCATAGGCGTCAGAATATTTGCACATTATATTGTAGTCTTCATCCTGATAGATATGTTTATGACTTATCATATCTTACCATTCTTAGTGACTACATGGCCAAATGTGCCACATGCGTTTTCCATGAGAAGTATAAATGCACGTTTTTAGCTAATTATAATGAGGCAAAAACCATGCGTTTTCCATGCGTTTATCCAAACGCATGAAGAAAAACGCACGTGGCACGATTGGCCATGTACAATTCAAAACAAGAGGCTAAATTTGTAAAAGGAGAGCTCTACCATAATAACAGGGACGGGGTAGTATGGAATATTATCATTCACTAATATGAATCAAACCCTTGAAGTACAATTGATTTCAAACAATATGCAGATATAAAGCATTGCAGTAATTGTTTATGACGTCATAATAGCCTTGTATCACAGATAGATATTGCAGTTTGTAACAAGGTTTCCCATTGGTTGATCCGAATATGGCGCGACTGTCACGTGTTTTGTATGGGAGACGATGATTCGTCGAGACATTTTCTTCCGAAGCAGATTGTCAAATTCGCTCATTTCCAAAACTCTCTGGAAAAAAATAAGAAGATAAAAATCAATCATAAATCAAAAGCTTAACTTTGTCATCATCTCAATGATGAAAGATTTTGAGTTTAACGATACATTTTAAAAGAGTAAATAAATTAATAGATAATAATACATAAGCACAAAATATAGATATAAGTATAAAACATGAACACAACATGTAGATGATTGTCTTTAAATGAATCATATCAAAAAGTGAAATGGAATGGATATAGAATAATAATACTACTGTAACAAAAGCATCAAATATCATGCATTCCACTATAATTGCATTGACACTGTAAAGAAATGACTGCATCTTACTGTAATATGCTGGCAGCACCGTTTATCATATCTGTTAATGGTATGTCGTAAATTGCATTGTAGGATGACAGTTCCTGTCATCCAAATGTATAGTAATTCTCACAAAATATATCATATTTCCATAATATTGCTGTCTTTCAGATAAAGCAGTTCACAATAAGGCTTCATTTCTTAGATCTGCAGGCTGTTGCATCTGTTAAATTGCCTAAAATGTCAGTACAAAAAGTACGTACATGTATCAAGAGAAAAGAAAACTTCCCAATTCCAACTTCAAACTTCAATTGGCTAATGCATGTGTCTTACACAATCTGAGCAAAATAATTGAAGGAAAATATAAAAGGAAAATAAAATAGAAAAAAGAGTATGGACTATGTGAAGCACTCTTTTTGCCAAGAAAAGTTTGAGAACATTGAACTCTTAATGTCACTCTTAAAGCATGTCAATCTCGATTGATCTTAATGGTGCAAAAACATAGATCAAAAAGGCAAAGAAACTACATTAAACTACATGAAACTACATGTAATTGCTCCAGAAAGTTATAAGTATACTCATGTAAGCTGCCGATGGAAAATGTGGTGCTCAAAAATGTGCTGATGCCTGATTGTGCTATCCATTTTACCCCACCAAAAGGTTAATTATGTTTGTGCGGTTTCATGGAATAGAGTGTTTTCACTGAGCAGCCCTGAATTCAGCACAACTTAAGTCTTTCCTCTCCTCTTATTACTCATTTTGCTTTTCATACATAGTAGGTCATAACTAACTGATTCCATAAATGTAATTTTCTCTGGGAAATAACCGAAATCAGCTAAATGATAAGATGTCAAATATCCATTAAAATGCACTAAAAATACTGCTGCTAGGATGCACTTTGCTTCAGCCAATCAGAGTCAAGGGCGGGAACTTTTTCAGCCAACGGAATTGCAGTATTCTGTCGTAGCCACCTGGTGGCAATACAGAGAACCTTCTGTGAAAATCCACTATTATCGTTAAGTTTTGTTGAGAAATGTTATAATGGCTAGATGTCGCTCAGGAGAGAATAAGAGAAAATACTTGGAAATACAAGTTTACTTCATTCAGGATGTAAACTTCTGAGCTTAACTGTAATAAGCTAAGATAGTAGCTCATATTTCATAATTCTTGTAAGATAACAAACATACAACTTGACATTGGTGTAATTTTTATGCAATTATTAATTTTCATGCCCAGGGCTAGTCACCACAGTGTTTGCAGAAAATCATGCAATTTTGTTGTGATGATGTTTTTGTATAATTATTCTGAGAATGCGTGGGTTATTAAATTCTTTTCTTATCGCATAGTGGTTTCTTTATCTTTTCTTGTGTTAAATGTCACCACGGCATGGTTCGAAATGCCCAGGGCAACCCATTGTTCCATTGTGAGATTGTTCGTGGCCTTCAATTGTTTGGGTTCGAAGGAGCGTATACATGGAACAAAGGGCATAGAATGGCGGGAACGAATACCGTCAGGAAGGGAAACCCCTTTCTGTGTGAATAACGTAAATGGCAGAAAAAAGTGTTTTTCATTTCCATCGCATCACTTAGCAACAGAACAATAGCATTAATGTACAGTGGACCCCCACATTTTGCCCCAGAATGCCATACGTTAAATAGCTTCAAAATACTGCTAAAAAATTATATCAAGAATGCAGCCCATGAGTGAACGATACAGTGTTGGTGCTATAACTTGGTTTTTGTGTAATTTATTGTTGTGTATTTTATTGTTTGTGTTTTTTATTGTTAGTGTATTTATTGTTAATGGTTATGAATTGTTATCAATAATTATTATTTTATTGTTTTTAATTGATGTAAAGGGCCCGGATGCAAAACAGCTTCAGCTGATCTGGCTACCCTTTTAAAATATATAAAAAAAAAAATCAAAACATTTTAGACTATCATTGAGAATCCCAACTCGTTTTGTTTGATAATAGCTGTCGGAGGTCGTTCGCATGTGATATTACATTAGTGGCGCCTTGTACTCGGTGTCTGTGCTGAGGTAGGTAAAAGATCCCACCCATGAGGTTAATGTGTAACACACTGGACTCCATCATATCTTCATTACGTTTGCCTCTGACAACTGGTCATATAAGCTGACAGAGCTTCAGACCCAGTAGCGCTGAGACATTAGATATTGGAAAATCTTCCTTTATACGGTTTCATCATGTATTACCATAATGGCGGGAATCCATTCCAATGTTATGGTTTCATATTTCATATTCATCTTACAGAAAACATTTAGATGGATTCGGTGATTGAACGCGGTAGTGATAAAAAATCTTGGCAAGACTTTTCTCACTAAAACGCCTAGTTACCCCAGCACTGCAGATGAAGTTGACACAAGGGTAAATTACCCTAGTCCCCTGTGAACCCCTTTCATTAAATTGATTGGGTGGGTGGTGTGACAAAAATTGCAAAGATGACCTTGGGAATGGGGCTTCAAATAGTGCAATATGAAGGACCTAGGCTTGAATCAGATTTACTAGATCGACTTATTAGTCCTCATTCCATTTCTTTACTTACTGTTTAAATTAATTGCAATCAGGACGGTAAGACCTCCACTGGATAGATAGATAGATAGATATGGAAAGTGCTGTCCTCTAAGGAAAGTTCTTGCCGCTATCGAGGGTTGATTGATGAGGCGAGATAGGAGTCCACCCATGTTACACATCTACCCCATGGGTGGGATCTTTTACTTGCCTCAGCATAGTAACCAGTTAATTGCACTCGGATATCAAAATTCGAAACAGGAGAAGTGGTAAACAGATAAAATTGAAGGGATTGATGTACACAACTACTAACATTAAAGTTTCCTGGAAAAGTTTAACTGAATCTGTGCGTGACAGATTTACTCTAATTTGACAGGTGGTTAAGCCGTCTGTCTGTCACAAAATCAGGCAGCCGTGCCATTTGTTTGTTGGTCTGTCAATCTGTCTGTCTGTCTCAGGTGCTGTCTGTCTGTCTCAGGTGCTGTCTGTATGTCTCAGGTGCTGTCTGTCTGTCTGTCTCAGGTGCTGTCTGTATGTCTCAGGTGCTGTCTGTCTGTCTCAGGTGCTGTCTGCCTGTCTCAGGTGCTGTCAGTCTGTCTGTATGTCTCAGGTGCTGTCTGTCTCAGGTGCTGTCTGCAACTGTTTCTGTAGAGCTCTGTCTGTCTGAAATTAAAGCTATCCCAAACCTATAGCAGCTAACAGGTGTGAATGTCCTTACTAGCTAACCTGTCATGGTTGATCTCCGTACAGATGCCCACAATAGCAGATAAAAAGCAATTAGATGATGTCACTTCGCCATTGTTACATGGATGACGTCACAATATAGATGATGTCATTAAACAATCATGACAATACTGCACTGCATATTTGTGCTAACCATGTACTTCATAAAAATCGTTGGTTTTTGGACACTACTTCACTAAATGCAACTTACAGGATTTTCAAAACTTTAACAACAATACAATTGCACAGACAGGATGGGCAGACTTTGCTCAAAAAGTTAACTTTCTGAAATTATAAGATCAGCTTCCGCTCAGGAAGTGTCACGAATATGACATCTTGGCTTGGCAGTGTGACAATAAGTGTGATTTTGACATCATTTATGGACTGTTCTAGATGTTTTTAGTACACGATCTATTGCGCTTAGCAAGAAAATAATTACATAATATAGTTGACAAAGTTTAAGGCTGAAATTTTACCATTGTATCATGTCTCAGATAATCTGTGTCTGGAAATGCTTTTGAGTAAATCATCCATCTATATGTTATAGCTCTTAATGTCTATGCCTAATGCCTCCACAACCATGGGTTCAAAACTCACAATCTCAAGGCTAGGCACCCACACCATGCTAGATATACTCCATACTTTATAGGTGGAGTCTTTCGGTTGCCTCAGCATTGACACCGAGTACGAAGTACCATCAGTTTGACATTTCGTGTGACTGACATCCAGTTGAGATGTAGCTCATGAAGAATGGCCGGGTTGGGAGTCAAACCCGCAACCTTCGATAGAGTTGGCCAACTTGTAACTGGCCAATGCTTTAACCATCATGCCACCCTGCTATTAATTCAGAGTAATCTCATTGAATCTAGCTCCATTAACTGTGTGTGACCAAATAAAGCTAACAGTCACTCTGAAGCTATTATTATGGACATTAACAGTGCTTCTTGATGAAGGACTGGCCATTAGCAGATTTTTGCTTTATTGGACTAGACTTTTATTGTGCTCTGTCACAATTGAGAGGCCATTGCTTACACCACGGAGCACCCACTGGTGATTCCATGCTTACACCCTTTGACAGGGTGCCCACCCCTTTCAACATAATGTCTTAAAGGACCCTTGTGCAGAATCTTTCATCTAATGCCTGCAGTGCAACAGAATGGGTTTTAAGCCAGTGGCTTCAAGCCACACCAAGCTTGTGATCTCAGTGGTCAGACCAACAGATATTCACATACCTTTTGAAATGTTAATCATATACTGTAAGAGAGTGAGAGAATTGGCAGGATGTTCCTTAAACTGTGGAATAGTATGCTGCAAAGCCCAAATGACAGGGTGAGGTACAAAGCTGAACACAGCAATTCTGAAACTGTGATTGGTAGCAACTTGTTGTTTCTCGAAAGACAGAAAAAACAGGAACAAACTCTTTCAGCCGAGGATGAGTGCTCTATACAAGCCATAATGGACTTGAGACACAATTTAATTGTTGACTTTTTTGATTTTAATGAAAAAAATAGAACTTCTTGATTTTCTTTGTACAAATAATTTCTGCATTTATGTTTAATTAATTTTTGATTGCATTTGATTCTTTGAATTGCTATGCCACAATGTGTGCATGAAATAAATATCTATATATAAAAAGTATTTTTAATGAATAATGACAGCTTATTACCAGACAACATCTTAGGTTGGTCCGATGGGTGGATGCCGAACTGACATGTGGGCGACCGCAATACGATATCAATACGACTTAACATGTTATCTGCCAAGATGGAAGGAGATTGTCAGTCATATAAATATGTTTGAATAATATGTTGCATGTATAAGAAATAAATTGCACAAATAATAAAAATGTCCAAAAAAATAAATAAAACATATTTGAATAATCTGGAATATTCATTGATGACAAATAACTTTCACTGATTAATTCTTCTGGAGCATTTCCTAATCTTTTCATTGTGCTTTATGTGCCATTGAATACATTTAACGCCATATTTATTAGCCATTAGCAAAAGTTTCAAACAATATAAAAATGTAAACAGTTTTTGGACGAATTACATCTGATCAGAACAAATTTCAGTCGCGCAAGGTATCAAAACAATGTTTCTCAATGGCTTATTAATCTCATGTAAGTTATTTTTTTATGCATTATGTGCCCATTTTATTAACTGCATGTCTGTTTATTGTTCATGTATTCTTACGAATTAACTTGTGACAATGCTGAGATGAAAACCTTCTATTTTCTGAAAACAAAAGGAATGAATCCTAAAACCTAATGGACTATTATTTGGTGAAATTAAGGTAATTAAACAAGAAGTAGAGAGGTTATTTTTCAATATCAGCAACGTGGGTGGTAGTCTTGCTATCATGATGCTGAAATCACTCACAAAATCTCCTACATTCGCTTTGTACAATTAACAAATGAAATGTAGCTAAAATGAAGTGGCATTACAAACTATTATTCTAGCATTTTTTCATTTCCGCCATTTTGACGCTGGCTGTTTTACGGGACACGTCAGACAAAAATGGCGTCAGAGCGAAGCAATTTGTAGAAAAAAAAAACCCACAGATTTTGATTAGCGATATTAAAATTTTATGCTTCAGGAATGCGGATTTGTAAGTTGTGTAACAAATTTAAGAGCAATCAGAAATTTAAGAGCGATTGCCAAACTCTGAATTGGCCATATTCAGAAATTTAGTAGCTTCAGGTCGTAATAGCTAATGTATAGAAAAGGCAGTATTCATAAAACTGGCCATTTTGTGAAATTAAGAATTATTTAACGACTCCATTCATCAAGTACAAATAAGGGACACATTAGTCAAAGGATACTTATATTTAAGGATCACGTGACAAAGTATGGTCTCGTGCCATACAGAATGCAAGATGATGGGTGGGTGGATTAGGGCTTTACGTCCTGTATTTCTGCGCCTGATGGGCTAATTAGGACAGGCAGTGACCATGGCAATTAGATGAATGATGAAACACCCATCCAACATAGGCTCGACCGGGAATCGAACCAAGGACCCTGTGGTAGGAAGCCCAGCATGCTACCACTGAGCTAGGCCTCCACCATGATTCAAGACAATGTAATACAGAAGATGTACTATAAATAACATAAAAAATACTCCTTAGCATCTCATCATCACATCTGCCCACCAACAAAATGCCTTAATGAGTCTCCATTGTTCTGATGTTAGCAATCATGACACAATTTTGTAATGAATCCACTTGAAAGTCTACTAAACATCTATTTGACTGACATTTGAGCCTTTTGATAATATCTATAGTGACTCTCCACAAATAACCTTTAACTGTCAGTTTAATACTGTAGTCCATGTAAGTTACATGCCAAGCATTATGACTTATAACATCATGAATAGTAGCATCAGTTTGACATTGTGTGAGATTAATGACTAAACTTGACTACAACTTGTTGATTATAGACAAATGGAGTAGGGAGGACGAGGCAGTCATAGATAGACACAGAAAAAGAGTCTAAAATACTACTTAAAATTGCTCATATTCAACATATTCTGTGGCAGTAAAATAGACTTAAATAGCAGCTTGTTACAACTGTTGTGAAGACTAAATCCAAATTCTAAAGGTGCTGATGTTGTAGCTCGCAACATCCATTTTCCCTGTGAGCACTAACGATGTCATTTCCACAGGACTGGTGAGCTGAAAGCGAGGCTGAAACAACAATAGATGGGGCGACTGTTCTTTTGCGTGACCATTATTACTGTAGTCACATGATGGCGATTGTCTCAGTCACGTGAGCTGATTGTTCTTCGGTTTTTCGCGTGGAGAGCGTCAGAAACATGGACTCGCAGAAAGGAAAAAGCGGAAAGCGAGACAAAGCAAAAAGGAGGACGAACTGTCTATCATTCTCTCTGGTATTGCGGAAAGCAGTGCTGTTGATACATTTTGCTTAAACTAATTTCTGGCTCATTTCACAGAGCTCTGTGGATCAAATAGACCATAAAAACCACAATGGTTGAAGTTTGCACCGATAGCATGACAGATGAGGTCGATGACCGACTGCTTTTTGTCTAATGTCAAGCCGCTGTACTAGGTTGGAATTTCAACACTATTTCAACATTGGGCGCCATTGGCCAACATTACAACGATGCTGAGCCAATCTAGCTCGCTTTATGGGTGACATGTTACCTAATGTATTGCTTTCCTGATTCACACTAGTTAAATTGAGTCAGCATTAGGCTGACGAATGAAAATGATGGGCCAACGATGGGCCAATGATGGGCTAACAATGGGCCAACAGTGCAAACACTGGGCCACAAATGAGCCAATATGGCATGGTTATAAGAATTGCCATTGACCATCTGGGTTCTGGGTGCGAATCTAGGGCTAAGCACTCCGTATAGGTTAGACCAGCCTGGTGGTGAAATCAAGGACAAGTTTACACATGGGCAAGTTCTGCTGAAGGCCCCGGGTTCAATCCCCGGCCTGGGATAAGCTTCATCACAGGTGAATGTCGGTCACATTAGACGTTCAATTGGTGGTGCCTCGTAATCAGTGTAAATGCTTACATGGACAAGCCTTGAAGCCCCATCATTACATTTGCCCCTGCCCAGATAGCATTCCAAATCGAATCAACATCAGCGCAATGTTGGCGATGTTGAAACAATGATGTTGAAACAACGTTGGTCCGATTTAGAATGCTATCTGGGTACTAGCTGACTCTATATTATAAATTATTGAATTATAAACTACAAATTCATGCCTGATTGGGTCACTCAGGGTCAGCAATGTTCCAACATTGACGAACAATGACGGTCGACAGCCAATGTTTCGCCAAACTGAAGCGGCACGGTATACATGTGCATAGCACTGCACTGCGACATTTAATACAAGACAATGCAATATATATATTAATGATCAAGATTCCATAAAGTATAGAAAAGAACTTGGTCTCCACTTGAAGAAGCAATTTTCGTAAGAAGTTTTACAAACTTCCCATGAAGAGATATTGCAACTGACCCTGTAAGGTGAACCTGTGGTGGAAAAAAACATCCCCAGACATGTAAGCTGGGATATAAGCGTTATATCATACCTCCCCAAGGCGGACTATTCCTGTCATTGTACCTCGCAGGATACATATGACTGTCATTTTTCTCAATGTACACACTAAAATGTAGCAAATGTACTGGTGATCAGTGTAGCTTAGTGCGATAGGCCAAAAGGCAGGAATGGGTGTCAAAATAAATAGATGCTGGTTTAATGTCAGTTGTAACTATAAAATAATGTTAATTCGTGTATATTGTGAAACGCACCATTAAGACCACCTCACCATTAAGACCACCTCACCAATAAGACCACCTTACCATTAAGACCACCTCACTATTAAGACCACCCCACTATTAAGACCACCTCACTATTAAGACCACCTCACTATTAAGACCACCTCATTAGTTAGGCCTACAGGCTCTCTCTCTCTCATCTTATCGGTCTACCCTCGTGAGTGACTAGAACTTGTCTCAGAGGGCTGCAATATCCTAATCAGAACTCATTGTCTATGCTAGGACAAGTAAATTGCCCCACCCATTGAGTAAATAATGATAGGCATCCATGGGGAGGCTGTTAATCAATTATAAATTGTTTCAACGAGTGTTTTGCAAGGTACTTGTAGATTGCTCGGTGAGTGGTCCACGAGTGAAGGAGGAAAGGGCTAAGGATGGGCAAGGATGGGCAAGGATGGGCAAGGATGGGCAAGGGTGGGCAAGGATGGGCAAGGATGGGCAAGGGTGGGCAAGGGTGGCCACGGATGGGCACGTTACCAGCATGGACGGTCGACGGAAGAACAATGAATGGATGTCCATAGATCACTCACCAACCACTCGCCAACCGTTCGCTGAGTGATTCCTGTAAAACAGTGAACAGTTTTACTCGTCGAACGTCTGCCAAAATTTTTAACATGTTTAAGATTTTTCGCCCTCTCCATGGACATTCACGAGCGTTCTACGGATTAGCAAGAATATCCGTAGAATGCTCGGCGAGTGAGTTGATTTGATTCACCTTTACATGTAGCAGCTGTAGCATGACAAATGGCTTTTTACACAAATTGAGACAAAACTGAATTTTTCTATTGTCATTTTATGTCCATGCCAGCAAAATACATTTATCTAAATTATTAAGTGAGTTATAAGATCGATGTTCAAAGATACAACTGAAAATAATTGCCTTCAGACGTCAATCTGATTTGTGTATCCCATTTTGCATTCGAAGTGGAAAGGATATAAATGTCATTGAATCCATTATCAAAAGTGGTTGTCTAAATCCATCATGCAATAAATTTATATTGCAAAATGTTTAAACAAATAAAATCTATTAAAAACAGCTTTCGTTGAATCTATTTCAAACAAATTTTAAATTATTTATAGCTTTGTATTTTACTCTATTTAGACCAAGGTGCTTTACGCTTTTATGACCAGCATATTTTTCCTCCCCCCCCCCTGGCCAAACTATTCTTGACATGCTATTTTACATTGCTATTAAGGCCACCTCACCATTAAGACCAGTTACCTATCAACAATTGCCTTAATAGCAAAACTTAACAACATCGTTGTTTACTCATAGCCTCCGTAAACCACAAAAACTCCCACATCTTTTGTTTTATGCACTGCCATTTTTTTCTTCATAATTGTCTGATATTTCGAGAACAATGAAACACCTTTGTTTATGCATGTTTCAGACATATGTTTCCCACCATTCGTTAAGCATCAATGTCTATCATATTTCATGGTTTAGTGGCTTAATTGCAAAGGTGTGTAGGATGCCCAGATGTTTAGGAAGTGTTGATAATTCTATTGTTCATTGTCCTATGCAAATTTTATTTTCCATTTCCTTAATTTAAGTAAACTTGTGTAGGCGCTACTCCCTTTAGAATGTGATGCCATTATGACGCCATTAAACAATAGAGCATAAACACTTCCTTGTTTGAAAATACCTTTTAGTATGTCCAGTGTGGTCAAACTTGCTAAATTTAAATATATAGTAGGTGTCCAGTGGACATCATGGCGTATTATTTAGATTAGAATATGTATTTACTACCTGCGATTGTTAAATCCTTAAATTGATGATGATAGGCCTATACATTTTGTTGGTATTAATTGACATAGCACAATAAAAGATGGGCATTAATTGACATAATTTTCATATATGTTATATTTGTATTTAAAGAAAAAATTGACTCAGAATATTTTAATATTATTAGATATTTTAGCTATTTGAGTATTTTTGGTGCAGGCAATGAACCAACATTTGCGCCAACAATGAGCCAACATTGGGCCAGCATTGCGCCAACATCAGGCCAGCATTGCGCCAATGTATGTTAGCTTAGAGTAGTACACTCCAGAATATTGAATTCTTTTCCAGTAAATTAAAGTCTTAAAAGTACATAATGCAGGCTTACATCTTTGCTTTGGCTAAAGTAAAAGATTTTAAGTATATATATATATATATATATGTACATGACTTCACTCTCAAAAAGCTGTGAGACTGTACCAGCCTAATCTTATATATATCGATCAGCTACTGACTTCAAACGGAAGTAGATGTCACGTGGTAGGAGTGAGGAATGCTGGGATTGAATGACTTTCATGGCTCCCTCTTTGGTCTTGTGATTGCACTACTGCGGAAGACTTAAAAGCCTGGGATAGGTGTTTAATGTTTTCTGATTGTATGCAGTGCAATATATCACCAACCTAGAGCACCCATGATTCTCTAAAGCTATTTTTCTCACTTTATCACAGCTTGTGGAAGAACTTGATCCATCTTAAGAGCAAAAATATCGAGACAAGCTACTTGAGATTATTTTTTATATATTGCAGATTGGTCAATCTCAGCCCTCAGTCTAGATATTAAAGCCTGTTATTAGGCCTATGAGATTGCAGGAGAATAAACTGAGAAAAATATAAAGCTGCAGAAGCAGAAATACCGCATAACCCTGACTTAAAAACTATTTAAAAGCAGCCGGGTGGCCTAATGGGTAAGGCATCCGCCACTTACACATTGGCCAGCTCTGTTGAAGGTCCCAGGTTCGATCCTCGGCCCAGGCACCCTTTATGAGATACATCCCAGCTGCATGGATGTGGATCGCATGAGACGTTAAATTGGATATGCCTTGTACTCGGTGTCAACGCTGAGGCAAGTAAAGACCCCACCCATGGTGTAAATGTGTAACATGGTGTGGACTCCAAGCAGCCTTATCATCTCATCATTACGTCTGCCTCTAGCTGGCTGCTTCAGAACCAGTAGCATTGAGACATAGACAAGAGCGCTCCTCAATCAAGAACACTAAATTAAATAATTTGTATCCGATTGGATCTAGTCAATATATAGTATGTCACTGATATAAGATTATCTCACTATTAAGGCCAGTGAATGTTGCAATAATGGTGTTCTTAATGGCGAAGTTCCAATGTACAGGCCGACTTCAATCAAGTACCAAGATAGCATTCCCAGATAGCATTCCAAATCGTTTCAATGTCGGCACGACGTCGGCGATGTTGATTCGATGTTGTACCAACTGTGGCCAACATAGAAACGATGCTGGGCCGATTAGGAATGCTATCAGGGCAGTGGAAGACAGACAGACAAAGATGGACAGGCAGACAGAAAGACAGAAGACAGGAAAGACAAAGACAGACTACAGAGATTAGTGGCAGCAAAATTGAGATAAGACTGCCTAACGGGTTAATACAGAGATGAAAAAAAATATATATATTTAGGAATGCAGGTAATATATTGACAGACATACAATGTCATACATGGTTGCAAGACAGAAATTGCAACATTCATCCAGACAGAAACAGATACAGAGATAGACAAAGAGATGATGATGACAGACTGATGCTGATGACAGAGAGCACATGTCTCAAGAGACATTGATCTCAATTCCAGTTTTATACACAAGACAAATGGACTGACAAAAGTTGGACATCCAGGGACAAAGATTGATGCATGAGGAAAAAACACTGCAAGGAAGGCAAGGACGCATCCAAGATAGATGTCCTGAAATGTCCTGAAATGTCTGGATATGTCCTGACCAATCTGCAATTAGTCCTTGAATGAGGGCTGAGGAGCCTCCAGAGTCACTGACTGATTGATGCAAGGCGAGAAAAAATCTAACTTTACATAGAGATACAGTATCTAGTCCCCTTTACTTCATCCTGACTGGCCACACTGGCGGATCCAACCCTGCCTCTACAGGGGGGGGGGGGGGGGGAGGGTGGAGGGGCTGGGGGCAAAAGCTTCACTTAAAGGTGCCAGATCGGCACAGCAGCAGCACAATCTTGGCTGGTGACGGCCAACGTCAGCCAATATTAAAACAATGTTGACCCGACCAACATTGAAATGATGTTGACCTAATCCGGCATGCTGTCTGGGTATAAGCACATATCACTTTTAAGACTACTGCACAATAAAGTTCACCAGTTTTATCAGTGTTACTCTGGGGAGGAAAAGTACCACAAGAGGTGGCTAACACCGTAGCAGATAAGCAAAGAAGATTATCAAGAAGCACCACTCTCTATACTTCACATTGTAAATGCTGCGCCTACTCCCCCGAGAATTCCTGGCGCACCCGGAATTCTAGGGGTAGAAATTCTCTTTCTAAAGCTTTGTAATTTTTACAGTTAAACAAGGCAAAATATCATTTCCACGTGGTTTCACTCTAGGGAGTGATTGGTGCCAAATATTTACCATTTTACAACGTCAACAAACTTCGTCTAGGTTAGCTGAAAATTTGACGCATCAATGCCCACTGATGTCATAAAAGGCCAGTGTGATGTCATATCATTGCTGGCAATTGTTCTGTGTTTGTGATATCATTAGCTCACCTAACAAACTGCCTCCTTTCCCCAGCACGCTTAGCGCGTCCTACTTCCGAGAGTGCGTGATATGGGTAATCTGTGAGATAAGTATTGTTTGATGACGTCATCCATTCTGTGACATCATCTATGTAACAATTATGTAGTGACTTCATCTTATTGTTTTTTTTATGTACTGTAGTCTTAGTGCCCCCTGTAGGTTCTGTGTGTGACATCAGATTGACTTCGAACAGATGCTTATGTCAGGCCAATATTGCATGCTGTCTGAGCACTTCATTGTGCTTCACTGCTGAAACAGGCAACTAGTTAACTCTACATGGTCAAATGTGCCACATGCGTTTTCCATGCATTTGGATGAACGAATGGAAAACATATGGTTTTTGCCTCATTATAATTAGCGTTTTCCGTGCGTTTATCCTTCTCATGGAAAACGCACGTGGCACATTTGGCCACGTAGTATGCCTGAGTGGGCCAAAATGAGGACAATACTGCCGATGTCGAACCGAAATTGAACTGATAGTTCTGACACTCCCAGATAGCATTCCAAATCGTTTCAACATCAGCACAATGTCGGTGATGTTGATACGATGTTGTAACGACAGTGGCCAACATAGAAACGATGTTGGGCCGATTTGGAATGCTATCTTGGCTGGGCCAACATTTGGCGAACCTAAATACAATTGAACTGATAAAGCATAGTTGTGAAAAACATTATATTATAGTCAAATTAAAATCATTTTTCTTCTGCTGTGAAGTACAATGTCCTGGTAGGATTCAATACCCCTTGATGGAAAGTAGCCATTGTTATCTGATGATAAACTTCACTGTATACTTAACACCAGGAGTGGACATAACCACTGGGGCCCACTGTGGTTTATGATTAATCCATGAATGGCACCAGCCACTTAATAAGACATTTACTCTGCAAACACATCCTTTATAGTACACACAAACACTTCATACTCCATCCATAATCCCATCCTATGACCCAGTATACTCACTGACACTGAGCCATGTCAAGTGGGGACACTTTGCTTACGGTCACTAGTGGTCAATACACTGACCTCTTCACTGACCCTGTCACCTTCACAATTGGTCAATCCATCATAGGAGCATGCCGTGGTCACTTCATATCTCAGTGTCCACCCGGTGACACAGGCCCTTGATTTGCTGTTAATAAGCTTGTCAAACAAGTGCAAATATAGAGGATGTTGACCTGAACTACAAATGATATGCTTACGAGGGATTATGACATTATTATCTTTGTCTATTAGCTAACTTACACCCTGATTCATCTGCAAGTGTGAGGGCACAATGGTCAATTGTTATGTCACATTCAAGCAGCAATTGTGACGTCACCAAATCAGCCTCAGAAAGAGGCACTGACTTTGGCTGCCTAGATCAGTTTGTCATTAGAAAAATATGAGTTTGGCAAAGAAAAGGACTGCACAAAAAATATGCATTGGTATTTAGTATGGTCTTTGTATGTTATGAGGCATGTCCAATATCAACATGTGAATATTCAGTTCAGTTATTAAGCATGTGTTCATACCTCCCTACACATCCCCAAAAAATACACTGTAGTTAAATGTGTGTGTATGTAAAAATTAAGGATAAAATTCATGTTGTCTCATCACCCATATTCAAGATCAGAACTTGTGATTCGGTGCGATTGAATGTTATGTCTTATAAGGAGAAACTCAAAAGAGGAATAAACTTTGAGTTTACCCCACTGTGCATATTTACCCCATAGATGGTATATTTTACTTGCACAGCATAGACACAGAGTACAAGGCACCTCCAATTTAATGCCTTAAGTAAGCGATATTAAGGTGAGACAAGAATGTAACCTCAACAGAGGAAAATGATGGTGCTGGTGTGAGCTCCCTCATATTACTGCCATCCCACTACCTGCAGAGACGTTGTTATTTTAATAGTCATGTAAAATAAAATGGTATCTTATCTAATCTAATCTAATGGTATGTTATCTTATGTTATGTTATCTTATCTTATGTTATCTTATCTTATGTTATCTTATGTTATCTTATGTTATCTTATCTTATGTTATCTTATGTTATCTTATGTTTTCTTATGTTATCTTATGTTATCTTATACAAACACAAAGCTTTTTGTTTGATAATTTCGCCCAAATACAGGTTGTTACCATAGAAACAAATACCAGTGTAATTGATGGAGTGCACTAGGGTATCGATATCAAGTGTTATTAAATGAATATTCATAACTTTAACATGTGCAATAATACCATGGTAATAATACCATCTGGCATTCATAAAGCAACTATTTGTTATGTTTGAGTGACATAAGTGCTCATTATGAATATTTGCTCTGGCAAAGATGCCATTCTTGATTTTTCTTCTGAGCAAATGTTTTTCATGTATTTGTTGGTTTTGGCTGCCAATAACATGGCATAAATCCTATCAACTTGAATAATCATAATTTGTGTTATGTCATCCATTATTGAATTTAGATTGTAAGTTGCCAGAATGCATATTATGCGAATGCATAATAATTGAATAATTCTAGAATGATCTTTATAATAGTTCAAATTTGTATGCATCTCCATTGAGAAATGGTGCCTATTCATTTCATATTGTTACACTGTACATTGAATTCTACACATATTCTTGCAATTTAATAACTTAAAATATAACGGAAACTAAACAGTGCATGATATGTTATTTGCAAAAATATGAATGATGATTATCACATCATTTGGCCCTAGTCTCAAATCTCAAATCTCCTAGGCATGCCAGTGCAAGTAAACCATAGTTCCAAATTGCATTACAGTTTTAGGTAAGCCTTTGTAGGAGCCTGGAATATTTAGTGTAGGACCAGGGCTTCATTTCCTCGGCTGAATATTTCATTTCAAGTAGAGGCTCTCTTGTTGCCAAAAAACTGACGAAATTAAGCCTATTGTGTTCTGTTTGGCAGAATCAGTGTATGTTGGAATGTGAAGGTAATGTTTTATTTAACAGGGGTACATATCTGCTGTCAAGTTAATGCTCGTTGTCTAGCTAAAGCAAATAAAAGACCCCACCTATGGGGTTGTGTAATACGGTGCCCAATCCAAACCTTATCATCTCATCATTACATCTGCTTCTAGCAACTGGTCATATAAGCTGACTAAGCTTCAGACCCAGTTGTACTGAGTCATAGACAAATCCACCTATGGGGTAAATGTGTATCATGGTGTGGACTCCAAGCAGCCTTATCATCTCATCATTACATCTGCCTCTGGTAGCTGGTATATTATAAGCTTACTAAGCTTCAGACCCAGTAGCATTCGAACATTGAACATTAAACATTACTGAAGTGGACTATTATTTCAATTTTGAATAGGACCCATGTTGTGTAGTGGTCTTACTATTGAGGTGGTCTTAATATCGAGTGGTCTTTATTGTGAGGTTCCACTGCAATACTAAGACTTACTAATTCTGATGTGCACGGTGCACAACAGTATCAGACAGTTGACCTTCTCTAACTCTTTACTCCTTCACCAGCACTAGGTTTATAGCCATCAGAAATGTACTCAAAGCAGCCCTGACACTCAGAATTATTGATTGACAGATAATGCTATACTGTTCAAATATACCATGCAGTGAATGTAGGACTTCGCTCATGAAATGGTAAAATGCCATGCAATATGAACAATGCAAAACATACATGCATAAAATAAGATCAACACACATACAAGTATGAAAATATATATACACATTTATTCAAAAACAAATATGTATTAAAAGTATCACATTCCAGATATTGTATGAAGCCTTGGTTTCTTTGCTTTTTGTTGCATGCTAGTAATACTGAAGCAAGATAAACTACAATACAATATGTGGCAAAGAAAAGATATATATACAGTGCCTTCCAAAACTATTGGGGCACCAAATCTGATGTCATCAAAAGATGCATGCACATGCAAACATAGAGCTCTGAAGTTCAATTTATTTGCTCTCTTTTCTGTTTGTAGAATATTTCAAAGGTGAGTGTATCAATACTTTGAAGGGCACTGTACTACGGTAAGAAGAAGTAGCACTTACACAATTGGAGAAAGTATTTACAGAAGACCGCGGCATCGGCGCGCACCATAGAGTTATAGAACGTCGAATGAGAGGCAAGAGAGGCATGAATAGGTCACAATACAGACACAGTGCTGACATCAAAGAATGGTGACGTCATCGCAATTGTGACGTCACTACAGTGAAGGAGTCCTTTGGACCAGTCTGCAACTTACGTTATTGTCATGTAGTATAGTGGTGGTCCCATTGCAAGTGCGCTTTTTGAAGGGGCTTCCGAGACTCGGACAAAACAAGCGAATGAAGGTCTGTCGGAACTGCTTGCTCATAGAGCAATAAAGAGTGAAGTTCACAGCATTGTTTATGAGGGCAACGATGTCCATAACATCGCCTAGAGGCATGTAAACAGCATCAAAAAACCCGGGCAGTAATCCGCACAAGAGGGCGAGAACTCCATGCGGAAGTTCCGTTATAAGGAATAGAATGATAACGACAACTAACATTCTAGTTGTCCTCGAATGCTCCTTTTTTCTCGTCTTGTTAAGTGTCGATACTACAGTGTTTTGCCTTCTTAAACGTTTACTTCGAGCGTGTGTCGATTTCATGGTGAACACGAGTAAAAATCCAAAAATTGACATCATGGCGCATGGAATGAGTTTTATCACTAAGGCATGCAGCCAGAAGTTTATTGTCGTTATAGTCAGGCCATATGTTGTGTTTGTATCAATCCCTGCTAAGTCATAGATTGTATAATTGTCCAGCGGGTGAGACACAATCTCTACTGATAAGTAGTTAGGTATAAGGACCATTATACTGTAAGCGTAAACCAGCAGAACCATTACTTTAGTTTTCGCTAAGGAGCACTTGATCGAACTATCACTGGAGAGTCGTATGTAGGTGTAGCGATACACAGAGAGAAGTACCCCGAGCCAAGTACTAATTGTATGAGTAGTTACGCTGAAATTTACATGGAACAGAAAGAAAACTGCCCAAGGGTGAGAGTTCCTTCGGGGCGTCGGACGCAGACCGTGTAAGACGTAAAACTGCAGGGCGAAGGGCACGTAAGACATCATCGTTAAAAGATCAGACACTGCCAGTCCGGTGAGGATGCAGTTCGTCGTTGTCCACATATTTTTCCTTGTTAACACGAGGATGTTGAAGACGTTGGAAATAATCCCATAGGCACAAACCACAAGGCTGACATAACCGTGATATGAAGCATACCAAGCGCTGAAGTTTTGCAATGATTCGGTGCCGTATAAACGAGTTGCATTGTCGACATCCATGTTTGTGGTCGTCTTATGAATTCATTATCTGAAAAAGTAATAGAACAGTTTTAATACATAGAAGGAACTTGTACGATCGAGTACAGAATTGTACAATTGCAAGGTATGAAAACGTATTGCATGTCCACTGAAATGCAACTGCTACTTAAGTACAGTGCTAGACATCGCAATTGAATCCACTGCTAGACATCGCAATTGAATCCACTACTAGATATCGCAATTGAATCCATTGTCAGACATCGCAGTTGAATCCACTACTAGACATCGCAATTGAATCTACTACTAGACATCGCAATTGAATCCATTGTTAGACATCGCAGTTGAATCCACTACTAGACATCACAATTGAATCCACTGCTAGACATCGCAATTGAATCCACTGCTAGACATCGCAATTGAATCCACTGCACTAAAACAATATGGCGTTGTCTGATAAGCTCAATTGTCTGATAGGTGCAGTTCATCTCATGACATATACCACCAGACAGAATCTTGTATATAATCTGGATATTGTGCGTGGGCGTAAACTCTGTATTCCTTAAAAATCATAGTATTGACTGGTCTGCAACTGGAACATTTGGCATATGCTTTTTTGCTTTATATATCTGAAGAGCTGAGAGATAGGCTACAAAGAAAAGAAGTGCTGAAGCTCTTCCAGACAGCACAAAACTCCATGGCCCCTGGACAGTTAGACATCTGCTTAAAGACATTAAATGGTGGACTATACATGAGTGCTATGTTATGCTCTTTATCAGAAGGGTTGAGAAACTATAATACACTTTAATAAAATGGTCCTGGAAGCCAAGTTAAGATAATGAGAATTCAGCTTGCCACTTGATCAAGCTCCTTTATGCAAATTTCAAATTCTAAAAAAAAAACCAAACAAAAAAAACTTCAGCAATCCTTCTTCGATTTACACTAATTATATAAGCATCAATAAGCAGGTGACGAACACGTGTTGAATTGATGTTAAATATGATCTGACCGTGATTTATGGAAATACAACTCATCAATCCACCGGTCGTCAAATAAAAAAAATTAAAAACTAAACAAAGCAAAAAAACACAGATTGATTTGACAGGAATCAAATACAGGATTGGTAGCATGTCCTGAAACAAGTATTGAGTTAATTGAGTTAAAACCAGATAATCTGATATATTAATACATGACCTTAAGTCATATTAAGATGAAAATATTGAAGGAACACTCAGTAATTGCCAATTATAATTTTCTGATTTTTGGACTCAATGCGTGACAATATTAAATTTTATATTTGTTGTGCTTGTTTTGTACTTATCGACTTACAAGAAGCATCCTTCAAAGCTCAGCAATGGCACCCAGCATATCCATGATAACGCATCAATTTATTTTCACGAGTTTTGGAAAGAAAGTACATCGCTACTGAAAGTACGTAAACAATGTTTCAATTAACAAGAAACACAGCATACTTGTTAATTATGAATGATAGGAAACATTATTCAAGTTTAGTGCTTGTCTGGCATTGGCTGGTTAGCTAACAAACCTATTAAATCATTTTTAAAGCCACAATTAAAGGTTACAAGCCATAGAAATGGTGCTGCAGTTTGTATCTAATTTACCATGCATAACAAACTACTAAAGTGTGGGTCCATATATCACTGCAGACATCCTAAACAAAACCAGGATGATTGATTACCATGGAAACTAATCAACCTTAACGCCTAGAAATGCCGCAATACATGATTTCCATAGTTACAGTTTGATTGAAGCCAGAAAACTGCAACCAATTCATTGCATTTCACAGCAGAACTGCCACTTACATTCATAATATTACATTTGCAAAATAAATCTGCATTATCGTTAATGTCAATTCAAGTATTTCTTGCAATATTAATCTTGTTAGGCCAAAAGAAATTGCCTTGCTTTTTTTCCTTTTTATTAGAGACTAACAATTGCATAAGGTGCATTGGAAATAACATCATGATGAAGTCTGCAGGTGGTAACAGTCTGTCAGTCAGTCTGTCAGTCAGTCAGTGAATCATTCAGTCAGTGATTCAGTGAATCAGTCAGTCAGTGCATTAATCAGTCAGTGCGTTAATCAGTCAGTCAGTCAGTCAGTCAGTCAGTCAGTCCGTAAAAAACTAGGATTAGGTGAACTAAAGGAATGAGCCAATATTTCAATTACTCAGAAAATAAATCAGTCAATCATGTGGTCAGAAATTAAGTAAGTAAGTAAGTAAGTAAGTAAGAAGTAATCAATCGATTTCACCATTCGGCTTTGAGGTCATAGCATTGACTTGGCACTGGGCTATACACTACTTCAGTCATGCAATTCCAGTGGGTTTTATGTTTGAATCTTGCATGTTCCACCTCATAACCAAGCTTAATGAAGGTTTTCGTTTTCCAACCTGTGACTTTGAGACATGGTGTGTTCTTGGACATGTTTTCGAACAGTTACTTGAAGTTATAACAAAATTATTTAGGCTTGGAACACATTAAAGAGGAATTCCATGATACAAATCATCTTTGTGTTGGAGGGATATTTTCGAGAGTTCTAAGGTGGTCTTAAAAAAACGATGTAAATTTGTAAAATCTAACAGCATTCAAGGCAAGATTGGACTTTAATACATCATCACTGGGGATGAAGCTTGTGATTTCAATTAAATTGGACACCATTGGATTACAAACTGATCTGAACTGGGATTGGCAACATGACGGTAAGAGCATGCAGCTGATGAAATGGCGCTTTCAAAATCCACGGCGCAATCTTGCTCACATATGTTCTGAATACAAAACTGCAGAAGCACCTCCCAATTAAGAAAACCATGGCTCTTGAAAGTCTTGGGTCTCCTAATGGCAAGGGTGGTAACACTGTGGGTGAAGACCTCGAACCCCAGTGGCCAACACAGGGCTCTGCACAACACACACTCTACAGTTATGCCTCCCCATCCCACACCTAGCGGCTCATACAATTCGTTCATACAATATACAGTGGTCACTCCGCGGTGTATATTGTGACAACAGCCCACAATTGTACGTAATCATATATATTTTCCCAATTGTATGCTTTTTGGGAGGTCGGTCTGATATTGCTCTTCGCTGGTATTGCAGCAACTTCAGCAGCTAACAATATAAAGCAGATGACCAAACCTGATATGGGATATGGTCTGTGATAGCATCATTACAGCACCCTCTGCATCGGATTGTGTCCTTGGGGGATTAGGATCAGACTTGCCTAGGTTAGACAATGCGTAAGTATTTATGGAAATAATTGAGGAAACATTGGAGCTCCTTGTTGAACTCAGTGGGCGTCTACAACCCCATGAGGAAAGATATTTAATTAACGATTAATGAAACTAAGAAGACTTAATTTGAACCCTAAGGTAAAAATACTTTCTCATATAGTTTAAGAATTTTAAATTTTTTTCATAAGTAAAAAAGGAAATTTCCACACTGAAAACATAGAAAAAAAAATGAAAAAAAGAAGAAGGCATAATTCAAGTACCCACCCAATCTCAAATACCGAAATTTGGGAAATCTATCTATTAATAAGCTCCTGTATTTTGCAGCTTTGGAATGAATAAATATAATTATATAAAAAGAGCTACATACGCCAAATTAACACTGAAAACCAAAATTAAATTTAACATTTAAGGATTTGATACCAATGTACTATAAGTATTGTCCAGGTCAGTCTAGCTGGTAAAATACTTGAACGTAAAGCTTGAGTTTTACTGTATGTTGTTGTTCGAGTCCAGAATTCCAAAGGCTAATGTGATATATGCCTAACATTTGTATGTACGCTTATTTAAAAAATGAATTTGGGGATGTAGGTTAAGTATTCGCTTATCTAGCTAGCTGGAGCCGATCATACATTTTATAAATGAATAAAAGATAATAAATTAGGTGGCATATTAAACTATGTAAATGAATAGTTACCTAAAATGCGACTATACACAGATTGGTATGTTACATACGTCTAATAAATTTCACTTAACTGTTACCGAAGAGAATGGAAATTGGTGGTGATGTGGATGTATGAAGACTGCATCAACAATGATAGGTATTGTTAAACAGACAATAGACAAACCGATTGGAACCAGAGGATTGTTTACATCATTGGCTGTTGACATTAACAACAGTTTACATAAACAACCTTTTCTGAATTGTCGAGATAACATTCTGCCAAGTAAGCTGACACCTCTGTTTTCACCGAGACGGAAATCGTTGAAAGTTTACTTGGATGCAAGTTTGATTTAACTTTTGTAAATTCTGTTATTTAGTATGCTACAGCCGCTGTCTCCAGTTTGAGTCCTGGCCTATACACACTTCATGGGCTTTTACTTGCCTCAGCATAGACACCGAGTACAAGGCACCTCAAATTTACGTCTCATCCGAACGACATCCACCCAGATAGTATTCGAAATCCAGCGTCGTTTCTATGTCGGCCGCCGTCGGTACAACATCGTTTCAACATCGCTGACATTGGGCCGACGTTGATACGATTTGGAATGCTAACTGGGTGGATGATGGCCGAACGAGATGTTAAATTGGAGGTGCCTTTTACTCAGTGTCTATGCAGGGGCATGTAAAAGACCCTACCCATGAGGTAAATGTGTTAATTGATATATTATCATCTCATCATTATTTTTGCCTGCAACTGGGGTCATATAAGCTGACTAAGCTTCAGACCAGTATGAGAATGAATCTGAATGTCAGACTAAAAAGACAATGTTATAGGCCTATTATACTGTAGCTGCAATCCGGAATTTTCTGTTTTAATCAATGTATCAAAGATGGATGTCATATGCATATCAGGGAAATTTTAATCTTTCGCTTGCCTCAGCATTGGTGTGGGTGGGGGCCTAGCTCAGTGGTAGCGCGCTGGGCTTCCAACCACTAGGTCCCGGGTTCAATTCCCGGTTGAGCCTATGTTGGATGGGTGTTTCATCCTTCATCTCAGGGCCATATTTCCCGCCTGCCCTAATTAGCATATCAGGTGCAGAAATACAGGACGTAAAACCCTAATCCACCACCACCACCACGCTTCAGCATGGGTGCAATTTTTAAAGCAAGTGCAATTTTACTATTATCTTTTACTATTATCTTTTTTCTATTATCATGGTCAGACTAGGCTTTGAACCCAATACTTGCAGAGTATCAATAAAAGCTCTTTAAGGAAATCTTTACAAAACACCAACAAACGAACTAATTACTTAAATAGATTACTGTACAGTTAAAGTACTAGCTAAGTATAATTACTTAAATAGATTACTGTACAGGCAAAGTACGCAATTGAAGTACTAAATCACTTAAATAGATTAGAGTACGAAACAAAGGAAGTTCTGTAGAAAGATTTAGCTTCGAAGATTCAACCAGTGTTAAATTAGAACAGGTTTACTTAATTAGTATTCCAGGTGCACATCTAAAGTTTCTCGACTTCTTTGAAATACTGACTGAGATGTGTTCTCTAAGCGTTTGCTCCAATAGGACCTGACGAATTTGCTAAAGGAACTGAGTCGCAAATAGAGATAATGATAGATATTAGTATTAAAATTGATATATTATTAAATAACAAATGTTGTGCCATTTTGTGTTATATGTAGTTTAAAAAATGTATTGAAATTGAACACATTTTCGAAATGAGAAAATATTGAAAATTTATTTTAGAGTACTATTTTAGACCTAAAAGCAGTTCTTTTTAGCTAAAATTGACTTAAGTTCTTTTATAAAATTACAAGGAGCATCATGAAAATCTGAGAGTCATGTTTTGTGAGTTTTCTCGGAGACAGCCAGTTGATGACAGATGTTTAAACTGTATGTATATGGCTGCTGCAAATATACGTCAATGTATGTCCGTCTGTCTAGCTGTCTGTCTGGTGCTAAAATGTGGGACTCAATTGAACGACTTTCATGTGTCTCAAGCTAGTTATGGCTTGGTTCAGCTTGTTGTGGCTAATTTGTTTTGGCTATATTTGAACATTTATGAGCTCTATTGCATATCATTAATGTCTCGATGGGGGAAAAATTCAGAATCACAGCAGCCATTCTGTCTAAACTGACATTAATAACAGAAATCATATCAATAACAATGATGAATTACAGACCATTAAAGACAAACTCAGTCTCCTCTGATCCATTGTAACATTGATCTTACCTTTAAAAGTGTTACTATTGATTACTATGAGCCTAACATGATATTCCAATTTCCAGAGAGAAGCCATTGACCTGCTCTGAGCTGGAGTTTGTGTGTCGGCCACTCGGGTCAGCCAAGTTTACAGGTTGCCTAAAAGTTGACTGAGTAAAACCTCACTATTAAGAACACCTTACAGTTCCTCACTACTGAGACCACCTTATCATTAAGACCACCTCACTATTAATACTACCTTACTATTAAGATCACCTCACTAATTAAGACCACCTCATATAAAGAGCACCCCCACTATTTAAGACCACTTCACTATTAAGACCACCTCACTATTAAGACCACCTCACTGTTAAGACCACCTCACTAATAATACCACTTCACTATTAAGACCACCTCACTATTAAGACCACCTCACTATTAAGACCACCTCACTGTTAAGATCGCCACACTATTAAGACCACCTTACTATTAAGACCACCTCACTATTAAGACCACCTCACTATTAAGACCACCTCACTATAAAGACCACCTTACATTTAAGACCACCTCACTATTAAGACCACCTCGCTTCTAACCTTTTAGACCACATCACTGTTCCGAATATAAGACCACTAGTGTGTTCCATAATAATTGTGCCATTGTATGCTACCTCGCTATTCAGACCACCTCACCAAATTTAACTGTGAGGTTTTACTGTATGGCTGACCACCAATTTCCATCAGTGTTTTTAACAATAAATGAATTTGCGTAAATTAGAAATGCATTGTTGCATAAAGATAATCCTTTAATCCATTTTACCATAAAAACATGGTTTTCATTCGATTTGGGCCTAAAATCCAATTACTTTAATCCGTCAGGCAAATACCTTAAATTGCACAGCAATTTATCAAAAATGAAAAAGGTAAATATTGTCAAAGTAACAAAAATATCACCTTCCATAGAGTAAATTTAATTTGTTAAAACACAATGTGGCAGGTGTGTAGTTTTTCACTAATTCATGTTCAATTAACCCAAGTTCAATTAACGAAGTTCACGCCTAACATCCCAAAATCCTACAAAACTTACTTTGTTAAATAATTTATTTATTATTCCTTGGAGATGGAAAAACAAAAAAACAGGCCCGTGGCATCAATTTTAAGGGTAGAGATCTGTCTGTTTCATCTGGTCTTTACAAGTTTAAATCCAATTCTTACATCAATTTCTTTTCCCCCAGAAAATATGCAAAGTAAAACTCAATTATCTCAAACTTTTAAATATTATTAGTTCTCATAACTGTACAAACAAAAGGGATGTAAAATATTCATGTAAAATCCCGTCCGCCTACATAATCTCATATTTTGACAGTGCATAAATCCAGTTTTGTGCTCTTAAGGGACTTCATAAACATCTCCATATATAACACCAGAAAAAAACTTTTTGATGGTCTCTGGGGACCTTAAATGCAATCCGTAACCATTAGGCATGAATTATGGTGCAGTAAAAACGTGCAGTTACTAGCACTTACAGCCAGCAGGAGAGGAGAGGAGAGGAGAGGAGAGGAGAGGAGAGGAGAGGAGAGGAGAGGAGAGGAGAGGAGAGGAGAGGAGAGGAGAGGAGAGGAGAGGAGAGGAGAGGAGAGGAGAGGAGAGGAGAGGAGAGGAGAGGAGAGGAGAGGAGAGGAGAGGAGAGGAGAGGAGAGGAGAGGAGAGGACAGGACAGGACAGGACAGGACGAGAGGACGAGAGGACGAGAGGACGAGAGGACGAGAGGAGAGGACAGGAGAGGAGGAGAGAGGAGACGAGAAGAGGAGACGAGAAGAGGAGACGAGAAGAGGAGACGAGAAGAGGAGACGAGTAGAGGAGACGAGTAGAGACAAGAGGAGACGAGTAGAGACGAGACGAGAGGAGACGAGAGGAGACGAGAGGAGAGGAGAGGAGACGAGAGGAAGCGAGAGGAGGCGAGGAGAGGAGACAAGAGCAGAGCAGAGCAGAGACCTACCTTACTGGGATTAAGATTAAATAAGTTAAGCCAAATTCTTGTTACACCGGAGGTATCAACCATTTTTAACACTGTATTAATATATTTACCTTGTTCTGAAAATATTTTGATGCATTTATCCCTCTGGTATGGGGTTTAGCACCAAATGGCTACTGGCAAACCAGGACTTGTGTTATTCAGAGTTCTAAGTTGTGCTCCATCGATCACCTTTTGCTTGGAAAAACCTGAGCTGCAATAATTGGCAGGAACTAGCTTTGGAGAAGTGGGACCCTACTTGTCCATACTTATCCATTTTCTCCTAAGACTTGATGAAATATTAATGAATTGCTCATTAAATGCATTCTCTGCGCATGCTCTGTTATGCAGTTTGTGTTACCCTAGTTTCTGGCATTTGTGATAAATTGCACCACAAGTGTCAGTGAACTTCGGTTTTCATTCCTTCGTCATTTCTGATAAATGTTTGATAAATTTACAGTTCGTGGTCCTGCGTCTTTCAACATACTCTGGTGA
This sequence comes from Alitta virens, assembly GCA_932294295.1. NCBI lineage: Eukaryota > Metazoa > Annelida > Polychaeta > Phyllodocida > Nereididae > Alitta > Alitta virens. The sequence continues at coordinate 40,429,284 of OW028578.1, forward strand.
TTGGACAGGAATGTGTCCTACTTCATACAGCCTGGTTCTTATCAGAGAGAATAAATTGCTTTTTTGATAAATGTTTCTCTCCTTACCTTTGGCTGGGGGAGATTGGCGTTTAGCTTGACCCTTGGGTCAGAGTGACTACCCTCCCCCTATTTATTTCTTATTCACAATCCTGTCTTCATATAATTATTTTAGTAGTGGAAGTAGTAATAGTAGTAGTAGTAGTAGTAGTAGTAGTAATGGTAGTAGTATTAGTAGTAGTAGTGGTAATAATAGTAGTAATAGTAGAACAGAGTTTTCCTGTTAATATTATAACAATTATTAATATAATTTCATTACTATTTGAACCTGAACTTTAATATAGTAATATAACTCTTTCAATTCGATATAAAATATCAATTGTTACTTTACTTATTTAAGAACCTATAAAGAAAATATTTTTATCATAGAGAATAGGTCGGTTACTGCTAAAATGTATGCTAAAAATCACAATATTCTAGTAATATATGCCTGTATTTTCGTATCATTGTCTTATTTGCACACAACTCATATTTCACCCACTTTTTTGTGATGTTTTTATGCATAGTTTTTACCCCAGTTGCACAGCTGCAGCTAGAACCCTGGGTGGTTTCATGTGCCTGTCCCAGAATAGAATCGCATATACAGGGACCCTCAGTTATGCTAGTATCTGAATGTAGCAATAACATTTTCAATGGCAAGGAATATTGACTTAGTTCAACCCAGTGCAATGTAAGGGTTATTTTTTATTCGACTGATAGATTATATAAAAAAATAATTACATATAAATCATATTTATTTTGACAGTTCATCAATGTTCAAAGAAATATATAATTCAGTCAGCATACAGTGTGAAATTTGTTCAAGACCACCTCACTATGAAGACCAACTCACTATTAAGACCACCTCACTATTAAGACCACCTTACTTTTAAGACCACCTCACTATTAGGACCACCTAAAATTTAAGACCACGTCACTATGAAGACCACCTCACTATTACGACCACCTCACTATTAAGACCACCTCACTACTAAGACCACCTCACTACTAAGACCACCTCACTATTAAGACAATATAGCCTATCAATAAAACCACCTCGCTATTAAGGCTAGGTAAATTAGCATTAAGTGGTGTCTGAGTTGCTGTTTATTTTGACGAAAATGTACAAGTAGTTACTAAAACAATAAGTGATATCAAGAGGTTACATTGTAAAATCAAATCTGTCAGAAATATTTGATTAGATAATCTTTATTATTTAAATTGGAATCCATGCTTTTTAGTTTGCCCTATCAAAGCTAAAATGTTAAATGCTGATTTCTGTGGTTTGATATTAAAAACGTCTAAGTATTTTGGCTGTCGTTGTTGTAAATATCCTTATGATCTAATAAAGTCAAAACATTTAATATAACAATTAGTTTACAGCCAACAATTGTTTACAATATCCTATTTCATACGATAATTCATATTTACAAAATTAAGTAAATTACACTTACCATATATAATCCCAAGTATATAGTTTTGGTAAATTCAAGTAGAAGACTGCAGTTTCATCACTGAATAAGAACAATGTTGCCTACTCGAGAGGCTGACAATAACTGAATGTTAAATCCATGTGGGCCACATTTTACTCCTAGGACGTGGCGTTTGACGTAAAAGTTGACGCTGTGACGCTAGCGGCGGCGCGTCAGAGGAGTGAATGGTATACAATGCCAGCCCCTGCTCAGGAGCAAAGCGTTTGGCAGGCAGGAGAACTACTGCTGCTGCTGATGCTGCTGATGCTGCTGATGCTGCTGAGGAGATGCTTTGCTTGACACCAGCCAATCAGAAATTCAGGCTCTCAGTGGTTGTGGAGTGTGGATATGCCACTAGCTCTCTGAATGATTTCTCGGTATGGTGCCTACACCACTCAGAGTCAAGTCAAATATACCTTTATTTAAACAGGGTAATTTAATTCAGGTGTACCCTGTTTTTCAATGAAGCTCTGACTATTAACAGCAAACAAGTAATGATATAAATAAATGTATATGTTCAAAGAGAATGTACATATGAAGTTTCAGAAGTTAAAATTAGTGTAGAGATTAATAAGACCAATAATAAAGAATGAGATCAAACAAAGTTAAAATCAAATAGATCTGGTATTTAAAACCTTGTACAATTTTTTGTTTAAAAGAACTGAGACTAGATATACTTCGTATGACACTGGGAATTTCATTCCCTGTTTTGGTTCCTTTATTCAGAAAAGATGACTGACCTCTGTTGCTTTTAATTTTTGGGATCTTTAAATTATTAGAGTTTCTGGTATTAAAGCTGTGGTCAACACATTCACATTGTATAGAGTCTTTCATGTACAGTCAACCATTTGATAAAGATAAAGATAAAGATAAGATAAGATAAGATAAAATTGTATTTTACATCGACTATTGAAAAAACAATAAACATTATCCATCCTCTATTTTGTCGATAACAACAGCATGTATGCCAATAAAATTTGTAAGGACAGTTGAAACATAAAAAATAATTGCATTGACTCACAGAGTTGAGTTGAAATGAGTTCATTTATTGGATTAAAAATATATACATATTATTATATAGATCACATGATATTAAACATTCAAATAATTCCAACCAGATACACATTCGTGCATATTTGGTAAACACTATATACAATTATATTATACAATATTCATGTATGGTTTGGATAATTCAAAACTAATTAACAGCTAAGTACATAATAAATCCATTAGTAAATAATATAGATAATTTTTAAGTTCTTTCTAAACTATTGTACAGGAGGTATTTTTTAACATGGTGTTTCATGGCATTAATTGATAGGTGTTGTGGAACAATATCTGAAAAATAATTATAGATGACAGCGTCTTTATATCTTATAATTCGTTGACAAAAATGAGTACTAAATATAGGAACATGTAGCTTCATTTGTTGCCTAGTTTCATAACTATGATAATGATAATTTATATCTGTAAAAATGGAATCAAACAACACTGAAATTAAAATCACTTTGAGTAACTTTGAGGATGTGTCATATCCTGAGTAGTAGTTTTTGAATTTTGTTCAGGCTTGTGACAGCAGTTCATACAGACAGTGTCACAGTAATCAGTGAGGGGCATGACGAGGGACTTGCACAGTTCCTGATCTTTTTCAGGAGGCAGTCAATATGTGTGATAAACAGTATCATGATCAGCTACAAAAGGCTGAAATAATGAGGAAATGATAAGCTTGTCTAGACTGATTCTAAACCAGGTTTTTTCAGCCCATAAGGCATTTTCAAAAAGTCAACAAAAAATGTAGGTAAATATTTCTCTAAATCGAGTGTGACCGGAAACCGTACTGACTTAGTTCTCAGAAAGAAAATGTTTACAAAGGAAATCCCACTAAGTTGTGTACAGTGAATTGGCGGGAATGACGTCACAGGCTATGCCTGGTAAATTAAACAGTTTCCGGCGTCAAATAACCAAAATCTAACTATCCTACCGAGCTAGCACGTGCATGGATTTTAGAAACTGTTAAAAGTTACTAACACTTGAAGATTACATCTAGCATGATGCCGGGAAAATAACATTGTTTTGCTAAAATGAGATTATGTTTTCACAGAGGGCGCTGTACATAGTGAAGTGACAGGTGCGCCACCAGCCCACCATGCATGCAAGCATTTACTAACCCGAAAAATACTTTTTAAACTGTTTTAGGTGTTTACAAGCACTAATATAGTATCTTCATGTAATTTAGAGAGGTCAATATCAAACTGAAAGGAAAACAAGCCTTCTTCCTCAAAAACATAAATTTCGGCAGAATTTCCCGAAGACTTGAGACTGCAATTTTTAAATCAAACTTTCAAGTCAGCTTATATGACCAGCTGCCAGAGGCATATGTAATAATGAGATGATATGGCTTGGAATCCATGTTACACGTTTACCCATGGGTGGGGTCTTTTACTTGCCTCAGCATAGACACCGAGTACAAGGGACCACCAATGTATTTATTTATGAAATGTAATTAAAACGGGGTAAACATATGCAGTTATAAAATACACATTAAATAACCAAAGTTATTATTCAGCAATTTCACGTCTCATGCGATCGCCATCCACTCACAATGTGAATGTTTTTTACACTGTTATAGATTTAAATTCATTACTGCAGTTTTTATTGTCAATGCATTTGTGTAAAATTTTGTAATTTGTACTTATGTAAAAGGCATTGCTGAAAAACAGTTTGCACTGAGCAATTTAACCCTTTTTAAAATATATCTAATAAATAAATAAATGTGTACACCGCCTACTTAGCTTAGCATTTATAATTGGTTGTTTTTAAAAGAGTGTTGGTTATTTACTTTTAGTATAATGTTGATCAGGCATAATCTAAGTTGTTTTTTTTTGTGTTAATTTTTTCTTGCTTTTTTTTATTTGAGACCTTAAATAACCTCTTTATGCCGCTGGCGAATGAAATAATATTAATCAATCCATAAATCAATCCATCAATCCATCAATCCATCAATCAATCCAATAATGAATCTAACAATCAATCCATCAATCAATCAATTAAACAATCAATAAATCAATCAAATTATTTAGATAATTTTTTAATTATTTTTATTATTATATATAACTTTTGTTAATTATTTAGTATAATAATATTGCGGGGATGCACAATTAAACATAGTTTCCACGAAACTCTTGTGCATCCCCGTCATCGAAATATTTGTGTCAAAATGAAATGTCTCAAAAACCATGTATGTTTAAATTTCGATGAAAATAAAAATATCTATCTATATCTAATCAATCAGTGACAGAATATTTCATAAAAAGGTAAAGATTTGCAGATACAAAAAAATTGAGTTGCAATCCTTCATTCTACCAACCTTAAAAAAGTATCAGGCAGTATAATATAGTCAACTTACAAGATATATAGTCTAACAATTAAGGTATTTAAGGACTGCACCCTTCCCTGGGAAGTTTTTAAAAATATGATCAGTCAGTCAGTGTGTATCATTTGTCATAATGACTGACTTTTTAGTCAGAATGATTTCGTAGTCAGAAATATTCCACCTTAAATGAAATTAATTAAAGTTGAAAAGTCACTTCATGTATCAAATGACATGTCAATACGACAGAATGACGACATCATAAAGATAGAAAAATAGCAGAAACTTTAGATGACGTATTTGGAGTCCAAAGTTTTTGACATGAGATATGCAGAGAAAGATCAAAACAAAACACTAAAAGACATTGCAAATTGCCATTGCAAAATTCTGAGGACACAAAAGTTTTAATTGCTTGCTTTAATTACAGGGTGCGGCATAAAAACTTGCACCAGCAGCTACTGCTACCTCTTTTGTTAATGCCTCATTTGACAGTCATCGCATGCAGCTGCAATCATACACATGGAAGTAATAATAGTCCTAAATTATCTTTGGTAATATATTTTCTTGTTTCCTCAAGACTTATAGATAATATGGACCTATATATAGCACATGCACACTTATCACACCTTCAGGTGATTTTCACCTCAGCTTTTGCAATATAAGCATTAGTTTATGTCACTAATCATACAGATGTGTTACAGACACCTTTCTTGACCTTTGTCGCCAAAAATAGGGCAAATAGATTCATTTAATAATAAGGTAGACCATTAACACCTTTGAGGTGGAAAGTGCCATTTTGGATTTTGGTCAATTTTCTGTCTTTTCTGTAAAATTAACTGGCCAATCCTCCTGAAAATCATGTGATTATTTCCAGATTAGTTGTAGATTCAAAAAGTCCCTCTGGAATGCCATTACATTTCTCCATTTTAATTTCATCTCCTTGCTGAATCAAAACTGGAACAACCTCCTCATCATCTAATACCATGACATATATATGCACACATAAAAAACAATGAAGGAGGATTCTGTGCAAATATTATATTTTCTGTGGCCTCAGAGGTGTAGTAACTAGGAAATCTCTAATTTGTAAACTTTCTGCAACTACAGACACCATGCTGATATTGTCTGACATTATAAGATCAAAAATATCACAATGACCAATTGCTTATACCCCTAACTAAATGTGGCAACGCTTTAAAAGGCTTCATAAGCATTTGAGTAACCTAGAGCTATCACGAAAAAGAAGATGCCTGGTGCAAGTTTTAGGCCGCACCCTGTAGAAAGCATGCTGCTTTTTTGGCCTGCTTTGTATTTCTGATTGTATTCCCTGTCCTTGCACATGGCCCATTGTGCCACATGCATTTTACATGCGTGTATCCTTCTCATGGAAAACGCATGTGGCACATTTGGCCATGTACATTAGCCATTAGTGAAGTATTAAGTTTTTCACTGGCTACGCGAATATGTTATAATATATATTATTTATCCAATTGTACCAGGGGGGTCTTAACAGTTCCCCCCTCCAACATCAATGGACTCACCCATGTTAGTCTGATTCCACCGGAAATTGGCATGGTTCATTTTGGTCTTAGGGGTGAAAGCTTATGAAGGTCTTCAACAAATATCTGTTGAAGGCCCATCATGTAAAATGCCTAGCAACTCAACAATAGTATAGCCTTGACAACCTGTGCTTTTGATGTGATACATTTAAATGCTTGAGTGACCCATAGCCAAACAGATCAATCTAAAATACACTGCTTTGCTTGGCCTTAAGTCAGTTCAGTGACCTTCATTGGGCGCTTGATTCCATACATCTAGTCAAACCAATGAACCTAATCAGGTACTTATAAGAAAGCAGAGAAACCATTAGGAAGAGCTCTCCTGCACATTCTAAATTAAGAGTGGTATGACAGCCTTAAAGATGGCTAATTGCAGATCACAAAAAGGTGCAACTGGAAAATATTGAGATTAGCAAACTGATATATTATCCTGGAAGGAGGTCTGTGCTAATGACAAACACAAGTCATGTGGTACAGAGAAAGATCCGAAATTAGGGGTGAAATTTGGTGAGTACTTATTTGGCAGCCTACAAAATATATTCAGTACTCGTTATTCATATGTTTTATTTTCTGGTTTTTGTTTTTTTCTTAATCAGAAATATTGGAGTTTCGGAAATACCTGGGTAGGCATGGCAAACTGCCTAGGTACCCTTATAAGCACCCCGATTCTTGGGCCCAAGGAATTGTGCAGGGGGTGCCCCATTGCCCTGGGAGGCCTGAAACGACACCAAGGGGCAACAGGCCAGGAACCGAATTCTTCCAACGGTACCTGGTCCTACAGGCTAAGAAGGAGAGAGAAGGGGGAGGGGGTTGAAAACGTCAACACCATGATGCTGGCCATATGTGGTGGGCCACGGAGCTCACAGAATACACCAAACCCTCCTGTGGCCACGCCATGGGAGTATAACCCTCTAAAACAAGCAAAACTTCTTGGCAAAATACTGGCTTTAAAAACGCAAATATAACACAATAATTATTTTGTAATATTGTATGTAGATACCGTATATATATAACATCTAAGGTGTCACATTTTGTTCATGTAAGCTAATGATAATGTTATGTACCATATAATGGTAATAAATAAGTTATTCTGTCTGTTTCAAATATTGTTGTATTGTAACATTACTAGTATCCGAATGCAATCAAGTAATTGGAGGCATTTTCGAATGTCACACTTTCAGCTGCCTAATAAAGCAAAGCAGGTTTAGGGTACTGGTAGGTGATATCTTGGTTGTTCTTCAGCCAGGATTTAATTTGTTTGAAGGCCTTTTCCGTAGGATTTAAATCAGGGCTATAGGGTTGTAAGCAATTGCCATGGCACCTCAGCTGTGTAAAAGAGCAATGGTCTGCTCATTGTGAATGGCACAGTTATCCAGCATGACCACTGATCTGGGCAAGATCTCAGTTTCCATGACTAGGTTGAATAAGTCTGCGGTAAATGAGTTCTCCACCACAGAACAACCTACGAGACACCAGTTTGGTCCAAACCTGGCATGAAGCTGACCCTGTGTCGACTGACAAGACCACCTCTGGTCTCATTACTGCCCTTGACCTCCTATTTACTAAAACCATGGCGTTAGAGACGTCGATCGACGGTCGACCTTCGGGACCCAAGTCCTCCTGATCGGGGTCTTTCCCAGAGCGGGTGTCAGGCCTCTACTGGTCCCGGGCCGGCTGCCATTTCCTCTGTCCCAAGAGTCGGGTTGTTTGGGAATGCAGCCCAAAGCGGGTGGTAAACTCCATCTAAGGCTAAATACTGGCACGAGTCCGATAGCGAACAAGTACTATGAGGAAAAGTTAAAAAGAACTTTGAAGAGAGTTTAAGAGTATGTACTTCCGTGTAGTGCTGTCTTTCGAAGTTTCTTCAATGAAGGTGAACTGAGAGCCTTCCATATTGACTGCAAAACGATTGTATTCAGCTCGCCATTGTTCATTTCGCTGATGAGCCACAATACCTAGCATCTTATGGGTGTAGCCAAGCCGAAGTAAATATCTGTCTATGGTTGATGGGTGAATTTTACTCCTGATATATCCAGCAAGTCTCACTTGTGCTCTTGCATCAATTCTCCTCTGTCCTTGTCATAAAATACTTGTCTGTACTATACAAGCCATTGGAGGAGATGATACAGAAATAGCATTACAACGGTACAGAAAAGGGGTGAACTTTGGTCAAAAGAGGTGAAAACAAGTTTATTGCCCAGATGTTTGCCCAGATGTTTGGGTGATTATTTCATTCTTATCAAATGTTTCAATCAGTCTGTAAAGTCGTTCTGATGATGCAACTCGCTTTAAACCTGCTGTCTGTAATTTCGGACTGTTTGTTTCAGGGAGCTGAGCTACTGAGTTGCCTGAATTATACAAAATAATTTGCCTAAATTGACAGCTCAACTGCCCAAATTTTCCTGACTTTTTCTCTCATTTTCCACTTTTTGTCCAATTTTTGTGGGACGACTCCCCTGGCATTACGCGTAAGATTGTATAACGTTACATACATGGGACAATGCGTTTAGAAGTGTGACTATTTCCTCTTCAGAATACGGAATGCATTACTTATAATATTAATTACAAAGAACTAGACAATATTCTATACAATTGAATAACAGGAAATGTTGAAATATATTTAGTTTTTTTTCTTCACAGTAATACTAACAAACAAAGGTCTTTTTTATTACTTATACTATAGCTGGGGCAAGTGGTCGATATGCAGACAGTTGTGGGTAGCTAGGCAAGAGTAGCGAGGATGTATTGAAAAGTACATTTTATAGCAAGTTCGGCAATAAAGACAAATGCATATTTTTATATGAACTATGCTAATTTATTGTAATAGTTTGACATAATACCTTATCAATATATGTGTCCTGCAATTAATAACCTTAAGCTATGCAAAATACATCAATTCATTTTTTCCCCATGTCTAGACTACTTCAACCAATTCTGATATGGGTCACTTCTTTAAAGAGAGCTTTGCTTGTTATTTATCTAGGAAAGCAGAACAAAGGCCAATCCTTCGTCAACCACTAACATACTGTGCAGAAAATTTAACTAAGAAAGTTTCCAAAGACAACCTTTTTTTCGGTCTGGAGAGAAAATATATTTTTAAGATGCAAATGCTTATTATACTTTCTACTCTGACTGCAGGTCCTGATCCATTACTGTTGCCAGACATATTGATATGTCCGACATGCTGAATCCTAAATATCTTTCAAGGTATAAAGTAATTTTTATGTGTCAGTTTAATGTATTATGTCAGTTTTATGTCGGTTATATAAATAACAATAATAATAATATATATATATATATATATATATATATATATATATATATATATATATATATTCATATAGTCTTTGAATTTCCCCAAACATTTGGATTTTCGTCAATTCAAAAAAAAAATTAAAAAATTACTAATGGTAAAGGTGTTCACCTGTTAACTGAAAGGTGATGGGTTCGAGCCACTATGGTGACCATTGCACTTTGCTCCACTCAACCCAGGTAGGTGTGGATGGAGAGAGTTTTATTAGACTTTAGAGTTTATTTATTTTCACCAATTTCCGCAAATACAATTTTACAACTTAGTGTTACATAATACATGAATATCACAAAACTGACTGGTAATGGGGGTATACCCCAAGTATAACAATATACAGTAACCCATAGGGGGGATGCCCCCCAGTAAGTGAAAAAAATTGTAATCAATCAAAAATACATAATATATAATTCAAGGCAACAAGAAAACGAGAAAAATAAACAATGGACTGAATTCGTATTGTCAACACCATAGAGAAAACAACAACAAATTATATAATGCTAATAATGATTGAAACTTGATTTTGAATAGGATTTTACAAATGATATTTGAGTATTTACATTTCTTAATTGCTGTGGTAAATGCAGCCAAAGGTGCGGAGCTCTTCCTAAAAAACTTTTATTATAAATCTGGATGGTATGAATAGGGGTTTGGAAAATGTTTCTATTTCTAGTTGCTATGTTATGTGATGGAATTTCAAATAAATTGGCAATACGTTTTGACAGAGTATCATTCACATACCTATATGAAATACCTAACAGAGACAGATCTACTAGATCTTCTATCTCAGCTTTCTTATAAAATGGGCTTCGTCTGGTTCTTCTGTTTAATTTAAACATTGCTCTGACAGCTTGGTTTTGTTTAACCTTCAATTTCTTTAGATTACTGGCTTTTAACATAGCACTCAGGGCATAATTAAAAAAAACTCTGGACATTTGCAAAATAAACAAGATGTTTTGCAAACATAGGAAGTACATTTTTTACCATATTAATACTATATTTTCCAGCCATCAATTTAGATAGAAGATATTTGACATGAATATTCCATTCAAGATATTAAAAAATCATAGAAAATCTGCGTGATAATGTATTTTTGAATTTCACCTGTAATGTTCTATTGTTTAAATAACTATTTAGCCAGTTTAGGGTGGTTACTCTGATACCTTACCTTTGTGTCATGTTTTGTGTCATGTTTTATAACTATCAAAGGCTTTAGACATATCTAAAAATAACCCTATTGTATACATTCCCTTGTTGAAACCATCTAATACATTACCAGTAAAATTTAATATAGCATCCGTTGTACTTCTTAGTTTTGAGAGCTAGCTATGGACATTGGTCTAACGGGCTGTATACTCTCCAGGGGATTGACAAAGACTCATGCTCGAACAGGTCCACTCAGGGGGTCAGCAAAGTTATTCAACTTGAGCGAAAGGCAGTAATGGAGTCAAATTTGAGATCTTAGTAATTTGTTTGTTTATTTCGATTCACAGCAAGCATTAAAATGAAAAGATTAACCAATAACAACATTTAAAAGAAAAATAACTATGCATATTTTGCTTGTCTGGGCTATCTGGATTTAGAAAAGGATAGGTCTGAATCTACTAGCTTCATATAATAGCGAAAATCAACCATCATCACTAAGTTGAACTGTAGAGCTATGTAGAATCTGATATAAGAAGCTTTCAGAGGCAGACGTAATGATAAGATGATAAGACTGCTTGGAGTCCCCACCATGTTACACATTTACCTCATGGGTGGGGTATTCCACTTACCTCAGCATAGACACCCACCAAGTACACGGCACCTCCAATTTAACATCTCATGTGATCGAAATCCAGCTGCTGCGATGTAGCTCATGAAGAGTGCCCGGGCTGGGAATCGAACCCGGAATCTTCAGCAGAGCTGGCCAAATATGGCAATATTTTACTTCCCGCAATTGCAGTATGAAATCAAGGGCTGTTGATCTTATTGTCAAAGTGTGCCTGGACTTAAGAAAGATGATAGGCTGAGTTTTAATTAACAGTTGGTTAAGTGCAGGAACAAGTGTCTTGAAAAGCAATATTACAAGAGTAAAATCGGTTTTCATTGGTAGTACAACCACTTCTAAATGCTGCTTGCTGATAAAATTTGAATAAGTATCAATTTTTTACACTTTATTTGACTTCATAGCTTAAACTTTCATACTGTGCTCTTCAAATTGTGTTTATTTTGCGAAGTGCATCAGAATATATTTCACTGGATAATGCTCTATAAATTTGTTTACAGCAATTTCTGAATAACTTGACTTCTATTGCTTGCTGTTAAAGCAGCTGCCATCACTGACTGAGATGGTTCAGACACAAAAAAAGCACATCTCTGATATTGCTTATGGAGATTTGATGCAGGCTCACATGGCTCAGGCTGTTTACTCAACAAGTGTGAGATTGTTCATTCATGCATTCATTCATTATTGCGCCTCATTGTTGAGTTCTTTCCTAGTCGTGTTCAGAAGTTTGAATTCTCAATTCTAGAACCAATGGACAGCCAGTGAAGCTCATATCAGAATACACTTGATAATATTTCATCTTCAGTTCCAAATGTATGCAAATGTATCAAGATTATAAATCCATCTCATATCATATTTAACCATTATCTGATCTTATATTATCTTATCTTATCTTGTGTTGTATTGTCTTATCTTGTCTCATCTTGTCTTATCTTATCGTATATTATCTTATTTTATCTTGTTTTGTCTTGTCTCATCTTATCTTATCTTGTCTCATCTTATCTCGCCTTGTCTCGTCTCATCTTATCTTATCTTATCTGGTCTTGTCTCATCTCGTCTCATCTTATCTTATCTTATATTATCTTGTCTCGACTTATCTTATCTTATCTTATCTTATCTTGTCTTGTCTCATCTCGTCTTATCTTATCTGGTCTTATCTTATCGTGTCTCGTCTCGTCTCATCTCATCTCATCTCATCTCATCTCATCTCATCTCATCTCATCTTATCTTATCTTATCTTCTTGTCTTTTCTTATCTTAACTTATCAAACCAGTTTATAAGTTACAAACTAAATGTGCACATCTATGACAATGATATATTGGCATATATTTTAATGATTTTTTTAGCGAATGATTTATTAGCACCCATTTCCTGCTTAGCCACACTTTTCATTAACAAATTATCGAGAAAATACAAAAAACTCCGTTTTTCATACAGCAATTTCTATTACTCAAGGTTTTAATAACATTTAGTCCGAGTATTAATTTCACCCAGAGCTTTGACATTTATGTGTATTGATATTCAAGGAACGTTAAGCATGAAATGTGAGACTTGCAAATACATATTTTATGTCTTTAAATAATTTTTTTCTGATACATATTTCATGTATTTTATGGATTTATGTAATTAAAACCAAGCTGCGGCTTCAGTTGAGCCACGCTTCAATAACCTTGATTTTGATTTTGATTTTGATGTCAACAACATAAAAAGGAATAGTCAATAGGCTTGCGTCTGTTAAAATGATATTGAGAATGGGAGACTCAAATGAAATATCACAACTGACTCAAGATATATTTACAAATCAATTCCTTATACGCTTCCATTTTTTTTGTATGATTCGGAAACTGATGCATTTATTAAAAAAAATTATAAAAAAAACTCTCTAAAATATTATAATGATGGAAAAAGTGCTTTGATGAGATTGATATGGTCATAAAAAGAAACTTAGTTTTATCTTCAGGAAAAAAAAAAAACCTATCAATCATTTCAGCAAATTTGTTTGATGCAGTTTGGACAGAATGAACCGTTTTTTTAATTACATTTAAAAGTATTATTTTAATTGATGACTTTGTAATCCTACACAAAGTATACATCAAGATTTGTATTTCTAATCCTTCCTTGATATATAATTACATAGAAAAAGTTAAAACAACATTAATACAAAAGCAAAATTGCATATATATTCTGGACAAATTTATTATTCAAAACAATTTTGTACTTGGTACAACTGCAACAAAAAATGAGAAAGACTCACGCTTGCACTGGTTTACACGCAGAACCAGACAACATGTCGTATCGACTCAATGTTGGTATACCGTCGACATAACATCGATATAACATTGATATAATATCAATATAACATTTATATGACATTGATATAACCTCGATATAACATTGACTCCTGGCAGGTGATCTTGGTAGCCAGTACAGAAACTAAATATTCTGAAATTTAAAAAAAAAAGCTGAATTTTTTATATCAAAAGTGGAAAAAATATTTATTTAGAAGGCTTTTTCTGAAATTTCCACCATAATGGCAACACATTTTCTTCGTGACATGAAACTTGCATGTTTTTTTACTCAGATATGTTCTTTTATTTTTCACATTTGCATTACCTAATATCTTTTTTTTTTATATTTTCCATTTCCAGATATCAATCCTTTAGTGTCAAGGCTGCTGGGAATCTAGTGCTTTGGGATCACTCCTTCAGAGAGCCCAAATCTTGGTTACCATGGTAACAGATATAAATCTTTCTGAACTCTGAAAGTCAAGCATTCTCAGCTTAAGTCTTGGATAGATTCGTTTTATGTTCTTGGAAGTAATGGAAAAAGTGATTCGTCTTTTTCGTGGAAATAAATCAAGTGATGACAAAATATTCAATTCATTTATGTGAATGTAAATGTGTGTGGGTTTTCTGTCTGCCATCTCGATGTATATCAAGTTCTGCTGAAATCACAATCTACACCCTTGGCAGGCCTGTTCAAGCATGAGTCTTTCTCAACTCCCCGGGGAGTATACGTCCAACCTGCAGCCGTTACGGCGCACTTAGAGTCAATGCACTCTACAATTGGCATCACTGCCTATGGCCAAGTACCCATTCACACCTGGGTGGAGTGAAGCAGTGGTTAAAGGAGGATCTGCTCAGTTCCTCCATGTCATGGTTGAGGTTGAACCCATGAACTTGTGTGTATGAGTCCAATGCCTTAATCACTAGGCTATGGAACCCATTTATAAATTAAAGAACAAAATTAAATACAAAAATTTCAGGACTGCTTCGCTATTAAGACCATTACATAAATGATATAGTCCTCATATCGAGCTCCGCTGCCGAACTGCAGAATAGCATTGACTTTTTACGTAATTTCTGTGCAAAGTAAAAACTAAAGCCAGGAAAATTTGGTCTAAATGTGCTTTAGATTTTATGAACTACAATCAGACTATTGGAACTGTCAACTCATACAAACACTGAGGTCATATTCTTAGCTCCCTTAGATCTCTGCATAATAAAATGCCTGAATTTCTATAGTCAACCAAGCTCAAAGGCATTTTTTGCACTTCAGGGAAGAATAAAACCCTCCCTTGGCTACATACCGCCATCACTTGCTATCAAGATGTTTGCTAGTTATATTCTGCCAATCCTTGAATACAATAGCATGTTATGGTGTGTGGGTGAGCAACACAATGACATGGAGAAAGTACAAATTAGATATCTTAAAAGTTTGTTAGGTGTTAGAAAACAAACCCCAATCTTAGCTGTGTATGCAGAGACAGGCAGGTTTCCTCTTGTGGTTAGACGAAAGATAAATAAGATCAGAGCACTGGGGAAGATTAATGACACTGCCATCCTATCTACATAAATGCCTCAAAATTCTCTACAATAAGGGTCAGACCAACTGGTACAATAAAACAATACACATCATTAATGAATGTAATATAAATAGTTGGGAAACAAAGGAGTTAGACGGCAAAACATTTAAGCCAGCTGGCACCGTACAAATGTAAGAGTCATTGCTTATCAATGAAATAAAACTTAAACTGTCTGAACATGAACAATCAAGAGTCCTGAGCGTAGAATCTTGAGTTGAACATGACGCAAACTGCAACTGATATTTCAAGTTATAAAATGGATTCCCACCCCATTTATCTAATGTTATGATTGTATTAAAATATTGGTGCACATGCACCCTTTTACAAACAGTCACTTGTTTATTGTCATTGATAAATCATTGATAAATCATAGCTCGCTTCGTAGACCCCTGAACAGGTCGATGTTCCTTTTATTTTTCTGGAGCTGACCTGAGCAATTATACAAAAATGTTACTTCGTATTAAATCTACCCATCTACGTATCTATCTATTTATCCTATCTATCTATCTATCTATCTATCTATCTATCTATCCACCTATCTATCTATCTATCTATCTATCTATCTATCTATCCACCTATCTATCTATCTATCTATCAAAACATGGACGTTGACAAAGACGTGGACATATAGTTGACATGCAGCAGGTTATTAATTAATAGTAAATTCACATCTTGATAACAGAATACTGCAAATTTGAGGCAGCTGTGAGCAGAATTTTCCAAACTTAGATAATCTCACCCCTTAATCTTGGAAGCCCTGTTATTCACATTCAAGAACGTTTCAATGGTTCTCAATGATTTGGCTTAATTGAAATGTCAAAGTGAACCCAGTTTCTCAGCTCAGATGTCGGATGAAAATGTTTGTAAACACAAAAACAAGTCGACCTACTTTTGTCTTGAGCACAATTTGCCATTGGTTTGTTTGTTTTGTCAACCTACACCTGTCATTTTATTTTCAAAAGGTGCACTTAGTAAATGCCATATACACATTAATCGTAGGCTGCAAACCAGCATTTCCTGAATGTCACATTGACAAAAAAAAATGCTTGTTTCTCACACTCCCTTCATCCCACTTGAAACCCATTGACAAACTCTCAGAGCCAACGTAACGTAAACCACAATGACGTCATGTTAGGGATTCCTGTTCTATTTTTAGCTTCTTTGAGCCTCGTTCTGATTCACTCGTCGCATAATCTCTGAAGAAGCTGACAAGCTTTAATTTTGGCTTCGCTGCAGTAGGTTTTTGAATCTACTGAAGAGAAAGGGGACAGGATGTTTCCAGCGAGCATTAATTTTTAAATGTAACAAACAGCATGACATTGTTCCGTTGCACATAAACGGAAATTTATATCTCACAGGGTCATGTCAATTAGCAACATGAATCCAAGGATTCAATGAAACAAATGCAGAAAATATCTGCTTAGTGAATATAACCACTGTATATATCCCGGAAATCTGATTTCTCAAGTTGGATGGCGTAGATAGCTAGATAGATAGATATGAAAGTGCAGCCCTCTGAGGGAAGTCCTTGCCCCTCATGTGGGTTGATTGATTGGGTGAGAGAGAGAGAGAGAGAGAGAGAGAGAGAGAGAGGAGTCCACTCTTGCTACACATTTACCCCATGGGTGGGGGTTGGTGGCCTTGCTCAGTTGTAGCGCGATGCATGGGCTGCGAACCACTGGGTCCCGGGTTCAATTCCCGGTTGAGCCTATGTTGGATAGGTGTTTCATCCTTTGTCTCATTGCCATGGTCCCTGCCTGTCCTAATTAGCCCATCAGGAGCAGAAACACAGAACATAATCTATACTCCATCTTGACATGCCCAAACACAGAAACCAAGTGCAAGGTGCCACAAATTTAACGTCTCACCTGAACAACAATAAGTTGTTCATGCTGAGTGCTCGGTGCGGGGGGGGGGGGGGGGGAGAGGTCTGAACCCAGGATCGGTGCAGGGAGTCTGAACCCAGGATCATAAGTAAAAAGACCATAAGGCCATCCATGCTGCTGCTGTTTTCCCACACCGATAATATATGTTACGAAAATCTTTATTGACAAGTCCAATACATACAACTAAAAAAATTAAATCACAATACATAGGTGAGCTTGTTTGTACTTGTATTGTATTGTTCTGTATTTGTTTTGTACTTAAGCAGATAATGTAAACATGAAGTGTAAAAAAAAATCTAATTATGGTTCCCAGATAGCATTTCAAATCGTTTCTTCAATGTCGGCGGGATGTCGGTAATGTTAACACGATGTTGTAACGACAGTGGCCTATATGGAATCGACGCTGGGCCAATGTGCAATACTATCTGGGTATAACATATTTCTCCAAATTTGATAATATTGAACTACAAATCTACTTGTTTTTAATTGTACATTAATCAGTAAATAAGTAAATTTGTCTTGAAAACTTAAATCAGGAAAATGTGGATTGACAGATGACACACTATCATAAAATTCCTTTCTGATTTCCATACATAGAGTTCACACACCATGCTGTACAAAGATACTTCCACTGTATCAGGTAATCCCTTCCCTTCTTACTTGGTGTCTGTCACGAATCTCCTTTTGACCTTGAGTCACGTAACTCTTACTTAGGTCACGTAGGAAAACAGCCGGATGCCTGCCAAAAACGTGACATTGCACTTTTTCTGTTGTGATCATTGCACATTTATCCACTCTAAATTGTATTCATGATCTTTAGAAGAAAACAATTATTTATTATCTTATTTCCAACAAAAGCAATACACAATATTATCAGAAAATACTTCATCAGTGGTAACATGCCTGTTATGTATTGATCACAAAACACCAAACCTTCACTATCTTTGTATAATTATTCAAGATTAATTCTGTAAAGTCAACCAGCTTGATAAGCCTTGGCTTTTTCTGGTCTGGTGAGTACATTTACTACTCATCAACCATGCTGATTTACACGTATTGTTTCCATTGTAATTTCCCATGTATACATTGGCTTAAGGCAATAGACCCAGCTCTTTTTAAGGCATTATCTGTGGTCGGTTAATAGCACTGTCAGGAAGCAGTCATGTAATAGTTATACACCATTACGAGGGATATAACATTCCAATGTGGGCAGTTATATCCCGAGGCGAAGCCGAGGGATTTAACTGCCCACTTTGGAATGTTATATCCTGAGTATAAGGTGTATAACTGACTTATACCCAATGCACATTCAATAGTGGCTTTTTCGCAATTTATAATGCCATATTTTAGCTGTAATTGTGGGACTATTTTCATAGATGATTTGATTTTGCGAAGATTGTGATATGGTTGAAACTATGCAACAACAAGAGCAAACAAGAAACAACAAATGCTAAGGCAAACAATCATAAAGAGGATTTACTGTTTGTTGTGCTTTTAAAACTAAACAGACCTTTAGGGATTAATTCTGCATTGGAGCATGTCTAATTTGCTGTATTTTTGCTAATCCCTATGTTAGCAATTGTTCATGAATGATATTACTGCTCCAAAGCCGGCCAGTTATATCCCAGCAGCCTCTCAGGGGGGGCTGAAAACCTGATTAAAAGAGGTTCCTGTCAGTCATTTAATAGAAAATGCCAGGTAATTAAAGCTACTACTAAATATGTGCATGCATGCATAAATGCATAGTATGAAATTTCACACAATATAATACATTTATTCTTAATTCTTAACTTGTTTCACTGTATCAGGATAAGTGTCACATTAAATATCTCCAAAGGTCGTCATCAAAGTTTGTCTTAAAGACGTCATCAGATGACTTCTTTTTGACGTCTGCAAGTCGTCATCTAAGGAAGTCAACTGATGACATCTGATGACCTATATTTAGACGTCTGAAATTGATCATGAAATGTTGTCTAAAATACCTTGCCAGATGACGTCCTTTAGACGTCCTAATATGACGTCATTGAAGTGTGCATATGAGACCAGTATGGGCATATCATGAGACGTCTTGCAGGGACGTCTAGCTGACGTCACTGAGACTACTTTTGCCCACTGGGTAAGCTACAATATGACAATGTAGATCATATATCAATTTAGTGATCTACAGCCATATATAATCATGTGTGGTGAATGTGATTACTGTCAGAAAAGTGTACACAATTCCAAACTGAAATATGAAACTTAACAAACCGCAATTAAAAATGCATCATGTAATATAATGCCCTGATTACTTGTCAGCAATGACAAAACAAACTTTAATAGCCCAACTACGATGTTAACGTAAAATATTTTTTGTGTTTTTGTCAAGATTACAATTATTTTTAGAGTACTTACAGATCAATCTTTCTATCAGATCTATTTACTAACTATCTATCTATCTATCTATCTGACTACCTATCTAACTATCTATCTATCTAACTATCTATTTACCTATCTACCTATCCACCTATCTATCTATCTATCTATTTACTAACTCTTTCTATCTATCTAACTAACTAACTATATATCTATCTACTAACTATCTATCTATCTTATCTTATCTATCTATCTTATCTATCTATCTAACTATCTATCTGTCTATCTAACTATATATCTATCCATCTGTCTATCTACCTACCTATCTCTCTATCTATCTATCTGTATATCGATCTATCAGATCTGTCTATCTATCTGTCTATCTATCTATCTGTCTGTCTACCTATCGATCTCTCTATCTATCCATCTATCTCTCCATTTCTCCATCCCTCTGTCTATCTATCTATGTATCTATGAAACCAGCTATCTATCTATCAATCCATTTATCTATCTATCTTTAAATCTAACTATCCAACTATCTATCTATCTATCTATGTATCTATGTATCTATCCAGCTATCTATCTATCTATCTACCTGTCTATCTATCTATCTGTCTATCTGTCTATCTGTCTGTCTGTCTGTCTATCTGTCTATCTATCTGTCTATCTATCCATCTATCTATTAGTCTGCCTATCCAGCTATCTATCTATCTCTCTATCTATCAATCCATTCGTGGCTTTTCACAGTTGTAGATTGAGATGATCCATTTTGTATTAACGTAGAAAATGGGATAGCCAAGGCAAATAATATATGTTACGAAAATCTTTATTGACAAGTCCAATACATACAACTAAAAAAATTAAATCACAATACATAGGTGAGCTTGTTTGTACTTGTATTGTATTGTTCTGTATTTGTTTTGTACTTAAGCAGATAATGTAAACATGAAGTGTAAAAAAAAATCTAATTATGGTTCCCAGATAGCATTTCAAATCGTTTCTTCAATGTCGGCGGGATGTCGGTAATGTTAACACGATGTTGTAACGACAGTGGCCTATATGGAATCGACGCTGGGCCAATGTGCAATACTATCTGGGTATAACATATTTCTCCAAATTTGATAATATTGAACTACAAATCTACTTGTTTTTAATTGTACATTAATCAGTAAATAAGTAAATTTGTCTTGAAAACTTAAATCAGGAAAATGTGGATTGACAGATGACACACTATCATAAAATTCCTTTCTGATTTCCATACATAGAGTTCACACACCATGCTGTACAAAGATACTTCCACTGTATCAGGTAATCCCTTCCCTTCTTACTTGGTGTCTGTCACGAATCTCCTTTTGACCTTGAGTCACGTAACTCTTACTTAGGTCACGTAGGAAAACAGCCGGATGCCTGCCAAAAACGTGACATTGCACTTTTTCTGTTGTGATCATTGCACATTTATCCACTCTAAATTGTATTCATGATCTTTAGAAGAAAACAATTATTTATTATCTTATTTCCAACAAAAGCAATACACAATATTATCAGAAAATACTTCATCAGTGGTAACATGCCTGTTATGTATTGATCACAAAACACCAAACCTTCACTATCTTTGTATAATTATTCAAGATTAATTCTGTAAAGTCAACCAGCTTGATAAGCCTTGGCTTTTTCTGGTCTGGTGAGTACATTTACTACTCATCAACCATGCTGATTTACACGTATTGTTTCCATTGTAATTTCCCATGTATACATTGGCTTAAGGCAATAGACCCAGCTCTTTTTAAGGCATTATCTGTGGTCGGTTAATAGCACTGTCAGGAAGCAGTCATGTAATAGTTATACACCATTACGAGGGATATAACATTCCAATGTGGGCAGTTATATCCCGAGGCGAAGCCGAGGGATTTAACTGCCCACTTTGGAATGTTATATCCTGAGTATAAGGTGTATAACTGACTTATACCCAATGCACATTCAATAGTGGCTTTTTCGCAATTTATAATGCCATATTTTAGCTGTAATTGTGGGACTATTTTCATAGATGATTTGATTTTGCGAAGATTGTGATATGGTTGAAACTATGCAACAACAAGAGCAAACAAGAAACAACAAATGCTAAGGCAAACAATCATAAAGAGGATTTACTGTTTGTTGTGCTTTTAAAACTAAACAGACCTTTAGGGATTAATTCTGCATTGGAGCATGTCTAATTTGCTGTATTTTTGCTAATCCCTATGTTAGCAATTGTTCATGAATGATATTACTGCTCCAAAGCCGGCCAGTTATATCCCAGCAAAGAACAATAGAAAAGGGACTACTTTGGGTATAAACAAGGTTTAGTAGCAAAGGGTGGTGGGTGGGTGGATTAGGGTTTTACGTCCTGTATTTCTGCACCTGATGGGCTAATTAGGACAGGCAGGGACCATGGCAATGAGACGAAGGAGGAAACAGCCATCCGACTTAGGCTCGACTGGAAATTGAACCCGGGACCCAGTGGTTGGAGTAGTAGCAGAGGGTAGTTTGACCTTTGCAAATTCAGCAACGATGTAGCGTGGATCAAAATCAAAGTAAGTGATCAATTAGCTGGATCACTACTTGAAAACTCAGCTACCAGGTTCTGAACCAAATTTGGGCAGAATACGATGCGAAATAGATGTCAACATATCACTCATATCTTCTCCTACCAATCATGGAGCAGCATATTATGGACAGAACTATAACCAATACGTGATGTCCAAGCTTTCTGATTAAAAACACCTCCTTTAACAATTAACTTAAGTATGGGCCCATCTTTCCAATGACAATATTTGCCCCATTGTCGTCAATAATTGCATTTATCATGGGTACAGAGAAACAGAAATTACAATGGAAAATATACAGTGAATAGTGACCCAAAATCATTACATATATGTTTTTACCAATCAGTTTTGAAGACAAGTACACATTCATTTTGAATTCTACTATAGGTCACTCAGCTGACAATCTCCAAGTAAGCTATGTAATCTTCAATAAAAAAAACTTCAGCTTTAGAGGCAGCTTTAGAGGCAGCATCATAAGTCCCTGGTATACCCAAGGGTGCACATTGGCCCCATTATTATCCAAACAGCATTTATTATGAGCCATTGGGGGCCCCATCAAAACACAGTAGGGGTCTGGAGCATACCTGGGGAACAGAGCTGTCAAACCAAATGATATTTAGCAAGGAACAATAGCTGCTAAAGTGTGGAAGCTAGGCCAATTTATTGCCTTGGCTATCCCATTTTCTACGTTAATACAAAATGGATCATCTCAATCTACAACTGTGAAAAGCCACGAATGGATTGATAGATAGAGAGATAGATAGATAGCTGGATAGGCAGACTAATAGATAGATGGATAGATAGACAGATAGATAGACAGATAGACAGACAGACAGACAGATAGACAGATAGACAGATAGATAGATAGACAGGTAGATAGATAGATAGATAGCTGGATAGATACATAGATACATAGATAGATAGATAGATAGTTGGATAGTTAGATTTAAAGATAGATAGATAAATGGATTGATAGATAGATAGCTGGTTTCATAGATACATAGATAGATAGACAGAGGGATGGAGAAATGGAGAGATAGATGGATAGATAGAGAGATCGATAGGTAGACAGACAGATAGATAGATAGACAGATAGATAGACAGATCTGATAGATCGATATACAGATAGATAGATAGAGAGATAGGTAGGTAGATAGACAGATGGATAGATATATAGTTAGATAGACAGATAGATAGTTAGATAGATAGATAAGATAGATAGATAAGATAAGATAGATAGATAGTTAGTAGATAGATATATAGTTAGTTAGTTAGATAGATAGAAAGAGTTAGTAAATAGATAGATAGATAGATAGGTGGATAGGTAGATAGGTAAATAGATAGTTAGATAGATAGATAGTTAGATAGGTAGTCAGATAGATAGATAGATAGATAGTTAGTAAATAGATCTGATAGAAAGATTGATCTGTAAGTACTCTAAAAATAATTGTAATCTTGACAAAAACACAAAAAATATTTTACGTTAACATCGTAGTTGGGCTATTAAAGTTTGTTTTGTCATTGCTGACAAGTAATCAGGGCATTATATTACATGATGCATTTTTAATTGCGGTTTGTTAAGTTTCATATTTCAGTTTGGAATTGTGTACACTTTTCTGACAGTAATCACATTCACCACACATGATTATATATGGCTGTAGATCACTAAATTGATATATGATCTACATTGTCATATTGTAGCTTACCCAGTGGGCAAAAGTAGTCTCAGTGACGTCAGCTAGACGTCCCTGCAAGACGTCTCATGATATGCCCATACTGGTCTCATATGCACACTTCAATGACGTCATATTAGGACGTCTAAAGGACGTCATCTGGCAAGGTATTTTAGACAACATTTCATGATCAATTTCAGACGTCTAAATATAGGTCATCAGATGTCATCAGTTGACTTCCTTAGATGACGACTTGCAGACGTCAAAAAGAAGTCATCTGATGACGTCTTTAAGACAAACTTTGATGACGACCTTTGGAGATATTTAATGTGACACTTATCCTGATACAGTGAAACAAGTTAAGAATTAAGAATAAATGTATTATATTGTGTGAAATTTCATACTATGCATTTATGCATGCATGCACATATTTAGTAGTAGCTTTAATTACCTGGCATTTTCTATTAAATGACTGACAGGAACCTCTTTTAATCAGGTTTTCAGCCCCCCCTGAGAGGCTGCCCCCCCCCCCCCCCCCCCCAGGTAGAGGCAGAGTAAATGTAAAGCAATTATCATAAAGATAACATAAATTGATATTTTGAATTGACATGTTACCGTGTCAATATCTGCAGCTATTTACCCTCTAGTTCATAAAAAAAATCTAGACTATTTCAACCAGTTCTGATACAGGTCTCTTTTTTAAAGTGATGGGGGATGTACAAAGCAAGTGGGAGAAGGTGATGCCCTACAAAGCAAGTGGGGGGGGGGCGGGTGATAGTGTAAATATCACCCCCCCCCCCTGGAAAGGAGAAATTTACATGTATGAATAGCCCATCACATAGTTCTTACAGCCCTTTAAACAAAAATGCTCAATTAGTTAAATGATAGATTCAGTCCCATAATGCTGGCATATAGAGATGTCTTTAACTCAGAAATAAACATAGTACTTGTACAACATTTTGGAAATGGCTTTTTATGCAAATGAAAATCATTGTGATAGTGCACCCATATTTCTTTCTTTCATGAACAGAGGTTTTTCGATGGCATCAGTTTGATCATACATTCAACCATCTATAAAAGGACATCTAGAGTGGGTTAAAATATTTCCAGACAGTTATGGTTTCTGGTGTCTACTGGCTGCATGAGGTTTAAGTCAGCCACTTTTAACAAGTTTGTATTGTATGCTAAAGGTGCAAAACATGTTACCCATGATCAATTTCTTTTGATTTGGTCCTCGCAGATTTCATCTCTACGCAGAAACGGCATAAGCGCAGAAGCCAGATTCAGGTATGTATTTAATATAAACACTCAGTCTTGTATAATAACCCACTATAACCTGTATACCGCATAGAAAAGCCATATGGTATAGCCTATGCGGTAAACATATCTATACTACATGGTTAACCTTACTATGTATGGCAGGCCAATGACAAAAAAAAATCACTTTTTACAGATAAAATTATCAGCTCTCTAAGAAAGTTTGAAGTTTTGAAATTGGACCAGAATTAACGATTCTAGGACCAAAAAATTTAACCAAAAGTCAATGGTCTATTCAGTCCACAGATACAAGCCATTGTGTCTGTGTTGCTATGGGCAACGTCACAGGAACGTCATCGCTTCGGTAATACAATCGAATAATATTGAACAATAAACCATTTTCTTTCCAAATCTATAAAAACTAATTCTGACAAGAATATTTAACAACTGGTTTGTAAATATCATTTGTAAATTCCTTTATTAATCTGAAAATGTCCCAGAAAGTTTTGAGGTGATGACGTTGCTGACAGTTATGCAATGCTCTGATTGGTCAATGGCAAAAATTAATATTCATGAATTGTTTCTATTCTACATGAATGCATAGCCAGGCAGCTCAACTAAAAGTGAAAATTGTGGACAGATTGGCTTAAGAATTCACTCGTGGCTAACGCCACTCGTGAATCCTGGCCAATCTGTTGACTCGTGGGGAATATCAAAATATACCACATAACCATTGGGTCTTATTATAATACCATTTTTTAAAGTATTTCCTGACTCTAAGATAGACGCAGATATATGTTGATTAATTGAGTAGAAAGATAGAAATAGAAAAGGAGGGTGTCATTTCATGATCTTGAAATTTTAGATTCTGTTAATGACAGAAATAAAATACAGCATTTTAAAAATATTTAATCTTAGGTTGACATTTATTTTATCTGATTAAGACCGGATAGGCCTAACATAAGAATCGCAAAGTTCTGAAGCGTCACAGTCAAGTATGCAATACCATTTCATTTCATAGAAAAAATTCATTCACATATGGTAATGATTGTGTGCAAAGCAGCACTCTAAAAACCAATGCCTTTCTTAGACACGCTGAAGTGTTGTTTCATAAACACTAGTGCTTATAGTTGAAGTAAAGTGTTTGATTATGAACACTTTTGAGTGTTGTCATTTAAATAAACACATTTCAGTGTTTATAGAACTTATAATTTTCTTGATCACTGTAATATCTTTATTTATATATATTTAATATCAATGAAAAGATCTTTCATATTGGTGATTTGACATACATGTAATGCTAGATCATGTGCCTTAAATTGGGATATTTATATTACATTTTTGACACACTTTCCCCATGATGATGGAAATATCTAAGTTTGAAAAATACAAGTGTTTATTTTCCATCTTGGTATAAACACAAGCATAAAGCACTCTGGTGTTTAACCTTAATTCATGTTATTGTTGTTAAAAACAACACAGTCATCCAAGACTTGGAAGTTCAATGACTATTCTACTAATTGGCTGTGTTAGATCCAGACAGCTCTACAATTAAAGGCTTGACTTAAAGCCTTAAGGATTAGCTTTAAAGAGGTAAGAACTTAAATTCTCTTGTATAATATATGCATGTAAGAATATAATTGTCAAATACCACATTATGTTTTTAACACCCTCAGTGAGTGTTGGAAGAGGGTATTATCACTGATGTCTGTCCGAAGGGTCGGCTCACTAAGCTACTCGGATCATGGTGTATGAAGTCCAAAGTTTTCATGTCTCACAGGATTATTATTTATTTATATTTTTAGAATTGTAAATTAGTTGCAATTGTAAAAGGGCAAATTACAGCCCAGCAGGGCCGTAGCCTGAGAAAATGTCTAGGGGTGCAGTTCGGTCAAAGGTCATGCTTCTGATGTTCTGATGTTCGCTTCAGTAAACATACAAGCACTATATTTGGCGAAATTCTAGGGGGGGGGGGGCAGTTGCACACCCCCCCCCCCCTCCCTGCAGGCTACGGCCCTGCCATGAATAATTTACAGAAGTTCCCTATGCAACCATGTGGCATCAGGTATCATTTGGAACCATCAAATAACAGGATGTCAATCCAAGTTTCTTTTAAGTGGTACCTGCTAATAATACAATAGTTGGTTTTGATATTCAACCAATGTTTGTTCAGATATGTATGGAAAAGGCAGTGAAGTAGTGTCATTCAACAGTCATTTTATTTTGATAATTTTAATTTTCATTACACCACATTTCCTGGTGAATGCTATACTTTTGCTATCAAACTGGCATTGGCCTTTAACATGTTGGCCTCTTCTTGGACTAAAACTTGTTAGGGGAAATTGCAATGTGAAAACACCATTTAAAAAAAAAGGAAAGAAAAAAAGAAGTATTTTACATAAATCTCACCAGAGGAGATGCCAGGCTCAGGTAGTAGAACCTAAGCTGCAGATCCTCAGTTTTATAACACTAAGTAGTGCTATCTTGTTTTGAGTATTGAGCTTTCTCTGCCAGCAAAATCCTCAGCGAATCTCTCACAGCACACAGGCATTATCATTAAAATTGTTTTGCGTCCATAAGCAGGAGGAGGGGGGGGGGGGCGGAACACTTTTATTTCCAATCAGAACTCCCAATACCAATGCACTCACCCTCACAAAATTTCACAGTAATACTCTATACGGCCTTATGGTATCTTTCGATAGTTACAGTAACACCATATATGGCCAAGTGGTACCTTTTGGTAGTCATATTGACATATGTTGGATATTTTTTATATAATTTGGAAAACAATTAAAAAAAAAAAAAATCTTTCATCTCCGAGTGTTCGAAATAAGCAGTACCCAGTTGTCCGAGACAACCATTTTCGGCTCAGAATGATCAATTATATAACCTGAACAATCGCGATTAGGCCAATGTAGCATGTTACGCAATGACAATTACCAGTCTAAGATGTCCTAATTTTTGGACTCTTGAATTTCTCCATTTGTTATTAGCATTTGGTGAATATATTACCAGTAATCCATTCTGTTCGCATTAAACTAAATGAGCATCAAAAGTATATATCCAATCTTCTTAACCCTGCCATCTTCGCTTGGTGCCCTTGCTAGATTCCACGGCAAGGCGGTGATTTTTTTTCGCCTTGGCCCCTGGTGGTAGATAGATGCATGACTAAGTAGGTTAGCCAATGCCAGCAATGCACCAGCATTTCAAAGGTTTACTCATGTAGGGTAAATAAATTTCAGCAATTATACTATAAAACATTTATGACAGTGTTAGAGAAGATATCTTAAATGTGTTGGGTATAATTCCAAAAACAAAATAAACCTGTATGGATTATTCTGCAAATAATTATTATGAAATTGGTAATAATATTCAGAAATTTTCAGCTAGGTTGCTGAGAGTGAAATTAAGAGACTGAGTGAAAGAGATCAAACTTGCAGGAAAACATTCTATGGCTGTCATTGCAAAAAAAAAATGGAATGACATAACTAGGGAATGTTGGAAACAATACAATGCTTAGCATTGTTATCCAGATTTTCCATTATTATGACACAAAAAAGATGAAACAAAATCTTATTGTACAGTGTTCAAGATACCTTTTTTTGCATAAGAGAATTTATTATACAGTTCCATTTATAACAGTATTGTAGCCTATTTAAATTATATACACATGTTTGAGAAAACCAATCAATGGATTAACCTGACATGGGTTAATTTTAGAACATAAACTGAATATAGACATGTGAATATGTGTCACAGATAGACATGTGAATATGTGCCGCAGATAGAAATGTGATCACACCAACAGTTGCAAAACAATTAAATAAATTGTGTGACTGGCCTTTTAGAGAAGCAGACCATGAAATGACAAACTTTTTTGTCAAAGAGTAGATAAAAATCACCAATGCATGCTCATATGTTTATCCATGCTGGCTCGATCCATACAAATGTGTCAGAAAAGGAAGGAGTAGTCTTAATTATGAAAGCACAAAATAGCTCGTTCACTTCATATTTCCAAAAACAAAATGTGTCAATTTCAAGGTCATATGTGCTAATGGCAGAAGTGTTAATTGAGTCTGAGTTTTCACTGACTTTGCATAGTACACTGATGAGTCCTTATGTCATCACAATTGTTTTGAGATCATGTATCGGGTGTGCAAAAACATATTCTCCGACTATACTTAGCTTATATACTTATACTTAGGCCTTCAAAGAAAGTATTACCACCAACTTACCTGCTGAGCTCCCACTGCATTCAACACGGAATAGGTAAAACTTTTTAATAAATAAATTCCTTAATGATAATAAATTACAGCAATGTTCGTCCCCTTTCAAGCATTGCTTAATATGTGTCAGGAAATAATTGGAAATATATTTTGCTGGAATTTTACAATATTGTCCTCGTGTGATAACTTTTTGATGCATTTCCCAAAATACAGCTACATTGAAATATAATGAATAACATCAATAACTATTGGTTAGACCTACAAATATGCTAAACTAATATTTTCATTCAAGGAATCTATAATCTACATGTTAAGAGTATGTCATCATCAGTTACAATGCAAATGGCATTCCTAATGCATAGAGACAATTAATCCTATTAATAGCCTGTTGAAGGTATGGTGCCAATGGTACCTGTGACCAACAATCTATCACATCGAAATAGAAGCATAATTTTGGGGTGGTGGTGCAGTTACAGGCCAAGTAGGATAAAGTGTCAGTCTATTGACAAAAGCCATGGGTTTGAGAGACCTGCAGACGTACCTGGTTCAAGCCGCAACTGATGGCTTCTGGGTGCAGGGCTAAACGAGGCTGAGTACCTCTACTAGATGATCCTAGTAATATATGTTTTATATATTTTTGAAACAATTACTGCCAATTTTTCTTTTATCTCAAACTTTGTTATTTTTCAACTGTGAATTAGGATGCATTTTCCATTTCACTTGCAGGTTGACAATGTTCAGTTCCAGAAGATGCTCGAGAGAGGATTGATAAAGAGGCTCCAAATGCCATGCATTCATAAAGATGGCCTACACAGTGGCATACTAAGATGTTTGATATAAACTTTTTACTTGTTAAACATGTTGTACACTGACATATTTGATATAAACACTTCATCTTTGTTAAACATGTCATAGCTTTGATGAATTGTAACAAGTTTATAAAGATGTTCTAGCGTTTATTTTCTGAAACACTTTAACATGTTTATCTTCATAGTCTTGAACATTTCAACACGTTTGTTAGCTTCGGTTAATCCGAACACAAGTCATGTGACATGAGGAGGATTAACCTTGACAATAATAAGTTGTTGCCTTGACAATGACACTTGAACGAATGCATGATTTGAAGTTGCTATTGCTTACAATTCCACAGGAAGTAATTAATATTTGTAAATTAGCCAATTACAACTAACTATATCATGAGTTGGACATGTGCAAGATTGGTCTCTACTGAGACAAACAATGAAACTGTGATGATATTAATTTAGGCAGAGCAAGGAAATGCACCTGTGATTTCTTAATCACACATTAATAATTGAAATAAGTGAATAAACTAGGTTGTACAATAATACAGTAATAAATGAGAAGTTTACAATAATACATTTAAGAGCAATCATACACATATATAACATACTAGGCATAGAATGTAACAACGTTCATAAAGTGTAACATCAAAGAGTTTATTTTAGTGTTGGTTTTCAAACACTTGTTTTTAGAATGCATCATAATCAAGTGTCTCTCTGTTTTATATATATATATCTATATATATATATATATATATATATATATATATATATAAATTGTTGTCTTTTTTGCCCACAGCAAGCTGCTAGGTTGTGTATATACAGTGCATTTGTGTGAACCAAAATTCAAAATTCACAAGCAAAGTTTTTGTGGATGAAAATTACTACTTTTCAAAATACAAGCACTTTCGCAACAGTCCCAGTTTGCGAAAAACTAATCTGTGCACTAAACACAAAATAAATTCTCTGAATTATCAATTCACTTCCCTATTTCTAAATGTGTGTTGAGATAAAATTGGTGTAATTGGGTACAAACCTCTGAAAATGACTAAATTAAATAGTAGGAATATCATATAAATCTATACTACTCTGCACTCGTCAATTGCTCTTGGACAATTACTGTACATGAAGTAAGCAGCTGCAACTGGCGACTTTCATTTGTTTTTCTGACTAAAGCAAGATGTTTATCAATTCTGTTGAAAACAGTAACTTAAAACCATCATGCAGATGTGTCCAACATGTGAACAAAACAACTTTGAACATGTCTACAACCAATTACTGGATAATTGTTGTTGTATTAACAGTGCTATTAGCTTGAATATTTGTGAATCGACAGTTAAAATGGCTGACATTTGACAAACGGTAATCCGAATTACCCTAATGCAGTCGTCCCCAGTGATAATTTAGCGTAGAATGGGGTCAGGGTAATATTATAAGCCAATTAACCCCATTTGATAAACTTCAGCTTGGTTAGAGAAGGCCATTGATGTATATTCTAACAAGGACATCACTTAGTATTTTTTCCATCCTAATTGATTATATGCAAACTGACACTAAATGTGAATATATTCATCATTAATTGCTTAAAATGTATGAGACTGAAAGGGTAGAGTATTGCATATGGCATGTAAATTACCAAAAGATGATGTTGATAAGACATTAAAAAAATTACTTATTCTAGTCGTATTTTATTGACGTAATAAAGATGTATCAATTATTTAAAAATAATTACGTCTGCTAAGACATCAATGCAATGTCATATTTCCTGGTCATTCTGACGTCTTGAACATTACATCTCATGACATGAACGTCTCAGACTGGTCGCCGACGTCAAGACCAGTTTGAGGCCAGAAAAAGACGTTTTTCTTAAGACTTGCGCCCATTGGGTATTGACTGTATAGGGTGCACCAACAAACATTTTAATTAGAGTTAATCTATATTTATAACATTTGTTAGTGACAGTAATGTGTCTATATATTTCAGGGCTGCATTTGCTGCTCTGCACATCGTCACTTGATTGAGAATCAAGAAAACACCAGCAATCTCTGGATTCGTGTGTGACTGGTGTAGTCCCAGACCTCTCTAGGCAGCTAAAGTGTTTAAAAGTAGTTGTATTATTATTAAAGAAAAAAAACTTACTGGGTCACCTCTGAAAAAAAAAAAGAACCTGGTTTAACATGAGACACGAGAGCTCACAACATATAAGCACGTCAAGCATTTGATTAATAGCAGTCTGGTCAGCTCAATACAAAAAACTTTACTGATTTCCAATGTCTAATGTCTCAATGCTACTGGGTCAGAAACTTAGTCAGCTCATATGACCAGCTGCCAGAGGCAGCCGTAATGATGAGATGATAAGGCTTGGAGTTCACATTATGTTACACATTTACCACATGAGAGGGGTCTTTTACTTGCCTCAGCATAGACACTGAGTACAAGGCACCTCCAATTTAACGTCTCATGCAATCGACATCCAGCTGCTGGGATGTAGCTCATGAAGAGTGCCCGAGCAATTAATCGCTGAAACAAACAGATCAATTGGGATATTCCTGATGACATGGAGTACAAAAACAGCATAAGGTATCTGTGACGTGTTTTGGCCTGATGCTTCTATTCCATCTGATGGTAAGGTCAACAATGAGGGTTACATTACCATTCCCCACTCAAAAGTTAGGCCTTGGGTAGTCTTCTTATCCCAAATGAAATTAGGTGTTTCAGCAGGATGGTGCTCTTGCACACACCTCTAAATGAACCCAGGATTGGTTAATTGAAAATCTGGAATCATTTTGGCCGAAAGTCCAGACCTCAACCCACTGGACTACATACAGTGTATGGGTAACTGTGCAAAATGAAGCCTGAAAAGCACCCCATAGTTCAATAGCTGCCCTATAGAGGTCAATTACTAAGACATTGATACCCAACTACATTATAAACACATATTGCTCTTTCAATTGGAAAAAGTAATTGCTGCTAAAAGAGGACAGCTAGATAGATAGCTAGATAGATAGCTAGATAGATGTGGAAAGTGCAGCCCTCTAAGGCAAGTTCTTGCCCCTATCGAGGGTTGATTGATGAGGTGAGAGAGAGAGAGGAGTCCACCCATGTTACACATTTACCCCATGGGTGGGATCTTTCACTTGCCTCAGCATAGACACTGAGTACAAGGGACGGACAATATAAAATCTCATCCGAACGACATCCAGCTGCTGGTATGATGCTCATGAAAGGTGCCCAGGACCGGGATGGAACCCAGGTCCTTCAGAGGAGCAGGCGTGCATCTTACCATTAGACCACCCAATGATAAAAATGGAAACTCAGCATACTTATGTGTTAACCCTCAAGTGTTTCCTCTTGCATTTAATTCACTAAACAATATGTTGATGACTTTTTGGAAACTTTTTACAGAAAGAATAATATAATGTTTTGAAATAAAACATCTACATATGTACACAAGAGAAGAATAATGCTACAGTTCTTTTCAATTTATCATTCTATTCCGATAAAATTCTAACCATTTTCCTTTATTCCGTCGAGGTTTTAGTTACCTTTTTTCCAATTGGGTCATTTATTCGCAATTTTATTTTTGACATCTTGTGTCTTGTGAAGATCTATAATGAAGGCATCCACAGAGGAGATTCTATATAAAATGTCAAAAGCAAAACATGTTTTTATGCCAGAGATTTGGTATTTTTGGACTAAACTGTACAGGTATCTACAGTTTCAGCTGCTTAAACACTGAGCTAAATAAACAAACTTCCTTCTTGGTACAAATCTACTTACCAAGTGTTTAGGAGGAACTATAACAAAGTATAAACAAGATAGAGCAATCACCAGCACCAGCTTACATCACTGTAAATTGGCATTAATGACCCATCATGTTGAAAGATAGGAGTGAAGCAAGGAGCTGGGATTACCCCAGCAGTTTTAACACAGACAAGGAGGCTGAGGTGTTTGTTTGTGTGACTAATAAGTGTCTTTGAGTGTGATATAGATGCACTAAAATTTACCATTTATCAGGAAGATAAGCCCCCATTTGTGAGTTAATAGGTACTTAGGTCAATGTGTTGCAGAAAACAGGCAATAAAATGAAATGTCAGTTGGCTTAAATGTTAGTTAATTCAGCTCATTTAACCGAGGCTTTACACTGTGTTCTGTGACCACACAGACAAGCGACCTAATTATGGACATTCTTTGCTAGTTTACCTAGTTAAACAAAATGATTGGTGGAACTATGTAGCCGATAGGCTGAGTATAGACTTAAGAAATCTTCTCTTAAAAAAATAAGAGAAATGGATTTATAATTTTAAGTTTAGGCTATTTTTCTGAATTGCCTGCTTGTAAGAACAAGAATTGCATAAACTCAGCACATGAACATCTAATTATTCTGTAATTTCATTGCTTAGACCTTTAATACCATAAGCCAAGAGAAATGATTAATTTATTCAGATGAGTAACGAGCAAAACATGAACAACTGACAGCTGGAAAAAATAGAAGAACATAGCTTCTTACTATTTTATATAGGCGAAGTGTGGGATGATTTAGCACAAACCCACCTGGAAAGCCATGCTCTCCCTAATCAGTAGCTCTGCACTGACAGGGCCTTGAAATTTGGTTAAGTTTTGATCACCCACAATTCATGCTAAATTGGTTTAATTTTTTTCCACCTGTCTTCATTCAGTCTAGGCCTTAAATTAGTAAAATATAATCATTAATCCCATATCCAATGAGAATTCAGCTAATACTTAACTTCTTACCAAAGAACGTAAGACCACCGGAAGCCATCTGGTGTTGTTCGCCGACAATACCCTAGTGTTGATTTCGGTAACTTCTACCCTATTTTACTAATGATACAGAGCGCAAGAATCAGCCAGTAATTTTAACATTTAATGAGAATTTACTGATGGGTACTTTCAACTTCCCAAGAGAAAGCTTCTGGATGGTTAAAACATGGTCACGGACGTTAGAGGGGACACTCACCTTATCATGCAAATCAAGAAGGATATTCTTGTCATAGGCAGCCGAGTCTTCTCTCATTCCCGACTGCCAGTGAAATGTGCAACGTTCCTTATAAAATCGCTGGCTGATGCCTGTGTACAATGGCCAAATAGTACATTTAGTTTCATTAAAAATGGCCCGTCACATTGAAACTAGACAAAGCTGTCATAGCTAGCTACTCAAAACTAGATCTAAAAGTACATATTTATGGTATATTAGATGAATTTCTTACATTTACCAAGGTTTATATTTTTCTGGTGATAAAAATAAGCCTATTATTAGCTATAGCATGTTCAGATACAGCCAGGTACAGGTCTCTACAGACCGCTAGAGTCGACCGTATTTTATGAAACTAACTATGAGTAATTAAGTAAGTCTGTAAGTAAATAAGTAAGCGATCATACAAGAGATCAAAAAGATTTACAAGCGAAGTATAAAATATGATTTAAAACGCAATGTAAATTTAAGGTATTTGCAAAGTATGGTAAGATTTTTTTTTTTAGTGTCATAATATGTAGAAAATATTTCTAAAAATTTTAAAATAAAAGTCACTGAGAGAGAAATTAATGAGAGATTTCTTCACCCTGTTTCTCCTTGATAGTGTTGTTTCGTAGTTCAATACAGGTCATCCTTAAATATCTTTAGAAAATATATAATGCAAATTAAACTCGCTTGGTAGTGAGTTCTACAAGGTTTTAGGTTTTAGCATCACGAATACAGTTAGCATACTTCACATACACATGCATACCAAGGAACATTAAGGTACTGATACTTAGGTCAGACATCAGAGCTCTAGTAAGCTGTGGATATCTGCCTGTCTACAAATTTAAATAAAGTAAAAATATGATAAAATAAAGGAACAGAAAACAAATTATAATTAGATAAATAAATAAATTTAATGAACAACTAGAGTGATATGATTTGGATGGGGCTTGATAGTGGTGGTAACTTTAGAGTTACTGAGAATTATTGCATATGTGGCGGTAATTTTTAGAGTTACTGAGAATTATTGCATATGTGGCAGTAATTTTAGAGTTACTGAGAATTATTGCATAAGTGGTAGTAATTTTTAGAGTTACTGAGAATTATTGCATATGTGGTGGTAATTTTTGCAGTTACTGAGAATTATTGCATATGTGGCGGTAATTTTTAGAGTTACTGAGAATTATTGCATATGTGGCGGTAATTTTTAGAGTTACTGAGAATTATTGCATATGTGGTGGTAATTTTTAGAGTTACTGGGAATTATTGCATAAGTGGTAGTAATTTTTAGAGTTACTGAGAATTATTGCATATGTGGCGGTAATTTTTAGAGTTACTGAGAATTATTGCATATGTGGCGGTAATTTTTAGAGTTACTGAGAATTATTGCATATGTTGCGGTAATTTTAGAGTTAGTGAGAATGATTGCATATGTGGCAGTAATTTTAGAGTTAGTGAGAATTATTGCATATGTGGTGGTAATTTTTAGAGTTACTGAGAATTATTGCATATGTGGCGGTAATTTTTAGAGTTACTGAGAATTATTGCATATGTGGCGGTAATTTTTAGAGTTACTGAGAATTATTGCATATGTGGCGGTAATTTTAGAGTTAGTGAGAATGATTGCATATGTGGCAGTGATTTTAGAGTTAGTGAGAATTATTGCATATGTGGTGGTAATTTTTAGAGCTACTGAGAATTATTGCATATGTGGTGGTAATTTTTAGAGTTACTAAGAATTATTGCATATGTGGCAGTAATTTTTAGAGTTACTGAGAATTATTGCATATGTGGCGGTAATTTTAGAGTTACTGAGAATTATTGCATATGTGGCGGTAATTTTAGAGTTACTGAGAATTATTGCATATGTGGCGGTAATTTTAGAGTTACTGAGAATTATTGCATATGTGGCGGTAATTTTAGAGTTACTGAGAATTATTGCATATGTGGCGGTAATTTAAGAGTTACTGAGAATTATTGCATATGTGGCGGTAATTTAAGAGTTACTGAGAATTATTGCATATGTGGTGGTAAATTTAGAGTTAGTGAGAATTATTGCATATGTGGCGGTAATTTTAGAGTTACTGAGAATTATTGCATATGTGGCGGTAATTTTAGAGTTACTGAGAATTATTGCATATGTGGCGGTAATTTTAGAGTTACTGAGAATTATTGCATATGTGGCAGTAATTTTAGAGTTACTGAGAATTATTGCATATGTGGCGGTAATTTTAGAGTTACTGAGAATTATTGCATATGTGGCGGTAATTTTAGAGTTACTGAGAATTATTGCATATGTGGCGGTAATTTTTAGGGTTACTGAGAATTATTGCATATGTGGCGGTAATTTTAGAGTTACTGAGAATGATTGCATATGTGGTGGTAATTTTAGAGTTACTGAGAATTATTGCATATGTGGTGGTAATTTTAGAGTTACTGAGAATTATTGCATATGTGGCGGTAATTTTAGAGTTACTGAGAATTATTGCATATGTGGCGGTAATTTTAGAGTTACTGAGAATTATTGCATATGTGGCGGTAATTTTAGGGTTAATGAGAATTATTGCATATGTGGCAGTAATTTTAGAGTTACTGAGAATTATTGCATATGTGGCGGTAATTTTTAGGGTTACTGAGAATTATTGCATATGTGGCGGTAATTTTAGAGTTACTGAGAATGATTGCATATGTGGTGGTAATTTTAGAGTTAGTGAGAATTATTGCATATGTGGTGGTAATTTTAGAGTTACTGAGAATTATTGCATATGTGGCGGTAAGTTTAGAGTTACTGAGAATGATTGCATATGTGGTGGTAATTTTAGAGTTACTGAGAATTATTGCATATGTGGCGGTAATTTTAGAGTTACTGAGAATTATTGCATATGTGGCGGTAATTTTAGAGTTACTGAGAATTATTGCATATGTGGCGGTAATTTTAGAGTTACTGTGAATTATTGCATATGTGGCAGTAATTTTAGAGTTACTGAGAATTATTGCATATGTGGCGGTAATTTTTAGGGTTACTGAGAATTATTGCATATGTGGCGGTAATTTTAGAGTTACTGAGAATTATTGCATATGTGGCGGTAATTTAAGAGTTACTGAGAATTATTGCATATGTGGCGGTAATTTAAGAGTTACTGAGAATTATTGCATATGTGGTGGTAATTTTAGAGTTAGTGAGAATTATTGCATATGTGGTGGTAATTTTAGAGTTACTGAGAATTATTGCATATGTGGCGGTAATTTTAGAGTTACTGAGAATTATTGCATATGTGGCGGTAATTTTAGAGTTACTGAGAATTATTGCATATGTGGCGGTAATTTTAGAGTTACTGAGAATTATTGCATATGTGGCAGTAATTTTAGAGTTACTGAGAATTATTGCATATGTGGCGGTAATTTTTAGGGTTACTGAGAATTATTGCATATGTGGCGGTAATTTTAGAGTTACTGAGAATGATTGCATATGTGGTGGTAATTTTAGAGTTACTGAGAATTATTGCATATGTGGTGGTAATTTTAGAGTTACTGAGAATTATTGCATATGTGGCGGTAATTTTAGAGTTACTGAGAATTATTGCATATGTGGCGGTAATTTTAGAGTTACTGAGAATTATTGCATATGTGGCGGTAATTTTAGGGTTAATGAGAATTATTGCATATGTGGCAGTAATTTTAGAGTTACTGAGAATTATTGCATATGTGGCGGTAATTTTTAGGGTTACTGAGAATTATTGCATATGTGGCGGTAATTTTAGAGTTACTGAGAATGATTGCATATGTGGTGGTAATTTTAGAGTTAGTGAGAATTATTGCATATGTGGTGGTAATTTTAGAGTTACTGAGAATTATTGCATATGTGGCGGTAAGTTTAGAGTTACTGAGAATGATTGCATATGTGGTGGTAATTTTAGAGTTACTGAGAATTATTGCATATGTGGCGGTAATTTTAGAGTTACTGAGAATTATTGCATATGTGGCGGTAATTTTAGAGTTACTGAGAATTATTGCATATGTGGCGGTAATTTTAGAGTTACTGTGAATTATTGCATATGTGGCAGTAATTTTAGAGTTACTGAGAATTATTGCATATGTGGCGGTAATTTTTAGGGTTACTGAGAATTATTGCATATGTGGCGGTAATTTTAGAGTTACTGAGAATTATTGCATATGTGGCGGTAATTTAAGAGTTACTGAGAATTATTGCATATGTGGCGGTAATTTAAGAGTTACTGAGAATTATTGCATATGTGGTGGTAATTTTAGAGTTAGTGAGAATTATTGCATATGTGGTGGTAATTTTAGAGTTACTGAGAATTATTGCATATGTGGCGGTAATTTTAGAGTTACTGAGAATTATTGCATATGTGGCGGTAATTTTAGAGTTACTGAGAATTATTGCATATGTGGCGGTAATTTTAGAGTTACTGAGAATTATTGCATATGTGGCAGTAATTTTAGAGTTACTGAGAATTATTGCATATGTGGCGGTAATTTTTAGGGTTACTGAGAATTATTGCATATGTGGCGGGTAATTTTAGAGTTACTGAGAATGATTGCATATGTGGTGGTAATTTTAGAGTTACTGAGAATTATTGCATATGTGGTGGTAATTTTAGAGTTACTGAGAATTATTGCATATGTGGCGGTAATTTTAGAGTTACTGAGAATTATTGCATATGTGGCGGTAATTTTAGAGTTACTGAGAATTATTGCATATGTGGCGGTAATTTTAGGGTTACTGAGAATTATTGCATATGTGGCGGTAATTTAAGAGTTACTGAGAATTATTGCATATGTGGCGGTAATTTAAGAGTTACTGAGAATTATTGCATATGTGGTGGTAATTTTAGAGTTAGTGAGAATTATTGCATATGTGGTGGTAATTTTAGAGTTACTGAGAATTATTGCATATGTGGCGGTAATTTTAGAGTTACTGAGAATTATTGCATATGTGGCGGTAATTTTAGAGTTACTGAGAATTATTGCATATGTGGCGGTAATTTTAGAGTTACTGAGAATTATTGCATATGTGGCAGTAATTTTAGAGTTACTGAGAATTATTGCATATGTGGCGGTAATTTTTAGGGTTACTGAGAATTATTGCATATGTGGCGGTAATTTTAGAGTTACTGAGAATGATTGCATATGTGGTGGTAATTTTAGAGTTACTGAGAATTATTGCATATGTGGTGGTAATTTTAGAGTTACTGAGAATTATTGCATATGTGGCGGTAATTTTAGAGTTACTGAGAATTATTGCATATGTGGCGGTAATTTTAGAGTTACTGAGAATTATTGCATATGTGGCGGTA
This sequence comes from Alitta virens, assembly GCA_932294295.1. NCBI lineage: Eukaryota > Metazoa > Annelida > Polychaeta > Phyllodocida > Nereididae > Alitta > Alitta virens. The sequence goes on from OW028578.1 coordinate 40,469,756, forward strand.
ATTTTAGGGTTAATGAGAATTATTGCATATGTGGCAGTAATTTTAGAGTTACTGAGAATTATTGCATATGTGGCGGTAATTTTTAGGGTTACTGAGAATTATTGCATATGTGGCGGTAATTTTAGAGTTACTGAGAATGATTGCATATGTGGTGGTAATTTTAGAGTTAGTGAGAATTATTGCATATGTGGTGGTAATTTTAGAGTTACTGAGAATTATTGCATATGTGGCGGTAAGTTTAGAGTTACTGAGAATGATTGCATATGTGGTGGTAATTTTAGAGTTACTGAGAATTATTGCATATGTGGCGGTAATTTTAGAGTTACTGAGAATTATTGCATATGTGGCGGTAATTTTAGAGTTACTGAGAATTATTGCATATGTGGCGGTAATTTTAGAGTTACTGTGAATTATTGCATATGTGGCAGTAATTTTAGAGTTACTGAGAATTATTGCATATGTGGCGGTAATTTTTAGGGTTACTGAGAATTATTGCATATGTGGCGGTAATTTTAGAGTTACTGAGAATTATTGCATATGTGGCGGTAATTTAAGAGTTACTGAGAATTATTGCATATGTGGCGGTAATTTAAGAGTTACTGAGAATTATTGCATATGTGGTGGTAATTTTAGAGTTAGTGAGAATTATTGCATATGTGGTGGTAATTTTAGAGTTACTGAGAATTATTGCATATGTGGCGGTAATTTTAGAGTTACTGAGAATTATTGCATATGTGGCGGTAATTTTAGAGTTACTGAGAATTATTGCATATGTGGCGGTAATTTTAGAGTTACTGAGAATTATTGCATATGTGGCAGTAATTTTAGAGTTACTGAGAATTATTGCATATGTGGCGGTAATTTTTAGGGTTACTGAGAATTATTGCATATGTGGCGGTAATTTTAGAGTTACTGAGAATGATTGCATATGTGGTGGTAATTTTAGAGTTACTGAGAATTATTGCATATGTGGTGGTAATTTTAGAGTTACTGAGAATTATTGCATATGTGGCGGTAATTTTAGAGTTACTGAGAATTATTGCATATGTGGCGGTAATTTTAGAGTTACTGAGAATTATTGCATATGTGGCGGTAATTTTAGGGTTAATGAGAATTATTGCATATGTGGCAGTAATTTTAGAGTTACTGAGAATTATTGCATATGTGGCGGTAATTTTTAGGGTTACTGAGAATTATTGCATATGTGGCGGTAATTTTAGAGTTACTGAGAATGATTGCATATGTGGTGGTAATTTTAGAGTTAGTGAGAATTATTGCATATGTGGTGGTAATTTTAGAGTTACTGAGAATTATTGCATATGTGGCGGTAAGTTTAGAGTTACTGAGAATGATTGCATATGTGGTGGTAATTTTAGAGTTACTGAGAATTATTGCATATGTGGCGGTAATTTTAGAGTTACTGAGAATTATTGCATATGTGGCGGTAATTTTAGAGTTACTGAGAATTATTGCATATGTGGCGGTAATTTTAGAGTTACTGTGAATTATTGCATATGTGGCAGTAATTTTAGAGTTACTGAGAATTATTGCATATGTGGCGGTAATTTTTAGGGTTACTGAGAATTATTGCATATGTGGCGGTAATTTTTAGGGTTACTGAGAATGATTGCATATGTGGTGGTAATTTTAGAGTTACTGAGAATGATTGCATATGTGGTGGTAATTTTAGAGTTACTGAGAATTATTGCATATGTGGTGGTAATTTTAGAGTTACTGAGAATTATTGCATATGTGGCGGTAATTTTAGAGTTACTGAGAATTATTGCATATGTGGCGGTAATTTTAGAGTTACTGAGAATTATTGCATATGTGGCGGTAATTTTAGGGTTAATGAGAATTATTGCATATGTGGCAGTAATTTTAGAGTTACTGAGAATTATTGCATATGTGGCGGTAATTTTTAGGGTTACTGAGAATTATTGCATATGTGGCGGTAATTTTAGAGTTACTGAGAATGATTGCATATGTGGTGGTAATTTTAGAGTTAGTGAGAATTATTGCATATGTGGTGGTAATTTTAGAGTTACTGAGAATTATTGCATATGTGGCGGTAAGTTTAGAGTTACTGAGAATGATTGCATATGTGGTGGTAATTTTAGAGTTACTGAGAATTATTGCATATGTGGCGGTAATTTTAGAGTTACTGAGAATTATTGCATATGTGGCGGTAATTTTAGAGTTACTGAGAATTATTGCATATGTGGCGGTAATTTTAGAGTTACTGTGAATTATTGCATATGTGGCAGTAATTTTAGAGTTACTGAGAATTATTGCATATGTGGCGGTAATTTTTAGGGTTACTGAGAATTATTGCATATGTGGCGGTAATTTTAGAGTTACTGAGAATTATTGCATATGTGGCGGTAATTTAAGAGTTACTGAGAATTATTGCATATGTGGCGGTAATTTAAGAGTTACTGAGAATTATTGCATATGTGGTGGTAATTTTAGAGTTAGTGAGAATTATTGCATATGTGGTGGTAATTTTAGAGTTACTGAGAATTATTGCATATGTGGCGGTAATTTTAGAGTTACTGAGAATTATTGCATATGTGGCGGTAATTTTAGAGTTACTGAGAATTATTGCATATGTGGCGGTAATTTTAGAGTTACTGAGAATTATTGCATATGTGGCAGTAATTTTAGAGTTACTGAGAATTATTGCATATGTGGCGGTAATTTTTAGGGTTACTGAGAATTATTGCATATGTGGCGGTAATTTTAGAGTTACTGAGAATGATTGCATATGTGGTGGTAATTTTAGAGTTACTGAGAATTATTGCATATGTGGTGGTAATTTTAGAGTTACTGAGAATTATTGCATATGTGGCGGTAATTTTAGAGTTACTGAGAATTATTGCATATGTGGCGGTAATTTTAGAGTTACTGAGAATTATTGCATATGTGGCGGTAATTTTAGGGTTAATGAGAATTATTGCATATGTGGCAGTAATTTTAGAGTTACTGAGAATTATTGCATATGTGGCGGTAATTTTTAGGGTTACTGAGAATTATTGCATATGTGGCGGTAATTTTAGAGTTACTGAGAATGATTGCATATGTGGTGGTAATTTTAGAGTTAGTGAGAATTATTGCATATGTGGTGGTAATTTTAGAGTTACTGAGAATTATTGCATATATGGCGGTAAGTTTAGAGTTACTGAGAATGATTGCATATGTGGTGGTAATTTTAGAGTTACTGAGAATTATTGCATATGTGGCGGTAATTTTAGAGTTACTGAGAATTATTGCATATGTGGCGGTAATTTTAGAGTTACTGAGAATTATTGCATATGTGGCGGTAATTTTAGAGTTACTGTGAATTATTGCATATGTGGCAGTAATTTTAGAGTTACTGAGAATTATTGCATATGTGGCGGTAATTTTTAGGGTTACTGAGAATTATTGCATATGTGGCGGTAATTTTAGAGTTACTGAGAATGATTGCATATGCGGTGGTAATTTTAGAGTTAGTGAGAATTATTGCATATGTGGTGGTAATTTTTAGAGCTACTGAGAATTATTGCATATGTGGTGGTAATTTTTAGAGTTACTAAGAATTATTGCATATGTGGCAGTAATTTTTAGAGTTACTGAGAATTATTGCATATGTGGCGGTAATTTTAGAGTTACTGAGAATTATTGCATATGTGGCGGTAATTTTTAGGGTTACTGAGAATTATTGCATATGTGGTGGTAATTTTTAGAGTTACTGAGAATTATTGCATATATGGTGGTTATTTTTAGAGTTACTGAGAATTATTGCATATATGGTGGTTATTTTTAGAGTTACTGAGAATTATTGCATATGTGGTGGTAATTTTTAGAGTTACTGAGAATTATTGCATATATGGTGGTTATTTTTAGAGCTACAGAGAATTATTGGATATGTGGTGGTAATTTTTAGAATTACTGAGAATTATTGCATATGTGGCGGTAATTTTAGAGTTACTGAGAATTATTGCATATGTGGCGGTAATTTTAGAGTTACTGAGAATTATTGCATATGTGGCAGTAATTTTAGAGTTACTGAGAATTATTGCATATGTGGCGGTAATTTTAGAGTTACTGAGAATTATTGCATATGTGGCAGTAATTTTAGAGTTACTGAGAATTATTGCATATGTGGCGGTAATTTTTAGGGTTACTGAGAATTATTGCATATGTGGCGGTAATTTTAGAGTTACTGAGAATGATTGCATATGTGGTGGTAATTTTAGAGTTAGTGAGAATTATTGCATATGTGGTGGTAATTTTAGAGTTACTGAGAATTATTGCATATGTGGCAGTAATTTTAGAGTTACTGAGAATTATTGCATATGTGGCGGTAATTTTTAGGGTTACTGAGAATTATTGCATATGTGGCGGTAATTTTAGAGTTACTGAGAATGATTGCATATGTGGTGGTAATTTTAGAGTTAGTGAGAATTATTGCATATGTGGCGGTAATTTTAGAGTTACTGAGAATTATTGCATATGTGGCGGTAATTTTAGAGTTACTGAGAATTATTGCATATGTGGCAGTAATTTTAGAGTTACTGAGAATTATTGCATATGTGGCGGTAATTTTAGAGTTACTGAGAATTATTGCATATGTGGCAGTAATTTTAGAGTTACTGAGAATTATTGCATATGTGGCGGTAATTTTTAGGGTTACTGAGAATTATTGCATATGTGGCGGTAATTTTAGAGTTACTGAGAATTATTGCATATGTGGCGGTAATTTTAGAGTTACTGAGAATTATTGCATATGTGGCGGTAATTTTAGAGTTACTGTGAATTATTGCATATGTGGCAGTAATTTTAGAGTTACTGAGAATTATTGCATATGTGGCGGTAATTTTTAGGGTTACTGAGAATTATTGCATATGTGGCGGTAATTTTAGAGTTACTGAGAATGATTGCATATGTGGTGGTAATTTTAGAGTTAGTGAGAATTATTGCATATGTGGTGGTAATTTTTAGAGCTACTGAGAATTATTGCATATGTGGTGGTAATTTTTAGAGTTACTAAGAATTATTGCATATGTGGCAGTAATTTTTAGAGTTACTGAGAATTATTGCATATGTGGCGGTAATTTTAGAGTTACTGAGAATTATTGCATATGTGGCGGTAATTTTTAGGGTTACTGAGAATTATTGCATATGTGGTGGTAATTTTTAGAGTTACTGAGAATTATTGCATATATGGTGGTTATTTTTAGAGTTACTGAGAATTATTGCATATATGGTGGTTATTTTTAGAGTTACTGAGAATTATTGCATATGTGGTGGTAATTTTTAGAGTTACTGAGAATTATTGCATATATGGTGGTTATTTTTAGAGCTACAGAGAATTATTGGATATGTGGTGGTAATTTTTAGAATTACTGAGAATTATTGCATATGTGGCGGTAATTTTAGAGTTACTGAGAATTATTGCATATGTGGCGGTAATTTTAGAGTTACTGAGAATTATTGCATATGTGGCAGTAATTTTAGAGTTACTGAGAATTATTGCATATGTGGCGGTAATTTTAGAGTTACTGAGAATTATTGCATATGTGGCAGTAATTTTAGAGTTACTGAGAATTATTGCATATGTGGCGGTAATTTTTAGGGTTACTGAGAATTATTGCATATGTGGCGGTAATTTTAGAGTTACTGAGAATGATTGCATATGTGGTGGTAATTTTAGAGTTAGTGAGAATTATTGCATATGTGGTGGTAATTTTAGAGTTACTGAGAATTATTGCATATGTGGCGGTAATTTTAGAGTTACTGAGAATTATTGCATATGTGGCGGTAATTTTAGAGTTACTGAGAATTATTGCATATGTGGCAGTAATTTTAGAGTTACTGAGAATTATTGCATATGTGGCGGTAATTTTTAGGGTTACTGAGAATTATTGCATATGTGGCGGTAATTTTAGAGTTAGTGAGAATTATTGCATATGTGGTTGTAATACACAACTGATTGTGTATTGCATTGTATGTACAATTGTTTATTTGTCAGTTTGGGTGTGAGTCTTTTGTTCAAGCTCTGCAGCTTTCACACTTTATGGCAAGCTTCCTCTAAAAACCCAGTCTAAAATTCACTTCACTACAAAGCTTCAGACAGTTAACATGTCTACATTTTTACAATGATTACAAATTTGAGGTGAGTTTCTTGTACTTATTGTATTGATTTATTGTATATTAGTACTAAAATGTATTATGTAGAAATGTTTAATACTATTGTACTGTTTTCAATGTATGCTACTATGGTATTGTATTTTATTCAAATGAGTAACTTCCATGTTAGATTTAGTGCATTTGATGCATTTAAGTGACATTATTGAAACATATTTCTAAAGCTTGATTTTGTGATGTCACAGGTCAAAGGTCACTCAGATGTACTAAGACAAGTTTCACCTAGGAGGTTGTGGTTATTCACAGGGTTGCATATGTTCTTGTAAGTTATTTATGTCAATTTATCATAAACGTTTTGAACTAGATTTATGCATATATGGCTTACAGCAATGAGTAATGTTTAGTCATGTGATATGCTTACTATGCTGTAATATGCTGAATTCAGATTGTAGTTCTAGAAGTTATGTTTGATTAATCATTTGTGCTTGTGGCAATGTATACTTTGACTGCCTTAACATATAATAATAATGACATGATGATGATATGCTGATTATATAATTACCATATTTTGAGGTATTTAATGAATTTATGTTTTATTGTAGATTCACCTGTTGTTCTACGATTGAGTGAAATAAACTTATGAAACTCAAGTGTCGACTCCTTATACTTCAACCATACATCTCCTACAGTGAATAAGAACATTTTTCAAGAAACATCCAAGACCGTCATGGCGGATCAACTTAAGAAAACACGTGGGACAAAGAAATCCTCCATTACTAGAGCATTGAAAACCATCGAAAGATGTATCGTAGAGAGAGACAAGGCCAAAGTTATGGAACAGACGGAAAAAGCGAAGAGTGCCTTTACGGAGTTTGAAGATGTACACTACAGGTACTATGATTCTCTTACTGAAGATGATGAAATTGACCAGAATGACACATATTTCACTGCTGAACATGACAAATATGTTGATGTTATGAAGAGGGCTCAGGAATGGTTAGACTCTTTGAATAAGGCAGAAACACCCAACCATGACACAAAGCCTGACGTGACCAATCAGCAAGATATTCTGGATGTCTTCAACATGCCTAGGTTGGAGATAGAAAAATATGATGGTAATCCTTTGACTTATCATTGTTTCATGGCAGCATTTGATGAAGTTGTAGGAAAGGCCAAATGTGCTGCTAAGTTTAAATTGACTCGCTTAATCCAATCCACAAAGAATGACGCATACGATGCTATTAGAAATTGCATTCTGTTAGATGGGGAAGAAGGATATAAGCAAGCGAAAGACATCCTGAAGAATCAATTTGGAAATGACTTCATTGTAACTGAAAGGATAGTGCAGGATATTCGTTGTGGCAAAGCAATTAGATCAGCAGATGATCTGCGAAAATTAGCAAATGAGTTGCAAAATTGTCAGAGAACTTTATCGCTGATGAAACGCATGTCAGAAGTTGATAGCCAGTCATGCATACTTGAAATTGTATCTCGTCTTCAGCATTATTTACAGCTTCGGTGGAAACGTCATGCTATTCAATACAAAAGAGTGAAGAGCGCATATCCTGGTTTCGAGGAATTTGTCGACTTCATCTTGAATGAAGCAGAGGAAGCTACTGACCCGGTATATGGTAAAATTGGTAACAAATCTTCTGATTTCAAGTCGAGTTCTGCAAAATATCATCAGGTCAAGACATCTAACTCATTCAGTGCAGACACCAGTGGCCAAGCGAGATCCAAGTGGCAAAGACCTCCATGTGTGGTTTGTAAAGAAGATCACATAGTGTTGTACTGTAGTAAGTTCAAAGGTATGAAACCACATGAAAGACTGAAGTTGGTTGTTGATAAAGGTCTTTGTGAGAATTGTCTCAGGAGTAACCACAAGACAAGTGACTGTAGAAGCCATTACACATGTACTGTGGCAGGGTGTGGCAAGCGCCACTCTAAATTTATTCATGTAGCTCAGTCTGACAATAATGCAAACTTTGAAAGTAATGATGTTAGTCAGGTTTCCAGCGCAAACACTTCAACAAGTTCAAATGTGTACTTACCTGTTGTATCGGTTAAAGTCAATGATGTTATTGATGCTCATGTTCTGTTAGATACAGGCTCCACCACTACATTCTGTTCCAGTAGATTGGCGCAGAAATTGGGTTCTGAATGTTGTAGCACTGAGTATATGTTGACAACTCTTCATGGTACAGAGAAGAAAACTTCAAAACTTGTAGAATTTGATGTTAGGACTCATGATGGAAGTACTTCCTTAAGATTGTCGAATGTTTTGGTTGTTGACAAAATTCCTGTACCCAGTTATGACATAAATGCCAAAATGTATTCTCATCTTGCAGACTTACCTATCGCACCTGGTAATAAACATGTTGACATCCTCATTGGACAGGATTATGCAGAGGCACTCATTCCGCTGGAAGTGAGGCAAGGATCCCGAGGAGAACCCTTCGCCGTCAGAACCAAACTTGGATGGTCTGTCAATGGTCCTGCTCATCACGTATCATCCAAATGTACATCAGCAATATCACATTTCGCAAGCGAATTTTTCTTGGGTCAAAGAGTAAAGAAGATGTGGGATATTGAAAATGAAAATTTCACCAATTCTGGTTCAATGTCTGTTGAAGATAAGAAAGTTCTGGAATTGTGGGATGATAAGGTGAAGAAGGTGGATGGACACTATGAACTTCCCATACCCTGGAAGAGTAATGTACACATACCAAACCATGTGCATATGGCAACTAGCAGACTGAAATCCCTCACAGCCAATTTAGGGAAAAGAAATCTGATGTCAGAGTATGATGAAGAAATGAAGAAACCAATAATTAATGGCTATGCAGAAAGTGTACCTGATGATCAAATGTCCTGTGATAAAGTGTGGTACTTACCCCATCATGCAGTTGTTACAGAGAAGAAACCAGAAAAAACACGGATCGTCTTTGACTGTGCAGCCAAGTGTGAGGGAGAATCTCTAAATGACAAGTGCTACCAAGGACCGGACTTGAACAACAAGCTTCTTCATGTTCTTCTGAGATTTCGTCAATACAGATATGCAATCATGGCCGACATAGAGGCAATGTACTATCAAGTGCTCATACCTCAAGAAGATCGTGATGCTCTTCGCTTTCTGTGGTTTGGTGCAGATGGCAACATCCAGCATCTTCGCATGACAAGACATGTCTTCGGAGGTATATGGTGTGCAGCAAGTTCAACATATGCTCTGAGAAGAGTACTGTATGATACTGTTAATATTGATCCTGCTGTAGTTGATACTGTAATGCATAGTTTCTACGTTGATGATTGTTTGAAATCTGTGGCCAGTAGAAATGAGGCTGTTGCTGTTATCAAAGGTACCACAGAAATCCTGAGTTGTGGTGGATTCAAGCTTACAAAGTTCGTAGTGAATGATGAGAAGATATTGAGACATGTCGCCACAGAAGACAGAGCAAAGGAGGTCAAGGAACTCAATAAAGATGCCAAAAGCAAAGCTCTTGGGGTTCAATGGTCAGTGGGAGATGACAATTTCTACTTTGATGTGAATGTTCCAGATTCTTGTGATGTAACCAGACGTCATATCCTCAGTGTTGTATCATCTGCATATGATCCCATTGGATTGGTCAGTCCAGTTATCCTGCGTGGTCGACTCATCTTTCAAGAAGCGACTAGACTTCAACTCTCCTGGGATGAAATTGTGCCTTTTGATCTGCAACAAAAGTGGTATGTTTGGCTTCAAGATTTAGCAAAATTAAGCAATTTCAAATTTCCCAGATGTGTGATGCCATTCGATGAAGCAGATGTGGTGTTGGAGTTGCATAACTTCAGCGATGCCAGCAAGAAACCTTACGGCTGCTGTACCTACCTGAGGTGCATAGACAAACAGGGCAGGATCTATACCTCATTGTTGATTGCAAAGTCTCGAGTAGCCCCTCTGAAAAGTGTCACAATCCCACGCTTGGAGCAACAAGCAGCAGTTATGGCAGCTGAGATTGACCATATGTTGCGAAGTGAACTGGATTTGGGACTTGCAAGGTCATACTTTTGGGTGGACAGTGAAATTGTCCTCAAGTATATCATGAATGAGTTTAGAAGATTTCATGTGTATGTCAGTAATCGACTGAGTGTTATCCATAAACTTTCCAGTCCTGATAAATGGTTGCACATCTCTGGCAAGCAGAATCCTGCAGATGTTGTATCTAGAGGTGAGCGTGCAGATGGCCTTGATATGAAGCTCTGGTGTCAAGGTTCTGAATTCCTGAAACTGTATAAGAACGAGTGGATTGTTGATAAGACGGGAGCTGCTTGCTTAGTGAGGCCAATTGCAAAGGTGGTTCTCTTAGAAGGTGTTGGGTGAATTGTGGTGGTTTACATTGTATATCTGATTGTCGGATTTGTACTCCATGTGGTGTTTGATATTATTATTTGTGAATTTTGGATCACATGTTATATAATTTTCGGTTGTTGTAAATTTATTACAACTTTGTAATTCTGTGTAAAATACTCACCTATTATTGTACTTAGTTTTAGCTAGAGCTTCAGATCATGAGTTGGATCCTGTAGGGATCCAATGTGGGGAGTGTAATACACAACTGATTGTGTATTGCATTGTATGTACAATTGTTTATTTGTCAGTTTGGGTGTGAGTCTTTTGTTCAAGCTCTGCAGCTTTCACACTTTATGGCAAGCTTCCTCTAAAAACCCAGTCTAAAATTCACTTCACTACAAAGCTTCAGACAGTTAACATGTCTACATTTTTACAATGATTACAAATTTGAGGTGAGTTTCTTGTACTTATTGTATTGATTTATTGTATATTAGTACTAAAATGTATTATGTAGAAATGTTTAATACTATTGTACTGTTTTCAATGTATGCTACTATGGTATTGTATTTTATTCAAATGAGTAACTTCCATGTTAGATTTAGTGCATTTGATGCATTTAAGTGACACTATTGAAACATATTTCTAAAGCTTGATTTTGTGATGTCACAGGTCAAAGGTCACTCAGATGTACTAAGACAAGTTTCACCTAGGAGGTTGTGGTTATTCACAGGGTTGCATATGTTCTTGTAAGTTATTTATGTCAATTTATCATAAACGTTTTGAACTAGATTTATGCATATATGGCTTACAGCAATGAGTAATGTTTAGTCATGTGATATGCTTACTATGCTGTAATATGCTGAATTCAGATTGTAGTTCTAGAAGTTATGTTTGATTAATCATTTGTGCTTGTGGCAATGTATACTTTGACTGCCTTAACATATAATAATAATGACATGATGATGATATGCTGATTATATAATTACCATATTTTGAGGTATTTAATGAATTTATGTTTTATTGTAGATTCACCTGTTGTTCTACGATTGAGTGAAATAAACTTATGAAACTCAAGTGTCGACTCCTTATACTTCAACCATACATCTCCTACAGTGGTGGTAATTTTAGAGTTAGTGAGAATTATTGCATATGTGGTGGTAATTTTAGAGTTACTGAGAATTATTGCATATGTGGCGGTAATTTTAGAGTTACTGAGAATTATTGCATATGTGGCGGTAATTTTAGAGTTACTGAGAATTATTGCATATGTGGCGGTAATTTTAGAGTTAATGAGAATTATTGCATATGTGGCAGTAATTTTAGAGTTACTGAGAATTATTGCATATGTGGCGGTAATTTTTAGGGTTACTGAGAATTATTGCATATGTGGCGGTAATTTTAGAGTTACTGAGAATTATTGCATATGTGGTGGTAATTTTAGAGTTAGTGAGAATTATTGCATATGTGGTGGTAATTTTAGAGTTACTGAGAATTATTGCATATGTGGCGGTAATTTTAGAGTTACTGAGAATGATTGCATATGTGGTGGTAATTTTAGAGTTACTGGGAATTATTGCATATGTGGCGGTAATTTTAGAGTTACTGAGAATTATTGCATATGTGGCGGTAATTTTAGAGTTACTGAGAATTATTGCATATGTGGTGGTAATTTTAGAGTTACTGAGAATTATTGCATATGTGGCGGTAATTTTAGAGTTACTGAGAATTATTGCATATGTGGCGGTAATTTTAGAGTTACTGAGAATTATTGCATATGTGGCGGTAATTTTAGAGTTAATGAGAATTATTGCATATGTGGCAGTAATTTTAGAGTTACTGAGAATTATTGCATATGTGGCGGTAATTTTTAGGGTTACTGAGAATTATTGCATATGTGGCGGTAATTTTAGAGTTACTGAGAATGATTGCATATGTGGTGGTAATTTTAGAGTTAGTGAGAATTATTGCATATGTGGTGGTAATTTTAGAGTTACTGAGAATTATTGCATATGTGGCGGTAAGTTTAGAGTTACTGAGAATGATTGCATATGTGGTGGTAATTTTAGAGTTACTGAGAATTATTGCATATGTGGCGGTAATTTTAGAGTTACTGAGAATTATTGCATATGTGGCGGTAATTTTAGAGTTACTGAGAATTATTGCATATGTGGCGGTAATTTTAGAGTTACTGTGAATTATTGCATATGTGGCAGTAATTTTAGAGTTACTGAGAATTATTGCATATGTGGCGGTAATTTTTAGGGTTACTGAGAATTATTGCATATGTGGCGGTAATTTTAGAGTTACTGAGAATGATTGCATATGTGGTGGTAATTTTAGAGTTAGTGAGAATTATTGCATATGTGGTGGTAATTTTTAGAGTTACTGAGAATTATTGCATATGTGGCGGTAATTTTAGAGTTACTGAGAATTATTGCATATGTGGCAGTAATTTTAGAGTTACTGAGAATTATTGCATATGTGGTGGTAATTTTTAGGGTTACTGAGAATTATTGCATATGTGGCGGTAATTTTAGAGTTACTGAGAATGATTGCATATGTGGTGGTAATTTTAGAGTTAGTGAGAATTATTGCATATGTGGTGGTAATTTTAGAGTTACTGAGAATTATTGCATATGTGGCGGTAATTTTAGAGTTACTGAGAATGATTGCATATGTGGTGGTAATTTTAGAGTTACTGGGAATTATTGCATATGTGGCGGTAATTTTAGAGTTACTGAGAATTATTGCATATGTGGCGGTAATTTTAGAGTTACTGAGAATTATTGCATATGTGGTGGTAATTTTAGAGTTACTGAGAATTATTGCATATGTGGCGGTAATTTTAGAGTTACTGAGAATTATTGCATATGTGGCGGTAATTTTAGAGTTACTGAGAATTATTGCATATGTGGCGGTAATTTTAGAGTTAATGAGAATTATTGCATATGTGGCAGTAATTTTAGAGTTACTGAGAATTATTGCATATGTGGCGGTAATTTTTAGGGTTACTGAGAATTATTGCATATGTGGCGGTAATTTTAGAGTTACTGAGAATGATTGCATATGTGGTGGTAATTTTAGAGTTAGTGAGAATTATTGCATATGTGGTGGTAATTTTAGAGTTACTGAGAATTATTGCATATGTGGCGGTAAGTTTAGAGTTACTGAGAATGATTGCATATTTGGTGGTAATTTTAGAGTTACTGAGAATTATTGCATATGTGGCGGTAATTTTAGAGTTACTGAGAATTATTGCATATGTGGCGGTAATTTTAGAGTTACTGAGAATTATTGCATATGTGGCGGTAATTTTAGAGTTACTGAGAATTATTGCATATGTGGCGGTAATTTTTAGGGTTACTGAGAATTATTGCATATGTGGCGGTAATTTTAGAGTTACTGAGAATGATTGCATATGTGGTGGTAATTTTAGAGTTAGTGAGAATTATTGCATATGTGGTGGTAATTTTTAGAGCTACTGAGAATTATTGCATATGTGGTGGTAATTTTTAGAGTTACTAAGAATTATTGCATATGTGGCAGTAATTTTTAGAGTTACTGAGAATTATTGCATATGTGGCGGTAATTTTAGAGTTACTGAGAATTATTGCATATGTGGCGGTAATTTTTAGGGTTACTGAGAATTATTGCATATGTGGTGGTAATTTTTAGAGTTACTGAGAATTATTGCATATATGGTGGTTATTTTTAGAGTTACTGAGAATTATTGCATATATGGTGGTTATTTTTAGAGTTACTGAGAATTATTGCATATGTGGTGGTAATTTTTAGAGTTACTGAGAATTATTGCATATATGGTGGTTATTTTTAGAGCTACAGAGAATTATTGGATATGTGGTGGTAATTTTTAGAATTACTGAGAATTATTGCATATGTGGCGGTAATTTTTAGAGTTACTGAGAATTATTGCATATGTGGCGGTAATTTTAGAGTTACTGAGAATTATTGCATATGTGGTGGTAATTTTAGAGTTAGTGAGAATTATTGCATATGTGGTGGTAATTTTAGAGTTACTGAGAATTATTGCATATGTGGCGGTAATTTTAGAGTTACTGAGAATTATTGCATATGTGGCGGTAATTTTAGAGTTACTGAGAATTATTGCATATGTGGCAGTAATTTTAGAGTTACTGAGAATTATTGCATATGTGGCGGTAATTTTTAGGGTTACTGAGAATTATTGCATATGTGGCGGTAATTTTAGAGTTACTGAGAATGATTGCATATGTGGTGGTAATTTTAGAGTTAGTGAGAATTATTGCATATGTGGTGGTAATTTTAGAGTTACTGAGAATTATTGCATATGTGGCGGTAATTTTAGAGTTACTGAGAATGATTGCATATGTGGTGGTAATTTTAGAGTTACTGAGAATTATTGCATATGTGGCGGTAATTTTAGAGTTACTGAGAATTATTGCATATGTGGCGGTAATTTTAGAGTTACTGAGAATTATTGCATATGTGGCGGTAATTTTAGAGTTACTGAGAATTATTGCATATGTGGCAGTAATTTTAGAGTTACTGAGAATTATTGCATATGTGGCGGTAATTTTTAGGGTTACTGAGAATTATTGCATATGTGGCGGTAATTTTAGAGTTGCTGAGAATGATTGCATATGTGGTGGTAATTTTAGAGTTAGTGAGAATTATTGCATATGTGGTGGTAATTTTTAGAGCTACTGAGAATTATTGCATATGTGGTGGTAATTTTTAGAGTTACTAAGAATTATTGCATATGTGGCAGTAATTTTTAGAGTTACTGAGAATTATTGCATATGTGGCGGTAATTTTAGAGTTACTGAGAATTATTGCATATGTGGCGGTAATTTTTAGGGTTACTGAGAATTATTGCATATGTGGCGGTAATTTTTAGAGTTACTGAGAATTATTGCATATATGGTGGTTATTTTTAGAGTTACTGAGAATTATTGCATATATGGTGGTTATTTTTAGAGTTACTGAGAATTATTGCATATGTGGTGGTAATATTTAGAGTTACTGAGAATTATTGCATATATGGTGGTTATTTTTAGAGTTACTGAGAATTATTGCATATATGGTGGTTATTTTTAGAGCTAGAGAGAATTATTGGATATGT